>OY284416.1:83659782-86059782 GCA_958301585.1 Merodon equestris
GGAAAGTACAGTCTTAAGCCGCATTTAGTTAGTACACAATTCATTAATGAGTGGGTTGTCTGGAAAAATACACCTAATTACAAAATTAGATCGAAGTTTTTCAATTCTACGACAGATCAATTCAACATTCGCTTTACGGTGTAGATCTACGGTAGAGTGATGCCAAGGTAAGTTGAGCATCATTTTCAAAACTTTATTTTGGCATATCTGTAGTTTCCTTATATGGCATTTTGCACAATCCCCCCAAACTTGGCATCCATACAAAAGAATCGCTTGAAAAATAACTTTGAAAATTATGATTTTATTTTCTGCTGAAAGCTCTGATTTTTTGTTAATAAATGCATACAGCATTTTGATTGCCACCCCTACTTTCTTGACCGTTCTTTTAGTTTGTTCATTGAACACTAACTTTGAATCTAGATGGATACCTAAATATCTGACACAGGGCTCCCAGGGAATGGTTATTCCATTAACTTGTAATGGGGTCGAAGGGAGAAAGCAATGCTTTCTTTTCCTAGTGAAAAAGATAGCTTGCATTTTCTCTTCATTCAATTTAATTTTCCACTTTGTATAGTATTTTTCTAATACATCCATTGCATTATTAAGATTGCTTTCAATATTGGAGGCAAACTCGTGTGATGAAAATATTGCTGTGTCATCAGCAAAAAGGGCTACATGACAATTACGCAAATCAGGGAAATCGGACGTGTAGATATTATATAAAATTGGACCTAATACAGATCCTTGAGGGACGCCAAAGTCGAACGTTATTATCTCAGAGACACTACCATTAACATGAACTTTAAAACGACGACTAGACAAGAAACTTTGTACTATTTTGCAAATATAGGATGGGAAATTAAACCGTATAATCTTAAAAATCAGACCATTGTGCCAGACAGTATCGAATGCTTTTTCGATATCTAACAGAATCATTCCAGTAGATTTACCTACGGACCGATTTGCTTTCACAATATTGCAAATCCTAAGCACTTGATGCGAAGAATTATGAAACTGCCTGAAGCCAAATTGTTCATTAGGGTAAATATTGTTATCACAGATATGTTTGAGTATTCGTTTCTTGAGAACTTTTTCTAATATTTTGCTTAAACTACTAAGCAAACTTATTGGCCTATAACTTTCTTGACTTTCAGATGGCTTACCAGCTTTAAGCACCGGGCATATTTTGGCTAACTTCCATGCCTCTGAAAATATTCCATTTTCAGACAGTCATTGATGAGAAATGTTAAATATTTTATTCCAGATTAAGGCAAATGTTTAATATACGAGTATACCTTACGTATACCATCAGTAACACCTGTTTTTCTTGTTTTCAAGCCTATTGAATATCTTCTTCTGAAGCGAAATTTACTGTAGATGTTTAAAGGACACTATTTGAAGAATACTCTTGAACTGTAGCGTTGACAACATTTTCAGTTTCTGCATTCCCTAGATTTCTGGAAATGTTGTGGTTTTTTTTCAAAGTTGGGCGAAGGTGCATCTGCTTTATCTACATCCGTGAAATAGATGTTAACAAAATCCCTTAAGAATGGTAACTGTTTTTTTTCCTTATTTTTTATTACCCTTACAATGTTACAAAACGGCCTAGCGTTTTTTTCTAGTGAACTTATATATTTGTGATATATTCAGAGCAATGATTTTGTTAAGATTCGAAACCGAATGTCTGTAAAAAGGATCCCGATATCTTTGCCAGTTTTTTTCGGTAAACGTTTCTTATTTTTATAAGCTCTAAGAAATAAATGTTAAGTTAGCTTCACTAACAATTTTTTTTCGGAATACTTTTTTCAGCAGCATTTAATATGTTTGCCGAAAACTGATTTAAAATAGTAATCAGATTTTTTTACTTGAAACACCTTCTAGGTTGACTGGTGTACTTCTTAACATATAATTGATTTCAGATCGAAATCGTGACCAATTTGCATTTCTCAAATCTTGTATGTATTGCACTTGTCTTACCCCTGACCAACAAAGTTTACAGAAAACAGAAATATGATCAGAACTAAGGACGTTTACAGCAATCGGTTGTGTTATTAAGCTAGGAACATTAGTAACGAACAAGTCTAGGACAGATGACTGACCATGTGAACCTGAAGGAAAATAGGTGTGACTAGGAGGAAACATACCAGAAACCGACAAATTAACACATAATTCTGACAGAATATTACCCCATGAGATAGCTCTCAAGCAACCCCAATCAATATGCCTACAGTTGAAGTCCCCTCCAATGAGTATTTCACCGCTCAAAGAGAATAACTTGTGACGGCAATTCTTTTATCAATAGAAACACGGCCGCCGGGAAAATATATACAAAATACCTTAATCTTTTGCTGGTTTCTTAAGCTTAGTTCAATGCCTATGTTTTCTACGTAACGCGTTCTTACCATAGGCAAAATTGAATGTTGAATTGATCGCCTAATTGGTATTGCAACACCACCGCCTTGCCTATCCATTCCATCATATCGATAGCATTTGTAGTTAGGTATGGATAATTTAACATCATTATGTAACATGGTTTCAGTTACCAAGGCAATATCTATTTTGCTACTGTTTAAAAAACAAATAAACTCAATAGTTTTGTTGCTTATACCTCTAGTATTCCATGTTATAATTCTTATGTTTCTATCTACCATATTATTTAACATTGGGGTATAAAAACCTAGTTGCTCAATGTGCGATAACGTTAAATTGTTCAATTTTGGTTTTACATACAGATAGTTTGGTAATCATACAGAATTAATTTCTCCAGCCGTAAACAATGTATTGGAATTGTTGCCGAAAGTGTTGCCAGAGTTGTTGCTAGAGTTATTGCTGGAGATGTTGCTGTTATCACGATTTATGTTTGCATTTGTGCTCGAACCAGCCTTGCCACTAGTTACATACCACGTACATGGAGAAGGATTAGGGTCATATTCATACCTAAAGGGGGTAACAAACCACCAGAAAATCCTAAATCGTACAGACCAATCAGTCTATCCTCGTTCCTACTAAAAACAACGGAAAAACTGATTGAACTAATTATAAGAACAACACTGGAGATATCTCCACTCCATAAACTACAATTTGCATACCAAAAAGGCAAATCTACGATAACCGCACTCCACAAAGTTACGGAAATCATTGAAAAGGCCTTAAATTCAAAAGAAGTAGCAATTGGAGCATTTATGGACATAGAGGGAGCATTTGACAATGCAAATCACTCATCACTAACTAAAGCATTACATGCAAAAAGGGTGGACCCCCTAGTAGTTAGATGGATCAATAATATGCTAAAAGATAGACGCATAACAGCCAAGTTAGGTACCTCAGAACTAGTTATCAAAACTATTAGAGGTTGCCCGCAAGGGGGTGTTCTATCCCCGCTTCTGTGGGCAATTCTGGTAGATGAACTTCTCTGGGAACTTAACAACAAAGGCTTTACTGCCATTGGATATGCAGATGACATCACCATATTCATAAAAGGCAAACAAGAAGACATTCTAGGGAATCTTATGCAAAACGCCCTAAAAATAACATGGAACTGGTGCGATAAAGAACAACTCTCTATCAATCCCAGCAAAACCCAAATAATTAGGTTTACCAGGAAAAGATCAATCGATCTACCAAACCTTAAAATAAAAGACACCTGCATCCCAATAAAGAAAGAGGTAAAATTCCTAGGAATAACACTGGATCATAAACTCTCATGGAATGCACACCTAGATAACATATACTCAAAGGCTGTAAAGGCCTTATGGTCCCTAAAACAGCTGGTGGGCAAAACATGGGGACTCAACCCAAAAATGAGTATATGGATATACAATCAGATGATCAAACCAACCATACTATACGGCGCTGCGGTATGGTGGAGGAAATGCGTACAAAAAGGAACAATACCCAAACTCAACAAAATACAAAGACTAGCATGTATTTGTATAACTGGAGCAATGAAAACCACTCCAACCGCTGGAATGGAGGCAATCCTAAACATTCCGCAGTTACACACTGCCGTTCAGGCAGAAGCGGCCAAACAAGCCCTAAGGATACAAAGAACTTATAACTACAAAAAAGGGAACCTGACTGGACATCCAGAGATTCTAGAAAAGGTCGACAACGTCTGGGAACTAACTCGTGTAAGTGACCTAATGTCCCCTCAGCTGAACTTTAAAAAACACTTCGAAATACTCATTCCAAACAGGGAGGAATGGAAAAACAATCCCCCTTGGTTGAAGGATGGTGCCCAAAAGTGGTTTACAGATGGGTCCAAATCCGGAAATAAAGTAGGGGCTGGTGTGATAGGACCTAAATGTAGCCTTCACATCCCTCTCTGCGGTGAATCAACAATCTTTCAAGCTGAACTGTATGCAATAAATGCGGCGGTACACTACATTAGTGAACAAAAGCCCAATAGATTAAAGATATCCATATTCTCAGACAGCCAAGCGGTTCTCAAAGCTCTAAGAAGCTATACATCTAACTCTAGAGCTGTCTGGGAATGTCACCAACGTTTAAATAAACTGGCGATAAACAACAAAGTGAAGTTGATTTGGGTGCCAGGTCATGAAAATCATAAAGACAACGAAAAGGCGGACTTACAAGCCAAAAAAGGCGCTCAGATGCCTTTTATTGGACCCTTCCCCCTTTATGGATTTGACAACACAGACACAAATAAAACTTTAAACAAATGGGTCATCAAACAAAAGAACCAATTCTGGAACAGACAAGAGGGCTTAAAACACTCTAAAATCTTTATGGAACAGAATCACAATCCAAAACGTGCAAAAGAGGCACTAGAACTAAATAAAGCCGAACTAAAACTGCTATGTGAAGCTCTAACAGGGCACGGCCCTTGCAATCACCACCTATTCAAAATGGGTCTCAGCAGCACTGAGTCTTGCAGACGATGTGGGCAGGATAAAGAAACAATGGAACATATTCTCACAAAATGCCCAGAACTCACTGAAGAGCGACTCGAAATGTCAACAAAGACACAACTAACAGGGAAGGACTTCCAGGATATCCCATCTAGGAAAGTTGTTAAATTCATGAAAGCAACACTAAAATCCTAGATCAAAGAAGGGGGTACAATAGATCTTTATGGTCGCAGTGCAAGTGTCCTGTAATGACACACCCCATACTCTTCAATTCAATTCAATGTGCTCGCGTAGTTCTCCCACGCATTAGTTGGTTGGGTGACAGTCTGAACTGCGCTGCCAATGTTGATTTGGTTATTCTGCCGGGGGAGTATGTGGGGGGGGGGATCTGCCATTGACCCAAACGACATTTGTGTAGGTGCAGGTTGTGCAGAACCAGGCAATGCATAAATAGCTTTTGGTTGGGAAGAGCCTTTAAGTTTTACAGATTTTTCCTTTAGCTCCAAGTATTTGGTTCTGCTACCACGTGTGGGATCTGTAGATTTATCAGATTTATGAGAGCCTCTGCAATTTGCAGATTTTTGTGAAGCAGTATTGTCACACTCCACAGTCTTATATGGACCAGAAACCACCAATGAGACGTACCACCAAATGGCCGCCGACGTTTGCCTACAAGCTGCGACGAACACGTGGGAACCCGAGATTCTGTCAAAATTATGTAAACCATCACGCACATTGTTATAATTTCAAGAGTGTGTGTGGCGGGAGTACACCGCGGTAAAATGAAATGAGCTCACACGTATTCACGAACAGAGTTTGTTTGTAACGGGTTTTGTCGCTACGAACCTGAACTTCTTTCAAAATGTCAGGGTGTCACGGGGGAAGACGTACGAAAGATGCACGTCTCGTTATGGTTTCTGATGTGGAACAGCGGAGATGGCACAATGTGTTTTTATTTGGCAATTTCCTTCCCCAGTGTCACTGTAATGTTCATAGCTTCTTTTAACTTTTTTTGTCTCAATACATTTAAGATCAAGCCTTACCAGTTCGTTTTTAAGTATTTGGGGGTCCATGTCTTCCATACCGTAGAGAATTGCTTTAAATGCACTTTTAAGGTCATGTGAAAAAAATTGGTAGTTTTCCTCTTTTAACTTGCAGATTATAGCATTGTATGGAACTATGAACTCACACACGATTTTCATTCCCATGGATAGTTTTATATTTTTTTAATACAATAGTCGTTGATGTTTAATGACTTGAACAAACCATGAACATATTCACTCGAATTCTGCAAAATTTTGATCGGTGGAACATAAACATTTTTTAATGACACACAGGGAGCGATAATTTCATCCATATCATCAGTATCACTGTCCGGATGACATTGTAAAGGACTCCAGTAATTTGTGCTGGAGTCCTTACGAACACTTGTGGTTTCCTTTGCGACACGAGATTTTTTATCCGAGGACAAACGATTGTCCTCATTATGTGGCAACCTTCCGCGCTTAGAAATCTTGATGCTTTTTTGTTTTTGCACTATTTTTAGGGATCTCAGATAAACCAGGGCGAGACTTAAGATCAGAAGACCTACAGAGGCGAAAGCTCCCCCCACGCAAAAAGAGTGTTATAAGTTTGACGTGTCTGTGTGTCTGTTGGTCCGTGTGTCCGTCTGTGGCATCGTAGCTTCTGAACAAATGGACCGATTTTAATGCTTTTTTTGTTTTTGTTTGAAAGCTAACGTGATCGACATGGTTCTTAACTACAATTTATGAAGATCTGTTCAGGCGTTTCAAGGCAATCAGCTCTTTTAGGTGGCGCAAAATTAATCACCCTATCGTAAGATGTTATAATTTTTTACAAATGGCGTCGTACCTCAATCATATTTGACATTAGTGACCTAGACAGCTGCAGTATTCAAACAAATAAGCTATACTTCGCAAGAGCGTGGTATAATTGTGTCGACCATTGCACCACGACCACCCCTTATGCCAACAAGGCTCAGAAGTTCGCGTTCGCAGCCCTTAAGGAGAATATTCGAGAGAAATACGAACATTTATCACCGGAAAACTTGCGGAAAGTCATGGAAAATGCGATAAAACAGGTACAAATTTGTATCAACTTTGGCGGTAGCCACTGGACGGATATCATCTTTTCCACATAACAAAAAAAATTGTAAAGGTCCAAATAGTAATTTTTTTAGTAAAAAAGTTATTCAAAAACAAAATGGATGATAAATCTTGCGCCACCTTGTACTTACAAAAAGCCCTATGCATAATACTTAAGAAAAAAAGGATTTAATTTAAGTTTTTACCTATCGTAATTGGGGTCCGCGAGTAATTTAAAAAGAATAAAACTAAAAATTATAAGTAACGCCCGACACAAAAAAAAAACTTTAGAAAGTAACAAAATAAAATTTTTCTCTCGGCCTTTTGACTTCATAAGAATAACCTATTAACAGTTTTAATATAAGCGCCGCTGCGTCGGGGAACTGATAAGTGAAGAAGGGTAATTAGTTATATCTACATATGTATGTATGTACATATGTAGGTGTAATGTATAACTTTGTTTGACATCCGACAAGATGGTGCTTCATCAGAGATCTATTAACTTTTACATCCTGGCATGCAATTTAGATAGATAGATAGATATTCTTTATTTCGTATAAAATTACAATGTGGTTGTCACACAATTTACATACAGAGATTCGATATTTATTATATCTTTCAGCTGGATAAGGATAAATGATTTTTAATTATTTTTTTGTACTCGAGAAACAACGATTATGAAGGAAAATTACAGCAAAAACCTTCAATGTATAACAAAAAAAAAAAACAAAACAAAAAACATATATCTATAATAATAGTATATAAATCCACAAATAAATAAATAAATATACAAAAAAAATAAATAAATAAATATACACATTTATAATTATAAATATATGAATAAATAAATAAACAAATAAATAAATAAATTATATATAAAAAAATAAATAAATAAATAAATAGATAAATATATACATATGGTATATATGTAAATTTAAATATAATAAATAAATAAATAAACAAAGAAATAAATAAATATACTTTAAAAATAGATAAATGAGTAAATAAATAAATAAATAAATAGTAGTCAATAAACATTTACATTAGTGAATTAGTTGTTGTATCAGAGGATTATCTGAAAAAACGCAATTTTGTCGAAATTTATCCATAAGTTTAGCTATTCGAACGGAGATCAATTCAACTTTCGATTTTATATGAAGATCAGAAGTGGAATGATATCTAGAAAGATCAAGCATCATTTTCAACAGTTTATTTTGGGTTATTTGTAGCTTTTTAATGTGACAGTTTGCGCAATCTCCCCATACTTGGCAACCATAAAGTAATATGGATTGAAATATGACTTTATGTATTACACTTTTATTGGCCGTATTAAGCATTGATTTTCTATTTATAAATGGGTACAGCAGCTTAATGGCAATACCTATTTTATTAATTGTATTTAAGATATGTTTCTTAAATGTTAACCTTGTATCCAAATAAATTCCTAGGTACTTTACACTAGTATTCCAATGTACATTGACTCCGCAAACGTTAAGTGGATTGTTGGGTAAATAGCAACTCTTTCTTTTCCGACTAAATAAGATAGGTTGCACTTTATCAGCATTAATTTTAATTTTCCACCTATTTAGATACTCGGCATATATTCTGATCCCATTTTGTAAATTGTTCTCAATATTGAGAGCAAACTCATGGGAAGAAAAAATACCTGTGTCATCGGCGTATATAGCTAATTCGCACTCTGGAAACTTGGGAATGTCAGAAGTGTATATGTTATATAATATAGGGCCCAGGACAGAACCCTGGGGAACCCCCGCAAAAAAGTGTTGTAATGATGATGGCTCATTATTAACATATACTCTAAAGGCTCTGTTAGTTAAAAAGCTTTGAATAGTTTTGACAAGATACAAGGGAAATCCTAGATTAATCATTTTATATATTATACCATCATGCCAGACTGAATCAAAAGCTTTTTCAATATCAAGTAGAACCAGGCCTGTAGATCTTCCTATGTCAAAGTTGCGCCCTATATGTTGGCATATTCGGAGTACTTGATGTGATGTACTGTGCTGGTTTCTAAATCCAAACTGTTCATTTGGGAATATACCTTTTTCGTCAATATACTTCATAAGCTTTGTTTTTATAATTTTTTCAAAAACTTTGCTGATACAGCTTAGCAGACTTATAGGTCTGTAACTGTCTGGATTTACGAGTTCCTTTCCCGGTTTTAATATTGGTATCACTTTTGCTATTTTCCAGATATTTGGAAAATATTGCAGCTTGAAACATGCGTTGACTAGAAAAGTAATAAATACTACCCCTGACTTAGGTAAATGTTTTAGATATATGTTTTTAATGCCGTCAAGGCCATTTGATTTTCTCAATTGCAACTGCTTTAGTACTTGAGCGATTTCTATTCGAGTTACAGACTCAGTTAAAGAAGGCTCACAGTTTTGCAAACGAAGCCTATCAGAGGTTTCTTTCACTAAGGTATTTGTACCAGGAACACCAAGGTTTTGAGAGATGGTATGGTTTTTCTCGAAAGCAAATTTAAGAACATTAGCTTTATCGGAATTGGAATGGTATATATTACCAGAACTATGCAAACTTGGAATCCTTCTGTTTCTGTTCTTAATAATTCTAGCTACATTCCAAAACGGTTTAGCATTTTTATCTAACGATCTTAGTTTTTTATTCCACTCTTCATTCCTATGCTTTGAAATTTCGGAGGAAATGAGCTTATTAAATTCGTTCATCATTACGCGAAGGAACGGTGTGCGATATCTTTGCCATTGTCTCTTTAGACAGTTTCTAAAACGTATAAATACTAAAACACGGTCAGGTATGTTAACGGATAAACTTTTCTTTACAGACTTGGGGACACTTACATCAATAGCACTGTGTATAAATTCATTGAAAATGTCTACAAGTCCGTCAATGTGATGGGTGGTGATATTTTCTAAGTCTAGATTAATATTTCTTAGTTTTGAATTTATTATTGACCGGTATAGTACCCAGTTAGCTCGTTTAAAATCTAAGTAATATTGCACTTTTTCTTTCCCTGACTTAAGCATTTGACATATAACTGGGTTATGATCAGAGCTAAGGTCAGTAATCGTAACCGGCTGAGAAAAATTTTGGAGAATTTGTTAAAAAGATATCGAGGGTAGATGGTGAACCTCGCGAACCAGCTGGAATATACGTGGGACTAGATGGGTATGACACAGAAAACGACGACATATTAATTAAATTCGAAAGTACGTTACCACAGACATTCGCTCTGTTGCAACCCCAATCTCTGTGCCTAGAGTTGAGATCACCACCGATCAAACAACTGCCATTAATTGAAAACAACCTTCGCAGGTCTGAAATAAAATGTTGTCTCCTTTCGAAAGACAGATTACCACCCGGGAAGTACACACATAAGACTTTTACAGTTCTACCATTATCCAACTGAACCTCAACCCCAATATTTTCTACACAGCGTGTGTGGAAATTTGGTAAAAGACAATGCTGAATTGATCTTCGAACTAGAATAGCAACACCTCCACCTCTTCTATTTGTTCTATCAACGCGATAGCACTTGTAGTCTGAAGTGGAGAGATTAACATCGGATTTTAGCCAAGTTTCGGTTACAAGGGCAATATCGATTCTGTTGCCAATTAGAAAATTATTGAATTCTGCGTATTTTTCTTTTATACCTATGGCATTCCAAGTAACAATATTTATACAATTCAATGACATATTACTTAACATTAGCGTACACAAACTTAAGAGCTAATTGTGTGACAACGTTAAATTGATCTACCTTAGTTTTACACGAACTCAATTTTGTGATCATTTCCATCGTAAGGGCGTTAAGTTCCTCGATCGAGAATAAATCCTCGTTCTCCGTTGGTTTGATGTTCGACGGCACTTCCACTCGATTCTCCCATTGTTTTGTTTTGAGAATGTTAAAAGTCTCCACTTTTCTCTGCGAACTTTTTTGAGGTAAAGCGGGGAACTCACTCAAGTTCATGACGTTGGGTCTAGGTGGGATATTTGCTACACACGAGCTTTGCTTGGTGTACGAATGGGATGGAGTACGATTTGATTTAGTTGTCATTCTCGCTCTCATCTCCAAATAACGAGTGCGACTCATACACACAGTGTCGGTGGATCTATGTTTCTCATTGCAATTTGCACATTTGAGAACATCTGCGTGTTGGCACTCGTCTGTCATATGAGGACCAGCACAATTTGCGCAATAAGTTTTTATATTGCAATTTCTTTCCCCGTGTCCAAACATCTGGCAGTTTCTACATTGGGTCAATTTGTTCCTTGGCTTTTTTTGATAACTCCAGCTTATTTGGGTATGAAAAATGGATCTAACATTCTTTTTTAACTCAAATAGTTTCACAGAACCGCACTCGAAAGACACAATATATATAAAGTCGATATAATGTTCATACTTTTTTGTGACTTTTTTAATATCTTGGCACTTGAGTCCGCGACGAATAAGTTCGTTTTTGAGTTCAGTGACATCAACATCACCCAAACCAAACAAAGCAACTTTAAAAGCTTTTTCCCCTTTAAGATCATGGGAGAAGAATTGGCATTTTTCGTCTTTTAGTTTTTTAACTACACGATGATATGAATTTAGCGACTCACACATAATTTTTATGCCAATAGAAATTTTCTTAACACAATAGTCTGATACATTAGAACTTTTTAACAAATTGTGCACGTAATCACTAGATTTTTGCAAGAGTTTTATTGGTGGTGGAAGGTTAATTTTGCACGTTTTCTCCGGCGAAACAATTTCGTCCATTAATTCACTGTCATTATCACTGTCGGGCAGGCATTGGAGTGGACTCCAATAATTTGCCCTTGCATCCTTCTTCTTTTTAAGAACCATTTTAGGAATTTTAGGTTCTCTTTCGGAGGACATAGTGCTGTCCTCGGTATTTGGTGACCTCGATCGTTTATTAATTTTGATATTGTTTTTTAAAGACACAGGACTACTACACGACATGCGTATACGAAAGCTCCGATTGAACTGGACATGCAATTTATTTATTTATTTATTTATTTCAACATTTCGTCAAGCAGAGACACAGCTCTTATAGACTACTTAATATACTTAACAATAAAGAGAATATAAAGAAATAAATACTACCTAGCGAGGTTCAGTTTTAATAATAACTTTTTTTTAAAACAGTCTCTACTTAGATATGAATTAAAATCGATCATATTACATAAAGAATTTGATTGTCTTAGACAACGAGTTAAGGGTTCATTAATTCCATAATTAACCCTATGAAGGGGTACACAAAAGAAACGATTACTACGTGTACCACGACTTGGAACATGAATTCTAACTAACGAAAGCAAATGAGGGCAATTAATTTTGTAATTAATTAAGTCCCTTACAAACATTACATCAAAATATGAAAGTCGTGATTCTAAGGACTGAATGCCTAATAACAAACAACTCGCTTTATAAGTTGGCATATTAATATTCCATCGCAATATCCGAATTGCGATTCTAGTGAAGCGTTTCTGAATTCTTTCAATTCTCGTTGAATGAATACTATACATAGGATTCCAGACAGGTAAACAGTATTCTAATATTGAACGCACATAGGAAAAATATAGTGATCTAAGAGTAAACGGAGCATGCTAACGACATGCCTAGTAACAAATCCAAGCATTGAACTGGCCTTTGAAATAATGTAATCAATGTGGTTTGAAAGCGTAAATTTTAAATCAAAAATCACACACAAATCCTTTTTTTGAGTGACTTTGGATAAAGAAGATCCATGTATATCATAAGAAAATAATATTGGAGATGCACCACGGTAGAACATCATACTATGACATTTGGATACATTTAAGTGCAGATCATTATTAGAACACCAAACGGATAAGTTATTAAGATCATTTTGGAGGTTTATGCAATCCGAAATAGATTTTATACGTTTGAATAATTTAAGATCATCAGCATACATTAAGCAAAGACAGTCGTTAAAAATGCTCGGAATATCATTGATAAATAATATAAAGAGAAGGGGACCAAGGTGACTTCCTTGGGGAACCCCAGAAGTTACAATGACTGGGTTCGAGATAACCTTATTATATCGAACGTATTGTATTCTACCGGTAAGATAAGATTCAAACCATTTTAATAGGTTAGAACGAAAACCTAAATTATGAAGTTTGGCAATTAATATTGAGTGATCAACTTTGTCAAACGCTTTACAGAAATCAGTGTATATAACATCACATTGATATCCTTGTTCGAGAGCACCTAGTACATAATTACTAAAAACTGTAAGATTAGTCATAGTTGATCTGCCACCGATAAACCCATGCTGCAAAGGGGAGATTAATTCTTTCACTGAGAAAACGATTTTGCTATAAACAATTTTTTCAAATAATTTAGGAATGACAGATATTTTGCAAATTGGGCGATAGTTTAAGACATCATTTCTTGATCCAGATTTAAAAACAGGATAGACATAAGAATTTTTCCATTGTTTTAAGAAGTATCCTTCTCGAAGAGAGCGATTAAAAATTATTTCAAGGGGTGTAGCTAGAGAGAGAGCACATTTCTTTAAAATGACGGGAGCAATACCATCAAAACCGGATTGCTTTCCACCCTTTAATTTCGATAGTTCATCAAGAATATCACTTTTCTCTACGTATAAATTGATTAAATTCAAATTGATTAATTCAGATGAAGAAGTAAACGGAGGGCTTGTTTCAGAAGTTGTAGGTTTGAACACAGATCGAAAAAAGTCAGCGAAAAAGTTACAGATGGTTGACGGTTCACTAGATGTTTGCCCCATGTATCTGATTGACTTAGGAATTCCTGTAGAACATTTTTTGTTGTTAATAAACTTCCAGAAACATTTACTATTCCATTACATTATATTCCATTACATTTTAAGCTTTGATTCAATACTTAAAAGGTATTGATTATAAAGAAATTTGTTGAGAAAATTGAATTCACGATTACATCGAAGGTAGTTCGTATATACAACATTATCATCTTTGGAATCACGGTAGAGTTTGAATGCTTTATTTTTTCGATTATTCAAATTTATTAGTTTTTTATTGAACCAGCAAGGCTTTGATTGAGATTTACTTAAAAATTTAGGAGTATTAGAATCAATTGCCTCATTTAATAAATTCGTTAATAAGGCAAAAGTCTCTTCAATATCTATATTATTAAAAATAGAGAGCCAGTTCACTCTATTCAAAGAATTAGAAGCATTAGCAAAATTACATTTATCATAGTTGAGAACATACCTAGTTTCAGATGTTTGCTTTATACATATATTCAAAGAATTCGAATGACATACAAAGAACTAAATGATGATCAGAATTAGGTAAGGGCGGAGGAGTGGGACTGTCAATACTCACACCAAATTCATTATCAGTGAAAACTAGATCAAGATAACGATTTAAATTGTTTTGAAAACATTTGATCTGTTTGAGTCCAAATTCAGCTAGAGTATCAACAACCACACTCTCACAATCGCTACTAACATTGTACGGAATCAAACATTTGTCATCTTGGTCAGAAACCCAATTTAAATAAGGTAAATTAAAATCACCTAAGATAATAATATGTTGATTTACTTTTAAATTATTCAAAACAAATGTACCTACAATTATCAACGTGATTTTTATATATTTCTAAAGAACTTTTCGGTGGTATATAACTAATGATTAGAAAAACATCATGATCAAATTGGTCAATGTTGATTGAAGAATTTGAAGAAGGTGGTAACTCTAACTGCATGCTCCGCATAGAAGATCGAACTGCAACCAGCACTCCACCGCCACGGGTCAGTCCAGTTGTATGAGAACATCTATCATTCCGATAAACATTGTACAGCTGATTGTCGAACATTTCGGAGTTGAAATGGTTCTCAGAGAGCCATGTTTCAGTTAAGGCAATGATATCAAATTGTTGGGAAGATGAGAAGAGAAGAATGTTATTAATTTTAGATCGTAATCCACCAACATTGTGGTAAAATATTAAAAATTGAGAGATTTTTGAAGATCGGACAGAGAGACGCGCAGGTTGACAAGAATTGATTGTTATATAATTTATGTTGTTGTTATTGCTTCTTGGTGTTTTATGTTTTTTGGAGAATGATTAAACAATTTAACGCGTACAAATGCTGGCCATACTGTGGCTTTCAAAATAATATGCAATTTATCTTCAGGAACACTTAGCTTAAAATTAACAAAGCGCAATTCATTCAAAACAGCATCTTTTTTTGTTAATTTATAGCACTTAAATAATTGAGATGAGATTTCAGTCATATTAGATATATAATCAATAATTGAGTCAGGTTCAGTATCATTTGAAAAGCTAGACAGATGCACCCATTTATTATTAGGTATCACTTTAAGTTTACTTTGAGAATTTGTTCCATAGATAGGACCATTAATAACAGGACCGCGAGGGGGGTCTTTATTACTTTTCCTTTTGTTAAACTTCACAAGCGGAGAATTATTTTTATTTATGACATTAGAATTGATATTCTTTGCTTTTTGATACATAGTTTGATATAATATTTTCCCCACTCACTGCCGCACTCTGGATAAAATTATTGGTGGTAGATGGATTTAAATTCACGCAGGGAGCATTAATTGATGGAGTTGAAGAATTTTTTTTTGGGACATCAGTTGAAGATGGAGAGTTTTGATATAACATCGGTTTTACATGTACACTTTGGGGACTATGTAAGAACTCGCGTAATGAGCAAATTTCTCTTTTCATTTCACTAACACACTGTGTGAGCTCTGTAAATCGATCGAGAAAGTTGGAGAGATTTATAAGAGAACAAGTGTCACATTGCCAATTAAAATTTGGTTTTAATAAAATATTTGATTCTTCAGGAGAAATTCCGATACAATCCTTGTGAAAATATTGGCCACAAAACAACCGACACACAATCATTTCAGATCGTTTAAGTTTATCGTTGCACTTGGCACAAGTTTTCGACATTTTAGAGATTAAATTGAACTACAATTCGCGAAAATTTATAAGTATATATGTCTAGAGAACACGATGTAGGTGTTGTTTCGACGACAGATCGATTGGAACGAATTTAAACGCCAAACATACATAGTTATTGGGGAAACAGCATGATCAATATTAGGGAGCCTACTAAGACATTAGTGGATTCTGCACAGAATGTTCTACACTGAATATACATAGAGTCAAGTTGCTTGCAACGGATAGACCTTCGTATCCTAGGAGCGGTTCCTGTTTGAATCTCATACTGATGGACTCGCGACTGATACTGTCTGGCACAAACGAATGATCGCTTAACTGTCTACGGACCGTTGAATACGATAGTGAACATTGCGGACTTTATGCTCTGATCACAGCACCAGACGAATTCGCGGAGATGACAGAGTATGTTCATATCCACCCTTACGATTAGAGAGGGCACGTGTTTGCCACGCTGTGCCTGTAATCTAACTAGAGCGCTCACTTCAATTGCTTCATTTCCACCATACAATAAGAACCTGTCAAACGACGAGACTGACGGATGACTCAAACAAATGGACAATATAGTTAAACAAACGATGGACAGTATGATACCATGCCAACGGCATCGCAACAGTACAAACCGAAACGCGGAACAGTGTGTCGGTTCAAAAAGATCTGTAAGAATGTTTGTACGTTTGCATTGGAACAACAGCATTCGTTCTGTAAAATCCTGCAGCCCGAATCTGTTTCCAAAAAAAAAAAAAACTTTTCCGGAGAAACAATCGAAATAACATTCAGGATTTGAAGCTTCCGAGGACGTCAGACAATGAACGCTTGCTAAGAACGAACAGTCAGCATCGATCGAGGGAGCGCTGACCTAGAATCCGACTTTTTCGTCATCGAAGATCTTCAGAAGAAGGTGGCGACAGCAGGAACTATCTTCCAGGAAGTGTATAGGGCGAATGATAGCATTCGCCCGAACCACAACCTGGAGAACCGAGCCCTGCTTGATCACTTCTACCTTCGAAATGATCTCGATCATAGACAATTAGATAACCTTGGCGTTATCATCTTCAGTGACATTTTCATGGCAAACGATGCCGTTGACAGTGAGGAGGCTAACACGCTGTTGATTCCGACGGAAAATCTCCAAATGATCTTCGAGTCACTGAAGTGCAAAAAAATCCGCAGGAACCGATGGTAGATATATCCTATGTTGTACTCGAACATCTCAAACCAATGGCCATAGAGATGTATACCATATTGTCCAATATGAATAATGCATACTATCCAGTACATTGAAAGACAGCGGTGGTGTGACCAATCCCCAAGAGGAAAGAGAGAGCTTTCGACTCCTGGATATAAGGTCTTTATTACAAATTCAGTCAGCTGGTCATAAGTTAACCACTGATATATTAACCGGTAGAAAATTCGTTGTGAAAATTGCTAACATGACTTCTACTCAAACATTTAATATTAACCACGGACTGCAACAGGGTATAGTGAACTCGTCGCACCTTTTTAACATTTACCTCAGTAATTTGATAGCTCTTCTCTTTCGGGTGTTTGAGAAGCAATGTCTCAGGACTTGTCTCAAGCTACATACATACATACATAGGACCCCCGAATCTGTGTACATGAAATTTTCCCGAACGAAGACCTATACAATACCGCCTGGATCATACCGGTAGATCATTTTCTGATTAAGCAAATTCAAAGTCACATTCGCCTGTTTAGATCGATGTAGGCTGATCCAGGATACATTAGCGGTACCGCTCAGTCGCAATTTCAAGGACAGGCAATTTATTTATGGATCCGATATCGCGCTCCGCAAGTCCAAGCGTCTCAAGTTCTGTAGCTCGGTTTCAGGATGAGATCGAGGAAAAGTAGCCCATCAGCATGGATGTCAACGAACATTTCAATATGTCGAGCCTCTTCAAGGCAAAGCCTGACTAACATATTATAACAGGTTAGGGCCACAAAAAACCAAAAAAAAAAAAATTACGAAATCAAAAAATTCTTTATTAGTTTAAGATATCATAAGGTAAATCGTAAGATATGTATGCTAACGTGGTGCTGTTTATTCAGATTGTCCGCATAGGGCCTTAAAATAATTAATATTAGTTAATAGAGAACCTCAATTAATTAAGCTAGTTAAGCTTATCTTAAACTTTTTAGTCCAGAGTAATATAGATCTAAGAAATTATAAAATAACTAGGCAGATCAGTATGCGCGGGCTTAACTCCGCTACTGAAAATTTTTGATCGAGCGAGCAAATTTGTTGTTTTATCAAATTACAATCATAACCAATACTCTCAAGTAAATACATATAGCTAAGTGTGATACATCAAATTAATTGTCTACTTGCAAGGACGTTTAGATTTAAGATCATATTTTCGAGAAACGTGTTGTTCTGAAGCTTTGACCACATCTTTCGCACCTTTTGCCTTATAGGCTTTTCTGACGAAATTGAAAGCTCGTTGCATGCAATCTATGGATTCTTCTTGGGTACCTCTTAATAGTGTGATGATCCGATCAGCTTTCAATGCCTTTGCCAATTCCACAGTGAAATTCCTCACGCCCCATTGCTCCCGAATACCCGGCGCATGGGGATCATATTGCGTCAACTTGTATTTGCCATTAATTTTATCCACCAATGCGACAATAGCGTATGGCACTTTTCTAAACTTTACTTCGTTATTTCTCACTATTTTTCAATCAAACAATTTCATTTGATAATTTATGGCTCATCTACAGACCTAGATCTATCGAATGACATGCTGCACACAGGTGTGGTTATAGCCGATATCTACATTTAGTGCGTACAAGATTAGTCCGAAATCGTTTTCGGACCACTATATTCCCGGTACATGCACGCGCTAGGCCAAAAAGTGGGTGATTGCTCTCGCTCCGCTACGCTCCGCTCGATCAAAAATGAATTTAGAAAAGAAAAATTAAAACAAAACAATCTTGATCTATTGAAGAGCACCTTACTTATATGACTTAACAGCTTTGAATTTATTTTCATGGAGTTATGTTCTTAAGTAGTTGGTTTATGCCGACAAGGCAATAACATTAGAGGAGGTTAGGAAGAATATCCAACGCGAAATTGGCAACGTTCCAGCCGATATGTATGAAAGAGTTGTGGAAAATGAATAGATCGGTGTAAACATGCTCGTGGGGGTCATATGAATGATATGGACTTCCATACGTAAGTTTAACATTCTAGAATAAATTTCAGCCCGATATCTCAATTATTCTGTGTTTTATTCGAATAAAAAATTGTAATGTCCTTATTGAACAACTATGTGTTCAATATTATGCCATAATGCAATGTTCTTATGAAATAACAAAATGATAGAAACAAACAACCATTCACACGATCGCATTAGAGGTCATTTTGGCTGTGATAACCATCAGCAATTCCATACAATGTAGTCCTTAATTAATTGTTTTTAAAGTGGTTGATAAGAAATCAAATGCAGGCAAAATGAGAAATGACGATCACGAATCACTTTCACTTGATGTGAACAATTTATGTAGGAGTCTACGGCATTAAAATACATGTAACATTTTCAGGAAACAAGTTTTCTTGATACTTTTTAATGTCTGATCAGATGGTGCAACTGATTTCGCTTAGCAACCAGCTTTACCCCCCATAGATCAGCAACAACCCCGCCGGTAAAGTCTCCCAGCGCGGAAGTGCAAACTTTCCACAACCTTTTTCGCTTAGATAGAACTTGACGTTCCATTCATGCCGTACGAATGTCATGGTTCATTCGCAAATGTGGATATATAACCATTTTCAGGCTCTTTTCTTCACTTCTTTGTTCACTCGGACTTGGATCCTGCTTTGGTACAAGATTCGAGGAAGCCATATTAATTTTTAAAACCTCTGCGAGGCACCTGCATATTCACATATGAACTTATATTACAGTTATTTTATAATTGCCTACCGTAGAATGAAAGAGTTACTAATGTAGGTCTTTACCTAGAACTTTAGTTGAACGAACTTCTAATCAGTCTTATCGTAGCGAAGGAAAGCTTACTGATCTAAAGGGTTAGTCGATTACATTATTGTTTATAGCTGTCAATACCATTGTGAAAACCATAATCAAATTGAACTTGAACTTGAACTCAAATGACCCGGATGTTATTGCACATGCAGTAACTCGTTTGAATTTCACAATTCAAACTCACAGATAAAGAACTTGCTAAGCAAAATATTTTCAAGTCAAGTCCTAATCAATTTATTGGCAAACGAATTCGCAAAATGATGAAATTGTTAATGGAGCACGAACAAATTCATTTATAGATTTTTTATCTATCATAAATGTTTTCTTCTATTATGAAATTGACGGAGTATATGCGCATCCGTATAATTAACTGCGAAGAAATGTTAGTAAGCAAAGGTTTTCCAATAAGGGCGAGTAAATGTAGAGATAGAATAATACAAGCTGTGTGTGAGGTATTAACAAAATCCTTTGTTTATTTGAAAAGGAATATGACATCGTTTAAATGCCCTTCTCGGATCTTACGGTGGAACGGATGCGAGAAGTCTAATTTTCAATGATTCTTCAGCATAGATCCTGCGGAATTTTGGCGATGGCCTGTGTTATGTTCACCTTAACGAAGACCTGCGACTTCATAAAACCCCACAAGAAAAAGTCTTACTCGAAGTTGCTTACTTATCAGGATAGCGAAGGGTCTGAGCCTGAACGAGAACCTGCTTCCGGGCCCGCTGCTTCCTAATAAAGCGTGCAAGTTTCCTGATGTCCGCAATCATGTGGTCTCTAAACCGCAAGTTCGGTCTCCCTTGCCTTCTTGAACCAAGTAGCTGGAATTCGAAGAATTTGAATTCCCTCTTTGCTGGAACGTGGTCGTTCATACTCTCGATGTAGCCGACGAATTTTTGCCTTCCGGACTATGTCAACATCATTAAACAGGTCGTAGAGTTCGCGTTTGTGTCTTCTCCTCCATTCGCCTTCCTCTCAGACAGGACAATATGTATATTTGAGAACTGGCAAGATCAGTGTTTTATAGAGAGTGATTTTGAACTTCCTTGTTAGGAGTTTTGGTCCTACCTATTTTGACAGACCGAAGTAGCACTGGTTGTCTAGAATGATGTCCAATCGGGTCTCCACTAAGTTGTCATTTGTGAAGTTTACATTTGCCCCGAGGTAGACAAATTATATCTGTCGATGGTTACGTTCTGCCCAAGGCGGTGTTCAACGGAGCGATTCTTAATCGACAGCAACCAACGAGGCCCACATTTTCTTCAATTGCCGTGAATGCCTCTACAAGGGCACGCTGGGAGGTTGCATTGATAGCAATGTCGTCCGTGTATCCCAGCACTTGGATGCTCTTGAAGAAAATACTGCCATTCGTTTTAACACCTGTCTGCCGCACTATCCTTTCAAGGACTAAATTGAAGAAATCACACGACACAGCGTGTCTCCTTGCCGAAATCCGGTGCATGTTTGGAAGTGCTGCTTAAACAAATTCACAATTTCCTGCGAGTTGGTTAAAAGATAACCTTTAAAATTTCGAAGAGCTTGGGCGCCCGTTGTAAAGCCGGACGCAAGCGCTTTGGTTTTTTTTTTGTAGAAGACTCTAACTTTCTGCCCGGTAGCCTAGGGTGGTTTCCACTACAGTCCGGCAGCCCAACCACATTTTGTTAGCGCTTGTGTGGACTTGAGGATAGTGTTTCGCCCAGCCTCTTTCTGTAGTCTCTGGCTATTTCTGGTGCGTGCCGTTGCCCAAAGTTTAACCTCCATTCTGTTGGTAGTTGCAGCTTTCTTCCATTGAACAGTCGAGCTCTGAGTCGTGTTGTTATCAGGTGATGATGATTGAATGTTCGTACATCCTGGATATTTGACGTGTGCCTTGCAGCATCAGCACATGGTTGATTTGGTAAGAGGGTCGACCATCTGGAGATAGCCAGGTTGCTGAGTGGATTTTTTGTGAGGGAATCTTTTGGTACTTATCACCATATTACAGGTTGTCGCAGAGCCTCCTAATCTTTAGTTCATCTGCATACATTAATTCAATCTCCCAGCGACTGTTGGGAAGGTTATCCAGATGGCGCTTCGAGTTGGCTGTATGTCAACTTGACATGAGCGGTAACAAGGATCGTTGCTGGCATCGTGCCAGGTTTAGAAGAGTCAGCAACTTTTCAAATCGTATGACCTTGGTGGCCAATTCACCATCAACCTCACCCTCAAATGGTTTATGCAGGATGTCAGTTGTGGCGTTCGCTGCATGGCATGTAGTGCCGTCCTGCTGAAATCACATGTCCTTTAGGTCCATATAGTTCAATTTGGGCCATAAGAAGTTGGTTATCATCGCTCTGACGGTGACCGCCTCACCAACGACGTTTTAGAAAAAGTACGGACCATTGAAGCCGCCGGGTCAAAATCCATACCAAACAGTAACTTTTTGAGGATGCATTGTCACCTGGTGAACCTTGCATGAGTTGGTGTCATCCCATATACATACGTCAATTTTACTTGTTAACAAAGCCATTCATCCAAAAATGCATCTCGTCGTTAAAGATGATTTTTCGGGCAAAATTAGGGTCCTACTCCGCAAGCCAGGCCAGCGAACAAACGTTGTCTGTGGTCACGAACTTTAAGCTAGTGGGTCAGTTGGTTATTGCCCGGGTGTAGACACAAATCCCAACGCGAAATTCGCCAAGTTCAGTTTGCTAAAGGCCGAATTCGGCTGCCACCTTCAATTGGGCCATCAACGTTGAAGAATGGACTGGGGAGTGGAAGGGCCACCACGTCTACCATAAATTGGGCGCAAAGCGCGAAACGTTTGCACTAACGAACACTCATTTTGATAATAAACTTTTTCATTCGGAACTGCTGTTCAAGCGTGTAACTTACCATGGTGATTTGGCATCAGTAACCAAATAATAAACAGATTTGACAGATGTCACCAAAAGAACATGGCCACAAGCCGCCAAAATCTAATCGACAATTGAAAAACCCAATATTTCCTCCACTGGGCTGTAACTCTCTCGTTGTCCGAGACGAACTCCACATCGTGACTTGCTCTGGCGTCCTTTTCGTACAGCGTTTAGCCTTGCAAACATTACTCACTTCTAATTTGAAAACTTTTTCCTTTGCTATTGTCGTTTTTTTCCTGAAGGAGATGACTTATTTCCTTTTGTAAGGTCTGATATTTTATACGTGTGAGCTCTTCACACTTGACGTCTTAATATATTATAGGCTTTTACTTGTTCCATTTGCTGTCAAACCAAGGCTTACCTTTGGGGTTGGCCTTGCAACAGCCTAGTTTGTTTTCCGCTACAGCCTTTTCAACACTTTTTATTGTTGACCATACTGCTTCTACCTGTCTTGTTTCGTAGTAGTTTCTATGTCATCTAATAAGGTGAATCGGTTATTAATTTTATACTGGTATTGACGCTCGATACGAGAGCCCTGTAACTTTTAACGTTCTCAAACGCTGTTCCATGGTTCATGGGTCTTGAAAGAGCTTGAGAAAGACACGATCGGTGAATGTCCTAATAGTCTCTTGCGACTGCAGCTTCCCGAAATTAAATGTTGGTGTTCTTAACCGACTGCGTTGATTCAGTGAAATCCGCATTCATGTCTTGGCAGAACAAGGTAATGATTCAAGTCATTTCCTTGCCGAGGAGGCAGGAAGGTTCGGATCTGCATGCAAGATGCTGGGGGATTGTCGATCGCAATATAATCAATGTTCATCAACCGGCAGTTCCCCTTATGAATGGGAGTGGGATGTTCTGACTACTAAGAGATAACTTCCTGTCAGAAGCTCTACTAGCTTAAATCAGATGTGGTGTTGTGTAGACTAGGTATGTTGTCCTCCGTTTCATTTATTCTATTATGGTTCATATAGGGACCTAATATTGGAGGTACAGCACCCAAACTCGTTTCGTTCATTCAGGGAGTCGTTAGTAAGTAAGCCAAGTCCGCCAAGGTTGTTGGGTGTCCGCAATAGGGAACCCAAAGTGGTGAAAAGAAGGGAGAATACGTATATAGTACGAGTAGCCCGAAAAAGTTTGAAATTGTTTTTCTCAACTGCCCGTAGTGGAGGAGGTTGTCGAATCCCCAGCGGAGCAAGAAGTTGACGACGCTTGCAATCGAATGTCTTTTGGAAGTCCGCCAAGGTTGTTGGGTGTCCGCAATAGGGAACCCAAAGTGGTGAAAAGAAGGGAGAATACGTATATAGTACGAGTAGCCCGAAAAAGTTTGAAATTGTTTTTCTCAACTGCCCGTAGTGGAGGAGGTTGTCGAATCCCCAGCGGAGCAAGAAGTTGACGACGCTTGCAATCGAATGTCTTTTGGGTTGATTGAATTTTATCAACGGCAAGTTAATCGAAGAGGATCTGTGGAAGATCCAAAGTGCCCTTGAATATCTCAGCTTGAGAGTGAGTAAGTTTTCCTTTCTGCAAACTAATATTGAATTTCCAGGTTTCCGGGTAAGTGAAGTGGGGCTACAATTCAGTGTACGAAAAACGGTAACCATGGGACGCGCCAGTTTTTGAGGCTTACCAAGATTTTACGCAAGCCATTAGGGCACTACGTTTGCTGGGCAACACTCCTGACACACCTGACCAAAAAATGTACAACCGTTCGATTTGACAGTACGACAAAAAGACACGTTCCAGAGACTGAATAACGCGTTTATTCATCCTACCGTACAGACACCGTTCGACCGATTTTGTGTACACGAAGTTTACATACAGACGCATCGTCGATCAGCTTGGCGAGGGAAAGAAGATAATACTTGCAACCAGTGGTCTTTTATAGTCCGAGATGTCTGTGAACGAAACAAAACTTCGAAACTCGAGGTCCTGGCTATAGTCGAGGGATGGGCCGTTTTCATATGTATCTTCATGGTAGGCGCTTTTGAAGGTCTATGTAGCCAACGGCGAAATTGATTCTCCGAGAGGGAGATGGTGACCCAAACTTCAGGAGTTCGACTACGAAATGGTCCAGTAGCCTGGAACCTGGTCGCACACGTTGACAACCGATACAGGAAGTGTCTGCTCTAATACTGAACATACATAACAAACAAAGCTTATGTGGCGACCAACTAGAGACTACGGGACATGATTTTCACTCTGAAAACAAACTACAAGGGTAAGGCAGATGACGCAGAGAGATGAAAAATATGACAACGCTCAGCAACAATTATGCAAAATCGATGAAAACGATAGCATGTCGCCTGGCTGACCAGCACTAACATTCTCGAGAGCTCCAGTATGGTGCCTATTTTGGCTAGTTCGTCTGCTAGAGATGTGTGGCAGTGCCTGACAAATGTTGATGTTATTATTGTGTAGATGACGATGTCTCTGTTGTTCATCGATCTCACAGACAGTCTGCGGCCTCACGAATTGCCGTTAATTCAGTTCGGAATATGGTGCAGTGGTTCGGTCTACAGTACTGGCTGATTTTTAGGGTCGGTGCAAAGACACCGGCGCGGCGCCCACACCAGTGCCTGTCCTAGACCCGTCTGACAAAATAAGTAACTATCTTCAGAAAGAAACAATAGCACTGGACGTTGAAACTAATATGTTTACTTCACTTTGTGATTTAATTATTAACCTCAGTGATAAATTTGGTTACTTCTAATCGTCCGCCAAAGAAAGAAACCCGGAATCTGACTATAATGGCCTATTCCTAAGAACAAAAAGCAGAAGTTCTGGCAAGAAATTTTTTGATGGCTCTGCGCCGTCAGTCCAACTGAAAGGAAGAAAGAAATTCAAAGTAGAAATCTTTCAACTTCTGAGCGTTCATCTATAACAGCGATTAAGTTCATATAAGAACATAAGTAAACGTTTTGATTTATTTTATCGCTTAAAAACCTTGAATTCTGAAGAGTTGCGACAAAGTTGCAAAGCCTTTGCTAAATGTTATTATGAAGATGTTAATGAGAAAGAGTTAGAAATGGAACGTCTGCACTTAACAAAATGCCTGAAAACTGTTCACAGTGGAAATAGGGAAATTATAGTATATTGGATTATATACTGATATACTGATGTCCATGGAAAGTGATGTGCTCAAAAGCATAGATTTTGAAGCAGAAATTAATGATTTTACCCATCTGAAATCTAAAAAGGTTCCTCTTCAATCCACATAGATTCTTAAGCACTAACCTGTGAATGGTAAAACATTCTGTCAAAGTCAAGACGACCCTGGACTTCTTCTAAATAAAGCATTCATTTTTGCAAAATGAAACATCGAAACTAATTCAAGATCCGAATACTTCATATAGAAACTTGGAATTCTCGCGCTTTAAATCCAAACAGACATTTGCGGAAAATACATTTTATTGATATGTTTGAATTATTGGTTATACATATGAAAACATAAAATTATTCATCTGGCTTCTTTGTTGTTGTAGTCTGCTCTTCTACAGCTGCAGACACTCGTTCTGATATACACGCACCCATGGCACCACCCGCAGCACCAAGCGCTGCACCTCCAGGTCCGCCCGATAGACCAGCAATGGCCCCGCCGGAAGCGCCTCCTACCGCGGTACTCAGTTTACATTTCGATAACTCTCTTGCTGGTAGAGCTTGATGTTCCACCATTGCCATACGCAAGTAGTGGGGCATTCCCAAATGTGGATATACACCCATTTGTGGGCTTCTCTCTGCTCTTCTATGTGCACTCATATTGAGAATCTGTTTCAAAATAGGACTCGTGGAAGCCAGATGGATATTTAATACTGCCACGAAAACAAGTGACGAAATAATTAGTAGATTGCCAGCCATTCCTTATGATTTCCTGTATTGTTGTCCTTAGTTGGATGAAAATGATACTGATGCCGCTCTTAACCCATCACTCAGCTTATATACCTTCACTGGTTGATCTTCTTATCAGTCTAAACCTATCAGGAAAACTTGGTAGGGCTTGTCAATTACATTGTCACTAATAGCTGTCAATACCTTTGTGAATGATCTCAATATATGTATCAACTTGAACTTGAACTCAAATGACTCGGTTGTTATCGCACATGCGATCATGCAACTCACAGATAAAGAACTTGCTAAGCAAAATATTTTGAAAGTCTAATCCTAATCAGTTCATTGGGATAGAGAAGAGAGAAAGAGAAAACACAAAGACTCAGACAACGCTATAAAGGTAGCCTCGGACTGTGGCTTACACCAGTGAGTTGAAAGTGCCGAACAAGGGTGGGCGCAATGTACGTTGAACCATGGTCGTTAATAAGAATCATAACAATTCTAGTTGCAGTATGTCTCAACTCTCAAGCATCGATGATTGTCATAGGGACTCCAATAGACTACAGACCAAGCTGGTTACCAAGCCAGAAACCAACCTGCGGTAGTTTACAAATAGGAAATATTGGCGACGCGGTCAGAGGTAGAACTATCGCCGTGCCTTCAAGGACGCAAGCTGATTGCAAGGACTATTGGTGAATAAGCACATGTAAATTCTGTCAGCATGGATTGTAGAGACAAAATATGCGAAATAAATAAATTAAATAAGAAATTTGTTCAAGAAATAAGGTGACTTTTTGTTTATTCTGTCCCTTTAAAGTGATCAACCCCAGATTTATTACACTTGCACCAGTGCTTTTCCCAATCCTTTAGCTCCAATACCCGTTGTTTTATGGGTTGTTTTAGTTTTGGGAAAAGGAAAAGGTCGCAAAGAGCCAAGTCCGGGGAATATGGTGGTTGAGGCATGATTAAGGTACAGTTTTGGGCTAAGACATCGATGGGAAAGCAGATACATTATAGCGATGCAACGGCCATGAATTTTTTTCCACAACACTTCGCATTACTTCTCGCAAACGCCACATAACTTCAAAGTTTTTTTTTTTTAATTTTTTATTGACCGTATGATCTTCCGGCAAGAACCACGCCATTATAGTCGCAGAAAACAGTGAGCAAAACCTTCACATTCAACCGAACTTGGCTTGCTTTTTTCGGTCTTGGCTTTCTTTGATATAATTACCATAAACCCATGTTTCGATACCAGTGATGAGCATTTTCAGCAAATCTCGTCATCTTTATTCCTGCGATGCTCACTGGACGGTCCCTTAGGTGAAAATTTAGTAATTTCGAAGCATACATACATATGTATGCCTAAAATAACTAAAAAGAATTTCATGGAATGAGCCAACCGATATGCCAATATCCTCAACAACTTCTCTGATAATGATAATGATGGTCTCCATAACAATTTTCTTCACTGCTTCAACGTTTTCATCCGATGTTGAAAAATATTCGAAAATCGATTGTACTTAGCTCGCGAAATACGAAAAGCCACCTTATTTTTTGAGCAAACGTCATAGGTATTAGTATATAAAAATCCCTATAGACCTTAAAGTTTTCTACAAGCCTCTCAGCTCAATCAAGCTGAAAAATAAACTTCAAGTACTTACAAGTTTTAAATTGATTTTTATTACTATTTTTCAAGCACCATCTTAGGCTAGACAAAACTGGCTTAAATTACTGGTCCTGGGCGGAAATTCTAAAGCAAACAGAACATACGTTTTAATACTAACTCTTAACGTTAAATTTTCAAACAAAAATATGGGCAACGGGTTTACGAGATTACCGCACAGAATTAACATCATAGAGAATAAGAAACTTCATGGAGCGACATAATAAAAACCAATCAAACTAATTTTTTCATCTTATCATTTATTAAAAAGCTTCCTATTTGTGATCCTTATTGCTTTTCTCTTCACTCTCCCCGCTCTCATCAACAGCTTTATCCAACCGCTCAGCTAAGCACCCACCAAGCGCACTTCCTATTGCTCCAGTTACAATTCCTTGAGGTCCACCAGCAGCACCAGCTACTCCGCCACCAACTGCTCCGGTCACTATTGTTTTTCCTTTGCATTTCGATAGTTCCTCTACTACTTTGGTATGAGATCGTTGCCATGCTTCGTGTGCCTGCTTGTTATTTCCAAGATGGGGATAGTAGTAGCCCATTGCAACTCTAGGTGCCAAGGGACTTGTATAAGTCCTGAGCACCATTGAGAGGGCAAAGCAACATAAAAACAAAACTGAGACTTGAGAAGACATGACTGTTGTCGTGTTACCTTGGGTTGCACTTAGCCAGATTCTGAGAATAGACTGATGCTATACTTCCATTGTGCCTCCTTTTATAGGGCCAGAGGATTGAACTGTTATCGCTTGAATCTAAGTCAAGGGCATTCATCTTGTTTTAACACTTAATATTGTATTGGGCATGTTATTATGTAAGGCGAGTTAGATAGTTGCTCTTTGGAACGGTTCAACAAGGGTCACGAAAGCCTAATTGAATTAAATTAAATAAAATAAATATTATAAGAAAAACATATTATAGTCAAGTTTTCTATAAAATGTCTCATGACTTGAAAGAAATATTATTTATGAGTCAAATTACACTGTTATATACCCTGTTTTCGAAACCACTTCGAATTTGTAGCTGCCAATTGTGTATTTTTTGGATGACAGCATATTTGGTTTTACCCTCGTTTACCAAAAGACCGATTTTAGCTACATCTGCTTCAATGACGTCTCGCTGTGTGTTCGTCCGATTACGTCAATATCATCCGCGTACGTAAGTAATTGCGCAGATGCGTACCTCTTGTGTGGACCAATGAGTCTAGTATGATCTTTTCAAGCCTGATGTTGAAAAAGTTTCATGGCGCAAGGTGACACACTTGTCTAAATCCTTTTTTAACCTCAAAGGTCTCAGTAAGCTCGCTACCAACCTTAATGAAGCAGCGAGAGTTCTTCATTGTTATGTATATGTACCTATAGATATGGCTCTGTGTGTCGATTTGGAATTCTTTGATCTTCTCCAAAATCTGCCGCAGTTTGAAAATTTGGTCTACTGTGTATTTACCTGGCCTAAAACTACACTGGTAGAAACCCATCAAATTATCCACAAAGGCTTTCGGGCGTTCACAAAGAACGGCAGAAAGGATCTTGTACGCGATGTTAAGGAGACTTATTCCTCTATAGTTGGCGCATAGTTTGTAGGCGATTTGCTTTGCTACGTGAGTTTATTTGCGTTGCTCGTCAAACCAGAAGTGTCTATCTGGTGGCGGTTTGAAACCTAGCATATCAGAGGCAGCGTCTCTGATGGTGCACTGTCAATGCTCCCAATAATGTTCTATGGATTATGCCGGTGTCATCGGACTTTGCGGGAGGTTGAGGGAAAGCCGATCGGGTCTCCTGCGAGTGTATAATCTGATCTGGTGAGCGCCAGGTTCCTTTATGGATATTGAAATGTAGGAATCGCGTGCTTGCTATAAAGAGTTTACGCCCCGTTAGGTAGTCAATTAGCCTGAGTGCGTTATCGGATGTGGTGTTGAGGAGGCTACGTTTTCCAAAGAACGACTTAAATTTATCCTCTTTGGCTAGTTTTGGGTTGAAATCCCCTAGTACTATTTTGGTGTTATAACTGGGTCATTGGGCATAAGGCTTATGTTCCTGAGGTTGCCTTTCGTGCGGATGCTCAAGACTTTTTGTCAGAGTTTTCCTCGAATAACAGATCCGCACCTGAATAAGCATTGTTTATTTTCTTTTTGGCAGTTACCGTAATAGATATCACCGTTTTTCATTCTTATTTTGCCTGGTCCATCCCATCGCACTTCTGGAGTGCTGTGGAGTGGAGTGGAGAGTTTTTTTTCTTTTTTTCCAGATGATTTAAAGTGCAGGCTCACAGATTGGTTTTCCATTAATATGGGCCGTCAACATTGTATCCGTTCATACACGAGGCATGTTATTGCTTCATAACAAGAATTTGTTTTCCGTGATAGGGATGTCAACCCTAAGAACAACCCCCAACATGGTTCGCTACACACATTGGTTCACTATCAGGCCAGGCCAGCTATCCAGGAGAGGCCACGTGGAGGTTGTGTGCCATCTTGAATTGAACAGTGACGAAGATCGAAGCTAGTGTTTGCCATGTTAAACACGATCAAATTCTTTTCTCTGTTTGCTCGCCTCCTCTTTCACCACCAGTGAAACTTTACGGATTGTAAAGTTGGTCTCCGACTGATTGTAAGCAGGATAATAAATTAAAGGTTTTTGAAAGCGAGATCTTAAGAAGAATCTATGGTGGAAACATGAAGATAAAATGGAGAACTCGAGTCCCACCGCATGGGACGAGTTTAGTCCCAAGCATTATCCGAACAATAAAATCGCGATGAGAAGGACACGTAGAACGAATGAACAATGGGGGAACTGTCAAAGAATAATGAGTGGAAAACCCTTACGAAAAAGACCCCGGGAAGGGGAGAAGATTGAACAGAACAGTGAAACATGGGAAGGAACGCATTCATTACAGTGAGGTTTGGCGAAAGGGAAAGGTGTACGCCGAGGCTCTAAACTTCCAAGTTGCAAAAGGCCGATAATAATACTTATAATAATGAAATTAATCAAAAACTTGACTTCAATCTTCCTGGTTTTAGGCAGTATTCGTTTTTTTCTACAGTCTTATATAACAACTATCCCTTCACTGTCGTTATAACCGACTTCCACTGTACTACACTTTGATGCAGCCACAAAATTCCGTACTACTAGATTGCCCAAGGAAGTAATTTTGACTGCCTTTTAATTTCAATTAGAAAAACAATAATGTTTATAATGACACAATTTCTTAGAATTTTGTGACTTTTTATACAACATTGTTAATAATTATATTAATTATAGTTACCTCCCCCCTCCTTCGTTTTCGGTGTACTATATATATATGTTATACCTATAGTATATATATAAAATCAAAATGACTGCTTTTGGGCAATATAGGTACATATATACTAACAACTTCTGTCTTTCTACATAGTATCAAGAAAAAAATTTGCGACAGGACCTTGTCTGTGCCTAGTCCTGCCATTTGTGTGTTCCGTCCTTGCCCAGGGGAGTGCTAACTGGCTCTCCTTTCAAAACTACACGGTTGTTCTTCCACTTCTTACGAATATATCACTTTATGTAACTGAAGAAAATTCTGTGAATTATGAATAAGTTAAAATTATGTTTGACATTTGTAACGCTTTATTTCACATTCCACAATCCACTTTCCACTTTACGACCCACAGAAATTGACATTTCAAAGCGAAATAAACAATCGCCCATTTCTGTTCGCATTTTCGCCAAACCGGTTGTGTTCGTGTTCGTGTTTATAATTAGCTCCGAAGAAAAAAATTATTTATTCAACAAACAACATGTATCAACCTGAAACCGAAGATCTTATTCCTCGTTGCGCTCCAAAACCTACCGCATCAGCCGTGAATGAAGCAACTGTGCGTCCGTCTGTACCTGAAATATCCATTGTTTTCACCCAACCCGAATCCACACAATCCAATTCGTCGCCAACATCAGCGACCACTTCCTATGCAGCATGGAAAAAACAATGTCTGCCTCAAGCTACCTATCCACCTAAAGCCGAGATTCCAATCATTGAATTTTCGGCTATGGCAGCGAGATCCAATGTCTACCCAATGCGGACCGCGGTTCCGGCAATCAACACAAACACCGTACAATTCTCTTTTCCCAGTCCATCCGATCAGCCACCGTCACTTAAACGATGTCTAAGTGTTCCTGTTCAGCCACAATGCAACATAGAACATTCAATCCCTCACTGTAATCCGACATACAATGTGTCTCCTAGCTGCAAAATGAACTACAATAATAATCAACCACAACCAATGAACCATACTCAAAGCATGACCCATGACACCTTGACTATTTGTGCTGGAACTCAAACAGATTCACTCCCACCGGTCAAGGAAATCACAACAGAATTGAACACAGATAATTTGGCTACAAAAGACGATGTTGCCCAACTGCGGACGATGCTCGCTAATATGCGTGCAGAACAACGTCGTCTCATCGAAGTCGTACAACTTCTCTTGTTCCAAGGAAAACAAATACCGAAACCGGATATGTTGACCAGGACATCGAAAAACATTCCCATACAATGCGACCCACAGCCATCGATTGGTTAGCCTCTCCCTTTACCTTACATTGTCTCTTTTCACTGACTTTCGAAGTTAACATTCCAGGTCCGTTACCACAAAAACGGCCACACATCAGATATGACTCCATCGAAGAAGAAGACTCCACCGAAGAGGAAGATTCCTATCGCATGCAAAAGAAAACCAACATCCACATCGAATCACCACCAAAAGTTCCGCAATTCCAACCACAACCATTCCGAATCGAGAATCTCCCACGCTCACATGCCGTCGCTGCACTGCCGAAACCCGCCACTGAACAAAGCATGGTCATGAACGAGTTAGCTCTCAAATATCTACCCAATGAAAAGCTAAGTGAGTTACTTCAAGATCTGCATGTATCCCCCGTGACACCAGATCCCCAGAAGCCTGCAAAGACATACGAATCGCCCCTGAAAAACATCGAGAACTACAGTAAAAAGAATCCGAGCGATCTGTCAACGGCTTCGTACAAATATTTGAAAAAATATCGTCTTTTGCCGGAAGAGAACAACAATTTGTTACCACCCCCAACTGCGCGGAAAGCAAACACTCCAAATCAACAGGAGAATATGCTTGACTTGGAGACTATTCGACGACAGCCCAAGTTCAAATAGCACGCACATGGGATATAATTAGGAACGAGCTACGGACTGACGTACAGTATTTTATCGAGGGAGGAGGTGTACCCCAGTGACCATTTCATCCGCCGTTTGAATTTATCATTACTGCACTTCACATTTTCTATTTTCATTTTTGTGTAGACGTTATCTATTGTATATATTAAGTATCGAAATAAACATAATTTAAAGCTATTCAATGTCACACACGTGTCTGTACACTCGGTTAGGATCAGGTATTGCAAATTTGATGTTAAGATCTGGTAAAGATAATCCCATCTGGGTAGAATGCGACTGAATCGAAACTCGGGAAGATTGGATTTTACACTAATCCTTGCCAGCGGTACTTGGTACTTACATTCCAAATAAATGGTTTAAATTCTGATGGAAATGTGTGGGTACGGATATCGAAGGATGAACGAATTCAAGTGCATTCCATTGAAACTACCTTAAACTTAGGTTTAATCACAATTCGCGGTGAATGGTGCTGCACGCCCATCAGTTGATGACATTCGATGTCAACCATAAAAGACTTTGGTCTTTTTGTTTCAGATTTTGTCTTCGAAACATGGTAATTACCCAAAATACCTCGAATCGACCGCCAGAATAATAGGCCTTTAAACCTTCCAAACATTTATAGAAAACTTCGAGAGCAATTTGGGAGATTTTTCGAACATATTTTGTTCTTTAAGATCCAATCAATCTCGAACCCTTGTCTAAAATATGCCTACAAGGATCAAAGCCATAACAGAGATAAACGGTGGATACCAATAGTAAAGCACTTTGCTGTGTATTATTTTTTTTTGAAATCTTTATTTGGACCTTCTCGTACTCCTAGCGGATATTCCCTTTGAGAACTTTCCAAGTCTTTGGTCTTGTTCTGATAAACCAGTGACTTCAGAAAACCCCAAACAAAGAAGTCTAGAGAGTCAAATCGGGCAATCTTGTCGGCCAGTACAAATCGTCAAAACGAGACTTGAGGCTACGCGGAAAGGACTCAAAAAGTCTATTGTGGCGGTAGCTGTGTACGCGGTTGCACCCTTCGCACGTCGTTCAGTCCCGATTCATAAATGTATGGCAAAAAAAACGCGTTGATCTTGGTCCCGTATCCATCAGATGTCAGAGTAACTTTGTTACTAAAGTGTCTCAGAAAAAAAGAAGTAATAACTTTGAATGGATCTAAAACATTTTCGCGAATGATATAGGAGGATTTTCCTGTGCCCCAGAAGCGCACATTTTATTTGTTTATGTCTCCTTTCAGAAGAAAATAGCCTTCGCCGCTCATGATAAACTTCGACACAAAATCATCTACTTAGTTGTCCAGGAGGACATGAGCCTAGTTTAACGCGATTGACAGTCTGCAAGCAGTTTCTGATAGACTGTCTACACTTTGAAATGAAACATTTTCAAATTTTTCACCAAAATGCGATGCAGAGACGAACGTGAAATGTCAAATTGTGTGGTCCGTCCTCTGGTCATCGTTGACAGCTCATTGGCGGCGTCTTCAAGTTTTATTTCTTACTTTTAAATTCATTTAGTCTTTTACCCTGCAAAGCTGACGTATACGTATGTCTGTACGTATATGTCATATATCTACAAGCTCCTAGAAATAAGCTTAGATAACAACTGACTTAAAATACCTTACTGGCCCTATACGGATACTCTAAAGCAAACAGAACAACTTAAGAGGCAACAAAGGGTCTCTAATAGGAGTAGTGCGACCTTGGAAAAGACAAGATCGCCGACAGAGAATAGCTCCAGTGTGTTTTGTGTAGGAACCAAGGACAACCTGCAAACTATCGGGGATGTCGTAAGTTCCAGGACATCAAGAAAGAAAACCTGTCCCGTAAGCAGAAGGCCGAGGAAAACCCCTTAGGTCGCTTTCGAACACCTGCCATCACAAGTCCCCAAGGCTCCGGAGGCCTATGTGGATTTCTATTCAATCTTGCTCGCAGTCCAAGGGCGGATTGGCCAGCTCCAACAACAGATCTGTGAGCAGGCGATACGAGTAGATATTATCAGCTCACTTCTGCCAAACCTAGCCTAATGGGTGCGCCGAAAGAGAGTCCCTTGAAGATGCTATATGAATTCACTGATCAGGATTGAGCGAAGAGCCGTACTTTTTAATCTATTACGGAACGAAAGCCCCGATGCATTTCTGGTTAGCGAAACAAAGCTAAACTAGAAGCAAAAAATTCGGCACAGTTCCTGCAATTACCTTCTCACGTAAACGAATGAAACATCCCCATCGTCTCTACTTCCTGAACAATCAGCCCATCTCCACCGTTCAGGTTATCCGCGATCTTGGCATACTATGTGACCAAGAGCTCAATTTTCGCGCACATATCGACGATATACATAATTCATAAAACCAACTCCGCACACGGTTTTGTGAAACTTTGGTCAAAAGAATTATCCAATCCCTACGTGACTCGATCCTTCTACATATATTACCTTTGTTCGCCCCCTTCTCGAATACGCATCTCAAGTGTGGTCCCCTTGTCAACAAACCCACATATCTAGAATCGAAAGCATCCAACGTCGGTTTCTACGTTTCGCTCTTCGAGGCCTGCCCTGGAACAATCCCTTATTCTTACCGCCCTATCAAGACCGTCTGAAACTAATCAACTTGAGTACTTTGGAGGAAAGAAGAAGGGTATCCGACATACATATGTAAACTTCATTCATAGACTTCTTACAGGTACCATTGACCGCGCCACCCTTTATAACTCCATATCTCTTAACACTAACCCCCGTAATACACGCAATCCTCGTCTCTTCTATCTATCCACCCCCCGCACCTCATACGGCTCCAATGAACCCATTTCCCGTATGCTGGCAAGTGTTAATTCGAATATTAACTTCGACTTCAACCTTAGCACTCCATGCCTAAAACTCCGTCTTCTCAATAACCTTCCCTCCTTCCAGTCTTAGTTCCTAAGGCTCGCGCCCTCTCACCCGTTCTCATTAGTTATTAAGATAGATTAAGTTTGAATTAAGCTCAATAAATGGGGGTGTTTGCCCGCTCGAAAAATAAAATTAAAAAAATTGACTAGATGGCGGAGGACGATAGTCACCAGAAACCAGAATGAAATGCACGTCTTTCCCCGCGCGAAACCCATTAATTTTGTGTGATGTCAAGGTTCGTAACGACAAAACTCGAAATTTTATTTTACCGCAATGTACTCCCACCACACACACTCTTGGAGTTAATTTCGACAAAACCCAGGATTCCCACGCGCTCGCACAGTTTGTAGGCAAACGTCGGCGGCCATTTAAAGTGGTAAGTCTCATTCTGGTCTTTGAGTATAGCGTCGACATATATTCCGCATCTGGTTACTTGACAAATGTCAAAACAAAACCGAGATTCTCCGCCATTTGCAAAAAGTTATAGCAACTTCCAATAGGGTGATATATTTTAATCCAACTCGTACTAACACGAATTATTAGCCCATATTCCAACTGACAGAAGTGATCTCTGTCAAAAATAATAGTATTTCTCATAAATATTTTATTAAGGACCTTACTCGAAGGAATCAGTTATTTTTGAGTAGACTTCTTCACGATTCAATACTCTCCCGTTCAACACGAACTTGTCGGAAAAGGAAATTGGGGTAGTACGTTTTGACTAGGGGCAAAAATTTGATTTGACATTTCTCTTTTTCTTTTTTTTTTGCATTTTCTTCCTTTTTTTCCTTTTGGAGAATTTTTGATCGGACGGCATTGTTGGAGTGTTACGTTTGCTGCTCGAACTGTATGAGTGAGGAAAAAAATTGACATTAAATTTCATATGTTTTGTTTAACCTTTGTTGGCCATAAAATTTTCTGTTTCGTTTGCATAATTTTAGGAAAGGGTTACATAATTTTAGAAAGGTTAATTAATTATAATTATCTAAAAAAAAAACATCACGACTGAACGTACTCCGAACTAATTCATGATGTTTGACATTGAAAGTAAAAAAAAAAACGGGAAACGTCAATTAGTATGCAAGCAATTTCTCGTCTCTATGTCAGTTTATCAATTGTGAAGTTGTGCGTGGTATAGTCCTATTTTATTAAAGGAACACAGTGAAGTTATACATAATTCAAGCCAATATATTCGTCCACAAATATCGTTTCCATTTAAAAAACGGCTTTACGTTAAATTCGCACACAAAACAATGTCAGGTAAGTCCGACAATGAAACCTAAACTCAATTGCTTAACCAATTCGGGAATTCATGCTTCCAGACGACTGCACCGAAATCGCAGTAGATAATAATGACATTGAAGTTTTCGAAGAGACCTATTTCATCGAAGAAGTAGACGAAACCGTGTGTACAGTAGATGTTAAGCAGGAAAATGATAAAGATATCTTGTTCGACAATGAGCAGTACGCACACATTGTATGCCTTGGAAAAGAAGAAAACACCGGGGAGGACGTCTATCACTGTGTGCTGTGCAACATGACATTCACTTCGATCGAGGAACATCTGAGTGAAAACCACGGTAGGAATAACGAATATGATGATAACATTCAAATGTACGTTGAGGAGGAAGAGGTCAATGGTGAGGGAGAACAACCGGAGCGATTGCAGACAGATGGCGAAGAAAATGATAACACGGAAGATTCTGTATGAAAAAAAAAGAATCTGTTTGTCCCTAAGAAGTAATCTAATGATTTAACTTTTTCGCAGGGAAACCTCGCAGCGAACATTGTTTGCCAGAATTGTGAGAGTGTTTTCCAAGCCATGGACGAAGCTGAATCACATGAATGTAGTGCGATGAAAACTGATTTCATCGAACAACAGTCAGCTTCTGATAGTGAAAACCCAAATTCTGTTCAACTGCAAGTGATAAGCGAGGAGCAAACAAATTCCGTATTCTCATGCCCTGAATGTCGCAGTAAGTTTCAATCGATAAACGCACTTCAAAAACATCAAAAGACCCACACGCCAAAGACGGCGCCAGCAAAACGGACCAAACGATCAGGGATCTCGGACAACCAGAACACTCATTGCGATATTTGCAACACAACATTCTCGTCGGCCAAAAATCGAAAACTGCACGCTAAAATGCATCTTACAGTCCGAACGAAAACCATTAAAGATGCCATGCCGGTCGGCACTGATGAATCGAAAAATCGTGATCAATTCTATTGCGAAATATGCAATAAGAGGTGAGTCCACAGCATTATATACAACACCGTTTCATATTACAATTTAATTTAAATTTTTTTTCCTCTAAGCTTTGATCATTCCCTACTCTCCATCCACCAAAACATGCATCAGAACTTGGAGGAATATATATGTGGCACATGCAATCGTCAATTTGAGAATCAAGTAAGCTACGATATGCACATGCAACTGCATACCGATCAGCCGGTTAAGGTACGTGAGCATGTATCAAAGCCAGGAGCTCGATTTGCATGCAACTATTGTGGCAGGGAATTCCTAAAGCCGCACGAGAAGGTGAAGCACGAACGAGTTCACACTGGTGAGTTACAGTAACCTCTATGGCACGCCGTTCCTTACTAACTGACTACATTCATATTGCAGGTGAAAAACCACACGAGTGTGAGGTATGTGGAAAATGTTTTCGCGTTCCTTACTCCCTGACCTTACATCTCCGAACACATACCGATGTCCGTCCATTCGTTTGTGCACAATGCAATAAACGATTTAAAGCTTATGCCGTCTATGTGCATCATCTCAACACCCACTCAGAGGAACGCCCGTACAAATGCACGATGTGCCCAAAATCTTTTCGAACTTCTGTTCAATTGTGTGGCCATAAGAATAGTCACACCAAACCATACAACTGTCCGGAATGCAACAGGCCATTTGCGAGCATGTACGCCGTGAAAATGCACATGAAAACTCACAATAAGGCGAACAAGCTAAATGAAAACTTAAAACACCGCTGTGGTGTTTGTGGAGCGGTTTACGCTCGTATGTTTGCTTTGCGATACCATATGAAGGAGCAACACTCTAGGGACATGACTGAAGAGGAGCTGAAAAATACTGGAAACGATAAACAACCGCCAGTAACCGCTGATGATACTTTTAATGAGGACGAAATTTCGGCCCAAGCTATCATGCAAGGAGAGGAAGTAGGTTAAACGGTTTACCGGTGGAGAATGCTTTCTAGTTTTTCTGTTTATCTACATATTTAGATTATCATCGACAATTTCCACACAGAGGAGATCGTCACCGATTGGCTTACCCACAAATGAGTTCCTTTTTACCGAAGTCAAGAATTTATTAGAGTTATTGGATAAAAACCTACAAAAGGAATAAGTTTCAATAAACTAATTATACAATAAAATTATAAAAGGTTCATCCCGAAGTTGAAAGCTCAAATAAAATGATTCAGAAAGATGCGACTGAACGATTTACTTCAACAGTGCATTTGCCACGTTCTCGGTTGACATGAGTAAAATTTTATCAAGAAGAATTTTAGAGTACATTCGCTGGCAGATTCGAGCTACAGATATTGTACGAACAGGTTTATGGAAAGAGCTACAAACATTTGGAAAAGATGTAAAAGGCTTTCATTCCTCCGTGCGCTCAAAGGAGCGATAACTGGCGAAATTGAGACTGTTCAATCGGATACCAATCGGTTAACTAATGTCGCTACTGTTTCGAGGTGACACTTGGCCTTAACCAACAAGCCCATCCCATTCCAGCTGTTTCAAGTGCCGCCCAACAATTGATTAAATGTCCTTTCCACCCGTGTGCGTCCCTCAGGGTTGAAATTGAAGATTCATCGGGCCGTAGCATTGGTGTCCATTCGATTCTCAAAGTCCAACTATCTTCAAGGTTTGATTGTAGACGCCTGATTAAGCCCAGGCCAGTCTAAAAAAGGCAACTAAAGCAGCGGAAAGATCTATAGCACCCTAAGATTATGTACACCAATGGCTAGCTTGCCAAGTTGAGAATTATGTGCAGCAGTAGTTTCTGTGTTATGGAAAACTCGCATTATACCACAGAATAAATAGTATACAGAAGTCGCATTTCGGCCTGCGATGATTTTTCACTTTATGGTGCGGGCGGAACAACTGAAGGGAAGATCAAGCAACGAGAGAGCAAGCATGATCAGAGAGTAACAACCAGAGAGCAGCCACGATCAGAGAGAATCAACGAGAGAGCAATCTTAAAATGTTTATGTGTGTGTGTGTATTGTGTTGCTATCCAACGTCGTGAATGCACGTGGTGTTGACAAAATTTTGTTTCAAGTTTTAGATTTCTATATTTAGTTTTCTTCAGTTGAAAGTAGCGCTTGGTATTCGTACGCGTACTTTTTCGATGTAAACTAAAAGGGCCGGGTAACACCAATTAACGTTATTCCATTATTTGGGATTTTTGTGCAAATTTCAATCTAATATATGTAGGGAAGAATAACCCAAAAACTTTAGTGCGACAGGATTTTAAGCTTGCGGGCTTTAGTAAAATTTTTTTTCTATGAAGCCCACGAGCAATGCTTCCTCAAGAGTACTAAGATCATGAAGTCCAATATTATTTCCTTTTGATCAGAACATGTGGAAAACCATTGCGGTGTGGCATTTTTGCATTTGGATTTTATCAAGTTTTTTATACTAACAGTTTGTGGTTGTGTGTCAAAAATATTGCTAAACACTGTAATATGTTTCTTGCTAATTTTCCAAGAAAATTTGTGAAGGAGCAACGAGGTTACCAAAATCTTTAAGAGAATTGTAATTTTTATGAAATATGAAAAGTTCACTAGGAACTGTTAATACTTCGTCTTCTTTTCTCAATATAGAAACACAAATATCGCAGTTAATTTTCGGTATCATTTTGTAGACGATATAACCTATGAAGTATCTTAAAGACGCCAAATCGATACTAAATTCCGAACAATTCTGAAAGTCATCATTTAATACGAAATCATCAATGATTTCTATGTTAATATCTATTTCAGAGTTTTCGTTTCGACTGAGTTCTTCATTATTTGTATCAGCTAAGTCCATATTTGACAAAATATTTGAAAGCGTTTCAAATGTGGTATCACTCAGCTCTTCACAGTTACTATAAGAACTCAACTGCACTATATTTGCAGACATTAAGCGTGCTAATAAAGTGTTTATATCAGCAACTGAGGGGTTAATATTATTTCCACCCTTTTGTCTTAGAACCGAGAACATATTTTCGAGCTTATCTTGGTTTAATGCTCTTGTCATTAAAAAAAATATTTGGGATTTTTTTTGAAATAGCTCGTCTACTAATTGTAATACAGCGTCTAAGGTAAATTTCATTCCATCTAAAAAAAATATTTTTTTCTTTTTGTCAACAAATGAGATTTCATTGAGGTATTCAAGGAAGAATTTTATATATTCGTGTGATGGACTGTTAAGTTGAACTGCAGACTTATAACAATTCTTTGAAGATAGCGAACCACTATTTAGGCAGTCAAATATTTTGTCAATATTTCCTATGAAGCATGCCGTAGATAAACAAACTTCTTTTGAGCAACTTTTAAAGCCTACTATCTCAATAACAGTTTTAATTGCTGCTTGAACAGTCCTACTAAAAATTTGGGTGGCTAGTTTTACTTTCATTTTTTCGAAAGAGTTCGGAAATATGTAGTTTAAGCTTGTAGTTTAAGACACATTTTTGTATTAGATTTGCACTCCATTTCCCATAGTTCCTTAACTACTTTAAAACTAGCAACTCCATTTGGTGTTGTAAGGTCACATTGAAGCCAACCATTTCTTAATGATTTGATTAGATGTGGAAAATCATATACACAGAAAGTTTTACTACCATTATACATAAAATAGGGTTTTTCTAAAGTAGCTCCCAATTCCAAGAAACACTTCCTCTTAGAGGACCCTTGGTCACAAATTACAACTTTAACTATGATGCCAAAACTGTTCAAAATTGCTAAATTTCGTAATATTATCTTTTTTAGTAAATCGGCAGAAAGTCCATTTTTTGAAACAAAGTAATTAAATGTAAGCGCCCAGTTGGAAAACATTGATTTAATCATAAAAACGCACAATTGTTTACCAATCTGGTTCGTTCTTTCAACCCCATTTTCCTCAAATCCTAAAAATCTAATTTGGAATTGTATCGCAATTCCCTTCTAATCGCCATTTCATCCATCAGCAGAATCATATTATTCTTTTCGTACTGGTTCAAATCTAAGCACTTCTTTTCTATTAACTCTAAACCGTTATTTTTAAAACCTGGTTGTAGGGAATTTACAGGGGCCCATCGATAAACAGTAGAGATATGTGGCAAATTTAGATGCAATTTATTCTTCAAAAATTGGTACGTTGACTGTGAGACATAATAAATGTTTTGAACCAAATCTTTTACATCTTGCTTATATTCTTTAGGTCGTGGACTAAGAAGAAGTTTGCAAAATGTTTTTGAATCCTTGCTTATTTGAAAAGAGTCGATGGTTTGAAATACGCTTGATTTTGTTGCTATTTCTTTGCGGCTTTGGAGATTTTTATATTTTGCTACCATGTCGTAATATTTTTTTCTGTAAAAATTAGCTGATTTCAGATATTTTTCACAGTCATTACAACATCCATCTACGGAGTCACTTGTTCGGCTCTTTTTAGCTGGACAATCAAGCTCCAACGACTTGTAATCTTCCTCAATAACTTCTAAGTTAAATACCGGAACAGCTCCGAATTTCAACTTTTTTTTACCAATGTCAGAACTTGAGAAGTGATTGGCGCAAATCAACAATTTTTTTGTGTAATCTTTTGTTGGAATATTACATTTTTCTCGCCAAATTTGACCCATAGCTGAGTCATAGGGAGGAAACTTAAACATTCTTATCTTTTCACCATATCGCCTAGATTTACCGCATGTTTTTATGCAGCATCGAATGCCGGACTTTTGGGAAAATGTTACCAACAGCCGGTACAGAATCCATTTTTCCTATTCAAAATCGTATGACAACCCCTCAACAATCAATATATAATAATAAGTCCAAAGAATAATCCAAATCGTATACAAAGTTGTCAACAATTATAAAAGCAACAATTCAAAATCAAAAATAGAGTTAAATATCAAAATACAAAGTAAAAATGGAGTCGATATATAAGCGCAGGAAAACACAACCATTCGCATGAAAGTACAATTCCCAAGTGATTTCGAATCCAATCCACACAATCGAAAACAAGAGAAGCAATACAACACCATGCAAGCTTACGATAGAACAAGCTATCAATGCATATACACACGCACACACACTTGCATACACATCGTAAGCTGCTTTGCTCTCGTAAAAACAAAACCACCGAAAACGCACATGCTACTCTCTTTCGCCCGCACCAGCTTCTCAATTTTTTGTATACTCTCTTGCATGTTCTCATGCTTGTACTCTCTGTTCAATAGGGTGCCAATATTGGAACCCTAGAACAAAATTTGCTTTGTATGAGATGCAACTTCTGTATACTATTTATTCTGTGATTATACTCAGATAAGACGGTGTTTTAGTGATTTATAAAAAAGCGGGCGAAGATCCAAAATACAATATTTTTATCTCGTTTGTATCAAGAATGAGAGATTCAATTACGGATTACTTGGATGATCAATAAGTTTTGTCGTTCAATAAGAGATGGCGCTATTTATTTTTAGAAGTGTAGCATCAAAACAGATTCATGGACGATTGTTAAAGGCGTATAAATACTCTTCACTTTCGATTCGAACAGTAGGAAGCTGCACTTAAAAGTGGTCATACAAAACTTGAAGATGATCGACATGAAGCAAATATATAAGAAATGATTATGAAAAGTCGTCGATTAACCGAGAGAGATTTGGCAGAATCCCCCATTAGGCCGTACGATTAAATGGATACCGTCGGACTCATATGCGCCTCTCTTTTGATTACTGTAGATGGGACTATGATCCTGAATTAAAACAAGAGGCTAAAGAGTGGGAGAGAATTTTGTTTGTGAATTATCTCCAAACTAATATGTGTGGTCTTGGTAGTATACGTGATGCTATTATTCTTCATGATGAGCGATCGGAAAGGGTCTGCCTCATTATATAGAACTCACTATCAGCAGCCAAACTTGGACAATTAGATGAACAAGACTAGGTGGCGCTGTCAGCTTTTTGGCAATACAAATGTACTTTTAGCAAAACATTGGGCTTATCGCCGAAAAGGGTCCTCTGGATCTACACGGTAATGATAAGACCAACAATCTCTTATGCATCGGTTGTCTGGTGGAACAGACTAACACGCAAAAACGTCGTGACCTCTTTCACCAAACTCCAAAGAGACCGCTCTTGGAGTTTCTTATCTCGGCTATATGGGGGCTTTTCTCTGCACGCCCGGCGCTGCTTTAGGTGCTGTGATGAACCTTCCACCCCTTGACATTTTTATCATGTCTCGCCTCAAGATAAATATTTGTTGGTACAACTCGCACTGGAGTGACAGTGTATTTGCACGAAAAACATCCTACCTCTGTCTTATGGATGTCAAATTTCCATGACGTCAGGACTGGCTTTGGCCAGATATTGAACCTGGAAAGGACGGCTCCAGGTCTGAGCGCGGGTCCCGCGCTGGTGTTTTCTTTGAACGCGAAAAAGTCCGACTGTACTTTTCGTTAACATACTTCTGCTTTTCAATCTGAAATATACGCAATGTTAATAGCCAAGCACTGTATTGTGAAGCAAAAGTGGAAGGGAAAAAGTATACGAGTATGCTGGGACAGCCAAGCTGCACTCAAAGATGTGCCCAACTCTTTAACAAGCTCCAAATTAGTGCATGACCCTAAGACCTTTTTGAACAAAGTCTGAAGACTAAATTCACTAAGGCTTGTATGGGTCCAAGGTCAATCTGGAATCCCAGGAAATGAGATCTCTGATGAATCCGCTAGAAGCATGTTGCGAGGAGAATAAAACACAGCAAAACACCTTTTCTGCGACTGTCCCACCTTCGCACGAATACGTTGGCGCACTCTTGGAGCGAGCACTGAAGCTCCTTCTCACTTTTCTCCGGACAACGGGTAAAATACAATAAAGAAGGGTGTCTGCCTGGTAGTACAATTAACCAGTATTTGCATCTGAGTGCTCCAACATATATCAGAAGCGTCCAACAAAGAAAAGAATAATAATCCAAATAGCTGTAGGTGAAAAAGAAATGGAAACTCCATATACATCAAATACATTTATTTAATGTCAAGATAGTCAAACTCATGGTTCTGCTGGCAATAAAACATCCAAATATCCAGAAACTTTGATTAATACTTATCCAACAAATTAAAACTAAAAAAGAAACATTAAATCCAAAAAGACGAGACAGAACATTTATAAATGCTGCTATGCAACGCGTCCGAACACATCTAGTTTCTATCCCTAAGCATCTTTTGATTTACAGTTCGAGAAACGACCGAGACACCTTCCTCAAATTTCGTTCTAAACAACACGTTAGCATTGTTGAACATGCCGTCCTTGAGAGAAACTATTATAAACTGTGAGCTGGTAAAATGCGCTTTTAGCATGTTCCCGATATTCTGCGTGTGAGACATGTCCAGCGCTGCATCGACCTCATCCAGAATATAGAGTGGCGCAGGAGAGAACTTCAACATAGCGAGAACGAGTGACAAAGCGACTAGCGATCGCTGTCCGCCACTCAATTCCCCAAGAGAGTCTTTCCACACCCCGTTAAATGCAACTTTGATTTCTAGACCCAGAAGGTTGCCGTTCTGCATTACGGGATTCAAGCGTGCCTGAGCACCATTTAATAGTGTGGTAAAAATGCTACTGAAATTCGAATCGACCACCTTCCAAGCCTTTTCGACCTTTTCCTTCTTCTTTTCGTCCATTTTACAGATGATGTGTTGAATTTTCTCCTTATCCTGTTCCACGATCTTCTTTCGTCGCATGGTTTCTTGATATTGCTCCTCTTCCCGATCGAGAAGCATCATTGCTTTCAAGTTTATTGTACGTTCCATTTTTTCTTTTTGTTCGCGGATTTTGTTGAGTTTCACACCCGCCTCGACTGGATCTTCTTTCGAATAATCGTATCTCGTATTCTTTGTACCGAAAAACTCACGGTCCTCCTTTATCCAGCCGTATTTCTCTTCCAGAGCTTCGATTTTATTGAAACTTTCTTTGTTCTCGTTGCGAACCTTTGAAACTTCATTTTCCTTCTTCTTGATCTCTAAAGTCATCTCTTGGTTCTGCTTACCAAGTTTCTCCTTCTTACTGTAGACCATTTTCAATTCTTTGTTCTGGGAGTTGATCTTTTCTTTTTGCTCCTTGATACGTTGCTTGATCTCGGCAACAGCTTCGACCAGACCCGATGATCCACTCTTGAGTGCTTCGAATTCCATTTTCATTTTTTCCAAATTAGCAATCATTTCATCTCGTTGTTGGCTTGCGCTTTCTGTACTTTTTTTTAATTCGTCGATTTCCATTTGAAGTGTTTCAAATTGTTGCTCGTGCTTCTTCCAGTTGTTCCGGCTCTCCTCGCTTTTCTTCTTTGCGATCTGCATCTGATCGGTAGCGACTTTAAGTTCCCGTTCTCGGTATCCCTTTGCATCGGCTAGTTTGGCTTCTATGTCATTTACCTTTGCTGAAGCAATTTTTTGCATTTCGCGGGCTTTCAGGAGATCCTCCTCCAATGTAACTAGAAAGAAAACTCGGGTTTTGGTACATGAAGCTGGAAAGGGATGCGTCACTGTGGCTTACCGATCTTCTCTCTTAGAGCTTTGATTTCTTCTTGATGTTGCTGGAATGTAGTTTGAGCTAAACGCTGCGCACATGCATTCAACTCATGTTGTCGTAGTTCTAAACGCTCCTTCACGGAGCCATACGATCTAGCGAGATTCTCTGTGACACTAGAAGTCAAAGTTTCACAATTAAAAGTGGTCATTTAAATGGGTATAAGGAACATACGCTAATTGCTGCTCAATTTGTTGTAGTTCAGCCTTTCTGGTGAAAATTTCCTTATCGAGCTGTTTGATTTCCGCTAATTCTTGGAGGATGTTACTGCCTTTTGGCTTAGACCCACCAGACAGAGTACCCTCGGGGTCGACAATATCACCGTCTAGGGTAACGGAACGGCAGTAAATTTGTCGATTGTAAGTCACCTACAAGATAGTGGCAATAATTGAGAACATAACGGACTATGGTGGGCAGCATTTCGTTGTGTTTATTACCTGCTTAGCAATGTTCAAGTCTTTACAAATAAGAGTGTGGCCAAAAACGAATTTCATCACTGGATCGAAGTACCGATCGTAATCAATCAGCGAAAGGGCAGAACAAACATTTTCAGCGCCAACCTGATTTTGAAAATGATATTGCATTGGTTAACCAACTTATTCAAGAATCTTACCAGATTCTGTGCGAACTTGACCACTTTGGGGTCGATTGGGTGCGAGGATATTTTGTTTATAGGAATAATCGTGACCCTTTGTTGCAGCTGGCCTTTTTGTAGTATTTTCTTGCTGGTCACATCGTCGTCAGTCACGTGGCTGTATAACTATAAAAGATATATAAATTGTAAAAAGACTTCCAACGGTGGAACATCTCTACATACACTTCCTCCTGCGCACATCATCAACGCCAGGCAGTTCTTCGGATCGCGGACCGTGAACAATTTCCCTACCATACCGCGCACCTTGCTACGATCAAAATTTGGCTCCGGATCACGGTACTGCAAATCGTAACGATAAGCATTCTTCCGATCCAATTGTTGCTTGAAGCTTCGAATCTCTTGCAGTAGGACATTCTTCCTTTCCTGAAGTTGCTCAAACGTACCCTCCTCGTAGTTCATTCTGCTCATTTGGTTCTGAAATTGTTTATCGATATCGTTGGAGCGTATTGAATAAAAGGTGACTTACGGTCAAGTTTCTGATCTCGGCCTCGATTTGGTCATGCATTTTCTTGTCTTTCATATAGGAGGCGTCATTTGTCTGGGTCTCGTTCTCCTTTTGCTTGAGTTGGTTGCGACTGTGACGCAGTTCCATGTCGGACGTTTTTATAGTCGTTTGCGCTTCACTTACTTGTTTCTTTGCGTCTAAGGAGTAAACAAATTGCAGTCTTTACCATGCTGATTTGTAAGTCATGACATTTCCTCACTTATTAGCTGATCCTGCAGCGAAGACGCTTGGCCATCCTCGTCGGTGGATAGGCCTTGTGATACAGCCTCGAATTTCTTTTGGGCATCCTCATATGCTCTTGAATCGCGCTGATCGGCTTCTTTTAAACTGTGAAATAGGCCCTCGACCTTACCCATTTGTTGCATCTTTTGATTTAAAGCTTTCTCGTCATCCTTGATGTTCTTCTCGAGTGCTTTTACCTTCTTCTCCTCTTGTTCAATGGTGCCCTGTGCAGCTTTTATATTTCCCGATGACTTTGCTTCCGCTTTCATCTTTGATTGCAACTCTTCCTCAAGGACTTTTAGTTCTCCACCGCTTTCATTATCAATTTTATGCTGAACATCCTTGGTAACTTGCTCCAAGTTGATAATTTCTTGGTCGTTCTCAAGAATCTTCTTCTTGCAATGTTCAATTCGATTCGTGAGACTTTCAATAGAAGCCTCAGTGGATTTCAAGGCCTCTTTCTGCTTAAGGTAACGAAAGGAAATGTGAATTCGGGTGAGATATTCAATGTCACGGCAAATCTTTTGGAATTCAATGTAAGTTGCACGTTCCTGACGCAGTTTTTCCAGTTTTGGCTCAACTTCTTCTTGCAATAGAGTGTTTGTTTCCCGAACTTTAAGGTCCTTCTTTTCGATTAGTTTTGTGGTAGCTTCACGCTTGGTCTCATACATACTGGTGCCTGCAGCTTCTTCAATCATCGACAGAATCTAAACCGTGGAAACAAATGTGAAATCGGACGGTTCCCCTTATTATTCCGACTTACCTCTTGTGGCTTCATATTCAATACCTTTGTTATGCGTCCCTGCATAATCAAAAAGTTTGGATTGTTCACATTCAATTGAACTGAGCAGAAGAAGTCTGAGATCTTCTTGTTCTGTACCAGTTTGCCGTTGATCAGATATTTGTTCTTTCCGCCAACGACAATTTGTCGCGTGACTGATATTTCACGACATTTCTCATAGCCAAGCGGACACTGATCAGGATCGCTGTTATCGAATACAAGCGTTACTGTCGCCTTTGTTACACCGGCTTGCCCGCTTTTGAAAACAAGATCTTGCAAGGATGCTGCACGAACCTGGCCAATACGTTGTAAAGTGATTAAGCCGCAAAAACAAAATTCGCAGTCCTTACCTGTCCCAAGTTATTGATTCCCAAGACGAAACATATCGAATCTAAGATATTGGATTTGCCAGTACCGTTCAGCCCGGTGATGGCTGTGAATTCCCGGTCGAAGCCATGAATCTCGGTGCGTCTTCCATACGATTTGAATCCATCGATTATTACCGATTTTATATACATCTTGGCATATTATTACTGATAGTTAAGGACAAACAACTAATTGGAGTCGCTGGATTTAGTTTGTATACACACAAAACACAAAACGCGCCTAAAAGCCGTTAGAATAATTGTGACAGGTCAGAGGATGAAAAGAATTGACAGATGTCTGCTTGACAAGCACTTTTAGTAATGGAATTCCGAATATTCTTAAAGAAATGTACTAGATTTCTTGCAATTACTAAATTTTTAATTTTGAAAAATGTACAACGTATTTTTATCAAAAAAATAATCGCAATTATATATAAAACTTAATTTTTCTTGAAAAATATTTAATTATTTATCAAATCTATTTCGTCCCCTTTAAAGTACTCCCTCTCAGGTATAATAAGTATTCCTTCGCCAGCGCTTTTTCCAGGCATTGCTCATATGTTCGAGTATATCCTTTTCATGTAACCTTGGGCTCTTTCAGCGATGCGGTCTTTATCTCCTCAATCATTGTCTTTTCAGTTTCGAGAAGAGAAAAAAATTCCGGTGAATAGGGTGGCTGGGGCATGATGGCGACATTGTTTTTGGCCGAGGTATTATGCAGAAGCAACGATGAATGAGCAGGTGCATTATCGTGAGGCAACAATTTTCTTCCCACATGTCCTGACGTTAACTTTGCATTACTTTATGAAAATGTAGCATAGCTTCGAGGTAATATTCCTTATTGAACGTACAACCTTTCGGTAAGAACTCATGATGAACCACGTCATTCAATCGATGAAAACAGCGAGCAAAACTTTGACATTTAACAAAACTTGGCATGCTTTTTTCGGTATTTTGTTTCTACATCGTAACCATATATCCATGTCTGGATCGTCATTCATGTCATTCAACGGCTCCTAAGCGGTGCTCATGAGTTCTTTTGGTCAAAATTTAGCAATTTCGGATCAAACTTTTCTGACACATATTTCTTGCTCAAAAAATCTTACCTAATTATAATTTTAATTTGAATTTTCGTGGAGGCAAACACCCTAATTTATTGAGCTTAATTCAAGCTTACATTAATCTTACTTAGTCTAACTTAGAAACTAACAAGAATGGGGGAGGAAACCGCAATTAAGAAGACGGGTTTTTAAGCAAGGAGTGCTGAGCTTGAATGTTTTCCAGCATACGAGGAATGGGTTCATTGGAGCCGTAGGCGGTACGGGGGGTGGATGGATATAAGATACGGGGTTTTCGTACATTGCGAGAGTTAGTGTTGATAAAGACAGAGCAGTAGGGGGTCTATGGTGCCTGAAAGGAGACGATGGATGAAAAGAATGTTAGAGACAGTTTTCTTTCCTCCAATGTGTTCATGCTGATTATAGTTTAAGACAGTCTCGTTAGGGTGATAAGAGCAAAGGATTGTTCCAGGGGATGCTCTCGATTCTAGAAATGTGGATTTGTTGGTATAGGGACCACACTTGAGAGGCGTATTCAAGAAGGGGCCGGACAAAGGTTATGTAGAGAGATCGGGTATCGTAGGGGTTGGAGAATTCTTTAGACCATCGCTTCACGGGACCGAGTGCTGAATTAGCTTTAATGATTATATCGTCGATATATACTGGTCACATAATATGGCAAGGCCGTGGATTGCCTGAACGGTAGAGATGGGCTGATTATTGACTATTGAGGAAGTAGAGACTTCAAAGAAATGGGATCGAAGCCAAGGGAAGACCTTTTGAAGAGTATTAGTCTGTAGGAGATTTTATCAAAAACTTTACTGAAATCGATTGAAATAACGTCGACTTCTTTGCATTCTCTAAGGCTGAGAGGGTAAAAGACAAAAATTTCAAAAAGGTTTGTGGTTGAAGTTCTGCATTTGAGGAAATTTTGTTGTCTAGGGGAGATTAAAGATTAAAGCGAAAACTTAATATTTCGTACAAAAAACTCTCGAAGAGTTTGGCTATATGAGGCTGTTTGGCAATGGGACGATAGTTGTTTTTTCTGTATAGAGGTTTTCCATAACTGGGGGAATTCACCTAGAGATAGGGATAAACTGATGATTTTTGAGAGAGGGAAGAAGAGGGTTGAGGCCATTTTTTTTTAGGAATGTGGCAGAGAGACCGTCAGGTCCAGAAGTGAATTCATCATTAAGTTAATTTAATTTGTTTAAAAAAGGTGGCCAAAAATTTGGCGATAATATTAGGGACATTTGAGATTTTCTTAACTTATAAAAAGACTTAGGATCACTTATAAGATTGGCATGCGTTTCGGTTAAATGGCGTAGATAGAGAGAGTTGTGAAGGGCGGTAAGGAAAATGGAGATAGCTGCCCATGTAGTTAGAAAAGTCATTAGGAGATTGAGTACGAAGGAAGATTGTCCACTGCTTATTTCTTTTGTTTCTTAGAGAACGGTGTGCGACTATACCAAGGTGCGGATGTGGACAAAGCTTGGGAAAACTCCCCTGTAAAATATGGATATTGCATCATTTACGGTTAGGTTATCAAAATTGAGAGGGGCTTTTTAAAGGTATTCATTGATTAGGTGAATGTTTGCTTTGTAAAAATCGTAGGATGCCAGAACTGTAGGAGGATTGTTCTATTCTGGAGAATTGTGAAAAAAAGGAAAGAAGGAGAAGAGGATGGGAGTTGTCGATGGTTGAAAGGGAAAGGGGACAAATTGAAACAGAAGAGTTGAGGGGTCAGTTGTGAATATGAGGTCTCGTTGTCTGCCGATGTAGTTTAAGACGCCACTAACTTGACTAAAGTTTAAATCTATAAGGCGATTCAAGAAGAGATATTCTTTGGCAGTAGTGGGATTGGTGGCATTATAAAACGATTGATCGTCAGATTGAGCCCATTTAAGATGAGGACGGTTAAAGTCACCTTGGTCAATTGTGTTAATGGCGAGGTGATAGGATTCAATAGATTGTGAAGGCAACATGTAGAAACAAATGGTGTATAGTGTCTTCTGGGGTAGCACAATCTTAATTTAAACAAAGTCGAGATGTAGGGAGGATGATATAGCAATAAGGAAAGAATCAGTTGAATTAAGGACGGCTAGTAGGACGCATCGACAAGAGCAACCCTCAGTGGGTCGGCTGAGTTCGCCATCGCGATAAACGTTAAAATTTTATGGGAACAGTTCGAAGTTATGAATGCTGGGAATCAGGTTTGTTTCGATCAGACCAAAAATTTCAAAGGGTAGAGAATGTGACTGTTGGAAAACAGCTTGGATTTTAGAGCCAAGACCTCTTACATTCTGATAATAGGAGGAAAAAGGGAGAATTTGACAGAGTTAGATTGCGGGAAAAAAGAGAGAATTAGGGACGAAAAAACTTATCGTAATCAGCTCTACTAAGTTGAAGTTGTGATATTCGTTTTGAATGAATGTATTGGCGGACACTTTTTGAGGCGTAATGTTAAAGAATTTATGATATTTGATGAAGAGGTTCTTTGGAATAGCGAAGTCCGTGGGGAGACCCTCCTGTTGAATGGGGACCATGACGCTTGTATTTGTTTTACCTTCGTAGCAAACCTAGTCTGATTTATTATGGAGGTAAACCAAAAAAGACGATTGTTCTCATACGTCTTTTTCTCTCTTACAATTAGTAGAGTGGGTAAGTGGAGCAGAAGGTTTTTGGGGGGAGAGATGGAGAATTGGGTGAAGGGATGGAAATTGTGATAGAGATGTTGGAGAGGAAAGATTGTGAGGGGTCCATGGGAGCTCAGGAAATTTGGATACTTGGTTCCGGACGTGAAGTCAAAGTTAGGAAATGAATTCAGAACAGGTAATTAGGATGGAGGCGCAGTGATAGTTGTTGGAGTTAGATTAAACGAATCCCGTTCACTTTGGGGTTTTGGCAGAGCTATGGGAGACGGATATAGGTGAAAAATGGAAGAGCGTGAAAAAGCTGGACAGAGTTCATTCTGCGTGTCCTGTTCATCTTAGTCTTCGAGATTTTATGACTCGGACAATGTTTTGGGCTGAATTAAGTTTTTTAGTTCTTGAATGTGTAGTTTTCTCTATTGGTATGTGTCTTCGTCTTGTTTTCCATCAGAGATTCTCCTTAAGATCTTGTTTTCAAAGACCCGAAATCCATTTTCGTTAATGGAATGCTAAGCCTCTTAACAGACCATGTACAATCAAACAACTGAAAATAAACTCTAGACTTCTATAATGCAGACATTACCGGACTCCAATATGACTTCTACTACGGAAATTGCTACAGAAATTACAAGCAACGGATATGTTATCCGCAGCAGGCTTAGGGAAAAAGTACTGCCCTAGGAAACATGACCTTAAGGGAAAGGCAACCGACTAAAGGAATGACTTCTATGACCTCCTACGTGGAGCATATGTTCATACAGTGAAATCGTGCTAAGAGAACATCTTAAAACGGATTACAGGAAAGGGTAGCCTACACAAAATTCATCAGAAAACGGATTCAGGATATTTCTCTCTATTATTAATAACCAAATTGAATACTTTGCACCAACATTTAGCGTTGCGAAGCTGATGTCGCAAGAAACCGCCAGAACTTTTGTCGATCACATCTCCTCCAAGCTCTCTCAAAAACCGTAGCAATCTGTAGAAAACATAGAACAGAGATGAAGGCGTTTTCAAAGCAATAGCACTGATTCCGCATCTAATGCCCTCGATTTCAAGTCACAACCTCCAAGAAATTCCTGATTTGATGAGTGCAGACGTGTAGAAAGACAGACTGCATAGTGCATACAACACCGCATTGACGATCGTGACCTCTGTTAGTTCTGGGACTAGAGATGCTATTGCAGGAATGATGGCGATGAATACCAACAACTTGAAGTAGTCATAGTCGATTCTGAGAATATGGAAAAACTACTTCTGAAAAACTGGATAAAGACGAGTGAGAATTCCGTCTACCCGACATAGACGAGATTAAGATAGCAAGATGGATAATGGGAATCTGACTCTTCTCTGTCGGCTTAATTTTTCGAAAGCGTTCGATATTGTCGGTCATGATATTCTCTGCTGGAAACTTGAACACCTATTTGGATTCAAGGTGAGGGCTCTAAAACTTATTAAGAGTTTTCTTACCAACAGGATGCAAAGAGTTGTCAACGGTGACTCTTTTTCGGCATTCAAAATTGTCACCCAAGGGATTCATCAGGGTTCTATTCTAGGGCCTCTCATATTTTGCACTTTTATTAATGATTTGCCACTCGTATGCCGGAATGCGTCAATACACCTCTATGCGGACGACGTCCAGCTATACCCAGGTCGCCCTTTCCATAAAACTGATGAGCTCGTTAACCTGTGTAATGTTGATTTGGCAAGCATATACCGATGAGCTACACTGAATACATAGTTTACTAATTAACCCAACAAAATCCAAAATTTTGCCAATTGCAAATAAAAAATTTCAGCTTGATACCTCATCTATTATTTGCTTGGGAAACAGAAAATTGGACATATGTAGTTGAATCTGCTACTAGTTTAGGGTTTGTAATTAATAATAATCTCTCAGGGTATAACCACGTAAATATGGTGATTGACAGGAATTATAGATGCCTTCGTAAGCTGTGGCTAAAATCTCGCTTCACATCGTCTGAAACCCGACAAGAACTTTTACTGAGTCTTATTGTTCCAATAATAACATAATCTGAAGTCGTCTATGGCAATCTGGACTATCTCAGCGTAAACTTCAAGTAGCTTATAATGATACGGTGCGTTTCATTCACTGGCTTCGAAGATATGCCCACATATCTATTAAGTCAAAAAACCTTTTAGGCTGTAAACTGACTCACTGTATCAACGACAGAAATTGCATCTTTCTACAAATTATAATAAAAGATAAATCTTCGATATATCTTTTCCAGAAAATTCGTTTTGTCAGTCGGCAAGAGCATTAGTACCTCCTAGTTTCAAATATGTATCTTAATTTTTCTCGACTATTTTTCGTTCATGCCATAAGACTTTGGAATAGCTTGCCAATATGCATTAAAATATTAAATAACACTCCAAGCTGTAATGATGCAGTCTTAAAGCAGTGTTCATATTAACTCGGGATTCACTTCTGTTATATTGGCAGATCTTTCATAATTTTGGAAAATTTTTCGAGCTAAATTTCCGTCATTACTGTTTCCAAAACCTGGCTTAAGTTTATATGCAATGAGGGACATTTGGCTCTTGAATTCATTCTGCTGTCTAATTTTATTTTCTTCAACGATCAATTTATTTTCTTTTATGACACGCCAAGAAGCTATCAGTAATTTGCACGCAAGATGCAACATAAACTCAAAGGTTCTAATCCAAGAGTGTAACACAGAACTGCCAAATCACAAATAATCACTTTGGATTTTTTTTTTGAAAAACTAACTCAAGATTGTTGAATTCTTTTGACGTTGCGCTACATACATAAATAACATCTGAATGTAGAATTTGTTTCAGTAAGAGAATTGCACATCTTTCCATCAACCATGGTAAATAAGGCTTTGTGGCTGACTTTGTATGAATATACATTTAAATTAACTAATGAACATATTAAATTACTGATTTCACTATCAATTTTCTCCTTTTTGTTTTTTACAAGTTCATTAGTTTCTTTTGCATATTCAAGACTAATGGGTCTACAAAATCTTGGTGAGGAAGGTCTGGGGTTCTGCCATAAAACAACTGGTATTTCATTTGTTTTATTTAATATTAAGCGTAAAGGTACTAGGGAAGTTAAAAACATATATTTATCATCGGAAAATTAAGTTTTGCTTGTACTGCGTATGACTTGAACTTCCAGCAAACCCCCATTTTGAAATCAAAACAATCTCATCAGATGGATCAACAGAGCGCAATTAAAAAAAAAATTTTGGGAATTCAGTAAGCGATTTGCTGTGTGATCAAGCAACGACTGAAGAGGCACTTCAGCTTTAGTTTTACTGATAGAAACATCATTAGGATAGCATAATGACTTTTCTGCCTAAATCATTTTATACGTTGGAAACAGTTTCTTGACAGTTGAGCTTCAATGATCATTGAAAGTGCCTCTCATGGTGATATTTTTTTAATTTTTGAATTATGAGTTAAACAAGGCAATCCTTTGCATAAGTAGGCGACTCTGAATTTTTTTTCAAAACTTCTGCTTCTTGATTTTTGCTTGAAGCTCTTAAAGACATCTGAGCAGCAAAAGTCAAAACATTTGCCATGTGATACCTCAGAGCGTAAGCTAGCCGTTTTCCTACGTTTAGTTTGATCACTGCACTCTTCAAATTCTAACGTTCTTCTTCCCATCACTATCTTCCTATCACACTTTTTTCCAAGAAATAAATGACCAACCAGTCTTTTTTATTGGCTAGAAGTCGTTAATTGTGCTTAGAATGCATTATCCACTACAGTTGAGTCTTAAAGTTGCGAAATTCTGTCTTAATTCGGTTGCTATTTACAGAAGGGCAATTCGTTATTTCCTTAACAAAGTCAACAATGTGATTAAAATTTTGTTCGAAATGTCTGTCATTACTATTTATAAATGTATCCACTAAAACTTTCTTTTTTATTACAAATTCCGAAGAAGAATCTGAAAAAAAAGATGTTTCAACCACCACACCCCACTGTTTTACACAATTAATTTAAAAAAATCCCAATTGCAACAAAGGCTTTCACTACTAACTTATGTTTCTACTTAAGGGACATCTATACTACAAAACTATGTACTCAGTTTCAAAAGCCTTTGTTGCAAATTGGAAAAAAAGTATTTAAACATTTTATAAGGGTTTTTTTCACTTTTTATTTTTTATTTCCGTGAGTTTTATTTTGTATGTTGATAAAAACACTTTTTCCTTATCTACTGACTTTGATTTATCGTATTTTTTTTTTAATTCACTGTGAATTCTTTTTTTTCCAACGTTAAATTAACCGACTAGAACACAACAAATCTTCCTATTTACTGAAAATACAACTTTTAGCGCTTATGCTCTATTAGTCTACTACCTCTCTGACCTTAAAAGTGTTACAGATTGAAAGGCAATGATGTCAACATTACTGCAAAACTTTTTTTTCTTAAAAAACCGTTAATTTCAATTTTGCCTTTTGAACACGTTCTCCATACAACCGGCCTCAGTGTGCGTTCATCAAAGCTTTTGGTAACCTTACAAGTTAATAGTAAGAACAAAAGGCATACTTTTAAGTTGTCCCATTTACTTTAAAGTGCCCGTGGCAAAATGGGAGATGAAGTCGATTTACAATTTCAAGTATTATCACACGATCTGGACCCCCAGGAAGCTGACTTCAAGAGAAGAGGTCCAGTTTGTGAGAACAACTAAAAAAATCCCCAGACAAAATCAAGGCTGGTTGGGTACATTAAAACTGTTTTAAGAAGAATGTTCAAGACTGTTCGAAGAGATGCTCATCGCGCTGGATATAACGCACGGGTTGTTAGGCGTTATAAAAATTTGGTTAAATATTTTAAATAAGCCGCATGACTTTTGCAACAATTTATTGTTACAATATTTTTCAATAGGATGACAAGATGCTCGTGTGCAGGAAACCTAACGCTAATTTAGATTTAAAAATATGGTTTCAACAGGTGGCGGGTTTGGAGCTGCATGCCTGCGTCGGGTGTTGATGATCGTGGCTTTATTCGGCAAACCTTGGATCAATATTTTTATCCCAACATTCTTTTGAAAACACAAAGAAAAGCGCCGACAAGTTTGGATTAAACAGGAACATTTATTAACTTACAGAATAATGATCCCAAACAATGGGTTCACATTTTTCGAATGAGGATCGTTTACAATCTTTCACACACTCCACCAACTTTCTGCACCCGACCGTAATCTCCTTGAGCACGATTCGAAGAACTGGAAAATCGCGTCCGAAAATATGATATATCCAACATACGGCAGTAAAACAACTCATTCAGCGCGAATGTTTAAATATTTCGGTTAACTACACCAAACAAATTTGCTGAATCCATGCCAAGGATATGAAGCAAAAATTGTTTGCTATAAAAAATAATTTTTTTCAGGCTTATTGGGGCGGAGTGAGCGAAGCGAGTTGAGCTTCCATGGAGCAGGTGAAATGGCAAATGTTACGTCGAGCAGATCTCGACAACCATTTCATATTTTTGTCAAAATAAAGTCTAGGTCGTGAGGAAACCGAAATTTAAATTGTTGGCCTAGAAAATTAAAAAAAAATGTTTTAAGCCGTAATGCTAAGTCTATGGGAAAATTTCCCAAGCCTTTGATAACATAAATTTTAGATTTCGAATTAAATTAATTCAGTTTAATACAAATAACATTAACTATACTTAAGTTTTTTTAATTTTTTTTTTTTTTTTTTTTTTTTTAATAACCACTCCGTGCAAGGACGGGTTAAGAATATCCCTGCAGCGATACCTCTCGCTTGTCGTAAAAGGCGACTAAAACAAAGGTAAACAAAAATCACATCTAGGCAATTTAGAAAACACCAAGGTGAGCCTAGGGACACATATACCACCATTAAACTGCCCCACAAGTGTACATGCAAATCAGTGGGTTGACACGACTGGAGATCACCGGTGTTGTAAGAGTAAGATCAAACAAAAAAATCTGGAGCATGCCCGTGTCACAAAAAAAAAGGCAGGCCGAAAAACAATTTGTGCAAACAAATGCAAAAACACCAGCATTTGATTGGCCTCAGCGATGAAGTAATCCCAAACCGGGAAGCCTGCCGTTACTTTCTGAGGCCAAACCGGCGGACCCCACAAGCGGACCAGTAGGAATGCAGTTAAGTGGGAAGGTTAGGGTCCTACACATCTGACTATAACAACGCCGGAAAAAGGAAAAGAAGAAGAAGTTTTTTTAATAACTGCTCTAAATTAATAAATAGCGATATAAATATATTGTATCATCTTGTTGTGTAAAAAATATATAGTTTGCATAAAAATTTATATCTCTGTAAGTAAATTTTGATTATTAATCTAATTGACTTATTTGAGAACGGAATTTTAAACCACGCTTGACTACAAATTGACATAATCAATGAGTTATCAGTTTATCAATTTAGACATTAAATTGGAATTGTTGGAGAAAATGCGTGATTTGAATAAATTCACACATATTTTGTATGAATTGGGAAAGAGAGATGCATTAGAAGTTGAAAAAGCTCAAGTTGTCGAATTTCTTCTCTATGCCATATATACATTGAAATGTAATAATTTGTTTAAGGAAATTTGTCTTTGGAAAAAAATTTAGTATATTTAAACTATGGTTATGGTTAGCGGCTAATTGCGGCCGCCTAGTATTTCTATGCTAATGATTTGAACTGTGTGAAAACTTTTGTCCATATTTATGAAGTTTATCGTTTTTTTTTTTATGATAATAAATATCTCAATTCGTAGCCTAGATTTTGTTGAAAGGCTTCTGCTAGCATATTCTCTCAAATTAAAACATACTTTAGTCAATGTGCTGTCCTATTTTGAAAACGCCAATTTGTTCCATTTTTACCAATATGAACTCAAAAATGAGGTTGCCGAACGACATTTTTGATTGTTTTCAACAGGCCAGTTCCGCAAATCATGTGTGACAAGAGTTGAAGGAGGTTTTGTTTTCAAAATAATGAGCATAACTGTGATTATGTCTTACGGTGCTACCATTCAGGGTGGACCGGATTCTCTACCAACAGGTCTCTCAAGCTGACACGATTTTTATTCTGCGACTTCCAGTGCAGAGATACCTGAAAACTTAGTCTACTTCAAAGTTATAACTGCCAAAAGTGGCGTTCTGCCAAGACGTCGGTGTTGCGCGCCTTTATTGGAACACTACATGTACTTTGGTTTCCCTTATTCGCCCTCAGAGTGCCTTCTGTTGCGCGCATTGTTTTCAAAATTTGTATTGGCAAAATCACATGACGATACGTCGTACTGCTTGAATACTTTTTCACATTGAAGATCTCGGTTAACCCATTACCGATCTCAATGGAGTAACTTGAATCTCCCATTATTATTCTGCACAGCATGATGTGTGACAGAAATGTCAAAACATTTCAGCTCTGTATCGCTCATCTCTATAGACCATAGTGTGCGGTCTTAAAGCAGAAAAACTTTTGCTTTGCCTACGTTTGATGACGAGCTTGTGGGCACCCGGGGTTAGTCAAAATTCTCTCAACAATCACGTACATTGTTGTAACTCCAAGAGTGTGTGTGGCGGGAGTACACTGCGATAAAATGAAATGAGGTCACACGTATGCTGATCACACATCGGATAGAGTTCATTTGTAACGGGTTTTGTCGCTACGAACCTGGACATCACTCAAAATTAAAGGGCGTCGCGGGGAAAGACGTACGTCAGACCACGCTCATCTGATATTTATGGATCTACTGCAGGAGCTACTGATTTGTGACGATCGACCTATGGCGAATTTTTCTGGCCTGAAAACACATGATAGGCACATATCAGGTTATTTTCGAACAGCTTCGGGCGTTCACACAACACACCTATAATTAGCACATTTATTGGAATACTCTTTCTATTATATCATACCGGGCAAAGGAGTTTGAGATTACATTCAACGGTCATGCTTTACTTCAACCATATCTTACAGATACAGAAGTTAATGTTCTTTATCAACGAACTCATCTCCAGTTCCTTTGAATAGTTCAACAGGCCGCCAAAAGCTTTATCAGATTCCATCAATTCAATTCAATTCAATTCAATTTTGTTACAATAAATTTGTATAATTTTACAAATTTTTAAATTACATAATTATATCCTCAAATTAATGGATATTTCTAAAGATATCAAGAGGTGGAGGGGAAAGAAAAAGGGATGGAGGATTTTAGTTCAAGTTTGAAAAGTATTTTAATATGAACACTGAAAAATTTTAAAATGATTGTCAAGACACTACTTGTTTATACATATGTAGATTTATATCCTTGGATGCCAATGACTTCAACTGTACACAAAATCGTTATTCATGGGCCTGAAATTGTCAATAACCTCATTGCCTATCGGCATGCTTAGCGAAGTGGCGCAAAATCCAGGAACAAGGACTTTAAAACATATAGGGAATATTTTAGCAGAAAAACATCCAGAGTAGATAATATAACTGATTTTTTAATCGTTTGTTTATTTCATCAGATCCAGTTATGAATTTAATGCGCTCATTACCTGTATTAAATCGAAAATCAGTCGACCCTGAAGTATCAAATTTATTAGAAGAACGTGGAAAACATACGTACATATATCAACTTTGTAAAACATCCATTTTTTTTAAATATGTGCATATATCTAATTTTGAATTGAATTAATAATAATTTTGGTTTGTAAATGAATTGTTGTTCCTTTTTCATTAACTATACAACCTTACATCCCATTTTTGAAACGAATCGCCTAAGGAAAGAGTTTTAAACACGCTCTCCATACAACCGGGCCCAGTGTGCGACGTCTCCCCAATCTCGGTGTAACAACGATCTTCTAAACCTAAGGCGCTCGGGGGCAAGATGCGTGACATTACGTTCGTAGAAAATCCCCCACTCAACGGAGTTACAGGCCAGGTGGAATACAAGCGGGGCCGCCAATTCATTTTGGATCAGCCCACATTGATCTAAATAGAGGAAAGCCTCTGGGTGTACAAAGCCGTTAAGGCAAACTTTTTCGTGATACATATAGTTGGGGTAGCAAGCCTCGGAGAATTGACCGAGGTCCTTGCTCTTACAGCGTGACCTCGGATCAACTTAGTCAGAAAATTAAGCTGATAGAACCTCGTTCGAGTAAAATTTCGTGCAGTCTATGGAATCTGCGACAAGTCCTGAGGCACAGTCTCTTAAACACCCAAATCTTCTCACATCGAACCAGGCGAAACATGCCTACACAAGGACGTTCTGAATAAAATAGTTTCTGATTTCTGGAAGTAAATCTTCAATTTCCAGTGTAGAAGAGTAGCAATGATGTCAATCGTTGGACCTGTATGCAATTTAATCGTCCGCGTACGCTATTGACTGATGAAAGGAAGCTCATTTAGGTTAGGTTAGAGAAGGGGAGTGTGATGGTTAAACATCACTTCCACTCGGAGGCCAAGAGGCCCATTGTGATTCCCTTCATTTGTGTGGGTACACATAAAATTACACTGTCCTATCACGTGGTGGCTGAAACCACCCCTTGCTCTTAATGAATTTTAGAAGATCCGATATATCTGCATTAGCCACATCCGCAATCTCTGTGAAGAATTTTTGGCCTAGCGACGCTAGGCGTCGATTCTGGAGAGCTGGACAGTGGCATAGCAGATGTTGGATCGTCTCAGTTTCTTCCTCATCGCCGCAGCTCCGGCAGAGATCGCTGGATCCCGAGTCCCATTTCCGGAGCATTGCTCCAATGGGACAGTGTCCTGTGATCACTCCGACGAGCATACGGATCGAGTTACGGTCCAGCGCCAGGAGCTTCTTTGTTTTTCCGATATTGAGCTCTGGCCACGATGATCTTGTCGTTTCTTGTAAGCCAAGACGAGTTGGCTTCTTTGATGATTGTGTCGTTTATGATCCGGTATAATGCGCTGATCGGTGGTTGCAATGACGTGTCCGCTTCGCTGATGTCATTTCAGACCCTAGCCTGGCCAATTCGTCTGCTCTTTCGTTCCCTGGGATTGAGCTGTGGTCCGGGACCCATCAGAGTTTAACTTTGTGGTGTCTGATGGACTTCAGTGAGTCGCGACATTTCTTGACAGCCTTTGATCTCGTTATACAGGATTCTATTGACTTCAGTGCAGCCTGGCTGTCCACGAAGATAGTGATATCAGATGGTGGGATATCGGCTAGTAGGCTGTAGGTGTTTGCCTGCTTTCTCTATTGCCAGGATTTCTGATCAGGGAGTCTGAATGATTCCTGTTTGTGGAGGGTATCAGAGTAGAACCCGACCCCAGTGCCTGTGTCCATTTTCGATCCGTCGGTGAAGAGAGTGATCTCGTGGTCGTTGATTACGGCGTTTGATAGCCACTCTTCTCTGTCGGGGAAAAGGATTGGTATTCTGAGAGAGAAGTCATTTTAGGGGGAAATATAGTCGGTCGTAGCTGCGAGGCTACTAAAACCATGTTTCCTTCCCAGGTCGTCTATTATTCTGAGTATGGCCGCATGTCCATAGTTGGCTTGCTTCCACAGAGAGGACTCCCTTAGTCTGAGAGCGCTCTTTGCAGCGCAGCCTTTTATGAATAGATCCAGGGGGAGGAGATGAAGTATCGTGTCCAACCCTGCTTGCGGTGTGCTTCTCATGGCTCCCGTTGTACAAACAGCGGCTGACCTTTGTACTTTGTTGAGCATGTTCATATAGCTTTTCGTGCTGCTAGCAGTCCACCAGACTAGTGCCCATTAAGTTAAAATGTTTTTCATCCTTTCCTCCAGGTTCCTTTTCCAGGAGAGCTTTGAGTCAAGAATGATGCCTAGATATTTGACTTCCGCTTTGAGTTTGAGTGGAGTGCCCTCTAACTTTGGGGGAGCAAATATCGGAATTTTCCTTTTTCTGGTGAACAAGACCAGCTCGGGTTTCTGGGGTTTTATTCTCAGACCGTTCTGCCTTGCCCACGAGGAGAGTTCTCTCAACGCAGATTCCATTAGTTCACTGATAGTTGGTAGAAATTTACCTTTTATCAAGATAAACAGGTCATCCGCTATGATCTTTGTGTCTTTCTCCATAAAGAATTTGAGGATTTTGTTAACTGTAAGAAGCCACAGTAGGGAGGAGAGAACTCCCCCCTGTGGTGTGCCTCTAGTTCTCACCTTATAGAGCTGTGTCCAATGTCTGCATTGATAATTCTGTTCTTCAACATATTTTCAATCCAGAATACAATGGATTTGTCTACTTTTATGTCCTCTAGTGCTGTTATTATGGCCTCTGTGTTTACATTGTTGAAGGCCCCCTCTGTGTCGAGGAAGGCTGCCATTGTAAACTCTTTTAGGTTCAGCGAGCTCTCAATTTCACGGACAACGCTATGCAGAGCACTTTCCACCGATCTGCCTTTAAGGTAGGCGTGTTGAGTGTTGCATAAGTTGCGTGAGTTGATGAGTCCTCTGATGTATAGGTCAAGGAGTCTCTCCAAGGTTTTTAATAGAAACGACGAGAGACTAATTGGCCTATAGTCAATTGCGGCAGTGTGGGATGGTTTACCTGCCTTAGGTATGAAAATTACCTTTATTTCTTTCCACTGTGTTGGGATGTACCCCGCGCGCAGGCAATTGAAAAAAATGTTTACGGGTACAGTGTGGGTCTATGTTTTTTGAAGCATCGCTGGCAAGATATCGTCCGGCCCCGGAGATTTAAAGGGTTTGAACGAATTTATTGCCCATGATACTTTATCCGTTGTGATAATCTTGTTTATTACTTCTTCGGTTATGTGAACCGTAGGAACCGTCGTCTCGAAGGAGACTGTGGTTTCAGGGGTTTTACAGCCTGGGAAGTGGGTTTCAGTCAGCAATTCTAGGGATTCCTGACTGGATTCTGTCCAAGAACCATCTGGTTTAAGGATGAATCCCGGGACGCAGGGGTCCTTGGATAGGATCTTCCTGAGCCTTGCGGCTTCGTTGAGATCCTCTATTGATTCGCAGAACTCCCGCTAGGATTTAGACTTTGCTGCTCTTGTTTTGCTCTTGTATTCGTTGCAGCTGGATTTGTAATTATTCCAGTCTTCGGTTCTTTTTGAGATCTTTGCTCTATTGAATAGAGTTCGGGTCCTGGTCTTGAGTTGTTTTAGCTCTGTGGTCTACCAGACTGCGCTGGTCTTCTTGCGAGCACGTTGCAAAGGACGTCGTCGGTGGCTGCTTTGCAGTGGTGTAAATTAATTTGCACCACTAGCAGCCTCCTTTGACTTGCCGCGTTCATTGGGGATCCTTACCTTCAGGGTTCCCAGCCCGAACTTAATGCTGCCAGATCTGCTGCGGATGTGGTCGAGTGACTTTTGGTCAATGGTAACCATGAGGTACTTTCCCACTCCGTTCTTACTCTTGGCTGAAGAAATTATTCTCCAGCTGTGAGTGTCAAGCACTTTATTCTGCTTGTCAATTAGCTTCAATATGGATTCGTCCTTTTCGGGAACCGGTGGAGGGATCCGACAATGCCTTCGCACCACGACAAGGTGTGCAGCCACGCGAAGGAAGCTCAGTTAGGTTACTCACGTAAGTGGTAAAAAGGATCAACGAGTTTACCAAACCTTGTTGCTATCCATTTTTGATTTTAAATGTTTGGGTAGAAGTGAGGGTGGCAATTTTCGCAACGGACTTTCTAAAAATGGTTTAAATGTTAAAAATCATATAAATCAGTGGTTTACTAATGCCCAGCCGACTGACTTTGTAATAAAGATCATCTAACCATACGATTCGGAGGCTTTTTCCAAGTCAATCAGACGGGCACGCGTGCATTCGTTTTTGCATTTGTTCCAGACAGGTGTCTTCGAATTATTTTATATCACTTAATCCTAATCAGTGAATTCACATTCACCGACACTACTATTGTAGATGCTCTAGGTCCGGAAAAAGCAAGTACATTCTATCGAGTGTAATAACTACGTCTGAGAAAAAAAAAACATTGGGCAGGGAGTGTTCGATGCCATAACTGAGTCCGACTTTAAGATTCCAAGCCGAATGATTTCAAATAAATCCGTATCAAGGCAAGACAATCATTTCAAAATCCTGGAGTGCAATTGTAGACATCACCTATTAATGGCAATAGACCGGCAAATGCTGTTACTTTTCCTGAATTGAGATTTATGAGAGCGCATTCCTCATCTGGACCCAACGAGACAAGAAGCTTGCGACTGGAAAACAATATTGAATCGTGCATATAGAACATCCCCAATTTCGATTATCACCAGATGGACTAAAAAAACTAATCTTTATTACAGAAACTCATCTTCACCAATCTCTTATCCAGGACTGTAATACTTGTGTTACGGAGCGCAAGCTTATCTGATACTTCACTGTTAAACAAGTCTTCTTTCACTAGATAAAAAAAAACTAAGATTTCGATAGGTGCAAAGGGACTTCGACCTTCCGTAATTTGCAAGCCAGCCCATGGAACACTCTCAACCACTTTATGCAGCACTTGCATCGATGCGACGTTTTATCCCTTTCCACATAAAAAAAAAAAAATTTCTTAAAAATATTTTTGTTTTATTTTCTTATCATTTAACGATCTTCTCAAAATGACTGACATCCAGTTGTAAAAAAGAAATCTTAGATAAATGTTCACACTCCATTCATCGCCAGAAAGAATACCGTCTTTAACGATATGACTTTTGGTAACGAGCACGGGCACCTGGACCACCGAATTTCTTTGGCTCGCAACGACGTGGATCGCCGACCAACAGTGTCCTATCGTATTGGATCAGGATGTCTTTGATTTCCTTTTTGGATGCTTCATCAACATCTGGAAACGAAAATAAACGTCACAAGTCATTAAAATAAAAATTATTTGCTTTCAAAATGCACTTTGTAGCTTTAACATCACCCAAATTGACCCATAAGGAGGGTATACATTTGGTTGGTAAAATGCTAAGCTTGTAAGTTCAATCTGCCCTCATTTCATCTTTCCAAAGAAATTGTTTTTTATGTTCTAACGAAAATCTGGTATTTAGAGGGCGCACAATACATAATAATGGATCTCTTGTAAAGAAGGATATCAAATAGTAGATTCTTACATTTTTGATAGAAAGCAATCAAGGCCTTCGAGATGGCTTGACGGATGGCGTAGATCTGTGCAACATGACCACCACCACTTACTCGCACACGGATATCAACTCCAGCGAATTTTTCCTACAAGAAAACAATTTGACATTAAAACGGGCTCATGGTCTATATAAAAATGCGAAATTATTGCCAAAGTCAGCTATAAGAATGTCTTTTCATTGTCTTCAATTTCGGGATAAGTTTTATCATCACACAACAAGCGCCCAGCTAATTATGTTTGTACTCACCTTGCCAAGCAGCAGAAGCGGTTCCTGCAATTTGTATTGCAAAACTTTTGGCTCAATGTTGTCCAAGGGGCGTCCATTAACGCGGAGAAGTCCACGACCACGTTTGCAGTAAGCAACTGCGGTGGCAGTTTTCTAAAACAACAAAAGGTGCAATCATCAGAATCTGTTTACAATGTACACCAAATAACAATCTACAATGGCAGGACAATTAGAACATGTGCGGCTCCCTGAATTGGCTATTTCGGGCGAATAACACCTCGAATGCCTGGTATAAGATGCCGCATTTACTTTTTCCCTCTCTCGATCTTCAAAGCGCCACTCGACGGCTAGCCCGAAGTCAGAAGAGGGACTACAATTTGAATCACAATTTTTTACTCAATTCAATTTCAACACGTGCACAAAAATAACACCGAAAATGTCACATTTTCAAAGCGATTTATCGCGATACTCACTTTACGTCCGAAAACCTGAACGGCGTGTATGGGTTCACGTCTCTGAAAACCGGGAAAGAAACACACAATTGATTAGAAATTCATTTCGAATAATGACGAAAAAGCAATTTTAATTTCGTAAACGCGGACTACCTTTTGCTGCATTTTGCTTGGCGATTCGGGAAGAAAAGAGCGGATGTAGCACCATGTACACTGAACTAACTTTATGGCCGTCTTTCGTTCGGATCGTTTAGTTCAGTGGTGACATCTATTTGTGAAAAAATACCTCTGTGGGAAAAGTGTGTTCGTTTTGGATTTAACAAAATCAAATTTATTTCATTTTTTTCATTAGAGAAATTTGAGTTCTAGGGTTTAATGGATGTACTAAAGCTATGATCCAGGGGATCGACTATGAGATATATAGTAAAAATAATAATAATATTAAATTTTCTCAAACAATTTTCCCTAGGGATTTTTTATTGGCAATCACAGAATCTTACTATCTTTTATTCGAAATCTGCAAAACATATCGATGATCCCAGTAATCAGCGTGTCATGTTATTTTATCGCTTCTCTTATATAATTAAATATGTACTCTAATTTTTTATAAAGCTCAGCTCAATTTATTTTTTTTGCTTCAGCCTTCGTAATGTATTTATTTTGTTATTAAATCGTAATGCTTCGAGGTTTACAAGCTCTTTTCTGCGTATTTTTTTTTTTTTTAATGTAGTCCCAAAGTTGAATACCATATGTCTCTGAGGTTTTTTTAAAATTTGCATGTAGAGTAATAATCTGTTATATGAAGAGACAATTGAATCCCTAATTATTATTCATCATTATCCTATGTTTTTTTCCTCTTTTCGTCTTCTTCTTCTTTCAACGATTCTTAACCTCCGAAGTCAAACACAAGGTAAACAAAGGCATTTTCCCATTTTCTTAGTGATTGGATCTTTCGTGCAAAATGATATACACACATACTCATTGCTAATATGTGCCTCCATCTTGCTGGAACATGTATGACCTGTCCCTGCGTATGCTATCAATCCCAGGATTTATAACGTTTTCTAAAACTGCGATGTAGGCGGCAGCATTAGCCCGAAGTCCCTTGTTGTCTACAGCTTCTAAAACTATGATAGTTGCTGGAAATTTCATATGCATAACATATGGAACCTGTAGGACCTGATCATAGCCATTTATCATTTATGCAGTTAGTTTTTTGATCTATATCAACTTTTTTTTTCGTCAGAGAAAACCCAGAACATTAAGCTTGTTCGGAGTTTGTGCTGGCATAAACTGTCATCTGCGGCTTACGTTTTGTTTATAGATGATTTATAGGTCAGGTCTTCTCGGACAAATCGGCGGATTAGGCCCTCCGAAATTTTAAAGCCTCTTGCAATGGCTCTCACTGAATTCTATGCGTTTTTGTCAATAATCGCGTACTTATTAAATAAATTGCGTAATTTCAATAGTGTCTGAACGTTCCACATTGTTTTTACGCTTTCTAACAGTTTCTGTATCGTGAGCTGGGGCTTTACGGCCAACCTTATGTACGAGTGATCGAGGGCAGTATCTCTAAATCAGTGTGGACATAGGTTAGGAAGAGAAAAAAGTGCAGGGCTCCAATGAATCCGGAGTCTGACAAATGATTGACACTCTAAAAACGATGAGTGAACAGGTGCCAGAATTTTTTTTCAACAAATTCGGAGGTTTTCTTCATACTGATTAAACACAAAAGGCGCATAATTTCAAGGTATCGTAGCGTACCACCTTCCGGCAAGAACTCATGACGAACCACGCCATTATAATCGAAGAAAACAGTGAAGATCACGTTCGCATTGGACTAAACTTGGCGTGATAATTCGGTCTTATCTCTTCTGCTCGCTTCTTTTGGGAGGGGTCCAATCAAAATTGCTTTCGACGTCATAACTATATACTCAAGTTTCACGACCAGTTCTGAAATGGACATCAGCGAAGCGGACACGTCATTGCAACCACCGATCAGCGCATTATCCCTGATCATAAACGACACAATTATCAAAGAGGCCAACTCGTCTTGGCTTACAAGAAACGACAGCTACACGACAAGATCATCGTGGCCAGAGCTCAACGTCGGAAAAACAAAGAAGCTCCTGGCGCTGGACCGTAACTCGATCCGTATGCTCGTCGGGGTGATCACAGGACACTATCCCATTGGAGCAATGCTCCGGAAATGGGACTCGGGATCCAGCGATCTCTGCCGGAACTGCGGCGATGAGGAAGAAACTGAGACGATCCAACATCTGCTCTGCCACTGTCCAGCTCTCCAGAATCGACGCCTAGTGTCGCTAGGCCAAAGATTCTTTACAGAGATTGCGGACGTGGCTAATGCAGATATATCGGATCTTCTAAGATTCATCAAGAGCACGGAGTGGTTTCAGCCACCACGTGATAGGACAGGTTAATTTTATGTGTACCCACACAAACGAAGGGAATCACAATGGGCCTCTTGGCCTCCGAGTGGAAGTGATGTCCAACCATCACACTCACCTTCTCTAACCTAACCTAACCTAACCTTCACAACCAGTGATGACCATTTTCAGTAACTCTGGATTGTCATTCACATCGGCAACAGTAATTCTGAAAGATACTCATAACACGGTCGTCTTAGTCAAAATTTAGCAATTTCGGAAGAAACTTTGCTAACACCCGATTCATGCCCAAAATATTTGAAAAAACTTCCCATGGCATGAGCCAATCGATATGCCAATATTCCCAGTCACTTCTCATCTCAGCTCAATGACATCGTTATTAATTTTTTTTGGCCTACGTCCGCTCATAAACTTTTTTTTCTCCGAATATACTTGCCAAATGCCACAGTCAACATTTCAAGCACGGAGCACTTAACTTTTTTTTAGACACAGAATTTAATACAGATTCTTTGATTCTATTTTTCCCACAGCAAAAAATCGGCTAAGCACGTCTAACTTTTATATCTGTGAAAAGCGAACTAAATATCCAAAATGATTGATAATGTCAACGTATGTTAGGAGACATGTGTACCAACATAACAGAAAAAAAGATTCGAAAATCAAATGTATTTAGCTTACGAAATTTAAAAAGTCACCTTATTTCTCAAACAAGCCCCGTACCAATCAACTCGCAATATTCAGCCAGTGTTTATATTTGAATTATAAAGTATTTGCAGAACCAAGTTAACGTTACTGACATGTTGTTACTACATGTAGGAAGGTTTTCAACATACTTGTTTGCAAGCAATTAATCTGAATAACAAACAAGCGGTCCTACAAAACAAATTTTAGTTCCGAGTGCCTTCAAACGGCGTTTGAAACATACTAACAAACTCTTAATGTAAACATTTTTAGAATAACTAACTTCCCTTAAATATCCATAAAACTTCATTAAAACTAAATAAATATGTAATACACGAAGTCCTTCGTTTCTCTGACGCCCAATTAGCTTGTCAGTCAGCTTTATCAAATAAATAAATCTGTTATATTTGAAACAAGGTCCATCCTTAAAACAAACAAGTCCATTCCATAACTCAACGACAGTTTCTTACGTCAATTGTGATAATACAGTTTTCACGCTACGTTATCAGCCACGTTGGAAGTGTTGACGTTTGTCGACTGTTTCCCGTCTTAGTGCTCTAGTGCTAGTTTCATTTTTAATTAGTGTTTTATTTGAAATTTTCATCATAAAACCTAATTAAAAGTCGAAATAAGTGGTTAGTACATTCTATTTTACTGTCCGTTCTATTCTTATTTCCTATTCGATAAATAAAATCAGGGTTTTCAACCGGAAATCGAAACTAGTTAATTCTTGTGCGATTGTCAAATGTTGCTATTCGTCATCTGATCCAAAGTTTTTATTTTATACTCTTTGCCGTTCTCCCTTTTTTTAAATATTGCAGTTTTACATTGCATTCAATAGTAATTTGATACAATATGAAAGTAAAGGAGCTGCAAAAGACAGTGAACGTGGCATGGTCGCCACAACAGCAGTATCCGATTTATTTAGCGGCTGGTTCTGCTGCACAGCAATTGGATTCTGGTGGTAACTCGCTATTAGAGATATATGGAACAAATATCCAAGAGCCGGGATATGACTTGTCATTGAAGGCGAGTTTGCAAAGTCAATACAGGTGAGGAGATGTGAACACATTTTTATAGATAACTTGGACAAAATCACAATTGTATGTGGAAATAACAATATAAATGACCCAAAAAAGTCAGTCAAGAGTGTAGTGTAATACAACCATTATTCGTAGGTTTCAGAAACTTATCTGGTCTCCAACTGGCTACAATGGCACTCATCCAAATGGACTCATTATTGGCGGATGTGAAGGTGGGCATTTGATGATCTACAGTGCGGCGAAAATGCTTGCCGGTGAAGAAGGATTGATTGCTCGACAAGACAGCCATACCGGACCGGTTCGTGGTCTTGATTTTAATCCATTTCAAACAAATTTGCTTGCATCGGTCGCGTCTGAATCGGAAATTTTCGTTTGGGATTTGAACAATACTGCGACGCATATGACACCCGGTACAAAAACTCAACCACCGGAGGATGTACAAAATGTGTCATGGAATCGTCAAGTTCAACATATCCTAGCATCAGTTTTCAGTTCACGCTGTGTTATTTGGGACTTAAGGAAAAACGAGCAAATAATCAAGTTGTCTGATACTCAATCACGTGTACGCTGGCATGCAGTGCAGTGGCATCCCGAGGTTGCTACGCAGATATGGCTGGCTTCGGAGGAAGATCAAGCGCCGGTCGTGCAGATGTGGGATTTGCGGTACGCAACTGCACCAGCGAAAAGTATGCAAATTCATCAGAGAGGCGTGTTGGGTATGTCGTGGTGTCCGAAAGACATTGACATGATGGTGTCATGTGGCAAGGACAATAAAATCTATTGCTGGAATCCAAACACCGATGTTCCTGAGGGAGAGATCCTGTCCGAGGTGGCCGCCACGCCACAATGGTATTCCGATGTACAGTGGTGTCCGCGGAATCCAGCGCTAATTGCCAGCTCAAGCTTGGATGGAATTGTTTCAATTTATTCGCTTTTCGGAGGTACCCAGCAACAGGTTCAGACGTCTAATAAGATAGCCGACTCTTTCCCGGGAATGGATCAATTTGCCCAAGCACCCGTCCCGTCCCAGACTTCCCAAGTAACCTATTCAGATCCCATCAAACCGCCAAAATGGTTAAAGAAAACTTCTGGAGTTAAATTCGCTGTTCGTATTCATACAGATTGTGTCAATTATGCATGCATAACTTGATTATTTTATTTTTTAGTTTGGAGGCAAATTGGTTACATTCAATTCCGAATCGAGAAACGTGGATATTCGTCAAATAATCACTGAACAGGAACTTGTCGATCGCGCTACAGCCTTGGAGAAGTCACTCTCGGAGGGCAACTTTATTGATTTCTGCCGAAACAAGGCCGATCAATGTGGTGATCAAGATGGTCGCTACCTTTGGTACTTCTTAAAGGCCAACTTTGAACTGAACCCTAAGGAAGAGATGTTAAATTTGTTAGGTAATGCTTAAAATAACTTGAGATGTATGAACGTTAAAAGCGCTTCTTTTTAGGTTACAATAAAGACGATGTTGATAACAAATTTGCGAAGTACATCAGAGAAGATGATTCAACAAACGCTGTGGATCAAATAGCTGATCGGATTTCGACCTTGACCCATGTATGTATTGGTTAAACTATATAGGCCATTCGATGCAATATTATTTACTTATCAGTCATTACACAACACAACACATGTCGCATGGTGCTTTCGTAAACGGAAGTCAAGTATGTCGTAATCACAATTGCCCCTGCTGACGAATGTTTTTCTGATGTAGATAACGCACTACGTGGAGGTTTTATTTATTTCTCAATGCGAGGGACGATTCATTCATTAATTACTAAAAAATTATTTATAATGTCTTAAAGAAAAGAAAAAGAGAGAGAGCTATACATTGTTGATCTCAGAGTTCGTATTTTATTCCAGTTCTCACACTAGTATTTGACTAAGGAACTTTTGCTTTTGAATGGTTACTGAATAAGGAAACCACAGTCAGACAATCTGTCTAGTAGATTCATATTTTTTTCATGGAAATGATTCCTAACTTTTGAACTGACTTTGCTAAACTAAACTATCAACCCGGTGTTGAATGTCTTTGATTTTCCTCACGTTCCCGTTCTTTGTCTATCTGTCTGCATAGTCCGATATTATTAAACGTTATGAATATAGCTAGGCGGCCAATGTGTTTGCCAGACGACATCGCATCTCTGACTTGAGGCGAGAGCTTTCGGTGTACCATAAGTGGGCGGCAAATTTTTCATTTTCTCCACGATGTTTGCGTCGTCATCATATTTATCTATTCGTCAACACCTATTATGTCCGTTTCAAAGTTATCCCCCTCAGATTACTTTTCCCAATCCTCGAAGCAATTCTGATATACGCCTTTTGGTATAGCCTTGAGCTCTTCCAGCGATGCGATCCTTAGCTTCTCAATCGTGGCAAGTGTCCGTCCTTTCATGCATCTTTCCAGTTTTTGGAAAAGCAAAAAGATCACAGGGTGTCAACTCCGGTGGCACATGTTTCACGTCAAAATTGCGGAAAAATGTTCATGGCATGAACTGACCGATGCCAATATCCTCCGCAACTTCTATTATAGTGATTCAATGACTTTCCATAACAACAAAAAAAACAAACAATTCAAAGTACGAATGTACTTACAATAGGTCGTGAAATCTAATGGGAAAAACCATGACACTTGAAAGTATGATTTGTTTTACCTTCATGGATTATAAATTAACTGTTTTAGTGTTGAAATGGTATCCGCCCTCGCACTGCTAAAAATCGATGGGTATTGTAACGCGTGTTAAGTAAGTCTTGTTCATTTCGGACACGCGTCTTAATTCATTGCTCTAACGATGAAGTAGGGTAATTCGGACAATAGCAACAGCGACTTTGTCGATTATGGGCAAATTGAATCTTTTTGTGTACTCACTCCCCAGCGTTTTGTCAGGTCTGATGGCAATGTTATGACTGTCGGATGCCATCCAATCCAACGAACTTTTGTGTTGAATAATCTTATTCGTGATGCAACGGCAAATGATGCGAAAGAGCGTTGTGTTGTATCTATCTTATAAGTTGTATTTTTGGATGTTGGCCAGGAAATGAAAAGAATCCCTTGCTGTTCCAGACACCAATGGGCGTAATGGCAATTATGGCAAGTTCACTTTCCCTCCTGCGGAGCACAATTAAGTTTCCCCACTACATTTCAATGCCTTACAACGTGAACAAACGAGCGACCATCGACTTCAATCGTTACTGATCTGTTCGTACTTGATAATCGATTTCCGAATCATAGTGGAATGCCACGCGCTCCAGATTTATAGGAGCACCGCGTGAGCGCGTGTTCTTGTGTTGTTCTCGCAGGCGTTGTGTTTGATGTACATGAACTTGTAGTATTCTGAATCTATTCCCTTTTCGGTCATCATCGAAATTGGGACATGTCAATACGACTATTTTCACTATCCGTCGTTCGCTGGTCATCAGTGTGGTTATTTTTATTATTATTGCCGGCAATTTGGAACTCAGAAGTTCATAGCCTTGTCGATAAACCCTCGCCAAGCCTCCCTGTCATGAGTGTGTTTCTTCTATGTTCCTGATCCGTTCCATTTCTGCTAGGTCTATCCTTATATTGTCCTCTCATCTACGGCGCGACATTTTTCGTTTGATTGTTCGTTCACCATCTATTCGTTCTACGTGTCCTGTCTTCGCGATTTCATTACTCGGACAATGCTTGGTGCTGAATAGAGTTCCTCAAGCTCTGCTTAAGATGTTGTTTTCAAAGACCCGAAATCTATTTTCCCCCTTCCAAGAGACCAAGTTTCTCATCCGTAAAGTGTCACTGACTTTATTATGCTTTTATAAATACAGATTTTGGCACAGCGGGACAAAAAAGTTGTTTTGAATAGTTGACCTATAGTTTAATGCCGATTTCGAACGCCGAGAGCCGAGAAGTTTTTTCGAGGCAAGTGTACGAGGGGAGTTTTTGTCAATACCCCGATGACTAGAGGAGCCGTGAAATGAACTTTCGATGACGTGTTGGTTCTATCGGCATCCCAACTCGCTCATCGTTCGTCAGAGGTCGACTCAATACCCGCTGCGTCACGGAGCTCTCAGTCTACATGGTTCCTAAATATTTGAACGTCCACTTTCTCAAAGCTTTTATCCAGTACAGTCAGGTTCTTATGTCGATTGATGTCGAAGATGTTCGTTCACTACTCTCCGGGGGTGGTTGTCCTAGATATGATGAGAGATTCGACTGAATTTGTAGCATTGGTTGCAGTTCACAGTAACTATATATTCTGTTTTCGAAGTTTGGATTCGTCCAAGTCATTAGCGACCTTATATTTCGATTTATCTTCATTTACTTCTAAGCCTACTTTCTTTCCTATCATTATTAGACTATCTACATTTCTTTTCTTTAGCTCAAAATCTCCCAGCAGGTCCAGATCGTCTGCGTAAGCTAAAACGGATGTGATTCCATTTAGGGTTATTGCCCTCTCCTTTTCTTGAAGGGATCTCATTACGAAATCCATTTCCAAATTAAAAGGAAGTGACAAGGCATGTTGTTTTACTCCTTCACCTATCTCCAATGTTTTCTCTAAGACCTTTTCTACTTTAACTTGTCTTTTATTTCCTTTTTATTTTCACCAATTTTTTCGGGATTCGCAGCTTTACAAGGACGTGATTCATTTTCGATAGACTTATAGCCATACGCCTTTTTAAAATCTACGAATAATTGGTGTCCCATCCCATTTTTTTTAAAGCTGTCGTATAGGGAAAATCTGGTCACCCGTTATTAGTCTCCGATTTTTTCCTTAACGTATGATATGAGTTTCTTTAAAAGAGTATTTGACAGAACCTTGTAACAACTTAATAGCAGCAATATTCCTCCTTAATTGTTGCATTGATGATGCTATAGTAATGAAGAGTTTTCTATTCCTCGAGGGTAATTTCATTATTCCATACAGTTTGGATGAGCCCATATAGCTTCTCTGTTGATTTCTCTCTAGCATACTTGATTAGTTCCGATAGTATTAGGTTGACTAACGGCCTTGTTATTCTTAAATCGACGGCTTACATTCTTTATTTCCTCAGTCTTTGGCAGTTCTACTTGAACCCCTGCTGTGGGGATAATGCAGTTTTCATTTTGTTGTTCATTCAGCAGTTTATCGAAATATCTCCCCCATTAGGCTGCACCCCTGTCGTTGTTCGTAACGTAATCCTGATCTGGCCAATGCCATTTCTGGCCAGGATACCATTTCGCACAGAGTTTAGCCCTGCACACATTGCTCTCGTGTTTTTCGCCGTACATTCTTCATGAATTAAAATTTATTTTTTCCCTTGCCATGGTCTTTTCCCACGGTCATATTTTGTGAGCTGGGGAAACTTATTGTCCTAAGACCTTTACCGTTTGATGAGACATGGAGATTTTCTTCTCCTATCTTGGCGTATATAGTATATCGCTTCTTCTATCGATTTTAACGTCGTAGGATGAGAAATTGTCAAATATGTCATCTATTGTTTCATAAAACGTCCTTTATCTCTTCATCCTTATCATTCATAGAACCGTGTTCGTTAAGAAGTACATGGTTATAGCGGTGACCCCGGATTTTGGCCACCGACATCGTTCGTTGCAGAATACTACGTTTATACATTCTGCACAATTTTGTTAATGAAGAAGATTCCTGTTCAAAGGTTGTGGATATCCGTTCCTAAAAACAAAAGTATACCCCTCCTTTTGTCATTAAGTGCTATTTGGAAAGCCTTTATGCTTTGCTTTCGAGCCCAGTCCAATCTGGTTGTCCTATGCAGTATAGTAAGAGGTGGGTGCGACTTCATTCTTTCGATTGCAACCGACCGGACGCCTTTACAAATCTCTGAACGGTGGACTTGGCGGCTTCTTGTCCAGGACATGCTGCAACACGTCGAATACTGTTTTTCAATAATTCAATTATTTGATCTTTTCGAATTCACTCAACAACTTTCCACTTCTCATCTTGTGTGTGTTTGCTTGTGTGTGTTTGCTCGAATTACTGCAAATAACAGTTAATACTTCGAAATAGTTGGAATTGAGTAATTTTTTCCGCGATTACTTGTGCCGCATTATTTACACATAACATTTGGAGGCTGGCGCTAACATTTTGGGACGCACCTTATATTCTAACTCCTATCCCGCAGATGTTTCGAAGCGCATTTTACTGACTGCGAGGATCTATATCCTCTCTTTGGCATTGTAACAAACACTGTAAACCGGTATAGAATTGTTTTCACAATCAAATATATCCGAACCAAATCTGTCGACATGACCCTGATATTCTTCACTGAAAACTATTTGAATTGGTTATGTCTATCCCCGTCAGTATCCCCGAAGTCAATTTACCTTAATAGCCGAACTCATCAACATGATTATTCGTAAAATTTAATAAAATTCGCTTCAACCAAACATTTCATTAACACTTACATCTCGTTTCTAAAAAAAATTACACCAATCCAAACACATCAATTTCATTAAAATTCAATTAAAAAAAATTCATTGCACTCCCAAAAAATTAATGCGCACCCTGAAGAGCGACTCATCTGAAGTAGAGTGCGATCAGAGCACCGACGAGAGCACAGATATTTCGGTAAGGAACTCGATGTTTGTGTTGTTAACGTGAACGAGTAGTTATTGATTTGTGATTTTGATCTTTGCATGTTCGACTTGAGGTCAGTCATGTTTCCATATGATAATTTTATTTTATTTTTACTTTTCCAGCAAGCTGGAGATCAAAATCAAGTCTTCGATGCGATTGCTGCAAATAACAAAGCCATGGAAGAACAGAATGAGAAGAAACGCGGGCCGTTCAAAATTCCAAGTGGAGATGGTGAATCTAACAAATCGATTTTCAATAGCTCTTCGGTAAACAAGGTTTTTTTTAGATCCCGATAGTTTGATTTCGGAGGCGATTATTACCGGCAATATTGAAGCTGCTGTTCAGTTATGTTTGGACAGTGATCGCCCGGCTGAAGCTCTTATCATTGCCTCTACAGCTGGTATTGAATTCCTCACAAAAACACAGGAACGCTATCTGAAAAAACAGGAGAACGAGCTGTCGAATGTAATATCCGCTTTAGTCACTCGAGACTGGTTGGATTTAGTGTCCAACTGTACCATAGATTCATGGAAAGAGGCACTTGTAGCAGCATTAAAGCACAGCGATCGCAAGGCAGCTGACATCTGCGAAAAGTTAGGTGATCGGCTGTTGTCTGAAAACTCGAATCTGCAATCGACGAGAAACGCAATTCTTTGTTACATTTGCGCTGGAAATGTGGAAAAACTCGTCGATGGTTGGTATCAACTCAAGCAATTGGAGAAGAACGATAAAGATTGCGAATTGAAGATAGACGAGATTCAGGAATTGGCTGAGGTTGTGATGCTATTAAGTAAATCTCTGGAGCAACAAGGTATCGCTATCGAGGCTGAGGGCAAGCTCGCAGAGTTTGCTTTCGAATATGGTGGCCATTTAGTGGCTCAAGGTGCGCTCACAACAGCCATGTCGTATTTATACGCTCTGGGCCCGTCGAATGATCCTAAATTAGAAGACTTACGTGAGCGGCTTCATGGCACTCTCAACCAGAAGGGAGATCAAACACAAGCAGAAAAGATAAATCCTGCATTACAACAACAACAACCCCCGCAACAAGACAACATGTATAGTAGACGCGACAGCTCCATAGCTCAACCTAGAGGATCTTTCTCAACACCTGCTTTCATGCCAGTGCCTCCAATGCAAAATACATTTAATACTGGTCTTCCGGCTGGTAACCAGTGGAATTCTCCCCCATCGCTTGCTCCAATGCCAGCTCAGCCGCCTCCACCAGTGTCAATGGTCTCTCCTCCACAAAACAATACACCAAATCTCAACCCCGGTCTGGTGCCATCAGTAACATCTCCACCAATAAAACTACCCACAGTATCACAGATCAACGATAGCCTAATGAATCCGCCACGACCTTCAAGTGTAAGCTCACAAGGTTCAACAACATTGCCATCGCGTGCTAAATACATTCTCGATCCATCTGTTTCGAGTGGCCCACAATACGGAGCGCAGCAGGGTTATGGTAGCAGCTATAACCCTCCACCGCCAGTGATTCCACCATCCGGCTTCAATACCACACCATTCGCATCCACTCCTGTTACATATCAACCACAATCTTTAATGCAGCCCATGCCTATACCAGCCGCTCCAACCGTTCCCACAATGCAAAACAATTTCATGCCAATGAATTCGATGCAACCGCCACAGAATAACTATTTGCCGGGTATTGCTCCTATTGAGACCGCTGCCCCGGCTATGCCAAATGCACCACCTCCAGCTCCAGTGAAAAAAAATCCGACACCACCCCCAGGTTGGAATGATCCTCCAGTTCTCAAATCAGCACGACAGCAGGTCAGTTTATGTCATATGTTATCCTTTGATTCATTTTATTTCTGGTTGGTCATTTTAATTCGCTTTTCCTTTTACAACACACCATTGAGTTTAGATTTATAAGAGCTGATCTTCCATTCGAATATTAGTACAATACAAAAAAAGGTTATAACTCACGGCTCTGCCTATGATTTTAAAAATGTAGTCAGGTTAAAAGCAATTGTTTGATTGCAGCTTCCATGAAATAAAGTAGGAAATTTTTTTTGCGTGACCTGGGAGAGATCATCATTCCACTAAGGCTTGACCTTTATTTAGTGCTAATGAATGAGATCAATGTTTTGTTTCAAAAGCAATATAACAGTTCTAAGTATAGTGTACGAAATAATTTTTGTTTTCTTTGTCCTAAGATTGATATTGGCCGAGATAGGTTCCCGACCGCGGCATTAGCAGACCTGTCTGACTGTCCGTTTTGTTGAAACGCTTACCTCTAATCCTCTTATTTGTTGCTCACAGGGAATAATGGCCTGTTTTGACATTTTGCAACACGGAATCATTCACGACATCCAAATTCATTGAGACCTTCCATAGCACAGTAAATTTATATAAATTTTTGTTTCTTCCATTTTATTTCGAAATTCCATGACGAAACTAAATGTTTCCTAAAAGCAAAGGTTTTCTACACTGAACAAAACGAAATGTATGCCAAACATGCTGGCACGCGGAAGTGGCAGAAGATTATAAATCATACAAGTACACCATCAAGCAATGCAGATTTTAGTTGTATGCAGGTTAGAGTTAGTAGGAGAAAAGACGAAGTTAAAGTCGAATCATCCCATAAGCCATGTCTTACAGCAAAAGAAATTTTGAAAGAGGGTATCTCGGAAAGGTTTTGACACATTAAAAAAAATCTGAAGTCCGCAAAAAATTACCTGTATGTAGTAGAACCAAAACTTCACTAATAGATTGACATTATTCTAGGCATTATTAGAGAGTTGAATTTTATTGAAGACATCCTGTCCATACCCTCATTAGAAAAGGCCTATCTATCTGCTCCTGAGAGTTGTACAAAACAAGGTGTTGCTGGCGTTAGAAAGACGGAATTATGTGCCGCCAGCAATCTGACTAGAGTGTTTCTTTAAACAACAGAATAATGGTTATCATTGTCGCTTTGCATTCTATAAAATTGTAGCCGACGATTTTTCCGGAGCAACACATGTTTACTCATCTATTCTGCTTGTTTTTATTCGGTAATCGCTTGCCGTCAAATACCGTTTTTTTAAGTTGCGACAATGGTAAAACAGCGGATTTGAAAGACTTTTATTTTCAAACTGATATATTCCACAAATGGTTGAAGCAAGAGATTTTATAACCAAACATGACTAATCATTTGTTCAGAAAATTAGATGACTTTCTGAATTCCGCAACCTAAGTACTTCGATTTTCGATTTTTTTGTTACACTGGTACATACCGCCTCCTAACATACATATGTTGAAAATGTCAGTCATCAAAGAATCTGTAATAAATTTTGTGTGACTCGTACTTGAAATGTCGATAGTGGCATTTGATGGATCTACTCCGAGCAAGAACACTCCAGCGTAACAGATGAAAACGTTGAAGCAGTGCACTATTATAGAGAGTCGTCAAGTCACTATAAGTTGTTGAGGATATTGGCATATCGGTTGGTCCAGTACGCACTCTTTCCTATCGAGGGCGTGTTCAGTTCTCCGTACCAAGTTTTAAAGCGCTGTCTCGCGGAATATTCTTAGTGATGTTGCATCTCATAAAGAGAAACTTTTTGCTTGTGCAATTTTACTAGGCTTCCCATTATTTTTAGCAGGAATAAGGATAAACTAATAGGTTTGCAGCTCTTTGCTAGAAATTAGTTTCCTTCACCGAACTAGTGAATAGAGGAAAGAGATTGGTATATAGGTGAGTGCTAGGCTGATAGTGAAAATAATTTTTAATGTACAAAGTAACTGTCTTACCTTTACTTATACCTTTCTGCACCAGAGTATGATAAGTTCACATTTCCTAGCGACTTAGAACCATCGTGAAATACGACAGCATATTCAGTGGTTTTTTCAGTTACCAGTCGCCACAAAATACTAGCAGCAGGAAGAAGCTGTGTAGGTACCGTCAATTTTCTGAGCTTATCCAGCTTTAACGGTCTGCCTCGTCTGAGGCACTAACCCACTTGTTAGTCGCACCCAGTGACTTGTATCTCCTCAGAAGTGGCTTTCAAGAACACTTTTTGATTCACAAACTGGTTCCATATATTCCTTCTACTTCCGCATCTTTGAAACTCGGTTTGAATGGTACATCCAAAAGTTGGTGATTTCATTGATCAACATTTGAACAGAGTCCTTAACCATTTGAGTGGGGGTACTGAAGTATTCCCCAAACTCAAGCGCGTCTAATTTGTCGCTTTTTTATTCTTTTATTCTTTCGTCAATCACCTCTTGATCTATCGCTGCTATAATAATTATTAATTGTTTAATGCGCGGTCAGTGAATAGAATGAAATGAAAAAGGGGTTCTCCTGCTGCCTTTTGAGCATTGGCATCGCAACAGAAGATTAAGCCGATCTTATTGGTTTCGCAATATTGTACATGATCAGTAACTTCCAAAACAAAACTTGGTCACAAAACTGTCTAAGTTTTGTTGCCGAAAGTACTTTCGATATAACGAGGTAGGCCAGAGGCCTTTCGGATCGCTCGTCATCAAAAATGGTAGCAGCAATGTGCCTTCATTGCTACGTAGGCCTTTCTGGATAGATATGATGTTAGAAGGTAGGTGGCTCTTTAAAAAGTTATCCAAATTCATTTTGTGTTTGGAGCCATTTGTACCAAAATAAACTATTTTTAAAGACATTAAACCATTTTTCAGACAGTAAAATACTCGTATGTACAGCGTGCGCCATCTCATATGGGTCGATGTAAATTTCGAATAACTTTAACAATTCTCAACCGATTTTGGAAATTCCAAAACTTTTATTTAATTTAGACCTTTACAATTTATTTTGATTAAATATTGAAAACAATGTCAATTAAATGACCGCCTTTATTGCCGATGCAAAAATTGGCTCATTTTCGCGCATTCTCCATGACATTTTCTAGCATTTCGGTCGAAATTTCTGCGATTTCCGCACGAATGTTTCTTTTGAGCTGTTTTGTTGTCTTCGGGCCGTTAGCATACACCTTACTTTTCAAGTATCCCCAAAGAAAAAGTCTGGAGGGTCAAATCCGGCGATCTCGCAGGCCAGTCCATATCGCCCCTTTTTGACACCAAACTTCCAGGGAACTTCTTATGCAAAATGTTCATTGTTTTGTACGCAGTATGGCATGTCGCGCCATCTTGTTGAAACCAAAAGTGAAATAAGCCTTTTTTTAGGCATTTCTGGGACCACATAATGGGCCAACATCCACCGATATCGATCGCCATCGTATCGCCAACTTTGAAGAAATACGGTCCAATGATGGTTTTAGCGCATACCCCGGCCCAAACAGTAACTTTTTGATCATATAGCGGCTCTTCGTGAATAATGTGGGGATTTTCGGTTCCCCAGAAGCGACAATTTTGTTTATTAACTGAGCCAGAGAGCGTAAAATGTGCCTCATCGGTCATCAAAATTTGCTGCCAGAACTCCGGCTCAGCATTAATCATTGCAACGACAGTTTGTGCGTATGCCAAGTGCCGTGGCTTATCTTGTGGCAAAATTCTTTGAGTTATCTGCATTTTGTATGGAAATAAGTGAAGATCATCCTTTAAAATTCTCCGCAAAGTGGTCCCACTGATGCCTAAGTGCTGCGAACAGCGCCGATATGACAAACTTGGGTAAATTGAATAAAATTCGAGGACCAACGAGAAATTGTATCTTTTTTATGCGCAACACGATCAGATATTTTGCATGATACGCACATTGAGTTAGCACAATCGAGCGTTAATTTTTAATGAACATTGAAACTATTTCCGCGCGTTCTTTTGGTATGATTCATGGTTAAAATTTTATTTTGGTACTGATTTGACGTTTCCAAAATGCTATGACATTTGAAAATCGGTTGACAATTGTTGAAGTTATTCGAAGTTTACAGCGACCCATATGAGATCACCCTGTATAGCCTTAGTCATCAGAAATACCTTAATGTTCCGTGGCAAATGTAAGATGTGGCAAATAAAGAATCGATATATCTGAATATAAGTAGCAATACGGACCAAGTACATCCCTTGCGGGATGCATAGGTTTTAAAGAGCTGCTTAACTTTTAAACAGGGTTTGTCAATAGCGACTTAACAATTTTGTATTTCAATGCGAACACATTGCTTAAACTTTTTCTATAATCTGTCCATGCCAAAACGTCAGCCAAGATTTACGTTTTTATCGTGAGGAAGTTCACCACGGAACAACGTTTGGAAATCATTGAAAATTCCATACCGAAATAAGGATTGTAATTGTAAGAGCGCTTACTTAAATTTTTGGTCGTTGTAATCGTCCCACCATGTTCTCTCTTGAATGTTCCTGTCCCGTGAAAATATCACGGTCTTCAGTTGAAAATTATATCACGCTTCAGTTGAAAATGAACCAAATCAGTCGAACCCAAGCCGCTTTTTCAGATGTGTGTTCGCGAAGTTTGTTCCAAATTTTAAATTTGAACCGAAAGAACCGTCGTCGCATGGGCATCGCTAGGAGCTGATCGAAATTTGCTGAAAAGGGTAATCTCTGTTGACGAAACATGAGTATATAGTTATGACGCCGAAAGTAAAACCCAATCATTCCAATGGAAGCGAGAAGAAGAGCCAAGACCTAAAAAAGCACACCAAGTTCGGCCAAATATGAAGGTATTGCTGACTGTTTTCTTCGATCACCATGATGTGGTTCGTCATGAGTTTTTGCCGGAAGGTCGTACGGTCAATAAGGAATATTTCTTTGGAGTTATGCATCGGTTGCATGATGCAGATTCTCATGCATGATGCATGATTCTCTTCACGAAGAGAAAGAATTTGTGGGAAAACAAATCATGGCTGTTGCATTACGATAATGCACTTGGCTCTCTGCGACATTTTTCTCTTCTCTGTGAGGTTAGGGTTACACTAAATATTATACACTTGTCAGGCAAAGTCTGCGTACAAAGTACAAAAATTAATGAAAATTCATTGCTCTTCGTATTTTCTTAAGTTTTAATAGATGGTTGGGTATCGGTTCCGTTTTGAAACTTCTGCCAATCGTTTTGGCATAGATTTAACCAACTTAGATATTTCTTCATTGCTGATTTTATTTCCCCCTTCGAGAATTATTTTACTTCCTTCAGCAGAGGTGATATTGTGCTGTGGAATCCTGTGCTCCAATAAATCCCAGTGACTGTTTCGGCAAAAGCAATCAAGGCTTGACAATTTCCGCTGTGTACTTTCGATCATTGTCCTGGTAGAAGTAGTACCTCCATTAAGCCCAATCTTGGGTGAGTCAGATGATCATACGCACGGATAGTTAATTAAGACGACAACGTCAGATGAGAAATACAACCACAACGACCATAACAACAAGGGTAAGAGAACTAATTGTTGTGCAGTCAGCCACATTGACAACGTAGTGTTGGTCTTAAGGCGACATCACATTGCACGGGAAATGGGTTTTAACTCATAAAAGATAAATCAAGTAAATCCCAAGGTAAATACCGCGTGACTAGCACATGGATTTGGGTTTTAACCCGAAAGAGTCTGGTCCAGCATTATAGCCGCACTCGAGGGCCCAAGCCAACAACATCTGGCCTTACTCTGTTTTTCACCCAAACGGGCTTGGCCTCACGATACTCCTAATCATTCGCTATCAGTTAGAATCCAGAGTCGGGTTCTTATCGTGAAGGAATTAACTTGACATTGTCAACGCGACAGTGTCGATAAGGCGGTTAAGGCACCACTACGGAAAAGAGTCCCGAACAGGTCATAAATCAGAAGGGCAGAGTAGCGTAATCGCTGCCCCAACACAATTAATGTGTTTGTCACACTGACAAACTTATGTGGCGAAACTGGACTCGGCGAGTATAATCCAGCCTAGAAAGCTCGTTACATACATATATACTTCGGTTAAATCGTATAAGAACACTTATATGCATAAACCACCATTTACATGTCTTGAAATGTTGCAGCAGACTTTATCTGATGAGTGTCAGAATATCAGAAATGCTTCGAGGGTAGGAAAAGGCCCTGCTACAAGTATAATATATCTCAGGGAATCACTTTGAAGGGGACAAAATAAATATTGAAGAATAACTAAATATTTACGGAGAAAAATAAAAAGTCACCTTATTTTCTGAACAAACCTCGTATAACGCAGAGATGTATTCCTTTTTCTTAGCTCTTGAGCTTAAATCCTGTTTATTATTAAATCAAAAACAAATGTCTATACACACTACTTTCTTCATACTTGAATGATGATGATTCGACTTTAACTTAACATTTATTTTTCTGATTTTGTTTCTATTCCCAATTCCTTTTGTTTTTGTTTTTTCTTTGTTGCATATCAGTGAAGTATTGTTTGTTATTCTGTTCCTGGAACACTGATTTCTATGCTAACTGCTTATCTTGTTTTGAGCTTCCCCGCGTTATCTTAGTCTTTCCTTAGTTTGTAATCATTTCGAGAAAAAGAAAATAAAATTATAATTTTTCTTATAGCCCAAGAAGTCTGATGTAACGCAGTCGGCTATAACACATCCATTATTTGGCGTGGATCCAAACCAAAACCAAAACGGCTACATGGATCCTAATCAATATCAGGTACGTACGATTTATATGAATAGTTAAGACGCATGTCCTAATTCTTACAAGAGTATTATTTCTTTTACGTTGCTGCCGGATAATAGGCTTTAATAGGTCCTAGACAGATGCTATCACAAATCGTAAACAAAATAAAAACATTTTCATTTTTGATGCATTCTGGGCATTGTTTCGGAAATCTGTTGCACATTTTGATATGAGCAGCTCATGTATTCGTAATTTAGGTCCGATCATCGAGATCCAAATGTTTCTTATTTGTTTTCTTTGATTGGTGGTAGCATCCAAGATTTATTGAAATCCATTATTCGATTGCAACGTTGTCCTCTTACGTTTCCCTTGTAGAACCAATCACTTCCGCCGCCATCTGCCCTGAATCAACAACAATACCAGCCTCAAGCACCATACAACCCTAACCAAGTCAACAATAATCAATTCCCCCGGCAAATGAACTTCCAAACAGCGCCCGTTCAATCGCAGATGTATCAACCCCAACAGCAGGTGGCCACAGGATACCAAGAGCAACCAGCTTCGGTGCAACAGCGACAGCCCGAGGCGCCAAAGGAAAAACCACCTCTACCCGAGGAATTCATCTACATGCAAACTGTGTTCGAAGAGCTTAAAACGCAATGTCTTGCAGCAGCTTCGGACCCGGTAAGAGGCCCACATTTGCCAGAACTGGAAATAAAATACTAAATTTCTGCTTACAGCGAACCAAGAGAAAGTTTGTTGATGTAACCAAACGTTTAGAGAACCTATATGACTGCCTTAGGGACGGACGAGTAAGCCCAATCAGTTATCATTTAATATCAAATGTTGTCATCTTTCTTTTCAGTTGACTCCCAACACATTATCGGCTCTCAATCAAATAGTGCAATTTATTCAGATCGGTGATTACGGCAATGCCTTGGTCACGCACACTTCAATAGCTTTCGGCACTGATTTCGCGCAAACGGCGAGCTTTATGCCTGGCATCAAGGTTCTCGTGCAATCAGCCGCTGATTTGAAGGTCTACTTAAGATAAATTTAAGATTCTCGTTAGTGAAACCGTGTTTCTCCCAACCTATTTACTCATAGCTACGGTTGAATATGGTCCTTGGGACATACTTGTCTTATTCAAACACTATATCGATATTTACCATATAGTAAGGGCGTTTATAAAACAAATGCTGAGGAGAGAAGAGCAAGATACATATATATATAACAAAAGTTAATGCTGTAAACGTATGGTTCCGAAAAAAATGCGTGCTGACGAAAATTGTATTTTCGAAAATTATAAAAACAAAGTCTGTTAACTGTAAAACGATTAAATAATACATTAATACTGAAGCTTGTGAGTAGATTTGCATTTGCCCTTTACTTCGTGACACTCGGAAAAAAGATTTTGTTTGATTTTCTTTTGGTAAGAATGAAAAATGAAAAACAATGAAATGAAGTAAAGGGTCTAGGATGTGCTTGAATATGAATCATTGGTAATTTGTTCTGTTCCAGGTGTTTGATTTATGTTTTATTTTATGATTTTGTTACAAACGTACGACGAAAAACTAATATATCCGAGTAACTTTAATACGAAATAAACTTTTACAAAAGATTAATGTTTCAATTAAATATTTTATGTGCTTAAATGGACGGATCAATCTGAGATTTCTACGATATGAATCCAGGGTTTCATGACGTTTTCTAAACTTCGACGTAGGCAGCAGCTATAAGCCGAAGTTTACCACACCTATAACCATGACGCTTGCTGAATATTTCGTGTGCAGAACATGGAGAATCTCTGTAGGATCTGAATATAGCCATTAGTCATCAACATTTTGTTCACAGCACCTGTTCAAAAGACGCTTTGCACTAACAGTTTTTTGTTTCTGAATTTGTGCCGACATAAACTGCCCTCTGCGCATAACATAATTTATAGCGAAGGTCTTCGTCTGCGAACAAGTCGACGGATTAGGCCCTCCGGTACTTTAAGGTCCCTCGCAATGGCTCTTATTGACTTTGAAGAGTTTTCGTCAACAATCGTTTGTATTTGTTGGATGTTTAAAATTCAGTGTGTTTCGTAAATATAGCGACTAAAACAGCATGGTTTTTTATTTCCCGCGTTAGGTTATAGTCCCCTATTGATGATCTAATAATAACCAAAAAAAGAAAATTAGCTTGAGAAATTAATACCACTGATGTGGATGTCCGCACCCTGTACATGCAACGGAGGCATCCAAACATGGCTTCACGGTTAGTTTTTTCTCGAAATTATGTTTTCCTATCTGAAACTCGGTCTTCTTAGGCCATGAGTGCTGCCGGCTCTACTATCCAATAAACAAAGGTAGTATGGATATTTAGTTTCTACGCCTAGCATAACCATTAGAAAAAACCCATTAAAATCCCCTATCCTTGGCCAGGCATACTTTTTATACTTTAAAGTTTGAAGCACTTTAACGCTTTCGTAGTTTTCGTAAATGGGCCTGCGGAAAAGAAGGATATTCGTTTCCACACCATCAAGAAGGGACTACGATTACATAAAACAAGTCTTTCACACCATTCCAACAACAAAGTATTTCATGACGCTTTCTTGAATATTTCTGCTTTACTTTTAGATTTAAATCCCTCACCAAGTCGATGAATTCTTTTGAATTACCATCCGGAGATGTGGCCCAACAGACGCTGATTCGACTAAGAAGTCGCTATTCGGCCTTCGATTGCGATTAGTGTTCATTTAGCTCTGACGAGAATACGTAGGAAAATGTTATTTATCGAGTACTGGAGCGAACATTGATCAATGATCTGGCATTTTTGTCAACCCGCTTAACTCTTGGGAGTGCATATCGTTTTTTAAATTTTGTCATGTCTTTGTTCGTATTCCACCCGTTTTTCTCGTAATGCACGGCTCAAACGAATCAGTTGTAAGCTATACCCATTGCCTATAATGGATTCGCAGCTCATAGTACACAACATCCTTTTTATCCCACCAGGTATAAAGCATGATTTTCGAACTCAAATGTTGCTTTGGTGTTTATGTTGAAGTCGATGCAAACGATTCGCCAATCGCCACGTTTTTTTCTTCTAGGAATTATCGTAGAATATTCAAAAAATCCTTTCTTTTTTGCCTTTGAATCTGCTGCTCTCAAGTGAAATGCCTCTTTCCTACATCGTTTACTTCTTAATCGCCTTGCCTTTGATCCATTCCCGTGAATTTTAATCGTTCAGAAACTGCTTACTAAGTTATCCCCAATGAATCTGCTAGCTCCATTTACTTATGGCTTGAATCTTCATCGAGTAATGCATCCAATTCTTTGTCTTGTAGTTTTTTTTTCTTAAAACGTCGAAACCATTCCCTACATGATTTATCAGTTGGAGCATTGTCAACATAAATTTCCACAAGCTTCAACTGCATTGTAATGCCAATGGAAGCAAAAAATTAGAACCTACCGCATGTATTGCCTCATGCAGCATTACGACTCACGACTTACTTTAATTTTTCATCCCGTGAGGCAAGCGATATCACATGCAGCCTCACTTGAAGCATATGTAGCTCTTTTATTCGTTGAGCCAGCGTTTTGACAGTTCTGCGTTTATTTTCATTTTACTGGTGTGTCGATGGGATAAAGAAGATCTGCGGATTTCCTTCGACAAAGCGCACCACTAGAAACTAAAATAAGACCTCTGACTTTCGTAAATCTTCCCCACAATTTCTTATTTGTTCTGCGTAGTAAGATCCTGAGAGAGTCACTTGACACTTGAATTTCTTAGCATCGGTGAGGAGGCTCGCTTCCAAGTCATCGACTGTTGTTTGGTTTCGGTATGAAAATGGTGGATCCAGGCCTCGGCCATGGTCACGAAAAGTAAGAAAATCGTTTCCTGATCTGCTTGGAACTTCTTGAGTTTCACGCTCGAAATGTCGACTTTTTTGCTCGTCAGTTAAGATTCTCGTTATGTAATTTGTTAGCAAGGATCCTTCGAACTCTGCCATATGAGATCCCTATGATCTCAGCTATATGCCTGATGGTCATTTTTCAATTTGGCAATACAACATTTTTCACTTTGCACGTTATCTTCAGTGAGGAACGTGGATGGCCATCTTTTGTGATGTTTATCTTCAGTGGATACTCAACTTAAACTCCTTGGCCGAGCCTGCTACTGTGAATATAGGGGAGCAGAGTCCACCCAATATTTTCACCAAGTCACTGAGTATGTTTTTGGTATATCGCTTTTTCAGAGGTACTTTGCTGAAAGCTCTAATTTCGTTTTTCTTCCTTTTGATGTTATCCCATCGAAGGTCCGTATTCAAATGAATATACCTCCTGGGAATCTCCGTGAATCGCTTACATTGTGAGTATGTGCACCGTAAGCAGACATTTTTTATTTTATTTTTATGCGGACTGGAAATTACCGTTATCATTACTTTTGGATCACCCCTGGTAGCTTGATTGCTATTATTTTGGTTTAGGTTATAAGATAAGAGATGCGGACCAAGAAGGTGGGATATTGTTAGGGCTTGTTTGCGTTTATAATACGTCGCTGGTAGTCTCTTGATTAGAAGGTGTCGATGGATAAATATTGAGCGTAGTGGGATAAAGTTTGTCATAGCTGCTTTTGGAGTATTTAATGGGAAGATAGGAGGGTTAATACTAATGATGTGCATAATGATTCCATTTTTTTAGTTGATGTTTATGTATTTTAGATTTTAATATGCGAGTGTAAGGTCGAAAGACAGCATTTTCGGTTAAAAAAATTATTTTATTTTTCTGCACAATCTACCTTGACTTCAACACACTTAGTCCAGCGTTTTTCCAACATCAGTATTCCATCTACGGCCATCTCAAGTTCATCATTGGATGCGAAGCGCTATCTAGAAACAAATTTCTTCAAGTTTGGGAGAATGAGGGTGCCTACTCAGGAGAAGTGGGGAGGGCCGAGTAAATCGTACTTGTGTACAAGTGCGTTGTCCTGGTGAAAGACTTTTTTTTCTTCTTCAAGCTAGGCCTCTTTTTGTGAATTTTGGCCGAGTGAAGGTTGGAGTAATATTCGCTTGTAATTATTCTGCCTTTTGCAAGGTAATCAGTTACCAGGATCTCAAAAAACGCTGGCCATAACGTATCCGGAAGGTGCGATCGACTGTGAAATCGGTCGGAACCCTGTTGAATCGATCCAAAGATTGCTACGAAAATGGTTTGCGCATTTGCTTTTGATCGGCATTCAGTAAATGTGGCACCCATCTTGTGCAGGGCTTTCGCAGCTCTGATTATTTGTGCAAGATGTTTCGCACCCTCGCACCCTTTCTTTCAATATCTCCACAGCCCCAGCTATCTCATTAACCTTCGCTCGTGTATTATTAATACGATATCATGCACTTTGTAGATGGCTTACAGCGGGGTTACGGCTTCTGACTTTGGCCTTCATACCTGTATCAGGCCGAGAACTTGTCATCTTACCTATGTACTCCTGAAGTCGGCCCTGCTAGCTATGTCCTGTTTGAAGATAGGGAATAGTCGAGCTAGATTGGCAGTTTGGCCGGCTTGTATTCGTTTCCTTCTATCCCTAGACTGTGACTTGGCCCCTAGATGATTTTTGGGTAATAAGAACGCATATGCACGATTAGTGCCGGGTTATTTGTTTGTGTTCGCGACTGCTTTGAGTACAGATAGGCTGTCCGAGCAGATTATACATATTGCCAGAGTTTCGGCTGTAAATATAAAAGTAAAACTAGGTCGTATCCTTTGGATACATATTGTGTCATATGATATAACCTTAAAAGCTATATCGTCAAGGATTTTAGAACCGTCGGTATAATCAAAGTTCCATTCATCAGCATATATGTAGCTGTTCTGGTCTTCCAAAAAATCTTGACTTAGTGCTATTTAGACAGATCGTTGAGATTTAATATCACTGGGTCCGTTGTTAATGACTAGGGAGGTTGGGAAGATATATATCTGGGAATGGTGTATCCATTTCTGTGCCGCATCGTAAAATGAAATAATTTGAATAATTTAGTCTGGCAATACCTTGAACTCTAAAATGTGTAATACTTAACGATCTTATGATTTCATGTACATATAAGTAATAAAAGCTTTCAGGTTTCCTTTCAAACTTCAACAAAGGCGGTTGTTCTCAATAGGTTATGGGCCCAGATTGCGCGGCAAAATCTTCAATCACGTTTTTTTTTTTTTTTTTTTTTAGGGTTTTGGGGATACACTGATATGTGACACTTCCCCTTCTTAAAGACTCCACTACTTTCTAGGGAATCATTCAATATCTGCGGATTGCCGCTTTTGATCTAACCACACAACGTTTCATTAGTACTGCGTATATGTAAGCGAATTTTCATACAATATTCAATCTGGAAATTCCAAGTAAAAATCTTGTTCAGTGCTTCGGACTTATTCAGCTACGTGGATGGTTCCATCGTAAGACCAGTGAAGGAAGAAAGAGAAACTCAAGTTGCATATGAAAACCGTTTATCATTATGGACGAAAAATGATAGCAAAGCTCAACGGATTATTGCTACGAGCATCGGTTCCACGCCTCTTCGGCACATTATCAATTGCAGTACATCGAAGGAAATGTGGTCGAAACTGCAAGTGGTTTATGAACAGACGTCAAAAGCAAGTGTTCACATGCTTCTACAACGTTTCTATGGCTTCGAGAAGGATGGCGATGATGATATAGCTACCCACATCTCCAAATTAGAAAACATCGCAAGACAACTCAGAGACATTGGGGAGGAAATTTCCGATAGTATGGTAATTACAAAGATTCTAATGACTCTCCCCGACAGCTTTCGACATTTTTTTTCTGCTTGGGAGTCAACGGCCAAAGGGGAACAAACGCTGGAAAATTTGACTTCCCGTTTGATCATGGAAGAGACTCGAATGCTTTCCAGTCCATCGCTTGCAGGTACAAGCACTTCAGCCCTTACCGCAAAGCGGAGAAATGTGAGCAAGCCAAAGCAAAAAGTCTCCAAACCAGGAAAGTGCTTTAGATGTAATGAAGTAGGCCATTGGAAACGGCAGTGCCCAAAAAAGTTCACTGATTGTAGTAAATATCGAAGTCATGGAGAAGGGAGAAGAGGTGATGCGCTCATGTGTAATACAGTGGAGGATGAATATCAAATATGGACTGGAAGTCAAAGTGAGGAAACTGCGAAAAGAAAAGCTTCTACAAGTTCGAATCGATTGATGACTGGGAATAGAAGTAAGACAGAGACAAAAACTGCTGTCTGGACTGGAATGAGGAGCAAGGACAACAGGGGGAAGGCGGCTGGTACTCTTGGTGGTGATCGAATGCAGACTGGAAATGGAAGTGAAGTACAAGGGGAGAAGAATTATAAGTGTAATGCATTGGTGGCTAATGGCAGTACGGTCAATGACTGGTATTTAGATTCAGGAGCCAGCGACCATATGACGTACAGAAAGGATTGGTTCGTATCCTATAAAAGTTGTTTTAACCCAATTAAAATTAGAATAGGAAGTGGCGAAACCATCTTAGCCCTGGGCATTGGTGACATAAATATTTTGTCGTATAATGGAAATGAGTGGTGTGAAAAACACTTGTCTCAGGTTTTGTATGTCCCAAAAATAACACTGCATCTCTTTTCACAGAGCCGTGCTTTAGACAAGGGCTTACAATTTGTCTCGGACCAAGTGCGATGCGAATTTAGAATGGCTAATGGAACTGTCGTTGCAGTGGGAGAACGAGAGGCGCAACTTTTTAAAATGTGTTTCCGTGTTCAGAGTCCTGTGAGTCAAGCGGCAAATGTGATGATTTCGAAGGCGTTACCATTAAAACTGTGGTATGAAAGACTGGCACATCAACATTTTAAAAAGGTACGTGCTCACCTCAGAAATAGAAACATTAATTTTGTAGACGAGAAGGATCCTGTATGCGATGCTTGCATTTACGGAAAACATCATAGATTGCCCTTCCCGAAAAGTCAATTCCAAGCAAGTCAGCCAGGTGAACTGGTTCACGTGGACGTTTGTGGTCCTATGGAAGATCCGTCTATCGGAGGGTCAAGGTATTACGTGCTTTTCAAAGACCATTTTTCATCCTTCCGAATTGTGTACTTCTTAAGCCAAAAATCAGAAGTTTACTCTTCCGTTGAAAAGTTTTTAGATCGAGCCAAAAGTGAAAGTCGTCATCAAGTGAAAGCCATTCGTACTGACAATGGGTTAGAGTGTCTAAATGAAAGAGTAAAATCGCTCCTTAGGAAGAATCACATTCGGCATGAGACCACCGTAGCCTATACCCCGGAGCAGAACGGCAAAGTTGAGCGAGAGAACCGCACAGTGGTTGAAGCTGCTCGCACCATGCTTCATGCGCGATCCTTAACCAAAAGATTTTGGGCCGAAGCGGTTAATACAGCGGTTTTTGTTCTAAATCGGACTAGTAATCATGCCCTTGGCGGAAAAACCCCGTATGAAATGTGGTGTGGCGGTAAAGTTAGGACAGAGGAGTTTAAAATTGTTGGAATCGAGGTATTTGTGCATGTACCTAAACAAAAACGTCGAAAATTTGACAAAAAGGCGGAAAAAGGATTACTCATGGGATATTCCGAAAACACAAAAGGATACCGGGTTTGGTTTCTAACCACAAGAAGAGTAGAGGTGGCAAGAGATATAATATTCAGGGAAACCGAAGAAAAGAATCAGCATGTTCAAGACATGATTTATAGTAATGAAGAGTCTGAAAAGTGCGAAGCGCCTATCCTTTTTCCTCTAATGAAAAATGGCGACGGCAAAGATGCGGAACATTTTCGAGATGATGAGCATCAAACAGCTCAGGAAGACAAGGCTGACGAAACGGATGATAAAGACATCAATGGTAACAATGCTGCAATCTTATGCGATTCTCCTCCACTAAAAAGCCGCCTACGCAAGAAAGCCCTGGACACAAAAAAAGGTAATATCGCTCAAAACCATACATTTCTTGTTCAAGCAGAGCCGCGGAACTATAAGGAAGCTGTCACATGTAAGGATGCTGTGCAATGGCAGGAGGCAATGGCAGAGGAAATGAACAGTCTTCGTGAGAACAAGACTTGGGATTTGGTGCAGTGCCCATTCAATAGGAAGGCCATAGATAACAAGTGGGTATTTAAATTAAAAAACTTGGATGATCAAGGACGACAAAAATACAAGGCTAGTCAAGAAAAAGGTAAAGATTACGATGAGACATTCAGCCCAGTAGCGAGGTTCACTTCAATTAGGTGCATCTTCGCGATTGCGACTAAGGAAGGTTTGAATCTTACTCAATTCGATGTCAAAACGGCATTTTTGAATGGGGATCTCAGTGAAGAAATCTATATGCAGCAACCACAACGCTTTGAAGATGGTTCTGGAAAAGTCTGCAGGCTTAAAAGGAGCTTATACGGGTTAAAACAGGCTTCTCGGTGCTGGAATCAGAAATTTACTGAAATCTTGGTAAAATTTAATCTGAAACCCAGTGTCATGGATCCATGTGTTTTTGTGTCAAACGATAAAAGCAACCGAATGATCCTTGCTATCTACATAGACGATGGTTTGGTGGCCGCTTGCAGAAAAGAGGATGCTTTGAACTTGATTACCTTCTTAAAGATGCATTTCGACATAACCATCTTGGATGCAAAATGGTTCCTGGGTATGGAAATCACGAAAACAGTCAATGGTGAAATTCATATTTGTCAGACACGGTACGCGGAAAGTATTTTAAGGCGATTCAACATGGATTCCTGTAAGACGGTTTCAACTCCTGCGGAGACCTGTACGCATGAAGAGCCTTTATCTCCAAAAGTCGTAAAGTTTCCATATAGAGAAGCTGTGGGGTGCCTTATGTACCTGTCAGTAGCTACCCGACCGGACATTGCATTCGCAGTGGGAGTGGCTTCTCGATACCTAGATGCGCCAACCCAGACACATGTAAACGCTGTCAAGAGGATCTTAAAGTACATCGGCGGAACCAAACAAATGGGTATACTATTTAAGCCAACTAAATGTATTTCTTTAGTCTGTTTTAGTGATGCTGACTATGGGGGTGATTCTGCTACGAGGCGTTCCACCTCAGGTTTCATTTTTACGCTTGGAAATGGACCATTGTCTTGGTCATCTCAACGGCAAGGTTGTGTATCGCTTTCAACCACGGAGTCGGAGTATGTGGCTGCTTCGCAGGCAGTCAAAGAAATGATTTGGTTGCAACAATTGCTTTACGAGATGGTTCCAGGAGAGATAGGTGGTTCGGTATTGAAAATGGATAACCAAGGGGCAATCCGTTTAATCAAGAACCCAGAATTTCATAAAAGGACCAAGCATATAGACATTCGCTATCACTTTATCCGTGAAAGATACGAAAGAGGAGATTTCACCATCGATTACGTGCCATCTGAGTTACAAAATGCTGATATATTTACAAAACCTCTCAGGAAAGATAAGTTTGAAAATTTTCGTAAATTAATTGGTGTTGAGTAAAATGAATTATATGAATTGTATTTGAATTGATCTATAATTTTCTTTAAGATGTAAATGTACAGTTTAATTAAACTTATTCAAAAGTGGGAGTGTTAGAAATAATTTGAATAATTTAGTCTGGCAATACCTTGAACTCTAAAATGTGTAATACTTAACGATCTTATGATTTCATGTACATATAAGTAATAAAAGCTTTCAGGTTTCCTTTCAAACTTCAACAAAGGCGGTTGTTCTCAATATGAAGGCTTTTTTGATGTCGCTATCGATTCGAAAGAATTGTTTAGGTAGGAGTTATGCTTTCATTTCAGAATAGCGCTCTTCTATTGTTGGTAGCCCGGATTCAGCCATAAGATGTGGGGAATACATTGATGCTTCTTCTTGCTGCTTGATGATATGTCGGCTATAGGACCTTTAGTGTTAATTTTTGTGAGCTGCTAAAATGCCCGGGAGGTAGTTTTTGTAAGTTTTGTAAGTGTCTTTAAGGTACCAGGGTTAATATGCTCGAATAGCATGTACACGACAAAGCATCTCCACTGTGAACGAAAATGTTCGATATAGCCGTGGATACAAACTCCATGTCGCCGAAATCAATAATTGAACCTCACTTAGGCCACTGTCCGGCAAATTTGATAGGTTAATCTCAATTTACACGTCTATAAAATACGACTACGACGTCGCCGATGAGTTAAATGTATGTTGGATCTTCGAGACATTCTGATCTGGATGCTTTCCGATTTCAACAGGTCACATTATGTCCGTTAGAGGAGAAGTTGACCGACCTCTGAGGGCATGAGATTTGAAACGTTTACCATAGACTTCTTTTATGGAGTTATAGCCCAATGATCTCTCAGGACTTTAAACAAAATATCCAAACTGATATTGCAGCCTCTGATTAACATATTCTCAAGGAATTCATGTAAAATTGATTGCGAATGGAAAATCTGATCACCGTAGAGAAGTGCACCTGAATAATTTACTCACCTATCAGGTAACAGAAGAATACGAATTTCTCCAGATACAAAGAGAAGACCTTCTGGTACTGTGGGAACGGCTAAAAAAGTCTTTCGAGTATGGTGTTACCGATTTAAAATAGTTGATTTTTCCGAGTTACGCAACGCACAAGCTTCATTCAATGTCTGACAAGGTTTTTGTATTTTTTAGTTTTTAATTCATTTTTATTCATAATTTCTTAGATCTATCTTACCCTAAACAAAAATGCTTAAAAACTAGCTTAACTATCTTAACAATCTAGATATCTTACTGGCCCTAGGCGGACACTCTAAAATAGACGTAACAACTTAAATCTATGTCTTTCGACTACTATATCAACTTACCACTAACATTACTATATCTAGCTTAAGTTAAGAAAAATGTTTTTTATTAAAAACTTAGCATATGATAATTTTTTGTATTATACATATATAAAACTTAAGCCTACCTTAATGTAACGATACCTAACTTATTCTACCTTAACTAAAATATATATGTATATATAAATTATATACATCACTTTTGGGGTCCGCCGGTTTGACCTCAGAAAGTAGCGGCAGGTTTCCGGTTTGAGATTACTTCATCGCTGATGCCAATCAAATGCTGGTGTTTTTGCATTTGTTTGCACCAATTGTTTTTCGGCCTGCCTTTTTTTTTTTTTTTTGTGACACGGGCATGCTCCAGATTTTTTTGTTTGATTACAACACCGGTGATCTCCAGTCGTGTCGACCCACTGATTTGCATGTACACTTGTGGGGCAGTTTAATGGTGATATATGTGTCCCTAGGCTCACTTTGGTGTTTTCTAAATTGCCTAGATGTGATTTTTGTTTACCTTTGTTTAGTCGCCTTTTACGACAAGCGATAGGTATCGCTGCAGGGATATTCTTAACCCGTCCCTGCACGAGGCCTGTCGACACCTGCCTGTCAGGACTAAATTAAAGAAATCACACAACAGCGCGTCTCCTTGCCTACCCTACTACCTACTACCTACTACCCTACTACTACTTACCCTACCCTACCTTACCCTACCCTACCTTACCCTACCCTAGCCTATGTAAGCCTGCCATTGGTGTTAGGCAGGCCATGCCTTGAAGAGGCTGAAGCTCTCAAAGTGTCCACTGACGTAGCTCTCTCCAGCCACCAAAAGCATTTATGCTGTCGGACTACGTCTCCTCGATCCCGGCGTGAGACCGATCTACAGAACCTGAGGCGCTCGGGCTCACGGAGCGCGACATCGGGTTCGTAGAGTAATCACCGTTCCACGGAATTGCGACCCGCGTGGAAGATTAGCGGCACCGCCAATCTATCCTGGATCAGCCCACATCTATCTAAATAGAGGTATGCTTCTGGCAGCACAAAGCCATTAAGGCGCACTCTCTCGTGATATAAATCGTTGGAGTAGTAAGCCCCGAAGATCAGGCTATTGACCGAAGTCATTGCTCTCGCAACGTGGCTTCGAATCAGTTTGATCAGAAAATTATCTATCCGTACAATCCTGGCCCTATTGTATAGGACCTCGTTCGGGTAAAATTTCGTGTACTCAGATTCGGGTGTCCTATGTAGCCTAAGACAAGTCCTGAGACATTGTCTCTCAAACACCCAAATCCTTTCCATTAAGCTGGCTCTCATATTGAACCAGACGGGACATCCATAGGCAACCATGGGACTGATTAAGGCCATGTAGCAGATTACCTTCACCCTAGAATCAAGTTGACTGCTATGAAACAGCCATCTTGTCAGAGTGAAAGCGCCCCGGGCCCTTGCCAGAGCAGCATCTACATGTTTGTCAAAATATAGACACTGATCCCGCACGATCCCAAGGTACCTGACTACACTTTGTCTAACCAGTGGACGCCCGTCCGGTCCTAAAATTAAGAACCTGCGCCAGTTTTTTTCTAGTGTTCCGAGAGGCCCTAGACAAAGGCGTTCTGAACAATATAGATTCTGATTTCTGGAAGTTGATTTTCAACGAATTTACCGTACCCTCTTGCAGTCCATTTTTGATTTCATGTAACATATAGCAGTGGTTTACTTATGCCCAGCCGACTGAGCTTGTAATAAAGACCCTGTAACCATACGGTGCCGAAGGCTTTTTCCAAGTCAATCAGACAGGCACCCGTGCATTGGTTCTTGCATTTATTCCATTGGATATCCGACACAAGCTTCGACGCGGCATGAATAATGTCATGCCCTGCTCTGAAACTGAATTGGTTATCCGGGATGATTTTATTGTCCTCAACCCATTTAGACAGGGCCCTATGGATCACCTTCTCGAAGACCTTGCTGATACTCGGAAGGAGACTTATTGAGCGGAGATATGCATTATTCAGTGCATTGTTGAACAGGATGGTGTACCTCTCTACAGCCATTGGCGGAAGGTGCCTAAGCACAACATTGGATATACCGTCGACTCCCGCGGATTTTTTCTTTCTCAATGATTCGAAGATCATCTGAAGGTCTTCCGTCGATATGATCAGGGTATTAACCCCCTCATAGGCGATGACATTGTTTGCCATGAAATCTTCATTGAACCTTGTAAAACCAAGGTTCTCTGATCGCCAATGATCAATATCATTTCGAAGATAGAAGTGATGAAGCAGGGCTTTATTCTCCAGGTCGTGGCTCGGGCGAATACTATCATTCACCTTGTACATTTCCTGGAAGACAGTTCCTACTGTCGCCACCTTCTCCTGAGGATCCTCGATCGCGAAGAAGTCGTCATCCAGGATGGCGCTCTCCGGATCGATGCTAACTGTTCGTAACAAACGTTCATTGTCTAACGTTCTCGGAAGCTTTAGATCCTGAATGTCATTCTGATTGTTTCTCCGAAATATTTTATTTATTTGCGGGAACATACTCGCGCTGCTGGAATTTACAGCACGAATTCTGTTGCTCCAATGCAAACTTGCAGATATTCTGTAATTTTCCTTGATTAACTGTTGGATATTTTTAATCAGTGACTTCAGTGTCCTGACCTCCGAGTTTTGTCTGTCGGTAAACCGCCTGTACAAGAGTTTGAGTCTTGTCAGGAGTCTACTTTTTTGTCTGTGCAGTGCGTCGATTGTCGCGTTTCGGTATACGTTTGTGGTATCGTGCTGTCGTTGGCGTGGTATCGTACTGTTCATCGTCTGCTTAATTATATCATCCATTTGTTTGAGGTATCTGTCAATCTCGTAGTTTGACAGATTCCTATTGGACGGTAGGAAGGCGGCGCCCGAAGTGAGCTCTCGTCAGGGAATTGGCAAAGCTACTGTAATCGTAGGGGTTCGTTTGGACATACTCTGCCATCTCCGCGAACTCGTCAGGTATTGTGATCACGGCACATAGTCCGCAATGGTCACTGTCGTACCTATACAATGGTCCGTTAATAGACCGTTCGTTCGTGTCTGCCAGTCTCAGTTGAGAGTCTATCAGCATGAGATCCAGATAGGAGCCGCTCCTAGGATACGACGGACTATCCGTTGCGAGCAACTTGACTCTATATTCAATGTTGCGAAGAACCCACCAATGGCTTAGTAGGCTTCCCCTTTGGGAATGTTGGGAATGTTATTTCCCCAATCACTATGTTTGGCATTTAAATCGCCGGCCAGAATGTAAAAGTTTTCCAACGAGTTCAAGCGCAGGGATCGAAGCAGTGTTTCGAGCTCTGCGATAAAAATATTGGGTTAAGGTGCTTCAGGTGCATAGGCCGCTAAAATGTACATTTTCTGTCCATTACGGAGAGAAATGCACACAATGCAGACTTCTAGCAATTGGAACCCCCGCACTTCACCGCTATATATAATTTTATGTTTTATATTATTTGTTGGGTCGGTCTCTTCTAATTATTCTGTAAGAATTGTGCCGGATTTTGTGCTTCTGGTTTAGCTTTGTTTCGCTAACCAAGAGTACATCGGGGCTTTCGTCCTGCAACAGGTTAAAAAGTATGGCTCGTCGCTCGATTATTATCAGTGAATTTACATTCACCGACAGAATCTTCAAGGGCCTCTCTACCAGCGTACCCATCACGACCTTATGTGCGCTAGGCCCGGCAGAAGCGAGCACATACTATCTACTCGAGTCGCCATCGCCAGGATCTGTTATTGGAGCTGCCCAATCTGCCCTTGGATTGCGAGCAAGATCGAACAGACATCCACCTCGGCCACCGGTGCCTTAGAGACAGGCACTGGGGCTTTAGGAACGGCTGGTGTTTGGAAGCGACCCGAGGGACGCTTCTCCTCGACCTTCTGCTTACGGGCCAGGTTTTCTTTCTTGATATCCTGGAACTTAGGACATAGTTTGCGGGGTGCCCTCGGTTCCTACACAAGACACACTCGAGCTGTTCTCTATCCGCCACCTTGTCTTTCCCAAGGTCGCATTCCTCGTTCTAGTGGTTCTTTGCACACTTAACGCATCGAGGCTGCATTTCGCAGTTCGACGCGGGGTGCCTGAACCTTTGGCAGCCGATACATTGCAAAATGTTTCCGCTCCTCTTTCCCATGTGACAGTCTGGGACGCTAAGGTGGTGATAGTCCTTAACCTTTCCAGTTTGCTGCTGGGTGTGAGCTGTACCAAGAAGAAGGGAATAACTCGCTTCTTCCGTCCTGAGCTCACCGTAGAGAATGGCTTAACCCCCACGAATTTAAGGTCGTCACTCTCGAACTCTTTGAGCTCTGAGAGCATTTCCTCGGGGTCTGCAATCGACTCCACGCCTTTAAGGAGCATTGTCCACAACCTCTCGGCCTTCGGCGTGAAGGAGAAAAACGAACGTCGTTGTGGACTCCTTTAATAAGCTCTTTATACGCTTATGCTGCTCCAGTGTCTTGCACTGAACAGCATAGCATTTTTGGCCTAAACATTTGATTTCAAAATTGCCTACACCAATGGCATATTACAGAGATCGAGGTCTCTCGTGGCCGTGGTATATGTGAAGATGGTTTTAGGACATTGCTGCTTGCTTCTGCTGCTACGGCTGTTGTTGTTGCTGCTGCTGCTGTTACGGCTGTTGTTTTTGCTGCTGTTTCTGCTACGTGCTCTTTTTACACTTTGCTAACCGAAACACTACCTACTCCTTCACTGGTCTGTGATCAACTGTTGAATGTCTGACAAGGATTCAGGTCGGAATGGCTATGTTAGGTAACGCCTTCCATATAGACGAAAGTACCAAGGGTATGATTTACGCTTAATGTTGAGCTGAAATGGTAAATTTTTGTGCACATAACGTACGAATTTTGAGGTCAGTTATCCGTGTTGAGATATACTCTCTTCGATTTATATGCTAAGTTTTTTTTAATAAAACACATTTCCTTAGCTTTAGGCGTTATATCGCAAGGTAAATTCTAAGTTTATGTATAGGAATCGAAAGACATATGTTTAAGTTGCTCTGTTTATTTTATTGTGTTTGCCTAAGGCCAGTAAGATATTTAGATTAGTTAAGATAGTCCAACTAGTTTTAAGCATTTTTGTCTAGGGTAAGATAGATAAGTAATCTTGCCACCGACTGGCAGGAATTAGTTAATGTGTTTAAGCAGCACTTCCAACAGCGCTTAGCAGGCATGACCAAGAAAGAGTGATAGGGTCAGAAGAAAACCCAGCGCTTATAGAAGAACTGATTCCTCCACCCAGTTTAGAAGAAGTCAGCTCCGCTATACATAAGCTGAAATCCAACAAAGCTGCTGGTCCAGATGGTCTTCAGGCCATATTCAAAAAAGGCGATCCTATGTCTCGCGAAAACTACTGAGGCATAATACTGCTACAATATTCTATCCAGTGTACTATGTGAGCCGTCCTGCACCACACTAATAGGTACATTCCAGCTTGGTTCCGGCCTGGCAAATCGATTATAGACCAGATATTACGCCAGATCCTGGAAGAAACCAACGAGTTGAGATACTCACTACCTTCTAATCGACTTTAAAGCCGCATACGATAGCATTTATCGCCAAGGGTCGATGGTCGATTTCGGAATCCCGGGAAAATTTACTGGAAGACTCGCCATGCACTGTGCAGTTTGGCCGCTATATCTCTGAACCTTTCCCAGCAATCAACGGATTTCGGCAAGGAGACGCGCTGTTGTGTGATTTCTTTAATTTAGTCCTGGCAGGCAGGTGTCGACATGGAAGGTACTATTTTCTTCAAAAGCGTCCAAGAGTCTTCGAATCCCGGCCACTTGGTTAAGGCAAGGGAGACCGAACTTCCCGTTCAGAGATCAAGTGATCGCGGATATCAGGAAACATGGATTCTCCAATTGGAAGCAGCGTGCCGGGGCCGAGATGAATGGAAGCAAGTACTGATCCCTCCAAGGGTCGCTAGCCTGATAAGTAAGTAAGTACGTAAGATAGATCTAAAAAAATGAATTTAAAACTAAAAAGAAAAAAACTAAAACTCCATTTGGGTTTGAAATTCAACAGGGCTACGGTGACCTGTTTGATGACTTGCCTAGGTAATGATGAAAAATCTAATTAAGTTTGTTACTAAAAAAACTCAGTTATTTTTCAATCGTACTTTGTATTTGAAAGGATTCAGTTTCTTACAATCTATTCCTTATATTCTCCAACCCTTGGATCCACGGTTCTTATTGTGTTCAACCCTAGCCAAAATACCCCCAAATCTCAAAAAATAACAAATTCTTTACAGAATATACGAAAATAAAATAAATCCCAAAACAAATTCCTTAAATATCCCTCGAGCACTAGCAGGTGTCAGAATATCGTCGCACTGTCCATACGTCGTCTCGTATAAAACAATAATAAACGACACACGATATATACCGACCCACACACACCTAAACGTACACCCACAATTCATATACAATTTGGCGATAGCGATGGCGAGTCGTCACGTCAGCGCGACACTAAACATCGCATTGGCCACGCGATGCCGTGCGTCGTCAAAGACAAAACGTCAGACTGACAGCAGAAGTCAGCTTAGCAGACGTGCGAGACAGACACAAAAGACGAAAACCAAGTTGGAGGAAAAAAAAGTTCAGAAATTTCACTCACTGCCGTTTCGGCATATATTCTCATAACAAATTGAATATTTTACACTTTCCTATGAGATTTTTCCAACTGGAAAATTATGGTAAGTCCATGCATACTGTGCAGTTTGAATTTTTAACGTACTTTTCCCGGTACTAGTTCATCTGCAAGTGAATGGATGAAATTGTGGCGAGTGTAGAGGATTTGGTGTTAAAATAGCAGAACACAGAACATCATTGGTTCGATTGAAGTAAAAAAAATGAAAATAAAAACAAAACAATTTGTGTGTATTACTGCATCCTCTGCACCAAATTCTCTGTATCTCGAAGGCGACGATGCGATGTGATCCTATAATCATTGAAATGCTAAAGCTTCAAAATATCTTTCTAATTAGGTTTTCAATATTTTATTCAAGGATCGTGTGACAAAGCCACAGAAGAAAATGTTGATATCGTTGTTGCGCGAAACCAAGTACATGGAAGGGAAGAAGGAGAAGGAATGGTATTGGGAAAAGATACAAGCGGCGCTAAACACCATTGGCCCGAAGAAAACCATTATTCAATGGAAAAAGGTGAGCAAATTAGGATAATGTGCGAGAAGTCACAATTTTATAAGATGGATTCGTGTAAATGCTGTAAATTGCTTAATGTTTAAGAGTAGATGTTCTATTCCTAAAGGAATAGAACTCGCATTCTATATGAGAGCTAACAACCTCAAGCTTTGTGCCTTAACAACTCAATTTTTTTTTAGATAAAGTGACTATGTTCGTCACAGCCCATAAGAAAGGCTATTTGCATCTTAGTTATTATATACATCGTGACGGATGGGCATGTTTCACATTTATTTTGCTGCCAAAAAACGAAAAAAAGCACTGGGCGCAATATCCTCCATTAGGTGATACGTTGCATATAAACTAACGACCATCACCCTGGCTTCATCCAGGGTAGGTCTCAAATAATATTTATTCTCTGAGATTCTGTACGAATGTCAAATGTTGGAATGTCTATGCAGTGTTATCTCTGATAAAAGCTATTTTGCAATGAAAGTCATTAATAAGAGGGTACTGCAGGAAGATAAAATCAGTTCTGAATGGGATGTAATCAAATGTGGTACGTTTTCGAAGACCAACCGGATTTGAGATCATTGCCCTCTAGTACGCTTACCAATATTTCGAAATTATTCGAAAAACGTAGTAGACCCCAGAATATATCTGAATTAATAACTTGTGTAGAATTGCGAAGTAATGCCCGCCCAGCAACCGGCTTCTTCTTTTTCTGTACTTTAGAAATCCGAAAATAATGATAATAATGATAATAATGATAATGAAAATAAAACGCGGTGATTATAGTTTAAAAATGATTTATTTTTCTACATAATCTCCTAGCAAGTCAATAAATTTAGTTAATCTTTTTTCTAAGCCCGGAATTCCCTTAGAAAAAGAAATCTTTGTCGTGATCTTCCCAAAACGCCTAAACTGGGGCTATAACTTCGCTATAGTCTTCAAATTTTTTGCTTCGGATGTGTTTCTTGAGTCGAGGAAAGAGGTGGAAGTCACTGGGAACGATATAGAGAATAAGGCGGGTGTTTGAATCCCGTTTCTTGAATGACAGCCATCGCAACTGCGGTTTTGTGAGTGTTTTTTTTTACTCGTCGGCTAACATTTTCGGTACTCAACCAGATCATATGCAATTCCTTCGCAATGTTTCTTTTAACGTCATTTGATGATATGATGATCACTCTTGGATCTGCCAACACAATATATTCGACTTATTCACGTTATCTACAGCGAGGGACTTCGCGATGTTCATCTTCAGTGCTACGACACAGCTTTTATACGGGCTGAAAATAACCGTTTATCATTACTTTTGGATCACTCCTCTAATTTTACTAAGAATACATGTGTTTCCACCATAACGAATTGCTGTATATTTAAGCAGTCCTAACACGATTTTCCTCGCTTATTGTAGAATAGAGTACACTTGAAAAAGTCAAGGAATTTCTGGCTGGCCAATTTCACCAGACAGAACGGAGCATGATCCCAGCGCACTTGAATCAACTTGCCCAAATTTACGAAGTAGCGTGGAACCGCAATGATACAGCTCGTTGCTCTTTTTTAACTTTTGCTATGGCCTCGGTCAATGATGTTAACTTAACATAGCCACAATTAGACATACTAGCTTATGGCAAATGCTGTGTGCAATTTTCTCCCTGGTCTTGGCATTTTTAACAAGAGTTAACGTTTCCATATTTATTTTTTATTGCGAGCTCTCTTTTAAGATGTTGCCATAGATTCTTAATTAGATTGAGATTAGGTCTACTACACCATTGATTGAGGCCAATCCAAAATGTTCACCATTTTGTCTTCCAGCCTATGCCGCCGTGTACTTCACGGAATGACGGTTATCAGCGTATGGCAGCATTGTATTCTGCAAATTTTCCAATATTGGGGTCTGTCCATCCGTCCTTTTATTTTTTCAATTGGACCGACACCACGCCACGACATTGCACCCCATATAAAAATACGAGTACTTCCATGTATGACCGTTGGTCGGGTGTTTTCGGCTCATGTGTCTAAGTTGCAGCCTAGAATAGGAGCCCTACACCAAGGTCCAAAAACTGCTGCGAAAACGCATTTTATGCATTTGCTTTTAATTGGCATTCAGCCGATGCGGTACCCATTTTGCACAAAGCTTTCGCATCCCTAGTTCTTTGTGGAACATGTTTCGCATTCTTTCTTTCGATATCTCCACAGTCTCAGGTCTCTCATTTGTCTTCACTCGCCTATCGTCCAACAAGATATCATGCATTTTTTCCGGTGTGGTTGTGGTTTTTGGCCGCCCTTCACGTGGGTCATCTTGGAGGGATTCAGTTGTCCACTTTTATCAGCTACGAATGAATTTCCTGAGCGGTTATTCCATCCAAAACGAAGAAATTTATGACTGCATGATATTCAAGTGCACAAATTTGCGTAATCGAACTACTGGAGAGAACAGAAGTGAACATAAGGCATATAGAGGTCACAAGGTAAAAGATGTAGAATGTCAACTGACGAGCAAAAGAAAAAACGACATTTTGAGGATGAATCTTAAGAAATTCAACCATTAACAAGACCTGGATCCACCATTTTGATACTGAAGCCAAGCAACAATCGATGATTTGGAAGCGATCCTGCTCACCGGCTCCAAATAAATTCAAAGTGTCAGGTTCCGCGGAAAGGCAATTGCATCCGTTTTTTGGTTTTGGTTTGGTTTGGTTTTGGTGGGGGCTATACCCCCATTTTATTGTGCTTAATTCAAGCTACTTAATTTAACTTACGATCTAAGAAAGATGGCGATTGAGATGGAGTTTTAGACAAGGAGTGCTGATGTTAAAGTCGAAACAGTTTTTCGCATTAACATTCCGCAGCATACGAGAGATAGGTCCATTGGAGCCATAGGAGGTACGAGAGGCGGGTACATAGAAGAGACGTGGATTTCGTGTATTACGAGGGTTAGTGTTAAAAAAGATAGAGTTATAAAGCGACGCGCAGTCGATGGTACCTGAGAGGAGTCGGTGAATGAAAAGGATGTCGGATATCTCTCTTCGTTCTTCCAGCGAGTTCAAATTAATAAGTTTTAGGCGGTCTTGATAGGGAGGTAGGATCAGAGGATTGTCCCAGGGTAAGCCGCGAAGAGCAAAACGGAGAAAGCGACGTTGGACACTCTCAATTCTGGAAATGTGTGAATGATAGTAAGGAGACCACACTTGAGACGCGTATTCGAGAATAGGGCGAACAAAGGTTATGTAAAGAGACCGAGTGACGTAGGGATTGGAAAATTCTTTAGACCATCGTTTCACGAAGCCGAGTGCAGAATTGGCCTTAAGAATTATATCGCTGATATGTGCAAGGAAATTGAGTTCCTGGTCGCATAATACACCAAGATCACGGATCACTTTAACGGTGGAAAGGGGTTGATTATGGAGAAAGTAGAGGCGGGGAGGAGGTTTGTTGCGTTTGCGGGAAAAAGTAATGGATTGACACTTTGAAATGTTTAGGCCGAGGCAGTTCTTGGAGCACCAGGTGGAAAAGCTGTTGAGGTCCGATTGAATAAGGGAGGAGTCAAGTTTTGAGGAAATGATCTTAAAAAGTTTAGCATCGTCGGCATATAGGGAGATGTGGGAATGTTTGATAACCATATCAATATCATTTATGGTGAGGATAAAAAGAAGCGGGCCTAAATGGCTGCCTTGGGGGACACCGGAAGAAGCAAGGAAGGGGTTAGAGAGGGCAGATCTAAAGCGGACGCTGTAGTTGCGAGTTTCCAAGTATGAGGAAATCCACTTTAATAAGATGGGCTCAAAGCCAAGAGAAGACAGTTTGAAGAGTATTAGTCTGTGTGAAATTTTATCGAAGGCCTTACTGAAATCAGTTGAGATAACATCGACTTCCTTGCCATTTTCTAAGGCTGAGAGGGTGAAGGAAACGAATTCAATAAGGTTTGTGGTTGTCGACCTGCCTTTAAGGAAGCCGTGCTGTCTGGGGGAAATCAAAGACTTGCATTGAAAACTTAAATTATCATACAAAATACTTTCGAAGATTTTGGGTATATGAGAGAGTTTGGCAATGGGACGGTAATTGTTAATGTCATTCTTCGGACCACTTTTGTGTATAGGTGTTATAAAAGAGGTTTTCCATATATGGGGAAATTCACCTTGGGAAAGGGATAGGCTGAAGATTTTTGAAAGAGGTAGAGAAAGGGAGGAGAAACATTTTTTCAAAAATATAGCTGGGAGGCCGTCGGGGCCAGGGGTGAATTCATCGTTAAGTTGCTTTAATCTTTCTTCGATGATAATCGGTTCGACACTACGAGGGAGAAATGGTCCAGAGGAGAAATCAGGTAAATAGTTGAAATAGGTATGATCGGGTGCAAAGGAATCATGGGTAAAAGATTGATTGAAAAATGTGGCAAAAAGGTTGGCGATGTAATGAGGATCATTGGAAGTTTCATTATTGAAGGAGAGTGAGTTTGGGTAGCCATCAGATTTTCTTTTGTGGTTAATGAATTGAAAGAAGGACTTGGGATTATTTATAAGGTTGGTTTGCGTCTCAACTAGGTACTGTTGATAGAGGGATTTATAAAGCTCTACAAAATGCAGGTAAGTACCTAAATAGTTAGAGAAGTCATTTGGGGATTGAGTACAAAGGAAAGTTGACCACAGCTTGTTTCGTTTGTTTCTCAAAGAACGGAGCCTGCGGTTATACCATGGTGGGGAGGTGGATGAGGTTTTTTGTCGAGAAAGGGGTACATAAAGGGAGAAGGAATTAAATATTTCTTTGTAGAATATAGATATGGCATCATTTACGGTAAGGTCGTTGAAATTAAAAGGGGCATTATTGAGATATTCATTGATTTGACGGAAGTTGGCTTTGTGAAAATCGTGAGAGATTCGAACAGTGAGGGGAGAGTTCTGAAGAGGAGAGTTGTGAAAGAACGAGAGGAGGAGGGGAGGGTGGTAGTTGTCGACGGTTGATAGGGACAGCGGAGAAGCTGAAACTGAGGAGTTGAAGGGGTCACTTGTGAAAATTAGGTCGAGTTGTCTGCCCATGAAGTTCAAAATGCCGCTAACTTGGTTAAGGCTGGAATCAGCTAGGCGGTCAGAGAGGAGGCATTCTTTGGCTGCAGTAGGATTAGAGGCAATGTAAAACGATTGGTCGTCTGAAGGGATCCATTTAAGGTGAGGAAGGTTGAAGTCACCGAAAACGAGGATCTCGTCTTGGGGATCTCGTAATTCAATTAAATTATCGATTGTATCAATGGCACAGTTATATGTTTCAATAGGTTGTGATGGCAAAATGTAAAAGCAGATGACGTAGAGCGATATCCGGGGTAGTACAATTTTAATGGAAACAAAGTCGAGGCATGGCGAAGATGAAGTTGCTATGAGAGAGGAGTCAATTGAGTTTCGGACAGCTAGAAGAACACCGCGGCATGGACAACCATCAGAAGGTCGGTTAACATCATCGCGATAGACGTTAAAGTTGGATGGGAATAGTTCAAGGTTGTTTATGCTAGGGATTAAGTTCGTTTCGGTTAAGGCAAATATTTCAAAAGGTAACGCATGAGATTGCTGCAGGACAGCCTGAGTTTTAGAGCGCAGGCCTTTTACATTCTGATAATAAAAGGTAAGAGGAAGGTTTTCGGGGGGCGTTAGTGTGGCAGGGAGGGTGAGATTTTTAGGACCGAAAAAACCTATTATGGTCAGCTCTGCTGCGCTGAAGGTGCGATATGCGCTTTGAATGTATATATTGTCTGAAGGTATCAAGATCGTTTGTTACTTTTTTGGGTGAGATATTGAAAAACTCGTGGTATTTAATGAAAAGATTCTTGAGGGTAGTGAAATCGGTGGGGAGACCTTCTTGTTGAATTGAGACCATTACGCTGGTGTTTGTTTTACCTTCATAGCAAACTGAATCTGATTTGTCGTGAAGATAAGCCAAGAAGAGTTTGGGACGCTGAAGGAATAATTATGGTGGAATATTTAGAAAAGGGAGCCATCATTTCGGGCTCTAGCTACGCTGGCCAAAAAAGAAGGCAGATTAAAGAAAAAAGACGCGCTAAGCTGCGAGCTGGAGTGCTGTTTCACTAAGACAACGTGCCCGCCCACAAAGCCGTAGTTCCGAAGGCTGCTATTCAATAAACGGAATTCGAACTATTCGAACGCGTGTCCCATTCGCCAGATCTAGATTCCTACGATGAAAATAAAAACATTTTGTTTTAACTATAATTAACGCGCTTAATTTACATTATCATTATTTTTGGATCACCCTATGAATACTGCCACCCCATGAAGTTAAAGGCCAGAATTGTTTTTTTTTTAAAGAGAACCTAATCAGGTTCCTTGTGATTCAGCAGGGTGTAAGAGTTTATGAAGGCAGTATCAATGTATTAAATATACATTACCATGACCACATATTTCCTTGGTTAGCTGGACGCGCCTTTTTTAACACCTCATCATCGAATTTTTAATTCAATACTCACTCAAATCTCGACTTAATATGTACAAAGACAGACTTACCTGAAAGAAAAAAAAGAAAAATTAATTAATAAACTTGAAAAAGGAAGAAAAATGTTAAAATCTGAATAAAATGTTTTCTGATTTTTTCCACGGATACAGTACGTCGCCTGACAGAACAAGTACAACATTAATATTATTTTAAAAAGGGATATCATGTGGCCATATGTGCCGCAGTAGCTTTAAGTTTATATTTAATAGTCGAAAGACATAGATTTTTTTCTGTTTATTTTAGAGTGTCTGTCTAGGGCCAGTAAGGTATTTAGATTTGTTAAGACAGTTAAGCTAGTTTTAAGCATTTTTGTCTAGCGTAAGATAGTTAACATATAAGAAATGTTGAATAGAAATAAATTTAAAACTAAAAACAAAAAGAAATCGTTGCATGTATCGCTATGATTTAATCCCCTTTTTTTAAATAATTTCTCTTGTATTTTTTCCAGTGCTGGCGTGACATGCGGTTGACGACACGTAAGAAACTCGCTGAATTGAAAAGATGTCAATTAGCCGGCGGCTCTCCACCCCCAGGAATTGAACTCAACCAGGAGGACAACGACATTATCGACATCGTTGGTTCCGAATACTTTTACGAAGAAATGGCTGGGGAGCTAAAACCCGAAAACTTCATGACCGGATTCGAATATGTGCCAGAACAGTTCTGTGATGCAATCCTATCGGCTGCTGCAGTTAGCAGCAGTCAAAGCAATAAGGATGCTGGACATCCTAATCAAGATGGACACGAAGCTGACGGAGCAGACGCGACTGGCAATTCCAGTCAAGATCATCAGCACAGTGGTAATTTCCCCGGCTCAGGAGTCGGTGTACATAATGGGGAATCAGGAGGCCCAGGTAGCCATCAAACAGCATTTCCGGGAATTTCGGCTGCTACGACAGCAGCATGTGGCCATCAGCATTTACATCATCGGCGCCGAGAAGCAGCAGTAGCAGCAGCAGCTGCTATGCATCGTGAATCGGTATTCGAAGAGAAACTGCTACAGTTAATGCAAGATGCTTTTCCGAAAAAGGAAAGGAAACGAAAGAAACGTGATCCAGACAAATTGTTCCTACTTTCTCTGTACGAAGAGATCAAAAAGGTGCCAGAAGACGCCCGACTCGATGTCAAAGCCGAACTTATTCAGGTGCTAAAACGATACCAGAAGAAAGGTCCTCATAAAGCCAATTCCGAAAAGTCTTCATCAAAACATGTGCAATCAGCAGACAAAATGCAACGACAAGACTCACAGCAAATTCATCCGCAGCAGCAACATCCACACAGCATGTATCAGTTGCAGAAAAAATATGAAAAGAACGGCGAAAAAGCCGATCAACAACAGTCCGCAACTTCTTCGCAGCAGCAACAGGTCGAGGCTCAACAACGACAGCAGCAACAACAACAACAGCAACATGGCCAGCAAAACCGCGACTCAAACGATCCTCAACGGATGCATGCACAACAAATTCCGCACAACTTGTTCCAGATGCAAAAGAAATACGGTGACGACAACGACAAGGTTCATCAACAGCAACAGCAGCAACAACAGCAACAAAATGATCAACAACGCAAACAACTTGTCGATACGCAAACGCATCCGCACCAACAAACCCAACAACCACCACCGCCACCGCCTCCCCCATCCAGCAACGATCAACATTTGCATCATCCCCAAATCCCGCATGGCATCATGTTTCCTTTGCCACAGATCCGCAATGAGCATCCCCATCAACAGCAGCAACAGCCCCAGCCCCATCCACATCAACAACATCACCAGCACCATCCGGCGCCCCTGTTTACTACCACACCTCCATCAGCAATGACAGGTGATCGCTCTATGACGTACGAGAATGTCGGATAAGGTCGCTAACAATGCTCGACGGATGCTCTTAAGATAGATTGATCGTAATCTCTTTGTGTAGTCTCTGCTAAGGCATAAAATGTTTGGTCCAGGACCACATTTCCTTTTAATTTTGTTTGTGTCATTTTCTCTTTTTTGTTTTTCGTTTCTTTTTTTTACCTTTTTTGTATTTTTATCTTCGTGTAGAATTATTTAAGATTCGCTAAACAATGTAATGCAATATTAGCTAAGGACTGTGTTATAAATAAAATTTGACATCTTCGAAAATGCGATATCTGTTTTCTCTGTTAAAGTTTACATGCATTTGTCCACCGTTAGAAATAATGCGTTTTCGTGTTCCGCTAATTGCGAAAAGGTGTGACGACTATCCGATATTAAAGGTTAATAGACAAATAACCGCGCAAATATCTTTGGCCACAGCTACAATATTTTCAGAAATTTTACCAATATCTCTTAAAAATTGTAAATATCTAGCTTTAATATTTTTAGGAAGCTTTTTTGTCTTCCCAAACCCCATTTCATTATTTTTATAACGAGAGCCTAGTTGACAGCCCTTTCCCAAGCCTCCTTGACATGATTGTGTTCTTTCCATGTTTCGCTGTTCTGTCCCATCTCTTCAGATCCATCCTTATATTGATCTCCTATCTACGGCACGGCCTTCTTGGTGGTCTGTTTCCTACAGGTTTTCCACTCATTATTCGTTTAACTATTCATTCACTGTCCATTTGTTTTACATGTCTTGTACATCTTAGCCTTCGCGATTAAATTACTCGGATAATGTTCGAGTTCTTGATTGTGTATTTTTCTTCATTCGCCTGTTTCTTCTAATTTTCATCATCGATTCTCCTTAAGATCTTGTTTTTAGAGGCCCGAGAAGCCTATTCTCCTCTTTTTTTTTATGGGCTAGTGCTGACATATAGCATTGGGCAGTGCGATCAGTGTAGATCTATTGTGCCTGCCAGCCTATTAGACGAGGAGTTCCTCTACCGTATTAATAAAGTTGACGATGTCTGTCGTAGGAGCTGAGCTGATTCCCTCAGGAGTCATAATTTATCTGAGGGAGATATGCTTCCTAAGATGGCTGAGAGCATCACACTCACATAGTATGTATGTATGTGCTCTGCAGTTTTGTCATTCTCTAGCCAGAGTCGACACTCGGTTTCAGACGAGAGGTTAATTTTTTTGAGATGATATCTTAGACTTCAGTGTTTCGAAAGGTAGCTAGCCAGTCTTCTGATATCGACTCTATTATTGTTAAGAATGTTAAAAAACTGCTTTTTCAGGGGCCGTAAAAATATTATATTTTCAATTATCGGAGTCCTTGAACGCTGTTCAAAAAGACCAGATGTTGCGATTTTTCCCACTTGTTTAAGAGAAAAGTAATCTTCGACTTGGAGATTCCGCAGAAAGGTTCGGAATCTATGTACCTATGGCTGGAAGCTTTCCTACTGAGTTGGTTGGCGATTTCGTTGCCCTTTATGAACTTGTGCTCTGGCACTCACCAGAGTTTGTTTCTTTTGGATAGGTACTACAGGGCATCGAGGCATTCCTTAATGAAATTTCAGTTCGCGCTATACGAGCCTAACGCTTTGGGCGGCGCATGACTGTACATATGAGATTATATTGATGGTTATACCTCTTATGCCAGGTTTTTTTTTTTTTAATTTTTATGCGAACCGATTATCATTACTTTTGGATTACCCTCCGTATACGAATGAGTTGATCGATATATTTAGAAAAACAACGAACCTCTCTTTTTGAACGCGAAACTTATTGAACAACCTAGTATATCGCTTATTTCCCTACGTACGATTTTTAAGTAGAAGGATGAGAAATTGTCCAATATTTTTAACTCATTGTTTCGCAAAACGCGTCCTTTACCTCTTTATCTTTATCTTCTGCAGGACAATGAGCATTACGTTCAGAATTACATAGTTATGGTGGGGACCCTGTTTTGGCTATCTACATTCGGTCGTTGTATTACGTTCTGCACAATTTTATTTCTGATGAAGAACCTGTTCCAAGATTGTGGATTGTTCGTACCTCCAGAAACAAAGAATACCTCATGATTTCAAACAACAAACAACGTAGGTCCGAATCCTTGAGAAAACCTTCATGGATTGACCGGTGAATCCTGTCTGTTATAATCAGATCATGCAGACATCAAGTTTAACAATTAATTTTGCAATTCACAAATCGAGTTATTTTATATTCCCGGCTTGAATCGATAATAAAGAGAACGAGATAAAAATACAAATTAAGAAATGATAGTGAGTAAGGTAAATCATTTTTCTAATACGTGATTAAACTGATTCCCTTCTAGGAACCAATTAGATTACCAAGATTGCAAATCACGTTCCTCATTTCCTTATTTGCCTTTCCTCTTACGATAGACAGTTATGCTATTACTAATTGAAGTATTCTATAATATCTAATTTTTTGTTATAAATAGTTCAATGCAATGTCGTTATTGTATTTTTTTTCATTGTTTACTGAGCCCACACACACTTTTGAGGAGAAATTAATTGAAAAGCATTATCTAAAATATAAACTAATGATAAATTAATTGTGTAGGGTCAAAATAACGTGGCCTTTTTAAACCTTATGCAAAGAAGGCGAAAGAGCGAAAGGCCGCTCGTAAGCTCTGAAAGCGGAAGAAGGCAAATGGGAATGTGTTTTTATATACTGAGTAGATGGCGAAACATTTCAATCGCAGAAGAATCTTTTGAACGGAGATTGGGCACAGAGTGTCAGTTGATAAGGGCTTAGAAGAACCACTTTCACGGACAGTATTATAAGGACGATAGATACGATTCCGCTGTTTTGTAAAGTGATCCACTCAAAATAGATGATGACGGAAGAGAATTATACCGTCTGGACTCGCACAAAATCACGATAGCCCAATACAAGCTGATAGACTGCCTGTCCATCCCCATTCCCATCCAACTTTAACGTTTATCGCGATGATGTTAACCGACCTACTGGTGGTTGCCCATGCCGCGGTGTTCTTCTAGCTATCCCAAACTCAATTGACTCCTCCCTCATAGCAACTTCATCTTCGCCATGTCTCGACTTTGTTTTCATTAAGATTGTACTACCCCGGAAATCGCTCTACGTCATCTGCTTTTACATTTTGCCATCACAACCTATTGAAACATATAACTTGGCCATTGATACAATCGATAATTTAATTGATTTACGAGATTCCCAAGACGAGATCCTAGTTTTCGGTGACTTCAACCTTCCTCACTTTAAATGGATCCCTTCAGACGACCAATCGTTTTATATTGCCTCTAATCCTATTGCAGCCAAAGAATGCCTCCTCTCTGATCGCCTAGCTGATTCCAGCCTTAACCAAGTCAGCGGCATTTTGAATTACCTGACCCCTTCAACTCCTCAGTTTCAGCTTCCCCGCTGTCCCTATCAACCGTCGACAACTACCACCCTCCCCTTCTTCTCTCGTTCTTTCACAACTCCCATATACAGAACTCTCCCCCCACTGTTCGAATCTCTCACGATTTTCACAAAGCCAACTTCCGTCAAATCAATGAATATCTCAATAATGCTCCTTTTAATTTCAACAACCTTACCGTAAATGATGCCATATCTATATTCTACAAGGAAATATTTAATTCCTTCTCCCGTTATGTACCCTTTTCTCGACATAAAACCTCCTCTACCTCCCCACCATGGTATAATCGCAGGCTCCGTTCTTTGAGAAACAAACGGAACAAGCTCTGGACAACTTTCCTTCGTACTCAATCCCCAAATGACTTCTCGAACTATTTCGGTACTTACCTGCATTTTGTAGAGCTTTATAAATCTCTCTATCAACACTACTTAGTTGAGATGCAAACCAACCGTATAAATAATCCCAAGTCCTTCTTTTAATTCGTTAATTACAAAAGAAAACTGATGGCTACCCAAACTCACTCTCCTTCAATAATGAAACTCCCAATGATCCTCATTACATCGCCAACCTTTTTGCCACATTTTTCAATCAATCTTTCACCCATGATTCCTTTGCACCCGATCATACCTATTTCAACTATTTACCAAACTTCTCCTATGGACCATTTCTCCCTCGTAGTGTCGACCCCGTTATCATCAAAGAAAGATTAAAGCAACTTAATGATGAATTCACCCTTGGCCCCGACGGCCTCCCAGCTATATTTTTAAAAAAATGTTCCTCCTCCCTTTCTCCACCTTTCTCAAAAATCTTCAGCCTATCCTTTTCCCAAGGTGAATTTCCCCGGATATGGAAAACCTCTTTTATAACACCTATACACAAAAAGGGTCCGAAGAATGACATTAACAACTACCGTCCCATTGCCAATTGTCTCATATACCCAAAATCTTCGAAAGTATTTTGTATGATAATTTAAGTCTTCAATGCAAGTCTTTAATCTCCCCCAGACAGCACGGCTTCCTTAAAGGTAGGTCTACAACCACAAACCTTATTGAATTCGTTTCCTTCAACCTTTCAGCCTTAGAAAATTGCAAGGAAGTCGATGTTATCTCAACTGACTTCAGTAAGGCCTTCGATAAAATTTCACGCAGATTAATACTCTTCAAACTCTCTTCTCTTGGCTTTGAGCTCATCTTATTAAAGTGGATTTCCTCTTACCTGGCAAATCGCCACTACAGCGTTCGCTTTAGATCTGCCCTCTCTAACCCCTTCCTTGCTTCCTCCAGTGTCCCCCAAGGCAGTAATTTAGGCGCGCTTCTTTTTATTCTCACCATTAACGATATTGAAATGGTTATCAAACATTCCCACGTCTCTCTATATGCCGACGATTCTAAATTCTTGAAGATTCCTCAGAACATGACTCTTCCCTTAGTCAATCGGACCTCAACATCTTTTCCAGCTGGTGCTCCAAGAACTACCTCGACCTTAACATTTCAAAGTGTCAATCTATTACTTTCTCCCGCAAACGTAACAAACCTCCTCCCCGTCTCTACTTTTTCCATAATCAACCCCTTTCTTGGTGTATTATGCGACCAGGAACTCAATTTCCTTGAACATATCAGCGATATAATTCTTAAGGCCAATGCTGCACTCGGCTTCGTGAAACGATGGTCTAAAGAGTTTTCCAATCCCTACGTCACCCGGTCTCCCTACATAACCTTTGTTCGCCCTATTTTCGAATACGTGTCTCAAGTGTGGTCTCCTTACTATCATTCACACATTTCCAGAATCGAGAGTATTCAACGTCGTTTTCTCCGTTTTGCTCTTCGCGGCTTACCCTGGGACAATCCTCTGATCCTACCTCCCTATCAAGACCGCCTAAAACTTATTAATTTGAACTCGCTGGAAGAACGAAGAAGGATATCCGACATCCTTTTCATCCACCGACTCCTCTCAGGTACCATCGACTGCGCGCCCCTTTATAACTCTACCTTTTTTAACACTTACCCTCGTAATACACGAAATCCACGTCTCTTCTATGTACCCACCACTCGCACCTCCTATGGCTCCAATGAACCTATCTCCCGTATGCTGCGGAATGGTAATGCGAAAAACTGTTTCGACTTTATCATCAGCACTCCTTGTCTAAAACTCCGTCTCAATAGCCCTCTTTCCTAGATTGTAAGTTAAATTAAGTATGTAGCTTGAATTAAACACAATAAAACCAGCTATTTAAAGCAACTGAAGATGTTCTGACTAGTTACTAGACTAGTCTAGACTAGTCAAAGGAAGGTATAACTGGTAAATAAGACCCCAAAAATTTCATATAGACGAACCTTGCCATGTGTGGCTTTCAAATTTATCTCAAACTCATCGGGTTGTACGGCATTGTAGAGGATGGAAAATTCATATGTCCTTGAAATAAGCAGAGGCTAACATAAAAGAATCAATCTACGTATCTTGCCTATTCTACCGATTATCAATTCGACAGTTGAAAGTTGATTTGTGTTTAGCACGTGTTGCCATTTTACGATGAATAAATTACGACAGAACAACGCATACAAAACGGGCAAACTTATTTTGAAAATCACGGTTTGTGGCGTTTGGCGAGTCTACTTTGAACAAAAATTATGTTTATAAGTTTTACAAGCTCTCAATTAATGACGACAACAACGGATGAAAACGTTGAAGGAGTGAAGAAAATTGTTTTAGAGAATCGTTGAATCACTATCAGAGAAGTGAAAATATTGGCATATCAGTTGGCTCATGCCATGAAACTTTTTCAGATATTTTAGGCATGAAACGTGTGTCAGCGAAGTTTGTTCTGAAATTACTTAATTTTGACCAAAAGAACCGTCGCATAAGCATCTCTCAGAAGCTGTTGAATGACATGAGTGACGATCCGGATTTGCTGAGAAGGGTCCTCACTGGTGAGGAAACATGGTATATGGTAAAGACGAAGCCAACGTTCAATCATCCCAATGAAAGCCACCAGAAGAGCCAAGACCGGAAAAAGCACGCAAAGTTAAGTTGAATGTGAAAGTTTTGCTCACTGGTTTCCTCGATTACCATGGCGTGGGTTATCATGATTACTTGCTGGAAGGTAGTAATGTCAATAAGGAATATTACCTTCCGTCCACAACGTCCACATTTGTGGGGGAAAAAAATGCATGGCTATTTCATCACGACTTTTTGTCCAAAAACAATACCGTAATTATTTGATTCCAACCCCGAGATACGACGAATTATAGAAAAATCTAAGGGAGTACATACAGAAATAAAGTGTTCTCAAACAATTAGGCTTGCGGAACTAAACATAGCCAGCGTAAGACGAAGTTAGCTAGGTGTTTCGGGTATGCATCGAAGCCTGGAAGGAAGAACAACATTATAAAACTCTAAAAATTATTAGAGACGCATTGAGGATTCCTGTGTTTACCATAATTGTATTAGTTTATGATTGCCTTCGCTGAAACAAGTCATAGTCAAACTTGCCAAGTAATAATACATACACATAGCAGAAAAAGTCTGCGTTCACCTACTAACACAATTGTTTTTTGCTTTGAAACAAACAGATTAATGGAAGTTTTTGAATTTTAATTATGCACATTCAGAAACAATAACAAAAAGAACATAAAACAGAAATTTCATTGAATTTCGATGAACACGTGTCCAGTTAACGGCACCTTTTTGCTGAAATACCCAAAAAATTAAACAGAAAAAGTCTGCGTTCACTCCATACAACTGCCGTTTACCGTTACATTTATTGAAATTGAAGGCACACTCATGAATTTTTACATCACTTTTGCGCAGCTAATGTGATTGTTCAGAGTGTTCTGTGAAATTTGGAAATAGTTTTGTGATCTTGTTATTATTTTGTAAAATGGGGAATAACAGAAAAGAAATAAGCGTAGACGAGAGAAAAATTATTGTAAAATTTTGGAAAGAGGGAAAAAGCTTAAGAAACATAGCTAAAGATGTTGGTCGACAGTATTCATCGATTCAAAAGGTGATTAATAATTTTAAAACAACAGGCATTTATACATCAAAGCCTCGTTGCGGACGACCACCAAAGCTGTCATCTCGAGAAAGACGGGATTTAATAAAGCAGGTGCAGGTAAATCCTCGACTAACAGCATCTCAGTTGTCAAAAAACATAATGGCAAAATTCGACAAAACCATTTCTGCCGATGCTGTTAGAAAAATCCTAAAAAAGGCAGGGTACCATGGTAGAGTTTCGCGAAAGAAACCAGTCATTTCAAGAGTGAATCGTTTAAAGCGAATAGCTTTTGCAAATGAGTACGTAAATAAATCACCTGAGTTCTGGGAAAAGGTGATTTTTTTCCGATGAAAGCAAATTTTGCATATTTGGAATTAAAGGACGCAAGATCGTGTGGCGAAAGCAAGGCACAGCTTACGATAAGCAAAATCTATATCCTACAGTTAAGCATGGTGGTGGAGGTGTGATGATATGGGGGTGCATGGCAAGTGGAGGAGTTGGAGAAATGGAATTTATTGAGTCTACAATGAATAAGTATACATACCTGGACATTTTGAAAAGAAATCTAAGGAAAAGTGCGAATAAACTTCAACTAGATTCTGAGTTTTGGTTCCAACAAGATAACGATCCAAAGCATACAGCTGAGATCGTTCGCCTCTGGTTGTTGTATAATGTGCCTAGACAACTGCGTACACCCCCACAATCTCCTGATTTAAATCCCATTGAACATCTGTGGGATTTACTTGAAAGGAAAATTCGCCAACACACAATAACAAGCAAAACTATGCTAAAAACTGTGTTTAAGGAGGAATGGGAAAAAATTACCCATGAAGAATCTGCCAAATTAGTTAGTTCCATGCAAAAACGCCTGCAAGAAGTCTTAAAAAGACGTGGATACCCTACGAGCTATTAAACTTTAAGGTATTTTCATTTTTTCGTTTGATATTAACATATAATTGTATGTGAACGCAGACTTTTTCTGTTCTCTTTTTAAGTGTTTCAGCAAAAAAAGTGCCGTTAATTGGACACGAGTTCATAGATATTCAATGAAATTTCTGTTTTATGTTCTCTTTGTTATTGTTTCTGAATGTGCATAATTAAAATTCAAAAACTTCCATTATTCTATTTGTTTTAATACAAAAAACAATTGTTTTAGTAGGTGAACGCAGACTTTTTCTGCTATGTGTATATAGAAATACCCAAATCAAAATCTTCATTTCTTTAAGCAAAGGACATAATAGGTCGATATAACTTACATAACACAGCCTGAAGAAATTTCTGGGAAGTTTAAGACTAGGTACAATGTGTCACAACAAAAGATTAACAGGCGTAAGGGATTCAAAAAAGTCTGAAGGCGAAAGTAAGGCCTTCTACAAACTGTAAGCAATGAGTGATAGATCCTTAAATCTATTTGATGTGACGAAATTAATTTTTGATATAAATATTATTCTAGTAAAGACTACCCTTCTAGAACGAAATTTTTGGAAACATGCGTGGGTAGAAAAGGTAGAAACATTGTCAAGCCTTACTTCAATTAATACGTCGGGTCAATCATCGGACAGTTTAAGACAGTTAAGTACTGTATTTTAAAGCAGATTACGAATATTTTAAAAAGTAAGTATTTTAATCAAACCTTCTAAAACCTTAAAATAAAAAGATCCTTTTCTAAGATTAGGAAATGCTTAAAACCAAAGTCATAGAAGCTCTGCTTTATACTCGTGAGACCATTATAACCTCAGATTTACTTTATCGCCTCAGAGAAGGTTTTGACGCATTAATTTACATTGATATTGTCGGAGGTAAAAAATGTTAAGACTTGTTATCAAAGCATATCAGTCACATTCACTTTGTTGACTGGCTTATAAGAGATATCATATCTCTCCCGCGTAGCTGATTAAGAGCAGAACCTACGATTTTGTAATTACTCTTTTAAGATAGTCCTTTATGTTGCTACTTCAAATCTTCTTGGAACTGGTTACTTAAGGGGTTTTCCGAACAAATGACCCTACGCCGTACTGCTCTTCGCGAATTTCGTCTGAAATTAATGGATAGTAAACAACTTTCCTGGCTTCAACAATAAAACAATCATTGATTCTGAAAACTGAGGTAAGTGATAGTCCGAGACCAAAATCCTGATTAGAGCTCTACTTACCTTATCATCTGTCTGAGTCGCTTATAAATCACTGCAAAGCCATCTTACTTCTAAAGTGTGTAATCTAAACATAAATAATATAAAAATAAATTCCATAACCTTTAGGCGTTATGATCAGGTAGCCTACAATCACTCGTAGAAATATCTCTTGGAAATCTATTCACCAAGTTTTGCGATAAGGCGATACCTAGTGGCATTACGTACAAGTAATAACCATAGCCTTCCCGGCGCCATTCGCAAATATTTACAATCCTTAATTGCATTGAAAATAAAACCAGCCAGGTAGTATGAAATGCATGTGAAAATTAGGATTCACTCATCGGTATTTGTGCTGGCAAACGTATACATGTAGGTAGCTGACAAAATATCTCAAGAAGGACTTTAGTCAAGAGGATACGAACTACGAACCACCCTTACTGTGCGTGCTACATACGCAGTAATCTAAGTAAGCAAACTATTAAATGTTACACACTAGCACGACTGATAACACCTGATAAGCCGCCCGGCGGTACGCGACTGCAAAATAAAAATGTCACGAAAGGAACAGATATAATTGGTCTTCGTTGTCGAACGCCCGCTTTATTTGCCAAGAGCCTATACCGCGGCACCAGTAGCAGAACGACAGTACACCATACTCGCATTATCGGGACTTACATTCCAGATTGCTTATAATAGTCCGATCGTAGATTCGTTCCGTGCCAGTTATCCGTAAGACGCGCTCGTGAGTGATCTTTACCCGTTCCGATAGTCGGTCGACTTTGTAACGATTAGTGTGTAACGGTGTAGCTAGAGACATTCGGTGGATGATACTCGTACGTGCTCGCGTGAAACGTATAGGAAATAGCGGAAGAAACGGTCGTCGAGTGTATTTTTCTATACCGAGATCGTCTGGTGCTCCCACGTCGGGGAAGAAGCTTCTAATGCATTCATTAGTCAATTGAAGCTTTATCATTAAGTTGTTATAGAGTACATCATCTATAGAGTGGATAGTACTTATTGGTGAATTAAATTGCAGTGACTCCTACGCCAACGTGACGCACGATTTTCCGTTCGTCTAAAGATCCTGGCAGGCCCCGTCAATAACTAAAAAGTGAAATGAACAACTAGAGAAGACTGAAGTTATAAAAAAAATTGTGATCTACCTTTATAGTCCTGTGATTTCCTAGTATACCTCAAAATGGGAGAAGGTAATTCGAATCAAATTCAAATATAACGCAGATGCTGAGGGTGATCTTTTTTTTTCTAACAGTTCAAGCACGATCGGTGCTCTGGTACTTAGCATTCGTTGGTTTCGCGGTCAACTACATGATTCGGATCAATTTAAATATCACAATTGTCGAGATGGTGATGTCAAAGGCCGTTAAACTACAACAAGTCGAAGATGATGGCAGCAGTGGCGTCAGTACTGCCGACAATTTCGTGACGACAGCAGTAAGCTTAATGATTGACGCCAATGATAGCATAAGTAGCCGGAGCCGAAGCTTAATTCAATTAGCAGATCAACGTCCCAGTTTACCAACGTTATTGGGCATGAGTTCGAATGTGAGAAACGGCGGTTCTTCACATGAAAATGTTGGAAGCAGTCTGTGGGTCACAAACAGTTCGACTGTTGGTCAGGATCAAGTTCAATTGTCGCGTGAGTTCGTCGAGGATAATGGTGATCAATTCTCACTGGAAAAATGGCTTCTGAAGCGATTAAATGTAAGTTTTTTTTTTTTTTTTTTTAGACTTCCTATATTAGTTTGGTCTACGACTGCTTTTCTTTCCAAACATGTAAGACAGTTAGGGGTCTATGGCATGTGGATATTATATATTATAGGAATATTATAATTTTCTTACAGCTAAAGAAGATAAGACACAGCAATGACGCTGAAAGCGGTTTCAAATGAGGCTGAGTACGTGTAAGTCCTTTGAATTGTATCAACCCCAGGCCTTCTCAATCTTACATTTTTATATCTGGTGGCTTCTATGCATCGATATGTACTAAAATCACCATTGAATAATCTTTTGTTGCCTTAAGAATGAATTTTATGGTAAAAAAATGTAATTATGTGTTTAATCGCATATTTCTTTCTTTCTATCAGTCGATGGCTACAATTATGTGGTTAGCTCATATCAAATTGCCTTAGTGAGGCGAATTTGTATCGAATATAGACATCTCCATGATTTTTGCACGTGATTATAATCTAAAATCTGATATTTAGTAAACAATTATTTAAGCGTGCGTCAATTTTACAATGTTAAGTACGAGGTTTGTTCAAAAAGTAAGGTGACTTATATTATTCTCGAAAAAATATATATTTATTGCTCAATATCTTTCTTATCCTCTCAAATATATACATTTGCGCCGCTTTTCAAGTCCTCGAAGAACTTCTGATATGCGCTTTTACAGCTCTTCAAGCAATGTTCAATGTAAACAATTAAGATGTTAATCTTAATTGTTTAAATTTCTTATGCTCGGCAAATTTAAAAGATGTTTATCTTAATTGTGTGAGGATTTTAAATAACAATAAATAAATAAATTCAACAGCTCCTGAGCGATGTGACGGTTATTCAGGTCAAATTTTCGGCAAAAGCTTCGTTGATCCACGTTTCATGCCAAAAATATCTGAGAGAAATGTATGGCATATGTCACCCGATATTTCAATATTCTCATCAATTTTTCTGATAGCGATTCTTCACTTCTTCATAAAAGTGTTCTGCACTGTTTTAACGTTTTTATCCGTTGTTGATGTACTGGGGCGTCTAGGGTGGACGTCGTAATTAAATTCTTTTCGGCCCCTTGTGACGAGCTTATACCATTTATAGATATAGAGTAGACTCGCCATTTGCCATGTTCAACATTTCAAATACGTCGGAGCACTTGATTTTATTTATCACACAAAATTTTATACACATTCCTTGATTCATTTTTGATAATTTTTCCTTTATATCTGTAAAAAAAGAAAATAATTATCCAATGACTGACAATGTCAACAGTCACCTTATTTCTTGAACGAAACTCGTACATATCAATTTCATAGTCAGGTTTGGGTAACGTCTGGTTTTATTAAGCAAAGAAGTTGCTTTAATTTTGTTTGCGAAATGAAATTTTTGCTGCAGAAGAATTAAAGATGTTACAAAAGACCTTTGATTTGGAAGATTTTAGCAAGTCATACAAACAATTTCAAGAAAACAGAGAAAATGTTGAGAAAAATGTGGTTTCGAATCGGTCAAAAACATATGAACAAACAAACAAACAAAAAACTTAAGGAAATCAAATACCTATTAGGTTAAAAAAAATAAATTTCTTTGAAAAATAGCATCGCTTTAACTTCTGTAAAGAGATGATTTCTTGCTATGGGGCGGTCATGAAACACATCATAAATGGAGATAAGTCTTGGATCTAAGTTTATTGACTGTTCAGTTAACTAAAAATACCACTTTGGAGATTTCGCTTGGAGCCCATAGAAGAGATTCAAATTGCTGCGTGAACTAAAAGCCATTTTCTTCAGTAATATGCTTTGGGATGACAAAAAGAGATTTGATTACAATACCTCCTAGTAACGTAGTCAGGGAACTATTCTTATCACCTCATGTTCGAAAGGTGTCGTTAAATTATTGTATATAACAGCAGGCTGTGCAGATTCTGTAGATAGACTCCCATTAACCCCCGGCCTTGGTTTAGACAAGATCTTTGCTTGAAACACGCGAATCATGCCCAAATCTTTTAACTGCATTCGCCTTTGTTGAGATATAGGGTATACGGTTAACAACGCTTTTATGATTTGCTTAAAATTAAGCTCTAAGGTAGACTTGTTATATAAACACTTTAACGAGTTAGCTCTAAGGGAGTTAATCCATAGCAAAAAAATTTAACCGTCACCCCGAGTTTTTTTATCTAAATAAGTCTTTGTTTTACATTCGATGCCATAAAGTCGTGTGTATTTTTTCAAACTAATTGTTATCAGCGAAGAAGTTGTAAAAAAGTTGAATAAGTCACTAAACGCACAAACAGAATCATAATTCCCAAAAACGAATCTAACCAGCACTCAGATATTCAATCATAAATCAGTGGAAAGGCAACCGTATAGTTACGTCAATTTGATTTCATTGATTAAAGTCATTAAATGATTGCCACCAGCAACAGTACCATGTTGGATTTTTTAAAAATTCATTTATATTGTTTTTGCTCAATTTGTATTTTTTAGACCAAAATTTTAAATCTAATTTAAAAATATTTTAATACGTGCGTCTTACTGGCTTTACGTTAGCACTCTGCCTAACCTACCGGCATATGCTTATCTAACCTGTTTTCATTATCATACTGAGTTTTTCAGGAAAAAAATGAGCAAAAAACCCACTTGTTCTACTAGCTTAACCTACCCTAAGCTGTTCAAACCTAATCTTAAATGTAATCAGATTGACTAGCACTCGTTTGGTTCGTTCCGATCACTTTTCTGATTGCATCTTTATGTGTGTGCCTCAGATCTCACTTAGGTTAAAAAGCCTCAAATCAGTTCTCGGGTTCATAGAAGCATAATGACCGACATCTAAAAGATCCCCTAGCTAGGTCTAATCTAATTTATAAGCTAAGAAATGACGAGGATCTTGCAGGGGTAACGCACCATTCAGGGAAGCGTTTTCACATGACAATCACCAAAAGTCAGCGTGTTGTTTAACAACAATGGCGAGATGAGTTGCGGGATGAGTAGCAATTAAATATAAATGTCATTGTTTGGATCCAGGTATATTTAAGACGTGAAATGGAATCAGATTATTTGTACACATTCATATCTTCTGTGCAACTTTATCTGAATTGTTTATATTCGTAGATATTTATAATCAGTTCACAAACAATTTTATCTGATGTCGTAGAGTGTCCGGTTAACTTGTCAAGGTCGTTTACAAACACATTCATCATTAATGCAATTTTGTTACAAGATGTTGATTTAGAAGTAATTCGGTAAGCTATCGTTATTAAATAGTCAAACTTACTGGCGATTTTAAAACTTGATTTTAATGCGCGGTTTGTTAAAAAAATAAGGTGACTTTTTGAATTACGCGAGCTAAGTACATTCGATTTTCGAACTTTTTCTTTGTTATGTTAGTACACATTTGGGATATAAAAATTGCTATTTTGGTGTGCTTGGTTATTTTTTTACTATTGAAAAAAAAATGAATAAAAGAAAAATAAATTCAAGTGCCTAGACATGCTTGAAATGTTGACTCAGGCACTTGGCGAGTCTACTCCGAGCAAAAAACAATTGTTTATAAGTGCTATAAGCTCGCCGCACGTCAACAATGGATGACAACTTTGAAGCAGTGAAGAAAATTGTTATGGAGAATCGTTAAATCACTATCAGAGAAGTAGCTGATGATATTGGCAAATAGGTTGACTCATGCCATGAAATTCTTTCAGATATTTTGGGCTTGTACTCGGATGTTTGGTAGTGAAGTTTGTTCCGAAATTGCTCAATTTTGAATAGAAGAACCATCGCTTGAGCATCGCTCAGAAGTTGTTGATTAACATGAATTATTATCTATTGAACTCAGTAGTTCAAAGCGACCGGTAATAATAACCTTACCTCTCTCTCATGAGTTTGTCCCGTCCATGTTACGCGTGTTCCGAGATGTTCTGTCCCATCTCTTTCAGGTCCATACTTACATATATTTTCCTCCCATCTACGGCGCGGTTTTCCTACGGGTTTTCCACTCATTATTCGTTTGACTGTGTTCGTTCTACGAATTTATTACTCGGATAATTCTTGGGGCCGAATGGAGTTTATCGCCCCGGTTTCCACCATAGATTCTCCTTAAGATCTTGTTTTAAAGGACCCCAAATCTATTTACCTCCTTCTTAGTAAGAGACCAGGTTTAATATCCGTAAAGTGTCACTGGTATTATTACGGTTTTATAAATGCGGATTTTAAGTTTGCGAGATAAAAGAGTTGTTTTGAATAAATCCTTCATCGCGAAGAAGCACGAGTTGCCCATGTTCAGCCTTTTATTTACAATATTTCGATTTCTATGTCGTTTCTGGCAGTCAATATGCTATCAACATATTTGAACTCACATTATTTCTAAAAACGTTTATCGAGAATAGCCAGGTGATAGGTTTGCATCGATCAGTGATCATATATTTGATTTTCTCTTCATTTCCTTGTGAGCCTTTTTCCTTTCCTGCCATTATTAGATTTTCTGTATTTCTGTTAAGGTTTCCTCACAGGTCCCAGCAGGTCCAGATAGAAAGCGTAAACTGGGGCGAATGTGATCTGCGAATAGTTGGTGTAGCGTTTCGTGGAATCATTTCTTTTCCGAAAACTGTCGTAAAGTGAAAACCTGGCCACTCGTCGAGCAATTCCTCCTGAAAACACACTGGTAGGCTCCAATTGTTTCCTTTACGTATGATCAGTCTCTTTAAGAGAATATTTAGCAGCACCTCGTGATAACTTGGTAGAAGAGATATTACTCGGTAATTGTGGAATTGTGTTCGGTCGCCCTTTTTAAGTACGGGAAGGATGACCAAGTTTTTCATTCCTCGGGGTATGATTTCTCTCTTCCATATAGTTGTGATGAGCCCATCTAACTTCTCCGTTAATTTTTTCCTGCATATTGTATTAGTTTCGATGGTATTAGGTCGACTCCTGCGGCCATTTCGTTCTTTTTCTTCCTCACTGGATGGCAGCCCTAATCATTTTTCAATGCTGCTTGCTCTACATGTAAAGGGTGTTTTTTTTAAGAGTGTACAAATTTAATATGAAATAAAATACGTAAAGCCAGTGTCTATAATATTAGCTTTATTAAATAGATAATTTTATGCCATTTATGCCAGCTTAGCGCGAATGCAGTGGAATCGTAAAGTCAAATTTTCGACAACTTTATCAAGCAACTGGGGCCGTATATCAGCAATATCGGCTTGTTGACTTCCGAATCGTCCAACGTCTCTGGTTTATCGGCATAGACTTGTGACTTCACATATGCCTATAAAAATTAATCTAAAGATGTGAGATCACAGGATATTGGATGCCAGTTGACAGGTCCATTACGCGAAATTATGCGCGCAGCAAATCTTTCCCGCAATAAATTGATAATGTTGCGCCATGTTGGAATCAAAGCTTTGTCACGTTAATGCGATTCAACTGAGGAATGAAGAAGTTAGAAATCATGTTTCTATAGCGCTTTCTATTGACGGTAACATTCTGGCCAGCATTGTCCTTAAAGAAATGTGGGCCGATGATTCCACCACCCCATAAAGCACACCAAACGGTAAGTTTTAATGGTTGTAAGGGCGTCGCGACATAGGGTTCTGGGTTTTCTCAATTCCAAATTTGACATTTTTGCTTGTTTACATGTCCATTTAACCAAAAATGGGCCTCATCGGAAAACAACATTTTGCGTTGAAAATCAAGCTGAATTATGTTTTCGACCCATTCCTGAACCTACGACGCGTGTAATGGTCACAACTATTGCATAAGCTCGATCTTGTAAGCTTTTAAACAAAGATCTTTTCGTAAAATTATCCACAAAGTGGACGGGCATAATTCCAATTGCTGGGCACGATAGCGAATCGACTCATTCGGATTCTCCTCCACAACGACAATAACTTCTTCTTTTCGCATTGTTTGTCGTCTTTGTGAATGTGTGGTGAACGAATATCTTCGACACAAACCATCTGCACCCCGTCCAGGTTGTGTGATAAACATTATAAGAGCGTAACTTTTGAACCTGCCCGAATCATAAAAGAAAAATGCGTATAATCCACTGGAGTATATATGTATGGTGCTAAATCGAATCATCGTGTTCCGAATATCTTGATCAGGTGGACAATTACGAAGACCGTAAAATTCACTAATTAATCACTAATTTATCTTCAAAACGTGCTAACTGCAAATCGATTTTCAACTGTCAAACTGACGATCTGTGGAAACAGTGCTGCCAGTTTAAAAACCAAACCTCTAAAAAAACCTAAGTATTGTTTGCAAAGCACTCGGTCTGTACAAGCTTCGTACGTTCCACGAACCTTTTTGTGCATTCCTTTTTGTCGATGCTGTACCTGGGATAGGATAATTTTATCCAAGGAAGACCAGCCATATTTGTGTCTCAACGATTTTTGATGTTTGTTTTGCCTGTGGTGTTGTAATAGTACATTATGGTAATGATGTGAGTGCCCGCATGCAGAGTCATCAGTTCTGCGCCTATCTTTGCTATTTTTTTTCGCCTCTTACGACTGCCATTCCAAGCCCCGGATATGTTCTAACCCTTATCCTGCCGGGAGAGATCCAAATTTGGTGCTACTTGTGAAGAAACATGGGTTATGACGTCGAACCGAAAGCTTATAGGTAGTTATCTCAGTGAAAGCGACCAAAAGAGCCAAGATCAAAAAAGCACGTTAAGTTTCGCCAGACGTGAAAGTTTTGTTCATGATTTTCTTCGATTACGATGACGTGGTGGATCACGAGTTCTTGCCAGAAGGTTGTATGGTAAATAAGGACTACGAGGGTGGTCCGATAAGTACTTAGCCTACAAATGAAAAAAAATTTTTTTGGAGAAATGGCGATTTATTTTTCAATATAGTCTCCTTTTAGCTCGATACACTTGACCCAGTGATGCTCCAACTTCTTTAACCCGTCTGAAAAATACGTTCTCTCGAGGTCTGCAAAGTAGTGGCGGCCATGACCTCCTCATTCGACTGAAATGTCTGCCCGGCGAGTGACTTTTTCAAGTTTGGAAACAAAAAGAAGTTGCACGGGGCCAAATCTGGAGAATACGGTGGATGGGGCAGCAGTTCGTAGCCCAATTCGACAAATTTGGCCGTGGCGAGGGAGGAGGTGTGAGCCGGTGCGTTATCATGGTGGAAGAGCACTTTTTTCTTCGCCAAGTAGGGCCGTTTTTTCTTCAATTCGGTGTCGAATCGGCCCAATAATTTGGCATAGTACAGCCCTGTGACCGTTTTGCCCTTCTCCAGGTAGTCGATGTGGATCACACCTTGTGAATCCCAAAAAACGGTGGCCATCACCTTTCCGGCCGATGGGACAGTCTTCGCCTTCTTCGGAGCACGTTCGCCGGGTGAAGTCCACTGTTTCGACTGTTTCTTGGTCTCTGATGTGTACCAGTGGATGACTGTCACGAAACGACGCAGAAACTCCTTCGAATTGCACTTAAACAGCGTCAAACACTGCTCTGAAGTGGTCTCACGGTTGCGCTTGTTGTCCGGAGTGAGCAAACGCGGCACCCATCGCGCCGACAGTTTTCTCATGCCCAAAATTTCATACAGGATATTACCCACGCGATCTTTTGAAATGCCCACTGTCTCAGCTATCTCGCGCACCTTCAATCGGCGGTCTGCCAATACGAGATCGTGACTGAAAAGACTCGTGAAAAACGGAGATTTTCCGCATCGCTTGAAGAGCTCAAGGCTATACAAGGCCCATATTAGAAGTGCTTCGAGGATTGGAAAAAGGTCTGACACAAGTGCATTAATCAGAGGAGGATTACTTTGAAGGGGAAAAAATAGACAGTGTTGAATAAATAACTATTTGAAAAAAAAAATTAACAACGTCACCTTATTTTTTGAATAAACCTCGTAGAACTATTTAATCAAGCATAGAACATTTAGACTTAGGAGGTAACTATGTGATCTTTTTCGATTTCACACAATTTGTCTGATAGCGTTTAATCGTCGAAAAAAATACAAAAAAGTCGGTTGAGGCGCCACACGAAATCAGAGAAAAAAAAACCGCGAAGATTACAGTTTTGGCTAATGGTGCTTGTTGAATTATTTAGGCGTTGCTACAATTCGGGCTGAGCTCGATTTTTACCTAACAGCCTTACCACGATCGCTGGCAGCTTTTCCAAGTCGGCAGTCGTTTAATAGAACTGAACTGACTTGAACAGCAAAGTTCCTCATATCCGATATCAATTGTACCTATAAAGCATAGTTTTTGGTCTTTACAACGCAGTCTATTTGATCACGTAAACTTACTTATTCTTTTTAAACTTATAAAGTGGACGATACAAAGTCCTTTCTAAAGTAATCAGTACTAGAACATGAAATTAATGAGAATTTGTATTTATTTTCGTTGTGATCTATTTTGACCTTTAAAGCAAATACTTGAAGGCCCGTAGAAACTGTATAATTAATCGCCATCCGCCACAGTCAATGAAGCGTCTGGTTATTTGGAATTTATTTTAAAAGAATTGCAGTGTTCTCAATATTATGTGCGTCGTATGTTATCGGGATTTATTACAGCAATGATTCGATCAACACTCAAACTCCTTCAACTATCCGTCCTCCTTGATTATTGTAGGGCAATAATGGCATTGTTTTATTGATTTTCGGTACGCAAATCAACGCAATTAGTCTAGGTATTGATAAGAACGCGGCCATACATATATCAAAATGCTCATCCGACATAGAACATTTATTATTCCACTAATTATGTATGTCAGATCTGTTCATTAATTATTCTGTTCCGTTTGTCAATTTTTAGATACCTTATGACGAAGCTGGATTCGATTGGAACGAGTATCAACAAGGGCTGGTGCTAGGCGCGTTTTTCTGGGCACATTGGTTGACACAGGTACCGGGCGGTATGTTGGCGGAGAAATATGGCACAAAGCTAGTTTTTGGATTATCCAATGTGGCAGGTTGTTGGATGTGCTTCTTCATACCGATTCTGTCGTATTTCGGCTATCGGGCATTAATCTGGTGGCGTGTGCTTCAAGGTCTTGTTTGCGTAAGTATGTTATCGAAGTGTTGATATAATGTGTGCGACTTTAAAATGTAATCAAATTAAGATAATTTAAGACGTTCTACGTTTTCGGTTTGCATGATATGGGAATGGGACTTGTGTGGGAAAGGTCGTATAACTCGTAAACAAAGTGGATATTCCGAAAGTCAGTACTAACAATAAGCGACCGAAGAAGGTTGCATCATTGCGTTGCTATTAAGTTCCATTTTTTCTTCTTTTCTTAACGCCTCTTAGGCGTACAGCTCATGAAGAGCCAGAGTCAAGCTTCTCTCATTCATTTATGTTACAAGTTACAAGTGAAAGGGACCTACAGTTTAATACCGATTCCGAACAGCGCGAGAGCTGAGAAACTCTATCAAGGCAAGTGTACTGCGGGGGGGTTTACTAGTACCTCGCCAAGGAGAGAAGCCGCGAAATGAATATTCGATGGCGTTGGTGTCATCGGGATGTGAACTGGCTCATCACGCGTCCGCGGCCGACACACTACTCACTGCGCCACGGCAGCGCTCTAATTTAATTCCATTTTCGAGTACTTCAAAGTTCAGACCTCGATTTAAGTACACGTATTAAAGTCTTTTAAGATGAAAGAGGTTCGCCGTTAATCCTTCATTAAATTGTCATTTCATCTTAAGCTAAGCCCAGTTTTGTGCCTTTTCACATCTAAAGTCGTTCTCGTTTATAATTTTTAAGAGGGATAATCGGCTTCTAGGATCAATACTCATAGTTGCACCAGTTAGTGAGCAGACAGCAGGCCCGGGTTTCTGCATCATGTTCCTTGCCCTTCTTCAGAAGGAAGAAGCACGTGCTGGATGCCGCATGTGGGCCTGTCTTGAGTGTCATGGAATTTCATAGCTATACATATGCAGCACCGGATATATAACGTTCGAAATTTATAATTTCGAGGTGGTGAAGGAGTTCACATATCTCGGGGTAACATAAGCTCCACGAATGACATCATAGTGAAGGTCCGGCGCAGAATCACCCTCGGCAACCGCTTCTACTTCGGCTTGTCAAAACAGCTCCTGTCGTGAAGAACCAAGGTTACGCTTTACAAGACTCTTATCCTACCAGTCCTGCTATAAGGAGCAGAGCTTGGCTCCTTCGAAAAGAGAATTCTGCCATTTCTGAATATTTGGTCCTGTCTGCGAGGAAGGCGAATGGAGAATGGAGAACTCCATGAGTTGTACAAAAATTTGAATATATTCCTGAAACTAAAATCCGTCTACTACAACGTCACGGCTTCAGCTAAGAGGGTCTTCGAATCCGAGGAAGAAGGGGAAGACCGAACCTCCGGTATAAAGATAAGGTAGTAGCGGACGCAAGACAACTTGGTTCAGGGAGAGAAGGTTGTATTAACTCAGGCCCAGACCCTCCATGGGTTGCTGGCCTGAAAAGTAAGTAGGATAGTTATTTCTGGCAAGACTTTAGGTTCCGGAAATTCTACCTTAATTTGCCATCTCTGTTGCGTCTTAGAGTTGAGACGTAATGGATCTCAATCAGTTTTTCACCAAATTCAAAATACGTGTTAACTATTTTAGTGCCTTTTAGCTATGGATTCCAAGAACTATAATATGTTTTTTATATTTTTAACCTTCACATTACGTTTAATTTTAGGGTTTGTCATGGCCAGCAATGCACGTTCTAACTGCACGATGGATTCCGCCAAATGAACGTGGCAAGTTCGTGACGGCTTATCTAGGCAGCTCCGTTGGCATTGCAGTATTCTACCCACTTTTTGGCTACATCATCTCCTGGACATCCTGGGAGTGGGTCTATCACATATGTGGCGTTATAGGCACACTCTGGTGGTTTGGTTGGTTATTTTTTGTATACGACACACCAGCCCAGCATCCACGTATAAGCGAAAAAGAAGTCCGCTACATTGAAAAGTCTCTTGGTGCGTCCGTCTCTCCACCCAAGGATGAACCGAGACCGTGGAAAGCGATATTTACATCTCGTCCGGTATGGATGAATGTTATCGCCCAGTGGGGAGGCATCTGGGGTCTGTTCACTCTCATGACTCAGGCTCCAACTTACTTTAAAGTCATACATCACTGGAACATCAGAGCGGTAAGTCAATGATCTCAGTTTTATGCATCGATGAACGTTCCATTTTGTAGACGGGAATCCTTTCCGGCCTGCCACATCTGATGCGAATGATATTTGCCTATGTTTTCTCGATTTTTGGAGACTACCTCCTGCGAACTGATAAAATGTCTCGAACAAATGTCCGTAAGCTGGCTACGACTTTTTGTTGCATTATTAAAGGTATCATGGTTCTTGCCTTGGCCTACTATGTGGACAATTCTACGGCAGCGATAGTGTTTATAACGCTCGCCACCATGTGCCATGGACCGGTCTCCTCCGGTCCACTTGCCAGTATTGTAGACATTTCACCAAACTACGCTGGGATAGTGCTTGGAATAAGTGGAATGGTTGGCGTTTTACCAGGATTTATTTCCCCCGTCATTGTTGGTATTTTGACTCTTGGAAATGTAAGTTTAAGCCCATATGATGGCCAATATTTGTACTAAACTTTCCTTTGATCACGCAGCAAACTTACGAGAGTTGGAGATATGTATTTCTGATATCTGCCGGAATGCTGATTGGATCCGGTATACTATATGTCCTTTTCTCTTCATCGGAGCTTCAAGCATGGAACTCAAGTCAGTCAGGAAAGGACGATAAGGAACTTCAACCTTTATCCATGGAAAAGCCCGGCGCGGAGAAGCCAAACATTGTTTTCAACAATGTCAATGAATCCCAGAGAGCCTGATGAGCATTTTCTCTTACTCGACGTAAGCGTTTTACCGTCGCCGAATCTTGTTTATTATATTTATACGTAGGTACTTTGTGGTGATTATAGTCTTACTTTGTAAATATTTTTAATTTAACTGTTAGATTAAGATAAACTGTAAGATACATATGAGAACGTTCTTAAGTTTGTTTAGAGTAAGAATATAATTTATGAAAATGAAATGAGTTTGAATTTATTCAAGGATGCGACACGGTGACTGACTATGGTGTTGTTGGTAACAAAGTTCTAAGAAGGTTCTTCAGGGCGGTTCCTACTGGCTCCATTCGAAACGGGGGGGAAAGACAGTAATACACATTTTGCTTGATTCCCAGCATGCGCAAGATAGGTAACCAACCAGAGGACGAGAAAACGCCTTTTTTAATTCGATATTGCTTTTTCCAAACATTTACTTTTTTATTTCCTTCCAGTAGTTGGTTGGGAAGGTATGGGGGGTTGTGGGAGAAGGATGGGAATATTTGGAGAATGTTCGAAGGCGTTGAACAGTGTTTAGAGGGCGCATGGAAACGTATGATTGTACTATGTCCTGATGTGGTGTGGAGGTAGAAGGAAATGTCGTGTATCGTTCTGGGGGCTCCGTTGGGAGTAAATGATGGTTTCTTGTTCAAATAATCTTGGACGTAGCTAAATGTGATACAATTTGGGATGATAACGTGTCCACGTATAAATTTTTAAAGAATCATTTAAATTAAAGATAATATTTTTAGAAGATTGAAGATAAAGTAGCTTTGCGAATAGTCCAGGTCGAGTCCAGTTAGCAATGAGAAGTTTCTATTGGCCTGCCAACTCTTGTCTTCTTTGCTTCTCCAATCTGCAGACTTCTCTGAATAAATTTAAGAACAAAGCTATTTTGAAGATAGAATTGTGAGATATTTACACAATGTTGAGTGCATACTTGATTATAAATATATTCAATAATATCTCCGTTGCATGCCTAAATCAAATGCTCTTGGTTCACATTGACCATGTTGGCAGTGAAAAAATGGTGCTATGAGGACGCTTATTGGTCTCACGCTCAACTACGCTTCGCACATAATAATCAAGGGAGCTAAGAGCTGGGGAGCTAGGAGGCCATAGGTTCGAGGTAGTGTGGTGAAGGAGCAGAGTCCTGCTGTAATTTGAATGATCTATTCTCGTGTTCGCTATCAATCTAGGGTCTCAGGAAATGAGGTAGCCCATCGTTGCTCACAACTCCTCTGTAGGATCTAAGCGTAGCCATCTATCATTTTTGTGGTTGGGTTATTGGTCTTTGTCTTTGTTTTGATCTTTTTTCGTCAGAGAAAAAGTACAACAGGAGTAACAGGGTGCTTAAGCTTGTTCAAAACGCGTTTTACACGGATAGTTCTCTTTTCCCGAGGTTGTGCGGACTTTTGCGCATAAAGTAATATGAATAGCAAAGATCTTCATGGACAAGTCGACGGATTAGGTCCTCCGAAACTTTAAGGCCTCACGCGGTGGCTCCCTGATTTTGAAAGGTTTTCGTCAATGGTCGTTTGTGCTTGTTGAATAAATTGCGTAGTTTTACTAATATCAAAATATTCCTCATAGTTTTTACGCTTTGCAATTTAATCAGTGGGTTTCACATATATAGCGACGACAATAGCATTCCTTTTCAGGAATTCAGGGTCTGCCTGCAAAACGCGTCAAACATCAGTCCCCTGGAGCGATCGTTCAGGCTAGATTGAATTTTTAATGGACTCTTAACAAGTCACTAAACTTAAAATGCAGCGAACTTTGACCAGCGGTACGTCAATTTTGTGGATATGATTTGCCAAATTCGAATTAAGACTGAAAAGAAGGGTCGACTAAGTGAGGCCGCTAAAAATTGTAAATTGCATAACAATAATGAAGCCAGCCATCGGACGCAAAATGGCGTCGCCCCAGTCCCGACTTGGCCCAGCCGAGTTTCTTCTATTCCCAAAAGTGAAAACTTCTTTAAAAGACATCACCATGCGACTATAATTTGTCTACCCTCACGCGTACCCTCAAGGAATTTCCAATATCAGTGAACCTGTCGTCGGATATTAATTTATATGAGTATTAGTGATCCTGTGATGACGTTCACATTTTAAAATCAGTCTCAATTAAACGAGTTTTTCTCAAAACTACTTTTTTTGAATTTGTGTACACTCTATCTCGCAGAGTTCTTGATCAATTGCTCAGACATCTCCCACCACTGGCTGTAGAGATGTACACCATACTGTTCAACAATACACTGAATAATGCATATTATCTAGTGGGTTGGAAGACAGCGGTGGTACAACCAATTCCCAAGAGGGGTAAAGATACCTCTAACCCATCAAATCTTCGGTCGATAAGTCTCCTTCCAAGTGTTAGCAAGGTCTTCGAGAAGGTGGTCCACAGAGCCCTGTCTAAATTTGTTGAGGACAATAAAATCATTCCGGAGAACCAGTTCGGTTTCAGAGCGGTGCATAACACTATTCATGCCGCGTCGAAACTCGTGTCGGATATCCAGTGGAACAAATGCAAGAACTAATGCACGGGTGCCTGTCTGATTGACTTGGAGAAAGCTTTCGACACCGTATGGTTAGAAGGTCTTTATTACAAGCTCAGTCGGCTGGGCATAAGTAAACCACTGCTATATATGATTTTTGACATGTTAACAGGTAGAAAGTTCGTTGTGAAAATGGTCAACTTGACTTCTACCCAAACATTTGATATTAACAACAGACTGCAACAGGGTACGGTGAACTCGCCGATCCTGTTCAACATTTACTTCAGTGATTTAATAGCTTCTCTCCACCATTCAATAGCGTATGCGGACGATTTAATCGCGTACAGATCAGGTCCAACGATCGACGTAATTGTCACTCTCTTGCAGCGTGACTTCGAAAAAATTCAGCAGTGTTGTGATGACTGGAAGTTGAAAATCAACTGCCAGAAATCAGAAACTATTTGGTTCAGAACGCCTTTGTCTAGGGCCTCCCGAGACACTAAAAAAAATTGGCGCGGGTTCTCAATTCTTGGACCGGACGGGCGCCCACTGGCCAAACAAAATGTAGTCAAATACCTTGGGATCTTGCTAGACCAGTATCTATATTTTGACAAACATATAGATGCTGCTCTGGCGAGGGCCCGGGGCGCTTTTGCTCTTACAACATGGCTGTTTCATAGCAACCAACTTGATTCGAGAGTGAAGGTAATTTGCTACATGGCCTTAATCAGGCCCATGATTGCCTATGGATGTTCCGTGTGAGAGCTAGCTTAATGGAAAGGATTCGGGTGTTCGAGAAACAATGTCTCAGAAGTTGTCTTGGGTTATATAGGACACCCGAATCTGAGTACACGAAATTTTACCCGAACGAGGTCCTATACAATAGGGCCAGGATTGTACGGGTGGATATTTTTCTAATAAAACTGATAGCCTGGTCTGCGGGGCTTACTTCCCTAATTACATGTACCACGAGAAAGTTCGCCTTAGCGGCTTTGTCCCCCCAGAGGCATTCCTCTATTTAGATCAATGTGGGCTGATCCAGGATGAATTGGCGGTTCCGCTAATCTTCCACGTGGCCCGTAAGTCTGTGGAGCGGCGGCTTCTCTACGAACATGATGTTGCGCTCCGCGAGCCCGAGTGCCTCAGGTTATTAGATCAGTGTCGCACCAAGATCGGGGAGACGTCGTCCGACAGCATCAACGCTTTTGGTGGCTGGAGCGGACTGCGTAGTGGTTAACTTTGATAAGTCAGCCTCTTTAAGGCCAAGCTTGCCACATGCCAATGGCAGGCTTACATAGACTAAGGTAGGTTAGGTTAGAGTAGGTAAGGGCAGGTTAAGGCAGGCTAGGGTGGCAGGTAGGTTTAGTTCAATTTTAGCTTTAATTTTAAAAAAAGAAAAAAAAAAAATACAAAACAATTACGAAAACAAAAAAAAAATTATTTAATTTATTTAATTATTAGAAGTAAATCGTAGGGCCGAAAGGCATAGTTTTAAGTTGTTCTATTTGCTTTAGAGTGTCCGTATAGGGCCAGTAAGGTATTTTATGTCAGTTGATATTTAAGCTAGTTTTAAGCATTTTTGTCTAGTATATGATATCGAGTTAGTGAGTTCTAAAAATATAAAAACCAAAATGAATTAAAAAAAAAAAAAAAAAAGTTCTTGATCAATTCTTATGAAACTTAGCACACTTTTTCTTTATATTTATTTTTACTTATCTTTTATTGCAAAAAAAAACAAAAAAACTGTAAAAAATCGTACTTAATTTTCACATTCTAAAAAATAAGTGGAAATTTATAATTTTTTTGTGATAATTGTAGTTCAAATAGAAGAAAACGGAACGGTTAGTTACAGTACATATTATAGAAACGGTATCGAATGGCAAAATTAAAGAAGAAATCGCGAACATAACTGAAAATTGAAAATCATGCATTGAGATGAAAAGGGTTTAGAGAGTGGGAATTGAATTAGAAAATAATAAAAGTCTGATACCTTACCCTGCTGATTGAAGGTACCTTAGATGATCTATACGACAAGCATGTCTTTACGACCTTAGATCTGAAGAATAGCCTTTTCCTGCAAGCAGAAAGTATACATCATTTTTTATACCAAATGGACAATACGAATTTTACAAGGTTCCTTTTGGCATTTGCAATTCTCCGTCGAACTTCCGTAGATGTATTAACTTGTGTTTAAATAATTAATAGGAAGTAAACGTATACGCGTCTATTAATTGTTTCCGTAATGAAACAGGACAATTTAGAAACGCTAGGCATGACTAAGGCATGGCCTTGTTAATAATTGGCCCAAATACAAATTTGTCTCGCAACTTATAGAATTCCTCAGTCATATAATCGAAAGTGAAACTGTCAATATATTTATGAAAAATACAAAAGCCGTGTGAAATTTTGATGAACTAAAAGGATTAAAACAGCTTAATATTGTTTTAGGTTTAACAGGATATTTTAAGAAGTTCATCTCTAATTACTCGACGATAGCTAAGTCGCTATCCGACATAACAAGACCTTCTACCGTTTTTAAATTTGGTCATGAGCATAGGAAACAATAAAAGGCAAAGGAACATGTTCTAATCCAAGTCTAGACTTCACACGGATGCAAACAAAATAGGTTTTGTGGCAGTTTTATTTCAACGTCACGATATCACATAGCATCCTCTATTCTATTTAGGATTTAAGACCATACCGGTTGATGAGAAAGTAACAGCGTTCGTTCAGCTTAGCATTTAAAATCTTTACCGATCTTAAGGCTTTCCAACTAACAATGAAAAGCAATATGGGATCAGCTCGACGGGAGTCTAGTGTTGGGTAGGACACGCATTTTTATTGAGTTTGTATGAGGTACTCATTTGGGAGAGTGAAGTGGTACATTGTCCCACCTCATTTGAAGTACATAAATACATCTTGTCACATGTTCCATTGATAGCTTGCAATACTAATGCAAAAGTCTTGAGGTGCCTCTGAGTATGACAAGAATCAAAGTGGGAAAAAATAATTTTTTTTCAGGTGTTGGGATATTTTTGTACTGGTGTATGAGACATGAGGACTTGAGGTGGCTCTAACAATGACAAGAATTGAAGTGGGAAAAATATTTTTTTTTGAGGTGTTGGGATATTTTTGTTCTGATGTATGGGACATGAGCACTTGAGGTGCCTGTGACTATGACAAGAATTGAAGTGGGAAAAATATTTTTTTTGAGGTGTTGGGATATTTTTGTACTGATGTACGGGACATGAGGACGTGAGGTCAGAGGCACCTCACTATGACAAGAATTGAAGTGGGACAAATAATTTTTTTGAGATGTTGGGACATTTTTGTAGTGATGTATAGGACGTTTGTAGTGCATCTTGTATGAGTAACGCAACACTATGGGAGTCAAGCTACAATTCCAGGCCTTCTACCTTGGATTTTGTAAACTTTTATCTGGATCTCAAGAACCACAGTAGCTAGGGCTCTAAAACTGATCGCTATGAGCTCAGAATCATGTTCTCTACAGCACAGCCAAGTTTCAGTCTTATAGCTACTCGGCAAGTTTGGTTTGATATGTATATGCGGACAGGACAGACAGGAGCCTTTTGTAAGTCTTCCCTACTAAAAAGGAGCTATGTGCTCGCGTTGCAAGATGGGCGCTGTTTTTAGAGGAATTTGAGGGTTCGGTACAGTACAGGGCGGGTGGCTGATGGACACGGCAGTCGGTGCGGGTATGGGTATTTCACACCAAATAAAGGGAGCTTAAGGTAAGGATGAGTCATCGGACCTTGTTCTTAACATAAGCGAGAGCAGTACGAAAATTATATTCGCAATGAAGTGCTCTACTGCATTTGAGAGGAAATTATATACTTTTTGTTCCAAAGCCGACGCAGGAGGCATTAACACGTTGAATTTACAAAATCGGGTATAAGCAAACAGAAAATAGAATACAGACTGAAGCAATATTACTATGTACTTGACACACGTGCGCGGGCAAGTAGAGGTTACGCGACATGTATTTTAACCGGGAGGTAAAGATGGAAGCAGAAGAGATACTTTAATCCAATTAAAAAGCTGGATATCAAGAACTATACTAATTATGGATGCGCTTACAACATTTTCTTGGATTTTTCCTGTTAAGACGACAACGACAGAGGAAGTTTTATACAATAATATCTCTGGTCCAAATTTAGCGCAAACAAGTTCAAAGAATATTTTGACCAAAGAAACGTTGTACACATTCAAATAAAGACGGGCATGCCACGTAGTTATGACCAAGGAGAGCGGATGACTAACCAAGATATCTCTAGAGGACCCGTCCAAATGGTACTAGCATACTGTCAAGCTACAGAAAGCCTTACATTTCTAGAGCTTTAAATAGAATAGCTTTAGAGCTTCTGATAAGTGTTAGCCGAGATGTGGGAAAAGGAAATCGGGGAAGAGTTCGAGGTAAATAAAATGGAGAATAAGAAGAACTCTGACAAACATCGTAACCTAGCAAACAAATATGTCATGCCTAGTGGTCATTCAATGAACGTAATTTGGAACAGGGCTTAAAGTCCAATTGAAATACCAGGTCCTTATGAAATCATAAAAATAAAATGCACCGTTATGAATTAACTAAGGTTTGGAATCACGAAGGTCCAGTCAAAACGTCTTCTAGTGTCTATCTGATGAAGCCGTGGGCACAGAACGACAATGAAGGCTCTGGCATCTCCGAGTCCGTGCATTACTTAAACCAATATACAATATACCGTCTGGCTTAAATAGCGTTCTGTTGTTATGCCCGGGAAACAGCTGCAGTTGCGGCAACAGAAACTCGTATTTCTAATATTACTATAAGTCGTCATATCTGACAACTATGATGGAGCATGCTAGAGGTTGAGAATGAAGTCAAAACGTCAAAACGCTAAAACACGCTATGTACCCATATCTCTGTTTTTTCAATCAATCTTTTTTTTTTCCTTATCATAAAAATATAATTTGTGTTAATTGTACAAAGTGTCAAATTAAACAAATGAATTATGTCTTTTCCCATTTTGAATTGACAGTGTTTTGATTAATCAAATCCGCTCATCTGATACTAATTTAGCGATCATGCCAGACTACGTTCTGCTGAGCTAAAATTCTTCGACAGGGGGAGTTGAGGCAGCGATTGGTGTTTCTATTCCTTCTAATCTTCTACCAGTTACTGCCTTCCAAAAGAAGCAATGTCCCTCTTTTTTGGCACTCAGGCCACTTTGAGTCAGATATGCGCATAATGCCGCCAATATTCTTAATGAAACAGTCTAATTATTTATTTAGCTATAATGGCCTATGTCGTAGGTTAAGACTCGTAGTTGCAAGAATTCGTTTATACTTATTGGGTAGGGTCGACTGAATTAATGAAATTCTTTAAAAACGTGATTGCTATTGTCTGAAGTTCATCAAAGTAAAGGAATCACTCGGCCAACACTTGATAAAGATGAGTTGAAAAAAATTTCACACACTTTTTGAAATCTCACTCATGCACACGTTTAAATATGTTATTTAAATAAGCTTTCCTTCACCCAGTATTCATAGCCGATGTCGTAAAAGATTTGCCAGTCTCTTTAGGGATTACAAATACTCGTAGTCTAGTTAGTGAATTTGAAATCCGTCTCGATCCCACTGCATCAACTTTTAATGCTTTATACCAAGTGATGAATAACTTGTTATCTTAAACTCGCACGCTTCCACATGATGATACTATTGTTTTTGAGATTATCCCGTGCGATTAGAGTAAATATTTACCGACACTCTATTCCAATGAAACTGTTTGGCACTGTAAACGGTCTTGATAAGATATTTAGTATAGACGGCGATAAGAAGGCAAGTTTAATGAATATATTGTACATGTGCTAATCGCACGTACCACAGTCGTTTAACATTTATTGCTCTGCTAATGACATTCGTTGTATTTTAGTGGCGATTTCATCTTCTTTAATTTTTTAATTACTTCTGGTTTGTTTGGTGATGGAAAAATGTGGGATAAGGATCAGCGGCTTGCTTTCGTTCGACGTGTTTTTGTTATTTGGATTCATATCAATGTTGGACTATCAAATATGATATATCAAATCGTTTCAGGTCTCTATAAAAAAAATTAATTTACTAATGTTGTTAGGTTCTACCATTGATGGCGAATTTATATGTCCAGCTACAAGTAATTGAATGGTTCGCCAACAGATAGCCTCGGTATGGGACTTGCCGATTTGCCAATACTAGTCACTCAAACACCAATGCGGGAAAGTGGAAAAATCTGGTTGGTTCTTAGCAGTTCGGTTTCAGTCACTCAAATCAAACATAGAAGATCCTGACTATCAAATCGAGACTTTTTGTAGTAATGGCACAAGTACATATGAGGCACTGAGAATGAAAGTGGTGTAAGTCACATTTAATTGATTTTGAGTAATTAAAGGTTTTGAGTTGATTATTATTGTAAATGGCTGTGTAGATCTAGGAAACTGGTATCACCTGGTTGAACTCTGGAAGAGCCATAAAAACATTTTATGTTGTTTATGACATACACCACTTTCATACTTACTTACAAACTCGTTTTGAATAAGTTCGATTGACTTAGACCAAATGAATTTCTAGATGAGATGAATAATTCGGTAATCAAAATTTTATTTTTTGTTCAAAAAATACAAAATTAGAAGTTCACAAAAAAAACAAAACGTTGATTCTTTTAAAAAGAAATATGAAAAAACAAAACGTTGATTCTTTTAAAAAAATATATAAGTTCAAAAAAATACAAAACGTCGATTCTTTTCAATAAAATTAGAAATAATACGTAGTTATTAGTTAAAACAATACGATCCTTGGAACAAAATGTCAAAATTAGTAACTTATTACCTACTCATCGAAGCACTCATCCTCAAAAAGATCATCCAAATGACCGATATCTTCGTCGTTATCAGCTGAAGCTTGCATAGAATTTAAATTTGAAAAAAAGTAATGATAAACTGGCGGTATAAACGGCAACAAATCGAGCATATCTGCCTTCTTTTTTGCGGTCACTGGTATAGCGTTTGGATACAGAGGAGCTTGCTCAACTACTGTTTCTAAGCTAAGGCGTTGTCTGCCTCTCTTTCCACTTAAGTTTATTTCAGAAAACTCGGCATCTTCACTCAACGAATTTTTATAAAAAATCGACAACGTGCATCTTTTCGGTATTGCAACCATTGAATTTTCAACCAATTCACTGGTTCATTTTTTACATTTTTCTTTCGTCGAATAATAACTGTTTCGAGAGCTTTAGAACACAGAAAATCGCTTCTATCCATTTTTTTGATTATAAATTTTTGTTTTCTGCGACACGTAGCCATTACGTTGTACCAGTCATTTGGTAAATAGATAGTTCGACTTTGTGATGCGCTTTCAACAGACGCAAAATCGGAATCATTAGGCAAAAACGAATGGCCTGAAATGAGAAATTTATGGTCGATGACTGAAATGGAAGTAGAAGATGACGAAACAAATTTCAACATGGATAAAGCAACTTTGATATTTCTATTCTGGCCAGTGCATGTATCGCTGAACATAACTACTCGTTGCACAGTTGAAGGTAGGGTAGTAAAGTGTTTTATCAAACAGACTGCTACCTCTTGAGATCCACGCTTTCCTTCTGTTTCATCCCAAACGTGAAAAAACCCACTATCTTTTGAGACATCATTTATGCCAAGGTTATAACAGTACATGTTTCTTTTGTAATATGCAATAGATACAGAAAGTTTCGGAAATGCAAGCGCTTTTTCCAGGTCAAATGAGCAAACGTATAATGACGAATCGGCGGCCGCTGCCTGACCAGCATCCTTCAACGCTTTTCTAGCTATTTCTGCTTGTTTAAGATGCTCTTCACGTTGTTCTATAAGCAAGGTTTTATCTTCTTCTGTGATACCTTCTCTTTTAAGCTGAATTTGTAACCCATCACAACGCTGACATGTGTCTTTTCCTGGAGCTTTGAAATGTAAATTAAACTTGTTGTTGAAGATGTGACGATAATAACTCAATTTGACAGGATTTACATATATTCTCTGATGAGCACTTCTCCACGTACAAGTCATACATTTTTCACAAATTCAGTTCTGGATTTAAATATTTTCGATCTGGGTTATGCAATCTTGTATAGTGACTCTGATAAGCAGGGAAATTCGCGATATGTGACATGACTGATTCACGAACATTATCTGGCAACTGTCTTCTCGACCTTTCAGACAGTCCTCTTCCATCCTCTCCTGGCAATCTGTTTTCAGCAACTTTTTTTAGTGCTCGACTTATACGACCATCCGAAATTTCAAATGCTTTCAGCAAACATTTTTTACACACACGTACACGTTTGGTATCACTGTAAAAAATAGGCAGGCGATTTGGGTGGACGCCGTTTATCATCATTACTACGAGGGCGTCTTTGAGCAACAGGTCTGATAACAGCCAATCCACATAAATAAGCGTTCTGCCGTTTAAAATTACCCATGCGCCAAACGTTTTTTAAAAGTACTTTTCGTTCCTTCACTGATAACAGAGTTGCGCATTTTCTACTACACTTGCAATCAAAGTTTGGATCAAATTCTTTTGTTGGAACTTCTTTATTTTTGGCGGTGGTATAAGCTTGACCAGTATTACGTTTCGATTTTCTTACAGCTTGTGTTGAACAGTTGCGTTGCCTTTTTCTTGTGTCTGAGTATCTCTTTTTTTTTGGCTGACTGGCTGGCTGGTTCGTTATTGCTATTACTAGGGGCAGGGCTTGCAGGAGAATGCACAGAATCTGAAATGTCAGAAAATTGCCACCTTTATTAATGCGTATCGTGATTGTTTATTTACTATCTGTCAAGATTATGAACTTACCATCTTCACTCTCGTTACAATCACTACTTTGACTTTCCGAACTACGTTCATACTCGGAAGAATCGGAATCTTCCGAAGCACTATTATTATTGCCTGGCATAGTTATATTTCACCCAAATGCATTAACAAAATTACCTATAAACATTGTTATAATAAATATTAACATTTAAAAAATGGTATATAATTATAAGGGGTATATAATAATTAGTTGCAAATGAAACACATGAAATATTTTAAGAATTTTTATATTGATACTGAAAAAACGGAATTCATTGAACTTTTAAAATACAAATTGCTCACTACGAAGTAGCCCTTTAAATAAACAAGTGTGGCAGGGTATTACGTACCCAACATATGTTTGCACACGTGCATCTCGGCCGATGGCTAGCGCGACAATGCGAACACACTACTATCCCTTCCCGTATCTCTTTAATTCCAGCTACACGAAACGACAATGCGTTTGTATGATCAGTTAAAAAAATACAGTTATGTAAATAACAGCATGGGTATGTCATACCCTGCCACAATGTTATATTGGAAATCATAGACACTTCATCAATTAATAAAAGTACTACATCTTTTAAGTCACATCAGTCTTAAATAAAAACTATTTTTCTTATGATTTAATTGCAAATGTATAGTTTTCAGATTTCCTGTACTTAGAGTATATGACGATATTACTTGCCAAATTTCATAGTTCTAGATCCTCTGGAAGTGGGTTATAGTTTTGATAGGTATGTAGGTCAGTGATAAAAATGACGATTTTTGGACGTTAATATCTAAATAACCGTTTAAGGTGTGTTTATGAAATTTGGCGCACATATGGCCAAGTGAACAAGCCAAGTTCAAGCGAACAGAACTGGCGAACAGCACCGTGTGTAATATTACATGAACCATTTGGAGCCACTTTTGACCCCCTCATATCTCAAAAACTATTGCATCTAAACATGTCAAATGTGGCACATATATTGAGACTTGCGAAATACATACATATGTGCTCCAAATTTCATAAGATCGGAGTGTTCACCGCCTCGTTAATCGTAAATCGTTAGTAATATCAAAAATTTTGTTCGAATTAACGCTGCCAAATTTAACAACGAAGTTCTTCTTCATAGTCATTACATAAATAATGCATGAAAGATGTTTGGGCATGTGCAATCTGATAAGCGTATAGAAAAGATTTTCTAACCATAGAAAGGTTTCTGCGGTTGCGCGTTTATGTACGTTAGTGAAACTTTTTTCAACATCGTATATCTCGAGAAGAATTAATAACATCGACTTTAATGATGATGCACAATGAATAATTGATAAAGTTCGCATAAAGTTTTGCTTTTTTCTAAAACCTAAACTACTGTTAAGGTGTTGGAAAATGTTTGGTCTAATATATCTCAAGAACAGAACTTTGGCAGAACTTCTCAGTTTACAATAGCTTAGGTTTGACGTAAATACGGATTAGAGTAATTATTGCCACGAGCGATAAATGTATCGTAAATTCTTTAACTGTGGTATTTATACGTTATAAGTAAATAGTACTACGTCTGAAAGTGAGAGGATAGGATTGCTAAGTGCTAGATAGGGGTGACGTGTTAAATAAATCTTGTAAAACAATTTTTTTCAATTATAAAAAAGCTGGTGGTAAAGGATGACCATATAATGCAGGTGACAAAAGGCCGGAGCAATTGGTAGAGGAGAGCTTTAGGTGGTAAGAGTTGACACAGTCACTTGCAGAAGAGGCAAGTAATAATTCGTTATTTATTTAAGGGCCAGTAATAAGTTTCGACTATTTAAGAACAGGAGAGGACCTTGTTACATTTTTGTAAACTGATATTTCAAGACTATTTTCTGAGACTTCTAAATGTACAGTGTCGATAACACACATAGCACAATTCGTCAAATGTATTAAAATAGTTGTTTATATGTATAATAGAGAATAAAATAGTGATTTAGTTAGTGGTTAAACATAACCTACCTCGTAGAATAGCCTTTTTTGTAACTGCAATTCACCGATGACACATTGATGAAATCACAGCTCGACATAATTCGACATAGTATTGCACCTTAGGTTCGCTGAAAATCAAACCTAATGTTGATCTACGACTTTTGCTTTGTATATATAATTCAACAAGCTCTCAATAGGATTGTGATCAGGAGGCTAAGTTGGTCAACTTAAAACATGCCTTTTTTGGTCGTGTAACCACTGCCTCCCAAATTTGGATGTATCATGTTGGATACATTTTCGTGCCGAAGTTTCACAAAGCATGACATCGCTCGATATTCCTTTATATTTGTTTTGACCTATCATACCATTAATACGATAAAGTGGAACCGTGCAATGCCATACAACAATTTAACCTCCGTTATGTTTCATCCTTTAAACTTTTGGATTGTGTTGTTGGTTGATTCGGCGTCTTATGTACATTTATTTTGCCGATGTAACGGGGTTTCAACCTAATAAATTCGTCAGATCACATAACATTTTTTCACAAACTGGGATTATAGTCCCCGTACTCTCGTGTGAATTGAAAGTCAAAATCATTTTTTATGCCCTTACATAACGTTAGCTCATACATAGTTTCTATTCAATTGTTTGCCTTCTAGGAGCAGTCATAAATGGATCAGATTGAAAATTCCACTGTTGGTGCTGCCAATAGTTTTTCGTGGGCGAATCTTGTGGTTTTCGTCGTCATCTGTATCTGAGGGCACGGCAGTGCCCCCACCAAGTCGAGCAAAAAAGCGGCACGGCCGTACCATCCTTTTCTCGAAACAGTTCAGGCCATTTTCGACCCCCCTATAACTTCGTTGTGGATAAAACTAGGAGCCTGAATTTTCAGTAACCAAGCAGACATCGTATAAACACGGTATATTTCAATTTTGTCACTCACTCACTCACTCACTGACCGATCATCAAAACTCTAAGGCACTTCTAGCAGACATAGAAGCTTCAAATTTAGAATACAATTAGTGTTTAGTGTATACATCAAAGAAAAACTGAAATATTTAGCAATTTCGGTCCAGTTTTCTAGATATACCAAATATTATTATTAATAGGATAGTGTCTGTATATATCCTTTTTCAATTTATCTAGATAGCGGATTTAAAAAATTAACTCCTAGAAATATGCAACAATCAACTGGCGGTTGGGGAATTGGATTTAGTGGTCAATATGGTTCATGTATTTGACGGAATATAAAATAAATATATTTATTATGTATATTTAATAACCATTTGATGAACTTATAATTAAATCAATTTTAAAATAAATTTTATGTTCGGTGTCCGGCCACGGGTTTTCTAGTACATAGGATTATAAAGTTATATTTGCAATGAATGAATCAGTGTACCTGTTTATGTATAATATAAAAGAATAATAGGTGTCAAATAGATAGGTATCTAAATATCAACGGAATGAAAAAGCAATAATGGGACATGTCTTATGAAGTTGTACCAAATTCCGGCAACGTATTAAGTAGACTAAATTGCCCAAAATTGCCATGTAAGAAAGAACACTTATAATCATAACCGCGGCCGCCGGAGGTGGCTTGCCCGCGCCGCGGCTTCCATGCTTCCCGTCCGTCACAGAAAGGCGACCACTTTCTTCCAGGCAATCTTTGGGTCTTATTGCGATATCGCAGGTATACACACAAACCACGTTTTATTAAACTTACGCAAATTGTATCAGTCAGAATGGGTATACAAATTTAAATAATCTTTATATAAATCTAATTTTATAGAAAAATAATGGGTTAAGTAATTTATTAATTTAAAAAAACTTTGAGTGCGGCAGGGAGTGCCGTACATTAGTTCAAGTAGCTTGCTAGAGTCAAGATATAAGATACAAAAAGCATTTGAAATGATAGAATCTAAAGTTGCTGAGTTAAACGAAGAAAGGGAAATTGTTGATGATGACGATGGTCCTGAAAACCCTTTAAACTTTGAAGCTGTGGAAGCTGCAAACGCAATGGATGACTTTCAGGGAATCAATGTGGTAGAAGAAGAGCAGACTGATCTTCAAAGTATGATCGCAAAACTTAATGCCGATCAAAAAAGAGTCTTCGATATGATCACAAATAAAATGGACACAACTGATAATAACGCTGACGTTTTACGCTGTTTTGTGAGTGGAACTGGTGGCACTGGAAAGAGCTTTTTAATAAAAACCCTGAAAGTTTGGGTTAAGACGTATTTAAACAAAAAGGAGGCAGTTAGTGCTCCAACAGGCATAGCTGCATTCAATGTGAATGGATTGACTATACACAGACTATTGCAGCTGCCTGTGGAACATAAGCAAACACCTAAGTACAAGCCACTTTCTGATGAAGTGTTCCAAGTTCTGAGATCAGATTTGAAAGAAGTAGTGTTGTTTATCATCTTCTTCTTTTTTTTTTTTTTTTTTTTGTGATTTGATGATATCCAATGTTACTTTAACATATATTCATTTACGCTTGTCTGAGATATTTGACACAAGTGACGATGAGAATGGGTGGTTTGGAAAAAAATATCTTGTATTTCACCTTTTGAAAAACTCTCAACTGCTCTCAACTTGTTAGGTTCCCTCAGTATGCCGAATCTGTGGATTGAACTGTTCATATACGATGAACTTACTATTAACATGCGACAGCTCAATTAGTCTGACTTTGTTGAAATGCTAAATAGAATAAGATTAGGTGTGACTACACAAAAAGACCGCGACTTACTCTCGACTAGATTAATAACTCTAAAATCTGATTCAAATGAAAACAGATTAATTGAAATAGTTGAACACCTCTCGAAACTTCCTGATCCTGAAATAAAACTTACAGCTGTAGATAGCATATATTGCCCCAGATACCTAACAAAAAGAGCTCGTGAATGCATAAAAAAATATGAAGACGATGCTTCTATGACTGCGGGCCTGGAAGAGAACATAATTATAAAAATAGGAGCAAAAGTCATGTTAAGGCGAAATATTGACGTGAGTCTTAGTTTAGTTAATGGTTTTATCGGTATAGTGCAAAGAGTAAAGGTTGATCCGGAAAATATAAAAATAATTAAGAAAATATACATTACATTTAATAAAGAACATGTTTATGAGCTTGGTCCGGTCAAAACTAAATTTGAAATTATTAATAGAGCTTATGTTCATCGCGAACAGTTTCCTATATGTATAGCCTATGCTATAACTATACACAAAAGTCAGGGCCTAAGTCTAAATAATGCGCTGATGATATCGGTTCTGCAGTATTCACATTCGGTCAAGCTTACGTGGCACTTTCGAGAGTTACAAGTCTGGGCGGCTTACATCTAATTAATGTCGACTTTGGAAATATTAAAGCGCAGGAATCCTCAATTTGTGAATACAATCGATTAAGAGCATTTACCGTCCAGGCAATCGCACTAAACCATCTAATTTAATATAATATGTATTACTTGTGAGATACATTGTGTTTTCATGCGATGGACAAGCCTGTTTATTTAAAACATAAAAGATTTTTAATATTTATATGGTCACTATAAGATGTTGTTAGGTTAGCTAATTACGTAATAACTTAAGACAGAAGGTCCCTTAGGTAGGGACTGAATAAATTAACCTTGGTATTACATAGATCTCACACCTTTTTACGGTAGAAGAACTGAGTTGCGAGACTTGGTTTTTTTTACAAGTTATGTTTTTAATGGCATTAATTACTTTTTTCCAATCCAATTATTGTGCTATTTGAAAGTTCTTAAGAGTTGTTGCGAGAAGCCAGTAAATAAGGTCAACAGTTCAGTTTTGAATGTTTACCACAGCCCTCTTGATGCGATAAATGGGAATGTGCTTCACCATTTTACAACACACCTCCAATGGGATAGTGTGAAAGTAAAAAAACTGCCGCGGAGTGGAAAGAAATCTGTGGCTTTGCCCTTATCACCAATAAGAGCCGACTGCAGGAGACTTAACCCTCGACCCGTGTACTGTAAAAATGTTAGTTATCGTGTACGCACACGAAAAATTGCATTTTTTATATTAGTTCAATGGAAAAATTGCTTTTTTATTTAAATCCAAATTATTTATCTACCAGAAAAAAAAATTATATTTTGTATAGCTGATGGTTTATGTCGGTGAGTGATTTCTGCTGCGCTTTGGTGTTGACGTAGAAGCGAATGATTCATCAACATCCTCCCGATTATAGACAGCGTTCATAGTTTCAGTAGGTGATTCATCTGTTATGTAACATCTTTCGCAAATTCTTATATAGTGCCTTATGCAGGTGGGAACATTACACAGATCGCAAACTGCAGTTGTTTTGTTGTCTTTCTTTTATGTTTTGCAAGATTCACATCTTTGCTTTTTAGTGTTTTACCATTCCGTTGTGAAGGGAATGGTAACATGGTTTCTATTTTATATCCTATCAGTGCCATCGCAGTTTTCACAGAATTTCGCAAGCTTGGTTTGGAAATTCTTTTTTCTAAGTGTTTAGCCGCTGGTTCTAATGATAGTTCTTTTAAAATTTTTTTTCTTTTTCCGGATCTCTTCTTTGAAGTATACATATGTACCATGTTGGATTGCTGATATCATACGATCTGTATGCAGCTAAGGCTGCAGTATCTACTATATTATAAAATAATGTGACTGGCCAACGGTTAGTTTTTCGTTTGCAGCTGTTGAGTGTAATCATTTGGTCAAAAGTATCTACGCCTCCCTTAGTGTTATTATAGTCCATAATAACTACAGGCTTCTGAGTTTGTTCATCAATATCCTCGCCGTGATGTCAAGTTGAAAGCAAAAGAACGGTCTTTTTTGTGTTACTCGCATAGCTGACCAACTGCAGGCATCGTGAGAAACAAAATATCGAACTGAATTTTGCCCGAGTTCTTTTGAATTCTTTATCATTTTGTGTAAACTCCATTGGTAATTGTGGTTTGTTGCCTCTTATTGTGCCAACCAGTGTTGTTTTTCTACTAGCTAGCTCTAAAGCCAATGGCACGGATGTAAAAAAATTGTCGGTGGTAACTTTGAAATTATTATCTAAATAATCTTGTAAAAAATATATCACAAGGCCATGTGCTATGCTATCCGAACGATCCTCACCAGGTTGCTGACCTAAATAAATCTTTCCCGGCAGGGGAAAATTAGTTTTGGCATCTACAACCCAAAATATTTTTATACCGTATCTGCCAGGTTTATTAGGCATATATTGCCGAAACGAACATCTGGCTCTGGTAGCTACTAATTGTTCATCTATAGTTAGCTCTTTTGATGGGTTATAGAGTGCAGTAAGGTTCGACCGAAATACGTCCCAAGTATATCTAAAAGCTGCCAGCTTGTCACTTTGCATGCCGAATGCCCTAGTTCTTGAATCGTCGAACCGAATGAAACGAGATATTTGCTCAAATCGCTCTAAAGACATGACAGCTCTATAAAAAGGCATATTGTGTTGATCAAACAAGTCCATCGCTTCTTCTTTTGACGCTTTTTCAGCACCTGCATACAATAATATTGCAATATATGCATACATCTCATCTGCATCCGTATCATACCATCGACGAAGAGTCTTTGGTGTTCATTCTCCTGAAAATCCTCCTGACGTCGCTCGCCAGATTCAATCTGCATCGAAATTTCTCCTTCTTGTCGCATGTCATCGCCAATTTGTTCAACGCGCAAATCAGGAAGAGGTACATCGGGATCATAATCAAGGTCAACATCCGAAAGGTTTCCATAACCTATGTACATATGTCTGCTTCATAATCTTCAGAATCCTCGGATGGGTGACTTGGTTGATCGAGTTCTTCAAAATTATTATCCAAAAACTCTTGTTCAACATCACTCAATGCTGTATGAGAAGATTTGCTCAATAGATAGGCAACACGTGCTAACACATCATTTCGATCCATTTTTCTAGAGCAAACCAAATAAATATTACATTACTTAGAATAATAAAACCCACAAAAAAAAACAAAACACAAAAAGAGCAAACCTATTTTTATGTAATATGCAGTTTGAACGGTTCTACTGTTTGTATACTATTTATTGTAATCGCTGAGCGTTCAAAGACAACTGAACTGAGTGTCGCACGAAAATCGTTTTTTATGTGGTACTAGCGATTTCCACGGATCGCCATCCCAGAGATAAACATCTGCACCATTGCATCTTATCGCCACTCGAGCAATGGCTACGAATGCACCCATGCGATGTTAGGTGGTACTAGCGACAGCAGCTGTACAAATAATTGCACTAATTCGTTATCGAAAAAGGGATAAAAAGGGTTCAAAATAACGAAGCATATCCATCCCAGAGATAAGACAACGGTTTCAATAAACTATGCAGCCGAAAACCACTGGGCACTGAATGCCCAAGTACACGATATCGGTTTTTTTTTTTGTAAGTCCGAGCTACGAAAATTAAATACAAAATTATTTCAACTGGTTGTTTTCCGTGTACTTTGGCATCGTATGCCCCAAGAAATCATCTCTTTCTTGCTTGCATAGACCAATAAATACGTTAAAATCCAATTTGGGCACTCAGTGCCCAGTACACGGGTCCAGGGTTAAAATCGGTGAGACGACAACCCGGGATGCGTGTGGTGGACATCACGGCGGAGCATTTCGGCGAGTTTTACATTTTTGCTGGCATAAGTCTTACTACCGAAACCTTAGCTCTACGCTACTGAAGCATCTCCTTATTTTTCTCCGAGAAATGGAGAAACTACAACAAAGAAATGTGTCTGTTTAAGTGCCAACTGATTGCTCCGATAGATAGCAACAATTTTAAAAAGAAATATTACAAGAAGATAGCCGGTTAGGCATTTACGAGTACATACTTCGCGTTCAATAAATCCTTAAAAGATCTAAGAGATGATGTTCCTAATATCGAGAATATTTGTCATTTAGTAGTCTAATTTTTGAATAGACAATCTGTTAAACCTTGGTTATGTCCACCACATGGTTTCATTGTTGTAAAAAATTCAAATTGCTTTGTTTTTTGAATTGAATGGACTGATGCCACGAACATTTTATTCTTTTACTTTATACAAAAAAAATGCCCGCCTCAGCACAACAAATAACAAATATTGCTAACCAAAAAACGTTTACCTAAGCATTGTAGCACTAAGTGTGTTGGTGTCATCGACGAAGGCAAACAACAGCAAAAATAACAAACTACGAGTAAGCAATAAAATAATCAATACAAAATAAATTTGTATTTTGTTGATGTAATCAACATTTTCCCTCCTCCGACGTTGTTGCCCAATTGATTTCAAAATTACTACTCCGAATGTAGTTTTGATCTTCCAGTTCGATGTTGGTAGAGTTTTTAGTTGGACACTTGCCGTACTTAAGGACCACAGCCAATAGGCAAATGATAACAGTGGCCGCTGCAAACATTGAACAAAGCCCAATTGTCCAATACCGATGCTCTTTGATGGTCTTCCAGTTGTGGTCGTGTAGTCGGTTGAGTGCCTCGACTGCTTCTTGATAATTGAAATTGGAAATTTCAGTCACATCTTTGTTAATTGGGATGACGGTCTCATTTGTAAAATAAACCGAAATTTGAGGTGATACGGATGTGTTTATAGTAGTAATTGATTTGCTAAAGTGCATCATTATTCTCCTTTCCTTGATTAATTTCGCTTCCAATCGTATGAATTTGGATTGGATGACGCAGTCCGGAGTGATGGAAATAATTCCCGTGTTATTAACAAACACTTCTTCTCGAGTAGGTCCACAGTTTACAAAAACAGTAGTTGCTTCGGGTGTAATGAACATCCAGGTATTGCGTGTCCACAATTCTTTCCATACAGTGTGTGTTATTCTTAGCGTCCTAGATGAACATTGCTTGAAAGCTAATTTCTTATACAGTTGCTGGACAATACAATCCTCACTCTGCTCAATACTGTGAAATATTGATGGCCGGAGGATGTATGTTGTTTCATTGAGAGTTGATGCCTTGCTTATATCTTCCAGTGGTATTTCGAAATACCTCTGTAGATTATAGTTGACTCCAAGCACCGACTGCTGTAATTGTACTTCTCGAAATATCTGCTCCCCGATCCTTTCAGGAACAGTGTTAGGTTTAATCAGGTCATATTCATAGGAATCACTGATCATGAAGTATCCAGTTATTAAAATCTCTGTTGAAGTCGAGGACATCTCTAGTTTGTCCATTGGATCTGGTAATACCTCCATCTCTGGGCCAAGTCTCTCCGCGCACTTCTTAATGATTTCCTCCATGCTCTTGTGTGATAAGAACTCGAACAAATGACTACGTTTAAGATATGCATTTAGCAACTTATTGTATTTCGTTTCTATTTCTCGCATGTAGCTAAGTGCAATTAGATATGCGTTCATCACATGTATATTTATTTTATTCTCGTCAACAATGCTGTACCAAGATTCCATCTTGTTAATCTCCTCTAGACCGGCATTCAGCTTTTTTGTAAAGCTGTTGATTTTACTGTTGATTCTAGCTTCCGTCTCGTTCACACTGGATATTGTAGACAACATGATTTTACTGTTTGTTTTGCTACTTTTTATCAGGGCCTTCTGGTTGTTATCTAGGTCCTCGATATCATGGTATACTTCATCGTTTACTCCGAATATTGAGGTGAGAATGGTTCCTAGTAGTCCTCGTTTTTGCCTTCGCAAAGGTGTTACTTGGAGTCTATTAAAAATTGAAAGTACGTTCTTCCATTCTTCTTCCATGTGATGAATCAATTCATCGCATTGACTTTCCTTTGTTAATGATTTTGCCTTGTTGCACAACTCAGCCATTTGATCTCTCGTCTTGTTCATATTAACTTGATCCCGTAAGATGTCTGTGATTGGAAATCGAACGCTTGTACGTAGCTCTGCTCGTTGAATTTTGGCTGTTCCAATTTGTTCCACAAATAATCCAGTCTCTGGATGTGTTATTGTATAATTTGTAGACCCCGGCATGACGGATGCGAATAACGACAGAATTACAAGAGCAGTCGAGAAGCTTGATGTTTGGGTTTTATCGCTCAGCTTCCTCTTGGGCCTGCTGGATGAATGATTCGAGGAATGTAATATGTTACTATCAGACTTCATGTTATTTTCTTCGTTTGGCAGTAAACACACCTTGGCTATTGGCCGCTTGAATGTTCCCTTCTCTGTTTTTACTGTTACTACTCTGACAAGCCCATCAATTCCGCTGTGCACTTCAATTATTCTGCCTAGAGGCCATTTCGTTGGTGTCAGAAGCTCATTTTTCAACAGCACCATTTGCCCAGGCTCCAAATTCCTTGCGGGTTGCTTCCACTTGTATCGCTGTTGCATCTTGTTTATGTATTCCTCGTACCAACGTTTGCAAACATCTTGTTTAAGTTTTTGAATCAACTTCCACCTTTTTAAACTATTCTCTGCCATGTCCAGAATGACTTCATGCTGTGGTGCTATCAGTGGTGATCCAATAATGAAGTGACCTGGTGTTAACGCATCTAGATCTTCAATGTTATCTGTTAGTGGACAGAGTGGTCTTGAGTTCAAGCATCCTTCTATTTGCACCAGAATGGTATTCATCTCTTCGTATGTTAATTTTTGCTCTCCTATGATGCGATTCAGGTGGTATTTAACTGATTTAACTCCTGCTTCCCAGAGTCCACCAAAATGTGGAGCTCCCGGTGGAATGAGATGCCACTCGATCGCATTTTCGGCTAGCGTGGATTGTAGTGCGTCAATAATATTTTTTGCCCCAATAAAATTTGTTCCATTATCGCTGTATAGATGGTTTATAGATCCTCTTCTGCTGATCATACGTCGCAATGCTGCCATAAACCCATCCGTAGTTAAATCTGAAGTGAGTTCGATATGCACTGCCTTTGTTGCCATGCAGACAAACAGCGCTATGTAGGCTTTGTGCGATTTAACACCTCGAGTTTGTGAGCATCGTATGTTGATTGGCCCAGCGTAATCTATCCCATAATGTGTAAATGGCCGTGAAAACCTTACTCGAGCCTCCGGAAGTTGTCCCATAAGTTGATTTGATTCCTTAGCCTTGAATCGACAACACTTCATGCATTGATTTATTGTTGCCTTGACAGTGTTTGTTCCTCGGATTATCCAAAATTTTCTCCGAATGTGGTTCAGAGTTAGTTTCACTCCACCGTGAAGTGTATCGATATGGGTCTTGTTTATGATTAATTTTGTCAGCGGGTGTGATGATGACAGAATCATAGGGTGCTTCTGATCAACTGATAAGTGAGCATGTTTCAACCGACCTCCCACTCGCAATATCCCATTGGCGTCGATGAACGGATTCAGTGATGATATCTTGCTGTTCGATTTGATTGCCTTATTTGCAATAAGGCTCTTTATGTCTTCAGAAAAAAATTCCTGCATGAAATTGCAATAGTCATGCCGGAGCTTCTCATTTCTTGCGAATCTCTGCTCCAACAACAAGAATCGTTTTAACGCCATTTTGCGTGAATCACCTAAGACTGTGCGATCCTTTAGCAGTGGTAACTTGACGATATATCGTCCTGTTTTATCCCTTTTGTGTGTCAATAGGTAGTGAATTTCGCATTTCTCATCTTCTGCAGACCTGACCCTTGCGACGGGTATTTCTTCTAGCTCCCAACATTTCTTTAATCCTTCATCTTCGCTGCACACACTGATACATGAAGTAAGGACTTTGGTTTGTGCTTGCGGTTTTGATGTTAAGTTGGTCACTACCGGTCCAGACAATATCCAGCCAAACCTTGTATTTTGTGCCATTGGAGTATTAGGTGGACCTTTGATCAATCCATGGGTCAGGAAATGTGGTAAAATGTCTGATCCTATCAGCAATTCGATATCCTTTGGTTGTCCGTACCATGGATCCGCCAACTTCAAGCCTTGAATATGTGGCCAATCGTTGGGTGAAAATTGTTGTAATGGCAATCTTGATGTGATAATAGGCATTACCAGAGCGTTCACCTCCATGTTGACTCCTTCATCATGAATTGATTGAATGGTAAGGCGGCATGCTGCGATAACTTGTGTGGCCTGACCATTGATTCCATTTATCCTTGACTCATACTTATCCAACGGTGCCCTTAACTGATGCGCTAACTTTTCTGTCACGAAGCATGATTGAGATCCTTGATCAATCAGAGCTCGTATCAGTTTCACTTGTCGTCCAACGCACACATTTACCATGGCTGTGGCTAGTAGTACCGTCCTGTTAGCTTGACATGCAGCGACGATTCGCGTTGTCGATGGTGATTCTTCACCTGATCCCTTGCTTGTTACTAAGACGGCTGCCTTTTCACTTTGAGGGAAATGAAGAAGGGAATTATGCTGTTGTGCGCATATCTTGCAACCCTTCTTTGACAAACATTCTTTAGCGGCATGTCCATCTCGCAAACAGTTGAAATACAGCCTTGACTTCTGGATCACTTCCCTTCGGGTTTTTGGTTTCATACTTAAAAATCTCTTACAGTTGAACACCTGATGATTCTCGCCACAAACAGCGCATTTTGGCTGCGTAACTGTAGTCAAGTGGCTTTTTGTAGAGTTGGGTTTTACCGCTTGCGATTGGTGTTCTCTGCTGAATTCGCGACTGCCCTCCAATCCCCTGAATCTGCCCTCAATAAAGTCAAAAAATGTATTTAACCTAGGAATTTCTGTTGATGTTCCTTTTGATTGTTGGTACAGCCTTCTTGATTCATTGTCTAGTTTTGGATATAGGATTTGTATCACCAATGGATCCCAGGAACTGACATCCACTCCCAAGTTGCTGATTCCGTACAGGATTTTCCTTGATGTATCCATCATAGTCTTTAGATCCAGAGCATTTTCATTTCGAACTGGTTTCAAAGTAAGCAGTTTTTGAATAATGTTGTTGACCAACGCTGCTGGATTTTGAAATCGTTTGGTTAGCAATTCTATTGCTGTTGCATAATTGCTTGCAGTAGGTGATAGATGGTTGACAATCCTTGCTGCTTCTCCGGTTAGATTACCCTTCAAATACTGCATTCGTTCGACATTGCTTAAGGTTCTGGTTTGGTGTATTAACCGATCGAACAGTTCCCAAAATTGTGTCCAGTCCTCATACTTTCCACTGAATGTTGGTATGGTTATGGGTGGAAGTTTAATTTCCCGATGCCTCTCAGGCTGTGTTACTACAGCTTCCCTCTGGTACTGTGTCTGTTCTATTTCTTTTATTTGAATATATGCATCTTGATACATCTGCTCCAACTCAAGAAATTCCTCGTCGTAATCGGCTTTCTCCATTGACACCATAATTTCCTCATTAACTGTTCGTACCGTTGTCCAGCATTCTTATAATTGACTCAGCTTGAACTTGAGATAGACGGAATTCTGGCTGAAATCCAGACTGTCAATTAGGCGTAAAAATCTCCCTTTGGCGAGGTTCAACTTAGTGCACTGAATTGAGGACTTCGTCTTTCCAATTGAATCTTCCGTTCTATCTGATGATGTGCTCCTTGGTGGCTGAACTGCTGTAGCTGGATTTGAACTGGCTGGTAATTCTGGAATATCGGCTCGCCTGTTCGTTGACCACTGAGCCAGTTTTGACTTCAAGGCACCTTTAATGTCATGATACCTTGATTCGAACTGGCTAAAATACTTTTTGGCAAAGTATTCATGATGCGGGTTCGTCTTCCTTAAGTCTTCTAGGTACCCATTGTTTAGTTGGAAGTCAATCCAGTGCTGCTCCAGTTTCTCGAGCCGTGTCTTGAAATAGTCCACAGAGTACCGTGATTCTCCATCCTTTTTGAAGTTTGTCCACAATCGATGAATTTCTTCCGTGATTCTCGTCTGATTTAGTGCGATTTCTTCGATGTCGCTCATGTTTACTGCGTAATGGAGTACGAGCTATCTTCTATTTCCACTGTTTGAATATATTGATCTAGTACCACTTTTAACTAATCACTTTCCACTATTCCGGCTAATCCGGCTCGAAGGACCATGTAAAAAATTCAAACTGCTTTGTTTTTTGAATTGAATGGACTGATGCCACGAACATTTTATTCTTTTACTTTATACAAAAAAATGCCCGCCTCAGCACAACAAATAACAAATATTGCTAACCGAAAAACGTTTACCTAAGCATTGTAGCAATAAGTGTGTTGGTGTCATCGACGAAGGCAAACAACAGCAAAAATAACAAACTACGAGTAAGCAATAAAATAATCAATACAAAATAAATTTGTATTTTGTTGATGTAATCAACAATTGTTGATTAGAGCAACAAACTTCTGTTTTTAAATACTAATTAAATACATATATTAAAAGCGCTTGACACCTAAATAGCTTAGAGCCCAGTTGGACGGTGAGCATTTTTCGGCCTGAAACAGAAATGGCATTTCAATCAGCAAAAAATTATGTTTTCTGACTGGATACACGTGTCATTAGTTCGTACATATGATAAGTTTCAGATTCAGTTCTCGTAAGTATTTTTTATAAAATTTATAAAATAAATTAAATATAAAATTCTTCGTTTTAGATGGATTTAACTCTAAGGACGATCATCCGAAGTTGACAAAAGTTATCGAGAGCTCTGCTTCTTCGCTGTCAACGGTCAAAAAGTGGGCAGCAGAGTTGAAACATGGTCTCATATTCCTCGGTGATAACTCACATGAAGGACGGCCAAAATGCAGCCATCGAAAAAGTGAGATAACTGAGGCTGTGAGGATAGGAAGGATGCGAAACATCTTGCACAACAAATTAGGAGGCGCTTTTGCTGAATGCCGATCAAAAGTAAATGCCCAAACGATATTCGCAGCTATTTTTGGACCACTTTAACAGGGATCCGACCCTTTTTTTAAGGCAATTTTTCACCATAGAAGGTTGGAGTAATATAACTTTTTCGAAAATTCGCGAGAAGATGCTTGGTTCGAAGAAGAAACAAATCATGACGATAACACCCCTGTACGCATCTGATGGGAAAATTGAGGGAGTACGATTTGCTCGGTCATCCTCCCTATTCTACTAATTCGTCAGTCTCAGGCTTCCATCTGTTTCCAAACTTGAAAAATGTTGTTTCAAGAAAGGGGGTCTCCCTGCCGAGAAAGAATGCTGATATTGGAGAAACGCTAGACCAAGTGTATTCAAGTCAAGGAGGGATCTGTAGAAAAATAATCATTTTTTAACTGAAATTCATTTTCAGGCGGAAAACTTTTCACCTTACCCTCATAGAACTCACTCCTTGAGGCAATTTTCGGGACTGTCCAGTGAAAAAGGAGTTATAGTGTTCCCGTACCTGGGCGCCTTTCTTCAATTTCTTTCGAATTCAGATAATTGACGGTTAGCGAATACAATTTATCCATTGCCAATCATCAAGATTGATACTTTTGAACACTTTCTAAGGTCAGCTCAGGTTCAGAAAGCATAATATTTTTCTCTCCAATTCTCAAAATAATAAAAAAACCTTTGTTTTGTAATTAAAACTGGAATTGAACTGAAATCACGTTCATTAAACATCTAGCATCCGCATTTACTCGGTAAAACAATTATGCCTCTTCCCAGATGTTTTCGAAATAAGTAAATTAACTCTAGCATTCTTGCATATTCAGTAAAACCGTTTCCTTGTATTAGTAGAGCTCTTGACAGGGTTGACATTTTCCTCGAGGCTTTGATAATTAAATCAATTAATCAGCGGAGTTTCGCCAATTTACTTGGTAGAAGTCAAAATTATCTTGTTCCACTGTCTATGTACTATATTTGAATGTTATGTTGCTCCTTTTTGTCTATCTTAAGTCTACGAATTATTCCCTGATTCTTTAACGAACCAACATTTAGCTTAGATTACAATTTCACTAAAAAAAAGGAGGAAGAAAATCATCCAGCGGCGATTGCTCGTTATTGGCACTCAGCATTGCTCCCTGGAGTGCAATCGCGATATTGGATATAGATATACGTATGCCCGTGCATTATATTTACTGAACTTGGAATAACGAAGCATGTAATTTAAGGATGCTTCCTTGACATTAGTGGTATACGTAAGGTTACCCTTGATTCTTGAACGATTCCTGAATGAATTGTAATTTAATTTCCCGTTCATCTCAATCTCCTGTTACAATTACCGAAAATATCGACAAAATAAGATATTTCCTGCCGTATAAAGTTGATTTTTGCTTTAGATTCAGTACGTTTTTTATAAAAGTATGGCCAATAGACAGCTCTCCATCGCATTGCGGATGCGAGCCACGTTTAAATGTTCGACTTTTTTAGGGGTGAGTTGCCGTGAAATCTTTTTCTCTAGCCTGCCATTAATCATTTTGGTCACTTCGCTTTTATTATTTCTTGTATATGTAGTGATAAAATAAAATATTTTTCTGTTGATAGAAAAATTGGCAAAAAAGTTATTTTTCGGTTTCCAACCTTTGGGGAATTAAAAGTTACATTAAAAGAACGTCCCTGGTGTAGCGAAGGAGTGACGAAGGATTTTTTTGCAATTTATCTGCAAACGAGTTTACTTTCGAAATTATTTCATTACTTCAGCATATAGGAGGTTTTGGTTATCCAATACATTGTATATTTATAGATAAAATTGCTTTTCAAGCCTAGGGCTTCAATACATAATCTAAATTCATTGAAAAAGATTATTTTGGGAAGAGTTTTGTTATTTCTTGTTTAAACTCTATCTATTACTTTTCCTTACCTTGCCGAGATTGGAAACACGCTAAAAACACTGCTTAACCCACTTTGATTTGTAAATAACTCAAAACAATATTGGGGATTTGGTCAATCGTTTCGGCGGTATTCATTTCCACTGAATGTCTTGAATGATGTGCATCTTTATGGGATCTATAGCCATCTTTAAACCAAATTTCTACCAAATTGTATGAACCGCGACTAGAAGAGGCCTGGTGCCGCGAATGCGGTGCTTTTTTACTTTTATCAATAAGGTTGATTTATTGATATTTTGCTTCTCTCAACCCATTTGTGCTGCCAAGGACCTAAGCCTAAAATAAACGTAAATAATAACTTTAGCCGCAAGTTTATCACCTCCAATATTCCGCCCTCCTTTTATAGCAAGAAACCTAACAATTTTTAACCTATTTTCAGTAAGCATCCCAAATTTCCCCCCAAATCTTACCATAACTGGAGTTTTAAAACATCTACTTCTAACTTTCACACACCCATCCATTTCTCACCTTTATATAACCCCAAGGTCAACGTGTTTCGTTTAATCTAACTCCAAAAACTATTGCCACCCCTACATCCCAATTACCTGCCCCGAATTCATTTCCTAATCCGGAGCCAAGTATCTTAATTTCCGAAGCTTAATTTTCCTTAAACCCCCCTCCAACATCTCCAACCTAAATCCCATCATTTCACCCAACTCTTCATTTGTCCCCACACCAACAACTTCTGCCCCATCTACCCACTCCTCTGTCACTCCTCAATTATTCGTTGATCCTCTTCTGCCTCCTACAGTTTTACTTACGCAGCTAACTGCTGACCCCAACCAAAGTCGCTACGTTCTCTCTCGACTGAGAGATAAAAAGACATATGAGAATATTCGCCTCCTTTTGGCTAACCTCCACCATAAATCAGACTTGGCTTAATATGAAGGTAAAACAAACACAAGCGTCATGATCTTCATTCAACAAGAAGGTCTCCCTATGGATTTGGTTGGCCTCAAGAACCTCTTCATCAAATACCGTGAATTTTTCAATATTTCGCTCCAAAAAGTGTCAAAGGATCTTCATACCTTCCGCTAATACATTCATTCAAAACGAGTATCGCATCTTCAATGTAGTAGAGCTGACCATGACAAGTTTTTTCCTCCCTAATTGTCCCTCTTTTCCTGCAGCCTTCTAATATCGGAATGTAAGAGGTCTTCACTCAAAAACTCAAGCTGTCTTCCAACAGTTTATGCTCTACCCTTTGAAATCTTTGCTCTGACTGAAATAAATTTGATAACCAGGATAAATAACTTTGAACTGTTCCCATAAAATTTTAACGTTTATCCCGATGACGCAATCAGCCGAAACACTGAGGGAGCCCTTGTCGGGGCGTCCTTAATTCAATTGAATCTTCCCTTATTGCTAGGTCATTCTCCCAACATTTCGACTTTGTCCCAGAAAACACTGTACATCATTTGTTCCTACATCTTGCCTTCACAACCTATTGAATCCTATCAACTCGCTATTGACACAATTGACCAAATAATTGATTTAAGAGATCCCCTGGTTGAAATTCTTATCTTCAACGACTTTAGCCTTCCTCATCTTAATTGGGCTCAACTTGGGCTGAAGATCAATCATTTTATATTGCCACCAATCCCACTACTGCCAAAGAATGACTCTTCTTGGATCGACTTACAGTTTCAAACTTAAGCCAAGCTAGTGGCATTTTAAACTACATGCGAAGACAACTAGACCTCATATCCACAATTGATCCCTTCAACTCCTCTGTCTCACTTTGTCCCTTTTCCCTTTCAACCATCGATAACTTCCATCCTCCCCTCCTTCTTTCCTTTTTTAACGATTCTCCGTTACAGAACACTCTTCCTATAGTTCTGCCTTCTCACGATTTCCGCAAAGCAAAATTTCACCAAATTAATGAACACATCAAAAAAGCCCTTCTCAATTTTGATAACCCAACCGTAAATGATGCAATATCCATATTCTACAAGGGAGTTCTCTAAGAAACAAAAGAAATAATCAGTGGACAATCTTCCTTCGTACTCAATCTTCCAATGACTTTTCCTACTACATAGGCAACTATCTCCATTTTACCGCTCTTCACAACTCTCTCTATCAACGCTCAAATCTCAAATGGTCATCAAAATCTCAAATGACCCTAATATTATCGCCAACTTTTGCGGGATCTTTTTTAAACGATCTTTCGCCGAAGACTTCTTTGTTGCGGACCTCATTTACTTCGATTATTTACCGAATTTCTCTCTTGGACCATTTCTTCCTCGTACAGTCCATCCCTATGTCATCGAAAACAAATTAAATTAACTTAATGATGAATTCACTTCTGGGCCTGACGGTCTCTCTGCTCAGGTGAATTCCCCCAGTTATGGAAAATCTCATTTATAACCCCTATACACAAAAATAACTATTGTCCCATTGCCAAACTGTCTCATATAGCCACATTCTTCGAGAGTATTTAGTACGAAATATTAAGTTTTCGCTTTAATCTTTCATCTCCCATAGGCAACATGGTTTTGTCAAATGTAGATCTACAACCACATACCTTGTTCAATTTGTATTTTTACCCTCTCGGTTTTAGAGAATGCAAAGAAGTCGACGTTATTTCAAACGATTTCAGCAAAGCTTTTGATAAAATCTCCCACAGATTAATACTCTTCAAATTGTCTTCCCTTGGCTTCGATCCCATTTCCTTGAAGTGGATATTTTCATACTTGGGAAGTCGTTATTACATTGTTCGTTTCAGATCCGCCTTTTCTAACTCTTTTTTAGCTTCCTCCGGCGTCCCCCAAGGCATCCTCTCAGGTCCATTTCTTTTCGCTCTTACCATTAACGATATTGGAATGGTGATTAAACATTCCCATATTTCACTATATGCCGACGACATCAAGTTCTTCAAGACCTCCTCCAGTCATGACTCTTCCCTTATTTAATCAGATATTAATAAATCGTTTTTCTATCTGGTGTTCCAAAAATGATCATTTCCAAATGCCAATCAATCACTTTTTCACGTAAACCAATTAAACTTTCTCCTCCTCTATACTTCCTCAATAATCAATAATCGGCCCATCTCCACCGTTCAGGCTATCTACGATATTGACACATTATATGACCAGGAGCTAAATTTTCGCGCACATATCGATAGGGTAATTCTTAAAGCTAATTCAGCACTCGGTTTCGTGAAGCGATGGTCTAAAAAATTCTCCAACCCTTACGTTACCCGATCTCTTTACATAACCTTTGTTCGGCCCCTTTTTGAATGTGCCTCTCAGCAAACCCACTTTTTTAGAATCAAGATCATCCAACGCCAGTTCCTACGTTTTACACCTCGAGATCTCATCTGGAACTATCCTTTGCTTTACCACCGTATGAAGACCGTCTTAAACTAATCAGCATGAACGCGTTGGAGGAAAGAAGAACTGTATCTGACATTCTTTTCATCCATCGACTCCTTTCAGGTACCATTGACTGCGCAATCCTCTACAACTGTCTCGATCAAGTGCCAAGTATTTAAATTTTCTGTTTAAAGACCCCATATTTCTCCTTGTTAATTTCCAAGTTCACCGCCGTAGCACCTAACCCATATCATGTGTTCCTCCAGTGTCTTCCCGGTCACGATGATATTGTCCACGTATGCGAGCGTATGGGGTGCCGCTCGGGACCTAGTGTACGCTGGAATGTATCCTGAATGTAGGCCAAATGGCATAACCCGCCCCTGAAAAAGGCCTCTTCTTGTATTTTAACGTATTTTACCTCTCTTAAAACTGCAGGATTCTTCTGATAATACCGTTGTTTTATCAGCCGATCATCCTTCATATTGATCTTGTGGACGTGATGTTTGATGTCCCCTGAATTTTACCGAATCTTCGAATCTCGTCTACTAAGAATGCGGCAATTGTTTTTAGTGTCATCCACCTCGGTCCGCTCTTCTATTGTGTTCAGGAAGTTTTTCTTCTCGGCGTCCGTTGCACGCTGCTGTGTTGACTCATCTGCGCAACTCCATGGAAACCTTTCGTTCGGTGGGTTGCTCGATGAGTAGTTGTGTGCTTCGGAAAAGTAGATTTTTCCTTGACTTGCTCGCCTCATGCTTTCTATGAATTTTTCCTCTGGGTCTTCCTTGTATGTCCCTGTGGTGACTAACCTGTAACGCCCCGTAGTTCCATGAATGGTGCAGCATTACATTGGGAGGGTTATTTGATGAGTCGCATCATTGAGGTTCTTAGTCTTTTAGTGTGATCATTTTCTTGGCGGAAGGTGATGAACTCGCTGCTACATTCGATGGTTCCCCGAGGCGAGGAAATATGTATATTCCCAGGACTAGGGGATCGATGGCCTCTTAAGATGTCCCCACCAGCTCTATCATGTGCCTAATGGAACCATCGGCCATCTTTGCCTTGATGTCAGCCTGAACAATCGTCCCTTCCTTGGCGACATCTATTGCGGCAGTTTAATTCACAAAGCTCCTTATGGCTTCTGTGTCGAGGATCCCTGTCGCTTGTTGTTGTCCTAAGTGGATGCTATCGGTTATGCAATAGGCCTCCAGGGCCAGAGGGTTTCATTTTTCAGGTTAATCATCAGGATAATCTATCTAGCTGTATTTTGTATATTCCGGCCAATTGTTGTTCCGGAGTGTAAGCCGCATGTCACATGATGGTCTGCATAGCCAGATCGTAGTCTTTTAAGGGTGCCTTCAGACGCTGCCTTCTCCGGCGGATGTTGTTTTCCAGGAAGAGCTGCAGGAAGTCCACCCTGACAACTTTGTCAACCGTTTTCGGTTATTATTCCGGTACCACATGAGTCCTTGGTCGCTCAGAAGTTCAGGCATGGTTCGGAGATGAGATCCAGGGGCAGCTTGTACTCTTCTGTGAGCTCTTCCATCCTTTCCAAGAATGCGAATGGCTCCTTACCACCAATGTACTTTAATGCCCATTTGCGGACTCGGTCGATATGACTAGGTAAATTACCGGTGGTGTAGCTCATCGAGCTCGGGCCTCCGGACCTTGATATCTCTCAATATTAGTTTGCTTTTGGACTGATATTGAGAAATACCTTAGTTGTCCCTTGTCACTGAGTTTCGTCGGGGTCGCCGGTCCTACTGGTGTGGTGGGAGTGGGCGTCAGACCATCTCTTGATCTCTCGTAAGTTTCGTCCCTTGTATTCAAATCGACAGTCGATGCCGTAAAGCGCTTTTCCAAACTCAGTATTTCTTTTTAAGTGAGTTTAAAAGGTTGTGAAAATGTTAATTTACGTTGCATACGTTGTCCTGGTGAAATATGATTTTTTTCTTCTTCCAGCCAGGCCTCTTCTCATGAATTTTTAACAAGATCCCTTTACAAATCCAAAATACGCTGGCCATTATATCATGCACATTTTGTATGGTTTCCGGTGTGGTTACGGTTTTTAGCCGTGTTACTGAATTCATATTTATCTTAAGCAACATCAATCATTTTCTTTCTTGAAGTCTTGTTACGTTGCCCATCATACTTCCTTATTTAAAATTAACGAATCGTCAACATTTTGAAAACGGCCACCGAAGAAATGTTTTGTCTTCTTCTGCTTTAGACTTCATTTATTTTCATTTTTTCCCAGACTTATTTCAGTGACATTTCCCTTTTCCATATCTCCAAATTGGGTGAAAACAGAAAGAAGTCCTTGAATAATTTAAACTGCGGCTCGAACAACCTCCACTATGGATTTCTACCTATACACCACGTCCCGGTAACGTTGTGCTGTTTACATATGCACGGCAGTCAATTCCATTACATGGCTTACTTTACTGTCAAAAACTTGTTTCTTTTTCTTGTGCCAGAAAACTTGCTGGGCATATCGTAGCCGTTGTAAAAATCCAAATACAAATAAATGGGATGATTTCAATTGGTTTTATGACACCAAGTCCCCTTTTTTCTTTCGCAGATACCTATGGCAGTACGTGGTTAACCCCGACAAAGTTTACGCGTCACGAACTTTCGGACACAATGTCATGGGAAGCTCGACCTAAATTAATTTCCAATATTAGAGATTGAATTACAACTTCCCATGGGCCGCTGATCCTGGATATGGCATTGGTGATGTGTGGATATAAAAAAATATCGTTTTGTGGCCTGCATGACAAAATCTAATTGGGTTCAAGCAGGGGATAAATGGGTCCAGTTATATGACCAATAAGTAAAGTGGAAATATCTTGGCCCCTCAATCGGTGTAATGTTTAATCAAGGCCCTTCGTGATGGGCTGTGAAATTGCCTGCTGAACGTTCGTCACTTTCACTTTGGTTATCCCCTTCCCTAATAATTGAATGGTTACGAGCGTGTGATAGGGTTACTTGTAGGTAAAGGGCTTTATGACAAAGGCATTTGCTTTGCCAAATGAGCGGCGGATGAGACTGGTGGATATTTGTTTTCCGAGGTGTAACTTGCTGCCAACCAGCTTGGTACTCTCATGTACATAGGTTTATTAATCTTCTCACCCAAGCATATGAAAAGTCATTCATTTCACATATCCCTATACCCGGCCACAAATAATGAACTGTGATGCCTTCGTAGCACTCACATTTCCCCAAGGAGTCTGTCTGCGTAGAAAGAAAGGAAAGCAAAAAAAATCGCCGTATGAAAAATCTCAGAAAATGAAAATGGATCACCTTATCCACGGAGTAGCAACACTCATACGCATTGTTGTTCATTTACGTGACTATGATGACGATGACTGCGGCATGCAATGAGCATCCGTCATTAATTCTGAGCAGTAATTAAGTCATGACTGCGCCAAGGAAGCAGAAAAGAACTTTATGACTTCTCCCGCAGTATACCGGTATATGGGTAAGGTAACGTGCCATTTTGTACTGCCTTCGAAATTAATCAAACTCAAGTGAGTTTTACGGTGCACCCTTTTTCTTGTCTTCACTCTTTTGCTGTCAAAAGTTTTCTTGATTTCAGTGCAAATTTGATTTTCTTTTCTTTTGTAAAATAAAAGAAAAGCAAATTGAGTTTTCCGGTGGAATTTTGTTGACACTTGGTAAATACTGGTATTTGTTGGTGGTTTGTTAACTGGACACTGCAGTGTTAGGTTTAAGTGGGGGCAGCAGCCCGGTACAGCTCCTTGGGGAAATGGAGGGCAATAAACGAAAATAAATGATTCCAACCCCTTGGTAAGACAATTTAGGAACGTATGAAAACGTGAGGTTTTGGGATGAGAAAATAACCTTTTTCTCATTGTTGCCAGTTTTTGGATCTGATTTTTTTTGGTGCGAGTGTTTATTAAAGGTAAAGATGAGAATTCAAAGGCAATGCGGGAGCTACGTTGAAATACTCGCTTTAGAGAGTATTTTCGTCTTGCTTTGATGACTCAAAATGCGAATAAATAACTAAGCAGGAAGCAAGCACTTGACTGTACTCGATAAACGCTTTGAGAAATCGGACGAGTTCAAATATCTGGGTACCGTATTGACCGCTAGAAACATTATAAAAATCGAAATAAATAAAAAAGCTGCACATGGGCAACGCGCTTTTTTTCGCGATGAAAGAATTATTCAAAACAACTCTTCTGTCCCGCAAACTATTGCATAATAATATCTTTGCGGATGTGAAACTTTTTTTCTGGCTAAGAAGGAGGAAATAGATTTCGGGTCTTTGAAAACAAGATTTTAAGGAGAATCTATGATAGAAAACAGGACGCAAAGACAATCGAATGGAGAAAACTACGCAATCAAGTACTCGAGAAACTTTAATCTCCGAGCAATGAAATTGCGAAGACTTGATGGGCAAGACTCGTAGTGGACAAAAGAATAATGGAAGGGTAATATAAGTGTAGGTCAATACATAGAAGAGATGGAACAGTACTGTGAAATGCAGAAGGAATACATTTATTTTCTTCTTCTTTATTTATTCGTCTTGTTAGTTAACAACTATGATAGACTAATATAATACAATGATAAGTATACAATAAACCTTTTATAATACTAACTATAATCTAAAATGACATTGTGAAAATTCCATTATGATACTTTTACAAAGCCATCTTGACATGTGGAAATCAATTTCATGTGTAATTAGATTGTAGTTATCACATGCCGTATTAATAGGACTATTTTTTACATAATTCGTTGTGTGCCTGCCAGTAACAAAAAAAGAATTTATCCTAGGACGAAGAATGCGAGATGGCGCATAAATATTAAGCATCGATAGCAAAAGCGGACAATCAATATGACCTGTTAGTATGTCATTTGCAAAGAGAGCAGAATAGTACATTCTTCTTTGAGCAAGCGGTTTTAAATTTAAAAGTGCGCATCTGGTTTTATAGGAAGGCATTTGGTTATTCCAATAAATTTTTCGAAGAGCAAATTTGGTAAACCTTTTTTGAATTTTCTCAATCCTTAATTCAGCGTTGCGATAGTAAGGGTTCCAAACTATGCAAGCGTATTCCAAAATGGAGCGAATTATTGAATTAAATAAGCTCTTTAGGGTATAGGGATCATTAAAGTCCTTGGAATTTCGAAATACAAATCCAAGCAAACAATTTGCTTTGGTAATTATATAATCGATATGTTCTGTGAAGCTCAATTTAACATCAAAAATTATTCCTAAATCCTTCTGGAAAGTAACTCTTTTCAATACTGCATTTTGAATACTATAATCGAATATAATTACTGATCTTTTTCTATTAAAAGTTATAACAGAGCACTTTTGAATATTTAGAAGCAACCCGTTTAAAATGCACCAGTTATTGACAGAATTTAGGTCATTTTGAAGTTGAATTGCATCAGAAATCGAGTTTATAGATCTATACATTTTTAAGTCATCAGCGAATAAAAGACAATTAGATGATTTTATAACCGATGGAAGGTCATTTATAAAAATTAAGAAGAGGAGCGGACCAATATGACTGCCTTGAGGAACACCAGAATAGTTTCGTATTTCTTTGGAAAGTACGGAACCAATCTTAACAAATTGTTTCCGATTTGTTAAATAACTATCTAACCATTTTAAAATATTAGAATGAAATCCATACATTTTAAGTTTTCTTATAAGAACGTTATGTTGAACGCGGTCAAAGGCTTTTGAGAAATCAGTGTAAACACAGTCAGTTTGCAAGTTTTTTTCGAAATTTCGAAGACAATAGTCGGTTAAAATGACCAGGTTAGTGGTGGTCGACCTACCAGTTATGAAACCATGTTGACATTCCGAGATACAACTAGCGACAAAAGTATATAGCTTATTTTTTACAATTGCCTCAAATATTTTGGGAATCAATTGTAGTTTTGCTATAGGTCTATAATTTTCGACGATTCCTTTAGGTCCAGATTTATGGTAGGGTGTGATAAAGGAACTTTTCCATGAATCGAGGAAAACACCCAATTCAAGAGAAATATTAAATATGATTTTTAGAGGTTTTACAAGGCTACCCTTGCACATTTTAAAAAATAATGGTGGAAAACTATCAGGTGCGAGACATGTGCTCGATTTTAGAGATGATAATTCTTGTAAGACATCATCTTCTGTCAACAACAAAGAACCAAGATTCAAAATTTGTTTGTCATGGTTTGAAATTAAATTAGCATCTATCACTTCATTTACGAAATTTGATTGGAAGAACTCTGCAAAGGCGTCGCATATTTCCTCTAAATTATTGCATTTGTTGTTATTAAAATACATAATGGATGGAAAACCAAGTGACTTTCGCTTTGTATTTATATAAGACCAAAATGCCTTTGAATTCAGTTTAATATTTGTTTCCATGGATGAAACGTATTGTCTATACAAAAATTTTTTTAGGAAATTGTAGTCTTTACGCATACGCACAAATTCATTTTTCGCGGGGGAATAGATTTTACTTAATTTACACATCTTGCTCATAGAATTTTTCAATCTAGATAAACCTCTGTTAAACCAGACTGGTTTCTGAGACTTTTTTATTCGTTTGGTTGGTACATACTTGTAAATCGCAGAGTCAATTATGTCTTTAAATTTTATAAAAGCGGTTTCTAAGCTTTTTGAGTTAAGAACACTTAGCCAGTTTATTGAATCTAGAAAGATGTTCATGGCGTTGAAATCAGCTTTAGCAAAATCAAGTCTGACACTCTCACCATTCTCTGTTAATGAAGTAAAATTAGAGAAATTAAAAGAAAGTACAATAGCTTCATGAAAAATACTATTGCGAAGCATTGGCAAATCAGCACGATCTAAAGTTGTCTCTAACTCTTTGTTGACAAAAACTAAATCTAACACATTTCCCGTTGTATTGCAAAAAGTATTTAATTGACATAGATTTCTAGACGATAGATTGTCAATTACTAGAATTTCTTTCTCTTTGGAAACATTAAAAGGAAAACCATATTTTTCTTCTTGCGAAAAAACCCAAGTAATATCTGGCAAATTAAAATCACCTAATATTACGGCATATGATAACTGATCACTAAAGCTACTAACAATGTTTGTAATGTTTTTTACATGTTTTCTATAAATTATAATATCAGCATTAGGAGGAATATAAGAAACAAAAAAGTACAAGTGAATTAGGTTGGTATATTCAAGTGTATATAAATCGACGGACACACAGATTTGTTCGATCATACCCGTATCATCTAATGCGACATTTGTACTCTTAAGAGCCTTTCGAACTGCAAATAATACGCCACCTCCTCTTTCACAACCAGTTTGAATGGGACATCTATCAGCTCGATAAACTTCAAAATCGTTGGGAAATAATTCAGCAGACACAATTCCATTATGCAGCCACGTCTCCGTTAATGCAATAAAGGCATACGAACAGTCAGCAGCGGCGAGAAAAAAATCCGTAATTTTGCTTCTCATTCCTCCCACATTTTGGTAGTATAGAGTGGTGGTAGTAGGAGAGAGAACACGTTTTATGTTTGAGCGCTTAGGTTTGAAGTTCGCTTTCCGTTTTTTGGAAGAAATTTGAATGGGCGAACTCTGATACCATTAAGCCACATATCAGAATTAAGAAACTTATTGATCATATTTTCCGGAACGCCTAATTTAAAATTTATATGATTAAGATCCACCTCATTAGTGTTTTCTTTAATTAATTTGTAGCATTTTATAATAGAGATGTCTATATCAAGAGATCTATATAGAGATGTCTATATCAATACAGTCATTTATGACAAGGACGCTTGCCGGAGGGTTGTCAACCAGTCGCTGAACTTCTGAGTTCGAAATGGCGGGTAATACGAGTAATAATAATAAAAAATAATAAAGTTCATTGTTGAGCAGAAGATTGGAAAAAAAATATTTTTCTCTCTGATAGTTCGTTTAAAGGGTGTAAGCCCAAAATTGTTGTAGTCAGCAGAATGTTTGATAGTCATATTCTCTACTGCGATTAATTGAAAAGACAGAGTTTACAATATTATCTCCCTTAAAGAATTCATCACTTGACTGCATTGTCGATGCAGACGACAGGATCAAGAGAAACATATTCTGCACCTACCATGTTGCATTCAAAAACCCAAACCAAAGTCCACCTAAATTATACTTTTTGGCTAATTGATGGCATTTATACATAAGTGTAGCACAGGCAAGCCCTTCTACGTTAAGGGGTAATTGTCTGGAGGCTTATGTGATATAAATTATACAGGTTTCCATTCACTAGGGTATAATACGGGGTTTCTTAAAAAAAATACTTTTACCAAACTTTTCTCGAAATTTATTTATTGATCAATATCATTTCGTCCCGTTCAACGTAATCCCCATCAGATATAATACACTTTCGCCAGCGCTTTTTCCAATCCTCGAAGCACTTCTGATATGCATTTTTCCAGTTCTTCCAGCGATGCGGTCCTTCTCCTCTCAATCATGTCTTTTCAGTTTTGGGAAGAAAAAAAAAAGTGGCTGAGGGCGAAGTCCAGTGAATTCGGTAGTTATTATTTTTTTTTTTTAATTTCTTAATTTTCGTCATCAACGTGATGTAAAAGCTATTAATTTGTTTCCCACAAATCTGGACGATGCCTTCATATTGTTTTAGGTAAACGGTGCAAAATTTGCAAGGTGTCATGACATACGAGGGTGGTCCGACAAGTACTTAGCCTCACCGCCAGATGGCGCCAGCATTGCAAGAGCAACTTACTACATGTACATTGTAGTACATTCTAGTAGACGGCTACTGTCGAAATTTCAGCCGGATCGGACTCGTAGTTTGTGGAAGCGGGAGTGTCCGCGGATTTTAGAAAAATGGAAAAAGAGCAATATCGGTCGGTGATTCGATTCTTATTTTTGGAAGTGAAATCGCGCAGCGAAATCAAAGAGCTGTGTACGGTGACTTATCTCCTTCGATGGCGACCATCAAAAATTGGTTTAACGAGTTTCAACGTGGTCGCACGTCGGTTTTTGATGAGCCACGTCCAGGTGCCCCGAAAACGGCTACCACGGAGGATAACACGACAAAAATCCACGATCTCGTACATATTTGCAGACCGCCGAATGAAGGTGCGCGAGATAGCTGAGACAGTAGGCATTTCAAAAGATCGCGTGGGTCATATCCTGCATGAAATTTTGGGCATGCCGCGTTTGCTCACTGCGGACAACAAGCGCAACCGTGAGATCACTTCAGAGCAGTGTTTGACGCTGTTTAAGCGCAATCCGAAGGAGTTTCTGGGTCGTTTCGTGACAGTCGACGAAACATGGATCCAATGGTACACAACAGAGACTAAGGAACAGTCGAAACAGTGGACTTCACCCGGCGAACGTGCTCCGAAAAAGGCGAAGACTGTCCCATCGGCCAGAAAGGTGATGGCCACCGTTTTCAGGGATTCACAAGGTGTGATCCACATCGACTACCTGGAGAAGGGCAAAACGGTCACAGGGCTGTACTATGCCAAATTATTGGGCCGATTCGACGCCGAATTGAAGAAAAAACGGCCCCACTTGGCGAAGAAAAAAGTGCTCTTCCACCATGATAACGCACCGGCTCACACCTCCGCCTTCGCCACGGCCAAATTGGTCGAATTGGGCTACGAACTGCTGCCCCATCCACCGTATTTTCCAGATTTGGCCCCGTGCGACTTCTTTTTGTTTCCAAACTTGAAAAAATCACTCGCCGGCCAGACATTTCAGTCGAATGAGTAGGTCATCGCCGCCACGGAGACCTACTTTGCAGAGCTCGAGAAAACGTATTTTTCAGACGGGTTAAAGAAGTTGGCGCATCGCTGGGTCAAGTGTATCGAGCTAAAAGGCGACTATATTGGAAAATAAATCGCCATTTCTCCAAAATTTTTGTTTTTCTTTTATAGGCTGAGTACTTATCCGACCAGCTTGTATCATCCCATTGTAATCGAAGAAAAGGCTGAGCAAAACTTTCACATTTAACCGAATTTGATGAGCTTTTTCGGCCTTGATTCTTCTGGTCGCTTCCATTGGGGTGATTGAGCTTTGGTTTCTACGTCATAACCATATAGCCCTGTTTCGTGACCAGTGATAACCGTTTTCACCAAAACTGGATAGAAATTTAAAGGTACCTGAAGCTTATACGATAGTTCTTATGGTGAAAATTTGGCAATTTCGGAACAGACTTCACTGTAATATTTTTCATGCCAAAAATATATGAATGAGCCTGCAGATAATCTAATGTATTCAGCAACTTTTCTGGTAGTGATTCGACGATTTTTCATTATTGTTTTCTGCACTGCTTCAAGGTTTTCGGGCGGATATAGTCAAGAGCTTGTACTACTTATTAACCCTTTTTTTGCTTATATTTGACTCGCCAAATGCCACAGTCAACACTTCAAGTGCGTTGGAGCATTTAACCTTTTTTCACGGAGAATTCAATAAGAATTCTTTGATCCATTTTTTTAAAAGTGTAAAATCGCAAAGCGTACCAAGACACGACTAATCTTTAGATACATATATGAAAAACAAACTAAGTATCTCAAATGGCCAAAGCAATATGCTTTTTAATGGGAAAAAATATCGTCCAAGCATCGGCTGGACAAGTGTTACGCGGACTTTGCTCCATCGATACAAATGATAGAGAAGTGGTTTGCTGATTGTAATCGCGACCATACTGAACCCACTGACCGCCCAAAATCGGCAGTTGTTTCAGAAAACCAACAAAAAATCCACAAAATGGTCCATAAATTAAAGATGCTCGAGATATCTGACACTCTAAAGATATCAGAAGGCTATTCCTAAATTATTTATATGTAAGTCCCAAGGAAAATGGCTGTCTACAATTATATTCAGGTACTCGTAAGTATCTACAATTTCTATGGTATCGCAGTTATTTATATCAATGCAGTTGAAAGTTTTGCTCTTAACTTGAGATGCTGCTCCTACATTTCGTATGAGCATGAGTTTTGTTTTAAATCCACTTCGCACCATTTCGCTACTTCATTGAACTCCGCCTTCAAATCTGCTCAGCCTCTGCGATGCATCTGGGATATACCACAATCGACGTATCATCTTGTAAGCTAAAGGAAACCTATTTTTCATGAAATTTAAGGAGTTAATTTCTGTATATTAAAAAGAGAAGGACTGAGTTTGTAAACTTGCGGAACTCCATATTGCATTGCTTGGTTGATACTGCAGCTGTCTTTAATTCTTACAAGAAAGACTTTCCGCCTTTAATAGTTTCTAAGCTATTCTGCTAGTTTGCCTCTAATCCCTATTCTCTTCAAGGCAATAATCAGTTTCTTTGTGGTTAAGTGTATCGTATGATTTACTAGAGTCAAGGAAAATCACTAAGACATGAGACTTTTGTTAAGGCTACTGTGAGTGGGCAAAATCACCTAGAAATTGATTTGTACTCTTTCCTATCTGGAATCCGTGCACGCAAGTTATCTGGTGCAAAGGATTAGACAAGAAAGGACAGTGGTGAACAGAACTCCTTCAGAACTCAATATCAGCAGCGACGCCGGAACATTTCGCTCGAATTCGACACGAAATTATGCGAAATTCACGTCAATCTATAAGAAAGATTGTGGATTTTACGTGAATGAAAAAAATTAAGTGTGTACGTTATTTTGAAAAAAAAAGAATGTTCCACCCATACAAAATCCAAATCGTGCAAGGTCTAAAAGAAAGTGACTATTCTTTGCGAGAAACATTCGCAAGAACAATGCTCGAACGTTTTCGAGCAGCACGAATGCTTGGCAACATTTTGTTTAGTGGCAAAGCACATTTTCATATCGACGGCTAAGTTAATAAACAGAACTTGCGTTACTGCTGCCCAAACGACCCTGGAAAATGCCATCAAAAACGACGATATGGTGTGCCATTTCTGCCCGAGGGATAATTGGTCTTTGGTTTTTTAACCAATAAGAGTCACTGCTGAAGTGTATTACCGAATGATGGACGAGTTTCTGTTGCCGCCACTGCAGCTGTTCCCCAGGCATAACAACAGAACGCTATTTCAGCAAGACGGTGCTAAACCACACACGGCTAGGATTTCGATGGAGATGCTGAGGGCTTTTTTCCCGAACAAATTAATCGGCAAGTATGGAGACATACCCTGGCACGTCGCTCGCTGGACCTCACACCATGCGACTTTTTCTTGTGGAGATACCTCAAGTCAAGGGTTTACAATAACAATCCTCGAACAATTCAGGCCCTGCAAGAGAATAATCGCCGCGAAACTGCCGCCATTGAACCAGTTCTTTGTTCACGCATTATTGCAAATGTGAAGGTCCGGCTGTAAGAGTGCGTGGAAAGAAATAGGCGTTATTTAGAAGATATTGTTTTTAAAAAATAAAATCCGCAACATGACTGTACATTTTCCCAAAATAAAGATTACCTACAATTTTATTTTATTTTACTTCAAACTTAAACATTTTCAACTGGACACCCTTTATTTTGCCCATTTTTCCAGCTAGCGTATTGTACTCGTATGTTTCCCCATCGCTTCTATCTAATAATGCATCCCAATTAATACTTCTAATTTCTTAATTTATTTTGACAGTACTTATTAATGAGTGCAGGGGTTGGATTCTTTTTACTGCACAAGTATCATATGATATATTCCACGCCTGCTGGTATATTGATCCGATATATTGCCACATATATCAACCTTCCACTTCTGAGCGATTTATAATATGTATATTGAAAAGACGTCACTTTAACCATATTGCGGCTGTAAGCAAATAAATATTGTTAATTATTTAATAAGAAGATCGTTTCGGACTAATAGGGGTTAAGCAAAAGTTCTTATTCATTTACTCGTCATTTTTAAAAAACGATATATGTATAAATTTTCGATAGTTATAAAAGGCCTCTGAATGGCTTTAAGGTTGCTCCATGGATCAAAAAACAAACAATTGTAACTGTTTGCGGCACTGAAGCGGTGGTAAGATATCCGTAGTTAGTAATTAGCAGCCAGCCAGAACTTGAAACGAGACCATAAATTCATAAGTAAGTTTTTGCCAAACCAAATATGGTACAACCCAGGATGATGGATGGACAGTATGACTTTTACCGTGGCTGAAACCAACCAGCTTTTCGCTCTGACAATTGTGATTGAATAAGCTTAGGAATTAACCTATCCATACTTGGAATAAATAAAATTTGTAACTGAGTTCCTCAAACTGGCAATATCCACATCAATGTAGTTTTGTTCAGGATAGTAGCCGTTAGATAAATTCTTTTAATGTCGAAAAATGGCTTCACTAAGGAAGAACATTATAACCTTTGTAAATTCGTGTTGCGAGATTTGAATAAATCGTTCTTTTAAAAGCTCGGTAATCACTGAAAATTGAATATTGTTTCAAGCGTTCCTCATCTACTTAATCCTTTTATACAAAAAAAGAAACAATTTTCAATTCCTAACGGCCCGACGTTAAAATAACTGCTCTTCTTTCCATTCTCAAACTTCGTTCTTCTTTTGGAAAAAAAAGTTCGATTTCTTATTTTCAGTTATCCTCCTCTTCCACTACCTAAAAATAACTTTATGGTCACATACCATCGAGTTAAGCGACAGTAAAAAAGGTGGAAATTTCAATATTCATTTCCCACCTCGTCGCCGTTAAAGGACACATTTCACAAGCTACACTTCCTCGTGTTGCTGTTTTTTATGGGACTTCGTTTAGTGAATTTTTTAAAGGACATTAAAAGTTATGGTGATGGCACCAAGGATATTATAAATTCGTTTCTAATGCTTCTTATGTTGGTACAACGGTTTTCTGTGTACGGAAGAGATGAATAAATAAATAAAAGGATTCTCCTCGTTGTCTTTTTTTCCTAGCTCCGGATCTTGACTGAATCCTTTTTAAAATGTTTACCTTTAGTCGTGGTAAGATATCAAGTAATATCACCCCAGCACGAAACATATTCGCGTACTTGTACCTAATTTGCGAACCATTCAGACGAGAAATGGGAGAAAATAATATGTCAATCTGTCGTCATCGCCTGATGTCCTTTAAATTAGTTCGATGGAGGTTTGCATATATGCATGGTTATATATCAGGACAACACATCCTGTGAAAATACATTTGTTCGGGCAACCATAAAATTAACATATCCACATAGAACTGAAGCTCATCCTTCATGATCATCGTTGCTTTAATTTTAAATGACCGAAATGTTATGAGAATTCTCCAAGGATATCCATCCACAGATTGTGTGATGAAGAGGACGGGATGGGTGGATGATGATGAGGGAGAAAGTTTCGTTGGCCAAGGAATGCTCGAACATGTACGACATAGAGCAAACATCATGCATCCTGAATCCTGATATCGGATTCCTGACATTGGCTATCTTATAGGTTTGTCTTGTGTAAATTTGGAACATATCCTTTTTGCGGTCGGAGGTTATTCGTAAGTTTTAGAACAGAATGATAGGACGGTGGTGAATACATTTTGTTACAAGTAGATATTTGCTTTGAATTAATAATGACTGACTGCTTGGTTTGATTAAGGTTATCGTGCTATTAATATTGAAAGTAAGTGGAATTGTGGAGGAGCTAAATTGAACTTCCGGCAAGAGGATGTGCACTCGGAGAGCAATAAGCCACAGAAATGAGGTTTGTCCTTAAATTGGATTCATTAAATACAAAACTATATGATGCGCTTACGTAGACGTGGAGTGAATTGCAGTGTATAACGAAGGAAGGATTTATATTGATAATCGAAATCATCCTTCTATGAGTGGTAGGTAAAAAGCTAAAGAGCTTACAGGTAGTATCAATTTTGTTTTGTTCATAATATTTCTGGAACTCGATTTACTTCTCATTGTCTCTTAAGGTGCTCTTTTTGCGAATTAAAAAAAAAAAAAAAACTCACACATAGGAATGCTTGGCATAAGGTCATCATTAAATTGTTATTTTTTGCCAAATACTAGTACGAGTGTAAAGACATTGACCTCATTGCAAGCTCCCAGCGTGCCATAGTAAAGGTATTCACGACAATTAAAGAAAAGGCAGGCCTCGTTGGTTTAAAAGTAAAGCAGGATAAAACAAAATATATGCTGTCAATTAAGAAGCGCTCCGTCGAACACCGCCTTGGGCAGGACGTAACCCTCGACAGATAAAATTTTGATGTAATTAAGGAATTTGTCTATATATCGGAGACCATGGTAGAGACAATAAAACGCAAACCATTTGAGATATTTCAAAAACTTTATTATCGGCTTGAAGTACAATCAAAACATTTATGAATGGAACTCGACTTCGTTCATATGGCCACCGCGAGCACGTTTGCAGTGGCCGATTCGTTGGACCCAATTTTCGATGACTCGGCCACACATTTCGGCCGAAACGGCCGCTATTTCGCGTTCAGTGTTGGCTCTGAGCTCTTCCAACGTCGTCGGCTTGTCGGCATAAACCAATGACTTAACGTAGCCCCAAAGAAAATAGTCTAGAGGCGTTAAATCGCACGAACGAGGCGGCCAATCGACTGGCCCATTTCTTGAGATAACACGCTCATCAAAATTACTCTACAAAAAATCGATTGTAACGTGTGCTGTGTGGCTTGTGGCACTATCCTGTTGAAACCACATGTCGTCCAAGTCCATATATTCCAATTCGGGCCAAAAATAATCGATAATCATGGCGCGATAACGCTGGCCATTCACAGTAACGTGTCGATCGTTATCGTCGACGAAAAAATATGGCCCAATAACGCCGCCGGCATGCAAACCGCACCAAACAGTTATTTTTTGTGGATGAAGTGGTGATTCATGAAGCACATGTGGATTTTCACCCGACCAATAACGCATATTTTGCTTATTGACGAACCCATCGAGCCAAAAATGAGCTTCGTCACTGAAGATGATTTTGCGATGAAATTCATCATCTTGGCGGATCTTCTCCAGAGCCCAATCGGAGAACGTACGTCGCTTCTAATGGTCCATCGGCTTCAATTCTTGAGTCAGCTCGATCTTGTATGGGTGTAAGCCAAGATTCTTACGCAAAATACGCCATAATGTGGTCTGAGCGATGCCCAATTCTTGAGAACGCCGTGGAATTGACTGATTTGGATCGTTTGCTACGGACGGCTGAACGGCAGCGATATTTTCGACACTTCGACCAACCCGTTGTCTCACTGACACGGCAACATCACACAACGAATATGTAGACTCAAATTTTTGCACTAAACTTGTTATTGCCTGTCTGCTAGGGCGAGAATTACGACCGAAAATTGGAGTTAACGCTCTTAAAGTTGCGGTCACCGACTCCGAATTTCGGTAGAAAATTTTTATAATTTGCAGACGTTGCTCGTTCGTGTACTTTACCATGATGAAAATGTTGAGTTTACTGAATAAATTGACAATGACAGTTCGATGATTAGTGAAAGGGTGCGTTCACAAATTAAATTCAAAGCAATCAAGTCCCCATTGGAAAACCCTTTACGACTATATCGGAGATCAAGTGATCGCGGACATCAGGACACTTGGATTTTTCAATTGGAAGCAGCGTGATCTTTTTCATTTTGGGTAATTTTTTCGCAACCTCTTCTTCAATTTGTTAGAAAACTTACTCTTATGGCAATTAGTTCAATGATCTCAATAATTATAGTAAAAAAAGAAAAACAGAAAAAAAAATAAAATTTGGAATGAAAAAAATGTTGTAAATTTTCCGGAACATAATCGTAACGACGGGAGGAGCTACATATGGTATGTCGCATTCACCAGATATCGTGCATATCCCACACACACTCTCTCACACACAAAACCCGATCTAATCCCACACTCATATTCTATTTTTCACCAATTTACTGCACGCACACCCCGTATACCTATACTGCATTGGACACCAAAGCAATGCGAATTCTAAAGTTTAAATTTGGATGGGTTGTCTTAACAGAGCCCATTCCAATGCTGACGAATTTAGCAGTAAGCCATTTTAAATCAGATTCTCTTCTTAGGCCCTGGAATCCTTTTGCTTTCATTGACTTCCCATTTAAAATTTATTGCACTCGGTCCGATTTATTATTATCGGTCGTTTGGAACTCGGAACTTCAGAGCCACGTAGAGAACCCTTCACCAAGCCTTCCTTTCATGAGTGTGTTTTTTCGGTATTTCGCTGTTCTTTTCCATATCTTCTAGGTTCATCCTTATCCAACCCACCTTCGCAGCCTTAATGACGATCTTTTTACATCGGATGTTCCACTCATTATTCTTTTGACTGTTCGTCCGATATCTGTTGGTTCTAAGTGTCCTGCCCATCTTAATCTTCTCGATTTTGTTACTCGGACAATGCTTGGGGCTGGATTGAGTTCCTCGAGTTCCTGTATGTTTTGATACTTCCGAAGAGGCACTTTATTGGCTTAATGCAAGCCTTAACAACGAAAGAATTAGTTTAAAGAAATTAAATTAGGGAGAATGGCGGAGATAGAAGACAATCTGAGACAAGGTCTGGTGAGATTTTGGTCGACAAGAGTGCACGAATGGCAAGACAAATAAAACAAATAAATAGAGGGCCTCCTAAAAGAGGACCAGACTTGGGAAGGATATTTAAGAAGGGGCTTAACGAAGGTAGTATATAAGGATTTCCTGATGTAGGGATTCGAAAACTCCCTGGACTAACGTTTTACAGAGTCGAGGCGGCACATTTGATAATGTGAAGGCGAAAGTTAAATTGAAGATAGCACCTATGTATGTAAGTCAACCAAAAAGTTATCAGGAAGAACAACTTAATGACAGATAACATTGAGCACAAGTCGGTTTTTTACACACAGTGAATGTGTTAAGGTTGGATTGGAGGAAGTAGGAGATGTAGGAGAAGATATATTTTTTTCAGATTTTCATATCATAAGGTATCATTAATGATTAGGATAAATATCAGGTGGCTGAGGTGACTGCTTTGTAGGACTCCAGAGGTGGTTTTCATTGGATCAGAAATAAATTTTTTTTAAATATATTGTACTGACGGTCTTCGAAGTAGGATTTATGCCGTAGGATAAAACCGGAGGGGAAACCAAAAACAGTGAATTTAAGAAGTATAATTTGATGAGAGATTAAGTCGAAGGCCTTGCTGAAGTCTGTTGCAACAACGTCTACTTCTTTAGCATCCTCAGTTGCACAAAAGGTTTTTTCTATTCACCTGGTTATTCGCTTTGTTTTGCACTATAGTTTCTCTTTAAGACGATGTTTTTAAAAATTCGACATCCTTTTTATTCTTTCTTAGTGAGACACTATTATGGTTTTATAAACATGGATTGTGACATGGAGGCAAAAGAGTTGTTTTGCATAGTGCCTTCATCGCGAAGAAGCAAGCGTTGCTCATATGATCTTTTTTTTATTTTGATCTTTTTATCATTTTCGGCAGTCAATATGGTTCCCAGATATTTGAATTCGAATTAAAAATTTCGATATATCGGCACGTTTCCTCATATGTTTTTAAATGGGCTCATCTGATATAATTACCATTAAGCTTTGTTAAGCATCTGATTTGTGAACTGATCAACAGTTTTTGCTGAGTCGATGGAAGTCATATAGTTAATATATCATTATCATTAATATATCACTAAATATTTTGCTTCTGTAATGTATATTTCAAACTGTCATCTTTCTCGTCACTAAAAGCAATTTTTTTTGTATTTGTACCTTATGTATTACCTTTCAATAATTTTTTTCCACAAATTCGTAAAACTACCAACATCCTGTCTCCCCCTTGAATCATTTAGATAATCTGCCTTTCCTTCTGCACCAACCGCGTCACTCCCACCCATGTTTAAATATCCATTAAATCAAATGAAAACCACGACCTGAATTAAAATACGTCTTCCATAATACCACCCGATGTTAAACAACAATCTCGTTCCAAAGAAGAAAAAAAACCCAAGTTGTACTGTAAGGACGTGCCATACACCCCATTTTCACCATTAGCTCTTGCAAAAGTGAACTAACGTGGGCCACTACAGGAGTATCTAAAGAAAGGAAACAAACGAAGGAAATATAAAAAAACCGAAACGAATGCGAATTCGTAAACAATTTATCGCGAAAAAATTCAATCGTAAACAACGCAATCAAAAATTCATTCAAACAAAGCATTACCGCGTTTCTTTCACGTCCACCCCTCCTAGCTGTGCACCCTCCTCGGTGGCGGTTAATATGCAAAACAATTCCAGTTACCACAAAATGGCTACATCCTGCAGCTTGTGATTCCAGTTTTTTCGTTTTGAGTTTCCATTGCTCTGTTGCTGCTGGTTTGCCAATCTTTTCTCGTTCCGCGAGTGGTAATTTTCTTTTTCGCGATTTCCTCCCAAACACCTTATAAAGACTCGTGCACAGGATAGAGCATGCCAAAGCGACCCTTGCAGACTGATTCTAAGTGAATTGTTGTTCTGTGGAGTCTATCGCGATGCAATAAATTTAATTTACAAAGTAGTCATGGTGTTCATCCGTTCATTGTCGTCGGAGGGATCAATGAAATCTTAGACTTTTAGAAGGTGTATTGTAGATACATAGATTCCTCGCCTATAGAACATTGCATCGAGCACAATTGATCGTTATTTTCAATTTTGCTTGTTCTTCGCACGTTTGCAGCAGACTTCTCTCAAGGGGTTTTTAGACGAATCCTGTATCGCCGTCATTACGTGTCTCTTCTAGCTGAAAGCACACATGTAAATCCCTAAATCAATCGGATAAGAGTAAGACGAAAACTTATTCAGGATGCTCGTCATAGCTAACGGTTAGGTGGTATTCAAACATTTGTTATCTTTTGGATTTCGCGAAATCCTTGGGAACTTAAAACACATTTTTCTTGTTTTACTTTTGTGTATCTATTCCCAGATGGGGATTGTTGCTGGGAATTCAACAACATAGCCTCGAGCTGATGAATTAAAGCTGGAACTTCATCGTTCTACAACAGAAAAAAAAGAAGTCTATGCACGACGAGCAATGAAAAAAGGATATGCGGCACAAAATTCCCGCACAATTCCCAAAAGGAAGCGCGGATTTTCCCTTTTTTTTTCTCTCCGCATTTTCACCAGAGTGCTCCATCCTTCATTGTTCCTGTTCCTGGGTTCCGATCGTATTGTTTAATTTTTTCCAGATTCATCCAGTAGTCTATCTCATCCTTTTTGGCTAATTTTTTTTTCGTACAAGTTTATGAACGAGTGCGAAGAGGTTAAGCGAATTTGCTTCTGATTCTTTTATTTTTGTGATATTTTGTATCCTACCTGTCATTCGCGGATATTTAATATTCCGCACTTAGAGTTTTCCAGGATTTATTATTTATTAACTCAACAAAAGGGGCGATGAAGGTATGGGGGGAATATGGTTTGCTTTTTTAATGCAATTTTTGTTCACCAGAATTCTAAAAATAAAAACTGTCTGTGTACATGGTGTGAATAAATTTTTTAACATTTCCAGTCTGATGATTATTTATGGTTAATTGTGGTTATGCAAGTCGCTGGAGGATGCCTATTTGAATAAGCACCGGTTGCAGGTAGAAATGATTGTGCGGAAAGGAAGCAAGATCTGTGATGTAATAGAAAGGGAAGTGACGTTTATATGCATTAGGGGCCAATGATGATACTTTGAGGTTTGTTTTGACTTAAGCAGTTGCATAAGAAGACAATTAACATGAATAAAAACTTGATTTAAGGTAAATGGAAAAAGTTCGGAGCATCCAACATGTTAGTGGGGGAAGCTTCTTTCTGCAAGACTAAGATATTCACATTTACAGAATCGAGAGCATCTAACATCGTTTTGTACGTTATGTTGTTCGACGTCTGTCCCAGAACAATCCTTTGTTTCTACCTCCCTTTCAAGACCATTTAGTTTATGGCGTTGAACTTAAATAAGCTGCAAGAACGAAGAGTGAAGGGCTCCTAGATTAAATAGTGACTACGATAGAACACAAAGGTAGTGTCAGCTCAAAGGCACGTCTACGGACGGTTGAACAAACTTCTAGGCGCTCGTGCTCGTGTCGCCTTGTCTTCCGAATATTTCTTTAACCAAAGAGGAGAACATGTATTGCTTTTCATCTATACAATTTCCGATCGAATTTGGCCTTATTTTGACATATTCCAACTGCAATTTGTCATCAACCAACCTTGGCCATTGATGAGAGTTATATGCAGGAATGTATACTCAAGAAGAGTTCCATCATTTCTTGCAGGCCACCTAAGTGCCCGTTGAAATTAATCTTAGCCGAAAATTTCTTTATTTTAAAGGGTTTTTCAATTGGTGCAGGTAGATTTTGCCGGCCTGTGGCAGACTTGTTGTTTTGGTGATATCTGTCAAATCGGTTGTTTATTATTCAGTTACTGATGCCAAACCATCATAGTAAGTTACACAATTAAACAAATGATGAAACTTTATTATCAGAATACGTGCTCGTTAGTGCAAACGATGCGCGTTGCGTCCATCTTACGATAGACGTGGTGGCCCCTCACAGTCGACTCTTTATCGTTTGGTGACAAAATTTGATATGACCGGTTCGGTAATCAATCAGCCAACTTTGGTACGTCAAAGGAACGCAAGATTCCTCGCCGTGCACAAGAACTCGACCTTTCGCGAACTTTAGCTCCGCGAATTTTGCGCCGGGATTTGTCTCTAGACCCGTACAAGATTCAACAAGGATCTAAAAGCTCATGACCATAGACATCGCCGTTTGTTTGCTGACTGGGCTTGCGTTTGGAAGATGACCCGAAAAATTATCTTTAGCGACGAGGCGCATTTTTGGATCGATGGCCGTGGTAACAAGCTAAATTGCCGTATATAAGACGACACTAACTCATACGAGGTTTACCAGGTGACAATGCATCCCCAAAAAGCTAAGTTTGGTGTGGATTTTTTGGCGGCGGCGTCATTGGTCCGTTCTTTGTCGAAAACGACGTTGGTAAGGCGGTTACTTTCAATGCCGAGCGCTACGATGATAGAACGATGATAACCAATTTCTTATGGCCCAAATTGAACCATATTAACCTAGACGACATGTGGTTCCAGAACGTGAGCGCTACGTGCCACGAAGTGAACGCCACGAGTGAGATTCTGCATTACCGATTTGAGGTCTCCCAGAGGTGGTGTGAAATGCCCACCAAGGTCATGCGTTTGACCCCGGTAGACTTTTTCTTGCGGGGTGTCCTGAATACTCAGGCTTATGCAAATAAACCACAATCGAGCGATGCCCTTAAGTTGAACATAACACAGGCCATCGCTTAAATTCAGTTGGTCATTTAAAATTGGATCACTCGGATCCATGCCACCGTAAAAAGCCGATACAGGCATTTGATCGTTGTCATATTCTGTATTTCTCTCTTTCAAGCAAAAAAATAATTTTGTTAATACCTCACACAAACTTGTTTTATTTCATTTCAACATCTACCCGCCATTATTGCAAAAAACCATGCTGCCGAGTATTGCTCTATTTTTGCCGTGAAATGTACAGTAGTTTGACAGTTTTGAAATTGTATAGACGATCTTTTAATGAATGAGGTCATATTTTGGTCTATGTGTTAATGTACCCGTTTATTAGTACATTCTAACTCATATATTTCGCATCGTTCATAATTTTATTTGATGCATCGTTGCAGAATGAACAGCTTACAAACAAAACTTGCAAACAAATGGAATTGGCGGTATATAAAATTAGAGTATAATTTTAATCGTCTCGCATACCTCGAGAACAAATTATGGGAACTTATTGTAGTTCTTAGGCTGGAAATAACGGATGGTCTATGTAACTATGGACTTCAGCGATTATTGCCATCACGAGCGGTACATTGATCGCAAATTCTTAAGCTCTAGCGTATACACTCATAATTAAATAATATTGTATTGCAAGTAAATGGGGGGAGACAGGCGTCTGAGTGTGTGCTATGCGCTTTTCTGCCCAAAATTACACGTAAAATATAGTTCATTTAAAGCTTAGTATACCCCTTGAAAAACAATCGTAAAATTGGGCTAGTGGTAATGAAAGACAAGATCGGGAAAAAAGATATACGAGGAAAGATTAGATTACGAGGGTGGTCCGATAAGTACTTAGCCTACAACAGAAAAACAAAAATTTTGGAGAAATGGCGATTTATTTTTCAATATAGTCTCCTTTTAGCTCGATACACTTGAGCCAGCGATGCTCCAACTTCTTTAACCCGTCTGAAAAATACGTTTACTCGAGGTCTGCAAAGTAGGCCTCCGTGGCGGCCATGAACTCCTCATTCGACTGAAATTTCTGCCCGGCGAGTGACTTTTTCAAGTTTGGAAACAAAAAGAAGTCGCACGGGGCCAAATCTGGAGAATACGGTGGATGGGGCAGCAGTTCGTAGCCGAATTCGACCAATTTGGCCGTGGTGAGGGCGGAGGTGTGAGCCGGTGCCTTATCATGGTGGAAGAGGACTTTTTTCTTCGCCAAGTGGGGCCGTTTTTTCTTTAATTCGGCGTCGAATAAGCCCAATAATTTGGCATAGGACCCAGAAACTCCTTCGGATTGCGCTTAAACAGCGTCAAACACTGCTCTGAAGTGGTCTCACGGTTGCGCTTGTTGTCCGGAGTGAGCAAACGCGACACCCATCGCGCCGACAGCTTTCTCATGCCCAAAATTTCATGCAGGATATGACCCATGCGATCTTTTGAAATGCCTACTCAATCGGCGGTCTGCCAATACGAGATCGTGGATTTTTTTCACGTTTGCCACGTTATCCTCCGTGGTAGCCATTTTCGGGACACCTGGACGTGGCTCATCAAAAACCGACATGCGACCACGTTGAAACTCGTTAAACGAATTTTTGACGGCCGCCATCGAAGAAGAAGAGTCACCGTACACAGCATCCAAACGCTCTTTGATTTCGCTGCGCGATTTCCCTTCCAAAAACAAGAATCGAATCACCGACCGATATTGCTCTTTTTCCATTTTTCTAAAATCCGCGGACACTCTCGCTTCCACACGCGGTCAAAACAAAACTACCGAGTCCGATCCGGCTAAAATGTCAATAAACAGTAGCCGTCTATTAGAATGTACTACACGATAATAAGTTGTTCTCGCGATACTGGCGCCATCTGGCGGTGAGGCTAAGTACTTATCGGACCACCCTCGTACTTGAAACGTTGACTTGAAATTTAGACTTTGCCGCACCTACTCTTAGTTTTATTGTTGGTACAAGCTCTTCACGGAAGTCTGGAAACACGTTAATGAGGATGTTCGCCCTGGAAGTCTCAGTACGTCAACAACGGATAAAAAAGTTGAAGCAATGAAGAAAATTGTTACGGAGAATCGTCGAATCATCAGAGAAGCTGATTCGAGGTTTGGAAAAAGCGCTGTCCCAAGTGTATTAGATCTGAGGGGGATTGCTTTGAAGGGGACAAAATAGAGATTGATCAATAAGTAAATATTTTTAAAATGTCACCTTATTTTTAAGCAAACCTAGTAGTTGAAGAATAAGATTTCGTTTTTGAAGGAATATTTTTTTTTTTTTAATATTGTCTTTATACAGGTTGAGTTCCGGTGTTTTTTGCAAGACTGCTCAGCGCATGTGAAAACTAGGCAAAGTTATATGATTCCATTAAATTAGACATCCTCCCAGTAAACTCTCCCAACATATTATACAATGAACTCCCCAGCCACAACGTCAAATTCAGCATCCAAAACAATACAATATGCCTCCTGCCGAAGTTCAGAATTCCCGATCACACGAGTGCAAATTATGCATGTTTGAATTATCCAAGAAGCCTCCACTACTCCGACACACTCCAATGCAAGGACCTTTCAGCTTACATCTTCATCACACACCGAGATGGAAAAACAAGGAAATAATCTGAATAAATGTTTATCCAGGGAATTGTCGGAGAGTTCTCCCGCCTATTGTACCGGCACCAATAGAGCGGTCGTACCATGTACAAGTAACTGGAACTCCCAAGGATTCAGAGTCATGCAGCAGATACAGGCGGCCGTTCTCAATTCTCGTGAAGTGTTATAATTCAATTTGCATACACGACCTGGTAACGTTTCAATTATGCAAAACATCGTCCGAATGCCTTGAGTCCTCGAGCATTCGTACGAGTGTCCGTACGATCTGGCCTTGTGGCGAGACATTGTGTTTACCATTTATGCTGAGCGTCGGAGTTATATTTGCTTGGCCTAATATTCTTATTTAGACACTATTGTGCCAGCCTCGGTTGGAGCTTTTCCTCCAATTGATTCCATTCGATATGGTAGATATAAGGATGTGGAGAAAACGGAAAAATTGATTTCGATTTGTAACATTAAACGGCGAAACACCGAAGCGGAGACAGTAAATGCGCATGGATGTCTTAAAATATTAGACTTGAGGGAATTGGGGAAGTCAAATATTAACAATACCAAACCGCATATATTAAATCGTCGAATAAATATTAATGACGATTAATACGGCGTCTTATGACACATGGAATTAAATTTTCAAACCCTTTAAGGGCTTGTTTAATCTTCTCAGCAAACAAATTACGGCATAGTAATGGGAAACGAAGGGAGAGAGGGTAAGATTAACTAACATTTATAATTAACTGAATTAAGAGCGAAAGATCTTTTTGAGGACTTTCAAATATTTTACTCCATAGTTTCGGCTTCTTGGAGGTTATTTGCATTTTCTTCATCTGTCATTGTTATTCAGGGGGGTACGTGCTTATATCGCTTCCTCTCTATATGACGGAGTAGGAGGTGGTACTTGTGAGTGCGGGAACCTGTTGAGATTTTGGGAATTCCCAGAGCAAATAACATATTCACATGTTGTTTTGCCGAACGTCGGTTAGCCGTGGTTAGGGCTAACTTGAATTGGTGTGAGGGAGATCCTTAATATGTGTGAGTTTTTCGGGGAAGAAATTATGATTTATTTCAACCAGGATTATGATGTATATCCTTGTCTGCTTATTACGAATGTTGTTCTTTACAGTGGATGTGGCATTCAAAGAAGTAACTTTTCGGTTTCAATTAATTAAATATGACAGGTCATGGTAGAAAGTTGCCAAAGAATTTTAAAAGTGTTCAAGGCTTTCCTTGAGATATCTGTTTCGGTGGTTTTAAAGGTACAGTTGATGAGAAGAATATTATTTGTAATGGTTCTCTTTAAGGACATTCACACAATCTTTTACTTATAATTCCGCCAGATCATTGGTGACTTGCATGAAACCGAAGTTAAGACAGTTAAGACAAACGAGCTACAGACAAAATGCATTCGATGTGAAACAGCGAATCATGCACTTGGGTTCCTCGTTTTCATTACGGCAACATATCATAAATTAGTCTCCGAGCTGACAAACTTGTGCATTCTACTGTTTACTTTTGTCCTCCTGATCGAGGGCGGTGGGACGCGCATGCACCCACCCTGTCCGCCATCGTATAGCACCCGAGGGAAGTAGACGTGAAATTAAAAACGAGATGAAATTTTTATGTCCACCTTTTACTGGTGATTAAATAAAGAAACACGCGACCCAACCAAGTTGTTCATACATTTATTGTTGCTCTTCACCATCTCACTCCTTCGACCAGGTCCTTTCCAGATGCATCTATATACTTGCTTCTCTCTTTACCATAATTCTCGGCGTCCAAGCAGGCATTTGATTTTTTTTATTTGTCTTTACTTGGCGGCTGACTGGTGGCATTGCTTTTGTCCCCAGGATTTTTTTTCGTCCTCGAATTTTTATGATTTCATTATATTTTGGGTACTTTTTTCGTTTTTTTTCTTGTCATCGTCTTCTGCCTCGTCTCTGCTGTGGATGCTGGATGTTAGGCCAGTTGAGGCATTTATCATTCTTCGGCTTTTCACTTGTTTGTTGCTATTTTATAGGATTCATAATTTACAAGGTGGTTCTACTAACTTTCAGGGTGGAAAGATGGTAGAAAAAAATTGTAGCGAAATTAAATAAAATCCCTTGACGGTGCAAGGTCGGAAATGAGTTTATTGTGCTCTGTTTTTTTTTCTTTCATTTTGTTATTTCACGAATATTGTGGTCCTTCAGTGCCATTTTTTGTTTTGGTAAATTAAATTTAATATTCATGAAAGCGACAATCTACACATTCTGATTCTTATTCGGAGAGATAGAGCAATCATTTTTATTTGCTCACCTAACCCTCGTGGCTGGATGTTTGAAAGGTATCAATGGAACTTACCTATTTCTTTTAATCCAGTGAGATATAATGTAATTATTGTGAATATTATCCTTATTACTCGAATATTTTCAGGTTATTCCCATGAGCTTTGCATATGAGTTCTTCAGATAGTTGAGAAATAGTTTCTTATGACAAAACCTCCTGAAGCATGTGGCTAAGCAGGTAATTTAATTATATTCCATCCGCTAAACTTTCATGAGGGGGTTTCGTGCAAAAGTTTTGGTTGAGTTTGCTTCAGAAATTAGTTCAGAAGATGTTTTCCCTAGCAAGGATCTTCAAACTTGTAATTTTATTTGGCATCATAACTGACAGCAGGCAGTTGGCTTTTGATGAATAATCCAGGCATCTTGGGTTAATATTTGCCTTTGGAGGCAAAAGTTCGGGTTAGTTGCGGGCATATGTAAGTTTTATGATTACATTGGCATAGTCTATTGACAAGGTAAAGATAAATTGACTTTGAAGGCGGTAAGAATATTTAGGAAGAGGCTTAAAGGGTCGGAAAGATAAGAGTTCAGGAAATTTTTGAAGTAATAAACGATATTGTGATGCAAGCTCTTTTGGAACTGACTATATTTATAAATAAGGTGACGTTAAAAAAAATATGCATGCTCATATCAAGCTTTCAAATATACTGACGTAAACATTCCTACTTTATTCTTCTAACTGATCTAATTTAGTACCTATTATTTTATTGATTTATTTAATTAATTTTACCAAATCTAATTGAAAGAATACTTGTTTCTTATAAAGTAGAATATATCTTGACCCACCTACGTACTATGTATGTAAGCTTGCATGAGAATAATTTGAATAAGAGCATCTTTATTGAACATATGGATAGCATTCTCAAAAGCATAAAAACAAAAAATTTGTTAATTTTAGGGGATATAGATATTCTAAAAAGTAATTCTGATTCTGATAACTACTTAGTTCTTATGTCCTCCTATGGGTTGGAGTCAATTATTAATGTACCAACTCGAATAACAGATCAATCTCAGACATGCATTGATCATATTTTTGTAAGGTTTCAGAAAAATGATTTTTATAAAGTAATTAGTGAAATACTCGACCTTAGAATTACAGATCAGTGCATGATAAATTTAAGCGTTATGCATATGTCTGATAGTAAATCTAGTAGCAAAAAATGCATTCCTTTTTCTGTAAGAAAATCTGTAGACTTTGAGAAGTTAAAAGAGGATCTTAAGTATGAGTTTTGGACTCAAGTTTATGAGGAAGCTAATCCTTCATCTGCGTACGACATTTTTCTGGAAACATTGAAAGGATATATAGAGGATGCCACAACTATTCGGTCAGAGACACCAAAGCTAAAAAGATTCAGGCCTTGGATTGGCGTTGGTTTACTTAAATTGATAAACAAAAATAAATAAATTGCAGAAAAGGTGTAAGCGTCATCCTCAAAACTTAAAACTTCAAAAATCTTTTACTAAATTGTGTAAGGTTGTGAAAAAAGAGGGAGAGGCTAGTCGAGATAGGTTTTACTCCAATACATTAGAGAAATGTGAGGGCAACATAAAAAAAGAGTGGAAAGTTGTTAACAGTATACTGAATAAACAAGAAGCAAAAGATAGAGCTCTAGAGATAGAAATTGATAACGTGCTTGTTTCGAACCCGATAGTAAACGCTAACAATTTTAACAAATACTTAGCATCCGTTGCTGCAAAATCAAAGCCTTGCCCTCCCCAAAGTCTTTGTGAATGTGATTTATTCTCGGATTTAGTTGAAGACGATTTTCAATGCAATAGCTTTGTTTTCGAACCTTTCACTTCGCACGAAATATATAAAAGAATATTGCATCTTAACAAGAAGAATTCCAGTACTTCCGATAGTGTCACAAATTGCCTTTTGAAACGCGTTGCTCTTTACGTGGTTGATATATTGGCTCATATATTTAATATGAGTGTCAGCTGCGGTATCTTCCCAAAATCATTGAAAACAGCTGAACTTATTCCTTTATTCAAAAAGGGCAGCCGAAAACAAATGGGCCAATATAGACCCATATCTCTGCTTTCAACATTTTCTAAACTGTTTGAGAAGCTAATGAAAAGCCGAATAGTTTCTTTTCTTAACAAAATTAAATTTTTTAACAGTGCGCAATATGGTTTTCGTGAAGGTAGATCCACTGAAGATGCAATACTTAAACTGTGTAGTGAACTATTCGAAGGCGTCAACAACAACAAAAACACTATAAGTTTGTTTATTGATATGACCAAGGCTTTCGATAAGATCGGTTTTAGAGGTTCTGTTCATGAATGGTTTTCAACATATTTAAGAGGTAGATTTCAACGGGTTAAACTTGATGCTGTCTTTAGTAACCAGCTAGAAATAAATATCGGCGTTCCTCAAGGCTCTGTCTTGGGTCCAATTTTATTCTTCATTTATGTGAATTCTATATTTCAGCAGCATTTTAGTAGTAGAGTTACAGCCTTTGCTGATGACCTTGCTTGAATCCGTTTGTTTGAATCCGTAACAAAATTGTATAAAAATCTGCAAATTCTAAGGAAATGGTTTGCAAAACATAAGCTCCTAATAAGTGAAAAAACTAAGCTTATGATTTTTAATTTGAAAGATTCAGACCTGGTTGACTGCGATGTATACTTTCACTCTTCAGCGTGTGAACAACTTTTTTTATCTTCTCACACTTGCGGTAAAGATAATTACAATAGGAGAACTGCTTTAGGATAGAATCAGTCGGTAGTTTTAAGTATCTTGCTGTTTTAATAGATAAGAACCAATCTTGGAAAGCACATATTGCAGATTTGAAAAGGTACATATATGGTCTCTGTAAATCGCAATATCTTCATGTTAAGACCATATTGCTCGACAAAACTTTTATTGAAATTTTACCATGGACTTGTAAATTCCATATTACCATATGGTTTATCAAGCTGGGGTGGAACTTAGTACAATACTCTTGAGCCTCTTTGTCTAGCACAAAAGCATATTATTAGGATTATCTGCAAAAAAAGTAGACTAACCGCTTTAAGACATCTTTAAGTTTATCAAGGTCTCAAAGTGTTCTTTTTGCGCAGCGGTTATATGCTAAGAAGCTCGGCAACATATAGTTTACGTGTTAATAATAGAAATCTTGTAGATCTGCCATCTTCAATTAAAACTCACTATACGAATTTTTTCACTGTGTCAGCACCAAAACTCTTCAATCAATTGCCATATGATATTCGAATTTTAAGAGTGCGTAACCTCTTTTTCAGCAAAGTAAGACACTGGCTTTTTTGAATGGATAATTCAATAGTCAAACAATTGTTTTTTACTTTAATTTAGAAAATCTATTTATTATAGTTCTCATTACTCTGATTTCTCCCTCTTTCTCTTAATTGCTTGCATTTAACTTATGTTTCTCTATTATTGTTTTTTTTTTCTCTATTATGTTCTGGGCAATTTATGGAACTTTATTTACTTTTTTATTATTTTATACTCTCTTTCTTTCATTTATTTACGTATACCCCACACATTCTGATTGTTAGTTATGGATGTGGAAGAGTCATTCGCCACTATCCATTTTTAATGACTATAGAATGGCTATCTATTTATTCTAATTTTTGAAGCTGTTATCTTGAATATTGTATTTATATTAAATGAATTTTTGTAAGCTTTAAAAATGAAAATAAGCAAATAAGCAATAAAAAAAAAAAATTACATACAGAACTGTTCATAATAATAGGGAAATAGGTCAGTAGATTCTTTTTTAAATTCCTTTTTATGTTCTTTCCGATAACTGCATTGTCAGTTTTGTGATATGTTCTTGATTAGTTATTCATTGAAGTTTTTGTTGTGGTGTAAACTACTCAAGAAATAAATTTTAAAGCGGTCGTCATAATAATTTGTGTCTTGTTGTTCCATCGTAGATATTCAAATCAAAAGTCATTGAAAAGGCTACGTTGTTTTTCATATAGTTAAAAATTTTAAAAATCTTAAATTTTTATATTCACTTCAATGTTAAAAATGGAACCCAATAGACATTGAACCGGCGAGGAATATGGCATAATTACCGCTCAAGGGGTATACAAAAAAAAAATCACACAGACCGATGATTTCCATATTGTGCTTCTCATGAATATGAACCCCTTTATGTCTTCAAAGGCTATTGTTAAGGAGTTAAATAATGTAGACAGTTCTCCAACTATCCGGAGAAAGTTGCTACAAAAGTTTTGCTGTTTAGCAAATGGAACAAGAACAAATTTCGTTATAAGCTTAAAAAATCACAAACCAGTCATGTTTCGAAATATTCGCTGGAGTGACGAACCCAAAATAAATTTGTTTAATCCTGATAGGCCAGTTTTCAGGGCGGCATCCTCAAGGATAAGAGTTCCAATGCAATTTTCCTAAAAAAAAAAAACATGAAAATGGAAGTGTTAGCGTCATAGGGATGCTTTTCTGGATTTACTTTTGGGTCTATTTTCCAAATAAAAGTCACCATGAACGAAAAGTGACACCCTTAAGGACGTCATATTATCGTATGCCATTAAGATAGGTAAAACGATCCTAAGCATCCATAGAAGTTACTGAGTGCTTGGTTGCAAGACAAACAGTTGCGAGTCGTACAGTGGTCCTCCTATCTCAACTCCGTTGAGATTTTGTGGGTTAAACTGAAAAAGTTTTCAAACCAAAAATCAGTTTTCGACTGCCATTCAAAGCTATTGGGAAAATATTCCCATTAGTACATGTCAGAAATTGATTGATTCAATGCTCGGTCAAATAACTGTTGTGTTAAATAATAAAAAATAATCCCAGAGATTAGTTGACTGACAAGTATTGTTTTTTTTTATTTTAAGTGTATATGATTATACATTAAGACAGAGAAAATCTTATAAACTAGTACAATATTTATATTTGGTACTTGTACGACAAAGGAATACTAAAAACAAGAATTACATATTATAATTACATAAGTGCCATAGGTACAATATGTTAATAAAGAAATAGGAATATTACTAGAAAATGAATGAAAAGAAAAAAAAGGAAAAATATAAAGCTAATATTAATTATGATTGTTAACCAATCCAAGTGGAGTAATTTTTTTGTTGCGTTTCTGATCCTTCTTAAATGTATTGGGAGGGAATTACACAAGCGAGTGGCATGAACCAGGAATTGACGTTCCGACGTGAGGCAAGTGGACCTAGGCTGAATTATTGTAATATAGAACTACTTTGTGAGATTGAAAGTTTTAGCTTATTGTACAGATAGTCAGGTCCCTGCGTTGTCATAATTTTGTGAATGCAGGTGAATGGAAAAATTTTTGTACGTTTTCGAATGGGTAGCCGAATATGGTTTTTGAGTACAGAGAAATAGGGCCGTATTATTTAAGGTCATAAATATAGCGTGCAATATTATTGTAGACAACGGACAGTTTTCTTTTGCACATATAATCAAGTTTACCAAGAACGTCAAAGCAATGAAACATAATAGTCAACAACAACGTTATGACAAGCAGCATTTTGGTCTTTATTGGGGTGTAAGAGTACGAGGCCCAAAGACGGCGGAGATCACCACAGATTTTGCCAACGGTTGTACTGATATGGTCCTGCGGTTGAATATTATGCCAAAGTGTTTTTTATGGAGTCGAAATATTACGAGAATATTATTGAGTCTCCAAGTTTCAACGAGGGAAAATCAGTAAGATCTAATTTGTTGCGGTAATAATGAGAACCTTTGATTGTATAGAATTCAAACTAAGGTAGTTTGCCTTCGCCCAGCTTATCTTCATTGACTCTAGCGACTGTTAGATCGATCAAATTAGTAGAACATTGAAAAAAAAACCTATACATCATCGGCGTACAGTTGTATGGAGCAATATTTTACTATGCTAGGAAGCTCGTTAACATAAATTGAAAAGAGAATCCGACTATTGCTCTTTGGGGCACCAAGGGTACTAATTCAGATCGTCGATCGTTAACTATCTTCCAGTCAGATATGAGAAGAACTCAAGCTTTGTCGATTGAGTGCAAAAAATAAAATATTTCCTGAGTCTTAAACATAAAACTTCGTGGTTAACCATATCGAACGCTTTGGAAAAATCGAGAAAGGTTAAAAAGATGAGTTTTTTTGTCCAATCCAGTTCTATTTCGTCAGCGATATGCAATAAGGCAGTTTTATTGTACAATTACAGTTTCTTCGGAAATCGGATTGGCAAGGACTCAACTGCTTCGAGGAGAGATGTGTTGAAAGGTAATATTGATATAGGTCTGTATTCTACAAGATTATTATTGGACTTCTTCGGGATAGGCACGACCTTAGCTTTTTTCCATTCGGAGGGAAAAGTAGATGTTGTTAAAATGGTGCTTAAAATAGTGTAGCAGTGCAATTTTGCTGAACTTAGGGTCAATTTCATCTATTCCAGTTACATTAGACTTTATTGACAATAAAACTTCGGCAACATCTGCGTCCGAGAGTCTTTGGAATGAAAATTATTTACCTTTTTCGCTACCTGGTCTAGGTTCATCCAAGTTAACGCTCATACATATGTGTACAGCTAAATGAGTGACACGTAGTGAAAGTTGTGTTGAGTGCGTTACAGTCCAGATCATCTGGTGGTTTTATGTATTATTTTTCGATACCAATCTGTCGCAGTATTTCCAAAGATTTTTTCCTGAAGTCGATGGATCAAGTTTGGTGGCATAGAATCGAACTTTTGTTTTGCGAATTTCAAATACAACCCTGTTTCGGAGATGACGGTATTCGTTGTGGAGTTGTGTAACTTTAAAACGTTTCCAATGGTTGTACATAGCGTCTCATTTCTTTATAAGCTCTAATATTTTACCATTCATCCAAGAAAGGGAGCTATCTTTTATGGATTTAGTTTTTAGTCTTAAGTGTTTCTCGAAGACGTGGATCAAATCTTGATTAAGAAAAGCAACATGATCATATATGTTATGTGTAGGATTCTGTCCCAGTTAGAGTTTTGCAGATCAAATAATAAGTAGATCAAATAAACAGAATGTTTTTTATCTCAGAGTGATAATCAAAATCAAGAGTAAGAATAATAAGTCGTGCTTCGAGAAACCAGGTGCTGCAAGCTGAGTGTAGAGTAATATTGTGTCGAGGTCACTTGTGAAGAATAGATTCGGTGTGGTGTTCACCGCATTTAAGTTAAGTGCCTTCATATGGTAGATCAAATGTGTTGATATTAAATGGTCAAGTAGATTACAGTTCATGTTACCTCTGATAATTATATGTGGCGCGTAACAAGATAGTTGTTGAAAGACATTTATAAACGGGTCTAATTTGACAGTGTGCCTGGGTCTATAGACAGTACCTAAAAGTATGTTTGTACAACCGCGTAAAATATTTAGAAACAAATACTCTATTGGGCATCCAGTTTCGGATTTACATAGGACTTTACACTTTATTTTGTTACGAATATACATAGATAGCCACACCACCATTAACAGAGTGAATACGGTCGGAGCGATAAAGTCGGAATCCATCCACGGAGTAACAATTATTACAATTACTAGGACGAAACCATGTTTCTGACAAACAAATAATGTCGACTTTGAATGTTGACGTTGAAGCGAACCTGCGCGAACCAAAAAAAAAAATTAAAAAAAAAAATGGGCGTTACAACCAATCGAAAGCCAGGGCCTAACCATCTATATAAGTTGTGTGATTCATTTCCTCCCCTAAGTGAAAGGACTTACTGTTTTTGCCGACTCTGAACAGCGCATTTCGAGTAGTACTTAGTACCCCGCTAAAGAAGAGCCTTCGAAGTATGGTTTTGATGATTGTCTGTTGCAAGTACGAGGTTTGTTCAAAAAATAAATTTTTTTTATTTTTCTCGAAAAAATACATTTAATTAATCAATATCCTTTTAATCCTTTGCGAAGCACATTTGGCATGCGCTTTTTGGTATAGGCTTAAACTCTTCCTTTCATGAAAACGTCGCAGGGGGCCAAGTCCAATGAATATGGCGGCTGAGGCATGATTATGGTATTGTTTTCACCCAAAAAAATTACGCACAAGTAACAATGAGTGAGAATGTGCGATGCCGAAGAAAACAGTGAGCCGAACTCATATATTTATATTTTTCATTATTTTCTCTTCTGGTCGCTTCCATTGGAATGATTGAGCTTCGACATCATAGCAAACACCCATGTTACGTTATCAATAACCCTTTTCATCAAATCTGGATCATTATTCACGTCATTCAACAGCTCCTGAGCGATTCTTATGAGATGGTTGCTTCGGTCAAAATTTAACAAACTTCGCTGATACACGATCATATTAAAAATACGATCAAATTAGAATTCATGGCATGAGCGAATCATGATGGTATGATAGTGATCCAACGATTCTCCATAACAATTTTCCTTACTGCTTCAACATTTTCATCCCCAGAACTTTGGTAGCTGTTTCACACATCCTATTTATTGGCAAAGGTAAGCCTTTTCTTTCTGGGCTTTCTTCATGGGGTCCTTTATTTGGATCCAGCATCTTCAATGACTCTGCTCTGTTTCTTTGCGAACTTTTACTTTATAACATAAAATTTCTTAAGATTTATACTTATCATCCGAGAACTTATAAACGGATCTTGTTTTTTTTAAATATTATCCACTTTTTAGGTAAGTCTAGCCAAAATACAATCTATTATCAGCATTTCCTCTAATAAATTAATTTTTGTGGTCTATATTCGGATTGTAATTTTTATTTTCGCATACTCCCTTTTCATGAAAAAATCCATTTAAATTAAATATTCAACAAATTATGAATCTCGTCATTCCTCGCACTTATGAATCCATATATGACAGACACACATGGCTCCACCCGAAACCGTATTTAATTAGATAACCCACCCAACTCATTTAAAAATAAAATTGAACTTATTAACCAACAAGAAAGTAACTTATCCAATTTGTCCTCAATTAAAACTTTTCTCTGTGTGGACTTTTCGTCTGCCTGATATCCCTATAAAAAGGAATACTACCCATAAGTCATCCCAAGTGCTAAAATGAAAATGTTTGCCCACAGGCCAGCAGGGGACTTTGATCGAGAGTTTTTTAAATACCCGACGAATTTCTTTAAGTTCTGCGGTCTTTGGCGGACTGACCGTCGACCGTGGTGGTTGGAGCCCTACGTTTACTTTGGTCGGTTTAATGTACGAGTAAGTAACTTTCATCGATACTTATCTAATAACATATCACATCTGTAGGTTTTAATCACCTTTGGCTGGGGATTTATAGCCTCGGTGTTAAGTGGATGCTATCTCTATCTAAAAGAGGGTGATACAATTCGTGGCATCTCCTGGGCCTCATTTGCTACAGCTTATTTAACGATGCAGTACAAGTTTGGAGTATTGTGTTTAAATGAAAAAAAGATTCGCGCTCTGATTGCAAAATTAGAGGCATGGTCAGCCCGTTATCCGAATAAGAACAATGTGGCCAGGATGTTGGAAGCTTGCAATAAGTTGATGTTACTTGGGGTAACGTTGATTGGTACGGCTTGCGTAGGTTTTCTGTGTTCTCCAGTGTTCAGGCGAGAAAATCGTATTCTTCCTATAAAGACGATGTTTACCTTTGGATTGGACGTCCTAAAGAGTCCTATCTATGAGGTGTATGCGCTTTACGAGAACATTGGAGCTCTATCGAATACCATCATTTCCATCTTTTTTGATATTGTGAGTTTAGCAGGCTGTTGGTGCTACTGATATTAATTTTGTAGCATTTAAAAGGTCTACATTGGGATTCTGCTAACATCTGCTGCTATCTTGAGGAATCTGAACAATCAAATGCGAAGTGATTTGGTGGAATCGGAATTGAGCACTGAAAAAAAATTCCAATCGCTCTTAAATCACATCATGGACCACACTGAGATTCTTGCGTATTATTTTATTCCTTTTTATTGGCATGAAATAACCAAATTTTGTTTTGCAGGTACCTGGACGAAGTTAGGGATATATTTATGTTCTCCAACTTGCTGCATTTCCTGTATAATTATACGAATGCAGGAATAACCATGTTGCAGCTATCCAAATTGCCGATCGGAAGCCTTTCGTTTTTTGCTATCATGACTGGGTTTTCATCGCAAATATTTGGATTAATGACGTATTGCGAATCGGGACAAAAAATCACGGATGAGGTGAATGTTTTATATCAGATATTAGTCGCTTTTATTATCTACCGATAAACAGATGCACGAGTTTTGGAATATACTTGCTATGAGCGATTGGTATAAGGAACCAATGAAATTCCAGAAAACAATTGGATTGGTCTTGCTTGGCACTAGCAGGGACTATTACATGGCTGCTGGAAAAATGATGACGTTGTCACGAGAAACCGAGAAAAAGGTATTTATGTACTTCTCAAGCCTAGTTATTAAGTTTTTTTTTTTTTGCAGATCTTAAATGCAGTTTTCGCGTATTACACGTTTCTTCATAGATTGAATTAATTGGGAACAAATAAAATGCTAAAAGTTTGATGGTAGACTTGATGGTCGTCTAAAGTCCTTAGAAAAAGATAGCAAAATTATATTTTTAATTTTTCATTATAATGTCCTTTTACACTAGATCCATGCACTTTTCCAAGGACTTCGTAATATTAAAAATGTATGATTGCGATAGTCCCTCAACACGTAATATTCTCCAGTTAATTTTCATCCTTTTTCCAAGTAATCGATGCACAGTACTCTTACTTCACAAAATTGAGTATACACCCACAGCTGGAATATATTTTTGGTTTTCTCGTCTTAAAAAAGAAATTTATTAATTTAAAAAATTGTAGTTTCGATTGTACCTGCTTCGCTTGATAAAACAAATAACAAAAATAACAGATACTCAGCAAAATATAAAGAAAAATCATTTTAGCTGAGCATACACTAAAAGGACTAAAAATATATTGTGCTAGGGGCCTAAATTGTGTGTATTCCCTGAGCTCGAGACCTTTTATTGATTTTTGCATTTAATTTTGGTAGAAAACTTGGGGAAAACAACACACCCAAGACGAGGAGGAGTGTACTAAACCCTTGGTGGGTTCTTCAGAGCATAGAGTATAGAGTCAAGGTACTCGAAACGGCTGGTTAGTCGGATACTAGAAGTGGCTCATATAAGGATCTCATGCAACTTGGCTCTCGACTGAGATTGGATGACATGAACGAATGTTTGACTAACTGTCTACGGACCTTCGTATACGACAGTGACAGTCCAATAGGACCGGTCAAACGACGAGATCGACAGGTACCGCAAAAAATAGATAATAAAATTAAACAAACGGTAACGACATTACAATACCACGTTAAAAACATCACGAATATGTACCGAAACGCAACAATTGACATGATACACAAACTGAAAGGACGCAAAATCTTGTGGTTTACCGACAGTTAAAACTCGAAGATCAAGACACTGAAGTCATTGATTAAAAATAGCGAACAGTTAATTACAATAGAACAACAGAATTCGTACTGTAAATTCCAATAGCGCGATACGAAAACATATTTCGGAGAAACAAACAACTACATTCAGGATCTGAACCAAGTTTCACATCCGTAAAGTATCACTGACGTTATCATGGTTTTAAAAATCCGAATTTATTCCTTCATCGCGGAGAAGCATGCGTTGCCCATATGCAGCTTTTTATTTATTTCGATTCTTATGTCGTTTTTGACAGTCGATATTATTAATCAACCACCCAAAGCGTTTATCGAGTACAGTCAGGAACGAGGTTTGGATTAACCCAGGTCGGTCAGTGACCATATATTTGGTTTTCTCTTCATTCTTCTCTAAGCCTACTTCCTTCCCTGATAGGTGCATGATACATTTTTTTATCGGTTCAGCTTTCAATTCATTTTTATTGGTCTTATTCTATTCTTATTTATCAAAAATTATTAAGTCTAACTTAAAAATACCTCAATATTTAATGATCCTTGATGGCCCTGGGGGGCATATCAATTTCTATTGCTTTTAGGATTAATTTTTTTTATTCCATTTTCGTATAACTATATTCTTAAAATTTGGTTTTCTAAGGAAACTTTATAAAAACCCAAGTATATTTTTTTTATATCTTATTCTACGCAAAGCTACTTAATTCTAGTCTTAAGTGAGTGAGTGACGAACTAAGGAGTGAGGTGGATTTGACCGGAGCAACGCATAGCTGTGGGAAAGGTTTTCACCCGACAATCACCAATAACCGACGGGCTAATTAGTAACATCTGCAAGATCCCAGTCCGCCATTGCAGTACTAAAATTAATGAGCTCATGAGCAGTGCCAACGTAGCCGTCGCAGATGAGCCTTTCGTTCGTTTGGTTTGTGGCGAATGTGACGGTGGTAAATTACCAACTTTAATTTGCACTAACGTTTCGAAATCAATATATATCCCCATATTGGGGAAATAAGCGGGAATAAATCCCGATCGGAGTTTGCTCTTGTGATATCTATCATTGGGGTGATAAACCCCGGAGATTTGGTTATTGTCGTTGCTCCTAGCCCTTGCGATGTCCTTTTGGGTCACTTTAACAAGAAAATTGCCGATTTTATTAAGGTTTGATCCGTCAGACAGGACCTTATTGGAGTAATACTCTTGGACTCTGGCGTTCTGTACATTTTAAGAAAGACTCTAATGCACTGTCCCTCGAATATATGAATCTTTTCCATTTAAGATGACTAAATTAAACAACGTCAGACCAACGTCTCACCAACATGGTGTCCATGTTACGTAAATCATGTTCTGACGGGGATTTGACATGGTTAACCTAGGAGGTTATAGAATAGTAGAATAGACTTTCGTATGGTTACGCTGTGAAAGGGCTTTTCAAAGTCGGAAACCAGTTTTGTCGCAGCGTGAATAGTATCCTGCCTCGTCTTAAAATCAAACTGGTTGTCGGTATCATTTTCTTTTCCTCAAACCACTTAATCCGAGCTCGGTTTACAAGATCTTACTAACATTCGAAACAAACTAAATCAGGGTGATGCAAGGACTAGGTAGGAGAGACGCTTCGCATCATTAACTTGTTTAAAGTCAAAAGCCAAAGGTAGACTACGTTTTCAGCATAATAGCTTGCCTTTTAGATATTCTTCTTCTTCTTAGATGGCGTTACAGCTCATGAAGAGCAAGAGCCTAGCTTCTCTCATTCACTTATGTTGTGTGCGATTTGTTTTTTTCACACAAGTGAATGGGACCTACAGTTTAATGCAGATTCCGAACGGCGAGAGTCGAGAAGCTTTTTTAAGTCGTGTGTACTACGGGGGGTTTTGCCAGTTCCCCGCCGAGGAGACAAGCCGCGTAATGAACATTCGATGGCGTTGGTATTATCGGGATCCGAACTCGCTCATCGTGCGTCAGAGGCCGACACTCTACCCACTGCGCCACGGCTCTCTCATATTAATATATTATATATATTAATGTACCTAAATTTGTCTATGAATTCAAAATGTCCACAGCAATTTGAAACCATGCAACCCCACACAACCTCCTCCGTGTTTTATGGTTGACTTTATTTTCCAAGTTTTAAGACCTATATTTGGTTCTTTGTTAGCAAAACTTTTTCACCATCTGATCCAAACAAATTACTTTTTGTTTCATTTGTTTCATCCGAAACATAATACTTTTCTGAAACCTCTGCGAGTGGTTGACATATTGCCAAGCAAACTTTTATCGTTATTTCTTATTTAGGGGACATATAGTGTTGTTTTAAAATAACATAATAATATGATGCCAATATGTTCCACGGTGCCTGAATATTTTAAAAAGGTTGTGATATGGGAAATCAGACCCATTATCAGTGTCCGTTGTCTGACGGCCAACGCCAGTGACGGCCATGCATAAGCATAACCTTCCTAACGCCTACATGACTGACAAACCGTACCTGTGAACGACATTAGGAAGATACGAGGAGAAGCACAAATTTAGTAAGGAGTTCGGTCAACAAAAAAAAAAAAAACACACGCGCGAAGAGCCTACTGTAGCATCCATCTCCTATGTGCATATGTATTTTCCTTGAATTGCTCAAAATGCTTCCTACCCGATGAAGAAATGTACTTCTGTTGAATACAACGTCGTAACTCCCGCAGATTCATTCCATGCTAAACGCTAAAGCATACAAATTGGAATCATTTTCAGTCTCCATGTTCATCCTACTTCTGTTTTCCTGTCATTTACCACTTTTTATGAATTGTTCATGCTCGGCTCTACTTCACCCCTTTTCATCATCCAACCCACCATTTAAACACAGCTCTACTCACCCGCTGCATAATTACCACCAGTTATGTATCAATAACTTCCTATAAATCCTATAAATTCAAGCGCACCGTCAATAAAGCATTAATACTGCTGAAAAAAAAGCTTTCACTCCACAATGTCTCCATTCCACATAAAGTCATAGAAGGGATACTATATTCAAATAGGACAAAGGACTATGTCAACAAACGATAGCGTTGCAATTGTCCTTGCCTCCGCCAGGACAACTTTGATTGAAATATAGCGACAAGTGATTAAAATACGTGCATTGAGAGTTGATTAGTTGTTATTAGCCAAGTACCAAGCATCATACAGACGACCAACCAACCGATGCCACACTTATTGTATAGATAGATGCTAGCCTGTTTTGTGGTGTCCGTCGTGGTCGGGATTGGCTACGTCGGTAGTTAGCCTTAGAGTCTGTAACACCCCATCCGTAACCACTTCTGGTAATTAACAAGATTGTCCCAAAGGGATTAAATGAAAAGGATTTATGTTCAAGTGAATTGACGCTCTCAGCATTGGATATTTATTTTCCGGTCCAATAGAGTAGTTGTTGCAACTTCTCAGATCGTCCTAGTTGGTTTGGATATGTCTGTGGAATGTGATGAACTGAACCAAGGGAAGTATCTTGTATAAGCAGAAGTGGCTGTAGAAGAATGGTTGATGTAAAGAAAGTCCTCTTTTTGAAGAAAGATAAAGGAAAAATAAGATAAGCACTTAAAGCTGATTGATCAAGTTGTACTAGATAGTGAGGGGTGCTTCATATTTTTTTAAACCCTTTGGTATAATCCACTATAGTTCTTTGAAAGTTGTGGTTTTTATGTCTTTGTCGCACCAGTGGGACATTGAGAGTAATTTGCTTCTGATCTATATAAATGTAACTAGCTCTATTCGAAATTGCTAAAATATAAAAAGAGGTTGAAGTAGATATCCACGACTACTTGTTTATTAAGGCAATTTAAGATGACTACTTATTTTCGTTATCATCTGGCAACTGTGGTTTCATATTTATGATCTTTCTCTCACTCGTTAAAATTAGCATACAAAACGATGTTTCGGATTGAATATAAGGCGATGATGGCCATACGTCATTATTAAGAAATACATAACATTGGCTAAAAATTACAGAGATAACTCTGCGTTTCTTAGATATATGAAGATCTCCTTTTTGTGTTTTAGAACTCAGACACAACACACTTCGGCATTCAAACGAAAATTTAATATTTCCTAGGCAGACCTGACCAAAGTCCATTATTATTTATAAATAAAAACTTCCTCCCCAAGCTTCAAAGAATTTCGATAGACGAGGCATTGAACACTTAGGATGGTTGTAGTACAGGGTGCGTATGGTATTCGGTATTTATTATTTAGTATTTGGTATTTATTACTGGAGTCTGTATGGTCTGTCACCTCGTACGCTATCAATCTAGGGTTTCACAATGATTTCTAAAACCTGGATGTTGGCGGCGGCATTAACCCGAAGTCCTTGAGGAAAGAAATCAGGCGGCATAACATGTCCTTTCTTGCTCACAACTCTTAAAACCATGATGGTAGTCGGAAATTTTGTGTGCATTGAATGGGGAACCTCTGTAGGATCTAAGCAGGTCCTCTGAATAAGTCAATACATTTAGTCCACCTTTTTTTCCAAGGTCAGGATTCATTTAGAAAAAAATTCTTTCTCTTGACCCTCCCAAAACGCCTCAGCAGCGGCTATTGCTTCGCTATCGTCTTCAAATATCTGGCCTCAGATGTGTTCCTTGAGTCGAGGAAAGAGGTAGAATTCACTGCGAGCTAGATCTGGCGAATAGGTCGGATGTTCGAACAGTTCCAAATTCTTCTTGCTTTATTCTTGTCGTTCGAATCCCATTCTACTTTGTCAACAATGCCTATAGCACCATAGACAATACCCAAAAAACGTCTATATTTCGTTGCGTTACTTTCACTCCTTTTTTAATAACTAGAGTTTTTTTCTAAGCCTACTGTCATATGTATAAGCATCTTCCTCATATTTTTCAATGGACTCGCGAGCTGGGACAATCAACACTATCTTTGGCTTTAAGTGTTATTTCCGGATCGGTAATAGCATGCAAAATGGCATCATTTAGTTGCTGAGCTACATTCCTAGTCGGTAACAAACAAACTGTATCTGCAGGAAGCCGACTGAGATATTCAGCTATGTCGTGCAATCTACCCTGGTTAGAACCTGATTTCAGTGTAATTAAATGTTCAGGTAATACACGGCGGTTTTTTTCCGTAGTGATATCTATTCTTTCTTATTCTTAGAAGCATTTCTGCACATGTTTTGTTTAAAATCCTGGTATTTAAAAAGGTCTTCCTACAGATCTGGAAAATCAAGATTGTAATTTCTCGCTCTCGTCGTCGGTGAATAGGTGTGAGCTGCTTTGATCCATAAATCAACTATAGATACATATATGGTATATACAGTCTGGAACAAAATGATAAGACACCCTCTAAATTCTTAAGAAACACGAACTGTGTGTAATATTAATATTTGAATTAAATCATTTTCTAACAGGATGAATTTACAGCGCCCTGCCATAAAATAATGCTGAAAAAAGAATCCTGTTTTTTTTTTTTTTACAATTTATTTTCAAGTTATTAAATTATACAATTTATTTTCAATTTTTGAAATAAAACGCCGGTGCTTTAAGCTAGGCCGTGACAAGCCGCTGGAAGGGCCAAGGCTGTGTCACTTACTAGTTTCAAGTACCACTTAATCAAGTCAGAGGGGAAAAATTCTCCTAGGAAAGCGCCTTAGAGTGATTATCCTCCCTCTGACTGGATCGCGACTACTCGATCGAGCGTGGTCTTACACCTGCTTTTATATGCTGTGAAAGCTTTCAGGCAAGCTTTCAACAAAAGTTCAATTTTTACACAAAAAATAGTTCACAATAACAATTTATAATTCATAAAGGAAAATAGTTCACAATGACAACCTAATTTATAATTTAAAATAACAAAGTATACAATTCATAAAGAAAGGAAAATAATTCAATAAAGTTACATATTAATGCAAGAATCCGTATGTAATGTAAACGCTGCTGCTACAGTCTCCCCCTTTGACATCGCAATCGCCTCGATGTGGTGTCAACAGTTAAGTGGGCTTCTTCGGTCGTCCTCTTCTTCTTAGGCACATCGTTGGTTTTAATAGATCTCTACCATAGTAAGGGGTAATGTTGGATACGTGATATACCCCCAAAGGTTCACCAGGGGAATCTGGTCTTGCTACCTCGTAACTACTGGATCCAATCTTCTTAATGATAATATATGGGCCATCGCGCTTTGGAACGAATTTAGTTGTAATTCCCTTTGCGGCGTTGCTTAAAACATGACTCGTAACCAGGACTCTATTTCCAACTTCATAGGGATGCTGCTTACGTCGACCTTTATCCGCATACTTTTTATTTCGATCTTGCTGTTTAACTTCTTTTTCTTTAGCGTTTTTCAATGTCTCGGCAAGTAATTTAAGGAAAGGCGTTATTTGTGGGATGAAATTTTCTGACTCTACAATGCCCCTTAAGTCATGCCTGATATCATCTAATGTACGAAGTTCTCTCCCAAAGGTTAGAAAAGCTGCTGACGATCCTGTGCTGTGGCAAACGGCTGTATTCATGGCGAACCTTATCGCTGCGAGTCTATGTGCCCATGAGGTGTGATCGTTTTCCACTAATATTGAAATCTGCGTTTTGAGGTCTCTGTTTTTCTTTTCCACGGGGTTAGCTTCCGGGTGGTAAACGGGTGTAAAAGTTTGTTGAATATCGAGACAAAATGTTAATTGTTGCATAACTGCAGATATAAATTGCACTCCATTGTCGCTTATAATGCGTCTGGGAAACCCGTATCGAAGAAAAATTTCATCCGTCAACGTCTTCGCGCAAACTTCAGCAGTTGCTTGCTTTAATTTGAATAACTCAATCCACCTGCTTGCTAGATCTTCGACAATAAAGATCCATTGATCTCCGTCATCCGTTTTTGGCAGTGGCCCAAATAAATCGATGGCTATTATTTCAAAACGTTTTTGGCTGGGAACTGTTTGAAGCAACCCAGCTGGTTTCAAGTTTGAGGCCTTGTAGCGCTGGCACTCAATGCAGGCTTTTATATGTTTCGCTATGTCTGCTCGCATACCGGGCCAAAAGTATCTATGGGCGATTCTTGAGATGGTACGCTCTATCCCGTAATGGCCAGCAGTAGGATCATCATGATATGTTTTTATAATGTATGCTCGTTCCTTCTCCGGAATAACAAGGTGGGCATCATCGTTTTCAAGTTCACCATCATTGTAACAATATAGCACGCCATCGTTAAGAACATATCCACGTTTGGTCCAGCGGATAAAATTTTCATCGGATTTTTCAAGGGACTCAATGATTGTCTTCAAATTTGGGTCCTCCAGTTGTCCATCACGCAATTCTTTGGACCCTTTTCTCGGCAAATCAACTTCGAACGAGCAAATTTCGCAGTTTTCAAAATGTTCTTCCTTGCAGGGTGGTCTCGAAAGCATATCGGCAACAACATTTGTGCGGCCTGGCTTGTACTCGATGTTAATGTTAAAAGGCTGTAGTTGAAGGGCCCATCTTGCTAATCTTCCAGTTGGTGACTTGATTGTCATTAGCCACTTTAAGGGTTGGTGGTCTGTCACCAGAGTCACTTCCGCTCCCTCAATATAACCACGGAACTTTATGGTTGCCCAGACGATCGCAAGAGCTTCTCTTTCTGTAGTAGAATAGTTTCTCTCGGCGTCGGTTAATAACCTGCTAGCATACTCGATAGGATGTTCTTCGGCCCCCTCCCCCTGGAGTAAAACAGCCCCAAGTGCGTAACTGCTTGCATCTGTTTTGAGTAGAAAAGGTTTTGTTGGATCTACTTGCTTTAGGACTGGAGTACTGGTTAAAAGTTTTTTAAGATTTTCAAAAACCTGTCGGTGTTCCTCCGTCCATGACCATGGTACTCGTTTTTTGGTTAGTTGACTCAGTGGCTTGGCTATGTTTGCAAAATTCGGTAGGAAGCGGCGATACCAGGAGCACGTTTGAAGAAACGATAGAACTTGTTTTGCGTTTCGTGGTTCTGATCGATCTTTAATGGCTGCTACTTTTTCCGGATCTATGCTAATACCGTTTGCATTGAGTATGTGGCCAAGATATTTGACTTCTTCGCAACAGAAACGACATTTATTCTGATTCACGTGCAGTTGGAATTCTTCAAGCCTTTCGAAAACTTTTCTCAGATCTTTCATGTGCTGATCGAATGTTGGAGAGCAGATGATTATATCATCCAGATAGGCTACCACAAGGATGTCTCCTAAACCCGCGCGGAACTTATCAATTAGCCTCTGGAAAGTTGCTGGGGCATTTCTTAAACCAAAAGGCATACGGTTAAATTTATACATTCCGAATGGGGTTACGAATGCTGTTTTCGCTTGGTCCTCCTCGTGTACTTTAATTTGCCAATACCCCGCTTGTAGGTCCAATGTCGATTTGAATTTTGTGCTTTTTGCTTCATGAAGCAAATCATCTATTCTAGGCATCGGGTATTTGTCGGGTATCGTTACCGAATTAAGTTGGCGATAATCTATACACACACGAATTCCTTTATCTTTTTTAGGGACCATTACTACGGGTGCTGACCAAGGTGATTCGGATTCCTCAATAATGCCACATTGAAGCATATTTTCAATTTCTTGTTTTAATTGCTCTCTTTTCGGTTGAGAAAGCCTGTATGGGGGTAAAGAAATCGGTTCGCTGTTTCCAGTGTTGATTCGGTGAACTGCATAAGGTGTTACTGATCTCGATGGTTTAAACACGTTCGAGTTTGTTTTTAATAGTGTTTCTAAGGTTTCTTTTTGACTCTCTTCCAGATTAAAACCATCTGACGGCCTTAAGAACTGAATTTCAAAAGAGTTCAGTGACACAAACCAACTATCTGTCAATTCCTTTTCGTTGGGCTTCTTTTTCTTTGGTGTTTCTATCGTAGCCGGTAAGCAATCTCTAAAAACAGCCTGTGTAAAACCTGGGGAGTAATCGTTGTTTGTGTTCCTATAATCAAATAAATCATTGGTAGGTTCATCACAGTCGGTCGCGTTACGTTTCGGAGTGGCTGAAATTGGACTGATCTCTCGTTGTTTCAACTAATGTGTAAAGTTTGAGATTCCCTGCATAATTTCTGGCGTGTTGCTTGCATTTTCTCTTTTCTTTGCCAAGCTAATTGAGGTATTCGTACTAGAGTTTGGTTGATTTTCATTTTGGATATTATCCACAGCCAATTGCATGCTGTTCAGCGCCAGAGGCAGTGAGTCTTCGAAATCAAATTTGGTTTTTGGATCGTCCTCAAAATACCAATATTTTTGACCCATATTTAAAACGATACCTGCTTGTTGTAGGAAGTCTGCGCCGATCAGCGTACGATTTTTCGTTGCATTGGGGAGGGATATGAACCTTATTTTTCTTTTTCTACCACCGATCTCAATGTCGCATATTGTTGACAGTACCATTTGGTTTGTTGTTGTACCATCCGCCAGAGTTACGTCCGCTTTTACTTTTTGCATGATGCACCGATTCTGTGTCAATAGTCTTTTCAAGCTAGGACTAGCTACGCTGGTTCTTGCTGCCGTATCCAAGTAGGCTTCACCGACCAAGTTTAGTATCTTGACACGGGCAATAGGGGCGTCTCTACCAATTATAGTGGTAGAGATTAAATTAAAATTCAGGTATTGTGGGCTTTCAACTTTGACCTTTGAGCAGGTTGTACAATTCGCTCTAGTAACGCCTGGAGCTCCACATCCATAGCATATAACCACGGGTCTGACAACGGATGGGTTGTTGGCAGTCTGAAGACCTTTCTTTTTAAAACATTGTTCAGCGGTATGCCGCCTTCTTCGACAAAACGTGCAACGCTTGTCTGGTTTTTCCACTTTTGAATTTGAATTGACATTATGTCCGGTTCTAATTTGTTTGTTTTCGGCAATAGTTCGCTCCGCTTCTCTTCCTTTCTGAAGCAAACTGGCATATGAACCGACTTCCTCTTTGGGAACACGCTCTCTAATTTCTTGGTTTAATAACCCGTAAATCATGTTTAATTGCATGTCCTCTTTTACATCTTCTCTAAGTTCTGAGAATAGAACCCGTTTCTTGCAGACAAAATTGTCAATCGATTCATTTGGCTGTTGTTTGGGCTCCATAATCTCCAGAAATATTCGCCAGCTGGGTCTAAGAGGTGCAAAAACAGATCGTAAAAGCTGTATCAGTTCGTCAAACTTTTTTACACTGGATTTAACACCAAGCCACCATGAAGCAGCATAATCTTCTAATAACATCGGCATTGCCTTGATTGTGTCTTCATCACTTATTTTTTCCAGCTCTTTGAATGTCGTTATGGCAGCCACAAACTCCTCTAGTTTCTTTGCGTCTCTTTCTCCCCGAAATCGAGCGGTGCAGGTGGTAAACGATCCGGACCCTCTATTCCTGCTCAACACTTCGAGAAACTGGTTGAACTGTTCGTTCGAAAAATTCGCCATTTCTGTTCGTCTAGCTATTCTTTCGCTACGTTTTATTTCCTTGAACATTCGGGTCCCACGTTGGGATGCCACTGTAGCGCCCTGGTTGTATGGCGCTGAGAAACTCTTTGTTTTTTTTTTACAATTTATTTTCAAGTTATTAAATTATACAATTTATTTTCAATTTTTGAAATAAAACGCCGGTGCTTTAAGCTAGGCCGTGACAAGCCGCTGGAAGGGCCAAGGCTGTGTCACTTACTAGTTTCAAGTACCACTTAATCAAGTCAGAGGGGAAAAATTCTCCTAGGAAAGCGCCTTAGAGTGATTATCCTCCCTCTGACTGGATCGCGACTACTCGATCGAGCGTGGTCTTACACCTGCTTTTATATGCTGTGAAAGCTTTCAGGCAAGCTTTCAACAAAAGTTCAATTTTTTACACAAAAAATAGTTCACAATAACAATTTATAATTCATAAAGGAAAATAGTTCACAATGACAACCTAATTTATAATTTAAAATAACAAAGTATACAATTCATAAAGAAAGGAAAATAATTCAATAAAGTTACATATTAATGCAAGAATCCGAATGTAATGTAAACGCTGCTGCTACAATCCTTAATTTTTATTTGTTTGGAAAAAACTCGTAAAGTAGGTAGGACAAAAAAATAGGACATGTGAATTTTAAAGTTAAATAACAACAGGCAAATTTCAATATTTTATTTTACTACCAAACAACTTTTGTACATATTTTTGATCCATCTTGTTCAATTGTGTGCCAATGGATTATTTTAATTCCGCAATATTGTTCTACTGCTTTCCACCTGCATAAATTGCTGGGGCTAGTTCTTCCAATACAGTTGTGTTCACGAAAATAGCAGTACTCACACAGCCTTAAAAAAATAACAATTTTTCTGCGAAAAGAACTTGGAATTAGGTAGTTGCATCTAATGGGCCTTCAGATGTCGTATGAAATGTCACACGGTTTTCATAAAAGCATATCTTCTTTATTTATTGTACATTTGTTGAAAGGCGGTGGTTGACAGCTGTTCATGTCTGTGTTGCGATCAATAAAAGACTTAGAAAAAAAATTGTTTATTTTTTTCTTGTGAGTAGTACATAATTTTATTTTCTTGTAATAAAATAATAATTTATTTTCTTTGTGTAACCGGCTCAGGTTTCCATTATGCGTAGTGAGCAAATTTTGTTTTTACGTTTTTTATTTTAAATGACTTATTCTAAGATGTATTGTAAAAGAATTTTTCTGCGGAAACTTTTTTTTCTATTTTTTTTTTAACTTTAAAGTTTTCATTTTTCACAGGAAAGTACATTTATTCTACTTACAAACTGTACAAATGGACGCGTTCACTCTTCTTCTAAGTAATTTCTGCTGCTGAAGAGGGGGATGGGTGCAGTGATTGTTGGAAAATATTATAGGTATTGCCATATGTCCCAAAATATTATATATAGGTATATAAATATTATACTGTTATTAAGTTTTAGCTACAGGCGCCTGCCTGACAGTTGTTGACATACCCTTAGCGGAGCGATGAAGTCACGTGAGCGGCTAAACCCTGCGGAAAAAAGGGTTGAAATCCTGTCCGCGAGCGAAGCGAACCACCCACCCCAAAGTTTAAGCACAGCTGACTTTCTTGATTTTCAATGAATTCCTTTAATTTCCATACAAAATATATGAAGGTGCAGCCAGACCTATGTATTCCATTGATGGGAAGGTTTTAAAACACCTATTGACAGAAGGGTTAATTATCATGATCAACAGAGCTTATTGTTACTGCATTTTGACGATCGACTTCATATAGTGCTTTGAAATCGAATAATGCTCGGTTGATAAGAGATGTGGCTAATTTAATAACATTTTTTCAATGTTCATGTTTTGAACTAATCATAATTATAGGTCAAGATGAGCAAGCGCTGAAATTCGCTGTGACAAATTTGAAATTGTGTCGGGTACATAGGATCCCAATGAAGATTTTGATGCGCGGAAATCTTATTGGTGAGTTCAGGTGCTCAAAATCAGGCTGTGTAGTCAGAAAAAGTCGCGCTGTTGGCAGTTGGTTTGAGCAAGCTCGAATGCCCTTGCCAAAATGCTTTTATCTTATGTACTGCTTCGCCAGGAAATATTCCTACGAAACAGTAAAGATTGAGGATTTTACTTCGTCTCAATGTTTGTCCCAACGAACTATTGCCGCCTGGTATAATTATTGTAGGGAGACAATAATAATTAAATTTTTGGAAACATTTGAGGCGAAAGGAAAGATAGGCGGACCAGGCAAAATCGTCCAAATCGACGAAAGTAAATTTGGTAAGAGAAAATTCAACAAAGGAAGGCGCGTGGATGGCCACTGGGTTCTCGGTTTGATTGAGGATGGGTCCGAAGACTTAAGACTTGAAATCTGTTCAGGAAACGAGCGCAGCGCTGAAGTGCTAGTGCCGTTAATAAAAAAAACACGTGAATCCAGGAACGATCATTCACACCGATTGCTGGAAGGCGTATGATTGTTTAAATGGCCATGGGTTCATTCATAAAAAAGTGAACCACAATGATCCTGACAATCCTTTTGTTGGTACTGATGGCATATATACCCAAGGAATAGATTCCCAGTGGCGTGTCATTAAAAGAGAATTTTACAACGACAATTACTCCAATAATTTCGTTGATTGGATAGTTAAGTAATAGTGGAGAAGGGAAATTGCGAAAAAAATGAGATCCCTTTGAAGAGCTGCTTTAAGGGGTGGTTCATGTTTATGGAGATTTTGGCAAACAACCTTAATTTTTTGTTAATAGTTTGATTGAAATTAAAAAAAAAATTCATTTTAATAACAAAGGAGGTGCAAAGCTCATGATATGGACGTGCTCTTCATACTACGGGGTTGGGCCTATATATCCTATGAAAGGCATAATGGACGCTGCAGAATATTTAAAAATTCTCGACGAGGTCATGCTGCCGTATGTCGAAGAGGAAATGCCGTTAGTTTGGGTCTATGAACACGATAACGACCCAAAATACGGCAAAACGAGTAAAGCCATGGTTCGAAGAGAAAAGAATATCTATGTATGTGGAGTGGCCCGCACAATCGCCTGACATTAACCTCATCGAAAACTTGTCGGGCGATGTTAAAAATGCCGGCCATGAGCGAAAACCTCAAAATGCCAAAGAATTGTGGGAGGTAGTGCGAGACTCATGGCAAGTTATACCAGAGGAGGGGTGTCGCAATACTCGTATCTCGGTCATAAAAAACAATGGCTATGCCACAAAGTACTAATCGTAAGCTATAATTATTTATGAATTCCTATCAATTTCTTAATTGAGTTTTCTATTAATGTTTTCAGCACTGCTATTTTTATGAACAACCCAATAATATAATTTAAGTTTTGTCTGCATATTTAAAAAAAACAATAAATAATCATTTGTTATTTTTTAAGAATCTAAAAATGAAATTCTAATTTGTTATATATTAGGCGTTTTTTATTATGCCACATGATCCACTCAGGATCACGAGACGTAATAAAACACTACAGATCAACGAATAGCCAGCTTGACATTTCGCCTCGTTCAGTCCTGTCAAAGATCTGACATTTGAAAACAAAATAAACAAACAAATTGGAGATGGAAGCAGCTGCTATTGAGGTAAATTGCGTTTATTTGTTGAATTTAAAAGGTTAATATTTGCATTACAGTGGTTATTGGAAGTGACATGGACAGTGAAGAAAGCAGCACACCTGAATATTCATTGCTGCATGAAGAAGCAACAGATTTCTCCTTTTTCTGTCCACCTGCTCACAATAAAAACAATCTTTGAAATTTAAGTGTGGAATTGCCATATCAAAGAAAATTTTTCTTTTCATACAAATTTGATACGACCGATTTAAATGCTAATGATAATAATTTTTATCGATATACACCAATTGGGGGTAATATTTCCCCAATAGACTCAAGAGTTTTAGAAATGTAAGATAATACAAATATTATAGCATTATGAGTACAATTACTCGATACGGAAGCGAAAACTGCTTAACCAAACCCATGCCACAATTTTATATGTTCATCAGGCAATGAGTCTCCTAATTTGAATGCGAAAACAGTGGAAAATAGTGTAAACTCACTTCCACTCAAACTCGGATCTTGAAATTTAGAAAACACCAAGGTGAACCTAGGGACACATATATCACCATTAAACTGGCCCACAAGTGTACATGCAAATCAGTGGGTTGACACGACTGGAGATCACCGGTGTTGTAAGAGTAAGATCAAACAAAAAAAAAATCTGGAGAATGCCCGTGTCAAAAAAAGGAGGGAGAAGAAAGAAAACGGTCAAACCGTAGCATTATGGAAAAGAACGCTAAAAGGAAAAGCACTACCCCGCCAGGCACAACTAATGGTCGTGATCCTGGGACGAGCAGCAATGCTCGGGTCAGAGCTATAGGATTTCCGGGGGATAGCAAAGTAATGCAACGGCGTAAGCCATACTTTAGAGTCGCGATTTGGAACGTTGGAAGCATGGGTGGTCGCAGCTATAGAGCGCGACCGACCCAGTTGGTATTGCCATGTTCAAAGGAGAGATCCTTTGAACCCCGTCCAAAAGGCGATATCAATCAACGTTCCAATTTCAACACGCAAAAACGGCAGGCCGTAAAACAATTGGTGCAAACAAATGCAAAAACACCAGCATTTGATTGGCATCAGCGATGAAGTAATCCCAAACCGGGAAGCCTGCCGCTACTTTCTGAGGTCAAACCGGCGGACCCCACAAGCGGACCAGTAGGAATGCAGTTAAGTGGGAAGGTTATGGTCCTACACTTCTGATCATAACGACGCCGGAAAAAAGGAAAAGAAGAAGAAGATTGTTTGTAAAAAAAAAAAATATATTTTGGATAATTTGAACATTTTTGTCTAATTTGGGGACCACTGCTATATTTGTGAACCCAACTGTACGTTCTCAATTATATTCAAGTCAGGTGATTTTGCTAGTTAGTTAAGAAGTGGTATATATATTTTTTTAGACTTGGTGGGAAGTATGGATTGCCGCATTATCCTATTGAAAAATAAAGTTTTTCTCAGCACAATTGAAGCAAACCTCTCAATTTGTTCGCCTATTACTTCAATATATCTGGTACTGTTGATTCTGCCACTGACATTTTTATTTCGGTCTTCCCGTTGCAGTCAATACCAGCCCATACCATTACAGAACCTGATCCCATATGACGGCGACTTAAGATTCGTTACTCCTTACACAGGTCGTGAAAATAATAATCCCATTCTCCCGCGGATTTTCTTCGAATGGAGGGTCAAACATATAAAGATTTATTAAGTTTAGTAGCTCCCGAAATTCAACGAAAGGACACTGTAGTGAGATATGCAATAACACCAAATGAAAGGCTTTCAGCTACCTTGCGCTTTTTGGCGACTGGACAAAGCTATGAAGATTTAAAATGTTCAACGGGTATTTCTCCTCAGAGTCTTAACCGCATAATCATCGAAACGTGTTAAGCTGTAATTCGTGTGCTAAAGGCGTTTATTAAGGTAAGAGAAAGTTTTATTGTCCCAAAAAAAAATCTGTAATGTATGTATGTATATTACGAGGCGGACTCCGACAATAAAGCTGGCGATCAGCAACTGGACGATATGGAACCATTGAGAGGTAATTCTACCGAATGTGACAAAGATATTCGTTTTAGGATTTGCGAATATTTCAATATAATTGAAGCAGTATCTTGGCAAAATGATCACAATTAATACATGTATTTACTTCTTGACTTACTTCTTTGCTGTCAAATAAATGTTTGTTTTAATGCACAATATACTTACTGTTTCTATGTATTTATATCTGCGGACCGTCATTAAAAATATTTAATCCATTAGCAAAGGATTCCTGATCATGTAGAAAATCCAGTTTCTCAAAATACCATATGCTTTGTTTTGTATATGTCATCAGCTCTAGCCCTTACTATCGCTCTTTTTTATTTTACTAAGTTCACGCCTATAGGAAGCGCACAATGAATTTACTTTTTTCTTTACTATTTCCCTGGTCTTTCTCTACTTTTACTTTTGAAGAGTTTCGTAAATTTTTATTCTTATATTCTTATAATCACTTTTATTTTGCCACAATGCTGGCTCGTTTTGAAGACATTGAAGACATGATATGTGTTCATTCTCCAAATATTTTTAAGAAATGATGTTCGTATAATACTTGCCATTCATTCATGAATACGTTCGAAGAAACACAGTTAAGATAGAAACATATCTGTTCTTCGAGAACAAAACGTCGAACACTGAAATCTGTTCCCGAACACCTTCACTAACGTCGTACATTTTGTGGAATTGAACAAATTCGCGGTGAATTGCCTGTTTAATGTTGAGGTGGATTTGAATTTGAGAGAATTTTGATTGGAATGGTTCGATGCAGGGACGGATTAAAGGTGCATGAGGCCCGGGGCTAACACAAATGTGAATAAATTTATTATTCGCAATAAAAATGTAATGTAAAAAGTGGCTTAGATGAAAAATAAGGATAAGATTCAAATATCATTTTATCTACATTCATTTTATTAAATATAATACGATTAAATTAATGTATAGATATATTCCAATTAAATTATACGCATGAAAATAACAAATCCAATTAAACAAATTTTTTCTTTTTTTTTTTTGAGCTTGACTTCCCTGCGCCCCGGGTTTGTGGGGCTAACAGCTTTGGGGAGAAGCTGCTTGGGTTTTTCATGGCATCGTCTCCGAGAGATTGGCCTCGTTGCGCCCCGGGTTTGTGGGGCTAACAGCTTTGGGGAGAAGTTAATTGGATTTTTCATGGCATTGTCTCCGATCGCTTGGCATCGTTGCACCCCGGGTTCTCTTTTTTACCCAAAAATATATTCTTCACCTCATGAGGCCCCTCTCATAAGTGAGGCCCGGGGCTATAGCCCTTTTAGCCCCCCCTTAATCCGTCCCTGGTTGGATGGTTATATGGTGTGTATTGTTGATTTCTGTATTAGTTTCATCATCAATCACAGCAGGTACATATTAGGCGTTTTGCGCGTGCTTAATTTCATCTCTTAATTCAAAGGGTGGGGATTTACGAAAAATCCTGAAATATGTATTTTATTATTTACAGCAGAGTCCCTATGTCATGCATTTTCAGACCACTAGCATCAAAATTCGCGGAAGTCTCATACAAACGTCCAACTCCTAGTTTAAGGGGTTATTGGGTAAAAGTTCCAAGTCTTAGCATTTTTTGTTGTTTGTGTTCTAATATTAGCTTACATACCAAATTCTAGCTTTCTAGGATTTGAGAAAGTACCTGACAAATTTTGATGATCATCAGTGAGTGATCATCTATGACGAAATCGGGATTTTTAGGTATCCATAAAATTAAAAGTATAAGACCTACATATGCAATTGAAACTTTATATGTTTAATAAGTCTACCATTCACATCATATTCCGATAATTTTGTTTATCTGGTATAATCCAAACCCAAGTTAAAATGTTTAAAAAAAACGACGAAGCGCTTCGAGAAAAGGTAGATAGTGCCCTTATGCTGCGCTTGGTTCGTCTTGGTGGGGTCACTACCGTGCCCCCAGACCTATTGTATCATATGTATACTGCATTAATTATATTGGACTCTGGTATAAACCCATTACATTTGATAGGAACCACTCGACTTGAGTTAATCGTACTAAAATATGTTATAGTACCAAACTAGCGACACATATCACGAATAATTCCGAAATATATTGAAACTTTTCATTCAAAAGACTTTGACACATATATTTATTGTCTGGATACTCAGAGGCAAATGTTTACAGCTTATAGAAAATGCTTCCAATCGGTACCTCACTTAAAGATATCTTCACAAATTTAAGCCGCCTAAAACCATATACAAATTTAAATGGTCTTCAATCCAGAACCTTAAAAATTTTGCCATCGAGGTGGAAAAAATAGCAACTGCTAGCTAATGATGCTATTAAGGACCAATCAAAAATTGGCAACTAAAATCGGCTCATCGAGACATAAAGCTCCAAGCACTTACATGGATGTACTTGCTAAAAGTTGCCGCTGAACTGTCGGTCGGTATATTTAAGGGACGAGTGACCTTTTGTTTGAGAATCAAATGTGTTTATGAAATATCCATTAGAAACGAAGCCGATTTACGTAGTAAAGTTTTGGGAAAACTTTTAATTATGGGAAATGTGGCTGACAAATTGCCACAAGCTCTTCCGCGTTTATAACACGAGTTGAAAGTAATTATCCACAAGCCGATTTGTAAATATTTAATCTTGCCTTCATTACTTAAGTAAACGACTTTTTTTCATTTTCTGTAACCTTTTTTTCTTTAAGAATGTGAAGGTTAATATGTAGCAAGAGCATGCGATGAGTAGTATATGCTATTTTCACGATTGTTAAATAATTATTTTAGAGATGGCGTGCTACCAACTTCATTCAATTAAATGGGATATCAGGAAATCAACCAAAGTGTGTTATCTTTGTATTGTTGATCTTATGAGAATAAAGCAACCTCTTCACTTTGTGACTATTTTCTTTAAGCTTTTCGCTTAAATAGCAGCTATACCATAGGCAGCCATATTTGGCCTGGAAATTACACAGATGTTGTATGAAAAGACCGACAGGCTTAAAACTACGATAACTGTCAATGGCAAGCGATATGGAGTCATGAAATCACTTGGACGACTTGTATTTTCGACAAGACGATGCACTACGGCATATATCGGGTGTTACACTGAAGATGTTACAAGAAAGACTTCCAGCACGCGTTATTTTTAGAAGAAGGCATGTGGAATGGCCGCCAATGTGTTTAGCAGGTTAACGTCCTTACATTTTTTTTTTTTGGGCTTCGTGACATGATTCATGGCAGCAAACCATCTACGATTCAATTGATCATCTGGGGAATAATAACATCAATCAAACCTTCGTTATATCTAGCCGTTGTTATGAACAACATAATTTTCAATGATAATAATCAATTTAAAGGTTAAATCAAGCTCAACAAAAAGTCTTATACATATATAGCCATAACGGAACGGAAGCGGAAATGTGTAAGCTACCTACTTACTTATATGTAAAGATTGTTTTTTAGAGGTATACAAATTCAATATGAAATAAAATACTTGAAGCTAATGTTAATTTCCATGATGTTAGCTTTATTTAATAGATATTAGTAGATATTCTATGCCATAAGCGCTTAGATATGATTTTGGACATACGCGTGCAACGGCTAGCTCGAATGAAGCGCAATTGTGAAGTCCAAATTTCGACAACTTTATCGAGCAGCTGGGGCCGTATATCAGCAATAACAAGGCGAATGTTGACTTCCAAATCGTCAAACGTCTCTGGTTTGTCGGCATAGACTGGTGACTTCACATACGCCGATATTAAGTAAGTTAAAGATGTGAGATCACAGCATCGTGGAATTATGTGCTCAGCAAATCTTTCCCGCAATAAATTGATAATGTGACGCCATGTTGGAACCAAAGCTTTGTCACGTTAATGCCATTCAACTGAGGAACGAAGAAGTGAGAAATCATGTTACTCCATCGAGGGTAACATTCTGGCCGCCCTCGTCCGTAAATAAATATAGGCCGATGATTCCACCAGCATATAAAGCTAGCCAAACAGTGAGTTTTAATGGTTGTTAGGGCGTCTCGACAAAGGCTTCTGGGTTTTCTGCATTTAAACAAAAATGGGGCCCATCGGAGAACAAAATTCTACGTTGAATTCATGTTTTCGGCCCATTCGCAGAACCTACGACGCGTATAATGAACACGCGGTTTCAACTCTTGCACAGGCTAGATCTTATAAGCTTTAAGCCAAGATCTTGCTGTAAAATCTTCCACAAAGTGAATGGCTTCAATTGCTGTGCACAATGGCGAATCGACTCATTCGGATTCTCCTCAACACTGCGCTTCACAACGGCAATAACTTCTTCTCTTCGCACTGTTTGTCGCCTTTAGGAATGCGTATTATCCACTAGAGTGAACCAGACGCGAAAATGATTCATCGTGTTCCGAATAACTTGCTTAGATGCATGATTATATGACGATCGTAAAACGGCCGTAGCGCACGATAAGTTTGGCGAACCGAAACATGGTTTTCAAAAATTATTTAATGTATAATTTGCTTGCGTTGTTCTGGCGTTAATCTATTCATCGAAAAATGGCAAAACGTACTAGCCACAAATCAACTTCAGCTGTCAAATTGACAATCTGTAAAAACCGTGTGGCCAGTTTAAAAAACCAAACTTATAAAAAACACCCTTTCTAATGGCCAACAATGTCTGACAAGCAATGAGATAGAAAGCTTAAAAAGCATCAACCTATTGAATAATATTGTTAACAAAGCAACAATAAACATTTTTACGCATTTTAATATAAATCCAGATTTTTAAAGAGAGTTTGACCTGTAAATTCACATTTTAAGGTACATAGGTTTACTAAAGGTCGTAAATGACATGGCTGAACGAGGGGCGAAAAAACGGAGAAACGCAGAAACGCCGCTAAAACATTTCTTCCCAATAGTCTGTGAAAGTATTTTAAATCTGGTAAACACGTTTGCAACATCTACAATGTCGCAAGTTACATGAGTCTTGGTACAAAATTGGCTACTCTTTCTGCCTTTAATATTTTCCTAGAAATGTCACTCCTTCACCGGCAACTAATCACTCAGTTTAATCGCTACTCCAACCTAAACTACCTAAAGAAAAGTAACAACCTCCCGTCCACATCTCACTTGTCGCCTTTGTGTGTTTTCCGTGAAATGACAGCGGTCAACAAAAACTGCGCGACACACAACCAGTTTCTGCATCATCAATCTCTTCAAATCCAAGTAACCAACCACTAAACACTCTACTCAAATGCCATACTACACTGACTGACTAGCTAACAGGCCGCATCGCACTGCTGTGTTATTCCGGGCACGGACCAAATTTGACAATTTAAATGACTAAAAACAGCAATACAATGCAATGCCGATCGATTGCGCGAGACACAACGCGACGTCTGAGATCCAATTAGCCATCAAAATTGAGATCGGACAGCTTTCAGCTGGACCCCAGTGCGTTGTGTGCCTCAGCGGATCGATCAACTGCAAACGCGATAGATCTGCTGGATAAGTGGACGACTAAACTCACTCATTAATCCACCGACGTTCTCGTCGCGTCGTCATCCGTCTGCACGATGACGAGTGAGCGAACTTACCCGGAGGCTGGAATCCATATTATTTAACAGCGTGCGTATGGGTGTGTGTGTTTTACTAAGCACTCAGCACGTTGACTTGTTTCTTTTTCTGATTTTTTATTCTGCATGCAACGGGGAATCTGTCAGTTGGCGCGATAGCAAGTGCGGTTTGTCCAATTAAAACATAAAACAAGAACACGGTTTTGTGGTGGAGCTGCATTGGGATTTCAGTGGTGCAGCTAAGCTAGGATTTACGGGTATGTAAGTGTGTAGAAGCGAATTTTTGTAAATAGTTTTTTGTTTCTTTTTGTTGCTGTAATTAAATGCTAAGAGAAGTTTTCAGCGTCGCGTCGTTGCGGATGGTATGGCATGAAGTGTGGAGTGAAATTGTAAGAATGTTGCTTACAACTTGGACTACAGGGACTACGGATACGTGTGCGAGGAATGCGAAGTCAGGTGTGATTTTACCATTCGCGATTAAAAAGCGAGTTGTATGCCAAGAAGAGTATGTGATAAGTATCTGTGTTACAACTTTATCAGTTTCATAAGCAAAGTGCAGAACTCCAGGAGAAATATTTGATAAATGCGTACCCTAAATGGTGGTAACAAGGACATGACTTTACTTATGTGTTGTTGTTATTGAAATAGTGTTTTCTAGAAACTGTTTTGTTGTTGTGTGTGTTCGTACAATCAAGTTGAAATAAAAACAAAAACTAGAAAAAAAAACCTCTTTGGTTCCATCCAGGATCGAACTGGAGACCTTCTGCGTGTAAAGCAGACGTGATAACCGCTACACTATGGAACCCGTTGTCGTTCAATTATCATCATTTTTACCTGGGCTGGTATCGGCTAAAGTGACTGGGATAAATGAATCACTTTTTGAATTCTTGCTCCACGGAAGATAATACATAGTTGGTGTGATTGTTACATTTTTGTGACAGTTTGATTTGACAACCATTTAGCTATCGTTGTCAAATCTTTTATGCATTTTTATGTCATTTGTTTTTATGATAGAAAAAAATGATTTCTCAACTTATTTGCAATTGACAATTAATTTGAATAGTTTAGTAAAAATATTACAAGCAAGTTCCGCATATCACTCAGTCATTATCTTTTATTTTTTCGCTGCAAGATTCGTTTGTTTTTTTTTCTTATTTTGCGGCCTAAAAAAATTAATTTGGTACTAACCCGCTTCCAATATTTACTTTCGTTTTCTGGGCGTTTACCCCCCAGACCCGGTTAACTTTAGGCCAAGAAAATAAGTGCAGCCACTTTTTAGTTCTTTTCTGCGACATATAATGACAACCATGTGATAATCACATATTATCTTAGCTGATACCTGTCCAGTTATTGATAAATTAAATTGATTGATTGCATCACATGAAATTGGTTAGGAGTCGATATTATTATTTGTTTTTTTCAGATACGAGGCTTGTTAAAAAAAAATAAATCGTAAATAAAAAAAACAATAATTTTTCTCGAAAAATGTTCATCAATAACTAATTGTCCTCTAAAAGGTAATCGTCCTTAGATATAATACACTTGCGCCAGCGCTTTTTCCAATCCTCGAAATACTTCTGTTATGCGCTTTTTGGGGTAGCTTTGAACTCGTCCATCGTCCGGTCTGGTTAACATGGTGGCTGAGGCATGATTACGGTATTGTTTTTGATCAAAAAATTACACACAAGCAAAGATGAGTTAGCGTTATCGCTATGCAATTATATTCTTTTGCCACAAATCTTCACATTTTCTTCGTATTGCTTCCCGCAAACGGTTCATAACTTCAATATTTCTTATTAACCGTACAATGTTCGGTCAAGAACTCATGATGGACCACGCCCTTGCAAAATGTTCACATTTCACTGAACTCGGCGTGTGTTCTTTCGGTTTTAATTGTGTTGTGTTCTGGTCGTTTCCATTGATATGATTGGCTTTAGTTTCGACGTTATTACCATATACCTATGTTTCGTCAACAGTGATGACCCTTTTTAACAAATCTGGATAGTAATTTACATCATTCAACAGCTTCTGAGCGATACTTACGCGATGAAATTCAACAATTTCGGAACAAACCTCACTGACACACGTTTCATCTCGAAAAATTTCATGGCATAAGCCAATCGATTTACCAATATCCTCAGCAACTTCTCTAAAAAGGATTCGACCATTCTCCATAAAAATTTAATTCACTCCTTCAACATTTTCATCTGTTCTTAACATGCTGGAGTGTCCAGGGCGGGCATCGTCATTAACATCTCCTCGACTTTCCGTAGACAGCCTGTACTAAAGGGTGTTTTTTTTAGAGGTTTGGTTTTCAAATTGGCAACACTGTCTCTACAGATTATCAATTTATTTTGTTATCAATACATCAATACAGTTTGCCATTTTGACATTAAATTAACGCCAAAACAACACATCGTCCATCTCAGCAAGTCATTCGCAACATGATGAATCGTTTTCGAGACGACAAACAGTGCGAAGAGAAGAAGTTGTGGAGCGCAGTGTTGAGAGGAATCCGTTGGGTCGGTTCGCCATCGTGGACAGCAGTTGGAGCTATGCCCATCGACTTTGTGGAAGATTTTACGGAAAAAGCTTAAAAGATCCAGCCTGCGGAAGAATTAAAACCGCATGACCATTAGGTTGGTAGTATGTTTGGTGAATTGGCCGAAAACATGAGTCAGCCTGGTCCTCATTTTCAACGCAAAATCTTGCTCTCCGATAAGGCCCAGTTTTGGTTAAATGAATATGTAAATAAACCAAATTTCCGAATTAGGGGTGGAGAAAGCCCAAAAGCCTTTGTCGAGACGCCCTTACAACCATTAAAACTCACTGTTTGGCAAGCTTTATGGGCTGGTGGAATCATCGGCCCATATTTATTCACGATCCAGAATGTTACCCTCAATGGAGAAACATGAATTCTGACTTCTTCGTGCCTCAGTTGAATGTCATTAAAGAGCTTTGGTTTTAACATGATGGCGCAGCATGCCATATGGCGCGTGAAATCATCAATATATTGCGAGAAATATTTGCTGAGCGCATAATTCCGCGTAATGAACCTGTGAACTGGCCTCCACGATCCTGTGATCTCACACTTTTAGATTACTTTGTTTGGGGGTATGTAAAGTCACTAGTCTATGCCGATAAGCTGGAGTTGTTGGACGATTAGGCAGTCAACATTCGCCGTGTTATTGCCGATATACGGCCTCAGTTGCTGCAAAAAGTTGTGAAAAATTGAACTTCACGATTGCGCTTCATTCGAGCTTACCGTGGAACGCATATGCCCAAAGTTGTATTTAGACATTAATGCCATAGATTATCTATTAAATAGACTTAATATCATAGGCATTAACATTAGCTTCAAGTATTTTATTTTTTATTAAATTAGTATACCTCTAGAAAAACACCCTTCACAGTTCCTTTTGATTTTGACGGTGACTAGGATGTGGTTTGAATTGCAATCTGCTGCTCTGTAGGCTTAGGTTTTTTTTTTGTCTATCAGAAAATGATCAATTTGATTGCGCGTTACCTCATCCGGTTATATGCAAGTAGCCTTGTGTATTGTCTTGTGTTCAGCTGGCGTAACCTATTGTCCTAAGACCCATTGCGTTCTACACAACTTTGTTGCTGATGAAGAATCCTGTTTCAAGAATCCTATTCCCATCCCAAGATCCGATCTGGGAACAAGCTTACCTCCGGAATATTTTATCCAAGGAAGACCAGCCATATTGAATTTTGAGAGGTGTCAACAATTTTTGATGTTGCTTGAGTGTGGTGTAACGGTGTCTTGTTGTAGTGATATTAGTGTCCATTGGTCATGAGGCAGAGATCTATTAGGAATTTAGTCGCCTCTTACAACTGTCATTCCGAGCCGCGGGTGGTTTGAACCTGTCAATTTCTTTTCTAGTACTACTTAAATACTATTTAGGTATATTGTGAAAAATAGACAGAGGCCAACACGCGTATTATATTCGAAAACATTTCTCAAACAAAAAAAAATCCTTTGTCACCAAAAGCGGCAGCGATCGCCCATGTTGGACCTGGCAAACTTTGGACACAACTCTCATTAAACGATTAAAATCTTTCTAGATAAATTTCGCCTTGGTTTTGCAGCCATTAATGGCTCGCTTGATCGAAGATGTATAATTATTCTGTTTCAGTTTCTTGATTCCTTCTTAGCTTTTATTTAATACGAGTAGTTATCTATCTGCACGAGCTTTGGCTAGGTGTTCCAATCGCTTATGTAATTTTCTATGTATATTAGTTACTTGGAAGATCATTCACTTCGACTGAATCTATCACATATGCGGTTCGCAGATTCGTCTCCTGAAATTTTCTTACGGCAATTTTATTTTCAACACATTACTAACGGTAGGCAGACTGTGAGATTCACAATTTTGATAAAGCACATCTGGGGTTTTAGGACTTGTTTCCTTTGCTTGTAGACACACGTTCCATGAGTTTCTTTTTAAAAGTCACTTTCAACTCACCATTCAAAGCCCTTAGTTTTCATTCCTTAATGAGAACAAAGTACTAACGCACACATTTCTCTGGTTGCTCATGTGCATCAGTGACTTAGCACACAAAACCTTCATATAAATGCATTAGGATGTAGCACGTTTCAAAACTTGTACGTGGACAAAGCAACCACCAGACAATACCATACTTATGGATATGGCACCCGTTCTTTGTCCAGACTGTAATAAAATTCACCGAATCCTTTGTTGTTCCTCCATTTCGTACTCAATGACAAAGTATTGATGTCACATTATTCGCAGATTTTCATCCCATCAATGTGCTGAAGACATTTGTTTAAAGAAATTCCAAAAAGGATACACTCACCCCATCATCGACCGACAGCGGCCTGATGTATTGATAAAGTGCTTGGGGAATTGAAAAACATCTCAACAGGTTTTAGCTTTTAAGCCTTTTTACTCGTTTACTCATCGCATGCAAAGTAAGCAACAGCTAAGGACAATAATGGAGAGTACGAGTCAGAGACAGAGTACAGGCGAAAGATGAAGATGACATCGACGACAAAAGTAACAAAGGACACAAGGAATTCGATGGAGTTCTGGCGCTGTTTCGATGATAGCAATGATGACAATGCTTGTTCGATTCGATTTAAATTTTGTGGTTGAAGTTTTTGGTTTTCCACCACCTTACCTGGGAAATGAGTACTAGCCTTAGCAACTCGATTTTCAGATTTGTCATGTTATTATATGTACATATAAAGTGTATAAAGGAACAACCGCTCATTCAAGGGAAGAACAAGGAGGATAAAAGTTTTTGTTTTTCTTTATTCCAGGAAAGGATAACGAAGGGTCTTGCTTTTTTCTGCTTTGTTTTTATTGCGTATGCAGTTTTAATTAGCTGTCATGGATATAATCTGGCATATGGATTGCGGTTTAATTACGCGACCAATTGGGATAATTTTTTACACTTGAATAGATCTTGATGGAAATAGGATAAGCTGCCTACTGACGAAGGGTTTGAAATGTAAGTGCTTCAGCATTAAATTGGATCAAAAAGGTTCTTACTTAAGTATTTCGCACGCGGTTATACATATGTATGTATGATAGAAATACGAGTAGACAAGTATGGTATGTGCCTAAGCCTATGCGTGTTGCGTGCAATATATTGGTACGATTAGACCACCCGCCGCTTCTAAGGTATAGTAATAAGTTCAACATATGGTAGATTATAGTTTACATTAAAATAATGTAAACAATTTTTTGCACAGCAGTGGCTCATTGGATTACATTAGCAAAAGTGAAAAGACCCATGAAATCACTGATATTTGCCGTGATTGAGGAAATAAAGACCACCTCGCTGAAAGAGCTCAAATCTATACCAAAAAGCGCATGACAGAAGTGCTTCGAGAATTGGAAAAGTGCTGGCCCAAATGTATTGCATCTTGGACGGATGCCTTTGAATTAAATAAAATAGATACTGATGAAAAAATAAATAAAATCTGATAAAGTTGTGTTTGGCGGTGTGTTTTTCTCAGCAGGAAAATTATAAAAAAAATGTTGTTAAATGTGTATCATCTCGCATAATAGACAACAAACAATGGAAACTTTGGTTAGACCAGTCGTATCCCAGAATTTAATCAGTTTGAAATTTTGAGACCTTGAATAAATTCTCACTGTTTAACAAGTGACGGTACCAGAACTGATGGCCATGCATCTACAAGGAATTTGAACTTCAGTTCGCTTAAAAAAGAATGCAGCTGAAGCACACAATTTTTGCTGAGCTTTGCTGTAAGCATACTTTTTTGGAAACCACGCGCTTCCAAAAAAAAAAAAGGTTTTGATTTTAAACATAAAGCGACAGAGTGTGTTTTTAAAGTATAAAGGCAAAGAATTGCAGGCAATACTTCATGAAAACTCATGGCAAACGCTAGCTGGATTTGCAAAATCATTACAAGTAGGTGATACAACAAGCTCGACATGCCTTAAGGCATTAAGGATTCAGAAGGAAAGACATTGGGTGTCGTACGAACCGAAGCCAAGAGATGAGATATCGAGCGACGTTTACTCACATGTGAAGTGCTGCTATAATAAGAGAAAGGAAAAGGGTAAAACATTGTGGAGGCCAGGCCATATGTATGTACATCAAAATCGTTGGCAAAAGCAAATATTCATGGTTTGAAGGTTCTGTTTTGCATTTGGTGGGATGTAATTTGTTAAAATATTATATATAGATTCAGACTGCAATAGATGCGTTTGAACCAAGTATCGATAGAAAAACCGCCAATAGCGATAAGTTAAGTTGATTAAGCTACATGACAAGGCTCGGCCACATGTTGCAGAATTGTCGAAAGTCTACTTCGAAAGTTTTTATAAGAGGTTCTACCGAACTTGCCGTATTCATCAGACGTTGGCCTTTCGACCACTACTTCTCCCAATCGATGATGCATGGCCTGGTTGAGCAGCACTTTTGATATTTTGAAAAAGAAAACAATTCAGTCGATTCGTGTGCAAATTCAGAATTCGCATTCTACCAGAAAGATGGGCAACATGTTGTCTGACATGTTTTTTTCTGACTTACTTTAAGTTAAGCATTCATTTTCATTAAAAAAAAAAAACAAAAAAATAAAAAACCGCGATAGCCTGTTTAAGGTCCGCTCTAAATAGTACATGTTTTATGTAAATGTCACACATGCTGCTACACTTGATGCAACCTTTCCATGAAACCAATTGCAGGTTTTATTACAATTCTCATCTTTTTCTTTGCTATGTTGGCAAATATATCAACATGAAACATTCAGGTAAACATGTAGCTTGTTTCAATTGACGATTTTTCTTTCACATTCGTCATGTGTGTATACGTTCCGTGACCTTTTTTTATGTAGATATACATATGTACCTTGAGAAGGAATTAAATTGTCAACTCCGGAGGCGTTTTAGTAAAAAACTGATTAGGTTTTCATTAACTTTATGAAGAGTAATTAGTGAAGGGTACTAAATACTAAGTTGTAAATCTGGGTAGCACCCAAAATCTCTTTTTTCATGTATTTTGATTTGTTAGCTGTTTTCTTTCCGTTTACCATCTTTTTATTTGGCATATTTGGTTCTAATCATAATTCTAGTTCATCCATTGAAATGTTTACCTCACCCAAAAAAAATATATTATTTTTCATTGTATATGCCCAATTGGAAGGCTTTTAACTGAGATTTTTTTATTATATAGGTATTGTAATAAGAGAATATCACCTAATAATTAATTCCCAATTTATATTTTCTATTTTTTATACATAGTACACGAAAAGATGAGAGAAATATGAAAATAGCCTTTTAAGGCAATGAAATCTTCAAAGGCTTTTATGACCTCTTCCCGGTTCCGGAAGACCTCCTGCCGGCAAAATGAATCCCGATTACGGAAAAGATGGTAATCCGTTGAGGAAATATCAGGAGAGTACGGTGGACACATGTCGATTTCCTCACAATATTTTTTTAGTATTTATCGTTCCTTCTGGTTGAAAAAAATTAAAAGTGGATTGGTTCTTTCGGTGTCCACCAAATTTTTATCATAACCTTTTTTGGGTGACGATCGGAGCGAGTTTTGGTTTTTCATCTGCATCCAACCACTGCCCAGGACTTTTACGGTTATCTTATACAATCCAATTTCCATCACAGGTGACCATTCGGTGCAAAAACGGTTCAGTTTAGTTTGTTAATCTAAGCGATGCGCAGATTTCCAGGCGCCATAGTTATTGGGATTCGTTCAGTTCATGGCGCATCCATTTATAGAATTTCTTTACCTTTCCTATGAGAGGAAGGTGTCGACTTATTGTCATTGGGGATACTCCCATGCTTTGTGCAATCTCCTGCACCGATTTCGTTGGATTCGCGTCCACCGTTGCTCTCAAAACATCGTCGTCAACTAATGTTTCCGGCTTCCCAGGTGGTTCATTTGCTCCCCAAAGGAACTTTTTTTGTCTCGTTTTAAATTCTTAAACGAAAAGTTTTCTAATTTGAGCTGCCGACAGCATGGTAAATAATTTCTAGAAAAAAAAACTGTACTTGTAACGAAGCCTGAAATCCTCAAACGCCAAGCACACGTACCACTTTACTTTATAAAAAAAGGAAATTTAACGTTATGGCACAGATGTTCACTCGAGAACTCCTTATCTCCGACTGAGCGAAAATTTGACATTTCATGTGGTACAACAAAATAAACGACCGTTCTTGGGTTGCAGTTATCAACTATGTATATTTATCTATTAAATAAAAGGCATTATTCTGTGCTAATGTCTTTTACCGTGCTACCATTTTTCCCATAAACATGCTCCCAATATTATTCGCTTAAATAATTACAGCCGATTACAGACTTGTTAAATAATTTCTGTTTATAACTTAAAAAGTGCAATTGGTATTTTTATTGTACTGTACACCTGCTCTGTATATTTAATTGTCATATTCATGGTTCAAATTGATACAATCATCCCTAGGGGTAGTCTTCTTTCGATTTCTTCGAATTTGGCGAGTGGAAAACAGACACAAAAATCCGCATAAGCTCAATAATACTCGATCATTTTGTCGAATGTTTTAATCGATGCAGCAAGCAGAACATTAAAAAAAATTATATAAAAAAAAGAAAAAACAGTAAAATAAATGGAAGGAAAAAAAATGAAAAGTTTATTTTATAGTTAGTTTGCGAAGGCAAAACCACGGAGAGGCTGATAAACTTGTTGAAATTGGTTCGGAAATAAGGGCGGCTTAGAAAACAATAAAAGTGAAGACCGAAAAAACATATTATCGGAAGTAAATGAGAGGCTTATTGTCATCAGAATTAAGAAAAACCCCAAGATTCCTGTAAAATTATTGACCACAGAGTTGTTTGAAATCATTAAAAAACCACGCTCATATGAAAGAGTAAGGCGGGCTTTAAAGTCAAATAATGTTAACGGCAGAAGCGAACGTGTCCAAAGTTAACAAGAAAAAAAAAAAGATTCGCATTCGCCAAAGAGTACGCTAAAAAAAACTCTAGACTCTTGAAACACCGTTGTTTATTAATCTTTAAACGAAGATGAAACATGCTGGTGGTAAAGCCATCAAAGTAGGTATGTCTACTAGGTTGGTCAAATTGAGTTCATTGACTATAGAATAAATGTCTACCTCAACATCGTAAAACCCCAGTAAAGCGCCACGAAATTGGTTTTAAAGAGGAATTGTTACGAGAATGGGAACTTTTAAGCTAAATTTTCAGCAACACACCTGTCTATTCTATTCCAAAACCACTAAGAGCTGTTATTGATGCTGAGAGTGCGCATCGTTATTTGAAGTAATTTTTCTTCTTTTAATTTATGATTTACATGCGAATAATTTGTGTTGCGCTTTATCGAAATCAGTTTGTTTATTTTCGTTAATATTTTTTAATATTTGATTTTCCACGACTTAGCTAATGAAACTTGGCTTATTTTGTTAAAAGATATCTTGTGCGAATTTTGTGAAGATATGTAGGTAAGTGAGATTTAGGTTTAAAATCCGTTGTTCAATGAATTGTGTGTTCGCATCGACTACCGATAATACGGGAACCAAACTGTGATAATAGCTCAGAAATTAAAATTGCGTCTGCACCTCAGCGGGATGATGATAATACCTCCGGTGAATATACTTTGAGTACCTACATATGTATGTCTTGTTTTTTTTTTCGTTTTTGTTAAAAATAAAATCGTAAGCCGAATGTGTGATTGAGAAATTATTTGGTTTCTACCGGTTATTATATCAGCAATCCAAATAAGACGGTTAAAACAATAAGACGGGTTTTATGATTGCAGTCGTGATTGCATCGTTGCAAACCTCTTTTCTGCAACAAATCAAAATCGGCTTATTTCAGGCAAAGCATTTGTGAATTAATCCTTTGGAATGCGAGTCTCGAACGATGAAAGAAGTTTGTTTTGCAACAATTAAAAGCAATTGATTGTCCGACAAACTAAAACAAGGAAAAGTGCTAAAAAATCAAAGTCATATTAACTCCAGCGCAGCGTCTTGAATCCGGAAATGGTTTTCATTAAATAATATGACCCATACGACACTCATAACGTAACAGAAAGTTATGTTTGATTAAAACTTTTCCGAAATAAAGCTAGCTACGTGATTAAAAACGCCAACTGAAATTTTAAAATGCTTATTGATTTTATTTAAACAAGCTTAGGATTATTAGGATTATTGTTTTTAACACTTTTTAAAACTACTAAGTGTTCCACTCATAATCACATTTTAGAAAGGTCTCCCGTCATCTATCGGCAATCAACATTTCCAAAAAAGGGAAAGCGTTAATTTAAAAAAAGGCGTGATGCTTAATCGCATGAGCAAGTTAGAGACTAAAGGAGGAGAAAGATGATGGTTACAAAGTTCATAAACAAATACTATATGTTGACAAAACAATGGGAAAAAGGGAGTTAAGTGCGTGTTGCTAAGGAGCGGTTTCGAAATTGTAACTCAGGCACAAGCATCTGATCTCGATCGACTTGGGAAAAAATACTAGAAATCCAGCTATCAATAGCCAAACCTTTCATAAATACCTGAGACCGATTTTCCGAATTAAAAAATTGACATATTTTCTAATATAATAATGGGCCTTATTCGTTTTTTGGTAAATTTATTAGAAACATTTCCATATTAAATAAGAAATATCAATCGTAATCGTTAAAAAAGTGTAGACGGATATATTCATCTAAGTCAGTCTACGCAAAAAGGTTGAATGGGTCTACCATAAGCGCACGTTTATTTATATTTTAATATCAAAAAGGCAATTACGCAACATTTAATATTCATATCATATTTCCTTGTAGTACAGAAATACAAAAAAAATACTGTAAAACCTGACATAAAAATGGTTAAAAAGCAGTTTGGAAAAAAATTCCAACTAAGCGTACACTTCTTAACTATCATGACGTCTACCAAATTAGAATAATAAGAGTACAATTAAATATAATGTTCCAACATCTTATTCCTACTTTTTAATTTCGGCCAAAGGAATAAACTTCAATTCCCACTGCCCAGTGTTCTGCAATGTGACAACACGAAGTAGTTCAAGTGTGAATAGTTCCAATGACTTCAAGCTCCGCCCCGTAGAGCAACCAGACCAGTAGGTAGTCTTGCCACTTCCATGGTGTTGTTATTTGGCGTAATCATTCCAATGCGCATTCATGAAATTGCTCCATTTGGAGCTGACTCTCTTGCCTGCTCTTGGCAGTTGGAAGAGAGTATTGGAATGTGGAACTTGGCAATGTGAATCTCAGGGAGAATTATTATTCTTTGCTTGCTGCGTCGATAGTGTAGAGTCAAGTTTATGATGGATATTTAGAATTTTCTCGTTTTTTTGTTTTTTAATAAATTATTTTAAGCATTAAGTTGTGATTGGCATACTTCTCTCTTAGTTTAAACGTGGATCTGCTTGTTACGAATAAAATGTGCAATACGAGGTAGAAAAGTGTGTGAACAAATTGTATTACAAGTGTCAAGCTTAGATCATTTTTCGAGCAGTACTATGTCATGATGTCTTGTTTTGTAAAAGCAAGAATTATTTAATTTTGCTTACTCCAAGCAAATCATGTTCTTTGCATATGAAAAAGTACATGGGAATATGATTGGTGAATGGGTGAGTAGCTAAGGATTGCGTCGGTAAAATGGACAGGGATATTCACAATACCCAGTTGCTGAAAAAAGGATATTTTCTAATGCAGAAAGCGTGTAAGGTTACCAAAAAGGAATAAGTTGCATAATACAAATCAAGAGCAGCATGGAAACAACTGCGTGAAAGGCAATTAAAGCGTATTGAATAACTTTGATAGAGAGACGATACCCGAAGTGCTATCATCAATTTATCACTTGTATCTTAAAAGTACTCCACATTGCTCCTCAGCGGTCAGCGTAGAAGTAAGCCACATAATATTTTTCTTTAATTTTGCCATTTTAAAAGATACATGGAGGCAATGTTTCAGCTTGAGTATCGCGTGTATTCCAGGTGGCTATATTTTGCGAGCTATGTACCTTCGATTTCAACATATGTTGACATTGTCAGCCATTTTGGTTATTGGTTTGTTTTTCACAACTATATAGCTTAGATGTAATTTTTAGCTACTACTGAAAAAAATTTATAGATGAATCTGTATTAAATTTTAGAGAAGAAATATAAAATTCAGCATTTCACAGTATTTAAAAGTACTTCTGAGCAAAAAAAAAGTTTATAACAAGTTAAAGCTTAAAGTTAAAGTTAATAATGCCCGTAGTAAAAGGATGAAGACGTTGAAGCTGTGAAGAAAACTTAGGAGAATAATCAAATCACTGTCAAAAAAATTGCTCGTATTACTATATTGGTCTACTTATGGTCAATAAAATTATTTTTAGATGTTTTGGGCATTTAACGTGTGGCAGCAAAACCTGTTGCGAAATTGATAAATGTAGCATTGCTCAGGATTTTGAGGCCAGCAGTTGACGCGACTTCAGATCTAGCCTATTAAGTCAAATCTTGGGTGGTTCCTGAATGGTAACATAGCTGCCCGATGTCACAAAGGAGCAGGTACAAGAAATTTGAAAATGTTACCTATACGCCCCGTAGTGCTTATGGTCGATCGCATTTCTCGGCTTCAGAGCTACTTTCTTGACTGGATTTTGAGTTAAGCAGTTGACGCGACTTCAGATCTAGCCTATTAAGTCAAATCTTGGGTGGTTCCTACATGGTAACAAAGCTGCCCGAGGTCGCAAAGGAGCAGGTACAGAAATTTGAAGATGCTACGTAATTGCCCCGTAATGCTTATGATCGGTCGCATTTCTCGGCTTCAGAGCCACTTTCTTGACTGGATTTTGAGTTAAGCGGTTGACACGACTTCAGATCTAGATTATCAAATCAAATCTTGTGTGGTTCCTCTATGTTAACATAGCTGCCCGAGGTCGCGTATGGAGCAACTACAAGAAATTTGAAAATGCTATGTAATTGAACCGTAGTGCTTATGGTCGATCGCATTTCTCGGCTTCAGGGCCAGTTTCTTGACTGGATTTTGAGTTATGCGGTTGACGCGACTTCAGATCTAGCCTATCAAATCAAATCTTGTATGGTTCCTCCATGTTAACATAGCTGCCCGAGGTCGCGTAAGGAGCAACTACAAGAAATTTGAAAATGCTATGTAATTGAACCGTAATGCTTATGGTCGGTCGCATTTCTCGGCTTCAGAGATACTTTCTTGACTGGATTTTAAGTTAAGCATTTGGCGCGACTTCAGATCTAGTCTATTAAGTCAAATCTTGGGTGGTTCCTCCATGGTAACATAGCTGCCCTGAGCAGCAGATCAACCATCCCAATGAAAGCGACAAGACGAGCTAAGACCGAAAAAAGCACGTCAAGCTCGGTCAAATGCGAAAGTTTTTATTTCAATTTCAATGGCATGATGAATTCTTGCTGGAAGAAGAAATATTACCTGTAAGTAACGCACCGTTTGCGTGAAGCAATACGAAGAAAACCTCATTCCGACGTCGTGGTACGCATCACGGTAATACACCTGCTCATTCATCGCTGTTTGTGCACAATTTTTTGGCCAAAAACAATACCGTAGGTAATTATGCCTCAACCATCGTATTCCCCGGACTTGGCATCTCCCAAAGCTGCAAAGACCCATGAAAGGACAGAGGCTTGCCACGATTGAGGAGACAGCATCGCTGGAAGAGCTCAGGGTTATATCAAAAAGTACATAACAGATGTGTTTCGAGGATTGAGAGAAGTGCTAGAGCAAATATATTACGCCTAAAGAGGATAATTTTGAAGGAGACAATATAAATATTAATGAGTAACTAAATAAAAAAATTTTGAGAAAAAATAAAGTCACCTTATTTTCTGAACAAACTTCGTATTTAATAGATAAAAAGAACTAAAAAAGAAAGAAAGTGAAAGCGCACATGATCGTATTGATCGTCTACATAGTGACGATTATGTAAAATCTTGCCCAATAAACTGGTTTATAGCAATCGTACCCACTTGAGTTGCCTGAGTTGGCCATTGCCATGACAACCAAAAATTTAGCGCTTTAATATTATGATGTACTATCCCGCAGCGCATATAAGCACTTCTAAAGTAAGGTCAGCCGCTGTTTGTACAACGGGAGCCAATAGAAGCACGCTGCAAGCAGGGTTGGACATGATACTTGATCTCCTCCCCCTGGATCTATTCATAAAAGGCTGCGCTGCAAAGAGCGCTTTTAGACTAAGGGAGTCCTCTCTGTGGAAGCAAGCCAACTATGGACATGCGACCATACTTAGAATAATAAACGACCTGGGAAAGAAACATGGTTTTAGTAGCCTCGTAGCTACGACCGACTATATTTCCCCCCAAAATTACTTCTCTCTCAGAATACCAATCCTTTTCCCCGACAGAGAAGAGTGGCTATCAAACGCTGTAATCAACGACCACGAGATCACTCTCTTCACCGACGGATCGAAAATGGACACAGGCACTGGGGCCGGGTTCTACTCTGATACCCTCCACAAACAGGAATCATTCAGATTCCCTGATCTGTGCAGCGTTTTTCAAGCAGAAATCCTGGCAATAGCCAAACAGACAAACACCTACAGGTAATCGATATCCCACCATCGGATATCACTATCTTCGTAGACAGCCAGGCTGCACTGAAGTCAATAGAATCCTGTATAACGAGATCAAAGGCTGTCATGAAATGTCGCGACTCACTGAAGTCCATCAGACACCACAAAGTCAAACTTTGCTGGGTCCCGGGCCACAGCTCAATCGCAGGGAACGAAAGAGCAGACGAATTGGCTAGGCAATGGTCTGAACTGGACATCAGCGAAGTGGACACCTCATTGCAACCACCGATCAGCGCATTATACCGGAGCATAAACGACACAATCATCAAAGAAGCCAACTCGTCTTGGCTTACAAGAAACGACAGCTACACGACAAGATCATCGTGGCCAGAGCTCAATATCGGAAAACAAAGAAGCTCTTGGCGCTGGACCGTAACTCGATCCGTATGCTACACTGTCCCATTGGAGCAATGCTCCGGAAATGGGACTCGGGATCCAGCGATCTCTGCGGCTATGAGGAAGAAACTGAGACGATCCAACATCTGCTTTGCCACTGCCCAGCTCTCCAGAATCGACGACTAGCGTCGCTAGGCCAAAGATTCTGTACAGAGATTGCGGATGTGGCTAATGCAGATATATCGGATCTTCTAAAATTCATAAAGAGCACGGGGTGGTTTCAGCCACCACGTGATCGGACAGGTTAATTATATGTGTACCCCCACAAATGAAGGGAATCACAATGGGCCTTTTGGCCTCCGAGTGGAAGTGATGCTTAACCATCACACTTCTTTAACTTAACCTAACCTAAAATAATGTAGCCACTAAACCAGGAACATTAGCAAGTATTTCGATCGACGGTGTTAGAAAATGTTAGCTGATTCGTTCTTTTATAGAACCAGAAACGTAAAAATACACAACCACGATGCTGAGTCAACATGTACAATAGATGCGAGATGTGTTCGGCTCAAAACGCCGAATTGCAGTTTTGGATAGGGAGAAGGTCTGCTTTTTAAAGCTGAGAAGGATAATTGTTCGCTATGACCCAATCAGTCGACCTTTAGAGGTTAGAATAGTCTGGATAGAGATCTGGATAATGAATTCGTGTATTTTAACAGAATAACATTCTTATTTGGGGTTGTTTTGAGCTGGTGATGAAGTCCAAATTTCTGTCATATAATCCACAGACCCGTTACCAGAGTTTCAATCGAAAATGAAATTTGCGGTATTATTTAGATTTGTACATAGGATTACCAGTCACTTATATCAAATCACGTTCGCAAACTTCCATCTTAACCCGGAATCCAAAGTCTTGTATACATATTTTAGTGCATTGCTAGAAGCTGCAAGTATACAAACTCCTGCGGTTGGTTTTTTGCTTTACGCCATTCAAACTGAACATTATTTTTCTGCAGGAAACGTAATTCAAAAACTGTTAGAAGTCTTATTATAATTTCAGAAAATGTTAGTTTTTAAGCAATGTTACCAAAATTTAAACGAAGGCTATGAAATATCTGTATTTGGTCTTTCAAAAGTTGTGCCTTGATGTCAGTAGTGAATAGTTTCTGAATGGAACCGTTTTTTTAATAAGTTACACGCTAAAACAACGCATCTAAAAATACATATCGTACAATTCGTGAAAAGGGTTGGCAGTGCATACTTCAACATCAACAGACCACATCCTCAGGTATTAGGCATTCATCCATCGACTGTTTGGTGTATTTTAAATACAAATTTGAATTTGAGTCTTTCAAATTCAATTAGTGCAAAAACTGAAGTGAACATATAAACCTTGTTATTCAAGCAAAATCATTTTAATAATGAACCTCATTTCACATTAGATGGATAAGTCTATAAATAAAATTGTCGCATATGGGGAGGAGAATATCCTCAAGTAATTTTAGAAACATCACTACATTTACAAATGTACGGTTTGGTATTGTTTTACCGCCAATGGTACGCCAACGATTGAGGATTTTTCGTGGCCTCGACTTGAAGAAATATTTATTTATTTTAATGTCCTATTTTTAACAGGACGGAGCTACGAGTCAAACAACATGTCAAAAAATTTAGCTATTGAGAGGTGAATTTCTTGGTCGATTAAGTTCATGTAATGGTGTTATAAGCTTGCCGCCAAGATTACACGATTTAACCCCATTAATCTAACTTATTTGGATCTTCTTTATAAGTAAAATCTCTGTGGATAAACAACAACAGCTAGAAAACAACATTCTTGATTAACTAATACGTGAGTAAACACGTGGTGGACGTGAATATAATATTAGTTTTCATAAAACTACTAAGAGTAATTTTTTTCATAAAAATAAAATAAAATCAAAAATCTAAGTATTTAATTGTTTTATTTAAAAAAAAAATTAAAACATCCTAGCGCATTTTTTTAAAGACTCTGTATCATACAAATATTTGTACGCTAGGTATCCCATCTCCCGCCGCTCTTACTTGTGTTTCGCCATATCCTTAGGACCGTGCAGTAGGTAGGCCATGTTATATGAATGTTATCGCAGAATCTGTAGGCGCTCAGGATGTACAAGTTTATGTTTTTTCTTCTTTTACTTTATTGGACCGGTTCCTTTTTTTAGGATCTTACCCAACCTTGCAAGATTTGCTATGTGTATAGTCTGATCTTACTGGGTACTAAATTCAAGTTATTCTGGATGGTGTTAAGTCTGATATTCACCAAATAAACGCTGGTGTTCCCCAGGGCTCTGTCCTGTCACCGACACTCTTCCTCTTTTTATAAACAATTTCTTATCTGCTACTATCATATTAATTTCAGGCCTCAGGACCTTGATAACATAATTAAATGGGATATAAAAAATAGAGTGGAATTTAATGCTTCCAAAACACAATGTTTTCTACCGTCACTCAATCTAACCATCAATAACCAGCCATTATCCTTGAGTGGCTCTTGTGTCGATGAAACCAAAAGACTTTCCATCCTTGGTATGTGTGTTAATAAAACTCTTAGTGGGAATGACCACATATTCAAATTCGCCAAAAACACTGCAAAATGTCTAGGTTTCCTCAAACGATGCAAGAAATATTTCACCCCCACTGATACTTCAATTTAAAAGGCCTACATCCTTCCCAAGCTTGAGTAAAACGTTCATATCTGGTCTGGTGCTCCAAAGACCTCTTTGCACCTCATAGATGGAATACAAAAGCGAGTGATAAAAAAAAAGGACACAATAATATCGCGAAGTCGATCGACTCATTCGAACATGGACGTAATGTCTCCTCTCCCTGTTTTGTCGATATTTTAACAAACAATGCTCAAGTAATCCAGCCAATTAGGGAGTAGTCGGCAGTGGGTAGTGTGTCGGCCGCTGACGCAAGATGAGCGAGATCGGATCCCGATAACACCAACGCCATCGAATGATTATTTCGCGGCTTCCCTCCTCGGCGGGGTACTGGCAAAACCCCCCGTTGTACACTTGCCATGAAAAAGCTTCGGAATCGGCATTTAAGCTTTAGGTTCCGTTCACTTGTGTGAAAAACAAATCGCACACAACATAAGTGAATAAAAAAGAAGCTTGGCTAACGCCATCTAAGGTGTCTGTCTGGCAGTACAATGGACCAGTGTTTGTGTCTGAGTGCTCCAACAGATAGCAGAAGCCTACACAAAAAACAAAAAAAAAAATCCAGCCAATTGCATTCCTCCTCTTCAAGAATTAAACCGCAATGCACGCCTGTCTTTGGACGCATAGTTAAATTTAGAGACTCGTTTTTTAGCCGAACCACACGAATGTGGAATGCTCTTCCCAGCTCGACTTTTCCCACCCATTACAAACCACAAGCATTTAAAACCAATGCGCATCGGTGCCTCCTTTCCTCTCCCTCTCCCTGCCAACTTATGGGCAGTTCCATAATTCCATCTGTATACTTCTAGCGAAAAAAAACACCGCCTTGGACAGAATGTAACCATCGACAGATATAATTTTGAAGTAGTTAAGGAGTTTGTTTACCTCGGGAAAAATGTTAACTCCACTAATTACAACTTAGTGGAAATCCGACGAAGAATCACCCTGGGCAACCGGGGCTACTTCGGCTTGTCAAAACAGCTAAGGTCAAAACTCCTAACAAGGAAGTCGAAAATGACTCTCTACAGAACACTGATCTTGCCAGTTCTGCTTTACGGAAACGAATGTTGAACGATAAGTAAAAAGGCAAAGATAATTCTGGACTCTTTTGAAAAAAAAATTCTCCGTCGGATATGTGGCCTTGGCTGCGAGGAAGGCGAATAGAGGAGAAGACACAACCGCGAACTCTATGAAAAAATTCGTCGACTACATTGGTTCGACCACAGAGAGCACATGGACGACCTTACAGCAAAAAAGGGTCTTCGAATCCCAGCCACCTGGTTCGAAAAGGCAAGAGGGCCGGGGGGCTCAGAGACCAAGTGATCGCGGAAGCTCGACTGGCCAATTGGAAGCAGCAGGGACTGATATGAAGGGTCGCTAACCCGATAAGTGAGTAACTAAAGTATATAACATTGCGCCATTTTTCAGCTAGCTTCTACTGATTTTTGGTAAACATTTTTGTAAACCTTCATATTTATAGCCTGTTCTGTAACCGTCCGGTTCAATTCATTTTTAATTCCACCCGATGTTTGAGAAGGATTTCCCTTCGGCTATTGAACATTTAAATTGTTTTCTTACAACGTGCTTCTTCAGTTCTTTTTTTCTCTCAATGCCTTTACGACTAATACCATGCAGTAAGAAACAATTTTTACTATAGCTCGTAATGATTTGGGTCTTTGACATTATATTTAACTTTCAGTTTCTTAAAACACGCTTTGATTACTGAAACCAAATTCATTGAACTATAGGTCTCATCGGCAGTTGACAACATGCTTAAAAAGTAAAATTCGAAGCAACTTCACTAGAAGAAGATACACAAGTTTTAAGATATTTGACTGTTTTACAACAATAAAATCTTTTTCTCAGTTTGTCTCTTCACACTTTTCCACAAACCACCTTTCCCCTGTTTCTATTAGAACTCACACGCCAACACAACGAGGTCACGTAAATTAGAATGTTAGTCAGTTCTAAAATGCCACCAGCTTAGTCATTTTCAAGAGTGTTTTCACGCCTTTTTGAATTTAATTTCCGCAAAGGCATCCCTAATGAAGGCTAGTCTCAACCCCATCACTTATCTATATATGTACACGCTCTACCTAAACGCGTAACCCTATCCCCTTTTAACCCACATCCATGTGGCCGTACATGTGGTGGACATCATGTCAAGGCGAAACAACCAAAAACTGGAGGGCAAATGAAGCTCTTCAGGTTTATTACCTACCTGCCAGTGGCTGTTGCTGCCACTGCTGATGATTATACTTTGATATGCAAATATGTGTTACACAGATCGTGGAGGTGGACCTAATGGCCAACCAACCACGGTCTGGGTAACCGGTTTCGAGATGATAATGATACAACTACTGCGGGCAAAAAGTTCCTAAGAGTTAAGGTGAACCTTAAACGGGTTATAAGTTTATCGCTAATTATGTGTAGACTGGGGACGTGAGTATGTTTAGGAACAGTGGGAAGGAAAAGTGGGTTGGGATCACATTTGTGTATGGATAAAGGGCCGTGGGCCTTCGTTTTTAATCTGACATAATTATTCAGTACGAGTTGTTTTATTCGATTTTGCCGTGCGGAAGAACAGCGCGTGGTCAAAAGAATGCATAATTCCCTCATTATCATTCATCACATCCGTAAATCGGAATGTCAAAAGGGATAAGCGTAAGGCAAACATGCCAATAGACCAATCATTATCTTCCAAATATCTTTGGATCACCAAAACAATCGGATGAATAACCCATAAATACATTCCAAATACCTGGAGGTAGATGGCTTTAAAACTGGCAGTGTGCACCTTCTGTTGATACGACAGTGTGAAAAGACGACAAGGATAGAAGGCAAAAAATCGCCAAACCCATTTGTGGTAATTATTTTAATGTTAATTCCCCCAGGGCATCGATGTGTCCTATGGCATTGCCCCAGCTGGGATGTTGTTGTTTACACGTGGTCGTTTAATTCATTTTTCCACCATTTTCAACTTATGTCTGTATACATATCACACCACATGTCCTTCGAATTCAACGAAATATACTCGCCGACTAAAATGCGAATGCAATGTCCCTCCAACAACTGTGTAACATACAGTGCAAAATCCCAACCGTGTCCAGTCATTGAGTCGTTGGTTTAATTTAATTAATAATATAAATTTTCGCAGTAAAGTCCTTTTTAATCCTTTTCGCAAATAAAACACCCGTCGGCCGTAACAATGCCACGCTTTCACGTTTTATACCCAATTAACTTAACGCACTTGTTTGCAGTTGGGACCTGCGAATGTCCTTGCTTCCCACAGTGGTGTTGTCGCCCATGCCACCATGTCATTATATATAACCCTTTAACAGGTCTTTATCTCGGTCAGTTGTGCATTATCCTTTGCGTCCACGTATGGGCTACAGGTATTCGCACTAGGACGTTGTGTTCTTTTGGAATGTTCAGCGGAATGTTCGTTCCACATGCCGACAATCTACTACTGGTAGGTGCGTAATGTTAATTTGCATTTTGATTAAGGCATACGCCTGTTCTCAAGGTGTCAAGATACCAATAAAATAATTAAACACTTACCCAGCAAGGAATTTTGTTCTACGACGCGACATGAAGCGTCGGTAGTGAGTGTAAATTTCTTTGTTAGCTGCTCTCGGCTCGTAAATATGATTTCCCTAGAGACCACTGTGACAACGAGGACACGAGGATGGGCGTCGAATATATAAAAAAAGAATTCCTAACCACGAGTGGTAGAAGTTAGAAAGCGTTCTCGAAATTATGAGATCAAATTAAAATTTCATAGCGTCACGGATAATTTCTTTTTTTTTTTTGCTGCTACTTTTCATTGAACAATGTGGGCGGGTGGAGGGTTGTTGGTGAAATTGAAATGAAGAGAAGGTTGAATGATTTTGAATTGCGACCCGAAAACTTGGAAAGTTTCTTTGGTGTCAGCTGAAATAAGTAAGATATTGTTGCACTTCGGTAATAATTCCAGGATGTGTTGGAAAGAAAAGAAGAAAAAAAATAATTTGAGAGGAAACGAAAATCAGGTAAAGAATAGGAAATGGATACGGACGAAGCTTGAATTGTATTCGGGATTCACTATACAACAGATTTATTTCACACTCAGAAAGGAACAAAATGCATTAAACATTGATGCTCTTATTTATTATGTTCGTATACAAATAAACAATCTGGTAACGATTTGAGCCTTTAAACATGTACGCGTTTGTATTATTGAATGACAAATTCTCTCTGGATCTAATTTTGATAAAGTCAATCGAAAAAAAATATTGCATAATGTCGTTTTTGCTAGATTCTTAGATGGCCTGATAGAGTAATTTCCATTAAACTTGATCTTAATATATTATTTAGACTTCCAGATTTAAAAAGTGTTTTAGGTAAACTTTTTAGTTGATCCCAAGGCCACAACGAGACACCTGACGATTATGGGTACACAAATGGGGATAAATAGTTTTCCAATAGATGTCGCTGATCGTACATGCTCTTTAGAAATACCAGATCAAAAACGTCGCAAGCATGAGTGCTTGCTTTTTGTGAGACTGAAAATATCGATTTTCGCGACAAGCTTCATTTGCCGTAAGTTTTGCTTTCGCCTTGAAGGAAAAAAAATCTGCGACCAAAGTACGTCATTATATAAAAATTTAGGATGAGTCTTCTGGGTGCTGAAAGTATATGCTACGACTGGTTTCAACGCTACAAAAATTTGAAGACGCAGAATTGGAGCCATGACTGGAACAAGATCATTGTCAACGAAATAAGAACTTGCAGATCCATAGGTCGTAACTGAACAAACCATCATTGGGTCATAGGAGTGATCCTAGGAAGGAAATTTGTGCTGCTGGTGACGTCGATCTATGAAAGAACTGTTGCTCCTGTTACAGGAAAGGACTTTGATGAAAACTGGACCGTTTACGAAAATCGATACGTTAAAATAGGTGAAGGGACTGCGGCCACCATCAACATCGATAGCCAAGTCAAACACACATTCCATGTGGTGTATTTAGTGGCACCAACTCGGCATGTTATATTATGACCGATACCCAACGACGACATGGAAAGAAAATGATCACGATTTTCCAGTATGTTTCGGAGTGTGGGAACTCTCTACTCGGAAAGCACGGCCTCTTCGATACGACAAGAGACAACGGCTTCCGACTTACGGATTTTGCGGCAACTCGTAATAAGGTAACAAGTAGTACAAGATCTCCTCGCAAGAAGATCCACGCAGCAACCTGGCGGTCTCCATATGGTCGAACTGCCAACCAAATCGACCATGTGCTCATAAACGCAAGACATGCGTCAAACACCGTAGATGTTAGAACGTTCAAAGAGGCAAACGTCGGCTCTGACCATATCTTAGTGGCAGCAAGACTCAGAGCCCGACTTTGCAATGTTAAAAAGCTGGATCAGCGCATCCAAAGGAAGCCTGAGCACCTCAGAGATCGCCAGAGACTACAAAGAGCAACTGAGTGAACGACTCGCAAGTATACATACGTCGGACACAAACGTCAATAAGATATGGCTCCTTTGCCACTCAGCCATCAAGGAACCAGCTGGAACCACAATAGGATATACGCCACCACCGACAAGAGGCGAGCGACCGACGAGACGTATCAAAAGGTGCTGCAAAGAAGAATATGAGCAGGGCGCGAGGAATACTGAGTCTGAAGGAGGGAAGAAAATAAAACGCAGCGGCGAAAGAAGAGAATTTTTGCAACCTCCCAGCTCGAGGATATCGAAGAGTCCAGGGACAAAAACAAGATCTTTTGCAAAAATGCCATACGCTTTGTAGCGGCCTTTGAAAACGGCACCAAGGCTCTTCGAAATTACGAGAACAATCTTGTTACCGATCCGCAGGGAATAGTGGATGTAAAGCACGGAAAAGCTGAAGAACAACAAGGCCGCAGGCTTGGATGGATTACATCAGAGCTCTTCACAGAGGCGATGTTCTGGGAGGGAGCATGAACCAGATCATCTGTAGAATTTAGGAGGACGAATGCATGCCCGACGGCTGGAATATTAGCTCTATATGCCCCATTCACAAAAGAGATCCTATCTCTCGCAAAAAATTAGAGATGATCATCCTTGCTCAATGTCGCTTACAAGATCCTATTTTTTTTTTTATTTTTTTTTTTAATTCATTTTTATTTCTTATTATCTTATATCTATCTTACCCTAGTCAAAAATGCTTAAAACTAGCTTAACTATCTTAACAAATGTAACTATCTTACTGACCCTAGGCGGACACTCTAAAACAAACAGTACAATTGAAACATATGTCTTTCGACGACTACATAAATTTACTATTACCATTATAACTACTCGTAACTTAAGCTAAGAAAATGAATGTCGATCCTATGTAGTGTATTATGTAACGTCTAAAACCGTTTTGCACCGCACTAATCGGCATATACCAATGCGGTTTCCGGCCCGGCAAATCGACTATAGAACTAATCTTCACGTTGCGACAAATCCTGGAGAAGACCAGCGGGTTTCTTTATCAATTTTAAAGCCGCATAGACAGTATTCTTCGCAAAATCTTATTTAACGTGATGGCCGAATGCGGAATCTCGGGAAAATTGATCCGGATGTGTCGAATTCCGCTAACAAACACTCGATTCGCCGTGCAGTTCAGCTCCACAACCTCCGAGCCTTTTGAAACATGCACCGGATTTCAGTAAGCAGATGTGTTGTCATGTGACTTCTTCAGTCTCGTGTTGGAACAAATAGTGCAACGGGCCAACGTCGAAACGGAAGGCACTATCTTCCGCAAATCGGTCCAGTTGCTGGGCTATGCAGACGATATTGATATTGTTGCAAGTTCTCAACGCAACATTGTGGAAGCGTTCACGGCGATACATAAACATAAACATAAACTATACGAATGACATATTATAGTGGAGATCCGGCGCAGAATCACTCTCGGAAACCTCTGCTACTTCGGCTTATCAAAACAGCTAGGGTCCGAACTCCTGTCCCGAAGAACCAAGTCTATGCTCTAAAAGACTCTTACTCTGCCAGTCCTGCTATATGGAGCCGAAAGTTGGCTCTTTCGAAAAAAAAATTCTGTGACAGATATTCGATCCTGTCTCCGAGGAAGGCGAAAGGAGGAGAAGACATAACCTCGAACTCTATGAGCTGTACAAAGATGTAGATTTAGTTCGGAAAGCTAAAATGAGTCAATTACAATGGCTTAGCTACATCGAGCGCATGAACACCAAAGCTCCAGCTAAGGGCATTTTCCAATCCGAGTCTCCTGGTTTGAGAAGAAGGGGGAGACCGAATCGCAATAAAGAATATAAAAACTCAACTTATATAAGAAAAAATTGAACAAAATAATAATTCTGAAAAAATAAAATAAATTGCTAATAAATGTAGTAGTTTGACTGTTCGTCCATATTCCATTCGTTCTACGTGTCCTGCCCATCTTAGCCTTCACGATTTTAGAACATTTGGGGCTAAATAGAGTTTCTGGAGTTCTTGTTTGTGTAGTTTTCTTCATTCGCCTGTTTTTTCGTTCTCTTTACAACCATAGAATCTCCTTAAGATCTTGTTTTTAGAGACCCGAAATCTCTTTGCCTTCTTCCTAGTCAGAGACCAAGTTTCACATCTCTAAAGTGTCTCTGGCGAAGAAGCACGAGTTACCCATCTATAGCCTTTTGTAACACTACGTATATTTTTATTATTCTGAATCATGTTTTATATTTGTGAATTTATATTTATTTATTTACATTTATAATTATTAATATTGAATTGTATTCCATTACTTTATTCTTTTACAAATTTATTATTTTTTTAATATATTGTATTATAAAATTTATTTTTGGAAAATGCAACCTGGCAACCCTAAAAATTAAACAGTAATGAGATGCGCTCGCAAATGTAAACACCACAGGACTGTATAAAAGCCGAGCTTATGCCAGAGTAAAATCACTCAGGTTTAGCACTTCGCAACGATCAATCGGGTCAATTCCACTGTCAAGAAAAGTGCTACACTTGGGCATAAGCGAAAGCTTTTTAGGATATTTGAGTGAGTTTAGTTGTTCCATTCGACGGTCGGGTTCTCCACCGCCAATAGAATACCTTGACACGCTTGAATAAGAGCGCCAAATTTTGATTATAGTCAAAAATCTATTCTTTTGTTAATTTCCTCTTAATTTAATAAAATTAAATTTGATTAACATTATTTACAAAGCCAAAGTGTTTTATTTCTTTCGGCTCCACACCGTCCTTTTGGACTTACTTCCTCATTTGCTAGTCTGCCCGTTCAGCGGCTGCGGCGGTCTTCGGACAGCACAACTCGCGGCGGAAAGAGAAGCAAAGCTGCGTTGTACCAGCATACCTCGACGACTCACCCCATTACACGTTTGCTTATTTCGATCTTTATGTCGTTTTTGCCAGTCAATATGATATCAAGATGTTTGATTTCGACCATCTTCACAAAGCGTGTATCGAATACAGCCAGGTGCGAGGTTTTGATCGATCCAATTCGGTCACTGACCCTATATTTGGCTTTCTTTTCATTTACATCTAAGCCTACTACTATTAGACTTTCGACATTTCTTTTAACTATTTTCCCACTACCCCCATAGCTTCTTTCCCCTCTTCTTACCTTGAAGGGATCTCATTACGAATTCCAACACCAAATTGAAATGAAGTAGTGACAAGGCATCTCAATGTTAAAGCATTCACGTTTCTCGAATGGTTCCGATAAGACATTTCCGACCTTAACTTGTAGTTTATTTCCCTTTATGCATACTTGTGTCAATTTCACTAACTTTTTAGGATTCCCAGCCATATAAGGACGTTGTGCGAGTCTTAGTTGACGGATTGCACTGAATTATGATATGATTGAAACACGTGGACTCCAAAAATTTAATTTTCTATTTATTAGTAACTAATTGTTTTATTGATGTGCAAGGTTTGAACGTACGACCAAGAATGAATTGAATAAAACGTTGATAGACGGGAAGTTGCTCCGGACAATATATCCGCCTACTTCGATGGGAAATTTCGTTCAAAGTTGTCGAATTCTTCGTCAAACGATGAGGAGTGTTTCATTCGCAACATACCGCCCCCGCTGATGTATCATCTGAAATTGTACTTCGAACGTCATTCTCCATCGCCTAAGTGGTTATTTCTGACCGCCACTGACTCGGTCTGTCCTAGCGAAATGGGTTGTATCTCAATTTGTATGGTCGAATGTTGAATGTTTTTGTACCCTTTTATGCTATTTAAGATATGAAAAGAAAATGGAACAAAGAAAAGAAATTATTTCGACAAGGCATTAGATTTTACTACCCGAATCTTGTTCAGGAAGTAGACATATTTTACTGATAGGTCGCTTTAAAATACCACCCGCAGTACGCACAGAAACCACTCTAACCAAATCGTCTCCCCCTGGATGGACAGAGACAATACGGCCTAATGGCCACTGGGAGGATAGTACTTGCTCATTTTTTAGGAGGACTAAATCGTTAACGACCACATTCCTAGATCGTGTCAGCCATTTCGGTCGGGACTGCAGACGATCCATATATTCTTTCGTCCATCGCTTAGCAAAGCCTTGTTTCATCTGCTGTATCACTGAGAATCGATTTAGTGGACTGATGTTTTCATTTAGTAGATTCAGTTCTGGTGGAGCGATTAATGGTTCTCCTATTAGGAAGTGTCCAGGCGTTAACGGCTCGAGGTCCTCCGGGTCGTCATTGAACGGACACAACGGTCGGGAGTTCAAAACTGCTTCTATCTTGGCCAACAGTGTAGATAACTCCTCAAATGTTAGAGTTGAGTTCCCAATAACTCTTTTGAGATGATATTTAGTTGACTTTATTCCAGCCTCCCACAATCCACCCATGTGTGGAGATGCCGGGGGAATGAAGTGCCATGTCGTGTTGAAGTTTGTCAAGCTGGGTATGACTTCTGATTCCACTGTACATTGAAAATGCCGTTTTGTTCTCTGCATGATTTTATCAGCTCCAATAAAATTAGTACCGTTGTCACTATATATATGACTGCAATGTCCTCGACGGGCGACGAATCGATGAAAAGCTGTGAGAAACGATTGTGTTGTTAAGTCGCTTACCGCTTCCAAATGAGTGGCCTTTGTACTAAGGCAGATGAAAAGACAGATGTAGCCCTTATTGCTTTTGATTCCTCGTCCCTTGCATGGTCGAATAAAAATGGGACCGGCATAATCCACACCCGAATGAGTGAAGGCCCGTGTGAAATTGACACGAGGAGTAGGCAAATTACCCATTAATTGTTGGCATGGTTTCGGACGTTGACGGAAACAAGTTATGCATTTATGGATTTCTGAACGCACAGCATTACGACCACTTAGAATCCAATACTTATTTCGGATTAATGCTAAGGTTATCTGAGTACCGCCATGTAAACTGGTTAAATGAGCCTGACGGATAACTAAGACGGTAAAATGGTTATTGCATGGTAAAATAATAGGGTGTTTACGAGCGATGGATAAGTTTGAGTTTTCTAATCTTCCTCCCACTCGTAATATGCCCTTTGAATCAAACTTTGGGTTCAGGGTTAAGAACTGTTTCCAGTTGCTATATTTTTTTTTTGTATGTAAGTGTTCAAGCGCTTGAGGAAAAGATATCGATTGAATGATTTTAATCCAGTGGCAGGTCCAGTCATGCATTTCTCTCGTAGATATAGGTCCTGTTTTGCGAATCATTCGATTATCCTTACGTGAGTTGAAGGCAAACCGCGAACACAGAGCCGATATCCGTAATAGTTGGCTTAAAGAAGAAAATCGTTCTATAAAGTTGTCTGACATGATTGCTTGATAAACTTGATGAGGTCTTTCTTCTCCTGCAATTTCATCTTGAAGCTCATGATCAAGAATTAAGTCACCCGCAGTTGGAATAAGCTCGGGTTTATATAAGTATGAAGGGCCTTGCCACCATAGCGTATGAGTTAATAGCTGCTTCGGATTCAAGCCTCTGGTGGCACAATCTGCTGGGTTGGACTCCGTCGGAACATGACGCCACTGTTGCACAGTGGTGGTTTCAAGAATTTCGAGAATTCTGTTAGCTACAAATATTTTCCATCTCGTGACATCCCCGGAAAGCCAAGCCAATACGATTTTAGAATCGGTATATGCAAATATGTTTCCGTTGGTAATTTTAAAATGTAGTCCTGATTGTATGTGCTTTAGTAATTTGATTAACAACGTAGCACCACATAATTCGAGACGAGGTATTGATACTGGTTTCATAGGTGCAACTTTCGTTTTCGCTACTAGTAGAGCGACAGAAACCGAGCCGTCGTGGTGCAGTGTTCTTAAATAAACTGCAGCCGCGTAGGCATTCGAAGATGCATCACAGTAGGCATGTAACTGATAGGAAAGACTGGACCTACTGGTATGCAACCACCTGGGAATCTTGATCTCAGGCAAATCTGATAAGCCGTTTAAGAAACTATCCCAGATCCCTATAAGCTCCTTGGGAATTATATTATCCCAATCTAAGTTAAGATGCCACAGTCGTTTGAGAAACATTTTTGCTACTATGGTGATAGGTGCGATCCATCCGTTGGGGTCGTATAATCGGGCGATGACAGACAATACGGTGCGTTTTGTATAGGAGTCCGTGAATGGATTGAACTTCATCTTAAAGCACAAAACGTCCTCCACCGGTTGCCAATAAATACCGAGAGCCTTCACAGTATCGTGGTTATTAAGATTTAAAGGTAAATGGATTTCTCGAGCTTCCACAGGTACATGTTTTAATAACTCGGGAGAATTGCTGACCCACTTCCGCAGTTCAAAACCCCCTGTTTTTAAAAGGTTATATAGTTCAGATTGTAAAACAGAAGCATACCTCACGTCATCACCACCAGAGAACACATCATCGACATAAATATCGCTTTTGATAGCTTTGGCTGCAAGTGGATACGTTTTCTCTTCCTCAGATGCCAGTTGGTGAAGGGTTTTGATTGCTAAATACGGAGAACATGAGTTGCCAAACATGACTGTGTTTATGGCATAGTCCTTTAGTGGTTCACTGGCATCGCTCCGCCAGATAATGCGTTGAAAATCTGCGTCGGTAGCTGGAAGATGGATTTGCCTATACATCTTGGCGATGTCGGCGCTGAATGCAATACGATGAAGTCGCCAATTGAGAATGACAATGATGCTATCGTTCTGCAGTGGAGGTCCGGTGAACACGATGTCATTAAGTGATTTGCCGTTTGATGTTTTCCTCGCTGCGTCAAAGACCACTCGAAGTTTGGTGGTGGAGCTGTCTTCTTTGAAAACGCTGTGGTGAGGAACGTAGTTATATTTATATGCAATTACGTTAGAAATGGAGGTGGGAGTAATATCGTGATCCCTTTCGGTAGTTGTGACCCGATGCATGTGACCTAATTGTAGGTACTCCGACATGACTTCGCTATACTTTTTCTTAAGGCTCGGATTCTTGAGAAATGTTCTCTCCAACTGAAGCTGGCGTTGTATCGCAATGTGTCGTGATTTACCTAACACAGCAGTGGGATCCACATATGTCTTGAATGGTATACGAACAGTAAATCTTCCCTGCGCGTCACGTTTGTAGGTTTCCTTGTAAAAGGATTCGCACCAAAGTTCTTCGGATGTGTACCGGCGTTTAGATGGAATGCTGTCCAGCTCAAAAAATGTTCGAACTAAGGTGTCGAGCTCCGAGCGTACAAAAAAGTTAGAGACCACTACTGTTGAAGACCGTATATTAGGTGAAGTGATGGGCCCCCAGATGACCCAACCTAGTTTAGTTTCTTGAGCAACGGGATCTCCTTGGACTCCCCTTCGTACACCATTCATAATGATTTGGGCATAAGCGTCTGCGCCTAAGAGTATGTCGATTTTAGCAGGTAAATGGTATGATGGGTCTGCTAGTGGGATACTTTCAATATGAGGCCATGGCCGTAGTGAGATTTGGCGCGATGGTAAAACACTGGTTAATTTGGATAAGATCATTGCCTCCACTTCTAATGAGAAATTTGAGTTGGTACGTGATTGAATTGTTAATACGACGCTGTGTCGGGATGTTTCTACAGCGGATGAACCAAGACCGTTAATATGCGCTCTAATTGTTTTTCTGTTTAAACGAAGAACCCTTGCAGCTTGTTCGGTAATAAAAGTGGCCTGCGAACCTGAGTCCAACAATGCACGAAAACTATGAAGGGTACCGTCGATGGCTTTGACGTGAACTATGAGAGTCGCCAATAGGACGTCACAGTTGGTTTCCTGGATTTGTGATGTCCTAGCTGAAGGTGTTATGTGAAGATTTATATTGGTATAGTTGGACTCAGCTGATGTGACATCTGATGATGAGTACGATGCATTTCTAGCTGTAGAACTTAAGGCTGGCTGGTGAAGTAGGGTATGATGTCGGCCGCTACATTCGGTACATGTGCGGGGGCTGTTACACTTATTGATTTGGTGATTATAGGCCAAACAATTAAAACAATAATTGAGTCTATTAATTACCTTTTCTCTGTCGATGGCAGACATGGATAAGAATTTTACACCATGACGGATGATATGATTCCCATCACAAACCTGGCATTTGATATTGGTAGAGGATTGCTTCTGTTGTGATGGTTTTATGACGTGGAAAGCCTTTGCGTTTTTATTGTTGGCCAAAGGTGATGCGAATGAGGATTTCCCTTTTAATTGAAATTTGTATGAGGAATTGGGGTTGAGCCTCCGAGTTGCTGATAGATCCGGTGTAATTTCTTCTATGGTACGAATACGAAGTTCAATGCATTCAGATATCTCCTTAAAGGTTGGTATGCTCGTTCCCCGTGCTGCAGATTGTATCCAAAACTCACGGGTCACTTGAGGTAACTTCTCGCCGATGTAGAAAACAAGGATAGCTTCAAAATGTTTGAGTTCAAAGCCTAATGACTTAAGAACACAGACACACTCCTTGCACACATTAAGCAGATGAGTTAGGCTCGCGGCATCTTCAGTCATGATTTTAGGAATCGACGAAAAAGACTGCATGTGTTTGTGGAACATGATTCTATTGTTGTCGTATCGTTCGCACAACAACCGAAATGCCTCGCTATAATTATCCGCTAGTAGTGGTACTTCACCGATAACTCTAAGCGCATCGCCGTTCAGCGAACTTCGCAAGTAATGAAATTTCTGGATGTTGTTTAGCGCACTGTCTTCATGTATCATGGATCGATATAGACTGATAAAAGATGACCACATCTTGTATGTACCGTCAAATATTGGGATGTTGATTCGTGGCAAGTTGATATGTACGTTATTTGATGACATGGAAACAGGAGAGCGTTGAGAATGATCAGTGGTATTGTTGGAAGACTCACCGATTTGATTTTCCGATGTGGGCGACAACTGATATATGTCAGCTTCGATCTCGCTACACACATCTAAATAAAGCTCTTCGTACCTGGTCATCTGTTCTTCCTCGATATATATCTTCGATGCTCCATCTTTTATGGTTAGAATTAAACGGTGATTAGATTTGAAATCTTGGTAATGTTTTTCGATAACATTCAATCGCCGTTTGTAGTGCGCTACTGTTCACCTTTCTTGAGATGATTTTCGGTGATTGATGAGGCACTTCTGCAGTTGATAATGCAGATCTTCTTGTTGGTAGATGAGGTCGATTGATGAAGCCATTTTACTTCCACTCGGAAAGTTCACACAAAGGAGGAAAGAGAACCACGTGTCCCGGGTTTCGGCACCAAAATGTGCGAGTCTTAGTTGACGGATTGCACTGAATTATGATATGATTGAAACACGTGGACTCCAAAAATTTAATTTTCTATTTATTAGTAACTAATTGTTTTATTGATGTGCAAGGTTTGAACGTACGACCAAGAATGAATTGAATAGAACGTTGATAGACGGGAAGTTGCTCCGGACAATATATCCGCCTACTTCGATGGGAAATTTCGTTCAAAGTTGTCGAATTCTTCGTCAAACGATGAGGAGTGTTTCATTCGCAACAGACGTGATTCATTTTCGATCGATCTGGAGTGTGTGCGTTTTTAAAATCTACGAATAGATAAGTTAATAAAACATCCGTTTTATTTTGAGTTCAGTCTATGACTAACGTTTATTTTTTGTCATGCTTAAGATTACCTTAACAAATTTGAATAATTTAACTAGATGTTGCCAGATGGAAAACGTGCAGTATGGTGAGTATGCAAAAGGTGAGAGACAAGTGTGGAAAATGTTGTGTAAGCGTAAAGTATGAAAAGAAGTGAGTTTGTGGATTTATTATGGAAGAAATATGAATGAATGCGTCAAGTTCAACTTGTGTTGTTGGCCTGGAAAACTGTTGAGCTGGCGTATGGTGTTACCTCGTACACCGTTTCATGAGAATAGTGAACATTTTGTCCTGAAGCCACATGATGTCAGTTTCTTTAAGAGAATATTTGACAGCAACTTATAACAACTTCGTAGCAGAGATATTCTTTGATAACTGTTTCATTATGCTCGATCACCCTTTTTAAATACGAGAATGATGACCGAGTTTTTCCATTCCTCGGGGATACAAAACGACCATTATTTTGAAGAATTACTCAATAAATATCATAAAAAGCGAAGTACATAAATGCAAACTGAAGAAGACGAGCATAAAGTTTTTACGGTTAAAATATTTTTCGACTATTTTTCATACGTTGTAAGCAAATTTATTTTAAAAGTTTGACTCAAATTAGTTTGGGTTGAAAAAAACGCTATCTGTGGGGTATGAACTATACTAAACATTGAAGCGCGATATGTTCCAGAGCAGGAACTCTGTTTTATAAAGGGAAATATCATTTGCTCCAGGTTTTATTTGGAAAATTTTCTTTGATTTGTAAGTCATTGATTAATAAATTTCGAGTCATATGGTGGACATACAGTTTCCTTTGACATGGTATAATAATTTTTGCATTTCTAAAGCGCTTATTTATTATCCCACAGTCAAAATCACTGAATAGATAGATAGTTCTTTTATTTCGCATACAATTTTTACAAAGGCTCGTTACCACACACGTTTTACAATTCAGAGATATGATAATTTAGGTATATCTTTCATCTGTAATATTGTTATACAATTGTAGAGATTGAAATTGTTTACATGTGAATTAGATTTTTGAAGGGAAAATGCGAGAAAAATCTCTTCAATTTAAAGGCAAAAAGAAAAAAAAAATAATAATATATACTAATAATAAAATAAAATAAATAATAAATATTGTAAATAAACAATAAAAAAAATCAGAAAAAGGACAAGTAAATAAATAAATAAATAAATACAATAAAAGGTTATAAATACATATACAGTGTGTCCCACGAGCAGTGTGCCAAAAAGCTAGAGCGTGTAGGTCTGGTCAAGACAAGAAAAAAATCGTATGGTTGGGGGGGGTCTATTCCCACCCGTTTAGCCGGGAGGGGCAATTTTCTAAAAAATTGACTTAATTTGGAAAAAAAATTATTAAAAATCAACAGTTACATCCACAATGCCGCGATATACTTTTTTGTAAAGCCAGAAACCTCTTCTTTCATCTTGTTTTTAAACGAAGCTGTTCTAAGGAATAGTTTTTGAGAAATTAATTTTCAAACTCAAAATTTTGAAAAAAAAATTTAAAAAAAAATTTCGAACTATTTTTTTTCAAAATTGTATGTAATTAAGAACTAATTTTTTTTTTCAAAAATTCAATTCTCTTATTAGTTCTCAGTTAAAAACAGAAAACCGGATGCAAAAACGTATTGTAGTTTTTGAGAATTTAAAAAAAAACCCGAACCATTTTTTTCTAAGAAAAACTTTTTTTTTTGGTTTTAACGCGGCTGGACTTGTAGGCAAATTAATGTATGAAACATTGACCTCTTTCTTATTATTTTTAAAAAAATTCGGAGTTTTATTATAATAAATTTTCAATATGATCCCCATTTTTTAGAAGGCAAAGATTATATCTCCTTCTAATGGCTGCACATAAGTCTATGCTTGACAAATTTTCCTGCAATTTGACTCCAGCGACTTCAATCCGTTCTTTCAGTTGTTCCAAAGATACTATTTCCACTTCGTAAACATAATTCTTCATGAATCTAGAGGAGTTAAATCTGGTGATCTAGGTGGCCATTCCGTGAGGCCCCTTCTTCCGATCCAACGGTCACTAAAATTATCATCCAGCCAGTTTCTAACCCGTAAGCTGTAGTGTGCTGGTACTCCAAAAGGTCAAAAGGTCTCGTAGGAACTGCAGCTATGATTCTCCATTAATAACGGCATTCAAAAACCGGGGCCCGATTACAGTTTGTCCAACAATACCAAGCCAAACATTACAACTAAAGCGGTGTTGTGATTTATTTTGTTTTTTGTTGTGTGGATTGGTGCTACTCCAATGATGCAAATTGTGGAAGTTAGTAACCCCATCTCTGGTAAACTGTGCTTCATCGGTCCAGAATATCCTTGCAAAATAGTTTCGTTCAGTTTCATCTCGAAGCAGTAATGATCGACAAAATTATGCTCTCAAAAACTTGTCGTTTGAGGTGAGTTCCTGAACTGGCCTAAAATGGTACGGGTGTAAGTTTTCGGTATGAAGCACTCTACATACTCTAGATTTGGGCACTCCAAGCATAATAGCTATCCTCCTTGTACTAAGGGAGGGATTACGTCGGACCAAATCCAAAATTCTTTCATCTGAATATCATGTGTAGAATGATGGCATGGTAAGTTTAGCATAATTTTTAATATTTCGAATTATTTTTGATAAAATTAATGTTTTTTTGTTAATTAAAACATCATGCATCAGAAAATAAATAATTTTTGTATCAGTCTCATAAGCTTTATTTTCTCAAGGTACAAAAATCGATTCCGCTACCTCACTGTACTCGTATTTATTTGTAGTACTATCGGTGTATCTGTTATTGGACGCCTAATGCCGATAACAAAGGGTTTGAATTCCGCAACAGCAAAGTCATGGAAGTCATTACATTTCGCGGTATATATATATGTATATATCAGGCTAATTCCAAAACGTCGATACCTTCAAATGACTTTCGTGTTCGAAGATTTTTTTTTATTTACTTATTTATTTATTGTCAATCCTTAACTCAATGGTTAGTATGGAATGATACAATAAGTTAATTACTAAGATAACGCAAGTGTGATGTGGGGGTTAACATTGGTTATAACAACTAGGTACATGGATTTCAGCTCAAGATTTCAAAGAAGTTAAAGAAAAAAAAAGAAAAAAAGAGATTCTAAATGAAATTCAATTACAAAATTCAATTCAATATAAACATAATACAATAATTATTATGATATTAACTTGTGCTGGTATGTATTAGGACAGTCAATCAATTTTGAGTAGTGATTCAAGAACGTCTTCAATTTTTTTTTAAAAAGGAATTTTGATGTGTAGTCGTTCCAATAGCAAAAGCCAATTTATTGAACATTAAAGGAGCTGTAACAGTGTAGAATTTAGTAAAGTGGGTTTTGCACATGTTTGGGATATTTACAAGATGCATTGTACTTGTACGAAGACTATAAAACTGATTACTTCTACTAGGAATGTTACCACATTTTTTGAAGGTTTAAATGTAAGCGTTTATACCACTTTGAGGTACATAAGGAACAATCACCTCATCATGAGTAATGTTATTGAGTGTTATATACTTATGTGTGTACATAAAACCAAAAACTCTAAATAACTAATCTATCAGTCTGTATAATAAAGCGGTTGAAATAAGACGTGTCTGCTCTTCTCATTTTTAAAACTTTTTTTGTGGTTTGTCCCAACGTTTTTTAAAAAAAATTCTTTTAATACTTTAAAAACATAAAGGTAAGATACTCAGTTTTCGAAATAAAGGCCAACTCGGAGTAAGACGATTTTTTTTACAGATAATTCTCAGTAGGTGTTTCTGGGCTGTTAGCAACGGTTTGAAAGAGATGCTATAAGAACCACCCCAACTTGAAATACCATACTGCAATTTTGAATGAGCAAGACCATGGTAGATTGTTTTTAAACCTTTAGTAGAACAATATTGTTCGACGAGATACATTTTACATCGATACACAATCGCAAATGCGATTTTATGGTTTGTATATGGTTTTGCCAGTTAAAGTTTTGGTCGATTACTGCTCCAAGTTATTTGAAGTTATGTACTGTTTCGATGTGAAAACAATTATTAGAGCAACGGGAACTATCATTATAATTACATTTACCACAACTATGCACAGGAATACAGAAGTTTTTACAATCGTGAGCATGGAACCACAAATTATACTCTTTTGAGACATAATTCGATAATTTGAAGGACATAAGTTTTGTTTTTTCGCTAATGAAAATTTGTAGCGTAAAGATTGTAGCGTATTAGATTTTGTAAATCATCCAATATTTTTGCCACGCAATCGAATTCAGTATTTAACTGATAAGTGAAAACAATGTCGTCTGCGAAGGCCATTGACATCCCATTATGATCTTCCTGTTTGCCAAACAACGTTGGTGAACCAGCCATATTTTTTAATTCATCCCGATGGTTCTAAAATGGCAAAGAAAACTGAGTTAACATCCCTAAGTACCCTTTCGAAATATACCTTAAACCTATTTATCCCATGGCTGAACAAAAGTTCTCGCCCCAATGGTCTAACACCAACTTCTAAATTGCTTTTATATTGTGTCAACTTCTTAAGAGAGCGAAATACGTGGTAGATCCCAGACAACCCCTGTTTAAGTGATTCATTCTTAAAATAGCCCATAACTCAGATTAAACCATCTGTCTTCCGAAAATTTCCGAAGAACTCTAAGGACAAAAGGACGTCTCCATTGCACTTAAAAATTCAAATCAAACCCATAATTACCTAAACCGACCGTTAAAACTTTTTTACAAATTACTTCATCAAACCGAAAGTGCCGCGACCCAGTATCCCCCCAGCCCAAGTGCAGCTTGGATTTAACACTAAAGTGAACGGATGGGAGCAAAGAAAAACAATTCTCGCGATACAATGAAAAATTAAAAGGACATTTGCGCGAATATTAAAATAGCATTTAAGGAACTCGATGAAATTATCCCCCAGTGACATTATCCGTCAGCGCCGCCAGCTATGGCGTTTCTTGAAATGTTCTCAATTCATTACTGAAAACCAGAATGACAACAACACTAAGTACGGCAATACTGTCACCAGGAAACACCAACAAAACAGCGAAGGGTTCAGAACAAATGGCCTCTGAAATCCCATCACCAGATAGATAAAGGCTTAAGTAGATGCAGCACTTTCCGCGGTCTTGCCGCGCTTTCTCTAATTTTCTGCCGTTCCTGGAGAAAAATCATTCCCCAAGGATTGGCTTGTCGGCTGTATCTCTTACACGAATCTCATTTCTTCTACCTCCTAAGTGGCTAATAAATATCACTTAAGGAGTTCTGGTCGCCAAAAAGGACGAGCCGATTCGTTAGCATAATATTAAAATAAACAAAAGGAGTTGTTCGTAAATATTATTTGTGCGCGGATACACGTGCGAATTTTAATTACTTAATGTTTACCCACTGGATGGACATGGAGTACTGTGGCAATGGTTTGTGACTGTAGGGCACGATGGAACGACGGCCATTCATTGGCGTTTCGATGTTTTTTAGTGGAAGTCGACGAAGTGCCTACAGATTCCGAGAATCAATCACGACAAAGTGAGAAGTTCAGAAGTTTCAGACTTGGCTGCTGCGAAAAACTACAAACAGATACTGGTTTCTTTATCTCTGTAATCACTTCATCTGATCAATTGTAGATATAATTTTTCCTGTTTAATGCTTGTGCATTGCTATCGTGTGAAATAAAAACTTGTGATTCACGTAACGACGACGTCGGAACATTGGCTCCGCCGGTTGGCATTGCGGAGATGACTGGGATTCCAGGTGTTGCCTTAACTTGGAACGACAAAGAATGGCGATAAATGAAGAGAAAAATAAATACTTGCCAATGGAAATATTATACAAAAAGCATTGATTAAAAAGATACGATATTATGGTGGCCAGGTAGAGCTCTCGAGTTTGCCTATAAATGCAATCAATCGTCGGTTCTGCGTGTTCTAATGATAGGCGAAAAAGGGGAAGGAACCGGTCAACTATAGGACAGAACATTTGAATTGAATTGAAGAGTATGGGGTGTGTCATTACAGGACACTTGCACTGCGACCATAAAGATTTATAAGGACAGAACATACCAACCCTTTATTATTAAGAACATATAATGTACATGAAAATCTAGAGAATTTAGTCTTACAGGAATTTTATTGAATTCTGTGCATAATGGTTCAAGTCAAGAATTTAAATGTATTATTTGCTAAGACCTTACTTTAGGCTATGCCATTGATATATGTATAAATCTTATTATTGTCTAAAAAAAACTGTTAAATAAGCAGGGTATTTCAGACAAATATATGTAATATAGCTGTTTGAACCAAAATAAATCTCGAAAAGTAATTCAATTTTATAAATCTACCCAAAATCGTTTATCATAGCCACTATTCACACCAATGTTCATTATCAAAATGAAAATTTTCTCGGAATTTTCTCACATTCAGGAAGAATTTCCTTGAGATAATGACGGATGTTGTATTTTTTGACAACAGATTCTGTTGTAATGCTCAACCTCTATTACCCAAAGGCTTTAATGCAACTTCTAAGGATATATGGCCGCATTTATTGTACTTTAGCGTCACGGTCCGGAAATGCCATTAGCATTTTAGACTTCACTTTCCACATAATTTCATTGATGTTGCCGCATTTTTCGAATCACCACCATAGCACTTGGTAGTGTTGCCAATATAGAATCGTTTTAAAGAGATAGAGTTCGATAAACGAATATTTTATTTGCCTCCCATTTGGATGTTATGGTTATGGTTTCAGATTAAAAATTCAAACATATCTCCGCTTTTAAAAATCCCTAAGATTTAAATTGATCGTTTTTGTTTTGTTGTGTAAGTACATTCGTTAGCTTTTTTCGCCTCGTACATCTCGGGATAGATAGAACACAACATAGCAACGTACAAGTGTCAAGACCAATACAAAATTTATAACCGGTTCGCCCCACTGAAATGGAAAGAAAGTAACGACGAAACAAGATAGGCACAAGCAGTATGGTCAACAATAAAAAGTGTTGTGAAGAAAGCAGTGGAAAACAAACTAGGCTATTGCAAAGTTTATAGAATTTGAGCCCTGAAAAATAGTAAAGAGGTCGCACGTACAAGATATCAGACTCTACGAAAGGAAGTCAGCCACCTCCTTCGGGTTAAAAACGATAATAGCAAAAGAAAAAGTTTGCTGTACTAAAAGGATACCAGATCAGATCAGGATTTATACGCAACGATAATGGTGTTGTAAAGGTGGTATAACCATAACGCACGATGGTAATTGTGAGTCACACCTTAACGTCAAGTTTTTTTGCCCAACTTAATTTGACATTTCTTTGTTTCAGTGTTTGACAAATTCAACCATGGAGCGGTACACAATTGAGCAGCGCGTCAAGATTGTTGAAGCCTTTTACGAGGCGTTCAAATCAAAATGCATGGTGACTTTACAAAGAAAATCATCTTCAGCGACGAGGCACACTTTCACCTCTGTGGATTCGTTAACAAGCAGAATTGCCCCATTTGGGCAAATGAGAATCCACGAGAGATTGTTGAAAAGCCGATGCATCCACAAAGAGTGACTGTTTGGTGCGGTTTATGGGCTGACGGCGTCATCGGGCCGTACTTCTTCGAAAATGAGGTTGGCCAAGCAGTATCCCGCTAATGTGTTAAAAATGTCATCGGGTAGTGGTAATGGATACTTGTTTGACTTAAGTGACTTGTTTAAGCCTGTTGAGAAATCACCGCAAATCCGGACGTCTCCGCTCGCACAATTAGTGCCGCCCATTGTGAGAAATTCACTCTTCTAATTACACCCTGTTCTTCAAGACACTGTAATTCCTCATCTATTTGTGCCATTGGCGCATACGGCACCGGTCGCTTCGGTCTAAAACAAGAAGTAACTGAAGCTTTTTTGCATACCTAATACAATAGCCTCATCAAATAACTGTCTTCTTCTTTTCCTTTTTCTTCCGGCGTCATTATGGTCAGAAGTGTAGGACCTTCCCACATTCCTACTGGTCCGCTTGTGGGGTCCGCCGGTTTGACCTCAGAAAGGATCTCTCCTTTGAACATGGCAATACCAACTGAGTCGATCGCGCTCTATCTTTCTTGTGATGGTTTCTTTTACGTGGAGGCTTCCTCGGATCTTTGAACTTCTAATTCTGTCACGCTTTGTTACTCCCGCTGTCATGCGAAGCATCTTCATCTCAGCTGCCGTTAATTTGCTCTCATACTTTTTGTGCATTGTCCAGCATTGTGAACCGTATGTGAGCGCCGGACGTACAACTGAAGTGTAGAGCCTTCCTTTCAGCTTAGGCGGCATTTTTCGATCACAGAAGATGGCGGAGTTTTCCCGCCACTTCATCCACCCTACGCTTACGCGATGGTTGATGTCGTCATCACAAGTTGCTTCTTTATTAATCATAGATCCCAGATATTTAAACTTTTCACACTTGGGAAGCACTCTTCCATTTAAGTAAATGTCTGGATTGGCTGATGAGGGTCAGAGAACGGGCAGCACAGATACTCTGTCTTCTTTGAACTAACATTATAATCACTTATAATGGCTCTTTTCCTTCAAGCAGGCAATCAAGGACAGCTATAAAGAGCAGTGGGCTGAGGACGCTCCCTTAGTGTACACCGACTTTGATTGCGAACTCTTCGGTGACTCCTGCGGTGCATCTTACTCTTGTCGTTGCTCTCTTGTACATGTCCATGATCGTAGGTTTCTGGAACTCCTTTTTGTCTTCGCGCTACCCATAAAAGATCTCTTGGTTTGCCGGTCAAAGGCCTTCTCGAAATCAACCAACACCATATGCAAGTCCTTTGACGAATCACGATGCTTTTCCATCATGACCCTTATACTTTGGATTGCATCTGTTGTTGATTTACCCGAGACAAACCCGCACTGGTCATCAGATAGTCGTATTATTTTCCGCAGTCGGCTATCTAATACCCGTTCAACGACATGCTTCAGCATAATTAAACGTTCACATTCGTTCGCTAAATCCGCGAGTGTTAACTTTGGGTTATCCTCCTCAGCCTACAACTTTGCTAGCAATGGAGTCCGTATATCGGAATCATTAGGGCGAGTAAGGCCACAAACATAAATAAGGCATTTAAACATATCTAGTGTTATGGATGTTAACTTAAAACTTTTGCAGTGTTTGTTTCCCTCCATATGTCTGGAAATCATCGGTAGGTTTCTTTTCTAATTTCAGGCAATTATAACGTGTTCCAAATAATGAGGCTTTGCGCGAAAATAGTTCTGTTAATCGTCTAACGGTTTCTGCAAATAACAGCTCCCTTGTTTTTTTTTTTTTTTTTTTTTGAAGAATTAGGTGAGCGTATGTTGTTTCATCTAGTTTTCGTACTTTTGATGACTCGTCCAACTATTTTCCGTCTACCTCGAACACATCCTCATGACGACTGTACCATTCACTAAAAGTTAATCCAAGATCTGGATCATACACAAAAGTACTTAATCCATTTCCCAAAGTATCCATTATTTTCTCTGCAGAAGATTTAATCGTTATCGTTCCTCCTAAGACTGAGCTGCTGTTCAGAGATCTTTCCAGAAATGTTTTCATGAAATCCTGCTGTAGCTTTTAAAATTCTTGTTGGTTCTTGATTAACGCAGCGAATTGATCCTTATCCATGATGTAGTGCACGCGTTGTTATTTGCCCGTGTGTCTTTGAAGAGAAAAAAGTAAAAATCCTCGTCGCCAGTATACTTTGTATATCTATATACATATGTACATAAGTATATTAAAAGAAGAAACCCAAGATCAATCACTAGTACTACAAACGTCTTTATGATTCGGATGTCCAATCAAAAAGAGAGCGAGAAGCTCATTGAACTCTTCAAAGAGCCCCCATTCAATAATGACAGATGACGAAGATCTGTTCGATCCGTACAACAAATGGGAAGCTCGTTTCAGACAACGAAAGGGTTGCAGTCCAATGGAGGTGATATGTACGAGTATTTCGATAAACTGCTCAATATATTTACATGGAGAGCAAGTAGCAATGGAAAACGGTGTTATGCACTCAGCAGCTCATTGTACACAACATCTTGCTGTACTTTGCTGTTGATGTTGAGGTCGATGGTAATGACTTACCACTTAGCGTGTTTTTTTTTTTTCTTGGGATTATCGTGGAACATCCGTTTCTTATCTTTCTGCCTTTGAATCAGCTGTTCGCAAGTGAAAAATCGTCTCTTAACGTTTCTCGGTTTCAATTCATGAGAAAAACTATTGCCTTGGTTCTAAATCATTCCCATGGATTTTAATCGTATAGAAACTGCTTTGGAAGCTCCATTTGCATTTGACTCGGATCTTTATCGAGTTATCCTTTTAATTCTTTGTCTTTGAATTATTTGGTTGTCCAGATCGAGGCCTATTTTCGACACTGAAAGTACCATTCTTAAAATATCGAAACCATAACCTACATGATTCATCAGTTGGAACATTGTCCCCATAAGCTTCCGCAAGTATTCGGTTCACTTGAGCGGCACTTTTATCCCAATTAAAGCAAAAAATTTAAAAAAAATTAAAAAAAAAAGGTTTTTTTTTTCATGAAATTCAAAGTGATAAACTGAATGTTATTTACAGATGTATAACCTCTCTAAAATCTTATAAAACATTTCTAACAGCCAGAGCTATCTTTCGAAAATGGGCGGAACTAATTTGTACTATCAATATATGGTCACTGGCCGATTTGGGCCGATCCAAAACTTACAGCGGGATCATACTCTATGAACATTTGATAAAGTGGAATTAAAATAGCTGGGTATCATATTGACGAAACGACATAAAGATCTAAATAAAGGGCTGCATGTAAGCGACGTGTGTTTCGCGATATGAAGGAACTATTCAAAACACCTTTTTCAAAATTCATATTTATGAAACCATGATATTACCAGTGACACTTAACGGATGTAAAACTTGATCTGAAAGAGAATCTGTCGTGGAAAACAGGACGAAGAAACATGCGAATGGAGAAAACTACACAATCAAGAGTTCGTGCAACATTTTTTAGCCCCAAGTCCGAGTAATAAAATGCGAAGATTGAAAAAAATTGGACCCGTAGAACGAATGGACAGTCAAAAGAATAATGAATGGAAAATCCGTAGGAAAAAACCACCAGAAAGGCTTCATAGGGTGAACCTAGAAAATATGGAACAGAACAGTGAAGCATGGAACTTCACTGTTCTCATGGAACATGGACTCTCATGGAAAACTCGAGAAAGACTTTTTTTTTTATTACTAACAGAAGATGGATCGAGACCCTTCGTTCTCTTCAAAGACGACATCCGGTGCGCAAGGATGTGACAGTAACTTTGAGTACCGAAAACATATGGTTATTAGCTGAGACTTACGTTCATTTGGTAGTGTTGACCATATGGATTCCTTTGGAAATACCAACTATACTAAGAGCACTGTTTGGTAGTACGAGTAATTTGCTCCCGAATATCATGCGATTCTGGATTTATTTCAAGAAGCGGATTAGATCGGCATGTGGGGCGGGAACCTGATAGTCAAGTTCTGTCTATTTTGTCTTATGTATTTCTATTGTTCTAAAAAAAATGACTGGTACCTGCATTTGGCAATTTTTCCCAATAAATGTCACAAAATAAACCATAAAGGGGAGCGCCGATTGTGATATGAGGTCTATAGTTGAGTAAGCGAGAACTATGCTATATGCAAAAGGGGCGGAAGCTGTTAACAAAGAAAACTCTGTTCGCCTCGGTAACACATCTACATATAAAAGCCATCCCTCAAGTCTATAACCTTCAAAATGTATATGTCGCAACCTAAAAGTTTCAATGATCGCATTGGCTTGTGATCGACGACCGACGACGGACTCTTTGCTGCAAGTTATAAGGGCTTCGTTCTTCAGCTTTTACGATATTTATATAATAGAAGCACCTTGAGGTAAATACGATGATAGTTATTTGGACTTTGGCTGTACTTCAATAGAATTTAACAGTGTGTGCCCTGTTTCAGAATTCTAGCACCCGAGAATATGCTCCCAAGTAAGCGAAAGCGACACCACGAGACCATTCACCGTTACGATGCAAAGCTCACTTTGACACTACTACCGCATATGAGTACTATGTTTGTATGTTGTTTGATTTTTCAGTGTTCTATTTTTGACAACTCACGTGTGATTCATGACATGTGTCAAAGTTGAATATGCTCAGTGGGCATTGTCATTTCATCATGGAAAGACTTTCATCCACACAGCACACAAAAATTATTGAATTTTATTATCAAAATTCGTGTTCTCTAAAAAATGTGTTTCACGCACTGGCCATAGTCAGCCCCAGTGGCCAGATTCACGCTATTGCAAATTAAACCACTTAGAGTGTGTACAGAGGAAAATATTGCTGCCAGTGCTAATGAAAACCGTGATTAGTCCATTCGTCGCCGTTCCCAACGATTGACATCGGGTAACTCAATTATGTCGAAGATTTAACCCTTAGATTGAGGTCTAAAACCTTACAAAATAAAACTTGTGCAAAGCTGAAGAAGAACGGACTGCCTTAGCGGCGAATTTTCGGTGAGTGGGCCTTGAAAAGCTGAAGAAATGTCTGCATTTTTATCGAAAACTTACCTTCAGTGGCTAAAAACATTTCTGGTTGAATGGGTATGTTAACAAATAAACTTGTCGTATTTGTTTTAATGCAGCCAATTAGCTGCAAAGAATATCAAAACACATGTTCAGTTCGAGACAGTTTCGTGTTATTTCGGAGAAGCGTCATAGTGAACAAAATATCCCTAAGCATCCACTAAACATGTACACAAGTAACCCCGATTGTTGACCACAAATAAATAAAACAATTCTCACACGCAAATTCGTCAATTGGCCAATTGCCAAAAGGGACGATTTAATGCCTCCCCAAAGACCTCATTCCTGCCATCCAAGTCGTCACAATCAAATTTGCTATTTTTCAAAATTAAACCACCATCCAACGTCCGCTCTTCAACATCAACACGCTACCCTGGCAATACACTTCAATGTATGCCTCCAGTGGTAATGAATTTCAAATGAATGTCAATAAATTTAGAAATTGATCCAAACATACATCCATCGTAGGTGAATGGCATCTGTTCAATGTTTTATAACTGTCGCTGCGGTTCCTATGTGATTCGAAATATGCATTAGTGGCGATAAACATATACACAGATACACAATCGAGCACTTGTACACGTATGTAACGTTAATTGATTAGAACTAAGTGCCAATAACAAATAGCAGTCGCGATGGTGTGTAAAGTGGAGATACATTTTGAGTATGTATGGATGTATGAGCTGAGGTTGCAATCAGTTTTGCAATGCAGAGCAGTGCAGTGTGCTGGGACGTGGCTGCTCCCCCCTCAAATCGTAACCCAATTACAGATACAAATTGTCCATGTCAAAGGGGCCGGCAATTGTCAGGACTAAACGAAGCAATAGGAGGACTAGAGAGTCGTTTTGCATAATTGATGGCAAATTGGAAGCAGTGTTTTGCTGGCAGCATATTTAATGTACAGTTCGATTGCATTAGTCGAAAGGGTTGATCAGTATGGCGGATGAGGTTGGTGATACGTAGCACCCCCGGTCGGCAGGCGAGATGGAGGAAGGACTTTATATAACTTGCTATTGTGTTATTGATTTTGTGCAATTGTAACTTAATTTGGCTAAATTCAATATTTCTAATTTGTGAGGTTTTAGCTGATAGACTAGTTACTCTTGATTGGATATTTCTTTGAGATTTAAATGAATTTTTTAATCTTTTATTATACAATATATACGAACAATAATGTCTAATATATTATAATGGCAGAGTAAACTTCCTTTACCCTTTGTGTACCAGTCTTAAGAACTCTATTTCAAAGCAGACTGATTTATCCTCTCCCAGGGAGACTTATACCAAAATTTGTGAATAGCTTGAATGGGTAGTGTATATTCGCAAAAATATCAATAAAAACGTATTACGAGTGTGATTGCGAAGTGTTATTAATGTTATATTCCATTTTCACATCTACCCGTCGTTATTGAAATATTCTTTAGAAATGAAATTGTGTCTAGTACAAAATAAAGTTAAGGACCCCGAAAGATGTTTGTTCAGCTATGAGCAGCTTCAAATGCAGACCTGGGAGTAATTTTTTGCATTGAATTGTCGCTGGCGATGAAATGTGCATCCATTACGGCAATCTCAAGTGCTGAAAGTCATGAATTAAGCCAAAGGCTTAATCAGTACACATGTCTCCTTACATATGCTGACAGTAGCAAATCCCCAAAAGCGGTAAGGACACTTCCAACCCCTGCTATGTGTAGGATTTTTGACCGGTAGAAAGTTCGTTGTGAAAATGGTCAACTTGACTTCTAGTCAAATATTTGAAATTAACTATGGACTGCAACAGGGTACGGTAAACTCACTAATCCTATTATAAACAAACGACTTAATGGTGTACAGATTAGGTTTAACGATAGACGTCATTATCATTCCCTTGCAGCGTGACTTCAAAAGTCAATAAAATCAACTTCCAAAAATTGGCGCAGCTTGGATCGCAACGTGGAATCGTAAAGTGTTGTCAGATACCTTGGACTCTTGCTGGATATATATTTTAACTAACATATACATATAGATGAGGAGGGCCACATCACTCATGAACACTGGAAAATCCTTGATGATAGCCTGGAAAAGAAACTTCTTAGTTTCACCGATAGGGGCTGGCTCCATCGGTATTTCAAACTTATTGCCTGCGACGAAGACAGCGCTGCATAGTTTCTAAGGACCACTGTCGCCGCGGCTGATATTTGTGGAAAGGTGCCGTGCCGGAGGTTGTGAGCAAGACGAGATACCGCTCAGGCAAAGGACTCTCGTCCGTATATCCTGGGATGGGTGTTAAAAGCGAAGAAAGACAAAGTTCGATATGGCCTTCAGACCATCAGGTTGAAGCAAGAAAAACTGATACACGCTAACTGCGAAGGTATCCTTAGAATCTACATTTTATATTTATATTTTTTAAGTAATTACAGCACCTGTGACCTCACTACTGCCAGAGTAGAAGTCTCCCGTGAGGAAGGCTTATGGTTTTCCGCAGAATACCTGGTCTACGACGACATCGGGCTCTAACCATCCACAACAATCAGAAGGACGGTCAGTGAGGCAGAACAGACAAAAACACCGGTCCTAACACGAATGCTCACCACACCATTTGGGGCAGTAGGGACATCAACAAAAAAGGTGAGGTATTACTTAGTTATATTATTGAAACAGACCTTTTTATTTGTAAGAGGGTCAATAGGCCGACCTTCGTAACAAGAAATAGGCAAGAAGTTTTAGATATAACTTTGGTATCAAGTTCATCCAATATCTCGATTGCAAACTGTTCGGTATAAGAAAAGAATTCCTTCCCTGATCAACGTTACATTCGCTTCCATGTAAACTTTGAGATTCAAACCACAATATCCTTTAGGAATCCTAAACGGATGAACTGGGTTAAATATGAGGCTAACCTTAAAGGCGCTCTTGATCCCGCCCATTTAAGTGACCATAAGTGGCATGTAGACATTTAACGTCTGGCGACTAAAGTTACAGGAGTTATGAACAGATCCTTTCTAAAGTCTAGCAGTCTAGCCCAAGCAGCAGACCAACAAAAAGAACCAAACCTCTATGGTGGTCTGCTGATCTGGGTACCCTTAGAAAGGAAAGCAGAAGGCTTTTTAACAAGGCAAAAAAATAAAACAGAACAGAGGACTGGAACAAGAACAGCCTCAGACTATATAAAAGTAAGGTAAGAAAGGCGCAAAGGACATCCTGGCGCAAATTCTGCTCAGAAATAGAGGGGAATAATGAAGCCAGTAGAGTGAGGAAGATACTGTGAAAGGCTCCCACTATACTCGCCCTAATTAACAAACCAGATGGCACCGCAACGGTGACAAGCGAAGAGCCATTAGACCTCTTGCTCAGTACATACTTTCCCGACAACGCAGATTATAATTTTGAACAACTCATACCGAGTCCTCTGTTCATTTCGTAGGAAGTAGTAAGCAAAAGGAACGAGCAGTAAATAGCTTCCTTCCATACAAATGTGCAGCTCCGGATGGAATCTACCCGGTAGAGATGCAACATGCTTACGGCATTCTCGAACCATGGCTTTTGGTATAATTCTCATCCAGCCTAGATTGAGGTTATATACCACCATCGTGGAGAGAAACAAATGTTACATTTATACAAGAGCAGGAAAAACCTTGACAAACCTGATTGTCTTCCTCGATGTTGAAGGAGCTTTCAACAACATAAAACCTCTAGCCATCACCAATACATTAAGCAAACTAGAGGTTAACGGTAATATAATACTTTGGATCAAAATGCTTTCAAACAGGTTGATTCATTCGAAATTCAGCTGCTACTAAACAAAAAATGCAGTAAAACGTGGCGCACCACAAGGAGGAGTATTATCGCCGTAATTGTGGGTGCTGGCTGTAAACGAAATACTCCTATCCCTGGAGGACCGCGGGTGCGTATGCAGACGATATTTCAATAGCAATTAGCGGGAAACATCTTCCAACAATCAGGGATTTGAGGGAAACAGGCCTAGGCAAACTAACCAATTGGAATATTTTTTCCAAAATTGCTAAATTTTGACCAAAAGAACTGTCGCATGAGGACAGCTCAGGAGCTGTTAAATGGCGTGAGAAGGATTATCACTGGTGACGAATAATGGGTATATGGTTATAATGTAGACTCCAATACCCAATCATCCCAATGGACGCGACCAGGAAGGTTAGGACCGAAAAAAGCACAGCAAGTTCAATCAAATATGAACGTTTCGCTATTTCCTTCTTGCTGAGTTCTTGCCGGATCTTCCTGGCCCTAGACATACACTCTAAAGTTGACAGTACAACTTAAATCTATCCCTTTCGACTACTAAATTTAAGCTTGCGATCTACCTTGTGAAAACTTAAACTAAAAAAAAAATGTTTTACACCTTTAAGCAAATTTACCTCTCTGGTGAAAAGTTAGTTTTTGATGAATAATTGGCTACTCTAAAGGGCTCTAAGCGTTTAACTACTAAAGAAACAAATTTATTTGATCTATTACAGTCTTTCACCACTCTAAAGTTTGCATTATCTTGGTTGGTCTTTATATCGAATATAGTTTTTCCAGACACGAAAACAAACGTCATACAATGGACTTATAGAGTTCCAAGTAAGATTAATGAATTCTCTATGTGCTGACTAATCACTGTAGTCTCCTCCAGCATGTTTAATGGGGGTTTTTAACGTTCCTTGGAAACGAATCACAAAAAGTCCTATTATTTATAGATTAGACAAAAAAAAAAAGAAAAATATACCAACATTCTTTAAATTCTAATTACAAAAGTAAGTACGAGTAAATTAAGACTTATTTCATCAGGAAATCAGAATTGACCCTCGCCACACATAAGGTTTGATATACTATATTTTTAAAATATTTATTTTGCAAGAACTTATCTAAACCAAACATGTCCCTGATATGCATTGAGTAATACTAAAGCGAGTATGGACTTCAATAAGCAGAGTGGCGCAGTGGAAGCGTGCTGGGCCCATAACCCAGAGGTCCGTAGATCGAAACTACGCTCTGCTAAAGATGCTATGACGTCTAATAAGTCGATTTCCTCTTTTTTTTTGGAACGTGCATATTTTATTTCGACTCCACTCCCCAAAAGCGATTAAATGAATGCCGAACAACCTCCACACCGAAAACAGTTTGCCATTCGTATTCCCACGTCTGATGAATAAATATCCCATTATGCCAATGTTTTTCGATTTTTGCATCTATCAAATGCTTGAAAACTAGACGTTAGCAGAAACTTCAAATTGGATGTGCCTCGTCGTACATGTGGAAGGGGATAACGAGAGCATAGAATACAATGTTCTTCCAGGGATTTTTATTACACCCTTGAGAAGTGACTGTCGATTAAGATGTGCATTTGGGGTATCTATATTACCATAAAATGTCTTGTTACCTAATCAAAATGTTAAATAGTTTAATAAAGCGATTAAACTGGATGTGGGGTTACAAGGAAATTGCCAAAAGTTAAAAACCACTGTGCAGGATGTGTAAAATGCAAATTTTTGTTTGTAGAAAAGTGGAATAGGCGGCAAGAAGGGTCTTTTGTGATGTAGATAAAAAACATACTCAGTTGGCTCTACTTACTAATATCAACATTCGCAAAATTTGCGTGTGGATACCCTGGATATTAAATAAAGTCCCATGTGAATCTAGTGCCTTTAGCAATAGCAATAGTCCTTAATGAATAGAGTTCTATTATATCAATGTACTATATTTCAGTGCGTATTCAGTCTTGAATTCTTCGATCAGTTCCTCTACTTATTTGTAAATTTTGTAAGGCCTATTAGCTTACCATAGAGTTTTCATATGTTAGCATCCGTCACATATTATGGGGTACAAGCATTCAAAATAGAGCCGAACAATTCGAGTATGAGCACTTTGGTCGCTTAGTGTGTACGGAAGTAGTCTGAAAAGTTTCCGACTTAAATAAAAATAATCTTTTTTCAAATTCATTTTTGTTCTTCTATATAGATTTCCTTAAAAATCTACGCATGAGCGACAATTCCATCTCGTCAATCCGTGCGAAAATAGTACTCGTCGGCTTTCTCTGCAAAATAATTGTTCATTTTGATAAAAATTACTTACAACTTACTGTAATTTTTAGATTGGAGAACAAAAAATGTCGCTTGCGGCTAGTTTGGTGAGTAAAGAGGTTGGTCAAGCAGTTTAAATCTGACTTTTGGATTTTCGCCGTGACAACCTCTCAGATGTGAGATTGCATTGTGAAGCGACATTTTTTGTGGCCATTTTCCAGCTATGTATGTATGTCTACTTTCAGCGTGTTAATCAATGATGCGTAGTACGCTCCGTTAATTGATTTTCTGTTTTGAAGATAATTGATAAAATAAATCCATGTCTATCAAACAAAAAAAAAAAAACTGTGCCAATCACATCTTGACCGATTCTGCTTTAGCAGTCCACTGGTTTGATTCGAGTAAAATAGAGAGCAAACTGCATTAGAAAACGATATTACAACAACAACCATTTAGGAAGTAAAAGAAGCAATCGATTGAATTAAAAATAACAAGGCCCCAGAAGTCAACTTAATACCATTGGAATTTATAAAGTATGCTGGCGGGAATAAACAGAGAAGTTACATGGGTTCATCGCAACTATACGTAATAACGAACCTATCTTTGAGGAATGGTAAAACGCGATCAACATTCTCATATTTAAAAAGGGTGACAGAGCACCGTGCAACAATCCCCGAGGAATATCACTGCTATTAAATCGTTCCAAAGTGCTATCGAACATTCTCCTAGACTAGACTGACATCATACGATAAGAAGACTACTAGTGTGGGTTTAAACTGCTGCGACGAATGCAGATCTAATGTGCTTGCTAGCCGATCAGACGAGGAGTTACCCTAAATTCCTTAATAAAATTGAGGATGTTTCTCGTAGGAGCTGACATGATCCCCTCAGTCGTCATAATTTCTCTGAGGAGGATACGCTTCCTAAAGTGGCAGAGGGTAGCACACTCACATAGTATGTGCTCTGCAGTTTCCTCATCCTCAAGACAGAGTGGACACTTGGTTTCAGACGAGAGACTAATTTTGTTGAGATGATAACTCAGACTACAGTGTCCCGAAAGGTAGCTGACCTTCGACTTCTGATATCGACTCTATTATATTTGAGGATGTTTGTTCAGAGGCCGTATAAGTCTTTTCGATTGTCGGAGTCCTTGAACGCTTTGCAAAAAGTGCAGATGTTGCGATTTTTCCCAATTATCTAAGAAAAAATGTAGTAAATCAGATTGCGTATAATTCGGCCTGGAAAATACTAGGAATAAAACAAAAACCATTCGAGATACGTGAAGGATTAAAAGACGGAGACGCTTCGTCACCATTTCTTTTTAAATTGGTACTGGAATATTTAATGAGATCCCTTCAAGAAAATGGCATCACAATCGTTCGGGCTCACACTAACGGTGTGGACCTTCTGGGATAAAGAAAGAAACAGTTAAGAGAAATGCAAATAATGGCAGAAAAGCAAGTGGATTTATAAATAAATGAGGGAAAAAAAAATATTGGTCACCGATTAAATCAAGCCAATCCTCGCACCTGACTGTGCTCAATAAGCGTTTTGATTTTGGGTCTTTGGAAACAAGATCTTACGGAGAATCTTAAGGATGGTGCAAAAAAAAAAACAAAGAAACAAGCAAATGGAGAAAACCCCACAATCGAGAACGCGAGGAACTTTATTCAGCCCCAAGCTTTGCTCGCCAATAATCGCAAAGACTAGTGTCCTTTTCGCTTAGAACGACGGACTCTGGACGACCAGTCAAAAGAATAATGAATTAAGGGAAAGAGACCGCCAGGAACGATATATGTACGTATGGACCTAGGAGAAATAAAAGCTTGGCAAACGGTTGTCAAAAAAGCCCTGAATTATCGAGCCAAAATTACCAGTAGGTACTAATGAAATAATAACAATAATAAAAGCTGATATATGATTCTAGCTTCTGAAGCCTAGATCGTCATAGCTTCATAAGCCCAGTGATATGAATTATGGATTGTATAACTGAAATTCCCTAATTAAACGAAGTCCTATTTCAATAGGATTGCATATATCAAATACTTAGGATACCGTGACTCAGAGGTTGGTACGTTGACTTTTGACGTCGATACACACGTCGTAGTGGAAAAAGCCTTTCATATTCGACACTAAATGTATTCACCTATTAACAGAAAAGAATCCAGCATACACTTATGATTGAGGAAAACTTGGGCTCTGGTGCTAGACGAGCTGTAGGAGCTATAATAATGATAATGGTTCCCAACGCTCCATTAATGCGACCATCAATTGAATTAATAAATTAATTACTAGACAGATTTAAGGTCTTTGAGCGCAATATTTGGTAGGGAATCCCGAAGAGATACCATAGAAACTCTGCATTCATATTTTGACCTTTTTTAAAGGATTAAATAACTTACTTGTTTTATGAGTTCAGCTAGAGAGTCCATGATTTGCCAACGACTAGCCATTTATAGCCGTATGATTTTCAAAAATTCCAGCAACAATATCATTAATGGGTCTAACTATATGCCATAAATAAATTTGAATGCCATCGGCATACATGCGAAATATTATCTAATATATAGGTTTTACTGAGCCGAGAAGCACCATCTCTAAGCCCTTAGTAAAACCTCCGTTTATGAATACGTTTAGAATAGTTAACCTTGTCGAAGCACGCAAAATCTAGTTTAAATAGTTCACGTCGAACGGAAGTCTAATATCTTTATTATATATGTATACATTTACAATTGCGGTGAGGTTCCTACTCGTATGGTTAGATCCAAGGCCAGAGAGATACTATGAAAAAATATCTCTTGAGGCTTAACTCAGAACGTCTGTTTTGCATGTATGTTTTTTTAAAGCAAATTAGTAATCGCTAGGCTGAAAAGAACTTAATTTTTTAGGCAATTTAAAATCCTTTCCATGAATTTATAACGAGGGTGCTTTGCTATAGTTGTGAACGTGTGAAAGTGGGCTAAGGAGCAAGATAGGGTATATATAAATAAAAGCTTTTATGCGCCAAAATGCCTACTGTATGTGCAATTTTTTTGATGCAGTATATTTCAAAAACGTAGGGGCATGCCATGCTGTCTTCCCAATAGCAGTCGATTTGAATTATTAAAGCCATTAAAGCCAACCGTTTTTGGATTGGATGATATAGGGAGCGGTTGATCAATAAAACTTAAACGTTTTACCCACACTAATGTCAGGTTATTCAAGTTGTTCCGAGAAAAGCTGACCATTTAGCTTTAATGCAAAAAAAAATCTCCTTGAACCTCTGGACCAAAAATCTAATTTCTTCACCACCCGAGACACCACCTACTATTTACAAGTGATATACATGCCTTCTTATTTATGTGTGAACTTGTGTATAGAAATAGAAATGAGAAATTGATCGATATAATACCCATTATCTAATTATTATAACAACAATTACGGAAAAAACTCCAAACGTTTCCGGTAATTAAAACTTTTCTAACTTCTGGACAGGGCATGACTTCCCTTTGCCTTTTCGCTTTCTGCATTTCGTATAAATATCATTCCAATATACGGCCAAAGAACCATTTACCAAAATGTTTTCGAAGACGTACGCCGGCGATAAGTTTTTCGCTTTTTCAATAGCCTTTTTTAAGTTTTGTGGACTGTGGAGGCCTGATGGTCAGTCAAAGTGGTTGCTGCCTTACCTTTATTTTTCACGCTTCAACGTAAGCACGATTTTCACTTTTAGAAAAAAAAATCTTTTTATTGATTACATGGTTCTTTTAGGTTTATTTTTTCTTTGGTTGGTTTTTCACCATATCGGTGTTCAGTAGTTGCTACATCTTTTACAAGGATGGCGAGATCGACAGAGGATTAGATTGGGCTACATTTGGGTTAGCCTACGTTACCATGCAAATCAAATTCACCGTACTTACAACCAATGAGATGAAGTTTCGGAAGATAATCAAACAGCTGGAAATGTTCGCTATGCGATACCCTGATAAAACGAATGTAAATAGAAGCTTATTGAATACAAATAGACTTATAGTGATCGGATCAACGCTAATAAGCCTGGCTTGCGTGGGGTACTGTGCATTTCCTGTTGTTATTAATCCAAATAGGGTACTCCCCATAAAAACCATGTTTACATTTGGACTGGACGTGTTTAAGAGCCCGATTTATGAGTGTTATGTGATCTATCAAATTCTGGGGACACTAGTAAACACTGTTCCATCAATGGTCTTTGACATGGTAAGTAGCAGTGGCATAATGGTGAGTGAATGTAATCAATTTGACGTTCCAGACCTACGTTGGATTCCTGTTGATGTCGGCCTCAATCGTAAGAAATCTCAACGAGGAAATGCGACGGAATGCATTTTCGGAAACCTTAACATTTAAAGAAAAGCATAATGTTCTCATTAAATACATAAAAGACCATATGGAGTTTGTAGAGTAAGGTCAAATTGCTAGAGTTTAATCCGTAGTGAAGACCATTCTTTCAGTTTCATGAACGACTTGCGAGATATGTTTGTTGGAGTAAATACGTTACACTTTTTCTACAACTACTTCACTGCTGGATTGACTTTGTTCCAAGTGTCGAAGCAGCAAATCGGCAGTTTGAGATTTTTTTCAATGATGTCTGGATGTAGTTCAGTGGTATTTCAGTTGGTTACCTTTTGCGAAGCTGGACAGAAAATTGCAGATGAGGTGGGTGGTAGACATGATTCTATCAGCATTCTTCCAACTAAAGAAATGAAAAATATTTTCTTGCAGATGGCAAAATTCTGGGAGAATTTGTACCTGACGGATTGGTATACACAACCAATTAAGTTTCGAAGAATACTTGTGTTTACCATGCATTGTACTCAGAAAGACTATTACATGGTTGGAAGATTAAATCTGACGTTGTCGAGGGAGACCGAAAAGAATGTAAGAAATCTGTCTTCACCTTTATGGTACATATTTGTACTTATATCGTATGTATTAATACAGGTCCTGCAGGCGATATTCACTTATTATACATGTCTTCTTCGATTAAACACATAGGAAAGTAGTATTTAAAGCCTTAAACTCTTTGTTTTTACTTCTGTTGTTGTTACTACATTTTTAAGTGTTGCTGAGAACATCATTAATTTATTGTGGAATAAAAAAAAATTAACTTTTCAAAAAAATTTAATTTCGAATGCTTGTGAAAGTTTATGATGACACCTGTGCAGGAACGGGTTAAGAATATCCCTGCAGCGATACCTCTCGCTTGTCGTAAAAGGCGACTAAAACAAAGGTAAACAAAAATCACATCTAGGCAATTTAGAAAACACCAAGGTGAGCCTAGGGACACATATACCACCATTAAACTGCCCCACAAGTGTACATGCAAATCAGTGGGTTGACACGACTGGAGATCACCGGTGTTAATTCTGGAGCATGCCCGTGTCAAAAAAAAAAAAAAAAAAAGGAGGAGAAGAAAGAAGACGGTCAAACCGTAGCATTATGGAAAAGAACGCTAAAAGGAAAAGCACTACCCCGCCAGGCACTACTAATGGTCGTGATCCTGGGACGAGCAGCAATGCTCGGGTCAGAGCTATAGGATTTCCGGGGGATAGCAAAGTAATGCAACGGCGTAAGCCACACTTTAGAGTCGCGAGTTGGAACGTTGGAAGCATGAGTGGTCGCAGCTATGAGCTTGAAGAAATGATGGTTAGAAGGCGAGCAGACATACTGTGCGTACAAGACACGAAATGGCGAAACACCGGTAATCGGGCACGTTTCTTGGACGTTAAAACAAAAGCCTACAAGATGTTTTACTATGGATTGGAACAAGGAAAAAACGGAATCGCCATCATCCTTGCGGCAGAGCTACTTGGCAACGTCTTAACCATTTCAAAGTCCAGTGACCGTTTGATGGCTCTCAAATTGGTGATGCATGGTGAGGTGTGGAACATCGTAAGCGCATATGCCCCTCAAGTAGGATGCGAACAAAAAGAAAAATATGCATTTTGGCTAGATTTCCACAAACTTGTCAAAATCATCCCAAAGGAAAAGCTTTTGTTTGTTGGGGGAGATTTAAACGGACATGTCGGGAAGACAAGCGAAGACTATGAGGACTACCACGGAGGGCTGGGATACGGCACCAGGAACTCTTCAGGTGAAGATATCCTAAACATGTGCAAGTCGTACGGTCTTATAGTGCTAAAAACCATGTTCGTCAAACAAAACCGGCACCTGATCACTTATAGCAGCGGCGGAAATGAAACTCAAATAGACTATCATTTGGTATCCAGTTTCATGAAGCCACGAGTTAAAGATTGCAAAGTGATCCTGGGAGACGCGATCGCCCCTCAACACCGTCTCCTCCTGACTGAATTTTTTATGGAGGCGAGTAAGAAGTCAAAGCAGCAAACGGAGGTGTCTGAGAGAATCAAGTGGTATAAGCTGGATAAAAGAAAAGGCGAAGCTTTTATTACCAGCATGAAAAACTACATCTTTTCCATTATCGATGAGGTCGGTAATGAGGAGTGCAGAGCACAAGACATGTGGGATTCCCTACAACAATCTGGCCTGGAGAAAGAAAAATCACTGCTTGGAACATCTAAGGCCCATGCCAACACGCAAAAGAAACCTGGTAATGGACAGACGAAGCCAAAGCAGTGATACACGAAAAGAAAATGGCTTTCCAAGCTTGGTCAAAGTGCTCTTCTACTAATAGAGAGGAAAAGGCTCGCCGTGAAAAGGTATATAGATATTGCAAAGGTATCGCGAAGAAAAAGTGCGCCGAATTCAAAGCGAAAAGCATGGAAGGCCTATATCAGGAGTTGGAAGAAATATCGTCTTCCGCGTCTGACAGGAACCAGGCTACCCAGGAGCTTCGACAAAGCAATTTGAACAAAGGAGCAAATATCTTTAAGATAGCCGCCCAGAGAAGAAGAAATGCTCAGGAGATTCGTTTCCCAAAGTTTATTAACAATGCTGAAGGCCAACTCCTTGTGGAAGACGAAAAAATTCTCCACAGATGGCGACAGTATTGCGAGGAACTTCTGAACGAACAGTTTCCCCGAGTGTAATTTCCAAAAGCCGCCCCGAATTATGCCGAAATACCCGACATCACAGTCGAAGAAGTACGCTACGCGGTCAAAAACTCCAAGAAAAGAAAAGCTGTTGGGCCGGACGGGATACCCTCTGAGTTCTGGAAAAAGATGGGAGACATCGGGTCTAGATGGCTCATGGTTCTTATCTCCAAACTTATGAGAGGCGACACTATGCCTAATCAATGGAGGGAAAGCTATCTTCTTCCTTTGCACAAAGGAAAGGGTGATACTCGAAATTGTGATAACTACCGTTCTGTCAAGCTGATGTCGCACACCATGAAGATCGTTGAACGGGTATTAGATAGCCGACTGCGGAAAATAATACGACTATCTGATGACCAGTGCGGGTTTGTCTCGGGTAAATCAACAACAGATGCAATTCAAAGTATAAGGGTCATGATGGAAAAGCATCGTGATTCGTTAAAGGACTTGCATATGGTGTTGCTTGATTTCGAGAAGGCCTTTGACCGGCAACCAAGAGATCTTTTATGGGTAGCGCTAAGACAAAAAGGAGTTCCAGAAACCTACGTGCGAGTGATCATGGACATGTACAATAGAGCAACGACAAGAGTAAGATGCACCGCAGGAGTCACCGAAGAGTTCGCAATCAAAGTCGGTGTACACCAAGGGAGCGTCCTCAGTCCACTGCTCTTTATATGTAGCAGTCCTTGATTGCTTGCTTGAAGCAAAAGTGACGGACCCCAATGTGCACCAGCTATTCTTTGCTGACGATGGAGCCATTATAAGTGATGATCAGGCGTCCCTACAACGAGCACTTGATGTGTGGGTGGACATTTTTGAGGGACACGGGTATCGTATTAGTTCAGAGAAGACAGAGTATCTGTGCTGCCCGTTCTCTGACCCTCATCAGCCTATTCCAGACATTTACTTGAATGGAAGAGTGCTTCCCAAGTGTGAAAAGTTTAAATATCTGGGATCTATGATTAATAAAGAAGGAACTTATGATGACGACATCAACCATCGCGTAAGCGTAGGGTGGATGAAGTGGCGGGAAAACTCCGCCATCTTCTGTGATCGAAAAATGCCCCCTAAACTGAAAGGAAGGCTCTACACTTCAGTTGTACGTCCGGCGCTCACATACGGTTCACAATGCTGGACAATGCACAAAAAATATGAGAGCAAATTAACGGCAGCTGAGATGAAGATGCTTCGCATGACAGCGGGAGTAACAAAGCGTGACAGAATTGGAAGTTCAAAGATCCGAGGAAGCCTCCACGTAAAAGAAACCATCACAAGAAAGACAGAGCGCGACCGACTCAGTTGGTATTGCCATGTTCAAAGGAGAGATCCTTTGAACCCCGTCCAAAAGGCGTTATCAATCACCGTTCCAATTTCAACACGCAAAAAAGGCAGGCCGAAAAACAATTGGTGCAAACAAATGCAAAAACACCAGCATTTGATTGGCCTCAGCGATGAAGTAATCCCAAACCGGGAAGCCTGCCGCTACTTTCTGAGGTCAAACCGGCGGACCTCACAAGCGGACCAGTAGGAATGCAGTTAAGTGGGAAGGTTATGGTCCTACACTTCTGACCATAACGACGCCGGAATAAAAAGGAGAAGAAGAAGAAGAAGTGAAAGTTTATGGTGACAGAATCATCTAGGGAATGGTTTCGATTTCAGCCTCGCTTTGAACAACCGGAAAAATTAAAAAAAAAAATAATTGGAGGCATTGCTCGATGAAGATCCGAGTCAAAGAGTCAAACGCAAATGGAGCTTCCAAAATCATAGCACTCAGCAAATAGTTTCTGTGCGAAATGATTCAGAAGCAAGGCAATAGAATCCTCATGACTCGAAATCAAGAGATGTTGAAAGGCGATTTAAAGAGAAAAAAAAATGGGTATATATGTACATATGTACATCGGAGATGTGAATTGGGTATTCTACCATAATCTGAAAAAAAAAACTGAACCGTTACAACCTGATGAATCCAAACGGCTGGAATACAAATAAGGACATGACAAAATTACCTGTTTGCACGGACGTATTCTTCAAACCTATGTATTCCATCAGATGCAGGTCACCGATTAACTCCTTTCGCAGAAATCGAAAATTGGCTCGAAAGTTGGGAAGGGAATTAAAAACTGGCTGAAAGATGGGGAAGAGTAGTACCTAATATTTTTTAAAAAACGAACCGAATTAATTTGTACTCCCAATAATAAAAATTAAATACATATGTCCAAACGGCTGCACTAAGCAATTACTACATGGATTAATTGGTAGAACATGAAAGCAGACTAAACGGCCGTGTACTAGGACTTTTCAAAAAATAAGGTGATTTTTATTATTTTCAAACAATATTTATTTATTCATCAATATTTTTTTCAATATTCTATTGGAAGATATTTTATTCCCGATTGTACACTAGATAATTGAAAATGATTCACCTGATGATCATTACTTCCAATAAGATTTCACATACATAAATCCACCTCAGACTAACCTGAGATAGAGATGGATTTCGTCTAGTAAAAGTTGCACCATTCTGGATGGGTTTAACTAAAACCAAAACATCTGAATTAATAACAAATATGTACATATGCATTAATATCCCAAAATTTAGCCTTCTACTTGCTTCACCCATGTATGTACTCGATTTTGAATAGATATACGAAATGTAAATTGCAACAAGTAAAGAACTACATATATTCAGCAACAACTATGGTCTTATTGACACGGGCTAATGCAAATCATTATTATCCTTATCCTTGTTTTCTTTTTCCACTCATGAACACTACTGGTCACGAAACAACTCACTGAAACAATTCACGAACTCTTGTTCAATCCATCTATCCAATTCAGTTCATTTGCAATTCCAGTCACACTACAGTATCCACCAATTTATTTCACTGCTGTCCGTGTGTCCAATCCCGCTCGTCACATCGTCATTATGTTTCCATTATCCTCGAAGCCTTGAAGATGCAATCATAAATAACAAATACGAGATACTCCATGACTCTTCCCCAATTCTTCACATCTTTACACTCGTATCCCACAAACAATCTAACCGAAAACAAACGGCAAAAGACTCGTACTGTATTCTGGCGTCGGATCTGCTCTGTTCGTCGTGCACTTGTGTGCGGTGCAAATCACTGGAGAAATCAAGAAAATTGAAATACCGTCAGAATTTTCTATATCCGTAGCATTCCCTACCCCTCAGGCCTCTTGGTCGCTTGCAATTTGTTCGTGTGCTCACTGGCTTTAGGTTTTTATAATTCAGAATTATCCTGAAAGAGATTGGTGGAGATGTGTACGACACCAACCCTCAGTCAAGCGAGGACACGTTTGGAATAAGACTAAGCAAGTGAAAGAAAAAATGCGATTAAAGACATTCCCAGAGTGTAGGTTGGTGACGGATGAGGAATACGGGTTTATATGCAAAGTGAGAATAAGGACTTTCTCAGAAATCTTTAAATCCGCCAAATGCCATCAGAAAACCTCGTAAATGACGACTGATTGACGGTTGTGGCAATGACATCACGGAATAATGATGGATTTGAAATGAATTTAATTCGCAAACACCATTATGGTTAATGTCAAACCTTTTTTGAAGGAGTGTGGGTAATATGGATTTCCATTCGATTTGCAGATGTCCTCCATTATTTTAGGGATCTATCATTATCATTTGCATGAGATTGGCCTTATAGGTAATGTGTTTTTTGAATGAATTAAAAACAATTTTTGGAATAAAAATAATCTACATAAGGCATTTGGAAATATCGGAGGGTTTTCACGTGCCTTGTTAACCATATTAGGATACGATTTTTAGGATGATCTAAAATTACTTTTCAGATGGTAAGTATCCACCATCCAACATTAGTTTCGCACGAAAAAGGGCAATTCTCTATGGTGAGGGGAGGAGAATACGATTAAATAGTTTTCAAATAAAAATGGTTATCGTGCGAATCAAAGCAAGTGTATGGGATAAGACGCAATAAACTTTAAAAGTGGAAGCAAAACTCTTAATAAATAACATAGTTATGAGAGGAAGCCAGTGCTAATATGTTGTCTCGTAGCATAAAAGTCTCCCTATTTCAATATACGAGATTTGGTCAAAAAAGAAGGTGACTTTTGAATCTGTCAAGCTAAGTACATTTTTTTTGTTATCTTGGTTATGGTCCAACGTACTTGAAATATTGACGGATGCATTTGGCGAGTCTACTCTGAGCAAAAAAAAAATATAAGTGGTCCAAGCCTTTCACGAAAGAGATATCAATTACGATGCCCGCCCTGGATGACCCAGCATGTCAACAAGGGATTAAAACGTTGCAAACGAGCAATGAAATAAATTATTATGTAGAATCGTCGATTCACTATCAGGAAAGTTTCTGCGGATATTGGCATATCGGTTGGTTCATGCCAGGGTTTTTTTTTCAGACATTCCGGGTATGAAATGGAAGCCAAGTTTGTTCCGAAATTGTGGAATTTTCGGATTTGTGGATAAAAAAATTCAGTTGCCTGATGGTAATGCAAAATCAAAAATCGTAATAATGCCTCAGCCAACCTATTCACCACATCTGCCCCCCTACGATTTTTTTCTTTGAAAGAAATCCATGAAAGGACGGAGATTTGTCACAATTGAGGAGATCAAGGCGGCACCACTGGAAAAACTCAAGGCTATTTCAATAAGCTGGCGGAAGTGTATTATATCTGAGGGGCGTTTGAGGGTTTTTTCGAGAAAAATAAAGTCACTTTAATTTTTGAACCAAGCTCGTATATCACCCGAAGATCGGGTAACCATTTTTAGATGTTTTTTTTTTGGATTTGCTATTAAATCTTCTGTTGTATTAATGTGAAAGTTTGAATGGCTGTTTATCGAATATTTCGAGGGTTTTTGTGTATTACTATTTATTACTCGAGTGGAGTGTATTCGTCTCCTGTTTACTTGAATAAAATCATCTTATCTTCTTAGCCAACTTTCTATAGTTTACAAAAATATAATATGCAACTAGAGCCAAGCAACTAAGGAAATATTGCATTCTAACCACTGTTTTCCTCCGTCACACATTTGTTTACATTTTTTTTTTTGACAGGCTTAAATTTACGGGGAAATTTACCACTCCAAGGCGCTTGTTCAAATTTCAGCAAAAATATACAACTTGGGGGCTGACAGCGCTCTGATGGTTAGGTTTAGGTTTAAGTTACTTATACTTATATTGGTTAAACAATATATTCAAGTTGTGGTACACTTTTTCTGAAATTTGACAACCAGCTCCAGTGAGTGTTATATTCCAAGCCTCGTACAGCTTGTAGGCAGAACCATTGGCGCCATTTTGAATTCCATATCTCGGTCTTTGCTTCTAATTAGATGATTCAAATAAGAATAACGGGCATTCAGAATTATGAGCTCCTAGTAATGTAATGTAATGAGTAATGTTTCTGGTAAGTTTTTAGAGCAAAAAAATAGGGTCGGGTAGAAACAGAGCTATCCAATTTATAGCCAAGATAATTTTCGATGACTTTGTAACACATTTCGGGCGACAAGGGTTTGCGAATTGTGTGCATGAACACTATCTTTTAGACAGTCCCATGAATAATACGGACGGCAACAAATTACTTGGCCACCAAGAGCCACTTCATCAAAATGCGAAATAATTCGTTCAGATTTTTTTTTGTTGCAAACGGGTCATGTTGTGTTAGAGCACGCCTCCCACATCCAGATCTTCGATTTGAGCCTAAAAAAAAAACGCTGAACTTTTGGCTATAGGAATTGAGGGTGATGATTATAGCTTCCTCATTTTCGAAGTGCGAACCAGTGACACCACCAGACCAAATTGAAAGTCATACAATAACGTTTTGGACAATCACATGTGGGTTTTTAATTCTCTATATAACACTCTTTTTTGTTAACATATCCACAGAGAAAGAAGTAATTCTCACCTCGAAGATAACGTTCTGTGACAAATTGTCATCCAAACGTTGATGTTCAAGCGCTCAATGGTCGTATGTTCTACATATTCTGTGGACAGGTCCCTTCAGTTATTGGATGAATTAAACTTTGAAAAGGTTTAGATACAAATTTAAATGCATAACATGCCATAATATGTAGTAAGACAAGCATACGAGTAAATGCTGTGCTCGCCGTGAATTCGATAAACTAACCAGAAATATTTTCGGCAAAGCGTGCATTCCGTAAAAGAGTGTCTTCGAACTTTTTTGCCCTTAGTATGCTTAGAAGAGCTTTATCGATACAAGCGCGATTCGGGGTTAATGGCTGATTATTATGGCCGTATCACAATGTCGCGTTCGAGCGGTCGGGCTTTTGACAGGCGTTCTAACGACTTACGATAAAAATATATCAAACGTGGACCTAGGAATTTCTATAACGAAATGTGGCTTCAGGCTCTCAGCGGTTCAAAGATCGGGAATATGACAGAATGCAAGCAATTTTTCCTCAAACAATCCATACACGCAATCAGCACATTATTTTTCCTTTTTTACAAATAAAAATACACGAAATAACCTAAACAAGCATTATCAGCTTACAATACGCGCGACCGAGTAAAGAGTAGCTCTAGTCTGGCGTTGAGTTCGAACTTATGATATTTACGATTGTAGGAGGACGAGAAAAACAACCGACACTTCACTCTATAGTACTTTCTTTATTGGTCCCGCCAAGTGTGTTACACGATCTTAAATAGACTGAGGTAACCGGGAGAATCGAGCGATCAGGTTCAAATTCCTTAGGCCCGAATTAACGGGGCTTATTTACTTGTCCGAAATATTGAAACATGTACACAGGGTGTGCATGAAGTAAAACCAGGCTTAGTGAAAGTAGCACATTTTGTTAAATCGCCTACAATTCGGCAATCCTGATCGTGTAATCGTCCCGATTACCTGTCAACAAACATTTCCCATTTTCAGCTAGTACAATTCATTTACATATTTCAGATATCATCAGTTATTTTAACTTAATCTAATACATGCAATTCATAGTATAAAATTTCAAAAACAAAATAGGTTTGTCAACAAAAGTTGTTGTCAGAATAAAAAAAAAGAAATTACATTTGCAGAATTGGTATGCGTTTCGTTTTCCTTTAAACTTCTTTCACACCTTCGCCTTCATCTTGTTCCAAGTCTGTCATCGGCGTCATGTATTGTCTCATATTACGTGAGCTACTGGCTCCCTTGTAGGGTATCCTTGTTAATTGAAGCCTATCTATATCACCGACAATATATCGATCGTTGCGCAAAACCTTCTTGATTTCGTAGGGACCTCTATACCTGGCTAGCAGCTTCTTATTCACACCTGCTGTGGTAACGATATTTTTAAGCATGACATAATCACCCTGTTTATAGTCTATTGTTTTTTATGCCTACTGTCAAAGTGTCGTTTACTACGCTCCTGTTCCTTACTAATGTTCTCTGCAGCTTTCTTCCTAACCTCCCCTAAGTCAATACCTGGCTCTGATTTGCTATCTAAAAACACTTTCACCTTATCGCACAATTTGCCCTTCTGATCTTTACCAAATAAAAGTTTACTTGGAGTAAAGCCAGTACTTCGGTTTGTGGTATTGTTTATAGCGAACTCAATCTTAGACATATTCTTGTCCCAATTTCCTGTGCTGTTAGCTTCACACTCTTTTGCCAACATTGGCACTAGTACTCGGTTTAACCTTTTCACCTGCCCGTTGGATTGCGGAGAATGAGTAGCAACTTTTATGTGCTGAACATCATTGGATTGAAAAAATCAGCGAATTCTTGGGACGTAAAGCAAGAGCCACAATCTGACACGATCCGATTAAGTCTCGAATAGTTTTCAAAGTATGTCTTCAAACATAACACGGCTTCTTTACTTTGGGAGCTCTTTACTGGAAATAACTTTATAAGCTTCGTAAAACCGTCTACTATCACAAATAGATGTTTGCTCTTGGAATGGGAACACGAGAACGGGCCGAGATGATTTACGTGTAGAGTGTCGAACGGGGAGTTCCCCTTTGGTATCGGGTGTAAGGTGCCTTCGGTTTTCCCAGACTCGGGAGAAAAATAAATGCATTTAAGGCATCCTTTAATAAATGTCTTCACTCTGTCCTTCATCTTAGGAAACCAATAGATTTCAGATAGGTGAGAAAAACATTTCTCGACACCTAAATGGCAAAGGGCCTCGTGATGTGTTCGAATGACTTCATCTTCCATATGCGATGGAACATAAAAGAGAGCATTGTCATTACGTTTCCGGTAAATCAATCCGTCAATCATCTCAAAACAGGGACTTTCGTTTTTCTCTAACTCGCGAGCAATTGTAACAATTTTTGGATCCTGCCTTTGTGCAACCGCGAGGATAAACTCAAAGGATTCATCGTTCACGTGAAGAATGTTGAATGATCGACTCAGAGATTCAACATGAGAAATACGATCGCCCTTTCAATGTTCAACCATGTAGTCAAATGACTGCATCTTGTCATGGATTATGCATCTTTTTGTTCAATGTCAGAGCGAGCGCTTGACAATCCGTTATTATTTTAAATGGTAGTCCTATTAGATAAATCCTAAATCGCCTTAATGCGTAGATTATGGACAGTGTTTCCAATTCGTAACTGTGGTACTTACTTTCAGAGTCCGTAGCACGTTTCGAATAGTAAAACACTGGATGGAATTTATTATCTGTTTGCTTTTGAAGCAACACTGCTCCGAATCCAATGCTACTCGCATCGCAGTGCAATTCAGTGGCGTTATGTGGACTATATATGGATAGTACAGGTGCAACCAACAATCTGTCTTTCAATAGTTGAAATGTTTCCATTTCCTTCACACCCATAGAGAACGGAACATTCGTTTTTAGGAGATCATAAAGCGGTTTTGCAATATGTGCAAAATGCTTGATGAAGATCTTTCGTACAACCGGGGATTGGAAAGTCACGAACAGCTTTTAGATTTGCGTCATTGGGCCTAACACCTGTCTCATTTATAGTGTAACCTAAATACACGATTTCCGTTTGTAAAAACAAGCATTTATCCAACCTAAGCTCCAAGCCTTTAGATGTTAAGATATGAAGAACTTCTTTAAGGATTTCCGAGTGCTCTTCAACAGTTTTCGTCGCAATTGGGATATCATATAAATATGTATGTTAAAATTTTGGACTTAGAAATCAAATCTCCAAAAACGTGTTTCATGAAGCGCTCAAAAACTGACGGCGCATTTCTGAGACCAAAGGGCATTTTGGTATACTCATATTGTCCGAAGGGGGTTATGAAAGAAGTATACTTCATCCCTCTTCCAACGCCACATGGTGGAAACCATTTTTCAAATCTAAAGTCGTAAAATATTTCTTCCCTTTAAAACGATCAATATGATCCTCGATCAGAGGTAACGGATAATTATCTCGCACGGTGATTTTGTTAAGTTCCCTAAAATCTACACAGAGCCTTAACTCCCTATTCTTCTTTTCCACCAATACTACTGGTGATGCATACTCTGAATTGGATTCCCGTATGACACCTTTATTTAGTAATTCTGTTATAATTTCCTGTAACTTCACCTTATGTGAATGAGGTAAGCGCCTCGGCGCATAATGAAATGGTAAATCTTTCGATAGTATACGTAATTCTCATCTTAAATTCACTTTCATCTACATACGTGTTTCTCTGACTAACTAAACAAGCTGACTTCACCATATCTTTCACAATTACTTTAATCATAGAAGGTAAGTTTTCAATTATATTAATACAGATATCGAATTCATTATTGCTTATATCTACATATATTGAGAATTTGATCTAAGAAATCTTCAGTTTTATCTATGGTACTTACAAGACTTTGAGACTCACATTTTTTATCCGATGATTCATCCGTCAGACTTGGAACAAGATGATGATTCGTTGCATTCAAGTTTCTTGGTGAACGTGATATACAATCATTTTGCACCTTTGACTTTGTTTCAGGCATTTGCAACACCATACCAACTTTGCTGATGAAATCTCTTCCCACTATAACTGGATAATTCATCTAGAAGTTCTTTACTACAAGGATTTGCAAATTGATTAATAAATTTTCATAATAGATACATGATTGGATACTTCCCAGTACATCATCATTCCAGTTACGCATATCTTTAGATCGGAAACAAAGTTTTGCAGTACCACTTAGTAATATTTTTCCAAAAACAAATTTGGTTTGATCATTTAAAGAGAAAAGCTCCGCGTGCTCTTCGAATTGTGATATCCATCTGTTCACTGTCCGGTGAATGGACACATCATATCTTCGAAATCTCTGAAGCTATGAAGAGAACCTGATAAACGGCTGGGAACATCTTCCTCTAACTGCAGCTCCCGTAGCTTCCGTTTGAGTTGAGTTATTTTCTCCTTCTTCTTGTATACGGCACGCAATCTCTCCAATTCTTCATCAAGATTGTCTTCGTCATCTATGTTGTTGTTAGACACTTGCACGTTCTGGGATAATGATCGGTCGACAGTTTCCACGCCATTATGCTCCTGGATCAATTTTCGAAGATCGCCATCTGAGTAATCTTGAACTATATCTTGTACTCGTAGTTTTAGTTCCGCCTTGCTGCCACTCGCCTGCATCTTAAGAGGTCGGAAAATGTTTTTAAGCGTTGCAACTTTTGCAGTTTCAACATACTGGAACCACTCTTCGGACATTTGGACACTCACGATTACAGATTACAGCAAATTATAATAAAACTCACGTAGTCAAATAAATCAAAATTGTTTCTTATTTTTTGGCGACTATGGAAAACTTCATGCATTAGGCAAAATGAAACTGAAAGTACAGTCGAACACAGATCCCACTTCTGAATTTGTAGGAGGACGAGAAAAACAACCGACACTTCACTCTTTACTTACTTTCTTTATTGGTCCCGCCAAGTGTGTTACACGATCTTAAATAGACTGAGGTAACCGGGAGAAATATTGAAACATGTACACAGGGTGTGCATGAAGTAAAACCAGGCTTAGTGAAAGTAGCACATTTTATTAAATCGCCTACACGATATTAGCCGAGACAGCGCCTGAGGTCGCATTCTTTGTTCCTACTCAGCTGTTAAAAGCCCAACCGCTCGAATGCCACATTGCGATACGGCCATTAAGGGTTCGCTTAAGCGCAGTAAACAGCGCAGTAGACAGTCGAAGTCGGAATTTGATGTCGTTGTTTCAATTCTATGGCCAAAGTACAGTTACCTGAGTCTGGATGAGGACGAGCGTCTGTAATTGAGCAGAGCTGTGAGAAGGTTATCACACCCTCCAAAATGTTTTCGGTTAAACGGCTCGAAATGTGATTCCTAATCCAAAGAAGAAGTTCATTGAGACTATAGGCACGCATTTTCGACAAGATAATCTTGAAATGTACAGAACCCCAGAGTCCCGGTTCATTAAATATTACCCTAATAAGGCCCTGTGCGACGGAGCAGCCCTAAGCAGTGTCGACAACTTTCTTTTAAAAATGATCCGAAAGCACATCGCACCAAGATGAAAGAAGAAAGCACCAAGGGCAATGACTAACGAAAATAACCTAATCTCCGGGGCTTACTATCCCAATTATAAATATGTAACATGAGAACACACTCCGATCGGGCTTTAATCCACCAAAAGCATTTCTCCATATAGATTCCGAAAGGTTAGTGCAAAATAAAGATGGTATCCCGGTAATTTACCACCTCCACCGCGGCGGTGAAAACTAGCCAAGTCAGATTTTAGGCTTCAATATATTATCACAACTTATAAGAAGAAATTATATTTTAAGTTGTTATAAAATATATTATGTTGTAATAAATAAATTTCAGGACCCACCATTGAACTTGGCATTTAGATCTCACTTCTTTTGATGTTGAAGTCAACAACCAAGGCATATATCATAATGAACTTGGCTCTGATTTCACATTTATGTTTGGGATAGACGTATTTTCCATTAACAGATACGAGATAGTGGGCTTAAAATACAAATGCTTTCCTCAGCTATTTAGCAAAATTTGTTTAGTTATTCTTCTTTGTAAATCTGTATGTACATACATATGTGACCATAAACTATGCTTTGAATAAATCCCCAAGCCCAGCGGAAAACCATAAGACAGGCAAATAAATTCATAAAATTCCAATACAAAATCCAAACCCGCACACCCTTTCTTCCTGCCACTCATTGTCCACCTTGCAAAACTTCCAAAATAAATAGCCCACCAGGGACCCAAGTGCCTTCCTTCTTCATCCATTGTTAACTTCTATTTATGTTCACCACAGGATGTGTGAACTTTTTCCCTTAAAAATAAACAAAATCCTGGCGAAGAGGGATATATTGTCCAAAACAAAATTCTAGGAACAGGTGTAAACTAATGTCGGAAGCTCAGCAAAATCTATTGTCCACTGCTCTTTGTTCACAGAATGTTGGACCAGACTTAAAGGCTTATGTCAAAGATGCACGACTGTCACATAATTTTGCAATGATTCTCCATTGATTACGGATTGCAGTAGAAATTAATGTTTGACATTTTTTGTTTTACGAGCTACTTGTATGCCACCGCACCCTGTAAGGGAGAGAGCCAATAATCCGGGCTCTAGAAGAGTGAACCGCAAGCTTTTTTATTTATTTCTTTTCGGACATTTGTTATCGGTGCACAAAGCAACGCAGTCAAGCGTACACCCATGAACATACAGTATAGTCAGAGTACAGAAGAACAAAAGTTAACCAGGAACCATAAAACAGGATTCATTTGGATGATTCAAGGTAGTGGCCGTTCGAGGGGTGTGTTGTCTACTGGTGTTGATGGTGTATCGAATGTTTGTGTAAACAAAATCAACCCCCAATTTGACGGATGATTCAGTGAGCGGAGCGACGAGTCGACGAACCGTGAATATCGCTTCTAGCTAAGCCATATGCTGTGAGCGCATTTGGTCATGTGCGATTCGTTCGTGCAGGAGAGCTCGAACAAGTATTCATTAAAAATCAGAATTTGTTGTTTTCAGTTTAGAGTCAAAGTGCAGGATACGAATGTTGCATAGGTCTGATGGGAGTGTAACATGATCGATTGATTACTGGCGACAGTGATGAACAAGAGATGTGTTAATGGACTCTGGGCGAGGGGGTTAATCAAATATGAATGATTAGATTTATAGCACTCGTAGAGGCGATCTCTACGAGTCAATGCCAGCGTCGAAAAAGACATATGCGTTTTATGTGATTAAAAATAATGTATATTTTACCACATATGAACTGAGTTTGATACACCAGACAATACCGTGGCTATGTGATAACGATAATTTCCTCTTGGAATGAAGGACATTAAAGTGACATAGCACAATACCATACGTGCGGAATCCAAGCTAATTTCCAAGCCTAGTTAACATATCCAAAAACAGCAAAAAACAATATCTGCTAAAAATTGACTATCGTAAAATGGTCTATCATTTCATAAAGGACAACTGTAGTACAGTTATCGTTCACATCTATACAAGACTTCAGAAATATGTATATGTAACAAAGTCTTGGTGCCAACATTCAGAAGTTAGTTGGTGGCGGCAAGAATGATTTGATCTGACGAAAATCCAGCTGTAGCATTCTGCATCATTGATGAATATAATTTGATCTAACTGATATGTATATCCGTATACGGAAGTTTGTTGAAAAATTAAGGTGATTTTTTTTTTTTTTTTGAAAAAAAATTATTTACTCATCAAGATTTGTTTTGATTTTTTAAAAGTAATCCGCGTCAGATTACTCTTGCGCCAGCGCTTTTGCAATCAATTGATAAGCTTCTGATATGCACTCTTTGGTATAGCCTTGAGTTCTTCATGGGTCTATACAGTTTTGGGAGGACAAAAAAGTCGCATGGTGTGCCCATGATAATGTATTGTGATTGCGGCATTGTTATTAGCCTAAAAATTAGGCACAAGCAACGATGAGTGAGCGGGTGCATTATCGCGATGAAATGAAACTTTTCCCACAAATCTGGACATTTTCTCTTGCATATTGCATATTCCTTATTAACGGTGCGACTTTCTGGTAAGAACCTATTATGAGTCACGTCATTGTAATCGAAGAAAGTAGTGAACAAAACGACATTTGACCCAACCTGGCTTACTTTTTTCGGTCTTGGCTCTTTTCGTCGCTTCAGTTGGGTGGTTCGTAAGGTTGTCGATTGGCTGTCTGTAAGGTGGATGAACAATAGGGTACGGCGTCATCGACACAGATAGCCATGCGGCAATAAAAGCACTCGAATAACCGATAATAAGATCAAAGTTGGTTAGGCACTGCAGCACATCTCTAAATGAGATATCAAGCAAACGCGCTGTAACGAAGTGCTGGTAACTGTGAAGCGGACGAACTAGCCAAAATAGGCATCACACCAGCTGTCGACGCAATGGAATGGGAACGCAAATATATAAAATCTTGAAACAAGCATTGCAAGAGGCAAACGGAAGATGGCGTGACCTTGCAACTACCTGGCCCAGGTATTGTCAACGTAAAACCACAAGGCAGTATATTTAACAACCTAATCGGAGTCTTAACATTACGCTTTAGGAAAACATGCCGCAAGATTAGGACTGCTATTTAACGACTATTGCAGTAGGTGTCATAATGAGGGAGAGGAAGAGCTTTATACCACCTCCTATGCAATTGCCCTGCCCTAGCCTCCTCAAGAAGACGAGATCTGGGAGAATACTTCTTTAATGAACCAACTGATCTATACGAAGCGGAGATCAACAAACTATTGAATTTTATCCAACACTCAAAATGGTTCTCAGAGTAGCGGTGGCCAAGTCGACTCGATTGGTAGTACAATAGACCGATCTTAGTCTAAGTGATCCCCATCGCTTTACGGAGGGAAGTTGAACCCCCCAAAAACTAGCGTCTTGGTTTATCGTGCAGTGATCATGTTGAGTTTTGTGCCTGAAAGAGAACATTTGCGGCACGCATTGCTTTTCTTATTTAATCAAAAGAAAAAAATTGTTGAAAGTTATCTTTTGCAGGTAGAAATATATGGTGAACACGCTTCATCAATTAGAACATGTGAGATATGGTTTCGACAATTTAAAAGTGGTGATTTTAATGTGAAAGACAGTGAACGCTCTGGTAGACCACAAAAGAGTGAAGACGAGCAATTGCAGGAGTTATTGGATGATGACCCAACTCAAACTCAACGACAGTTTAAGAGCAATGGGGAAGATCAATAAGCTCGTTAAATGGGTCCCACACGAGTTGAATGAACGTCAAATAGAAAATCGCAAAGTCACTTGTGAAATGCTGCTTCAACGCCATGAAAGGAAATCAGTTTTGCTTCGAATTGTGACGGGTGACGAAAAATGGAAGCGGTAAACCTGAAGCGGTAAAAATCATTTGGCGAAGCCGGGCCTTCAACATCAAGGCCAAATCGCTTCGTATTATGTACTCTTGAAGCTCGGCGAAACCATTAATACACAACGCTTTCATCAATAAATTTTATTAGATTTAGTATTAATCGGGAGACGACCGGAATGGACCAGAAAATATGGCAAAGTGATTTTGCTACACGACAATGCGCCTTCTCACACGGCAAAACTAGTGAAAGACACCTTGACATCGCTTGGATGGGACATCCTTCTGCACCCGCTGTACTCCTTAGACTTGCCGCCATCTGACTATCACTTCTTCCCATCAATGGGGCAGGCGCTCACAGAACAGCACTTCAGTGATTTCGAGGAAGTTGAAAAATGGCTCGAAGAATGGTTGGTCGCGAAAGACAAGCAGTTTTTCTGACATGGTATTCATAAATTACACCTGAAAGATGGGCGAAATATGTATTGTATATTGAAACAATGGCCAATATTTTAAATAAAAAAATTAATTAAAATAAGGTATTTGTCCTACCAAAAAAATAAAACAGAAAAAAATGTATGCATACCATTGATTAATAATGAAGTAATGAATTAATCAGGATCTTGACATTTATGTCGAATAGATCCAGTGAGACTTAGATCTATACATAAGATGATTAATCAACATTTATTGACGGGTAAAAATAGGAACGCCGCATTCAAAAAAAATCTTAAAATTCCAATCAGACAACCAATCTTGATCAACCATTGAAGAAATTATGCTAAGAGGAACGAAGCTGTCTTTATCTAAAAAGGCGCTATAATTACATTGGCTTATCAAAATGTTTGTATGCTCTTTGCGAAATAGCAGTTTGAAAACTGCTCATTTAAAGCTCAGTAAAATGAAAATTCGAAAAAAACTGGTTAAGTGAAAAGGAAAAAAAAAGGATCGGGCCGAAAGAAAGGAAATACCGGTTTATTTTGAGAAAAAGCATAGAGCACTACAACTGTTTAAAAATAGAAATAAACGTACACATACATATGTATTAAGTGATTATAATACACTAATGTATATATTTTTGTTTTTTCTACATACGAGTATATATAGGGTCCGCCAAATAACTTCTTTTTTTTTTGAAAATGCTATAAAAAAAAACTACTGAATATTTTCTCAAATTTCTTCTTTTATTTGAAAGTACAATCCTTCCGGTTAATAATGGAAAATAATTTCATTCAAATGGCTGCCTCGACTGGCCATGCAGTAGCCTACACGATCGGTCCTATTTTTAAGCACATTATCGATTGTGTGCAGCTGTATTTCACCAATGGCTTCACGAATATTGTCCTTTAAAGCGTCAATTGTCTCTGGCTTGTCGGACTTATCTTTGACGGCACCCCACAAATAATAGTCCAACGGTGTCAAATCGCATCTCCGATGTGGCCAAACGACATCAGCTCTGCGGCTGATAATGCGATCTTCAAAAACAGGGCGCAAAACATCGAATGTAGCTTCGGCTGTGTGGCACGTAGCGCCGTCCTGTTGAAACCAAATGTTGCCAATATCCTCCTCTTCAATTTTTGTGAACAAAAATTCGTTCAACATGGCCCGATAACGATCGCCATTGACTGTAACGGCCACTCCTTGCTCATTTTCGAAGAAAAATGGCCCAATTATGCCTCTGGACCAAAATCCGCACCAAACAGTGGCTCGTTTTGGGTGCACCGGCTTTTCAAGGTATGCGTGCGGGTTTTCTGTGCCCCAAATGCGACAATTTTGCTAGTTTAGATACCCGCCAAGATCAAAATGAGCTTCATCTGAAAAGATGATTTTTTTGGCAAAATCGGCATCTTCTGTAAGTCGATCGCAGGCCCACTTAGCGAAGCGAAAACGCATTGGATGGTCAGTTGGCTTCAACTCCTGAACCAATTGGACTTTGTATGGCGTCATACCAAGGTCTTTATGCAAAATTCGTCTCAATGATGTCTCCGAAATGTTCAATTGTTGAGAACGACGGTGAATTGATGTTGATGGCGCTTCACGCACACTTTCTGCCGCAGCAGCAATATTCTCGGGTGTACGCACTGTTTTTGGCTTTTCACGCTTTGGTTTATCGATGAGGATGCCAGTTTCTTTCACTTTTTTCACAAGATAACGAACATACGGAGCTGACGGTGCTTCTCTTCTTCCAAAATCCGTACGCAATTTTCGCACACATTCTGCAACATTACCATGATTTTCAAAGTAATGTCGCAATATTTCCCAGCGTTGTTCAAGCGTATACACAACCATATTCGTTCAGCGGAAGGATAAAACTAATTATCTGTCAAATCAGACATGAGCTAAGTGTTACCATTCACGAAATAAGCACTACTTGAAAAAAAAAACGTTAGATGGCGGACCCTTTACATGCTTTGTTTATTAACAGTCCAACGACTTTCGAATAGCGATAATTAGCAGTTTTGTATATACATATTTTCTAAATTGTTTTTACTGTAGTTTTGCCAGTTATCTTTTGAATTATCTTTAAAACAAAATTGAATGAGTCTGTGTCAGATTTTTAATTTTTTTTTTCTTCACTTTTTCCTATGTGTATGGAAAATTAATTATTTAAGCCATTACAGACTCAAACTCGTATGCTGAATTATTATTTAAAAACAATTTTCTTAGCTTAAGTTGTAATAGTTGTAATCAATGCCAAGTTTATATATGTATAGTCGTCGAAAGACATAGATTTAAGTTGTTCTGTTTATTTTAGAGAGTCCGCCTAGGCAAGTAAGGTATTTAGATTGTTAAGATAGTTAAGCTAGTTTTAAGATTGTTATGAGAATTATAAAATAAAAATGAATTTAAAACTAAAAAAAAAAAGAGTCAAACTCTGCTGGGTTCCTAGTGAGGGCATAATGAGTATGACTTCATCGGATGGTTTACTAAATGGAATTTTGCGGAGGTGAGAAATAATGTCGATTCAACATCTCCAAAATCACCGCCTAAAACCATTATGGTAAGACGAAAAATCTCTAAAGAAACAGAAGCCGAAAACTATACTACACCTAATCATATCTATCTTTTATTTATACACGTTCTACTAATATAATTACCATGTTTTATTACATTTGTTTGCATATGTTCTTTATCACATGAAAAAAAAACAAATTCTGCTTAGCAGAGCGTAGTTTCGATCTACGGACCTCTGGGTTATGGGCCCAGCACGCTTCCACTGCGCCACTCTGCTGCACGTCGTTCGCTGGTCGAAGAGCACATTTAACACGAGGGCAAACATTACCGCTGATGTCATATGTACGAGTGGTCGGTGAAATTTTTCTCTTTTCTTTTGTTAACAATGTGAATATGTGAAATACAAGCATATCTACGTGCATAGAAAATTAAACGTATTCACTTTTTTCTACTTGCATACGTGCGGTTACGCATGGTCTTGTGAGTCATATTCTGAATAAAATACATAGAAAAGTATACATACGTATATGTATGTATAATATGAAGTTAATAAGTTGCGAACAAATAAGAAAGATGATTCGTCAAATGTTTCTATTGTTTAATTGAAGTTTTTAAGCTAAAAAGAACAAACTAAAAATTGTACTTTTCGACCTCATGATTAACTTATATAGCTAACGTAACTGAAAAATCAGAAAGCTAAAAAAAATTAATAAAAACTGAGCATCTGATACAAGGTGATGTTATAAGCGTTATTAAATAAATAAGGATGAAACGTTTTATTTTTACAAATCAACCAAACATTTTTTAACTGTATGTATGTTTTTTATTTCACTTTTGTTGGCTATCCATGCATATTTCAATATTAGCATTCCCACCCTGAAATATCCATAGACTGTTGTTACGCATTTGACAGAACGCAAACAAGAAGCAGAGTGGCGCAGTGGAAGCGTGCTGGGCCCATAACCCAGAGGTCCGTAGATCGAAACTACGCTCTGCTAAGAATTCGGGGATGACTCGAAATTCCTATTTTTTTTCAACGTGTATTTTTAATTATGGTTCCCCACTAATGGTTTATGCCATACAAGTGATAGTAAGACTAAAATCAATATGGTTTAAAGTAGGAATGAAAGTAATCAATTCATTTTCGACAATTAAAACGATGTATGTTACTCGTATACTCATATGTATGTATGTGTATTAACATTACCACGCTACCTTGGGATTACGTTCTTAGAAATTACCTTATTTACAGCAAATGCAGTGAAAATGTGTTCATTCTGTATTGAAGGTTTTGATATTACTTCGAACGAAGATGATGACATCTGGTAATCTGGATATGTAATTCAGTATACTAGCTATGTACATGGAATATGTACAGGAATAATATTTTAATACGTTCACAGGATATGGCCTACAAAAATAAATTCGAGGAAGAAAAGACGTTTAACCTCTCTAAATAAAGAGGGTCCAGTGGATTATTTCATGCTAGAAATAAAATACTGAACATTGTAGGTAATACTTTATTTTGGATAAATGTACAGTCATGCTGCGGATTTTATTTTTTAAAAACAATATCTTTCGACGCCCGTTTCTTTCCAGGCACTATTTCAGCCGGACCCTACATTTGCAATAACGCGTGAACAAAGAGATGGTTCAGTGGCAACAGTTTCGCGGCGAATATTCTTTTGCACGGCCTGAATTGTTCGAGAATTGTTATTGTAAGCTCTTGACTTGAGGTATCATCCTTAAGGTGTGAGGTCCGAAGAGCGGGGTGGCTAGGGCATAAATCCGTACTTGCTGATCAATTTGTTCGGGAAAATAGTCCTTAGCTTCTCCATTAAGATCCCGTGCGTGGTGTAGCACCGTCTTGCTGAAATAGCGTTCGGTTATTGTGCCCGGGGAGCAACTGTAGCAACAGAAACTCGTCCATCATGGGCCAATTATCCCTTCGGCAGAAATGGCACACCATACGAAGGTTTTGGCGTTCTCCAAAGTTGTTTGGGCACCAGTAGCGCAAGTTCTGTTTATTTACGTAGCCGTCGATGTGAACATGTGCTTCATCACTAAACAATATGATGCCAAGTGTTCATGCTGTTCGAAAACGTTCGAGCATTGTTCTTGCGAAGGTTTCTCGCAAAGGATAGTCACTTTTCTTTAGACCTTGCACGATTTCATTCCGGTAGAGGCCACAATCTTTCTTATGGATTTACGCGGATTTCGCATAATTTCGTGTCAAATTTAAGCGATATGCTCCGGCATTGCTGCTAATGTTGATGGTCCCCAAGGAGTTCTATTAACCATTGTCCCTTCTTGTCTAAATTTTTGAACCCTCACTCAGTCTGCGTAAATTGAAGTAAATTTACAAATACTGCTCAGCCGTGAATGTGCGGTTTGCTCCCGACCAATAATTCATTGCGATTAACAATTCCGCAAAAAACGCGCATTGAACGATGCCTCCCCCACTTACCTCACCTCGTTGGTTTTCGAACATTCGAAATTCGAAATGATTTTGATGGGGAAAAAACCGTTCAAGGAAAGCAGTGTCTTGACAAGTGAAACAAGATCCTGCTCCATCGAAACCAACGATAAATAAGTAGTTTGCCGATTTTAAACGTCGACCTCCGGTAATCTCGGTACTTCGGCTCGAAAGCGATTTAACTTCCAGAAATCAGCCAAAAAGGTTTTAATTTCACATTATAATTTGAATCTTTTGACCCAACTGGATGTAAAAATCTCTGAGAAAAGATCTGGATTTTCATTAAGAGAACGCACCCTCACACAACTCAAACAGCCATCGCGAAAATCAGTGAATTAAAGTGTGAACTGTTGCGACATCCACGCTATTCGCTAGACCTGGCTCTCTCAGACTGGTTGTTCTCAATCTCAAAACGATTTTCATCAAACGAAGACGTTTGATCGAAGACGATCCATAAATTAGAAGGCCACTAGACCAAGTACTGATGTTCAAGGAGATTATATTAAATAAAAAAAATATATTTCAAACCATAAAATCGTGCTTTTCTTATGGAACGACAAAATTTATTGAACAACCTGGTATGACATTACGCATGAACATTTGATCATGAGGAAACTCTGTTTAAAATATTAAAATTACTTACTCAGAGTCGATCAAAAATGAAAACGCACCGACGATTCAGAGCGCTACTTAAAGCTTTAACAAGATTTGTTAAATTAATGGAGCAAAACCACCGTAAATGTCGGCTGGTAAGGTCTTATTTCAATGGAACGTATATATGGATTTCCAAACATTATAAAGCGGAAGAAGAAAAGAAAATATGTATTCACAACTTACGATATAAAATACTCGTAGGAATACATGTAGATATACATATGTATGTAGGTAGAAGGTCTATTCTGTTTTAAACATTCTGTGCTGAGGAAGCATAACATAATACCACCTTCTAGTCATTTAGGAAGAGCGGGTCCATCCATGTTCTATCTGACATTTAAGTAACTCCTTTTATATTTATTTATTGATACAGTTCTTAGTCTTTTTCATAAATCCCACGATTCTATCGCTTTTTTATTCGAAAAAAAAAACTGATAAATTGATAACAAGAGTACATATGCCCACCTGCACTCAAAATCCTGATGTTTTATTCAAAATACGCCATCAAACCCGCGGAAAAAATCACTGAATCTGAAGTGAAACCCGTTGATTCATTACCTAGACAACTGTCAGAATTTTTGAACCCGCGACTAAAGTACACCGCGAATCAGAAAAAAAAAATATATCTAAATACGTTACCTTTACGTTTTCGTGGCAATTACGAACAACAAAAGGGGTAATTCAAAATTAATGATAATCCTGTTTATCCGTTTGTATGCAAAGCAGATACATTTTTCATTTTTTTATTTCTTCCGTTTTCAACCTTACTTGCGATGCTAACATATTGGAAAGGGGATGAGATACACATGCACTGCACCGTGTTCACTCGACTGGATGTTAATTTGTTTATTTCAAAAACATTTTGATTTTTTTTTTATTTTGTTTATGTAGCAATCCCCACCCTAAAGTTAAATTGTTTTCAGCGGAAGAATTGTCATGTCGGGCCCTCTTGAGCTGTCATTTGGCACGTTTTAAAAAATCAATCTTCAGCGGAAGTGAACTGAAGTGCGAAAGGGGTAAGTCCATATTCCAACGCACTTTCATACTGTAACAGTGGATTATCCCCATTTTTGGGTCCTACTCGTCAGTGATTAATTACAGCACTTCATAAGCAATTCTTCCATTCGATCGGATAATCATTATTTCTCAACTGGCTCGGCAAACTTTCTGTGGGGCACTATGGGGCGTTGCTTTTAATACGAACCTATCCAATGATGTCGAAACTAATTTCGCACACCGCAATAATCATAAAAATAATTGCAATTTTCTTATTTTCCTTTTCTTTGGCTGTGTGAAGGTCGGTCGAACTGCTTGTGGGTTGTGTATCTGTGAATTCGGGAAAAGATTGCTCTCTGTTTAACGAGACGGCGAGCAGGCAAACTCATTTATTTTTACTTAACGAAGTTTATTTCCCACAGGAGCATTACATGGACCTGTACGGGACTTTGTTGCACGCCGATTTGATTTTGATTGTGGGTTGCTTTTAATGATCTTATGCGTCGGACTGCGAATGACTTTCAAAAAAAGTACGAAAAAAAGTATAAGGACAAGGTTTTCTTATCCCTGTATATATACAATAACATGTACATATTGTAACGGAATTCAAAAGCTGCATTAATGCTAGTGTGATGGACTTAGTGCCGGCAGCGTAGTGCTTCTCTAAATCCCGTTCTTATATCATTTTCTAGTTTGTCAAATTTTGACACTTTTTTTTAATTTCGTTGGTTTGGCAAATTGCTCTTTGGATAGCAAGCAAAAATAAAGATATATCTTTTAAACCCAATCGGAGCTTTATTTTAAATCAAAACTCATTTCTCCTGTCTAACAGGTAACAATTAGTCCGACGTTTATTAAAAAAATAAGGTGATTTAATTGTCTCGAGACATTTTTATTTATTCATCAATATTTGTTTTGTCCCCTTTAAGATATAATATTCTTGCCTCAGCACATTCTCCAATCCCCGAATGATAAATACTTTTTGATATAGCCTTGAGCTCGCACCAGCAACGTTGAGTGAGCAGGTGCATTATCGAGATGAAGCCATGAATTTTTTCTCTACAAATCCAGAAGTACGCAAACGGCGCACAACTTCCAGGTAATATTCATAGTTGACTGTGAGACCCTCCGATAAGAACTAATGATGCATAATGCCATTGTAATCGAAGAAACTTTCAGTGAAACTTTCACATTTGACCAAACTTGGAGTGCTCTTTGGTCTGGACCCTTCGGGTCACTTCCATTTGGATGTTTTTTTGTTTTTTGTTTTTATAGGGGTTGTGCAGGTTGAAGAGTATATGGTGTTTGCCACACAACCTGGACGGGGTGCAGATGGTTTGTGTCGAAGATGTTCGTCTAATTCGTTCGTCTACTCTCTGGGGGTGGTTATCCTAGATAGAATTTGAAAGAATCGACTGAATTTGCGTGGTTTGTAGTTCACAGTCACTTGTTTGTTTCCATGTCATTAAGGTTATATGTAATGCACACACAGAGCATGACTTTTGAAGTGATCTTATGTCGCGAGTATTATGCCTTCATCAACAGTATTTGATCACCTCTCATTCACAACTGCACAATTTTTCCGTATAGGAATTGTTCTTGGGTATGGGCAGACTTGACATTCCGCTCAACAGTCGATGATGATTACCATTGTACCACGACCATTTTCTAAAAACCTTAATCGTCATTCACGTCACCCAAGAGCTCCTGAACGGTGCTCATGCAAGGATTGTTTTGATCAAGGGTTTCATGGCTAAAACATAAGAACAATTCATTGTGTAAGCCACCCGATAACCGAATATTTTCAGCAACTCCTCTGATAGTTATTCGACGATTTTTCATAACAATTTTCTTCACGACCTTAACGTTTTCATCCGTTGTCGACGTGCAGGGGCGACCAGGGTGGTCAACGTCACTAACATCTTCGTGGCTTTCTGTGAAGAGCTTCTACCACTTATAGAAATTTTTTATTGCTCGCCAAAATGCAACAGTCAATATTTCAAGTATGTTGGAGCACTTAATTTTATTTTACATAGAGATCCTCTGATTAATTTTTTTCAATACCAAAAAATCGCCATCCACACCTAACCTTTATGTCTGTGAAAAACAAACTATATATCCAAAATGGCTGATAGTGTCAATTTATGTTAGGGAACATGTGTACCAACATAGTAAGTAAAAAAAATTGCAAATCGAAGGTACTTAGCTCTCGAAAATCAAAAAGTCTCTTTATTTTTAAAAATTTTATTTCCGCTTTTGCTTTTTACTAGGTACTTGAGAAATAAAAAAATTGAATTCTGTACAAATAAACCCAACATAGAAACAGAATCAAAGGGATCATGGGTACATCTCAATACCCAAATTCTGGTCCACACAGTAATATAGCCACAAGGGACCATCAACGTTTTCAAACATATTCACAACTTTGCCTTTTATTTTTCTGGCCTCAAATACGATTATTCCAAAAAGGACATTTTCCGAATTTGATTTAGGGAAGCGAAAGATAAATCTACATTACACATGTTCCTGAATCCATAACTCATTCCCAATATTTTGTGTATAAATCATATGAATGTGTGGTCAAGGAAGAGCTCCCTTCGGCGATTTACAATCAATCTGATTACCTTCACCTAGGGGGGAATGGGAGAAATTTAGAAAAAATAAGGTTAGCCCGCTGGGAATATTTGGTTTCTTATTTTTCTTCAATGCTGTAGTATGCATATGAAACGTGAGGTGTGAAATTCTCAATGATTTGGGCCGATAATCTGCATAAAAATTCAAACTTTGAATGCTCTGTCGTATCTGCATTCAAATTGCTAACTTCAAATACGTACGAGTAAGTTTGGAAGAAATCAAGAAAATGCGCATCACTGACTGATTTATCCCCCGAGGGTTAGCTTTCCCCATGCTTTACGGCAATCGCTCAACCAACAAGCCACGCCAAACAAATAGTCAAGCCATTCCACAAGGCTTTAAATTAATTTAAGGGTAGTCTCCCCTAAAAAATGAAACAAATCTACCACAAGTGCAAGCACTAGTGTGTCACCCTTGACGTTGGAAATTCCTGTTATTTGGGCTTCGGTTAATGCGGATAACCAGAATACCCGAACGAGGAACTAGTGATGCATAATTTAGTTTCGGTGTTTATTTGACATTGTTTTCCTGCCGCGCGCAGTTTGATTCACTCGAAAAACAACTGTCCTAGATTCGACTGATGGTATTTGCCAGGTTAATAATTGACGAGAAGGAACAAATTAAATTCTTTGGAGAGTAATAATGTGACACTGTGTCGAAAAGTCGAATGTGGCATCTGGGAATAGATGATGTTTGGCCCTTGCACTCATTTTTTTGTTGTTTTTGTTTTTTGTTAAGCTAAAAAGTTTGTATTCACTTTTAAGTATTTTGTCTGGCGAGATAAAATGTAAATGTATCCGGTATGACATGCTAAAAATGGGAGAAGTTTGCGGAAGTGTCCTTTTTCCCTCAGTCGTTTCAACAATGAATGGTTAACTCTATGAGGACATTAGGGAAATTCAGCAAACAAAAGTAAAAAGTTCCTTTTTTTTGGTGTTTTTTTTTTTTGAAAAATCTAACAAATTTGAAACCAACAACTTTTAAAAATTCTTTGTCAGTTTTTGGGTGCTCTGTTCGAATTTGTTTTTGTGAATTCTAAGAGAGAGAGGAAGTTTTTACAAGAATTTTTAAATTGTTTCCTTGAAAAAGTCCATTTAGCGTATGTGACAGCTATGTAAATATGTCAAACTTGAAGTGGTGCGAGTAGACAACATCACCAATGATAGTAACATTTGGGTTACATTATATTATAGATTCAGTAAAACCTTAATATATGCCAATCATTAATTGATCGAGAAATTACCGATTTGAGTTTTCTTTTAGATTTAAACATCAAAAAGTGCATTATAAACCTTTTAAATAAAATAAAGTGGTCATAAACTACATTTAAAGGCAGTGACTTGTTGGTTTGTTAACTACGAAAATTGAACTAAAGAAGATTGGGGAAAACAACAATCAAAAGATAACGTCGAAAAACGATGCAGTTGTTGTCGTTAACAATCAGCTGACTCAAACGACTAAAGTTAGCCAAAAGAAAACAAAACCAGAAAGAGAAAGAGGACTAGTTTGTGTGGGAGTCATCGGATAAACATTTCGCAAGAAAATCTGTTAACGATGTGAACAAAATATCTCCAAAGAATGGACAGTACCATACCACGTCAACACCACAGTACCACGAACGTGTACCGAAACACGACAATCGTCGCACTGTATAGATAAAAAAGTAGACACCTGAGGCGGTTTATTGAGAGACAGAATTCGGAGGTTAGGACACTGAAATCACTAATTAAAAATCTCCAACAGTTGTTCAAGGAAAATTACAGAATATCTGTGAAAATTGTAATTCGTGCTATAAAATCCAACAGCGCGAATATATTCCCGTAAATAAATAAAATATTTCGCAGAAAGAATCAGAACGACATTAAGGATCTGAAGCTTTAAAGAACATCAGATAACGAAGGCTTACTACGAACAGTCAGCATTGATCCATAGAGCGTCGTCCATTTTTGACCGCTAACCCGACCACTTTTTCGTGATCGAAGCTCCTTAAGAGGATGCTTCCTTTCAGGAAGTGCAAAATCATCACTTCAACCTTGGTATCGATCATTGGCGATCATGGACCCTTGGCTTTACCAGGTTCAGTGACGATTTCATGGTAAACCATGCCGTGGTCAGTGAGGGGTCTAACACCCTGTTCATTTCGTCGGAAGATCTCCAGATGATCTTCGGGGCATTGAAGAGAAAAAAAACTTGTAGGATTCGAGTTGTGCTAAGGCACTTCCCACCATTGACCATAAAGTCGTACACCACCTGTTCAACAACGCACTGAATAACGCATATTATCCGATGTATTGGAAGACAGCTGTGATCCAATTCCAAAAGACACCTCTAACCCGGCAAATCTTCGGTTGATTGGTCTTATATGCTGATGTAAGATCTTCGACCATGGGGTGCTCCCTGTCTACATGGCTACAGGACAAAAAATCATTCCGAATAACCGATTCGGTTTCAAAGCGGGGCATGATACCGCCGCGTTGAAACTCGTATCGGATATCCAATGGAACAAATGCAAGAACCAATGAATTAGTGACATACGCTCAAATATGTGCTACAAGAAATTACACCAAACTTCAATATATGTTAGCAAAGAAATATTTGCAGAACTTGATCAACACGAAATTAACCAATTAATTGTGGTAACCAACTGGCAAAGTTCATGTTTGGAAAATGATGTTGAGTGTTTGTATAGTATCTTTGTAAGCAAAATAACAATTTATATGTTTGCGTCATAAAAACAGCACCATATCGAAATGATAAAAAAATTGCGATCATAGTTTTTTGTATTGACAGAAGGGTTTAGTTGAGTACTCCTCAGTGGTTTATAGGTATTTTTACCTAATTTCCATTTGTTTATTTTAGTCTCTGAAAAAGATATGAACAAAAGAGCTAACTTTTTTTCTTACTTTGACATTGTATTAATACTCTTGTTGGTAAGAAATCAAACGATATTTTTTTATTTTTATATATGTAAGATGTTTATATATACAGGGTGTCCCACGAGCAGTGTGCCAAAAAGCTACAGCGTGTAGGTCTAGTCAAGACAAGAAAAAAATCGTATGGGAGGGGGGGGTCTATTTCCCCCCGTTTAGCCGGGAGGGGCAATTTTCTAAAAAATTGACTTATTTTGGAAAAATAATTATTAAAAATCAACAGTTACATCCACAATGCCACGATATACCTTTTTGTAAAGTCAGAAACCTCTTCTTTCATATTGATTTTAAATGAAGCTGTTTTAAGGAGTAGTTTTTGAGAAATTAATTTTCAAACTCAAAATTTTGAAAAAAAATTGAAAAAAAAAAATTTCGAACTATTTTTTTTCAAAATTCTATGTAATTAAGTAGTAATTTTTTTCAAAAATTCAATGATCTCATTAGTTTTTAGTTAAAAACAGAAAACCGGATGCAAAAATGTCTTGTAGTTTTTGAGAAATTAAAAAAAAACCCGAACCATTTTTTTCTAAGAAAAACCTTTTTTTTTGTTTTAACGCGGCTGGACTTGTAGGCAAATTAATGTATGAAACATTGACCTCTTTTTTATTATTTTTAAAAAATTCGGAGTTTTATGAGGATACAATAAAGTGATACACTATTGGAATAACACTGGATTAATTCTTTTTTTTCATTGATAACGCCTGAGAAATTAAAAAAAAACCCGAACCATTTTTTTCTAAGAAAAACCTTTTTTTTTGTTTTAACGCGGCTGGACTTGTAGGCAAATTAATGTATGAAACATTGACCTCTTTTTTATTATTTTTAAAAAATTCGGAGTTTTATGAGGATACAATAAAGTGATACACTATTGGAATAACACTGGATTAATTCTTTTTTTTCATTGATAACGCCTGAAAACTGACCTGCGAATTTCGTCTGGGTCCGCCCGCCGCCGATGGGTTCTACCCGAATTTTGAATTTGGTCCGACGCAATCCCTCCCTTAGTACAAGGAGGATGGCTATTATGCTTGGAGTGCCCAAATCTAGAGTATGGAGAGTGCTTCATACCGAAAACTTACACCCGTACCATTTTAGGCCAGTTCAGGGACTCACCTCAAACGACAAGTTTTTGAGAGCAGAGTTTTGTCGATCATTACTGCTTCGAGATGAAACTGAACGAAACTATTTTGCAAGGATATTCTGGACGGATGAAGCACAGTTTACCAGAGATGGGGTTACTAACTTCCACAATTTGCTTGGTATTGTTGGACAAACTGTAATCGGGGCCCGGTTTTTGAATGCCGTTATTAAGGGAGAATCATACCTGCAGTTCCTACGAGACCTTTTGCCCGATTTGATGGACAACGTTCCTTTGGCCATAGCAGATAATTTAATCTACCAGCAAGATGGAGCACCAGCACAGTACAGCTTACGGGTTAGACACTGGCTGGATGATCATTTTAGTGACCGTTGAATCGGAAGAAGGGGCCCCACGAAATGGCCACCTAGATCACCAGATTTAACTCCTCTAGATTTTTATGTGTGGGGATTCATGAAAAATTATGTTTACGAAGTGGAAATAGTATCTTTGGAACAACGGATTGAAGTCGCTGGAGTCAAATTGCAGGAAAATTTGTCAAACATAGACTAATGTGCAGCCATTAGAAGAAGATATAATCTTTGCCTTCTAAAAAATGGGGATTATATTGAAAATTTATTATAATAAAACTCCGAATTTTTTAAAAATAATAAAAAAGAGGTCAATGTTTCATACATTCATTTGCCTACAAGTCCAGCCGCGTTAAAACAAAAAAAAAAGGTTTTTCTTAGAAAAAAATGGTTCGGGTTTTTTTTTAATTTCTCAAAAACTACAAGACATTTTTGCATCCGGTTTTCTGTTTTTAACTAAAAACTAATGAGAGCATTGAATTTTTGAAAAAAAATTACTACTTAATTACATACAATTTTGAAAAAAAATAGTTCCAAATTTTTTTTTTTCAATTTTTTTTCAAAATTTTGAGTTTGAAAATTAATTTCTCAAAAACTACTCCTTAAAAAAGCTTCATTTAAAATCAATATGAAAGAAGAGGTTTCTGACTTTACAAAAAGGTATATCGTGGCATTGTGGATGTAACTGTTGATTTTTAATAATTATTTTTCCAAAATAAGTCAATTTTTTAGAAAATTGCCCCTCCCGGCTAAACGGGGGGAAATAGACCCCCCCCTCCCTTACGATTTTTTTCTTGTCTTGACTAGACCTACACGCTGTAGCTTTTTGGCACACTGCTCGTGGGACACCCTGTATATCTGATTTGAGTACAAAATCATTAATACGGAGTTGCTCCTTCTTTAGCAGAAATAACCGCTTTTATTCTAGGAAGCATCGAGATTACCTCAAGTTTCAATAACATTTCGCGATATATCCATATTCCAAACATGACTCACAACTTCATTTAACCTTTATCACTCTCGGGTTTATGTTCAGACACCATTTCCGTTACATACTCGTACTACAAGTGTTCGATTAAACTTAAATCGGGGGAATTCGCTGACCTGTTCCGTTTAAAAATTCCGAGATAATCAAATGTTTTAGTGAGCCGAAAATTACTGAAAGTGTGTCGTTACTTCTTTAATTATTATTTAGAAAGAATACATTTAGTAGTTAGTTTATAACTGTTTACTTATAGATTTGGCTCGTTGGCAAGGTGCAAAATTATTTTGATATACGCACTTGTCTTGGAGCGTTCATAGTTATATTTACGAAGTAGATTAAAAAGACAAGCATACCCAAACCATTTGGTATGGAAATGGTTTCAGCACACAACAAATTAGATTTGATGAGACTTCAAGAGGCTGTTTTAATTTTTGCGGTTCAGAGAGGTTCTTAAATATAAACCTATCTGCGTAGTCTTCTACGTATCATTTTGGATCTTTAATCAACTCTTATACGGACAGCACTTTTAAAATGATCTTTTATGCTAATTCTTTATAATACCCTGCCCATTTTTGGATTGATTTGCGTTTTCGTCTTAAAACGCGTTTTCGTTTTTTTCCTTTCCAATGGATCTAAATGTTCATATTTCTTCATCAGTCGCACGATGCTTGAATGAGAGCACTCTATTTGAGCCGAATTCGTACGCAAACACAGCTCCTCCTCAACCAATATTTTTACTTTTTCGTCCCGAATTAGTTGTTTCATCTGCTTGTTTCCAGCTTTTTTTTCGCTGCACGTTGTTGTACAGAATCCATCTTTCGTCATCTTTTACGACTCAAAAAGGTTCGTTTTTTATGACAACTAAGTAGAGATATGGCCATGGAGATGAGGTCCAGCTTATTTTTTGTTTTTAGTAAAACAATGCGTCCTAAATACCCACGTATCGAGTTTGGAAGTGAATCCAACTTTTTTTAAATTACGGAATGCTGACTAATGATCAATATTAAGAGTCTCAGCAATCTCCTCAGTTGAAATCTTCGGGATACGTATGTATATACTGAGTTTTGCAACCAACCCAATGCAGTTTAAGGGAAGAGTAAGACGGGTAAAAGTAGGAAATGCACGTAGCCAAAAAAAGGCAGTCTTATTTGGTGTGCCATAGGACTCGAAACTGCGACCAGTAATTTTTATCTTGTTTATCAGTAAACTACGTCATGTTTTCAAGAACAGCAAAGCCTTTGCCTACGTAGATGATATGACAATTATTGCCAAGCACAAATGCCTTGAAATTGCAGTAGAGATAATCCAAGAAGAATTTAATATCATCTCGAGATGTCTCGACCAAGATTTTGAGATAAATGCTGTGCAAATAATACGCTATAATCATTATACTTTAAAAACTTCCAGACTTCCAGAAACCTTGAACATCTACGGAAGAAAATTTCTAGCAGATCTTAAAAATATTATCAATTTCAAGAAACGTAAATAATATCTAAAAACGTATTTTATTAACGTACATTGTTGCAAAATAAATGTATGACATTCTGATTGAGTGTAGTTTTCTATCTTATACTCAATAAACGAAAAGCCTCTCACAAAATAATGCTTGAAACAAAATACAGACACTAGTACTCACCTAACCTGAAGAAATTAAATTATGTGATTGATATGCGAAGCCAAGCAAGAAATATACGGAAAAAATATATGACTAGCACTCACACCCTTCCTTTCGAACACCGTACCCTAAAACAACTGGGAAAAGATTAACATCCTTCAAAGATACACCAGGTCCTTTGTAAGTCCTTGCTATTTTGCTTCCGTCTATTGTATTCCAATATCAATCCAATCCGCAATTTTCACGCCCATTTTGTTACCGGATTGCATAAAACGTTTATCAGGCTTCTCGGGCGGGTCTTATTGTGTACCGGCACGCGACTCCCGCCACGTGCTAAACGATGCCGTCGTACAGGAAATGTCCTACATTGATGATGATATCTCATCAACCTCCTCACGACCGCACGAGCACTGTATCCGGAATTATGTCATTACGAGGACGGTTGATTATTTAATTCCATTGATTTTCCATTCCAATCACAAGCAAAGGGAGCATGGGTACGAGGAGTCGTCTTCCTTCTGGTTAAATACAGAACGTTGTATTAATTTTTATCAGGATTCTAATCGGTGCAGGATTAACTTTGAACCGGATAATTACATGACCCCTTGAACAAATAACAGATTGGAAAGGATGTTGCGATTCTGTTTGTTTTGAAGCGGAGTTCCTTGTTTATCCGAGTGGGGTGGGTAGACAATTTCGCATGAAATTGTACATTATACCAAGGACGATGGGGTGCAGGATGTAGCAGATTGGTCGTATGCAGTAACTTCTACTTGCACGAGGCAAGCTTGCAAAAAACCGCAGTAACTAGCAACGTATCGTATCCAACTCAGCAGACATAACATATGTATATGTAGATACCCCTGGATGCGACTATCATCAGTAGTCTGTGCCCGTAGTTTAGGAAGCGCGTATGTGTACGATGAAAAATTTTACTGCATCGTTACGCAGTGGGAAAATTGAAAATTTCCCTCTAATTACCATCTGTCGTCGATGGCGTAGACGCTGGAAAATTTGCCGAGGAAAAACTCTCCAGAGTTTTCTCTATCATCAACGCGTTGTTGTCGCCGTCGTCAAGGTTCGTTCTCATACGACACGTTCATGGATATACGTTTGGTCGAAACGATTAACAAACGATCGGAAAGCGTAAAGTTGTAGACAATTACTCGGCACTCTGGTCATTGCATTGGCAGTACCATATGAACTGAAATTGTTGGTAATGAGGATGGAGATATCCTTTTCGCTGGTGTTCAGATTAAGCTCCAGGACGTTGGCTACGAACAGACGTTTTTCACGCAGCAAAGTGCGTGCGGAAAATTGAGAAATTCAAATTATCTCATACCGAAGCCCCAAATGCTTTGCTTTGCCGCAGATACTACTAACGAGAACGAGATACTTTGCTTCTGTTCTATTTTAGAGATCAACCACCGTTACGAGCTCTTTATGACTTTGACATCCTATTCGAGGCAGTGGTTCACTCCACATACACTGTACACTGATGATGATGATAATATTGACGATGATGCACATACGCGCCGCTTGTGCTCGTTAACCGAGCGGCAGCGGTTCTATCGACAACAGCAGTAGTAGCAGTTCTGCAGCAGAGCGCTCGAAGAGCTGCTGAGGTTTATTATGCCCGTGGGAGCTTGTATTATACAACTCCTAGAAGAAGACTACACCGAATATGGTGTGCAGTGGGATGTTTACGAGGCACAAAAAAAATATCTGCTCCGGAATTTAAAATGATAATTTCATGGGTTTGTAACTTAATCAATAGGCGATGTAGATGAGCGGAGACGCACATTTTCCAGGTCTCTTTACGATATGCAAAACACTTTATTATACATCGAGGACATTGCTCTGGAATGTATCTTTTCTTTTTCTCATCAGTACTTCTCGTTCATCTACCCCAGTTCCGAGATTAAGGCTGATGGGAACAAGGGTAGGCACAAGTTTTGAATGAAATGTGATTATTTGTCGGGAGAGCTGTCAGTTATAGCACTTGGTGTCAATAAATAATGAAGTATCTACATACAATACATGCAAGGAGTATCCCTGAGCTAAAGATAATAAAAATCAAGAATGAAAGGAGAGGGAAATTATTATTCAATATCCGGTGTTGGAGCTGATTATGAGGCGCTGGAGAACACCTGAAAGGCGAATCATGTACCATACAACTGCAATGAGTTCGTGATCTCTAATGAGTGTCATGGGGGTAATGAATTTGTTACAATTTACTAGGCGATTTGTTCGGAAAACTAACTCAACATTTAAATTGCTCCTTTTCTGTTGTAGGATGCCTCTTGAGATTCCTCTTTCATCTGAGACGAACGCCGCCTGGAACTCCACTAAGCATGGGACTACTTTGGTTCAATTTAAATCAAAAAGCGAACACATCACGTACATATACTATATTCCTTGTGCAATTTCAGTGCACTACAACAAATAATGAGTAAAAATGTATATTGTTCGTAAACATCAATGCCATTCAGTGTGATATATGTAGAAGGCATAATACTTGTAGTTGTTTTAACTCGTGGTACATCCCGTGAAAGCCTGGCGCCGAAAATTCCCGCAACACCTGTGTTATGTGTGAAGTATTCTTCCCATTATAGTTCTTCCCATAGATGAAGGGAACTGTTTATTGCCAACTCCAAAAGGAGAAATTCGAGAGGTTTTTTTCTATTCATAGGGAGTTTTGCCCGTACACCGAGAAATACATTTAAAATGACTTAATTTAATAAGTAACTTTTTTTCAATTCTAGAGTGACACTCAAGAGGCCACATAAATAGTTTCTACACAATTATGTATGTATGTATAATACTAAAGGGTTTTTCAATACGGATGGGTAGATGTTGAAATGGAATAAAACAAGCTGTGTGTGAGGTATTAACAAAATTCTTCTTTTTTTTGAAAGGCCCATTTATGCCTTTATGTATGGAATGTGCCCCGTCGTTAAAGATGATTTTTCCGCCAAAATTCGCCAAGTTGAAGTCTGCGAAAGGATGAGTTCTTATTCACCCGGCTGAGTCGGGTTCTGCTTCATACTTTCACGGACCACGGCGATGTTTTCAGCCGATCTTGCGTTAATTTGACGTACGAACTTTGGCTGAATGAATTTGGCCACCAAACGGTAAAGAGTCGATTGTCAAAGGCCAATTGAATAAGCCTTTATTAAACTCAGTAGACCTGGCGCAGAGCAGAATAATAATAAGCAACAGGGGTAAGAAAAAAAAGTGTTTAATACCTAAAACCCCTTCTCTTAAAAAAAATAAAAAAGTATCTGTTTTTAATGACAAATTTAAAGAGGAGAAAATTAAAAATTATTAATAGTCATCCGGACTATTATATTAGAAGACTATACATACTGGAAAATGTCACCAAGTGATAGAATCACTTTAGGTCTGCTCCAAAACATCAGTACTGGACAGTAAAATATTGGAAAACTATTTTATGGAGCACCGTTAGTAAGTTTAATTGGAATGCTATCGGAAATTTTGGGCCATATAAAAAAAATAGCAGATCATGGGAGCTCTCCAATAACACGGGTTTGTTTCTCATAATATGGGGTAGGTCCAATATTTGAAATCAATGGAATTATGATAAGAGAAAACCTTTGTATAAAAACTTACCAGTTATTCCGGGTCAAATGGATATTCCAAAGAAGGTCATAATCTCACAGTAAGACACTCATTCTGTACATACTTCTGTATGTCTAAGAACTTAAAATATTACAACATGAAAAAAAATATGTTGTTTTTTATTAAATATGTCAAATACTGATAACTTATGCTGAATAGAGCATATTCTTCTTTGGTCTATATGAAAGGCTGCTGACGCGAGTTACCAGTTACCCAGTGCATCACATGCACCCAGTACACTCAATACAACTAATGACCTATTTCCATTTCCGATGATGTCACCCATTAGCAATTATTAATTATGTGAATTGTGTTGGTGAACTTGTTTTCTGTCAGGTCAGTGTCTGACTGACATTCGTATAAAACAGAATGTAAAATCGAAACAAATTTAATTGTTATTCCAGCAAAAGCCGAGAAAGTTATTTTTCCGGCTGAGGTGCGCTTGGGTAGTAAATAGAATTTTCGTCTGTCGTTACTTGTTCCATTGCTTAGTTCCAAAGTCATTACTAGAAATAAAATCATTATCAGTAACCTGAATCATTGCAGAGCCTCGATTAAAAATTCGAGCTTTAGAGTGAGTGAATTTAAATTTTCAGGGAGCAAGGCCTGGGTATCCAACCTTCAATTGTATGTGCGATATGCGATTTTCAATTTCTTACCACTGATTTCTTACCATTGAGATGAGATGTTCAAACTCAAACTCGACTCTTGTCACAACAAACTAAATTTATTGCATGCAAAATCAACAATAGACACTAAAATGATTGACTTATTTAAATTTATGTACGGAATAAGGTGATGTACTGACGTAATAATTTTTCTGACAGCTTCTTTATCGAATACTCACATAATGCGTAGAAGGCAGATAGGCGCTAAGTTAGGAGTTAGAATATTTTTTAAATTTACCTAATGTAGAATTGAGTTTTTCGCAAGATGAGAAAATAGTTATGCCATTTAATGCTTCAATCGAAAATTAAAATGAATCCTTCTATAGCAGACTACGATACTTTTAACTTATTTTTAAGCTCCGTTTAAATAATATTCTTCACCCCGTTCAGATATTGCATTTAATAATATAAAAAAAGTGATTGATTACATCATTTTCAGATTTATACTAACTAAACGAGTACACATTACAGATGCGTTACTTGAAGGTAAAATGCTAAGTGAATTATCATTACTCGAGTCGAGTTTTAATATGGCACCTGATAGTTTGCCGCTTTTTTTTTTAAAGCCTGCAAAACTTAGTCTAATTTAACCTCTTGAGACCGGTCAATTTCTCAATTACAGGAATTATTTCTCTATTACTCCGATTCATAAAGCCTAAAGCATCTAAAAAAAATCAACTAGCCAAAATGCAATTGATACCGAAATTATTTGAAGCCGTAGTAAAGAAAAGGTGTATACACGCTAGTAAGCAACATACGTCCACGATTAGTTGTCCACAACAATATGGTTTCATAAGTGGTTGATCTATCACCACAAATTCAGTAATTCTTACAAGTTTCTGTTTTTATAACATGGAAAAATACCAACAAGTTGCCTGTGTCTGTACAAATCTTTCGAAAGCCTTTTATTGAGTTCAGCATAACGTTGAAAAAGTTCGAAATGTTTGAGCTCCATTCAAATATTCTAAATTGGACAGATAGTTCGTAGTGAATCGGAAACAGTACGTAAAGATTGCACAAATTCTTTCTAAACAAATACATAATCATTCGGGTGTGCCACAGGATAGTCATATTGGTCCACTACTTTTTCTTCTACAATATTTATAAACGATCTGCAATCGATTATATAGTTTCAATGCACTAAAGATTAAATAAAAAGGCCGTTTTTTTTATATTTTTATGGCAGTTAGAAAAACCCTGACCAAAATTGTCTCTTTGAGAAATTTTATCTCGACTTCAATCATGTTTTTTGATTTTTGTTGGAGGCTTCTGCTATCTGTTGGAGCACTCAAATACAGGTCCATTGTACTGCCAGAGAAACACCTTAGACGGCTTATGATGAGCCAGAGCCAAGCTTACACAGAAAATTGTTTTTCGCTCTTATTAATGAAATTACTACCGCTTACATTGCAAGAAGGTAAAACCTCTAATCTACTCTGTTGTTTAACCTCGATAAACCGTTTTGCGTACGTTTTTAGTGCGTTTTGTGCGCAAGAAATTCCGAAAATTTTGAGCAGAAAAGGTACAATCCTGGGAGTTTGTTGCCAAATGGATAGTTTTTTATTTTATTTTTATGTTCATTTTTTCACCGTTTTTTAAGTGTAAAATACCCTAATATGCATATCAAAATATTCAGGAAAGTGCAGAGAATAATTTAAGATGATAAGAAAAACATATTAATTTCTTATTTTCCGAGTTCCCTTAAGTTCTTCGTCCTTACATTCAACACGAAACGATTTCCAATTGTTTTTGTTACAGAAACGAGTGAAAAAAAATCTAAGAGTTACAGCTGTTGTCCACTAATTAGAAATTATATTTGCTATTCGCACCCTTCGTTCAGTAACTGTTTCTTTATAACCGTACATTTTTCTTTCTCATTTTCTTATCTTTTTGTCAGTATTGGACGTAAAATAACTAAGAAGTAATAATAAAAAAAAATATTCTTTCGAAATTCGTACACAATTGCTAACTAAGCAGGACATCTAATTGGAAATGTTTTACAATTTTGGTAAAAATTAAATATTTTTTTATATATTCTGCACTTTTGTTGATAAGTTAATATTTAAATAGATTTCAGCGATTTTACTTAAAAATCTTAACATTAGTAAATTAAATTATGGGAAAATTTAAGAGTTTTACTCCAGCCGTGCGAAAAGCAATTGTAGAGTTGCATTAACAATCCTAACAATTGCAGTGCTCCAAGGTTTTTAATGCGTTGGAACATTTCCGAAGCATTAGACCACTGACAACATCCCATGTAAAAAACGGGCAAATATATGAATAAAATCGACAAAACATAAGCGTTTCCAATTAGTTGTCAACAGCTGTATTTTAGATTTTGTACTAAACTTTTCGCTACATGTATTGGAAAAGCCAATGGGCTTTTATTCCCTAATTCCAAAGATTTTCTGACTCATATACACAAAAGTCCCTGTGTAAGACATCGTTGATTCGTTTTGAAGTATATTTTTATTGTGTGGAATTTCTATTTATTATTATTATTTCCGATAATTTGGTACTCGGAAGTATTGAGCCTCGTTGACTATCCTTCGCTAAGCCTCCCTGATTTGGCTATTCTGTCCCATCTCTTCTAGGTCTATTCTTATTTGTCCTCTCATCTCCCGGCGACCTTCCTAGAATTTCTATTACTCGTAAATATTTTGTCAGTCTCTTTATTTCTCTCTTTGAATGCTCACATAATGCCTGTAAGGCAAATAGGCGCTAAGAATTTGGTAATTCAATGGTTTAGGTGACAGATTGTGCTCCTTTTGCGATCCTTATTGCTTATATTCTTTATTAAGCCTGACCCTTCAAATGTGATGTAATTTAGGTAAAGATTTTTTACCCATGTTCATATAGTATAAAGAAACTGCTGGGAAAAGCTCCAAGTCCCTATCATGTCTGAGGTTACTCGTTTGAAATACATGATAATCCAGAAAATGATTGTAGTTCGATAAGAGATAAGCCGACAATATGAGGCTTGTTCCGAAATTAGAATAATTTTTAAATGTTCTCCTTCAAAGTAATCCCCCTCAATTATATAATACAACTGCCCCAGGGTTTTTCCCAATTGTTGAAGAACTTCTGATATGCTCTTTTTAGTCTTCTACCTTCATAGCTGTGACAGGGAAGACTTATGCAACGGTTTGCCGGTCTGTCCGTCCGTCCAGGCATATATCAAACAAAACTTGCCGAGTAGCTATGAGTCTGAAACTTGGCTGTGTTTTAGAGTACCTGATTCGGAGCTTTGTTCAAGGTAGAATACCTGGAATTTTAGATTGGCTCCCGGCGAGCTGATCCCATCTTATTTAGCAAACGGTGCATCACTTCAAAGTAATACGAGTATTCTTCATTAACCGTATGATATTTCGGCATGAACTCATGATGAATCACAACATTGTAATCGAAAAAGACAGTGACCAAAACGTTGATATTTGAGCGAAATGGACGTTGTTTTTTCGGTTTTGACTTTTCTTCGTTTCTATTGGGATTATTGGGCTTTTGTTTAGTCATAAGTGATGACCCTTTTCATAAAATTTGGATCGTCATTCACATCATTCAGCTCTTGAGCGATGCCCATTTGGTCAAAATTAAGCAATTTCGAAACAAACCTCTCTGCCACACTTTTCATGCCCAAAATATAATATGTATCTAGAAAAATTGCATGGCATGAGCCAACCGATATGCCAATAGTCTCAGCAACTTCTCTAATTCGCGATTCTTCATAAAAATGTTCTTCCCTGCGTTTTCATCCGTTTTTTTATATGCGCGCATCGTCACTACGTGAAACTCGGCCTTCTGAGAAAAGCTTTTACCACTTATAAACATTTTATTTTGCTCAGAGTAAACTCACCAAATGCCAAATTAGGCATGGAGCATATGTAACAACTAAAAGTAATCGAAAATCGAATTTACTTAGCTCGCGGAATTCAGAAAGTCACCTTATTTTTCGAACAAACCTCGAACAAGTAAAAGTCTAAGGTTGACTTGAAATAGTACATCCAACAAATATAAAATTTGTTAATGTAATAAAAACCTTTCATCCAAATTTCAATTCCTATTATATGTTGGGCCATGACATTATTTTCCAGATGACATAGAAATTGAATTCAGAAATCTATATTTTTGTTCGGTAAAACAATTCAGTAAAGCTTCTTCAGAAGCCATGGGGCAATTTTCAATAAATATCCTCTCAACTGGATTTTCGCCGCAACTCCAAGCCTCAGCGTCCGCCATCGATGCAATTTCCATAACCTTAACCAATAAAATGTCTGTGTCTATGTCACTTTGGATTCCAGCGCTATGCACAACACGTACTTGACGGCCGTCTGCGGTGCTTTCCAAGCACCAAAAGTCACTCTTGAATCGATCGAAAGAAAACCATCATAAATCGAATTGAATATTGCAAATGGGAATATCGGATGGCAGTCGACCAAAAATACGATTTGACAATATCCGAAATGGAATCGAAGATTCGGAAGTTATACCCAACTACCCCGACAACTTTAATGCATATTCAATTGACACCTCAAAGGAAGTTGCAAGCAGGTGGTGAGGAAGAAAGCAAGAGTGTCGTATCTGTGAAGCGGGTGACGCGGCAGTTGGGCGCAAAATTGAATTTTCGTACTCCCTGGCATGCGGCATTATACTTAGGTTTCACGAGTTGACTTCTTTTACGTCTGTCAATCAAATGATTTAATGTGTAACTGTGGAACTGCCGTGGCTGCGATCTGTGACTGGTTCGGTTCAAAGGTTTGACGAAAACCCTTTCAAGTTTATTTGTTATGCTGAATGACTGTGTCACGTTTCTGTTCGGTTTGGGAATTCGCGTGGATTGCAGAGAATGATAAAGACATGCCGCCGGTAAATGGTGGTTGAAAAGTCAATTGTAGATTTAGATGGATCCAGGACTAAGCTCAGCATATGCTCCGTAGCTATGGAGTTACATGAGTGAACGGGTTAAATATTCAAATTGCTCAAGTGGCACAGTGATTGAAATGTCACTGAGGTGAGAATTTGATAAATGAGAGAATTAGACTAGTATGAAAGGTGCGACGGGGATGCAAGCATCTCCTACAATAGAACTCGCGGCACCTTAATTGAATTTTAAAACGAATTTTGCTTATCCCGCATTAGAGACTGAAATATTTGTCGTCATCATCATTATTATCATCACTCCTGAATCAAAAATAAGATATTCCCGACCGGATAAATAACTTTATTGGTTGCAAGGAGCTGCACGTGCGCGGCATAATTATCAAACGATAACAGAGTTGCCGACAACATCAAGATACTATACATCGACTCTAGCTGTCGTCGCGTTCTCGTCGTCGCCATCATCACTGCCCTTAAATGGTTGCACACATGATGCACGCACCAGACGAGGTAATAAAACAAATAAAAAACAAACCAAGAATACAATCCAAAATGATACAAAACTATCTCATGACACTCTGTCATCTCCGTATCAATATCACGCAAGCACTGCGTCCAATGAGAATCCATAAAAAACAAACTGACGCACAGTAAATTGTGATTTATGAGAAAAATCTTGATTCACCATCCCGGCGCAAACGAGGGGAAGAATGCTGCCACAGAAGGTGTAACCTTACTTCAATCTTCGGATAGCATTCGCTGCCACCGCAATACTTGACACCCAATTAAAATGCTCAGTACTCGGCTTCTGTTGCCTTATGCGGGCTGAAAAAGTCCAGAAGTCCATTTAATCCACCCAGTGGTACCTCCTAGTTCTCTCCTCGTCCTTCTATGTATGTGTTGATGAATGCGTGCAAGTATGTGCCCGACTTTATGGCAGTGAAAGTCCATTCTCACATCCGATTCGATTCTCCAACTCCAGTTCTAACTTCAAATCCAACTTCATTTCTATTTTAGACTCCATTCCAATCCCTCGATGTGGTAATTGTGAATCTCTGTAAATCCCAGATACTCAACAGTAGAACCTTGTTAATTATTTTGCTTAATTGCCTTTTTGAGGGATGCAGATACATTTCAACCATACGTGCGTCCATTTGACGATGACGACGACTAACTTTAAGTATGCTATGATCTATCCGTGCTCAACACCTCCCGCCCATTCCTAATGAGGTCTTACTCGCTCTTGACAAACATTCTCCACACATGCCGGGAGGAATACCCCGTATATAAGCCATCCACGTCGTAAGTGGAATTATGATGTGCTTAGTCATTTAGCCGAAATCCTTGGCCGTAAATCTTGTGTACCGTTCTCGTTTATCATCTCAGTTTCAAAGAGCAAGGCGCACTCACACATTCCCTCGTGCTACCGCACACTATTTATAATTAATTTTGGGTAAAAAGCTAGAGGAAGGATCATTGCTCAACCAACGGCGGAATGTGGGGACGATGGGTGTATGTTTTTTCCCTGGAGGGTGACCTTTCTGGCTTTTTAATGTGTCCGCATATGTGCTAGTAGTCTCCAAAGTTGTTTGGCCGTAAGCAGGTGCCGTATGTGTTTGTGGGTTGGTCTATTAGCTTTAAGAGGACATTTTTAGAACACAAACTGAGTGTACGAGAGGACATAACGATGCATATAAATTTGATTATTATTAAGTAAGACACATTACGGAGAATATCTGATATGGGGGTTGCGGCTAGAGCCTTGGGCGGATGTGGGCAGGAATGTGAGTTACAAGACAAAGGTGAGATGAGTCGGTTGATGGGGTGAGCGGGTGTGAAAAACGGGTTAATGTCAAATGTCCTTTTTAACGAGCCTTGGGTATGGATAATTACCACACGTGCACAATACGACTGAATGTTTGCGTTCGTGGACTTACTAGCTTTATTTGAAAGGTCTACTAAAAGTTATTGGACTGGTTATTGCCTCGAAAAGTAAATAGACAATGAACTCTTCTATTAACTCCTAGAATAACTGTAAGAAATTTAAGAGGTAGACCCATATTTTGTAGTTATTAACAGATGAATGCGTGTGTGTTTTTTTTCGCCTGACATATTATACTGTGTCCGATTAAATAGCTTTCAACACATTTTTGGATTCTATCATGTAAGACCTGCTATTACTCGTAAGATCACTTATTTTTATAATGTCTTAAATATTAAATCCCCGAAAAGGCATAATTTTTCGAATGTAACAATGAATGAACTTTCAGCGTCTCAGTCTTCATTAAAATTAAAAGCTTCGATTTTGAATAATTTGTTTTTATTAAATTGGAGGAAAAGTTATTTGTTATCTTTTATATAGTATATATAAAAAATTGTTGCAAGTTTTGGTTTGACTTTATAACTCACGAACGGTCAAACGGAATTTGATCAAATTTTCAGGTTTTGTTTATATGGTCGTGTAGAAGGTTTATGTACAGTTTGTACATTGGTCCACGCATTCATTATGACTTTTTATATCAACACCTGATTTTGACGTGGAAATCAACAGTTGTTCGGCGGTGCATTAATATTGGCATCTGGTGATTTTTGGCAAACGTTGCCCATCATTCCCAGATCAACCCCAGCTGATGGGATTAATGCATGTTTGAAAAGTCCGTTATGCACAATTTTAACATCAAAGGAAGAATTAATTGATCGCCTTTTCCCAAACATTTTTCAAAAATATTAAAATCATGTTTGGTTAAGAGAACGCGAATTTTTAGCACCAAAAAATGCAAATGTTAATGACATCAATTTTCAGATTCAACAGAAATTGCAAGGTGACTTGGTATTATACAAATCCATTTATACCGCTACGAATAAAGAAGACGCGGTAAATTATCCGATTGAATTTTTGAAATCTTTCCATCGATCATACTTCTTCGAAATCTCAATTCAACAAAACTTTGCAATGGAACGAGACTTTCCGTGAAAAAATTAATGCCCAATTTGATCGAAGCAACAGTTCTCAGCGGGAAAGCAAAAAGAGAAGTTGTACTGATACCGCGGATCACATTAATACCAACAGACATGCCATTTCAATTCAAACGTCTTCAATTTCCCGTGCGTTTATCCTTTGCTATGACTGTTAATAAAACTCAAGGACAAATGTGTGGAGTGAATTTGGGGAAACCGTGCTTTCTCACGGAGAATTATACGTAGCATGTTCCAGAGTGGGAGCAACCAAACATTTATTTATTCACCACACAATGAAGCAAAAAAATGTTGTATACACTATTGTATTGAATTGATTAACTATTTTTCTTTTTCATTTTTTAGATATACATACATAAACAAAATAAAAGAAACCAATGGATTATATTCAATGTTAATATTCATGCATAGCGAAGCACGCCGGGATCCGCTAGAAGGGTATATGATTTTGATTTTTAACTATTATTGAACTCACTTAATTTTCACTACTCTTAGAGTTTCAGTACTCTAACTGAATTGATTCTGAGGCGGTACGAGGTTCGTCAAGTCAGCTAGTAGGATTATAAAATAAGATCAAAAATGGATAGAGAAAAATACTGTTCCTAACAAAAATTTTTAAAAAAATTGAGGAAAAAATCTACAAATATATTTAGTAGAAGCTAGGCTGTTCTGCAAAAATGATTCTAAATGCTCTTAACCTCGCAGCGGGTACGTTGGGCCTGAAAGAGCCACTGATATTTGTTCCTTAATGTAGAGTGGATGGTGTCATGGTTATCAAGATTTCTGCCAGAGTACCTTACCTTAAAATTTACTTATTGGGACCATGTGGTCATGCTTAGTTTGCCTTTATCATTTCTAGACGAGTGATAATACTGTTTGAAAGTCGCCTTTGAGTCTGGTAGACCTGACGTACCCACACACGTTATTTTTATTGTTTTTGATATGGTTGGCTCTACAAAAATCGGTCAAATTTGTTGAGGCGATGAAGTGTAAGGCGTTGTAGAGTATTAGAAAGGCAAGAACGCAAATTTGCCCTTCGAATGCATCCTCTCTCGGATATACAACAATCGAAATCGGAAAATCCCTCAAAACTGCGTTTCAAAACCTAGTTGAGAGAAATGAATGCGCACTCGAAACTAAAAAGTACGCACTGGGCATTTTCGGGAGCTTTTGACGGGAGCTTTAACGATGCTAGCCGGCGTGGCGTAGATGCAGCACTGGTTTTGTGGATCAAAGCAATGCTTGTGCACAAAACATTGATCGCTGATGCGAAAACGTGTCAAACGCCACCTTGTGGGCAGTCCCTGTTTACGCTGTTATGATGCATGGTGGTCGACTCTCCGCTCGATACTTCTGGTATCTATGCCCCGGCCTATGCGGATGATGTTGCCGTTCTCTCTGTGGGCTCATGCCTAGCGACTGTTTGCCTCAGCGACGCTAAATGTGATCTCTTAAGACTGCTGTCGTTCTTTTCATGAGAAGGTGGAAAATACTGACATTACTCAGCTGGTGCTAAAAGGCATTCCCATCCCGATATGCAAGGAAGCTAAGTATGTATGAGTCGTCTTAGATAGCAAGCTTCTTCAGTGAAAATATGGTGATTCAAAAACCACCAAAACGCTGTCAGCTTTTTGGGTTAAAGCCATGTCCATGTCTCGCCTCAAGAGAAATGTCTTTCGTCTGTCTTTCAATCAGAGATATACCCAATTCTAATGGCCATGCACCACGTGGTTAACCACAAGTGGAAGGGAAAAAGCATGTGCGTTTGCAATGACAGTCAAGCTGCACTTAAACCTATGTCCAACCCTCTATCCAGCTCCAAATAAGTGCCTGACCTCAAGACAAAATTCACTAAGACTTGTTTGGGTCCAAGGAAACCAGATCTCCGATGAACTCGCTAAATGGGATTCAGAGGAGAGTTTCTCAGGATCTGAAATCACCCTAGGTCTACTGCTTCTGCTTCCACGGTTAAATCCGACATCAACGATTGGGTCTTTAATGCACACAGTCTTAGATTGAAGGAATATCCAGGATGCAGGATGGCTAAGCGCGTACGCCCTGATGTCTGTCAGAAGTCCGCAACATTCTTTCTCCTTAAGGAGAAATAGTTGTAGAAGGCTTGCGGGCGTCTTTATTCACTATTACACTTTGGCTAAGTATCCCCACGTGCTTGATATAGCTGACACTTTATCTGCGACATGGCGCACCCATGGGGCCCATGTGGTGTGTGCCGATTCTCTTAGTTCTACATCACTGAAGGTCTTCTTCACTTTTCTTCCGACAACGGGAAAAATACAATAGAGAAAAGTAGTACATACAATGGACAAGTATTTCAGAGTGCTCCAACCAAAAAAAAAAAGTGTAGGCACAATGTAAGCACCAAGCGGGATAATATAAATAGTCATTTACCAGGAGTACTTCCTAGCTTATAAGTGTTGGTCACTTTCCTATATTCAAATCCAGTATTGTATAAAATAAAATACTAATAAGGTCGAACTTCGAGAACTCGAATATTTAATAACTCGAATGAAATTGGTTTGCAATACCGCCAGGATTGAAATTTACATGTAATTTTTATTTGATTACTCGAATGTCTTGATAACTCGAAGAGATTATTTGGCGTTACCTTCGATAAGTCAAATTATGAAGGGGAGGTCTCTAATTCTGCGGGTTTTTACAAGTTCATTTTATATTAATCGCTTTCGGAGGCACTGTGCTTGAATGTTCCTATGGCCTAGTATACATATGTATGTACGAGTACGTATAGAAAATCATGATTTCGTTATGTGTAAGTAAGAATTGTCAAATTTCTTGTAAGTGGGGGGTGAGAACACACATTTACGAACTCAAAGCTTAGCTTTTGTTTTTCGAAAAAAATTGTAACCGCCTAAAAAAACCACAAAGAGGAAGACAAAATAATACACAAAGTGAAGATACGCATGAACAGTGCAATGTGTACTGTTAGTTGTTATTAAATGAAGAGTTGACTCTTTTTTAACGTTGATATGAAACAATTGTCATTGCAATCGAATATGGTGGTGTAAGTGGAAGTTCAAAGAGACTTAAAAAACCAACGCACGAAAATTGGACAAAGCCTTTTTGGAATGGTTTAAATTGACAAGGAGGCAGAGCAGGAGCGTTAAAAATGAGTAAACAGTTTAATAAGGTAATCCGCTTATTAAAATGTACCCACGTGAGCTACTACAAATACTCATACATCAAATTAAAGCCCTCATATCATACTTTAAAATACCCTATGTTCCATTTTACAAAACATAAATATAAAGTAACAACTTCAATTTATAAGAAAAAAGGTTTAAAAACAAGCGTCAAAATTAAGTAAACGGATTAATTTTCATGAATTTATAATCAAACCAAAGTGAAAATAAGAAATAAATACTTTGTTTGTCCACCTTTTGATTCTACGATCTTTTAAAGTCTACATGGCATGGATGCTACGAATTTAGTTGTAACATCGGACGATATTTTGGACCATTCTTAAGTTCAAATCTGTTTTTAAGTCATCCTTGTTTTTTATATTCCTTTTCTGAATTTGGCGGTCCAAATAATCCCATAAATACTCAATTGGATTGAAGTCCGGTGATTGAAGTCTCGGATGTTATTGATATTTTTTCCGCAATTTTAATTGCACTTGAACTCGGGTTCTTTCCACTTCAGCCACAATTTGCCTTTCTTCTCTTGAACTAATCCTTATTTGTTAAACTTACCTTTTTATGATTTACTTTTTTTTTTCCCAAGTCCACTATAATTTTCCGAGTTTCCACGGAAATTTCGCGTCTCATTATAAACTACAGAATAATTAACACTATAAATGCTACTAGAGTACATTTTGCACTAAATTGGGTATTAAGAGACATTTACGTAAAAAACAATGTGTAAATTAAATTTAAAACTTTTTTTGTGAGTGACGAAGACTGTTCTTAATGGAAACGTGATTTTTTACCCTATTTATTGGAGGGATATCAAGCAAGAGACGTATTTAATGCAGATGAGACGGACCTGTTTTTGAAATATCTCCCAGATAACACTTTAACTTTTAAAAACCAGAAGTGCCATGGAGTAAAGAACATTAAACAAAGAGTTACATTGATGATTGCCGCAAACATGGATGGGTCAGAAAAACTAAAACTGATCTTGATAGGTAAAAGCAATCAACCTCGCTCCTTTCCAGATATTAAATGGATACCTCTCGACTATAAGACAAACCCGAAGGTGTGGATGACAAGAGCACTTTTTGAAAAATAAGTGGTAAAATTATACAAATATTTTGGAAACATGGGAAGAAAAATTATTCTTTCATTGACAACTGCCCTGCCCATCGTAAAGTCATTCAACAAAAATTAAAATTTATAAAACCTGCTTTTTTTCCATCTTACAAAACGTAAAATATCATTACCGTCGATTTTGAAAAAAAATCATAAAAAATTAACATTACTATGATAGACTGTGTTGATGAAATAACCATAGCGTGAAATATCGACATTAAGTTTGAGACCATTTCTAATTACTTTAAAAAGGCTGGTATTCTGAGTGGGAGGGAGAGGTTTTCATAACTTCACGCTCAGACGAAAGAAATGAGGGAGAAATTCAACTGCAAATGAAATTTGAAGCTTAGAAAAATACAAGAAATATACAAGCTGTTACGTGTAATGATTTTTTCCAGGTGGATGATGATATTGTTACTTCGGAATTTCCGACAGATGAAGATATTGTCGAGATAATGAGACGATAATCCGAATCTGCACAGCTCGCTTGAAAATAGCGATGACAGCGAGCTGAGATGTGATGTGGCAGAGAAAGACTTAGACTATTTAGAGGATGATTTGATTCAACCACCTTCAAACCAGTTGGTTGCAAATTCATTTATCATTTGGCGTTTATATTTAAAGACAAAGAAAAAAACAACCAATTCTGTGTATAGTGGTTTAAATTCCGTTGCAGATTTTTTGAAAACCAAAAAAAAATCCACTCTTCAGTCATCTATAACAGATCACTTTCAATAATAATAATATACATTGTACGTTTTTTTGTGTCATATATTTTCACAAATAAATACATATTGGACAGGACGGGCGCCCACTGGCGAAAAAAGTGTATTCAGATACCTTGGGATCTGGCGAGACCAGTATCTATATTTTGACAAACATGTAGATGCTGCTCTAACAGGGGCCCGAGGCGCTTTCGCTCTGACAAGATGGCTGTTTCATTGCAGCCAACTTGATCCCAGGGTGAAGGTAATCTGCTACATGGCCTTAATCAGGCCCATGATTGCCTATGGATGCCCCGTCTGGTTCAATGTGAGAGCCAGCTTAATAGAAAGGATTCGGGTGTTTGAGCGACAATGTGTTAGGACTTGTCTCGGCTTACATAGGACACCCGAATCTGATTACACGAGATTTTACCCGAACGAGGTCCTATACAATAGGGCCAGGATTGTACTTCCTGATCAAACTGATTCGAGGCCACGTTGCGAGAGCAATGACTTCGGTCAATAGCCTAATCTCTGGGGCTTACTACCCTAATGATTTATATCACGAGAGAGTGCGCCTTAACGGCTTTGTCCCGCCAGAAGCATTCCTCTATTTAGATAGATGTGGGCTGATCCAGGATAGATTGGCGGTGCCGCTAATCTTCCACGTGGGTCGAAATTCCGTGGACCGGCGATTCCTCTACGGACCCGATGTCGCGCTCAGTGAGCCCGAGCGCCTCAGGTTCTGTAGATCGGTCTCACGCCGGGATCGAGGAGACGTAGTCCGCCAGCATCAACGCTTTTGGTGGCTGGAAGGAGCTGCGTCAGTGGACATTTCAATAGCTTAAGCCTCTTCAAGGCAGGGCTTGCCTAACACCAATGGCAGGCTTACATAGGGTAGGATAGGGTAGGGTAAAGTAGGTTAGAGTAGGATAGAACAAAAAAAAAATATTAAAAACCAAAATAATTATAAATATATTAAAACCAAAAAAAAAAGAAGATATATATGTATATATATATAATATATATAAAATATATATTTATATATATATACATATATATTAGCTAAGTTAGAATAAGATATGTTTAGTGAGGTTTAGGTAGGTTTAAGGATTATATAAAAATATATAAAAGAATGATCATATGCTAAGTTTTTTGAAAAAAAGAAAAATTTTTCTTAGCTTAAGTTAATTATAATAATGTTAATTGTAAGTTATTTAAATAGTAGTCGAAAGGCATACGTAAAATTAAACAGTTTATTTTAGAGTGTCCGCCTAGGGCCAGTAAGATTCCTAAATTTGTAAGGATACTTAAGTTAGTTTTAAGCTTTTTTGCCTAGGATAAGATGGATGTAAGAAACTATAAATAAAAATGAATTACAAAAAAAAAAAAAATAACACATTTATATCAATTTTGTATTTTATTTAATAATCGACGGTTTGATAACTTGAATTTTTTTTGTGGCAAGTGATGGTTCGAGTTTTCGAAGTTCGACTGTATATACAAGTTATATAAAAAAAAATAAAATGACTTAATTGTTCTGAAAAATATTTATCTATTCATTCATTATTATAGATACAGTGCCTTCCAAGAGTTAGTTGAAATCAGCTGAATAGTTGCTTACCTTCACAAAATTACCTAAAATATGATGTTCTATTATTCCTAAGTCCGTTTTTAGTTTTTATAATATGTATTGTCTTGCACAGACAGTAATAGATCGAAAATCAACAGATAAGTTTTTTTGCAAACCGTTCATATTTGCATGAATGCGCTGCATTCGACTGCCAAAAGTCAGTTGAAGCTGCTCAATTTGAGGTATCGAACGTGTTTGTTTTCAAGAACTGATCAGTAAATTAAATTTTGTTTTCTCATTTCTCTTTGGTAATTATTTTTTTATTAAGTAAAAGTTTGTATGCAAAAGCTTTCTGTAGAAGAAAGGCTGAAGGTGGTTTTTGAGTATCAAAAGCTGAAAAATTACAGTGCTGTTGGAAGACTCTTTAAAATTAGCCCTGAAGGAGTCAAAAAAATTATAATTAAAAGTAGGGAAACTGATACATTGGCCGATAAACCCCGATCCGGACGTCCCAGAATAACATCAATTAGAGATGACCGACTTATGGTGCAACTCTGCAGGCGGAATCCAAAATTAGTTGTTCGTGAAATATGTTAAAAGAACAACTTGAACAAACAGGAAGAAAGATGTCCCAAACTACCATAAGAAGACGACTTCATGATGCCAAGCTAACAGACCATGTTGCAAGAAGGAAAACATTGCTAACCAAGGTTCATAAAAAATGCCGTCTACAGTTTGCTAAAAAATATCAAAACCAACCGCTGGATAACAAAGGATTATTTTAGCCCAAAAGGAATAAATTTATTAGATTGGCCTTCCATGTCACCGGCTCTCAATCCCATTGAGCATTTATAGGATGAAATCGATAGAAGAATCCCAACACCTTCTCGAAAAAGCAAAGCAGTTTTCGTCGAAAAGATTTGGGAAACCTGGGCAAGTTTGCCGGATACTGTGCTGCAGAAGTTGGTGGAATCGATGCCAAAACGCATAGAGGCTGTTTTGCGTAATGGAGGCGGTTATACGAAATATTAAAATGTTCAATAATCTGTTAAATTTAGCAAGAAGCACCAATTTTATTTTTATTTCAACTAACTTCTGGCGAATCACATTAGAGACTTTCAAGACACTTTTTGTTTTATTTAAACCGAATGTTTTATTTTCATTTTTGTGTATAATTGTACTACTGAAAGCACATATTACTAGCAAGAATAAAAACAATCACATTATTTAACTATTTTCCACCTTTATCAACTATTCTGTGTCTTGCATGGTGATTTCAACTGACTTTTGGAGGGCACTGTATATTTGATTCCCTTCAAAGTAATCCCCCAAAAAAATTGTGTCAGCGCTTTTCCAATCATCGAATTCCAATATGAGCATTTTGGTGTAGATTTGCCTCAAGTTCTGCAAGAGAAAAAATGGAGCCAAGTTCGGTGAACACAGTAACTGAGACATGATAACGGTATTGACTTTGCATTATCGTGATGAAACAGCCATGATTTTTTTAGCGATAATCCGAAGGTTTTCTCCATATTACTTCACGCAAACAGCACATAACTTCAAGACAATATTCTTTATTGACCATACGACATTTCGGCAAGAACCACGCCATTGATGTCGAAGAAAGCAGTGAGCAAAGCTCTCACATTAAAAAATAAAAATTCGGAGTTTTATGAGGATACAATAAAGTGACACAGTATTGAAATAGCTCTGGATTAATCCTTTTTTTTTCATTGATAACGCCTGAAAACTGACCTGCCAATTTCGTCTGGGTCCGCCCGCCGCCGATGGGTTCTACCCGCTAGGACCCTAAGACAATAAAACCGCATTTTTTTTTTTATTGAAAAACAAAATATTTGCGACCCAAATGTAAATAAAAGGCATCGCATTTTTAGTAAAAAAACCATTTCCAAATTGGATGTTAACTCATCAACACATTACGATGTCAAACTCATACTCTCGAGAAGAATTAACGGACATGCACTTCTGCTACGGTTTAGCTAATGGTCGAGATCGTGAAGCCGAAAGACTCTACGCTGAAAGATATCCCAATCGGAGGTGTCCCAGTCGTAGCATGTTTTCAAGAATCCACCGACGTCTGCGAGAGCACGGAGTGCTAGAGCATCGAAGAAGCGAAAGATTCAGGAGCCATTTCAGGAACTCACCTCAAACGACAAGTTTTTGAGAGCAGAATTTTGTCGATCATAACGGCTTCGAGATGAAACTGAACGAAACTATTTTGCAAGAATATTCTGGACGGATGAAGCACAGTTTACCAGAGGTGGGGTTACTAACTTCCACAATTTGCATCATTGGGGTAGCACCAATCCACACAACATAAAACAAAATAAATCACAACACCGCTTTAGCTGTAATGTTTGGCTTGGTATTGTTGGACAAACTGCAATCGGGCCCCGGTTTTTGAATGCCGCTATTAATGGAGAATGATACCCGCAGTTCCTACAAGACCTTTTGCCCGATTTGATGGACAACGTTCCTTTGGCCATAGCAGATAATTTAATCTACCAGCAAGATGGAGCACCAGCACACTACAGCTTACGGGTTAGAAACTGGCTGGATGATCATTTTAGTGACCGTTGGATCGGAAGAAGGGGCCCCACGGAATGGCCACCTAGATCACCAGATTTAACTTCTCTAGATTTTTATGTGTCATGAAGAATTATGTTTACGAAGTGGAAATAGTATCTTTGGAACAACTGAAAGAACGGATTGAAGTCACTGGAGTCAAATTGCAGGAAAATTTGTCAAGCATAGACTTATGCGCAGCCATTAGAAGGAGATATAATCCTTGACTTCTAAAAAATGGGGATCATATTGAAAATTTATTATAATAAAACTCCGAATTTTTTAAAAATAATAAAAAAGAGGTCAATGTTTCATATGTACATTAATTTGCCTACAAGTCCAGCCGCGTTAAAACCAAAAAAAAGGTTTTTCTTAAAAAAAAATGGTTCGGGTTTTTTTTTAATTTCTTAAAAACTACAAGACATTTTTGCATCCGGTTTTTTGTTTTTTACTAACAACTAATAAGAGAATTGAATTTTTGAAAAAAAATAGTACTTAATTACATACAATTTTGCAAAAAAATAGTTCGAAATTTTTTTTTTTCATTTTTTTTCAAAATTTTGAGTTTGAAAATTAATTTCTCAAAAACTATTCCTTAAAACAGCTTCGTTTAAAAACAAGATGAAAGAAGAGGTTTCTAGCTTTACAAAAGGGTATATCACGGCATTGTGGATGTAACTGTCGATTTTTAATGATTTTTTTTCCAAATTAAGTGATTTTTTTAGAAAATTGCCCCTCCCGGCTAAACGGGGGCAATAGACGACCCCTCCCATACAATTTTTTTCTTGTCTTGACCAGACCTACACGCTCTAGCTTTTTGGTACACTGCTCGTGGGACACCCTGTATAATAGATACATATGTAAAATGTATGCACGTCATCATACATAGTTGGTATCAGGCGTTTGAAAGAAAGCGTCTGGTCCCACGACTGTTTGCGGGCAAGAAACTGTACACCGCAATAGGATTGGTTGCACGAACGCAAGCTCCTATACCTACTATGTGTGATGATCCAAAACCATGTATGATAAATAAAAGTCAGAACCTAAAAAAACAAGACGTGTTGTTTTATTACTCGCGACGCGCTGACGTGCTTTTCATGCTCAAAATATCTGGAAAAAATGTATGGCATTAGCCAATTTACTCAGCTAGTTTTCTGATATTAATTTGAGTCTGCATAACATTTTTTTAGTGCGTCAACGTTTCAATTCGTTGTTAACGTACTGAATTGAATTGAATTTAATTTGAATTTGTCCCTTCTTTATATGCCCAGCAACAGCACACATACAGTGAGCGTCAAAACTTCGTAAATAGTCATCTTTCTAAGGTCATCCCCTTATTGAAATGTACCCATGTGAGCTACTGGAAATACTCATACATCAAATTAAAGCCCTTAAATCATACTTTCAAATATGTTGTACTATGTTATTTACTTTTCCACATTGCAAAAATCTAGGAAGGCTCTTCCAATAGTATGAATTCGGATTTTATCAATTCTTTGATCGGATCCTGTAAACAGTGAAAAAACGAACGGTTTTGCATTTCTTTTGCTATTTCATCTAAAATCAAAAATTTATTTTTCCTCTGTGTTTTTGCTATTTGGCTTTACTGCCCGTGGATGACAAAACAAGAACTTTTTATTTATTGCTGATTCCGAATAGTAAATTTCGAGAAGCTCCGGACAGATAACACTGCGAAACTCGGCTTCGCCTTTACACAACTCGGACCCCGTATTAGAAATTAGCACACTATTCTCTGAGCTACGGTGCCCCAAAGACAAACGAAGACTATCGCATTCAAAGTAGCATATAAGCATATGTATATAATTCGGGACAAATAATAAACTTGACCAAATACTACCTTGTAGAATGGCAGACTTAAAACTTATAGACGAATAAAATTTAATGCCGCAAAGCGTGATTATTAATTCATTAGGGAGGGATTCAAAGATGCTTTTTCAAGAAAGCCTCTCAAATGCAGGGGATCTATTGGCTCTAAATGTCCTCTAGTTGCAGCTAGATCTGTCGAAATGACCGTCATGTTGTTGGCAATTGAGAATTTTTCTTACTTCAAGATATAAATATCTGCCAAATACAACACCAAATGCTGTGATTACTCTCTTTCGCAGAAATTTAAAGCTACCACTTATCGCTTCGCATCGTAACAAATAAGACAGAGAAAGACAAAACACATGCACTTACGACTTCAAATTCCACATTAGGTCAACAATATGTTCAATATTGCGTGAGTTCCCTTGGCTAACACCTCAACCGGCCATACAACATGCCTTTCTCTATTCAACGTCGTCCACAAGACCAGCAAATTATATTTAACCAGGAAAACATGTCATCAGCAACAAGCAGAAAAAAAGAAACGGAAAAAATACGACAGATGACGCCTTCCATAAACGAACTATATCTCGGATTTGTATCGGATACAAAAATATCTGATATCTGATCGTCAGCCGCAAAACATGGTAAAAAAGCCACTGCCCAACCGAACTATTGTAGAAACGCTGTAACAACAACTGATCATCATCGATTCAGCAACAACAATCGAACAAATGTCCAATGTGACAGTCGCGCCTGTCAATCAAGCATCATCTCCTTCGTTTGCCACTTGTCTTCTTCCGATATTGTTCACAAGTGTCTCTTTTTTTGCCACAATCCGAACTGAATTCGCCAGCAACTGAACAAACCATTTAGCTACGCTATTGATTCTCGATCAGGCAAAAAACAGAAAAACAAAAAGAGGTCCTTCCAGATCACAAGTCGCGATTACAGCTGCTCGTTTACTCGATGAGCCTTCCTCGAGATGTGGCAAATTCCTTCGAAGAGTCCACCGACGACAATGACGATGGAGGAGAAAGCTATGTTTGTTTTGTCTGGTTATGATTTTGTTGTTGTTTTTTGCATGAATTGTAAAAATTAATATTAATTTATTGTTGCACATTGATTTCGCCTGATAAACAGCAGTGGAATACTGCGATGTACATAATGAGATAAAGTACAACATTATGTCGGATCGTGTGATAGGAGTGAGTTGGTTGTTCGTTTTTTCTTTCGACTGCCTCCGGAATGGGCTGATAGATGGAATCAGACACTTGGGACACTGGGCTGGTCGCAGTGGCAGTATGCCACGTCACATGGGAAATGTTTTCGCGGGTTTTATTGTTGACTGTTGTGCGTCGGAGTCCCATTACCTCGAGGGTCAATAAAAAGGGTGTAAATTCAATTTCTTTAATTAGAGCTAATTATTTATGCGGCGAGCTTCTTCCGTGTTATGGTTGTCTACTCATTGGCATTGTGGTCTTTGGGATGGTGTGTACTAGAAATGTGTGGCTCTGCTGGTTCGAAGAGCTTGAGATTAATTAATGAGGTCATTTAGGTTACACAATGTTCGTGTTAATTTGATTGAATAAAAAGATTAAATCGGGCGATTCCTCACTTTAAAAGTTTCCTTGTTCCTTGTTTTCCGTATAATGCTGAGGAACTAGTGAAGACAAGGGTTGGAGATTATGTTTGGTTAGGCGTGAAAAGGGTGTTTGTTGATTAGTTTAGTTTTGTGAAAGTTGTATGGCTAAAGGCAACATATTTACATATCAAACAGTATAGCTCTTATCCCCAGTATCTTTACGCCGTTTCAGGGCGTAATGGATTTGACACTCCGAGGTCCTTGTTGGGTAATTTATTGTTTTACTATTTCCTTAAACAGAGCGAATGAGGTGTCACCAGGAGGAGGATGGTAAGTGTAACATCCGTGTGTAGTATGTGGATTGATCTAATTATTATATTGTACCGAAAAAAAAAGGTTTTTTCCCTATTTTTATATAACCACGATTCGTGATCTCTTTGAATAATTACGAGTGTCTTATTCAACAAACAATGTTGGCTGTTGGTGCTAACGCTCAGTCTCAAACTATCATGAGTGTGCATGCTGGAATAGGCGAGTTAACCGTTTATTACCTCTAAAATTCATTGCATACTTTATTTATCCTCTAAAATATGATTACTAATGCCCTAAAAAGGTAAAAACTAAAGTAGGATAATGTCAAACATCTTTCAAGAATTTGCAATGAACAAAGAAGAAGGCTAGATGCCTGGAATAGCCTGTGATTTGCATCTATCCAGATGGAATTATTTTGCTTTGTATAGAATCAAGAAAAGAAGCATTTAATCGACCCTAATATGAGTAAAGTAAGTGGACGTCAAAGTGTGCACACTTGTAACAGTAAGTAAGTAAACTGCTGGTCTAAGAGCATAACGATAAATAGGTGTACTACCCGAATACGAATGGCTAAGGTAAAAAACTCTAAAAGCCCCATTATCGCTAGTTATTGCCTTGACCATACGACTCCGAGCTAGTTTACAGAAAAAGTTATCGATTCCTTTTAGACGAGATTAGCTGAATATCAAAGTTTTTGAGTCGATTAATAAGTCGGGTTCCGGACTTTATGCCGAGGCGAAGGAACGATTAAAGAGTTTTAAGTAAAAGAGAGAAGATTATGCATGGTAAAAATAATGAAGTGCCTCTGGTTTACTCAAACTACCGGATCTTCCAATTGATTTTCTTAAAAATTAAAGACCAGGGCTCGTACACACCAATTGGAGCTATGCCCATCCACTTTATGAAAGATCTTGGCTTAAAAGCTTATAAGATGCAGCTTGTGCAAGAGTTGAAACTGCGTTCATTACATGCGTCGTAGGGTCGGTGAATGGGCAGAAAACATATTTCAGCTTGATTCTCATTTTCAACGCAAAATTTTGCTCTCCGATGGGGCCCCTTTTTGGTTAAATGGATATGTAAACAAGCCAAAATTCGGAATTTGGGGTGGAGAAAACCCAGAACCCTTTGTGTGTGCTTTATGGGCTGGTGGAATCATCGGCCCACTCACTTTAAGGACGATGCCGGCCAAAATGTTACCGTCAATGGAGGGCCCTACAGAAACATGATTTCTGACTTATTCGTTCCTCAGTTGAATGACACTGAAATGATAAAGCTTTGGTCCCAACATGATGGCGCAACATGCTCCACGGCGCACGATACCATCAATTTTTTGCGGGGAACATTTGCTGAGCGCATAATTTCGCGTCATGTACCTGTGAACTGGCCTCCACGATCCTGTGATCTCACATCTTAAGATATCGCGGTTGCATCATTATAATGTGCGTTGCTTGCGCCATTTTTTTTTTTGGTCAAAAACAATACAATAATCATCTTTTAGCCACTATATTCACGGGACTGGGGTCGTCTGCGGCTTTTTTTTTTTCCCAGAACTGAAAAGACTCATGAAAATATGAAGATTTCCCTTGAAGAGCTCAAACCTATACCAAAAGGCGCACATCAGAAGTGCTTCAAGTACTGGAAGGTTGGCGTATGTGTATTATATTTGCAGGGGATTTTCTTGAACAATATGTCAAATGTGTCGACATATTTAATTCGAAAAATCGTAGCTAATCGGAGCTTCCTAAATCTCAAGGTAGTAAAAATAGTTTTTATTCAACCTAGTTTTGCCTTAAACTATGCTTGCTTGATAGAAAAAAAACATGGCAGAGCTTATCCAATCAAAGAAACATTAGTCCCAGTTAAGATACGAAGCTGGTGTTGTATCTTTTTTACTAACAAGCACAGCATTGTGCACATATGGCCCATTCAGTCGGTCTAATCAATTTCCAATTCCTAGCTACCACGTATTTATTTATGATCTAAACGACTAAAAACGAACGATACCCGTCTACGTGCATTCGATTATCGCCATGTACTGCAATCCAACGTCATAAGGGCGGAAAAGACGTGTGCGTAACAAACAACTGGTTACGGGCACTCCATTGCACTTGAATAATTACGTTAACATATGTATGATCGTTAAACGCGCCCTATGGGCAAGCAGTAACCCGTGCAAGGGGGTGACTTTGGAACTGGTGTATCATTTCTTTTAGGAAGGAAGCTAAAGGTTAACGTGGCGTAACTTGTACCCGCACCCGTAGGCAAAAAGGGTATCTTGTTTTTTTATTGTAGTTTGTTTGTCTCGAAGGGCTGTGCTGTGCTGCAGTAATTGGCGGTGACCGATTGCAAATACCTTTCGGGCGGAGATTCGAATTGATTAGCGAAGGATTGTTTTATTACTCGTACGTATGTGCGCAATGTAGTTTTTCTCGTTAGTTGTGTGCCTTATTTTTCTTGAAGAAGGATTGCCTGTCGAATTGCTACATTAATCATTCAATAATGTTTTCATTTGCGAGAACATACAATAAAATGTTGGGGTTGAGAATCACGAGCAAAATATTATTTGGGATGGGATTTTTCGTTTTCTGAAATTGAAGAAAATTTAAAGAAAATTTGCATTTAACACCTCAACGAACAAGGACCACAAACGAATCTTTGATAATTTACAGATCTCTATCATTCCATCTCCAAAATCATAAATCATAAATGAAAATATATTCGTGGGCATCGGATCCACCGCTAAGAAATGACAAGTTGCTTCGACAAAGCATAAATCAATCGAACATGATCAAAGTGACCATCTTCAACGTGATAATGAACGCATCGTCTGTCCTGGCATACCAATTGAATCTGTCTCTAGGCCACCATGGTAGCTGGTGACTCGGCCGATAACCAATTCGATTTGTTCTCGATATTTTGTCAATATTTTTGACTATCCCATGGGGGCTCAAGTGTGATTGGGCAGGAATATTTTCTATTCTTTGGGGTGTAAGAAAATCACACGTTGATTTTGATTCAACGCTTATGGGGATTAACGCGCCCATTGTGATGGCGGTTGTGATCACCGGTGGTCGCCAGATGAAGGATTTTGATTTTTGATTCACAATAAAATATGAAAAATGATGTTGAGGACATACGTTTTGACAGAACAAGAAACAGGACGAAACGAATTCATAATTTATTTTTATTTTTTTTGTATTTGATTTTTTTTTTCTTTTTTGAATTATTAGCAGGAAAAACATGTTTCGTCCACTGGGACTGGCCCTTTTTCATGCGAAATTTCACACAAAATCTGAATGTTTTGGAACATTCCATTGGTAATGTTGATCGATTGTACTGCTTTTTACTGAGAATTGTCACAAAAATATTTTAAAATTAATGGTCCCGACAAATGTCACATTTCTTTCTATTTTTGAAGTAAGAGAAACGTCGAATGGAAGGATATAGTACATGTATTCTTAATGTATTCGTTTTTCTTTATTCGTTTTCTTTTATAATTATTTCTCATTATCATACAATAGCATTGACCTATGCTCATAGCATTCGTGTGTGACTTGTAGGATAAATCAACCCAATTGTAAATTCTGTGATCCTTTTCGAGTTCCTATATTGACAACACCGTAAATCAGACGACTCTCAATAATATTGCAATTTTTAAGTATTAGATGTTAGCTTGAGATAATACAATCTCGAAATGGATCGTTTAATTATTACTCGAAGTATCGACAGTAACAGTCAACGAAGTGTGCAACTGAGATTTTGTGTGAGAATTGAAAGGTCGTCATAACGTCAATCAAACGGCCAGAATTTTGAATGGTATTTTCTTTAGGGTAATATGAAGGTCGAGTTATAGCCAAGAAATAATATCTAATGTCAGTTGTGGCACAATGTTTAGGTGCAGCTATGTGACTGACATAATTAATTACATCAAGCCAATTAAGGCATAGTTCACGGCGCTGGAACCTAAAATAACAAAAGCCTTCTCAATAAAACTTAGTACTTTATTGAAAACATTCCGTTATTTTTTCGAATAATAGCTTAAATTACATCGATAAGGAAGTTCTTAGATCTTTGATTTAAGGTTTATATCTAAAGGCTTGAAAACAGCTTATTCTCGGTTAATTTGAGAAAGGTGTACTTCCTAAGATCGCATAGAGCCACACACTTTTATAATGTGCATTCTGCAGTCTAATCGCCCTTTAGACAAAATCAGCCCTCTGCTCTAGGGAGAGGTTAATTTCATTACGGTCATATCATAGACTGCAATGTCGTGATAGGAAGCTTACATGAGATATTTTCAATCGTTTTCTTCATTTGAACTATTTTCTTCATTTGAAATATCCAGTCGGACAGATGTTTTAATTTTTCTAACAAAATTATTGTAAAATAAGTAAACTAATTTAAGATTTGGGAATAACAAAGACCGTAAGTTCTTTTGACCGTGATGGATTTTGAACTCATGGTATATGAGCTCGGCATGGCTTAAAAGTTGGGCATTAAAATCTAAATTGTTCTGTGAAAGATGTTTAATTGTGGTAGGGTGTTCATAACCGTGCTTACTTTTCGAGTTCGGGTAATTCATAAGATATAAAAATAAGTATGACTCAACACTCTGCATATAGGGTTGCTTTTCGATCAAAGGAATCTACCGCTTATCGCAATTTTCCTTTCGTTGTATGTGAAGTGGAGTGAAAGTGAAGCCACTTGTGGCTTGCGGAACAAGTTCCCATGCGGCAACAGGACATAGTGCTTTGGTTGCCTTTTTTAGTTTGTCAATTATTGTATATTACAATTCCAGTTAACTTTAAAATCAAGATGAATATCTAAATACATATTAAACTTGATCCCCGAATCCAATGTTTAGACCATTTAGACTAGCATGGGGGTAATTTTCTCTTCCCAGTGAAGGGTACAACGACAGTTTTAATTTGGTTAGTGAAAAAGACCTCTCTGAGACGCACTTGTGGCAAAGTTTATTACATGCTTTTACTTCACATTTGCATGAGTAGTTGGCCAACAGATTGCATTTTCGATGATTGCATAGTGGAATCCACATTGTGGTCAATCATTATTGGGCAAGAAATAAAGCTTTCAAAAATTTATCGAAAAATTTTTGTTCGCAAAGAGAAGATAAGTTTGAAAAGCTTAACTTTTTATGGACTATTTCCGTTCCAATCATAATCTTATCGTGGAAATATTCACATCGATAACTATTTTGCGTCGGCTCATATGATGTAGGATACATTTAATGGCGATATAATTTGAACTGATTTCTTTAACTTCATTGAAAATGTTCCCCAATTTTACCGCACTAAACATCAAATTTTCAGATTTCATAGAACTAGAAGCAACGCATAAATGTATGTACATACCCAGGAATGCGCAGAGACTTATGGCTTAACGGTTCAAAATGTCGATTAGGTAAAATTTCGTTCACTTTTGCAAATATATGTAGGTAGAAAAAATTGACAAATGATTTATCCCTTTTGTTTCGACAGTTTTTCTGAAATCTGAAATTCTGAATCAAAGAATCATGCTATGTATAACCGCAAAATTAAACAAACCCTCCCATCAAAACATTCAGCCCACTCGTTAACTGTTAAAAATTATCAATTTCAATATATCTTCCAACGCCCGCTTAATGAAGAGCAATTCAAATGGTAAACCACGAGCACTCTCCGATTTCAATGAAGCACAGTCATCGACATCGGCATCATCATCATCTAAATCAACTCCCTGAAATTCAATTCCAATAATCGTAACATGTGCAAGAACAATGTATATGATACAACAACAACGGGGAGGACATATGAGCGCGACCATGAGACCACGCCGACACCAGTGAACAATGATGACTCTAACGAAATTACAAATAATGAAATGGCACTTGTTCAACAATTTGGCAGCCATTATTGTCGTAGGCTGTGTCCTGACGACGCGACAGTAGCGCGTTGTCGTCCTGATTTCACTTGATTTTTTCTTTTTTGCACAACAATGTCATATCCTAAAATTGCTGCCAGTCGTTTATCATCTCGCCAAAGAACAATGGAACACAAATTTGTTGGCCCATATTCCTCGTCGTCCACAGTCGCATGGCCTGCCCTGGTCCACGAGACGCGGGTTTCAAGTGTTTGTTATCAAATGTATCGTTCCAACATTTGCGCGTTGATTGATATAGCAAGGAGTGGTTCGTAAAACAGGTACGCGAATGAACGGAAACTCACCCCACGTTAGTGCTGTTCGGTGACACTTGAATAGTCGAGGGCAGGAATGACAATTTCGCGTTGGTTTACTGTGATTGTCAGCCCTCGGCACACAAATAAACACAGTAAACAACGAAACGATGAATTAGGGGATGGACACGTTGATTTATTGTCCTTGCATTTTGAGAAAGTGTTAAAGCTTAGTTTTAAGATTAAAGAATTCCCATAAAGCCAATTTTTTTTAAATAGAACCAATCAAGTGTTTGAGTTTAAAATAAATTAAATTAAATCGAAATCATGTGCCGGGATATCGGCCTTAAGTGGTCCGAACGTGTGCATCTAAACTAAAACTAAAATTCTTGCAACGGTGCAACGCATGCGATCCACGTGCGGAGGATAATTAAACAGTGGCGGGGCATTTGTTTATTTAATCGATTCGTGCAGCCGGTTGAGAATGAGAATAAAAGTATTCGAACAAGTGGTTAAGAGGAAGGTTTCGTTTTTTCCCATTGTGCTATTTAAGCACTCTTGAGTAGTGGTTGAGTTGAGGACTAAGGGGTGCAGCTGATTATGCTAACAGCGTGATTTTGTTTGCACTTCCTTTTCAATTACGCTAAGTTAATTTTACAAGTGGACATTTTAAGCAAACAGACATTGCGGGATCGAAGGGGTTGAAAATTGCGTTTAGTTTTGTGAGAATAATATGTTAGACAGATATGTATGTAGATAAGTTGGTGTATTCTCAAAACTTTAATCTACAAAAACTTGTTGAATATTAAAGCCAATAACGATCTTGTTTGTTGGAATAATCATCACCTAAACGATCAGTCCTTCCCAGATGCCTTGCCGTGGGGGAAAGGCATTCTCAACATTTCTCACATGTAAATATCCTCATTCTCAATGTAAATATCCTAAAGATTCGAGCCTTCGAAGCAAGTGCTAGGGACTTTCTGACGTTTAATAGCATATTCCATGTGGTACTCACAAAAGCGTCTACTAAGCAATTTACTCGAAGTCAACTCGACTCAGGCAGGGGTAAAGATTGAGGGCACAGCAATATTCAGTCATTATTCGTCGGCCAAACAGCCGGACTGAGAATGAGTTGTGTATATATTAGTTACTTTAGAGTTAAAAACTTAGATTTTTTATTTTTTCAACTTCCCGAAAGTAACATATCTAAATTGTGACTGAAACTAAAACTTAACTTTCGCTGTCAAGAGAGCTCGCATTCTTCTATTGGACAATGGGAAGAGGTTAACGCAAAAATTCAACGACATGATGGAATCCATCTGTCATATGCATGTGCATTGGATGTTATATGATGGTGGCGGCTGCGGACCATGGTATCTTGGGTAAAGGTTGTTCATTAGTAGTTCCCGTGCAATTTACTATGGGAGCGTGCAAGTGGATAATTATGTAGTGTATTGAGTGCTGGCTTGGAAAATCGAAGCGCGACACCGGACTCCTGAATTCAAGATTAAAGAAGAAAAAATATTGATGCGGCGGACAGAGCTTGAAGTCACGGCCAGAGGCACAAGAACCACTTTCAGCATTCTGGAGACAACAGCCAATAAGGCAAAAATCCAACCCAAACTTAAAATCTGACATTTACTAACGCCTAGTGCTGAAGGCTCGACACAACTATGTATGAGCGTAAGATGACATGCTCTCGGAAAAGGCTGCGATTTTCAGTTAAATATGATTTCATTTGTCCACATAATCTCCCTTGAATTCAATACACTTGTTCCAGTGTTTCTTCAACATTAGTATTCCTTCCGGAAATGAAAGCCTGGAAGGCTGTGAAAATTCATTGGACGCGAAGCGCTTCCCAGAAACAAATTTCTTCAAATTCGGGAACAGATTAAAATATGAGCGTGCCAAGTCAGGAGAATAAGGGGAATGGATGAATAAATCGTACCCCAAATCCCCCAGTTTGCCAATCGTCGACGCACCTTTGAAAGTTGATTTTATTTTTTTTCAAGCCAGGCCTCTTCTCGCGAAATTTGGCATCCAACTGGTCAAGACGGTTGAAATAATATTTGCCTGTTCTGCCTTTTGCAAGGTAATCAATTAACAGGATTCGTTTCGCATCCCAAAACACCCTGGCCATAACCTTTCCGGCGGATCAACTTCGCTTTTTTTTGGCGCTAAATCACCGGCTGATGTTTAGTTTCTGGCGTATAATGGTGGATGTATCATCCATGGTGAAAGCCCCCGCGCAAAATCAGTCAGATACCTCAGATAGAATCGGCCCAGAGATTCCTACGAAGATCGTTGACGCATTTCCTTTTGATCTGCATTCAGTAAATGCGGCACCCATTTTTTACAGAGCTTTTGCATCCCTAATTCTTTGTGCAAAAAGTTTCGCACCCTTTCTTCCGAGATCCTCACAGCCTCAGTTCCCTCACTCACCTTCACCCGCATATCGTGGTTTGGCCGTCCTTCACTTTGTTCATCTTCGAGAGATGTGCGACCACGTTTCATTTAACTGCCCACTTTTGAAAGGCTGACATCGAAGAGTTCCCATAAACTTGTGTCAACTCCGGATGAATCTCCTTAGGGATTAATCCATCCATCCAAAAGATCACCGCACGATATTAACGTTTATTAATTTTAACGAAAAACACGAATATTAAATGATGAGTTAAATTATTTTCACATTGTACATATGAGCAAAGTCTACCTATCGTTGTTTTAACAAAATCTATAAAGGAAAATGAAACAAGACAAGAAATTCCTACCTGTGGCATTTATTAATTTTTTTTCTAATATCAAGTTAGAAGACTGATCAGCTGATCAGCAACGGCAATGGATCGGGAAGGCACCATGGTGCAGGTGATTCGGTTTACCATCTTGGTGACAAAGAAACCACAGTAACCAGAAATGATCGATTTGTTCAAATTCATGCAGCGGCGGACTAAGGCTAAAGCGGGCCCCAGGCAACATTGTAATTTCGGGCCTATTTTTCAGTTATGACACATACTTTGCGTTTGGTAGTTTGGTTTTAAAGCATATAGTATGTAGTTCTATTTAATTATCGGATTCCAAGAAAAAAAAAGGAAAAAAATAATATACATGTACAATACAAAAATTAAATAAACATAATTTATTAAAACAAACAATAATACTTAAACAAATATTCCCAGATTTATTAGCCTTTTTTTCTCTCTTTTAATTCTGCAAAGTCGTCAATTAGTTGTCATAATTAATAAAGTTATTTAATAAAAAAAACTCTTTTTCTAGATAATTTGATTAAATTTTATTATTATTAAATATTAAATCTTCAGAATTATGTTTAAATTAGCGAATGTTGTATTAATACTATTTTCCTGAATAAATGACCAGATGAATACAGGCGAAGTAATATTTTCTTAACTTAAAAATCTTAAATTAAACTTAAATTAAACCGGAAGCATTTCTGTGATATATTATTTGAGTAATTGTATAAATATTCTAGATGTAAGGTAATGGAAACCAAATCTCTGTAAAACGAATATTGCATTTTATTAATTGTATAATTTCTGCCACAATAAATAAATAAATATTCTAAATTGTAATACTTAATTTTTCAGTTTTGCTAGGTTTAAATTTTGTTCATAACATTTTAATTCCTCTATTAAAAAGTCACTAACATCACTATCATGAAAAATTGTTTTGAATTTATTGTTAATAGTTTTATATCCCTCAGATCTTTTTTTAATGTTTATATTATTATAATATTAACTTTAAAATGTTCTTTGCCACTAAATCTTATTTCATGTTCTGGAATTTCATCATGAAATAGTTTTCGTATTTTCTGCCGTTTTTTATCATTAATATATGCAATATCTTTAACATTTTCTGTTTCTTTTTCTAAATTATCAATTTTATCTCTAACAGTTTGTATGAAATCTATCAATGAATCATATATTAAAACTGCTTTATTTAGGGATTCGTCTTTTTGTTGAAGAGTCTTGTTCGAAACATATATTCTCTCTATCTTTTTCAATATAGTAAGCAACAGTACAAACTCAAATGTATCAAGTTTTTTATATATGTAAATTGGCAGCTTCGGACCTTGTTAATGGTTTTTCATCTTTGTTTTAGGAAAAATTACGTAAACAATGTTTAATTTCTTCATAATTTTCCTTTAAGGATCCCACAGCATCGGAACGAGCATACCACCTGCTGTTACAAATAGGTTTAATACTCAAGTGTTTGCTCTTACACAATTTTTGTAATGCATTCCACCTATGTGTAGAACTTGAAAAAAATATGCACAATTCCAGAACGATATTGAAAAAAGTGGTCATTTCCATGCAACTTTCGACAGCAGCATTTCCAACTAAATTTAATGAATGATTTGCGCATGGTATAAAATGGGCAGAAAAAAATATGTTCTTTTATTCTGGATTGGAGTCCCTTATATTTACCTGACATATTGAACGCGTTATCATAACTCCTGTTTCCGACAGTTAGTGATGTCTAAATCTATATTATTTCAAAATTCTAAAATAACTTTCTCCAAGTTTTCACCAGTATGAGAAAATATAGGTAGAAATCCCAAAAATCTTTCTTTTATACCACTTGGAAGAACATAGCGAATAATGACGGCCAGCTGAGCTACGTAAGATATATCAGGTGTTGAATCAATAATTAGAGAGTGGATCCATGTTTCGTCGACTGTCACGAAACGACGCAGAAACTTCTTCGGATTGCACTTAAACAGCGTCAAACACTGCTCTGAAGTGATCTCACGGTTGCGCTTGTTGTCCGGAGTGAGCAAACGCGGCACCCATCTTTCTCATGCCCAAAATTTCATGCAGGATATGACCCACGCGATCGTTTGAGATGCCTACTTTCCCAGCTATCTCGCGCACCTTCAATCGGCGGTCCGCCAATACGAGATCGTGGATTTTTGTCACATTAACCTCCGTGGTAGCCGTTTTCGGGGCACCTGGACGTAGCTCATCAAAAACCGACGTACGACCATGTTGAAACTCGTTGAACCAATTTTTGATGGTCGCCATCGAAGGAGAAGAGTCACCGTACACAGCATCCAAACGCTCTTTGATTTCGCTGCGCGATTTCCCTTCTAAAAACAAGAATCGAATCACCGACCAATATTGCTCTTTTTCCATTTTTCTAAAATCCGCGGACACTCCCGCTTCCAGTAGTAGTTTATAGTACCGGTGCCGCAGTTTGCATATTTTTGCATGTGTTCCCGCAAAAGTAGATCGAAATCGGATAAATATTCCAAAGCACCTATATAATTACCATTATTTTCACTAAAAAACACTTCATTTTTACCAGGAAACGCTAAAGAGTATGAAGAAATAAATTTGATTGTCGCTACCACACGTTTAAATACTTCCCTCCAATATTTTTTTTTCATTTATAATTTGTTTTTCCAGTTCAATGCGTCCGGTAATTTTAGATCGCGTTATAAAAAATAAAATGGCGTTAATGTGGTGACTGGAGTTTTCATGCTCTTCAGTCTTTCAACGCTCTTTTATGGGTTGTTAGCTTGGAACATAATTTACAAACGTAACAGTACAATAAGTTGTTGGTTTCAGTAAAAGCCAACCAATCTCTTTTAACTTTTTACTCGCCATTAATTGTTCTGAAAAAGGAGGCAATAGTTAATTTTCTTGTGATTTGTTTTGACCCTTCGTTGCATACGTTCAGGAGACACTGATTTTAAATAGCTACGTTTGACTTTTTAAACACGTGCATAGTAAAGGCTCGACAGGCGCGAGGCTCGATCGAATTTACACACATCGACACTCACGGGCGTGGATGCATAAGCACGGGAACGCTCGTCCACACTTGTCGACTTTATCAATCATCGATTCGGCATAATTTGGATACGTTTCAGAAATAATTACGAATATCCTGTTTTTCTGTTAAATAAAAAAAAAAAAAATTATTTATTAAAAAATTAAAAACCTATTTTTCGGGCCCCAAAAATGACGGGCCCTAGGCACGTGCCTAGGTTGCCTAGGCCTTAGTCCGCCCCTGAATTCATGAGATTTAGGACATTTTCATTTCAAATTGAACCACACATTACTGATCACCTCAGTACCTAATAGTTGATGAATAAATGCTGGACTTCTGTTAGCAATATATGTATGTATTTATAACCAATTAATATTAATCATTGTATACTAAATCAATTCTAAGCCTTAGGAAGTCTACAATAGTCAAGAAAAAAAAACAGAACAGGCAGATAACCACGCCCCAACAGGAGCACTTTATTAGCTTAATATAAGCCATAGCAAAAAAAAAACAATCTAAACTCATAAGCTTAATCTATATAAACGTAAATATAAACGTAGCCTTAACGTATTTACCGATTTCAACCAAAATTTCACACATCTTTGATATTCGTCTATAAATGGTTTTTGTGAAGTTCGGTTGATATCGGAAAACATATGTGTGTGTGAATAAACACCTGCATTTCAGTACATTTTGGATTTTTTCCACACATTAACATTGCGTATACAGCTCAACGGTATGAGCGCGAGTTACATATATGAAAGGAAACACTTATACTTATTTTTTTAAATATTTTATTTAAACACGTCTGAGCCCTCTTGTTGTAAGATCACGAATGATATTCTTAGTCTGTAAAATATAGAAACAAATTACGAGTACTTTAACGTAAACAAATATCGCGCAAAAGGAAACAGAAAGCTCACCACAGCTAGTAACAAGAGCTTGGCTAGGGTTTTAATCCAAGCAGTGGAGTTATCGCATGTAGAAACCGTACTCTCATGCATTTGGCTTGACTTGGTTTGTGCTTAACTTGTAAACAAGCCACGCAAGTACACCAATGCCAGCAATGTCACACTCAATGAGTACAGTCGTACAAGTACGTAACTCGCGATAGACATTAACATTTGTTGTTGTTATTGCTCTTTCTGCAGCTTTGGCAAACGTATATGTGTGTTGTGCATGCGTGAAATAAAACATAAATTTAGTACATTTTGGGTTTTTTTCAAAAATTAACTCAGCTCATACAAAAGGTGTACCCAAACGTCTCTCAAAATTACAGAGATCATTTGTTGGTTGAACGAACGTGTTATATTAGCTACTAAAAACTAAAATTCAAAATGAAATTGCCGGTGTATTAAAGACATACAAATCAGTTGATTGCGCAACTAATCAAGATGATGCCGTCAACTACCCACCAGAACTTTTTTACTCATTGGATTTGACAGGATTGCCACCCCATAATTTTCAATTGAAAGTAGGATCGGTAGTCATAATGTTACAAAATACTAACCAACCGCGTCTTTGAACGGCACACGGCTAGCAGTGAAAAATTAACTTTACAAAGTGATCGAACCAGCCACTCTAAAGGGAAAATATAAGCGAGAAGATGATTTGATACCCCGCATCCCAATGGTACCAACTGACGTAGCATTTGATTCGAATTCAAACGACTGCAATTTCCAGTGCCGCTTGCTTTCGCTATGACCATAAATAAATCCCAGAGTCAGTCAGAGTTGAGTGCTTGCGCCGTTAATCTTGAAAACCCATGCTTTTCTCATGGACAGTTGTATGTTGCCTGTTCCCGCGCCAGGCAATCAAACAAAAAAATATCGTGTGCCATAAAGCATTACGTACAATGAAAATATCGTAACATTATTAATAAAGTCTTGCAGTGTACGAAATAAATAACTAATTTTTATAATTAATCATTATTTATTATTCTTCCGTGCAGGGACGGGTTAAGAATATCCCTGCAGCGGTACCTCTCGCTTGTCGTAAAAGGCGACTAAAACAAAGGTAAACAAAAATCACATCTAGGCAATTTAGAAAACACCAAGGTGAGCCTAGGGACACATATACCACCATTAAACTGCCCCACAAGTGTACATGCATGCAAATCAGTGGGTTGACACGACTGGAGATCACCGGTGTTGTAAGAGTAAGATCAAACAAAAAAATCTCGAGCATGCCCGTGTCACAAAACAAAAAAAAAAGCAGGCCGAAAAACAATTGGTGCAAACAAATGCAAAAACACCAGCATTTGATTGGCCTCAGCGATGAAGTAATCCCAAACCGGGAAGCCTGCCGCAACTTTCTGAGGTCAAACCGGCGGACCCCACAAGCGGACCAGTAGGAATGCAGTTAAGTGGGAAGGTTATGGTCCTACACTTCTGACCATAACAACGCCGGAAAAAGGAAAAGAAGAAAGAAGAAGAATCATTATTTATTATTGAGACATAAATAAAATGATCACTGCGAAATACGCTTTATTTATTTAATTTTTTCTATTGGACTGCGACAGGTTGTGGCTAAAAATCCATGTCCGTAAGCAATGCAAAAAATGGAAAAAATTTAAAAGGGCCCGAAATGACTGCAATGCATTAATTAGACGTGTAAAATTCTTCCACGAACAAAAGTTGAGGCAGAAAGTGCTACAATGTTCCAAGGGTAGCAAAAACTTGTGGTCGTTCGTGAAAAACGTAAAGAATTCAGCCTCGTCTTCAATTCCTACGCTCATTTACAATGACATTACAGCTGTCAGCTCTTTAGACAAGGCCAATCTGCTTGCTGCGCATTTCGCATATAGCTCAACGCTGCCAGATTCCACATTGTCTCCGCCTGTACTTGAGAGCTTTGATTTCACCATGGTACAAATCTATTTTCGCACTCGTACAGTTGCAAGAGTACTAAAAGATCTCAACGTACACAAATCCGCTGTCCCGGATGGTATACCCCCCTTCTGAAGAGGTGTTCTTCTGCGCTGGCAAAACCTCTGCGTAAGCTTTTCCATCTGTCCTACTCTTCGGGTCTCTTTCCGAGTAGATGGAAAACAGCACTTGTCCAGCCAGTCCCTAAAAAGGGAAAATCTTCGTCCCCCTCCTCCTACCGACCCATAGCACTAACGTCCCTTCTTTCCAAGGTCATGGAAACGCTGATAAACCGTCAGTTTATGTAATATCTTGAATCGCGGAAGCTTCTTAATGACCGGCAATACGGTTTTCGCAGCAACAGGTCCACTGGTGATTTGATGGCATATCTCACCGAAAAGTGGAACCAAACGTGTTGACACACTTTTTCAAGACGACTGCTGGCAACCGATCAGGACCGGGAGAGCAGTTGTTTTCCAGGCCGTTAATTTTGTTAACTACCACATCGGTAGTTATACTTACCGAGACGAAGCAAATTTTGGCGCATTTATTTAAATAATGGTAGAAATTGTAGTCGAGTTCGACTGAAAAAGGATGCAAAGAAATTTAATATTGTCTTAGCGTTGGAGGAAACATATATATTTTTTTTTTTTTGTAGGCTTCTACTATCTGTTGGAGCACTCAGGTACAAATACTGATCCATTGTACTGCCAGACAGACACCTTAGACGGCGTTAGAGCTCATGAAGAGCCAGAGCCAAGCTTCTGTTTATTTACTTATGTTGTGTGCGATATTTTTTTTACACAAGTGAACGAAACCTAAAGCTTAATGCAGATTCCGAACGGCGAGAGCCGAGAAGCTTTTTCAAGGCAATGTACAACGTGGGGTTTTGCCAGTGCCCCACTGAGGAGGGATGCCGCGAAATAATCATTTGATAGCGTTGGTGTTATCGGGATCCGAACTCGCTCATCTTGCGTCAGCCGCCGACACACTACCCACTGCGCCACGGCTCTCCCTGAGGAAAGATATGGTGAAACACTAAGAAAACTGAGAGACGAAGGAGACCGTCTTTTGGCATTAATAAATTGATGAAACAGCCTAGGGGCTACGGCACGCAGCGGTTTGGAAAAACGGAAAGAAGCTGCTTTGTAAGTGAAGTAGTGGATTGGACTCAAGGTACGAACGCCATGCCCTAATCTATACAAAAGTATTCCTTTGATGGAAAAAATTACACTGAATTCTGAAATTCCTGTAGATATGAAAGTTGTTCAGCACCAGTGAAAGATACTCACAAAGTACTTTAACTTAAAATCAAATTTTAGACCCAGCTGAATTAATTGATGGTAAACCTGAAATTATCCATCACTACAACGCGACAAAGGATGAACCCACACTTTTGACACGTTGTGCAAAAGCTCTATTATCAAGGCGAGGTTCACGTTCACGGCCGCTAAGAATATTTTTTGCCATGATGGACCATGTAGCAGTTAATAATCGAATTTGGTAAGAATGTAAAACAATTTACTTGGTGATGAATCTGAAGTCGAATCAGTAGTTTGTTTCAAATCACTTACCTCATATGTAACAAAACCAGCGCTAATTGATCGATGTCAAGTACCAACAATGTCAAAGGACCTGAAAATTGTCGTGAGAAACATTTAGGAAAGAAAACTGAACTATGTTGAGGGTGAAATTGTATACTTATATAGAAAAAAGGATTAAAATTGATACTCATACTCAAGAAAGTAATATGATATATGTGTATGTTAGTTTTAAATAAAATATTTTTTGATAACAGAAAATCATTCCCACTTTTTTAAAGCCGACCTTAATTTTTGCATTTAGTTCTGAAAAATAATACATTTCAGTAATATAATCTTGTTTAAAATTAGCCGAAACATTTAAAAATATAATTTTTTTTTATTTTGGTTCTATTTTCAATTTTTTTAACTTTTTTTTTCTACCTTTCTGATCGCATGTGGATACCCTAAGTTGATCAGTAATTCTTACAATGACGTCTTTCCACCTTACGCACTATATAAACTAATGAACCACGTAAATTCAACTGAACAGAATTATTCAACAAACGGAAATAGAAAGCAGATTCCCCTCCTACTTCAGCATAACAGCGCTCTACTGAACCTGAGGCATTTCAAATAGCAGAGCGCGCCATCTCTCTTTTTCTCTTTTCTTTTTTAAGGGAGCTAGTGCTAACTTATAGCATGGGGCACTGCTACCAATGTAGATATATTGTGCCTGCAAACCAATTAGAGGCGATCCTCAGTTTCAGACCAGAGGCATATTTTGTTGGGATGATATTTCAGACTACAGTGTCCCGAAAGGTAGCTGACCAGTCTTCTGATGTCGACTCTATTATATTTAAGGATATTAAAGAATGTTTGTTCAGGGGTCGTATAAATCTTTTCGATTGTCGGAGTCTTTGAAGACAGTTCCAAAAGTGCAGACGATTTTTTCTACTTGTTTAGGAAAAAATTAATATTTGATTCGGGAATTCCGCAGAAAAGTTCGTCACCTATGTACCTTTGACTGGAACCTTTTCTAGCAAGTTGGTCGGCGATTTCGTTGCCATTAACCTCCTTGAGCAACCACCAGAATCTGAACGCGTTTCTAGGCTAGGCGTTGGCTTGGTCCTGCAGGACATCATGGCACACCGTAACGGATTTTGAATTCGTGCTATACGAGCTCAACGCTTTGAGCCCTGCTTGACTGTCTCAGAGTACATTAATGGTTATACTTTTAATGTCATACTCTAAATGTAGGTTGACGCACGTTCGGCTTGGAAGATACTAGGACTCGTTCCCAGAGCCTTTGATAATTTCCGATTTGGTCCAAAGATACTAACGCCAACACCGGAATCCATCTTGGAGCCATCTGTGTACCACCTGAAGCCTTAGACATTTAGCAAGAGATCGCCGTTTTCCCAAGCTGTGCGGTTTGGAATCAGTATCTCAATATCAGTATCTTCTGTCAAAAGTGAACTGTGTGGGTCTGAAACTTTGGTAATTATATCCAGCTCATGAAGATTGTGGAGAATGGGCGCGTGACCCAATGGTCTATATGGACGGTCTGTTTCTGAGCGAATGAGTCTGGTTGCATTACGTGTTGTAACTTTTTCCGTACAAAGGTGCGGTGGAGTAATTCCGATAATGCCTCTTGGGCTTTTCTCCTTTTATAAAGGGGACTAAGATTGTCTTATTTGGGTTTATCGATAGACCCTCTCTGCTACAGCAGTCAGAGATAGATTGAAGCGCAAGTTGCATGCGTTCACAGGCAGTTATTTCGCTTTCACCTGTAACAATAACAACAAGGTCAACGGCGTATCCAATGACTTCATTCATAATCGAGATTAGTTAACTTGTTAAGTAGGTCGTCGATGACTATCGGCCAGAGAAGGGGTGAAAGGACTCCACCCTGTGGACACCCTTTAGCTGCCGATACTATCACAGAGATCTCTCTAGATATAGCTGAATAATATGGCTCTCAAGCATCGCTCTAAATCATAATTCAGTGAGGTGGTCTACATCTCTGTGGCAATGCAGTGGGGATTGAGTTGCAGCCAATGTTATCAAAAGCCCCCTCAATTTCGAGGAAAGTGCAAATTGCAATCTTCTTGCGTGCGAAGCTATTTTCCACAAGCTCTACTAAGTGATGCAGCGCCTTCTTCGTAGATCGTTCTTTGCAGTATACATATTGGTTTGGATGCAGTAGTATCTGATTCTCTAGTATATCTCTAATATGCAGCTCTGTCAATTTTTTCATTGTTTTAGTAGGAAAGATAGGCTGGTAGGGCAATAGGATTTAGGTTGTTCACTTGGTTTTCCAATCTTAGGGTTGAAAACAAGTTTGACTTCTCTCCAGATTTCAGGGATGTAGAGAGCTACCCGTAGTGATAGGATTATATTTAGATTCTTCTGAAGAATAGCAGGAAAGACACCCTCTTTACTTGAGGCTTTGTAAGGTTTAAATGAACCAATTTCCCATTTAACTCTGTCGGAGCCGAAGAGTGTGCCAGAGAAGCTATTTGTTCCATTGTCGATGTAATTTGTGATGCTCATTAGAGCATCAAGAGGTGTTTGCTGCGTAGTAGAATCATGAAAGTGTACCTTAAGCCTGATCTCCGGGATTTTCCTGCCCCGCGGCTCTTACGGGATGTGGATGTGGGACTTGGGACTCTGTATGTCTTAATATTTTTTAGTAATTATCTAACAAGTTTTGTAAGATCCGATTTGAATTAAACTAAATTCAATTACATACATATGTTCGAAATGCACAATCAATTCCAAGAAACAGAACTGCAATAACACTCAAGTGTTTCAAACCAAATTTTCCTGCTTCCTTGATGTCTCACCAACCAAGATGATAAATGTATTTTGTCGGACATCCACAAAGGACTTCGAACAAGACCTACACCCGTTTTGACCGCAAATTAATAAATCAATAGAAAACCACTTTTAATCCAATCAATCCTCCCTTTTTCTTTAGGAATACCGCTGCTACATCACATCGTCACGGGACCTAGATGATCGGCGACTGCAACCAGTGTTGCAGATGATTCGCCATCGTACTTCAATCCCTCGAAACATGTCATATCCTAAGTACAATCATTAATTTTACTTATCCGCACATTTGTTGTCCTTTTTTTCGCCATATGTAAGGATTCGAAAGGATCTGCTCCTCACATTTACGGTTATTTTTTGCATATAATAATAAAAAACACATCATTTACAAGAGAAATGTATACTGTGAAAGAGCAGTCCCCCGGGACGAAGCAGTATCCTTTTTTTTTCCTGGTACTAACCATCTCATATGCGGGAAGGAGCATGGAAGAAGAAAAACATCAAAAGGCCCTCTATACATTGCACTTGTGCGCTACACGATCCCGTTGGTTCCCTCCCAAATTATTTCCCTCAAAGAGCTATATTTCCATCGTCCCGTTTTTGCAACATCTTCAACCTGCCTCGAACATAAACCCTTGCAACCCTCATAATTTAAGTAAGAGAAGTTAAAAAAAGGAAGAGAAAAAAAATTGGAATAATGTCGTTGTAGAAACAACATATCCTTAAATTATTTAAAGCACATTTAGCGCAAGTCTTTCGAATTTTCAATGCTCCACAATAAGAATTATGTATTTACAGAAAAATAAGTAAATACAACTCCCTTGTACCCCACTTACATGCTAAGTGAATACGCTGTTCCTGCTTCAAAGGATAACAGGATAACATCATTCTCGATGCAAAATTGATTTATGACTTCGCACGGTTAATTCCGTGAAATTCATTTTTGCAAGCCTTCTATCCCTTAAGAAAAGGATAACAGACGTACTATAAACGAACAAGGGTAAGAAGGAGGGCTGGTTGGTTCGCTGCAAGAGAAAATCAAACTCACTCACCGAGTCCTTTTGATGCGATTCGCTTAGGTGTACCTAAGCCTATTCTTTCTTTTACCTGGGTAATGAAAATTCTTATGAATTGTTGATGAAGTATGTCACAAAATATTGTGAAAAATTTTACGGTAATTTAGTTGACAAAACAGCAGATAAGCGAACAATTACGAGATGTTTGTTTGTTGTGTGCTGCCGCTGTCGTTGAATGCGGGGGAAATCCTTGCCGAATGCTGGTTAAGCCGGGTTTCGATGGCTTTGTCTTCCAGTGACTTTGACGGTTTTGCATTGTTTGTTGGCGACAAGAGTCTATAAATATTTGTAATCAGTAGCTTTGCAGGATATTGAAAAGAGGTTTTGCGTCACAATGAACATATTATTGTAATACGCATTGGAAAGGATTAAATAGCGAGAGAGAATAGGAAAAAAAATCTTTCATTGGCATAGGTTTGGGTACATAGAAGTTGGAGCCGTGTTGATGCTGGACCCAAACGAAGATATTTATAGATTATGGGAGTAATGAAGAACCCACAATTCGAACTAAAATAAGCCCTTCCTCTGCTCTACTGTGTGCAACAAGTTATCTAGGAGTTATATTTGTAGATCTGATATATGTAATTGCCTTCCCAAAAGGCATGAATTACTGCGAATTATACGCTAATTCTTCTTCTCCCATCACCTCGCTCATTGTTATTCGCTGAAAACCAACTGGAAGTCGATAATTGTACTGACAGGAACTACATAAAATATAAGGTTGACACCATTATCACTTCTGACAATTGCTTTTACGAATATATGTACCTCCTCTTTTATCAGCAAAAGATAAAAATACTTTCACAACAGAGTCAGGTCAACACATCCAACCGCGCATCAAGATTGTATAAAAGAAAAGAAATTACACATTCAATTGCAATACAGTCCTAACGTGCCCCCCGAGTGCAATTAGAGAGCATAATAGGACTTTAGGTGGTTAACCTTTAACTACACATTCCTCTAGCTGCAAAAAACAAAACGTCCAACAATTCGTCCATTCCTTTCGCAGCGACGACAACAAACGTGCCAATTGTCTTACAACAATTTCATGTGAGATATAGGTATGAGAGTCGTTATTGCCAACAGCAATCCACAGGATTCTCGTCCGGAAAGATGTGTGTTTCGACAAAAGGATACAAGATGAAATGTCAATTTGACTTTCTTGGCAGCATTAAAAGGAATCAAATTGCCACTTTGTCGTATGTGTGAGTTGTTATCGGCGACGTGTGTGTCACAAAGTAGCTCAAGTCTGTGTTGGCTAAGGACACTTTGTAAAGTCTAAATGACTATGTTCGTGGGTGGGTAGGAACGTAAGAAACATTCCTGGTGTAATTGTGGCGGATGAAGGAAAGAAGAATTGGTGTTTGGTACACAATTGGGAGTGATTATGCGTTGGGATCGGTATAGTTAGGGAAAAGTTTTTGTTTGCACTTTACTAGCTGGGGACTTTTGTTTTGATTTTTAGTGAAACAACAATGTTGGATTATGGAACAGAGATATGTATTAATAGACACGAAGATTAAATTTTAAGAGCAAGATGAACCTAATATTTAGATAGAGCCTTGGTTAAAAGAGCTAAACACTGATAACTAAAAAGCAAACAAAAAAGTAAATGATTTGCAATTAGATTTCCTGGCGCCTAGAGGCGCCCCAATTTTTTCCTCCCACAGTTTTTTGTTTCTTAAAAACAAAATGCAAGGAAGAGGTTATAAAATGTGACCAAAAAGGATTTATAGGAAAACTCTTTTTAGGAACAGTTATTGTATTCCTTTTTATTTTAATAATAATCAATGTCGACTAGTTAAAAATGCGGTTATAAAAACTGCATCATGTCAAGTTCTCAGAAAATTGATTTTATCACCAAAGGGGAAGGGTTTTTTAACAGTTTTCTCCACAGCGAGACCCGAATTGAGTTATAATTGTGGTAAGTACATAGAAGTGAAATGACCGGTAAAAGTAAAAATATTGACTTTGGTTGTTGAGTCAGTAAAAGCAAATGTGGATTGGAACAGTGGTTGCTTTTTTCTAAGAATAATTTTGGTCGTATACGTCTCTTATTTTTTCTCACCGTGCCAACCATTGTCATTTTTTTTTTTGCAGCAATTTGTAAGAGGAAAAAATATTGTTCATTGCAATCCATCTACTAGGTCCAAAACCATACGTTCGCCTTGATTTTCTTTAGCTGCAGCACCGACTTCCTTTCCGAAATAGGGTTGAATCTTTCCAACGTGACGTGAAAAATTAATCCACCAAAACATAAACTCGAGCAATAGCGTACCGAATTACACTTGGTTTCATACTTATTATATTTTCGGAACGAGCACGAGCGACTAAAACCATAAACTTGAGCCAAAAAGCAACAAATGAATCAAACAATCTTACCAGATGGATTCAATGGAACTAGACTCCAAATTGTATTGTTCCTGAAAACAAACAAAACCGCGATATTCCACAATACAAGGATTCACAACAAAAGAACTGACTGGCAAGCATTTAAGAACATCCTAACAAGAGACCTGCCACACAGAATCCCCTTTAAATGCTCTGACAACATAGATAGTGCTATCTTGATCAACGACACTTCTATATGAAACACAAGGAAGAATACTCTAATTTGCACATACATATGTACCATAGTTCAAGCTGGCGTTTCCCAGAGTAACGTTTTGGGGCCACTACTCTACTTAATATACGCTGCAAACATACCTACCACGACATCGCAACAATCCATGCTAGCATGGACATTTGCAGACGACACTATCATACTGCAATCTGACAAAGACGTAAATGATGCAAATCTCAAACTACAAAACCATTTAAATAATATGTACAATAACATATAATAATAAAAAAGTGGTTCACAAAATGAGGTATACAAATAAATGAAGAAAAGACTATCCAGGTTATCTACACCACTAGAAAAATTGATAGTCCACGTCCTATAACAATTAACAATAAGAACATAAAAATGTATGGTCATTGACAGTAAACTAACATTGAAAGAACACATTCTAGAAAAGAATAAACAAACAATAGACAAACTCCGAAAATGCTACTGGATGCCTGGTAAAAATTCTAGACTGTCAACAGAAAATAAACTTCTGATATACAAAACTATGATTAAACCTATCTGGCCGTATGGGCTACAACTATGGGGCACTTCCAAAACCTCAAACATCCAAATAATCCAACGTACACAAAACAGAATCTTAAGAACAATTACCAACGCAGAATGGTACGTACCAAACACGAAAATTCATGAAGACATAACACACTGTTGCAGACGAAATAAAAAAGTATTGTGTCAAATATCAAAGTAAGATTTTATAACATACAAACGACGAAATACACAATGGGTGGTGTGAATAAAAATTGAGTGTGAGCGTTCCCTTAGAATTTTGTAGAGAACACTCAATCTGGTGTGAATAAAAGTAGTTTTCGTTAAGTTTAACGAAAACCCTCCACTCACATATTTTGACAGTTGAGTGTTTCCTCAAATTTGGTGTGAATAAAGACGAAATGTATTGAGAGATCACTTGAAGAAGCTGAGTGTGCATAGGTGGTGACTTAAACGGAAAAAAGTGAAAAAAAATGGAAAATATTGTTTCGGATGAGGAATACTTGGAGGGTTTAATGGAAATACCATAAAAAAAAAGAAATCTGGAATGGAAGACGACAATTTTGTGAAATTGTTGCAATTTTACCCATGCTTGCTGGATAAAAGCCAAACTCCAGAAATGAAAAATAAAAAGCAAGCTGCGTTGGAAGCTGCATGGCATTAATTTAAGCACAATGCAAATCAGAAAAAAAATAGAAAATTTGAAGGCCCGCGTCAAATCAAAAGGGGATAAGAAAAAAAAACGGCCAATCTTCCCATGATTTTAAAAGATCATGAGAAACAATTACTGAATTTAATGGATTATAAAAATAATCCAGTCTTAAATAAAATACCAGGTACATATATATATTTTTAAATTGACAATTATTGTGGCTATATACAATTATAAAAACTTTAAAACACTTAAATGCATTACAGGTGGAGAGCAATGCGGCGTGCCGGATACCAATAAAGATCCTGATGAAGTTGCGCATCTCACATTTCAGAAGGAAGAATTGCCAGGATCATCAAGTAGCGCACCACAATTCCGGCAAGTTTCAAAGACTAGAAGAAGGAATGAAGATTTTCAAAATTCAGTACTTGATCTTCAGAGGACAGTTCTTCTACAACAAAAAGAACTAAATAAAGAAAAAAAAGATCTAAATGTTCTACAAAGGGAAATATTTACGTTGCAAAAGGAGAAGCTACTCTTAGAAATACAATTGTTAAAGAAAAATATAAATTAAATAAAATATCATTCTATACATATATATTTACTGCTTAAAATGTATTTCAAGGGGGATATATATTAGTACACTACTTTAAAACTATTATAACATAAAGAAACCTTGAATTATTGATGTTATTTCGCTTCTTCTGGATACTCCTCGTTTGTAGACAGTGTTATTCTCTTCAGAATATTCAGGTACAGGAGCTTCCTGCGACGGTAACGTATCACTTTCTGGAAAGTCTTCATCTTTAAGATACTTTGCTATATTATGCAATACAAAACAAGCTATTATAATTTTCGGCACTCTTTTTGTAGCTAGCCTAACTCGGGAAGCCAGTAAAGGGAATCTTCGTTTTATTTGTCCAAACATACGTTCAATAATTACCCTTTCCCGAGTATGTAATTTGTTATATTTTTTTTGGGCTTCTGTGACCGGATTCCTGTAAGACGTCATAACCCATGGTGTTAAACCATAGCCTTCATCTGCAAGAATAATAGCTCAGGCCGAATTATTATTAATAACATTAAAAACAGATGAATTTCGCCAAATTCTTGAATCATGCACAGATCCTGGCCATTGGACATCAACACTTGTGAAAAATTCCTTAGCATTGCAAGTAGCTTGTACATTCAATGAAAAAAAACCTTTGCGATTCAGGTACTCATCGCCATGTACATGAGGTTTTAAAATCTCTATATGAGTGCAATCGAGAGCACCAATTGCACTGAGAAAACAATACTTTGTTTGCCATTCTTCTTTAGCTTTTCGCAGTTCCTCGATCGACGAGGGAAATTTTATCCATAAACTTGCTTTCGCACATATAGCACAACAAACTTGCCAAATAATTTTCGATACAGTGGATCTATGAATTCCAATGTCTTCGCCAACTCCAACTTGGAATCCTGGGTCACCAATGTATCGAAGAAATATTTTCATCTTTTCAATTTTCGGTATAGCACCACCACGGGTTTCTTCAGGAATATCGGAAAGGAACTGATTGCTTAACCATTCCATGTTATTAAATTCGAATCTATACAGGTTCTTGATTATCTCCCGTATTCCCGAAACGCCGTGAATTATAAATTTTCGTTTTTCTCGGTTGTATATTTAAGATTACTGAAAAATAATATAGTAACAATATACAAATATAATAATAATATTTAGTCTGCACTCACTTTTGTTGATTAATATGCAAGATTGACAAGTAAATTTGACAGCTCTCCTTTCTAGTTTTCAAACTTCAAGTCGAGGGAACGAGCCTACTTTTATGAAATTCTTTATTCACACCAAATTGAGTGTTCCCTTTTAGCGAAAACACTTCACTCCTAGGAGACCTCTAGGAGTGTTCCCTCTGTTTTTATTCACACCACCCAATATCCCAAATGACGAACAAACACAAATACGAAGACTCAAACGAACAGACCAACACCTAATCGAACGGTTTGGGTAAATGCTGGGTACATACATCATCAGGGAAATAAAACAACATCGTGCGACAACAACGAGCGACAGGAGGCGCTCGGTGCGAACCAAACCTCAAACGTTTCGGGTGGATTAAATCCCACTTGTGCCATCTACTCCTACACACGAGTGAAAACACAATTGTAAATGATATTGGTCCTACATTGTACGTAACCCTTACAAATTTTAAAAACTTCAACTAAATGTTAATTTAAGACAGGTGTTGAATAAATGGAAAAAAACAATTGCCATCAAAATACAAAACGCATCAACATATAACGGGTCGAAAACGACCCAGTTTGACAGAATTGACAGAAATTAAAAAAGCACATCAAGCATGGATGAAAACGTTGATGCAGTGAAGAAAATTGTTTTTGAGAGTTGTCGAATCGCTATCAGAAAAGTTGCTGGGGATATTGGAATATCGTATGGAATATCGGCCATACAATTTTTTCAGACATTTTTTTGATCAAACCTGGTAGTGTTCCAACAAGATGTTGCGAGATGCCATGTATCGGGTGTTACATTGGTGTTGTTGCAAAACAAATTCCCAAAAGATGCAATGTGGAACGGCCAGCAATATCGTGCGATTTAACATCCTAAGAATTTATCTTTGTCTGCCGCTAGTTGGTGGCGAAGACAAATAACATATGGCCAGCAAGAGAACAGAACCATTCGAACCATTGGTAAGATCCAAGTCCGACTTACGAGTATGTAACAAAATGGACGTCTCAAATCGAGTTTGAGTAAATGAAACCGAGGAGGCTAACTTAATAATACAGGGTGTCCCACGAGCAGTGTGCAAAAAAGCTAGAGCGTCTAGGTCTGTTCAAGACAAGAAAAAAATCGTACGGGCGGGGGTTTTTTTCCTCCCGTTTAGCCGGGAGGGGCAATTTTCTAAAAAAAATTGACTTAATTTGGAAAAAAAAATATTAAAAATCAACAGTTACATCCACAATGCCGTGATATACTTTTTTGTAAAGCCAGAAACCTCTTCTTTCATCTCGTTTTTAAACGAAGCTGTTTTAAGGAATAGTTTTTGCGAAATTAATTTTCAAACTCAAAATTTTGAAGAAAAAAATGAAAAAAAAATTTCGAACTATTTTTTTTTCAAAATTGTATGTAATTAAGTACTAATTTTTTTTCAAAAATTCAATTCTTTTATTAGTTTTTAACTAAAAACAGAAAACCGGATGCAAAAATGTCTTGTAGTTTTTGAGAAATTAAAAAAAACCCGAACCATTTTTTTCTAAGAAAAACCTTTTGTTTTTGGTTTTAACGCGGCTGGACTTGTAGGCAAATTAATGTATAAAACATTGACCTCTTTTTATTATTTTTAAAAAATTCGGAGTTTTATTATAATAAATTTTCAATATGATCCCCATTTTTTAGAAGGCAAAGATTATATCTCCTTCTAATGGTTGCACATAAGTCTATGCTTGACAAATTTTCCTGCAATTTGACTCCAGCGACTTCAATCCGTTCTTTCAGTTGTTCCAAAGATACTATTTCCACTTCGTATACATAATTCTTCAGGAATCCCCACACATAAAAATGTAGAGGAGTTAAATCTGGTGATCTAGGTGGCCATTCCGTGGGCCAATTTAATCGTAGATTAAATTATCTGCTATGGCCAAAGGAACGTTGTCCATCAAATCGGGCAAAAGGTCTCGTATGAACTGCAGGTATGATTCTCCATTAATAACGGCATTCAAAAACCGGGGCCCGATTACAGTTTGTCCAACAATACCAAGCCATTACAACATTACAGCTAAAGCGGTGTTGTGATTTATTTTGTTTTTTGTTGTGTGGATTGGTGCTACTCCAATGATGCAAATTGTGGAAGTTAGTAACCCCATCTCGCAGACGTCGGTGGATTCTTGAAAACATGTTACGACTGGGACACCTCCGATTGGGATATCTTTCAGCGTAGAATCTTTCGGCTTCACGATCTCGACCATTAGCTAAACCGTAGAGAAGTGCATGTCCGTTAATTCTTCTCGAGAGTATGTGTTGATGAGTTAACATCCAATTTGGAAATGGTTTTTTATTAAAAATGCGATGCCTTTTATTTACATTTGGGTTGCAAATATTTTGTTTTTCAATAAAGCAAAATTGCGGTTTTATTGTCTTAAGGTCCTAGCGGGTAGAACTCATCGGCGGCGGGCGGACCCAGGTCAGTTTTCAGGCGTTATCAATGAAAAAAAAGGATTAATCCAGGGTTATTCCAATACTGTGTCACTTTATTGTATCCTCATAAAATTCCGATTTTTTTAAAAATAATAAAACAGAGGTCAATGTTTCATACATTAGAAAAAAAAAATTTCTTAGAAAGAAATGGTTCGGGTTTTTTTTTAATTTCTCAAAAACTACAAGACATTTTTGCATCCGGTTTTCTGTTTTTAACTAAAAACTAATGAGAGAATCGAATTTTTGAAAAAAAAAAATTAGTATTTAATTACATACAATTTTGAAAAAAAAATACATAGTTCGAATTTTTTTTTTTAATTTTTTTTTCAAAATTTTGAGTTCGAATATTAATTTCTCAAAAACTATTCCTTAAAACAGCTTCGTTTAAGAACAAGATGAAAAGTATATCACGGCATTGTGGATGTAACTGTTGATTTTTAATAATTTTTTTTTTCAAATTAAGTCAATTTTTTAGAAAATTGCCCCTCCCAGCTAAAGGGAGAGGAATAGACCCCCCCCCCCCCCCTCCCATACGATTTTTTTCTTGTCTTGACCAGACCTATTCCAGCTTTTTGGCACACTGCTTGTGGGACACCCTGTATATTTCTTTAAAGATATTTTATTATACTTTATTCCGTCAAAACTTTCTTCAACCATATTTCACACAACATTTTTTATTCAATAAAAAAATGTATATCAACCCTGTATACAGGGTTTATAAACAATATTGGTCAAAGTTTATAGCTATGCAAAGACCCTCGCCTTTTCCTCTCTGATATTATTTAAGATTTTTGCCGTTGTCGTCCTTATAGTTAAGTAATACGAGTATAACTCTCCCGCCATTTCTCTAAGATGCCGATCACTCGTAAACCAATGGTTTGATGGATTTTCAGTGGGTGCATGACGCAAAATTCTTGTGCGGCCTAAGAAGATATGTATATTGTGCTAAATAAGCCAGTTAGACCGGAATATCCTATATTTTTTTTTATTAAACTTGCGGATTAAACTACTCGTAGCAGGAATAGAAGCATTTTTTCATTAAACACTCTACGTTTATAAGATTTAAACACACTCGTATGGTGTGTGTTCTGTGGTTTCGTTATCTTATAGGCAATCCACGCTTGACTTCTACGATCTCCTAACCTACGATACAAAAATAGTACTAGGAGATTTTAATGCAAAACTGGACAAAGAGGACATACTTGAGTCGATCGCGGGGAGGTATAGCCTACACGACACCATGTCCGAAATTGGACGCCGGCTACTTGACTTGCTGGCGGGGCGTAATCTCCTTCTAGCTATGTAGTACACGATTTTTGCATCACAACTTCCATAAAGGAACCTGGCGGTCCCCTGATCAATCGACCATCAATCAGATTCATCACGTTGCGATCGACGGAGCCAAAATTGACTCGGACCAGTATCTTGTTGTATCTTGTTGTAGCCAAGGTACGAATGAGAATATCAAGGATGCTACGAACTAGCATCCACAGAACAACTGTGGGAGCATTGCGAGCGCGCCATTCATAGACGCTGCCTCTGATGTGCTGGGCTTTCGATCGCCGCCAGTTAGAAAACGGTGGTAGCAAAGAAAATTGTCTACAGAGCCATGCTACATAGACATGGACAAGAGCACGTAGAACGTGAAATCGAAGAGATGGAGAGATGCTACCGTAGGCATGAAACTCGCAAGTTTTAGGAAAAGTAAAACCAACAAACCAGGGCTATAAAACCAGAGCAGAAGCCTGTAGGGATGAAGACGGACAACTAGTAGTAGAGTCACAGTCGATGCTGAGAATATGGAAGGACCACTTCTGTAGACTGTATAACGGCGAGGATGACATGATACTGCTGTCAGGCAGAATGATCCATTCGGAACGGACGAAGATGCAAGAGAATTACATCCACCCGATCTAGATGAAAAATCGAAGCTTAAAACTAATAAAGCCGCGGGTGCGGACGGTCTGTCTGCTGACCTATTTAAAGCTGGAAGGGTGCATGCACTAGCTCACCAGCTCACCAGTGCTCGCAGATGACATTGATGTAATTGGACAAGCACAGTGGAACGTAAATGAAGCGTTTAAAAGCTTTGAAGCAGAAGCAGCTAAAAAATGTCTTTCGGATAATGAGGTAGAGACGACCTATCCTATCATCCAAAAAGAAAGCACAACACCGAGGTCTTGGCCAGAAAATCAGAATTGGCAGCTACAACTTCGAAGTGGTCAACCAAGCGACAACAACACCAGCGTTAAGATTAAATGCAAGAGGCAAATGAGAAGTAGAGCCTTCTCTCGAAAAACCAAGGTAGCATTATATAAATCATTGAACATCGGCGCAGAGGCCTGGACCTTGGATAAGGATGCCTCATTGAGGCCGCTTCTAGGAAAATTCTGCCTTCAATCTATGGTATACATTTAAACCCAAGGGACGGCACAGCGGAGGACGACCGCATAAAACAAGACAATCATCGAAGTTTCGACTCGAAGTTTCGACGATGGTTGATGGTCTTCAATTCTAGCACGAGCGGAATCTTGTATGCCTTCAGACCCATAACTTTGGACAAAAATATTCATAAAGAATAAACGGTTGGGAACGATGTCGAATCGACTTTTCAGCCAGGGGTGTGGTGGATACAATATTTTCTTCAATATGCACTATTCTTATGCGTTTTGGTGCCACTGCCTCCTGTAAGGAAAATATTATGCAAAATCGGTTAACAACACGCCGATTAGCTATCGAATATGATGAATTATTGTTGAATACTCTTTACTTGACACACAGAACCGTAATTTTCGGATCAAATTTCTAGAATCACGGTAAAATTACAAAGATGAAAATTCCAAGCGGATCTAACTGTTTGAAGTTACGTTTTTTCCAACACTTGGAAGTTTTCTTTTTAAACATGCTTGTCTCATGAGAAGAGAGTTGCTGATCTCTACTTAATCGAAATAATTTGTGAAAAATTATACATAAATTAAAGAACCTATTTCGACTTGGATGTTCATGGTGCCCATCTTATATGAAATAAAATAACAATACAAGACAAGTACAAAATTAAATAATGGCTGATTAGAGGCTTTTGGTGCCTTGTAGGAGAAAGGCACTTGGAGAGAGATACAGTTCACTTGAACTTAAACGAAAGCTCAACCTTTAAGCATATATTTTGACACTGACGAATCTGTTAAGGCGCATAAACCAAAAAAAAAAAAAAAACACAATCAAATAAAAAACAGGATCGAAATTAACACTTATAAAGTATTCAACACCCCATCGATTAAAAGTCGCCTCTCCACTCTCATTCGCAGCAAAATTTTAACATCCCAAGCAATACTAATTGCTGCAATAAATAATCCAGGACAAAAAATACAATTGTGTCCTGGTCTTGCCTCATATTCATTCATATTTAGATACGAAACAGTCAGAAAAAAAGAGGAAATATTTCATAGCAGAAGGTCCTACAATAAGCCCTCTTCATTTCAAGAGGCAATGGACACAAAAAGTCATTCCTACTCGTATTTCTTTTTTTTTCCAAACACATATTCTACACCGAATTAGATTCGAGGTATCCCTGTGCATTAAAACCGATTTCATGCTGAGTTTTTTATTACACAAACATATTTACATATTTCCGAGCCCTTCAGGATATAATAAACACAGGGGCGAATCAGAGGCAAGCGAAAAAGAATCGTAAGTCGGCTCAAAGGTAATTTATCTAAAGGATATCATTTGTTGTCTTTCTCTCGTCTGTTTGTTTGTTGCTTCCTCAATGGCATCAGCGGTGGTGGAAGTTTTATGAGTTAATTATTTTAATTCTGACTTCGAGGACAATACTGCATTTTTATGCAGAAAAAAAATTGTAGCCATATACAGATTCAGAAATCCATGCCCGTGTGCGAAAAGAGCGGTGGTATATGTATCTACATAGTACATACATAGATGTATTGTACGAGTATCTATAATGAAGTAATTGCCCGGCTGTTGTCAATATATCAACCCGAGCAGTGACGTCCAGGATTTATGCGTTCGAAAACCTGTTTTTACCTCTTCTCACTATTAGCCATACACTTATGTGTACCGTGGCGCTTCTCTATTTAATAGTCACGAGAACTTCCTGTTTTCGCCCTTTTCTTCTCCATATTGTTTAGATATACTCGTACCTTTGTGAATGAAAATTTGCATTTTTATTACAATACCCGCAATGTTAACTAATTAGACGGTGGAAAGTGCTTTGACGTACGAAAGATTTATTCATTCAAGAGGCGTTCCTAGTGTTGATGAAACTTTGAATAGAAGTCATCAAGATTTCGTTACTAATATGCCTAGTCCTTAAGGTGATAAATTAAATAGTTGGTTTTGTTCAGCGTAAATTCACTGGGTGTAACATAATTAAAGGCATGACATGAAAGGAGACACGGATGTTCATGAAAAGAGTAATTCACTGATTATTCAGTGTTGTTTAATTTATGGAAGATAATTTAACTTTAATTTTTCTTACGATAATTTTTGATTCAGCGATCTATTTATGCAAATATATATTAATTTACGAATTCCTAAGTATTGCGAAGCAACTGGCTATGCGTACTCTTTCAGATAAATCCTGAGAAATTGTCATTTTTAAAATATCATTTGTCACTACATCTGGAATCTGTGCATTCTTCAGTTCTTTTAACGACTAGTGAAATTCATTTGCACTAACTAATAGACAGAAGCGGTACAAATGCCATTTCAAATGCCTTATGAACTAAAAGCCAATTTCAACGAATTGATATAAAGGAAGTCATTTTAAATGCATTTTAATTATATTTCTCAGAACTACTCGTATCTTATGTTAGACACAAAATGTTTCCTGATTATTTGATGGTTTTGCTTTTCTTACTTGCTTAGTTACTTATCAGGCCAGCGACCCTTGGAGGGTCTGACACTGAGCGAGAGCCCACTTCGTTCAGGCTGTTTCGGGCAGGCTGTTTCTAATCGGAGTGTCCAAGCTCCTGATGTGATTACTTGGCCTCTGAACCGGAGGCTCGATCTATGTACCTTGCTTTCTCGAACCAGCCGGATGGGATTCGGAGACCCTCTTTGCTGGAGCGTGATCGTCCATGCTCTCGATGTAGTCGACGGATTTTTGCCTTCTGGACTACATCCGGTAATTCTGGACTTCCTTGTTAGGAATTTTGACCCTAGCTGTTTTGATAGGCTGAAATAGGACCGGTAGCTCAGAGTGATTCTTCGTCGGATTTCCACTTTGTTGTTATTTGTGGAGTTAACATTTGCCCCGGGGTAGACAAACTCCTTAACTAGCTAAAAATTATATCTACCGATAGTTAGGTTCTGCCCAAGGCGGTGTTCGACGAAGCGGTTCTTAATCGACAGCATATATTTTATTTTTTCCTCATTTACTTTTAAACCAACGAGGCCTCTATTGCGGCGCGCTGGGAGCTTGCAATGATGTCAATGTCGTCTGCGTAGCAGTTGGACGTTCTTGAGGAAGATAGTGCCTTAGTGTTGATACCTACCTGCCTCCTTGCCGAAATCCGGTACATGTTTGGAAAAGTTCGGCGGTAATTGCACAATGCATCGTGGGTCGTTCAGTGTGGCGCAACATATCCGAATCAATTTTACTGGGATTCCAAAATCGGCCATCGTTCTGAACAGTTCTTGCCGATGAATGCTGTCGTACACGGCTTTAAAGTCGATAAAAAGATAGTGAATATCGACTTGGAACTTGTTGGTTTTCCTCCAGGATCTGGCGTAATGTGTATCTGATCTACAGTCGATTTGCCAGGCCGGAATCCAGTAGTAGGAGCACGTGTGGTGCAAAACGGCTCAAGACGTTCACATAGTACACTGGATAGGATCTTGTAGGCGACATTGAGCAGGGTTATGCCTCGGTAGTTTGGGCAAGATATAGGATCGTCTTTTTGGAATATAGGGCAGATAGAGCTGGTATGCCAGTCGTCGGGCATACTTTCATCCTCCTAAATTTGACAGATGATCTCCGAGAAGGGGAAGAAACAATATGGCTATCGTCGGTGCAGTACAATTTAAGATATTTTGTAATTCTGCATAAGTTTTACTTTTTTCCTCTTAATTTTCGAATTTGATTTCTCTTTTATTATTATATTATTAATTACCATTTTAATTACTATATTCATAAAAACAAAAACTTTTCTATTAGTCAAAAATCAAAAATTCAATTAAAACTGAAAATTGAACTAAACCTACCCTTCTACTCAGCCTACCTTATCATGGTCCAAGAGATCTAACTAACGTTTTGCCAGTGGACGCCCATCCGGCAAAAATTAAGAAACTGCGCCAATTATTTCTAGTGAACCGAGAGACTCTAGACAAAGGCGTCCATGATCATCCCTCCCGAAGACCTCGCTGATACTCAGATGAAGACTTATTGACCGATGATTTGTCGGGTTTGGAGGTGTCTTTACCCTTTCTGGTTATTGGTTGTACTACCGTTGTTTTCCAATGCATAATAGAAGTCATTCAACACGCAGCGTAGACTAGATAGATACATAGATAAATTTTTAATTTACGTCAACATTTTACAATTGTTGAGTTATAGCGCAATTTACAGAGATTTGATATTTAAGCTTTATCTTTCTACTGTATAATTATACTATATTAAACTGAATACGAATGCAAAATGAGGATGTTATTCTTTGAAGGTGAATACGTTAAAACATTCAATGCAGAGAAAAAAAAATAAAAATTTAAAATAAATAAATAAAAAATAAATAAATAGAAATAAATAAATAAACAAGTAAATAAATTAATTAATATAAAATCAATTAGTAAATAAATGATAAATTATAATAATAAATACTAAGTCCTGATAAGAATTTTAATCAACATAGATAATACCTTAGAAACCCTGACTTCCTTTCATGTTAAATTTAAACTATTATAAAGGGGGTTACTGGGAAATTCGCATCTTAGTTTGAAATTTTCAGTAAGATTATCAATTCTGTGAGAGATCAATTCGACATTAGCTCTAGCGGATTTCTATATAAGAATGCCAGGGGAGATTTGGCATAATCTTTAGTATTTTGTTTTGCATAATTTGCAATCTTTTTAAATGAGACTTGGCGCATTTCCCCCAAATTGGACAGCAATATAATAAAATTGACTGAAATATTATTTTGTGAATTAATATTTTGTTTTCATTTGAAAGATGGGATCTTCTGTGGACTAACACTCTCAGAAATAAGAGCAATAGTAGGAGAAAAAGAGGACAGAACAAAAGGAACATTATCGATGGCAACAAAGTCTTGTACGGCGTTAAAAAAAAAAAAAAACATAAATGAGCTGATTGTTTAGTCTGGTGAAAAATCGAAGTTGAAGCCAATCATTAGTTGCAGTGGAGTAGAAATCAGCCCTAGTGAGGATATCACATTTGGCATAAAGTAACTTAATGCACACAATTTAACATATTCATAGCTGAACTGAAGCTTGATGTTGTTATAATGGTTAGCTGGTGTAATGACCTTAAAAATACTTATTTTTTTCATAAATCAATAGCTGATATATATTATTATCGTAAAGTCCTGAATATGAATTTGTTTTTTGGGAATAAAATGAGCTCGATAAATAATTTAAGCGCTTTTTCTGGAAATCAGATTTTGGATACAGGCACGCGGATAGTTTATTTATTTTTTTTATTATTTTTGTTTAATATAAGAGATGGTTCAAGAAACAAGGTGATTTTTGACCTTTCTTGGAAAAATATTTATATATTCATCAATATCTATTTTGTCCCCTTCAAAATAATTTCCACCGGATATAATACACTAAAGCGCTGGCTCGTTTTTTTCCAATCCTCGAATCACTTTTGATACCCTTGAGCTCTTCCAGCACTGGAAATCTCCTTCCTTTTATGGGTTTTGTTTTTCAGTTTTGAGACGAGCCGAAACTTGCAAGGGGTCAATTCCGGTGAATACGGTGGCTGAGGCATGATTAGGGTATAATTGTTGGCCAAACAATTACGCACAAGCATCGATGAGTGAGCAAGTGTATTACCGTGATGCAACAGCCATTAATTTTTTTCTCACCAATCCGGACGTTTTCATCCTTAATGACCCTGCTTGGTTCCGACTAGAACTCATAATAAATCACGCCATTGTGATCAAAGAAAACACTGAACAAAAATTTCACATTTGATTAAACTTGGTGTGCTTTTTTCGTTTTGGCTCTTCAGGTCGCTTCCATTAAGATGATTGCGCTTTGGTTTTGACGACATAGCCATATACCCATGTTTCGTTACCAGGATGACCCTTTTTAACAAATTTGGCTCGTCATTCATGTTATTCAACAGCTTCTGAGCGATGTTTATGGAAGTCTTGTTTTGCTCAACATTTAACAATTTCAGAACAAACTTGACACTTTCCATGCCCAGAACATCTACAAAAATCTCAGGGTTATAGCTAACCGATACGCAAATATCATCAGTAACTTATCTGATAGTGATTCGACAATTGATCTTCATTGATTCGACATTTTCATTCGTTGTTGACATGTTTGGGCGTCCAGGGCGACCATCGTCAATAATGGGGCTAAGATTTCGATGCATTTGCATATTTATTTTGAGACACATTAAAAGCAATAGAAGAAGTTATCTTTCCGATACATGAATTTTCCTTTAAATTGGCTTCCAATCGTTAGTGCATATTTTTGCATATTTTACAATAAATGCATAGTTTGCACATTCTTGCATATTTCCAATAATAAATTAATTCAAAATTAAAAAAAAAAACAAAACCGTAAAAATGCACACGTACCATTCACGTCTTATATCGTTTTCATTTTGAAAAGCTAAATTAAAAGTTAAAATATTGTTACCTCTGTTATTTAATTTTTCAAATGAAGATCTTTTTCTTTTGTTAACCTTAAAAAAAAAAACATTACTGTTTTTTAGTTATAAATAAAAAGACGGATTTTTTTTTAACTACAGTCGTACAGTTTAACTGATCGCTATAGCCAACGGTCGTTTTATCCGACTTTTCAAATAAAGAAAGATAAAATTGGTCATTAAAAGCCACTGCTCGTTATAAACCACATCGTTATAGGTGACGTCGCCATGGTTTTAGATGCATATTTAAAGTGCATATTTTCCATTTTTGAGAACATATTTTAAGCGCATATTTTGCGTTTTTAGGTGCATGAAAATCCTAGCTCTAGTCATTAACATCTACTCGACCTTCTGTGAAGAGCTTGTAGCATTTATAAACATTTTCTATTACTCGGAGTAGGCTCGCCAAAGATCGCAGTCAACATTTCAAGTACGTTGGAGAATTTAATTTTATTTTTCACACAACATTTAACCCAGTTTTTTTTCACCCAATTTTTTCATTAGCATAATATCGCCAAGCACATCCAAACAAGTCTAATCTTTATATTTGTGAATAACGAATTAAACATCCAAAATAACGAACAGGATCAGAGCGTCAAAATTTTTTTACTGCATTTTTATTTTCATTTTCTTAGATCTAACTCATTCTAGACAAAACTGTTCATTTTAGACAAAAATGCTTATCTATTTAACATTTAATCAAATCTAAATCAAATGTACTTAGTAGCTTGTGAAATTCAAAAAGTTACCTTATTTTTTTAACAAACCTCTTGGGTGCTTCAAAGACAAACACCAATATGATTTTTCAAGGGCTACAGTTGGCAATTAAACATATGTATGTACATACTACATTTGAGAACTCGGCACTTGTACTGAGTTATCTTCAAGCAGCAAATAATATTGCCCATACAAGTCAGATATAAACCAGGACATGTTTACCGTGCATTTTCCATATGCCCACATGATTACTGGTCCGTTGCCTACCCTTGGCTAAATTTTAACACATTTATGGTCTCAATGCGACAACGCTACTACTCTTTGGTTGCGGTTTTCACTCCGCAGGTTGTTTTCCTATATTTTTTTTCCATTCTTTAATGGGATTACCACACCCCAACACCTCAGAGTGCCTTCGTCAATGCCCATGTGCCGGTATTGCAACCCATGGGCATTGGCATCCAAGGATGTTAGAATCAGAATGGCACAGTTAGAGCGACAAAGTTCTGGTCAATTCCATTTGCTTACATATGCAAAACCAATGGACTACAACTCCCACTGTCAATCTGTCCGTCTGCGCTGTGTCGGAATTTCAGGCTTCATTTGTATCGATGAGTGTGGGATTTCCTGCGGTTTTGTTGGTGTTTGCACAATGATGAAATTGTGGGGGAGTATGTTTGGTGATTAACGGAGAGTTCGAGGGTTCAGCTGTAGCCAATGATTGACTATGATTGCACTGGTGATGACGATGGGGTTGGATACGTGATTTTACTCGTACAAGTCACTAGAATCAGTTGTGAGTGAGTGAGAGAATGAGTATTTGCTGTGGTTCGAAGTGATTAAATGGAAATCAATTGAGTGACGCCTTGTCAAAAAGTTTATTTGTACATTCGATTAACACTTACGATGGCTATTAACGAATTACAGTCAGTGTTATTGTGTCAATAAAAATAAAGATGCAAAATAGAAGTGAGAAGGAGGGGACAATAATAATTTCATCAAATTGTTGATTTTCTTAAATTTTGTATAAATCGACTTCGATTTTCAGCTGCTGCATAACAAATAATTTCCAAGTTTCAAATTAGCTGAGATTATTAGGATGTGAGATTGTGATCATTTGAACTAAAGAGCTGAGGAAGACCTTTGTCCTAACCTCATCTGCAGTCTATCTCGTATTCCCTTTGCTCAAATGTGCACTTTTGTCGCCATTTCTTCACACCAAGCTATGTATTCTGCTTTCGCAATAAATAATGTCAAATTAAAAATGTGAAGGAATAAGTCAGCAGTAGGAATAGTGCTCTCGTGAATAAACTTACAGCTGAGTTCGATAAAATAGTGTTTTCTTTTCAGCTCTGGATTTTATTTTGTAAGTCGCAATCACCGTTAATTCTTATTTCCCACAATGTTTAGGATTTCGAAAATGACAAATCTGCGAAAGAGTAACAATATTTGACATCAGTCTATATATGTATGTATGTACATATATGTTTTGTATGTTTTTTTTAAAATAGCAAAATAGTAAGATCTTCGTTGAATTCAAGCGGCAAGTTTTGATTTTTGAATAACTTGTTTTTATAATAAGACGTAAAGTTTATTTTGGCAAATAATAAGAACACATACATTATTCTAGTGGCAAAAATGAAGAGAAAAACACTAAAAGTGATGGAGTAACTGTATATTCTGTATATTCGGGAGGAGTAAAGGCCCCGGCCCATAGAATCCGTCGATCCGTCACTCCGTTGATTTCAACTGAGTGAGAAGTAGAATATACACATTCTTATGGGAGGTGGCCCATAGCCGACGGATGTATGAACTTCAACGGACAAAGTAGAGCTACTTTCTACTTTTCGCTCCGTTGAGAGCTCATACATTCACATATTGGAGCTTACACATTTACATTCTGAGGTTCACGCATGCACGAATTGAGAGTAAGCACGTTCATTGGTGGATGCATTGAGAGAATGCTTGGGAACTCTCTCGTACTGAGAGAAACTTCAAATTCGGTTGACATTCAAAGTACGATTCGTTTGGTGAGGGTCGTTTAGTGTGCGAGAAGTGAACATTACTCTAGGAAAAAAATGTTATAAAATGTTAGAAGAAGAACTGATTGAGGCGATCAAAGGCCATCCGTGCCATTCATTTTATAACTCAGATGAACGCACTCCATCAATTAATAAATGTCATCGACAACTGTCAACGGATTGACGGATTCTATGGGCCGATGCTTGCCTGCTCTATCCGCCAACCCGTTTTCACTCAGTTGAAATCAACGGAGTGACGGATTGACGGATTCTATGAGCCGGGGCCTTAAGGCTGTTTGGAATTATGAGAGCGCAAGCCGTTCATAACATCTAGGATAAGTTAGGCAATTTCAGTGTTTGGCCTTGTGAGACCGAATAGCTGAAATACCAAACTCTATTGACGATACCAACTGTAAAGTACTAAGGTATCGAATGATGGTTTTGAGAATTTTTTTTTAAAACAGAGTTGGGCCCTTTTGGATAAGTGAGAAAACAACTTAACTGGCTTATCTAGTTTATCCTGGAAATGTTGTGCTGCTATATGTTGAATTGGATATACCTCTTAAATGAGTATTTCTGTAGTTTGACCATGTCGTGACCACCGCCATTTCCGGATTTAAATCCAATTAAAACAAAAACTTTTCGACTGAAAAGTGCCGTAAAAATAGCCAAGCACAAAAAGTGTTAAGGATTTGTGGAAAGTCGTGCAAAAAAGATGATAAGATTCTGGAAAGTTGCCGGAATTTAATTAGTCATATGTGACGTACACAAATGTCGCACCTGAAGCTTAAAACAGTGACACTGCTAGCACTGCTTTTTCATCGAACTCTAGAAAAGTGTTATCATTCTTTTAAATTCATAGCTTAAGCACTCACCTTTCCAAATTTGAAAAAAACTCACGCCTTTACTCGTAAGGCACGAAAATACGTCCTCGGATGGAACACAATAATTTTAAGTATAAGTGGGGAGTTAATATCTTAATTCGTTTACAAGATGTGTGAGACGAAAAATTGTCAGTTTTTTTCCAATTTTCTGCCTGAATAATAATTATTTCTTTTATTACATTAATCTGTGGTATGCATAGGGACGAAGTAACCATGGAATGAGTAGGTATAGGTACTTCCGTTAAACAATGCAAGAATTTATTGCAAAGATTTTTTTTAATTCAACATTCCAAATCAAAGACATTTACATTTACATTATTATTCTCCAGTAATACAAGGTGGTGCAAAATTAATCATCCAATTTTGTTTTTAAATTCCTTTTTTTCCTAAAAAAACATTATTTTGAGTAATGGAAACTTTATTGGGGCCTTTACAATGGCTGCCGCCACTTTGGTACACGTACTCTATTTTCCATGACATTCCGCAAGATTTTAGGTCATAACTGTTCGCATTCCTGTCTTATGTTCTCCTTAAGTGCTGCGATTCTCTGAGACTTGTTGGCATACGCCCGTGACTTCAAATAGCCGCAAAGAAAGAAGTCTGGGATGGTTAAATCGAGCGATCTTACTGGCCACGCCAAATTCCCAAAACCGTATTGTCGATGGCGCCCTCAAAAAAATACGGACCAATAAGGCGGTTAGGTGGAAATGCGCTTCGTCACTCATGATGATTTTCGATACAAAATCGTCCTCTTCGTTGTTGAGATTAAGGATGCCTTGACAGTAATTTACACGCGACTGACGGACACCAGGCATTAACTGATGTACTGTTTGCACTTTGTACGGGAACATGTTTAAACCTTTCACTACAATCGCCGTAGGATCCGTCTGTTGATGCCCAATTGCGTGGCCCCCAGTCTGATTGATGTTTCTTTGTTCTCAGCGACATCGGCAGCCACAGCCGCAATAATTTTGACCGAACGACCAGTCCGGTGGCGGCCACACCCTGCATGATCTTCTATTGTTCCAGTTTGTTCGAGTCGAGTAGCTAAGCGCCGGAATGTTTGCCCAATTAAAGCGACACGATTAGGAAATTTAAGTCTAAATTTACGCAATTCACAAATTCACTCTGCGCTAACACCATCGATCGATTATTATTGATAAAAAAAATCGACACAATTATGCCAGGCTCTTGGGGAGCATAGCGCACCATTGTTTGTCTATGTTTTTCTGTTTGTATACTGCAGCTGTTTAGCTCACAAATGTCAAATATGGTTGACGTACGTATTATAAACATCTTCCGATATGGTGATTAATTTTGCGCCACCTTGTACCTACCTCTACTTAGTCTAATATTTTCCGAAACTAAATCACTTTTCACTTTTATGCACCAGATGTATATATTTGTACAGGCGCCGACTGTTATAATTTTGCGTCCAGGAGCAGATGATTCATTCCAAAATCATTTCCCCATATTGATTCCCAAAGATTAGGGCAAAATATAGATAGTATCCTGATAATTTACCACCGGGGTGCCAACTACAAGCGGCTTTTCCGCGACGGGTACGTGGACGATGCTCATGAGGTCATTCGTTTTAGTACCACTATGGCGGACTGGGATCTCACCCATATTGCTAAGCAGCACGCTGATTTCTGGTGAATTTTGAATGAAAACGCTTCCCAAAACGGTACGTTACTCCGGTGAAATCTTCCTCACTCCTTAGTTCGTAAGTTAGATTAGGATTAGCTACGGGATCTTTTGCAGGCTGGGTGCGTCATCATGCTTAGATGAGCCTGAGAACTGACTGAGGCCTCTTAGCCATGGTGAATTCTCTCGCATGCAGACTGAGCGAGATGGCGAAACCGAATCGTTGAAAGACGCAATCAGTAGGGTGACCACTCGGAACAAAACAGACGAGTGCTAGCCAACCTGATTATATTTCAGACTAGAATTAAGCAGCTTAGGGTAGGTTAGGAGTGACTCAGAGTGATAATTGCCCAAGTATCTAAAGCTCTAAATATAAGGTAATAACAGATATTGTAATACTTAGTGGAATAGTTTTTTTGCTGCATAACAGATTTAATACAGATATTTAAGGAACCAAATCCAGAAGTTTTTTTTTTAGTGCAAGTTTAGCTAACATTGTTCCACTGTTCCTTGAAAATTATTTTCAAGTCATTTTTGTTAGATATGACAATTCCAATTTGTGCAACAAATTCTCCATTATAATCACTGTCGAGTCCTAATCACATACGGATATTTTTAAAAAAGTTATTCTCTTACTATTCTAGCAGTGTGCTTTGGATCATTTTCCTGCTATAAATGAAAGTCGGAATGCCAAGTTTCTGAGCACTTTTTTTAAGATGGCCCTTTAATACATTCAGATATTAAATTGCAAAGAGCCAAGACCATATGCCTGATATGCACCCCAGACATGACCGCCTCAGTGTTTTTTTGGTGAACTGCAGGTTTCTAAGATTGAGCTCCTGATTTGGCTTACTCCAAACATTGATTCTCCCGTCTGATCTGGCAATGTTGAACTTATTTTCATCTGCAAATAAAACGTTTGTTCCAAAACGAAAAATCTTTCTTTGCATAGTTTTAAGCGAGCTAACATCTAACTTTTGCGGTTTTCTTAGTAACGAATGGCTTCTTCCTCGTCATTCACTCCATTTTTCGTACTGCAGTGAATGTCTAGTTGTTTTTCCACCATGCTAGTCGGTTTTGGAGCACTTAGCATAGGGTTAATCTTATTTTGCCTAACAGCCCATTGCTCATCACGTTTGAAAAATATCTCATCTGAACTGATCCTCGGTTGGCTTACTGGTGAAATTTTTCTATAAGTGGGCCATTTATATTGTGAGCCACTGTATGTCAGTTGAAACTCGTCTTGAGTTGTTATCTTAATTTGTTATCAGGATACCCGCAACGAAAAAAAGTTCACGAACGTATAATATTGTATGTATATCGTGACTATATATCTATATACTATATCGCTCTAAAAAAAATTGCATATATGAATATACATATGTAATTCAAAATTTTATTTTATATGAATATCCCTGCAGCGATACCTCTCGCTTGTCGTAAAAGGCGACTAAAACAAAGGTAAACAAAAATCACATCTAGGCAATTTAGAAAACACCAAGGTAAGCCTAGGGACACACATACCACCATTAAACTTCCCCACAAGTGTACATGCAAATCAGTGGGTTGACACGACTGAAGATCACCGGTGTTGTAAGAGTAAGATCAAACAAAAAAATCTGGAGCATGCCCGTGTCACAAAAAAAAAAAAAGGCAGGCAGCGAAGGTTATGGTCCTACACTTCTGACCATAACGACGCCGGAAATAAAAAAAAAAAAACAGGAAAAGAAGAAGAAGAGGAAATTGTATCAACTTGTGTGCTTCTTCTGGTGATTTGTGACGCACAACAATCGCCGGTCAGTTAATATTGATTCTTATTGATCTTAAACAGAGGAGAAGCCAATCTTTAAATAAGACATATGTATAACCTAAGCCCGTTAGAAAAATGTATGAATGTACACCAACACTTTCATTAAATGAAATTAAATTAGAAAGCATAGTTAATTTAAAAACCTACAGACCATAAATTCCGCTCCTGTATCCCATTTAATTTAAGACCATTTATTAAAAAGCAGCATTTGCTCACATGGGACCTTTAACCCACACCTTTAATCTAAAGCTAAACTTCTAACCACCGAATTCAATCCCCCACTAATGTTTGCATGCCCATGTATTAGTGAGTGTATATCCATATGATTCCCGAGAAAAAAATTAAAAAACAAAATTGGAACCTCCCATTTTTTTAAGAAGAAACCGGTTCAGAAATGCGCAATCTCCTCCATTCCCGATCAGAACCTACATCTTCATCGTGACCGTGGAATCTAGCAACACACATTCCATAAAAAAAATATCATTGGGGTTCCTGAGGTGTGACCAAGTCCAGATAAATAAAAAAAAAAAACAATATTTGGCAAGAGGCACTCCGCACTGCATTACCGGCAGTTCCCCTTTTCTTTGATAAGGCAAAAGAACATACTGTGGATTCTGGAATGTGGATGAAACCGAGAGAGCCACTCGCATGGGAAATATAAATGAAACACTGGAAACCCGTCCAAGTAGTCCAACCAGAATATTGCACAAAGAATCACCAATCAGGGACCACAATTGTACAGAGTATTACACGCACACACTACTACTGAGGCGTTTCCCACATGGAAGAGGCATCCGTGGGATTTGATATGTCATTTGGGAGTTTGCGTTCCAGTTTAGTGGCCGCTTTGACCTGCGCTGGTCTCTTTCACTCCCGCATGTGTGGGTGTGAGTTTCACCAGATTTGCGTCGCTTAAGGGATGCCTAGCTACCAAATTGTGTAGCGGAATGTATGGAAGGGGTTGGTTTTTCAGAATTTGTTTTTTCTATTCTTTGAATGGGAGAATGAGATGGAAGTCAAACCAGCTGAGTATGACAAGTGCCATCAAAATCCACCAGCAGCACTACAACCGCCACCACCACCACGATTGAAAAATGTGTACCACACCGCTGGGAGGTGTTTCGCTGCTGATGGTCTGTCTCTTGACAGCTGCAGCCGAGCTCTTCTAAACCATGCAATGGCGCGAGTGAGCAATTTGAAAGGTCCCACATTCCCAGATCGTGCGTAGTCACTGGGATCGCTTCGACTCTTTCCAGCAAAGGTTGACGTACGAACGGTAAAGAGGGTTGATATGATAACTCCGCCACCATCATCACCACCAATACCAAGCAGCAGCAGTAGCAGTATGAATAGAAGCGCCGCTGTTGATGATGACAACTCTGCTGGCACTATTGCTGGTCTCTGCTGGCTTTACGTTGCCTGTCTGCTTTGGCGTACTGCGGCATCGCATCTCTGGTGTCAGTGTCGGTATCGGTGTCGATGTCGGAATCGGTCTTGGGCTTGGGTATAGCAGCAACAGTAACAACAGTGTAGATGGCCGTCGTCGTCATCGTTATTCGTAGTTGTCGTCGCACGTTGGTGGTTCGGTCGGTTGTGTTGTAACACAGCAGCAGGGATTCAGTTGGGGTTTAACAGTCACTCGGGACGAACATTCTCGGTGGCAGGCTTTGGCATTTAGACGCAGTGGTAGTAAGAGCGCGCGCTTCGAGACTAATTTTAACCAATTTACCCTTTGGCGCCCTGGTGTTTTGGTGTTTTGTGTACTCCACACGGTGTTGTCCCGTCTTTTGCTTGGTTCCATTCAGTGCTCGACGCTCGGCTTTGTGTTACGATTTAAACGTGTGCGATCCGGGTTCAGTGTGTCATAGTTTAATTCTCTGTGGGGTATTGGAATTGGGAAAAAAAACAAATACAAATTACAAAAAGGACACTCGCACGTCAAATATTCAATCGATGACAGCCGAGGGAGTTAATCGGCCCATAAGTGCGTTTGTGGTGCGTTGAACAGCGATCGGTTACATTTCTGTTTTCATTTCTCACTTCCTTCAACAGTCAGACAGTCCGTAGAGACAGGAAAGAACATTTCCTACTCCAGAGACATTAGATTAACATATCAAGGGTATATTGAGCAGAGTGTCAACTGTGGTGTGAATACCACTTGTGAGCTATCCAGATAGTTTTGTTTATTTCGTGAACGGTACGACGAACTGCTTCAAGCTGCGTTCAGACGAACCGGTGCCGGGCTTTAGCTCGGCTTCTCCATGGCCTACATTGGAATTGGAATGGGGACGCAAACTCTATCCTACAACTGGACCGCGATCTGCCAGCGGTTTGATGTTCGGTCTACCGCCAACCGGAGCCGATTTAAATCAACCTCGAGGGCCGATGACATCGCTGAAAGAGGAACCGCTCGGAGCTCGAGCTTGGATGCAACCAGTCGATCAGACAAAGTAAGTCCAGGTCCTACTTCCGTATTGTTTAGTATCGAAGGTACCTGCCTAACCGTTATACAATTTATGAGTTATAGTCACGTGAATGTCTGAACGTCTGCCACTAAACTTCCTCGGCGACATCCCTTCTGCTTTATTTGGTATTCATTTCTCGATTCCTTTGGGAATATACATTCGTGGCATTGTATAAGCCTTCGACTCATCCCTTTTATTAAATTGCCTTTATATTGTGAGCTTTTGATACAACCTCTCCCTTGAGCCGCTGAATACGAACCCTGTTACAGGACGAAGTACTCCACAAGAAGATTCCGAGACGGCGAATTTCGCGCTCTTTCGATGAAATTTTTGGGAGCATGTTGCGTATCCTGCGTAAGATTTTCTCTTCCTTTTTTTTTGGTCACGAAGATGTTTCTCTTTTTCTTGCGTATTTATTTAGAAGATGTAGATTGAGGTAGAGTAAACAAGATTGTAAGGAATTGGCAGAGCGGTGTGCGGGAAGCTTTTTTAGTTATGTTTTGAGATATGTTCGGGAAGGAAACACAACCGTTTATAGCGACAACAACAACGGCGGGTTTTGTTCGTACAAGCAAATCCTTGAGGTTCGTAATAAGTGTAGAATGGGTTAAAATTCAAAGAATCTGTGAAATAATTTTGTTTTTGTGCTAGTTGGTGACGATATGGGGGAGAAGTGAGCGTGAAAAATGTAATGTTGATTATTAGTTTTTTTAATGGTTTCAAAAAAAAAAGGGAAATAAACATTGAATTATGTCGTGAAATTTTTAATAAATAACATTTCATTTCTTGATGAATAAAAAAGTTGTTTCGATGAAACTTAAATGAACGGAAGGCTAATCTTGAATTTTTAAAATATTTTTTAATTACATGATATGTAGATATTAATATTATTTTTCAAAATCAGGCAATATTTTATTTTTGAATATAGTTTATAAGTGTAAACTTTTCTCACGTAAAAAAGCTTTGAAAAATGTTTGATATATTAATAAAGTATTTTGCAAACTAATATATATAAATAATTCATGCAAAGAATCAAAGAGGTCAGATGAACGTTCATATTTAACTTGCATAAATACCTAATATATGTAAATAACAATAAAAAAAAAGTTCTTGGTTGGGTGGTCTTACCAAAATATGGACCTCTCAATTGCTTCCCTTAGAGACTTAAAAACAACAGATCGGTATACTTATGGTGATTTTACAGGTTTTTATTTTTTTTTTGTTACCTATAGTAAAAAATAAATTTTATTTTATAAAAAGTACAGAATATGATCTTAATTGGTTCATAAGAAATGCACCACAAAAGTTCACGAATGTACACTTGCGGTCATAAAAACCGCACCGTATAGAACGTTTTTGCAATGAAATTAAAGGGTTGAGAACTTTTCAGTAGTTCATACGTATTTCTACCTAATTTACATTTATTTAATGTTTGAAAAAGATATAAATAATATGAGCGAAAACAATGAGTTATCTTATTATTCACAATTTATTAGGCATACTTTTTATATATATTCATAAAATATGTTTATATATCCTTGTTAAGCACAAAATCATTTATACAGAATTGCTAATTCGTTACCGGTAATAACCACCTTTATTCTAGAAAGCATCGAGTTTAATAGAAGTTCAATAATATCCCATGATATTTCAGTATTCCATACATGGTCCAGAGCTTCATTTAGCTTTTCTTTACTCTCTGGTTTATGTTCAGCCACCTTACGTTTCTTTACAAGCCACACGTGTTCAATTGAATTGTAATCGGGCGAATTCGCTGACTAGTCTAGACTAAAAATTCCGAGGTCATCAAATTTTCGGGCGAATTGGCTGACTAGTCTAGTTATGCACTGAATTCGAAGCCGTATGTCACTGCGGGAAATATCACTCATAATTGCTTTAAAAATCAGAAAAAAAAAACTCATTAGATGGTGTGGTTTTATGGTTGCAATTGTATGAAAAGTAAAACACGTGATTAAATTGGAGCTTCAGTCATTAGTTTGAACTTTTCTTTATTAAAAATAAACATAATTTTGTTAAATATTCGGTTTAACTGAAACCAAAAACTAAACAATGAAGCTATACATTGCATTAATTTGACTTAAAAATCAGACATTTCATCCGCTGCCAGTGTCTGTCTCGTTTCGTCTTTTCCCAAGTATGGGAATCCGTTTACAATATATTTATTTGGTGCCAACCAAAATTTCATGCCGAATTGTTCTGGTTTACTTGGCATGCATTAGGTGAACTCGTTCGTCAACTGTTGTGTTTGCAATTTTTTTTTCTTTCAAACTTTACTTTTGTCGTTTTTTTTTCAAACCGCAACAACCTTTGTATTTCCATAAGCAATTTCGAATCATGGTATTATTCTTAAAAAAATGATCCCATTTCTTATTCCCTAAAAACGATGCGTTGACTGCTCCTATGCACCACGCACATACAAAATACCTATAAATGCAAGATTTTTCCATCCATCCTCTTTCCAAAACTTTTCGAACTTTAAATTCCGTACATTTTATAATGTGTTCCATCATAGGGTTGTTCAATAGCAAATGAAAAACCGCGCTTACCTTACTCTTCATATTATTTCTATTGGCATGTCCAGTTGGACCAAATGCATCTTTGAAAACGGTATGAAAGGAGAATAAACTTATTCAATTTTTCTCCATACTGCACCATCAATAGCAATTTCAATCGCTTTTTATTACTTGCTTGTTTGTCATCTTCAGAATCTATTAGCAACCTTATTCTCTGTCGTCTACCATTTACATTCAATTATGTTCCTACTCTTCTTCAGTGTTTGACGTGTAATTTTCATATTCATTATCGTTTTCATGGACAATTTCGAAAAATTCTTCTAACTCATCTTCCCTTTCAGATTGTGAGTCCTCTTCCAATATCATTTTGTTTTTTTGAAATCCTGGGCCTTAGATTGAGATAAAATACTATAACTACAAAATTGTGCAATTATTTTTAGAACGAATCATTTCCGTAAAATGGAATAGTACAAACAACAGCGGAATATAAAAATTAGGTAGGAGATTTTCCTATTTTATTTTATACCTGAAATAAAGTTGTCTTACAACTAAAATGGGGTAGCCAAATGACTTGATATTAATTGTTTAATGATTTAAAATTAGACAATATTGTAAAATATAGGTAGCTAAGGTGTCAAATGGCTTATCATGGTAGAAATAGGTAAACGTATATTTAGAACCAGGATAAGGTGGAAAATGATACCGTGGAATTAAGTATTACTGAATTAAATATTATATGAAAACTCAGAGAATTAATTGAGAAAACAATTATTAAATCTATAAAATAATTTCAAGTTTTTGACTAGGTATTTTGGTAGAAACTGAAATGTTTAATTCGAATATAATTGGTTTGATCACGTCATTCTTGTCTGTGAAATATGCGAGGAAATAGGAGGATATCTCTCTAAAAATGTTTCATTCGAATTACTTGGACCTTGAAATAATTCCAATCCAATAATTTCCAAGTAAGGAATTCATAATACAATGTAAGTTTCCAGAAAATATCACATAAGGACGATTACGATATACGACCAATTTTGTTTTAGTTATACTTGATTTGCCTACAGTTGTGTTCACGTAAATAGCACACCCCAACATATTGATAAAATGAGTTTTTAATGCGACTGTAAAGTAAAGTATATTTATGTTTTAAATTCTTTAAAGGTGACTTTGTTAAAAACAACAACACTTAAATAATTCATTAAATAGCAATAGTTGTAAAATAGGGAAAAAATCTCTCAAACAGAGAAAAAAGCTGTTTAAATAAATAGCACAGTCAAATAAATAAGGCGAAAAATAAAAAAAAAGAAATTAGACTGAAATATTTTAATGTTTTATAGAGTAGCCTTTGTTTTACGATATGTTATCGCCCTACAGCGTGCTGGTAAAGTCGCCAGTAGGCGCTTACAACTTTGAGTTGTAGGGCAGCCTTTATTTTATGTTAGTGCCCCACAGCGTATTGGTAAAGTCTCCAGTAGGCGCTTACAGCTTTCAGTAAGTATGTTTTCCCACCATGACTTGAATATCTGCGAAAATTGGATCTAAATTAGATCTTGAAGACTTTGCGAACAAATCCACATCATTCTAAAGATCCTCGAAGGGATCCAGGTCGAGAATTTGGGATGGCCAATCAAGCACGTGAATTTTTCTTTCCAAAAGAAAACATTTTATCGGTTGTGAAGAGTGCTTTGGCTCGTAGTCGTGCATGAACTGCGGACATGGAATCATCATCAGTTTTGATCGAGAATGCCGTAAATTTTAACTATCGGATCAACAACATGCCATGACATCGCCGCCCACTTATGCTTCTACCGCCATGCCTATTCGACTGAATTTACTTTGGTCGCTCCACAAAATAATTTTCAAAAATCACAAAGCCTGATCAGCTAATTAAGATGAAAATGGATCGTACAGTTGATTCTGTATATGACCCTGTTAATCTTTTTTGATTTTTTTCTCTCCCTGTTTTGTCTAACAGGCTTTTTTGTGAACTCAATAACTTCTATCAACTTTTTGGTATTTTAGATAAGCTTTCTGAAGCATTTTAGTTTTCTTGCCACCTCTGAGATACTTATTCCGCCCCGTAGGGTGGTACCGATTTCCTTTTCAATGCATTCCTCTACCCATTACAATTTTTGCTAATTGAGTTGTTTATTAAATTATAAGTATATTGACTTCGTCAAACTTAAAAGGAGATCAGAACAATCATTATGAAAACACGGTAATTGAGCAGTTGTCCTGTTTATGAGAACACTCAACGGCAATCTATTTTAACCATCGTAACAAAATACAATAAAACATTGAACTCTTTATGTCTAACCATCGTTGTAGCGCTTCTATCCGTTTGGTATAATAAATTTACTGGATGTTAGATCACATATACTATCTGTGTTGCCTTGGAAGAACCATTTGTGCTATTTACGTGAAAACAACTGCACATACATGCGAGTTCGAAAAATGTAAACGCATGAAGTGTAAATTTGAGTTTTAGTCAATTGTTTGAGTTTTTTATATTTCAAATAAACATATCTACTTTCGGCTTAATTAAAACCAAAAAACTAAACAACGCATTAAGTTAACTTAAAACTCAAAAACATTTATGTAAATTTCATTTTAAATTTTAGATATACACAAAAAGGTATAGAAACTAAAACTACAGCCAAGTATTTTATAAATTTAAGACTGCATCCCTTAGACTACTGTTATGACATAAACCAAGCTATGGCTCTTAAGGGAAAAATATAGTTACTTGTATGTCAGACTTTAAATTTTAAAGGAAATTATACTGTTCATTTTCCTTAATTGCTTAAGTGTCCGTATAAGGCCAGTAAGTTATTATTTGAGCTAGTTTTAAACATTTTAACCCTAGGCACTGTAAAAAATGAATTTAAGATTAAAACTAAAAAAAGAACAGGCAAAACAAATTATTGAGCTTACTGGAATTTAGAGGGCTATCCATTCTAGCAATAATAAATAAAGAAATATATGTAGATTTAAGTTTGAATGTAAAAAGTGCTTTAAAGTATGACGCTTTTTTTACCATTAAAAAGAAAGATTTTGCCACCAGTATTGTGCCGAAAGGCTCGGGAGAACCAGAGTATGAGATATGTTTCTCTACATATAGTTCAAAGTCTGTTTAAAATAACAGGATAAGACATTAACCAATACTTTTTAAAGATGTTTCTAAATGTACAGATATATAAAATCTATTATTTTCATATATTTTTTTTTTATTTTATATCACTTTATTATTTAACTAAAAATTGAATTAAAATTTTTAAAATGAGTCGTTCATTTGTACATCATCAGTACTTTAGTGAAATATGGCATGATTGGTTCAGATGCTTGGTTTAGATGAAAGAAGAAGTTGTCAGTCAACTAAGTTCCCGAATGACCCCCTTTGATCTTTTTTAGGACAGAAGTTATTTCATCAGGTATTGCGTAAATAATGTTTGATATGTAAAGGGTTTTTCAGTAGGGGGGGTACATGTTGAAATGGAATAAAGCAAGCTATATGTAAGGTATTAACAATTTTTTTTTTTTAGTTGAAAGGTTCATTTACGCCATTATGTACGGAATATGACACCGTACAAATGACCGACTCGGCTTCTAATGGTGGCACGGATCCGAGTGGTTAAATTTTCAATGACTCTTCCACATAGATCTGTCTGAATTTTAGTGATCACCTGTCTTATGTACACTTTACGAGCCTCGGTCAATTGTGGTTTATTCGAATAGAGCTGCGACTTCTGGAAAACGCAAAACAATAAATTTAAACGCATGACCTCTGCGAGAGATAACTTAACCCTCAAACCGTTCATGCAGAATGTCGGTCATGGCGTCCGCTGTGTCGCACGTAGCGCCGTCCTGCTGGAATAAAATATCGTCTTGATCCAAATGGTTTAATTAAGCCATAAGAAACTGGTGATCATCGTTTTATAACATTCGCCATTTACTTCGAAGGCCTCATCAATATCGCTTTCGAAGAATTACGAACCAATGAAGCTGCCTGCTTAAAATCCACACCAAACGGCAACTTTTTGAAGATGCATTGTCACCTGGTGAACCTCGTGTGGGTTGGTGTCGTCCCATACACGGGAATTTTGCTCGTTAACGCAACAATTTCTGGAAAAATGCTCCTCGTCGCCAAAGATGAATTTTCGGCCAAAATAGGGGTTGCCTTCCAAACGCTCCGAAGCCCAGTGAAGGAAGAAATGGTCATGAGCTTTGAGCTCGTCCACGATCTCGTATTGGCAGACCGCCGATTGAAGGTGCGCGAGATAGATGAGACAGTAGGCATTTCAAAAGATCGCGTGAGTCATATCCTGCTTGAAATTTTGGGCATGAAAAAGCTGTCGACGCGATGGGTGCCGCTTTTGCTCACTCCCGACAACAAGCGCAACCGTGATACCACTTCAGAGCAGTGTTTGACGTTGTTTAAGCGCAATCCGAAGGAATTTCTGCGTCTTTTCGTGACAGTCGACGAAACATGGATCCATTGGTACGCACCAGAGGCCAAGGAACAGTCGAAACAGTGGACTTCACTCAGCGAACGTGCTCCGAAGAAGGCGAACACTGTCCCATAGGCCGGAAAGGTGATGGCCACCGTTTTTTGGGATTCACAAGGTGTGATCCACATCGACTACCTGGAGAAGCGCAAAACGGTCCCAGGGCTGTACTATGCCAAATTATTGGGCCGATTCGACGCCGAATTGAAGAAAAAACAGCCCCACTTGGCGAAGAAAAAAGTGCTCTTCCACCATGATAACGCACCGGCTCACACTTAAGAGAGCGTTTTAAACAAAATCAATTGATCTTCCCAATATGTTGGTAATAAATGTAATGATTTTTCCTTGCTTGTTTGCTTTTTTAATTGTGCGATATTCTTCACCGGTGCAATGTCTATTGGGTGGCATTTTTAACACTGTGTTAAGTTGTTGAAAAAACTGCACTAATTACTTCTCGACAAGGACATAATGATCCAATCCAATTTATAGATTTTCATAAAATTCCAAAAATACTATTTATGTATTTGCTAAAAACAAAATTATGTGAAGAAAGTGCTAGAAAAAATTGCTTCTACTATCAAGTGTGTAGGGCAAAACAAATGTTTAGTTAGCTTTATAATTAAAATTAAAATAGGAAATCATAGCAAGTAATTGGAAAAACTGTTTTAGATAGCTAAATCTTCTTAGTCCGATTTCATATTTACAATTTGGTTTTATTATTCTAAATGGATACCATATTATTCAGTCAAGGATAAGACAGTTGATCTTACACCGTCCCAATTTCAAAAATAACAAACACCTTCGATAGAGAACAAGAAGACAACACTTTAATCAAATTACCTAACAGGATTACCTCTATGTATAAAATGCCGACGTAATCTACATACATATATTTTAGTGTGTAATTTTCTCTTACGCTGAACTAATTTATTCAACCTTTACCTAAAACCTAGAATTTTATAAGCACAAAAAAAGAATTAATTTATTAGCCTTTGAAATATCTTTCTTTATAAAGTATAAATAAATAAACCCTTAAAGGGCTCAAAAGACAATATAATTAAGGCATTGATAAAAGCTCATTCTAATACCAATATTATACTTAATATGACACATTATATTACCATCGGAATCTCCAAACCCAAAAGGATATATCAAAGCTTCTTCAGCACTATAATGAATCCTCTACGCAGCAACTTCTTTATTATACGTAACTTGCAATCCCTAATAAACGTTTCTATTAATGATTTATATCCCTATCCCTTAAATAGTCTTACAAGTGCTACATATCCCTACAATCCAATATTGCAACTTCCATTAAGGCCCATATATCACATTGATAAGAATACCAACAATACGAGTACGCCCAACTATTCCACATACAATAGGGTACAAAAGGCAACCCCACTCAACTGTACTCGCAGTGTAACCTTCGTTTCAAATATTATTGTTACTTTCATTTCGCAATCAATATCTTTAAATTTATTATATTGCCCTCAACCCGAAGGGATAATTTTCAAATTGCATAAATAAACTTTGATTACTTTGGGCTACAACAACCATAATCAAAGTATCTATTTCTAATCAGAATAAGGCTGAACGAAATATCCTTCATTCATTGGGCATATTGAAAATGACTAACAGAAAGGCAACAGGAAAGGAAGCAAAACAAAAAAATACTTTCGAAGAGTATTTTGCACTTCACTGAATGACAAAACGTCTGGGACACGCAATTTACAATGTCACGCGAGTGACGGCTAGGGCTAGCACTTTCCTCTTAACCCTTTAGCATGTCCTTTTTACTTTTTTTCTGTTTTCGCTTCTTTACTCAACTTTTTGTGTGGTTTTTTCAATGGACGTTGGTGTCCTTTGTCGTTTTGCAATCAATTAGAAAATTAAAAAGCGGAATGCAGCGGTTTGTTCGCTGTGCATTTGCCGGATAAAAAACAAATAAAAGTGATTGTTTGAAGTGAAATGTAAGGATACAATATGTGTAAGTTTGTGAGGTTTTGCGGCAACGATAAATGGTTAACCGGCTGAGGCAACAACTTGTTAAAGACAGTAACGTATGAATCGAGTGTAATGGCACCAGCTGACGTGAATAGATTAAGATTAAAAAAAAGATTGCACGACTCATCTATTCTATGTTGTATGTTCATTATATTCACGTGAGCATAAATATCAATGCAAACGTAAGGGAGTTTCGTAAGGGAGTTTCGTTTTTTTTTTTTCTTAACATGGTGTTAGGCTGAATGCATGCGCGTATAATGCATACATGCAAGCATATGGCCTTTGATAGATAAAATTTTTCCTTATTTTCTCTCACCTATACTGCTTGTTTTTGCACTTGTTCCCAATTTCACCGACTTATATGTGCGTTTAAGGATAATCTTTTATATTGTTAATGAAACCCAATTCTGCATCTCAAACTTTTTTTTTTTTTTCTTGTTGGAGGCTGCTGCTATCTGTTGGAGCACTCAGACACAAATACTGGTCCATTGTACTGCCAGACAGACACATTAAATGGCGCTACAGACATGAAGAGTCAGAGCCCACTCATGTTGTGTGCGATTTGTTTTTTCACACAAGTGAACGGAACCTTAAGCTTAATGCCGATCCCGAACGGCGAGAGCTGAGAAGCTTTCTCAAGGCAAGTGTACAACGGGGAGTTTTGCCAGTACCACGCCAAGGAGAGAAGCCGCGAAATAATCATTCGATGGCGTTGGTGTTATCGGGATCAGAACTGGCTCATCTTCAAACTTAATACAGCAGAAACCTTTTCCAAAAGAGTTGTAAATAAATGATAAATGATTGATTGCATTTCTATTGTCATAGAAACAGAACTGGGGGTCCCAAGAACTTTTATGGTACAGCTTTTCCTTACAGAAAAATTGCGGCCGACATTTCAATTAAGGGGCTACCTAAGTTAGAAACTTCTTCTTCTTCTTCTTTTCCTTTTTCCGGCGTTGTTATGGTCAGAAGTGTAGGACCATAACCTTCCCACTTAACTGCATTCCTACTGGTCCGATTGTGGGGTCTGCCGGTTTGACTTCCCGGTTTGGGATTACTTCATCGCTGAGGCCAATCAAATGCTGGTGTTTTCGCATTTGTTTGCACCAATTGTTTTTCGGCCTGCCTTTTTTTTTTTTTTGTGACACGGGCATGTTCCAGATTTTTTTTTGTTTGATCTTACTCGTACAACACCGGTGATCTCCAGTCGTGTCAACCCACTGATTTGCATGTACACTTGTGGGGCAGTTTAATGGTGGTATATGTGTCCCTAAGCTCACCTTGGTGTTTTCTAAATTGCCTAGATGTGATTTTTATTTACCTTTGTTTTAGTCGCCTTTTACGACAAGCCATCTGAGAGGTATCGCTGCAGGGATATTCTTAATTATTCTCCCTGCACGAAGGACCTAAGTTAGAAACTAATGGAAGGAAGTTTAAAATGTCCATCTTTCTCAAAAACGACTATTGCGCAACCTTGAAAAGGATCCTTTTGCTACATCGAATGTGTTAAAAAAGAATTTAACCTGAACATTGATCTTTCCAGACTACGAAGAATGCTTATCGAAGGCAATTTAAAAGCAACAAGAGCGAGAAAAGTGAAGAATTTTGCAAAAAGGTTGCTCTTTGTAGAGGAACATAATAGCTTTGTAGGATTCCAATGGCACAATATCCTTTAGCCTGATGAGGCTAAGGTTAATTTATTTATTTCCGATCGCCATAGTTCACTAGTGCTGACACCCAATATAGCTGTGAAGTACAATGATTACTGTATCATGGCATGGAATTGCTTGTCCATCAAGGTGCAGGTCCCATTCACAGAATTGACGGTAGGTACTTTGACAGTAGCGTCTTACGTGGATATTGTGTATACCGTAATGTTACTTTATGCCAAAGACAATATGCTCCTTCGATGGATCCTTTCAGCAGGATGAAACAATCAAGAAGGAACACAGAAGAGTAGTTTCGTGTCAATGTTTTAAGCCATCATTCTGAGTTATCAAACATAAACCCTATTAAGAACCTGTGGCGGGAGGTAAAATTTGCATTGAGCGATCTGAAGGCAACTAATAACAACGATTTGTGAGCACACATTAAGGCTGCATGAGATGCTACTCCTCCTAGTCAATATTATTAGTTTAGAGTCTCATTGTCCACCCTTAGCCAAATATCCCTATAAAAAGTGCATTTCTTCCACGTTTCGCTGTCTGTCCCACCCATTTTAGATCCATATGTCCACTGTCCATTAGAAATACGTGTCCTACCCATCTTAATTTTTGCGATTTAATTACTCACACAATATTTGGGGTTGAAGAGAGGTCCTCGAGTTCTTGATTGTGTAGGTTTCTCCATTCGCCGTTCTCTTCCTCCTATTCTTCGTCTAAAGATTCCCTTTAAGATCTTGTTTTCAAAGACCCAAAACCAATTTATTTTCCTCCTTCTTAGTCAGAGACCAGGTTTCACGTCCGTAAAGTGTAGGCATTATTAGGGTTTTATAAATATGTATTTAAACATTGCGAGACAAAAGAGTTGATTTGAAGAATTCCATATGCAGCCTTTTATTTTATTAAGTTGTTTTTGACAGACAGTACGGTACTCAGTTATCTGAATTCGTCCACCCTCTCAAAGCGTTTATCGAGTACAGTCAGATGCGAGGTTTGGATCGAATCACGTCGGTCAGGACCATATATTTGGTTTTCTCTTCATTTACTACTACATTTCTCTTTACTGTTTCCTCACTATCTCCCAGGAGGTTCAGATGTGATTGCATTAAGGGTTATTCCCCTTTCAGTTTCTTGAAGGGATCTCATTACGAATTCCAGCACCAAATTAAAACGAAGGTATGACAAGGCGTCTCCTTATTTTAATGCTTCATGTATCTCGAAAGTTTCAGATAAAGCGTTTCCTACTTTAACTTGTCCTTTGTTGCCGTTTAGGACATATGTACATACTTGTATCAACTTTTTCTGGATTCCCAGAACGTCGACAAGAACGTGATACATTTTCGATGGGTTTATAGAGTCTAAGATCTACGACTAAATTGGTTCAGCGTTTTTAAAAGCTGTCGTAAAGTTAAAATCTGGTCCCGCTTTGAGCGATTTCCCCTGAAGACACACTGCTAGTCTCCGATAATTTCTTTTGCGTATGATGTCAGTCTCTTTAAGAGAATATTTGACAGCACCTTGTAACAACTTGGTATTTCTGGGTAATTGTTGCATTGTATTCGGTCAGTACAGGAATTTTTCCATTCCCCGGAAATAGCTTAATTGTTCCATATAGTTGTGATGAGTCCATGTAACTTATCCGTTAATTCCTCTCCTACATATTTTATTAATTCCGATGGTATTAGGTCCTGCGACCTTGTTATTCTTAGGCTGATAGATTGGTTCTTTTACTTCCTCAACGATCGACGGTTCTGCCTGAGCCTCTGCTTTGTAGATAATACCGTTTTCCATTATTAATGGCTCTCCATGCACATTCAGCAGTTTATCGAAATACCTCCTCTATTGGGCTGCAACGTTTTCGTTGTCCGTATCGAACTTCCCATAATCGTTGCAAATAAAGCCTGATCTGGCCCGATATCCTTTTTATACAGCGTTTAGCCTTTTATTCTTTATTTACATATTATTTATTATTTATTTCATCAATGAGTAGATAATCTATTGACTATAGCTAAACATAACATTAATTTAAACATATTTCTATTCATCTGAAGGTCGACTTCATAATAATTTAAAATGAATAATAAAAAGGAACGGGCTATTGTTTCGATTAGGCCATAATTTGTTCTGTGACTAGGAATAAAATAGAAAACGTCTTCCCATTTCTTAGGTTTCTCTCAGGGACATAAAGAGTCATAAGTGCAATTAACTCCAGAGAATTGATTCTGCATCTGTACATCTTCTATCTTCTATATAAATAAAAATGAATGTTTCTCTGTATGTCCTTTATAGAATTGTAAACTATGCATTTGATCATGTGATGATCTTTAGCAAAGTTGTTGTGCATGAGCTCACGAAGGTTTCTGAGTTGGTACGACCAATTTTCGACAGATGGCGCCACTGTCATTCCAATGAATTTCATATATTGCCGTGACAGTTCATGCTGATTTGAATTGAAACGAAAACAGCGAACGAATGATGACGTTTTCCGGACATTCAATTCACACCAAACGTGTATAATGAGGCATTGATTTTGATTGAAGACATATGTTTGGCAATCGCTAACAAGGCACTGGTGCAACTGGAAATGCCTGCTCCGAACCGACCAGCGAACGACCTTTTCGATCGTGATTTGCAACGAGAAACACACTTTGATTCTGACGAACTGGGGACATTTGTTCAGACAAATCTTCCGCAGTTGGTTCCAGAACAACGCATTGCGTATGACAGAATTATGGGTGCAATCACAGAACAAAGCGGTGGACTGTTTTTCATAGATGCGCCCGGTGGTGCAGGCAAGACTTTTCTTCTTTCACTCATTTTGGCAACCATACGATCACAAAATAATATTGCACTGGCCATTGCATCATGTGGAATTGCGGCAACTCTTTTGGATGGTGGCCGAACAGCCCATTCATCATTGAAACTGCCGTTGAATTTGCAAAACACTGAGGCACCAACATGCAACATCAGCAAAAACTCTGGAATGGGCAAAGTACTCCAAACGTGTCAAATTATCATATGGGACGAATGTACAATGTCTCACAAGAAAGCATTGGAAGCGCTTGATCGTACACTGCGAGATTTGAGAGGAAACGCACGGATCTTCCGTGACGCACTGATTTTATTGTCTGGTGATTATCGACAAACACTGCCGGTTATACCATGTTCAACACCCGCTGATGAACTTAATGCATGCCTCAAATCATCAGTTATATGGCGTCATTTACAAAAATTGACTTTGAAAACCAACATGCTTGTACAACTACAACGGGATGCATCGGCTAGAAATTTTGCAAAACAATTAATGGATATTGGAAATTATATTTCCCAAACATTGCACAGAACTACAAAAATCATCAGTGGCTCAGTATGCTAGCTATATTAGCGGCCAAAAACATCGATGTTAATACCATAAACTTCACCATTCAGAATGGAATACCCGGCGAAACGACAACATATAAGTCCATCGATACTGTGGTGAATCAAGACGAAGTTGTCAACTATCCAACTGAATTCTTGAATTCGGTTGATTTGCCATGCATGCCACCGCACGTTCTTACATTGAAAATTGGCGTACCCATCATTCTTCTTCGAAACATAAATCCGCCACGACTTTGCAACGGAACCAGACTCTCAGTCAAGAAAATGATGAACAATGTTATCGAGGCAACACTTTTGACTGGAAAATTAAAAGATGAAGACGTACTGTTGCCGCGTATCCCAATGATCCCGACAGATATGCCATTCGAATTCAAACGTTTGCAGTTCCCGGTGCGACTCGCTTTCGCAATGACTATCAACAAAGCACTATCGCTGCAAAGAACAAATCTTCAGATCACCTTAAATTTCTTAAGGCATTTTCCCTGAATATTTTCAAACCTATCAGAGAGGAATCTGAGATTAAACAACACAGCAATATTCCAAAATGGGTATTAGTAAAAATAAGTAAAGGGGTTTTAGAGTATAAATATCCTTAAATACCAACGAGCAAAGAATTGTCATTAGATATTACATAATCCATACGAGCTGAAAAAAATTAGATTTTTTTTTTTTAGATAGATATTCTTTATTTCGTATAAAATTACAATGTGGTTGTCACACAATTTACATACAGAGATTCGATATTTATTATATCTTTCAGCTGGATAAGGATAAATGATTTTTAATTATTTTTTTGTACTCGAGAAACAACGATTATGAAGGAAAATTACAGCAAAAAACTTCAATGTATAACAAAAAAAAAAAAAAAAAACAAAACAAAACAACAAACATATATCTATAATAATAGTATATAAATCCACAAATAAATAAATAAATATACAAAAAAAATAAATAAATAAATATACACATTTATAATTATAAATATATAAATAAATAAATAAACAAATAAAATTAGAATCAAATAGATAAAAGGGTCTCTAACTTTAGTGACTGACAAGAGACTTTTATTATTGAGCGGAAAGCAATACAAATTTTGCACCGTGAAATATTCCGTTTCAGGTTATTATACATACATACCTGAAACGTACATTGTATATACACTATTGGAAAATTTTATTTACAACTATTTGAAAGTTTAAGCAATCATCAATGTTAGAAATAGATATACAGATTAGAAATAGTTTCACATTATCAACAAACACTAAACAATTGGAGAACTGAAAACAGTCCGAAATGTCGTTGACGAAGAGATTAAAAAGTGTAGGTCTCAAATTACTGCCTAGATGCAGACCCGATTGAATCTCTATGAAAAAAGATTGACTACTTTCGATTTTGACTACCTGTTTCCGTTATGACAAATAGACCTGAATCCCATTCTTTTAAGCTTGTTTATTAAAAGACCATGATGAACTCTATCAAAAGCTTTCATGAAATCTGTGTTCAAGACATCAACCTGCATTCTATTTTCCTGGGAAGAAACACAAGAGTGAGTGAAAAGACATTAATACTTTGTTGCGGAACGACCACTAATAAATCCATGTTGATGAGAACTTAAAATTCCCTCACCGCAAAATTGAACCTACTGAAAACCAGCTGTTCAAATAGCTTTGTAATTGCTGAAGATTTTTGGGACTGGCCTGTAGTTCTTGATTAAGTGCTTGAAGATATTTTTATAGATTATAGACCTATAGACTTATATACTTATATATATTTATAGACGATATTTTCCACTCCTCAAATAAGATCTGATCTGATTCATTAAAAATAATTTTTAACACTTTAAAGAGTAAAACAGAGTATTTAGATAACAAAAGAAGTGGAATCGAATCAACGCCAGCCTTAATATTTTAATTCAGCCTGGTTAAGGCATCAAGGACTTCTTGATATGAAAAGGAAAAAAGATTAAATCTGTTACAGAAGTAATAGCTGAATATATATCTACACTATTATTGTATACCGTCTATATTATTGTGATTGGAAAAATTTCGCAAAAAGGTTACAAGTAGATTACCTATCATAAGAATTCTCACCGTTAAGCTCTATAGAGTTGGGAAAATTGAACTCGATTTAAATTTAAAAATAGAACAAAGAAATCGAATTGAATTTTAACAAACTTTTCCTTTTGCCATTGTCGTTTTTTATCCCGGCTTGAAGTCCTAGAACATTACGGACTTTTATTCTTTCCTCGCATTCTGCATCGAACCAAGGCTTTACTTTGGAGCCTTTGCAATAGCCTGTTTTATTTTCCGCTGTGTCCTTTAAACTGTTTTTATTGTTGACTATATTGCTTCTTCCTGTGCTGTTTCGCCGTAAGTTTCTATGCCGCCTAGAGCTGATCGAATAAACTTTCTTCCATGGATGGATTTCGACTCTGTCGAAAATCTCAGAAACTAAAATGGGCAGGTCACGTAGAACAAATGGACAGTAAACGAGATTTGAAGCGTTTTTCTTTCGGATTGCTTCACGCGAACGAAGTTTCATTATATCCTAGTTCTACATATGTTTCAGTAGTGCTGCATCGTTATTATCTTGAACACCTTTTATTGCTGTTCTTGTGTTAGTACTTCAGAACGCAATAGTGTTAAAACTGCCACACGTTTGCATTTAATTTAATTTAGGAATTAAAACGCTGCTGATGTGCTAAGTAGCCCAGGGTGCCCGACTGCTAATCGGAAACTAAACAACTGGATTGGCTAGTAATGCATAGATCATAGACATGTCTACCAACCTAACACAAAAAAATCGAGAGGATCCGACTAATACGTCCCGCGAAATTACACAATTCCTCTACTTTTTTGAACAAATCTTGTATAGGTATGGGGATCTTGTTATTTGCAGAATCAATTTTTTATAATTTTCTTTAATTGCAAATAATTACACCGAAAGATCGGTGAAGATCCTTGTTTTGCTGGTTGTTTATATTAGGCCGGGGTCCTTTTTTTAACTTTTTAACGTTAAATTTTTTATACATTGCTGTGCTCCGCTTCCGTGAATGCGGATTCGAATTTTGGCAATGATAAGGATGTGGTCTGAGTGGAAATCCACTCTTACCAAATACTAATGGGTCGATGCCGCGACATTATCTGCTGTTATCAGTAACAAAAGCTATTCAACTAAATACTGAAGGATTGACAGCTGTCCCCTTTATACAAAGGACAAATACATAACAGAATTCGAACTTTTTTTCATAATTTCTGATATTCCAATTTTATATAAAATTTCGCGCTTTCATAATTTTCGAATTTAAAAGAACCAATACAAAATTAAAATAAATCATGATAATGAAGAAATTTTAAGTTTTTTTTCAAATATTCTCTAATCCAATTATTTTGCACATCACTGTAAAGGAAACATATGTATGTACGAGAGTGGTCCGATAAGTACCTACTTAGCCTCACCGCCAGATGGTGCCAGTATCGCAAGAGCAACTTACTATCGTGTAGTACATTCTAGTAAACGGCTACTAACGAAATTTCAGCCGGATCGGACTCGTAGTTTTGTTTTGACCGCGTGTGGAAGCGGGAGTGTCCGCGGATTTTAGAAAAATGGAAAAAGAGCAATATCGGTCGGTGATTCGATTCTTGTTTTTGAAAGGGAAATCGCGCAGCGAAATCAAAGAGCGTTTGGATGCTGTGTACGGTGACTCTTCTCCTGCGATGGCGACCAACAAAAATTGGTTTAATGAGGTTCAACGTGGTCGCACGTCGGTTTTTGATGAGCCACGTCCAGGTGCCCCGAACACGGCTACCACGGAGGATAACGTGACAAAAATCCACGATCTCGTATTGGCAGACCGCCGATTGAAGGTGCGCGAGATAGCTGAGACAGTAGGCATTTCAAAAGATCGCGTGGGTCATATCCTGCATGAAATTTTGGGCATGAGAAAGCTGTCGGCGCGATGGGTGCCGCGTTTGCTCACTCCGGACAACAAGCGCAACCGTGAGACCATTTCAGAGCAGTGTTTGACGCTGTTTACCAGAGATTATTATAATTATTGGGCCGATTCGACGCCGAATTGAAGAAAAAAGTGCTCTTCCACCATGATAACGCACCGGCTCACACCTCCACCCTCGCCACGGCCAAATTGGTGGAATTGGGCTACGAACTGCTGCCCCATTAACCGTATTCTCCAGATTTGGCCCCGTGCGACTTATTTTTGTTTCCAAACTTGAAAATGTCACTCGCCGGGCAGAAATTTCAGTCGAATGAGGAGGTCATCGCCGCGGAGGCCTAGTTTGCAGACTTCGAGAAAACGTATTTTTCAGACGGGTTAAAGAAGCTGGAGCATGGTCAAGTGTATCGAGATAAAAGGAGACTATATTGAAAAATAAATCGCCATTTCTCCAAAATGTTTGTTTTTCTTTTATAGGCTAAGTACTTATCAACCACCCTCGTACATATTTCCATGATTCCACAACATTTACTAAGAATCGCAAAGAACACTGTTATTTTAGAATATCGAACTTTGAATCACTAGACTGAAATTGTTTATGAAACCTAAGAAATATCAGAATCAATCATCCTAAAATCGGGTGCCTAATTCTCACGTCGCGTCGTCTACAATGCCAGCATGTCTCTTACACGCGCACACAGCAATCGAATAATGAACCTGTACTACCTTGCATATGTTCATTCAAACCCTAACGGATGCATTTAAATTCTAAACGACATCACACACATACTAACTTAACGAGAACATTCCACTTACCTCGACTGTTCTTCGCATTACAAGTTGCCTCCGAAAAGTAATATGGCCGCCACCTAAAATTCTGAAATTCGTCGCACTCCCGAACCGATCGCGATTTTACCCGAAAAAACTACATTTTTCCATCAAATCCTGTTAAAAAAAAGGCCACAGATATTTTTTTCACTTTCACACATATTAAAATATACACATGCACCATATTTCACGACTTTTTTATGGCATTAACTACATTTGGAGGACATTTCTGCTCTGCTTTTTCTCTAGATTTTTTCACTCTTTTCACTGCACTTTCACTCGCACTTTCCTCCATACAATTATAACACATAAAACAAACACTTTAAACCACAAAACACATAATTTTCTTTACTTTTTCGCTAAAATAAAAAACAATTAAACTTGAACGAAACAAAGTCGAAACGCACGCAACCGTAATCCTTCTACAATAACTTCCGACTGTGAAGTTTTCGTATGAGAAAGAAAGAGACAAAATTCTCCTTTGGGTTATTATTGAGTGGAGAGAAGCTGAATTGCATCCGTAACCACCACTGGGGCTGTAAAAAGAATTTATTTAAAGATTTGTTGGAAATTGCATGGAATTAAAATTGTTTTTTTTTATTATTTCTTTTTATTTAAATAATTGTTCATTAAATGAATGCAATTGTAGCGAGGAAATGATATGTTCGGAGTGAGTGCATTCGAATTAGAATTCAAATGCGTGGAGAGATGGGAGAAAATTTGAAGTGTGCGAAAAGTTCGTTATCTTTTAAAAAAATTTAAATTTCGGCGATTTTTAGTCTGTTTAATGAGCCTGTTCTGGACTGTTCCGGACAGAAAGGTCCATACATGTTTTGCTGTTCAGTGAAAAAAAATTCTGCCAGACGGTGTTCTGTTTTGTGTTCAGTGAGGGTGTTTCGGACACTTCAGGACACGATTTTCTGCATCTACTCTGGAGTCAGAACAGATTCGTGAAAGTGTCAAAAACAGGTGTCATTGAAAAAACACGTAAGTCCCCGCTAAGACATTCATATCATCACTGAAATATGTTGTTGACGAGTCACTAATCACACTAATTTCGCTATCAGTGCTCACCACAACTCTTCCAAAGCATTTTTATGTGAATTCCTTTTAGTTTATTATTTAATTCTAAAACATGTTTAATACAATCTGACACATAAGATGGATTTCGGTGTCTGACAACTAACATATATGTATGTAGCTGTAATTTTCTGTTCTAACTTGATTTGACAGTTTGCACGAATCTTTGCTGTCTTGTCCTGGTCTGTTCTGATATTTTTATTATTGAACACAGCTTTTGTGTTTTTGTTATTCTGTGATATTTGGTACGCATATTGGTTAGAATTTTGTTATCCTTTTTTGGATGTGGACCTCTCTTTCCGTACTACCATATTGCGTCGTGACTCCAGCTATAGTCTAAGCAGCACCTTGATTGTGTAACGCTTACTTTCTCGATTCGGCCTTCTTCCATCAGTCTCTGTTTGTAGTATGCAGAGCACAATAGTTCCCTCTGAGTCATAAGCTCTTATTAAGCTCGTGCATCGGCTTAATTAAAATTTCTTGTACTCATCGATCTTCCACTTTCCCAAGCTACTTTTCCCACTCCACCACCTAGTCATTAGCATGTCGACCAAAATTAATTTCTTTCCCCGTATTTTCAAAAGTAGGCATTTCACCTTGCACGAGCATTTAAGTTCGGCAATCTCAATAAATTCCTCATTCGACCTCGAAATCCACTTCCCATCAACCGGCAACGAACAAGATGAACAAATGAAATAAATACCCCGCCGTTTCATAACCTAGCACCGTTGAATACTACGTGCGCCATACATTCAACCCTCGGCGTTGTTGGAACACAACGCGTTTCGTCCTTTTTACCATTTTACCATCATTCTCTCAGTGATGCTTGTTAAATTTGATAAAAGCCGATTGTTATTACATGCAAGCAGACTAACAGTGTTTGGCTTCGACCACCGTCGTCGTCGCATGACGATGTTGAAGTCAATTGCTGGAAATGCACACTCACACCCGTTACATACCCCAAACATTGGGCAGATCATTGTAGAGTCTTGGCTAGGATATCACCCCCAATTAAGTGGCTTGATTCTCGTCGGCGTAGTGTAGTTGTGCTCTACGGAAAGGTGGTCGTGGAATCCGTCAGAACAAGTGCAAAAAAACAGAAAAAGTGTGGAGCATACAGTGGCAAGAAAATACTCGTATTAGTGGGCGCCCTTCCATGCAGGGTAATTCGGTTTTCGATTTTTTTATCATCGCTCTTCGTGTTTTTTGGTTCAGATACCAGGAGTGGCGGAGCAAGGTGAACAAAAAAGCACCGTTATTATTTGTGTATGCCCAATGTTTTATATTCACAAGGATATATCGAGGATCATTGGATGCGGTAACAGACCATGATACCGTGATGATTTCGATTGCGCACTCAGCCATCGTTTAACATGGTGGCCGAATGATGGCGAGCGGTAGATGATGGTAGGACGTGGTTCTATCGAATTCCGTGGTTACTTTGTGTTTATTTTTTTGTTATTCATTGTGTTCGGAATGTCCATGAAATGTGTGTAGTCGATTGGTCTGTGTCTGTTACGTGGGGCGATTTGGCGTTAAAGGCCATGAATCCTTTTCGTATTCATTTTTATGGGCTTAGCAGTGAATATATTTAAGTGCGGTCTCGAATGCTGCAATTTTTTGGCCTTTTACTTGCTATAAAAACAAATCAAAAGTTACAACGGAGGATTGTTTTATGCCAGGAGCTAATTTTTTCCCTATTTGAGGAAGTGCTCTGCCATAGAGTTCTTCGTTTTCTTTTATATTAGGTTGCGTTAATACAAGGATTACTTTTACTATGATAATTTCTCCGACTATATTATTCTTCGCGAATCAAAGCTGGATATCATGATTTTTTATAAAAATTTAGTGTCGCAACAATGCTAAGGCTTTAGTCAACTCTTCCGCTTTGATATATTATATTCCGTAGCTCCTCAAACCACCAACGCTCTGAAAATAAGAGGAAGCTACTAGCTTACGCTGCACACTTGCACTTACGATCAGTCTTTTTGACTTAATGGGATGCCTACAGGAGCAAAATAAGACGGCAGCCATAATTTAGGCATGCATCCGACCAACAATTGATTGTACATAAATGTAGCTTGAGAGGTTACGATCGATAACAAATCCAAAACTGATGCAAGTTTCAGCCGCAGTAGCTTTATTATTGCTGAAGAATAGGCTTGGCAGAATGTTCAAATCAAAATCTCTCTTGGAAATTGGCACTACTCGATGTTTTATTCCATTCAGAAGCAAACCATTAGCCGTAGTCCAGACCGAAATTCGGGTACGATTCTCATTAACTAAGAGAGCCAGCTCATACGCTTTGCCCAGATGAAGTTTTACGTCACCGGCATAAAGATGCACAGAAGTTTGGGTGCAGACTTAAGGAAGATCGTCGATGAGCTTGTCGAACTCTTTGAACTAAAGCCTTAAGTAAAAAGAAAATGTGACTTTCTGAAATCTTCTTAATAAATAGCTGCCAGTTTGACCGATCTATCATTGAAACCAAACAAGTTTTTAAGCTTCCTCATTAGAATATTATGATCTACCATATTGAAAGCTTTCGAAAGGTGAAGAAAACAAAGTAGAATCACATACCCCTTGCCATAAGTATGTCATATTTAGTCAAGTAGGATTGTTATAAGCATAGGGCAGCTATGTTAAAGCCTAATTACTTCGGGTAGAACAAGTTGTTAGAAGTTACAAGGCTTAGTATTTGCTTTTGTAAGACTTTTTCAAAAATGTTTCATAGACAAAGTAGTATGCTTATTGACGTTAAGTCAGAAGGGAAGTTGGCGTTTATTTTCTTTGGTATGAGAAGAACCCCCGCAATTTTTCAAGACTGAGTAAAAGTTGATGTGGTAAGCAAAAGTTAGTAATCTGAGTGGGATGGGCTACAATCAAAGGTAAAAGAAATTGTATTAATCTACTATCTTCTTCGATATCCCTTAGACTTAATGGCAATTGTGCATTTATAAACTTCGGAATCGAGTCACGCGTCAATCGAGTGTAGGTACGAATGTCTGGGTCGTGAGTGCTCTGTGGGTTACGGAATTTCGAAAGACCAATCTTTTTTATCTTTTTTTAAGTTACTCCAGGGTTTTTTGGCGGGGAAGAAGGCATTAAGCTTTGACGCAAAGTAATTTCTTTAAGATGCATGTATAACCAATCCCAGTTGGGATTGCGCTTCTATCTACTCTGCAATTTATTTGGAATCTTAATTACGTTAATGACGTCAAAAGTGAACCATGGATAGTTCTGGTTTAGGGCTTTTACTGTTCTGTCGGCACATGTTTATTCAAAAGATACTCATATGTAAATAAAATGCGCTTTTAACAACACGATCAAATAGGGAACGGTCGTACGCACTTACTAAACTCTTAGTTGTGTGGTCGGTTCGTGTTCTGATCAATAGGGTGGCCTAGGATGGAAAGCACGAGTCGCAGGGTAAGTAAAAGCTCTGATAAGTATCTAACCTTCGTGTGTTGAGTTCCAGAGATATTGAGTGTTTTTTAATCCTAAATACATTTTTATTCATATTTCTTCGAATTATCTGATGCTAAAAAAAAACGCTTAAAACAAGCTTACTTACTCCAATAAACCTCACTGGCCCTACACGTCTATAGTAAACAGAACAGTAATTACTTTTCAGCTTTCAAAATGCGATTGTTTCCTCCTCTCTCTTCTTTTTCCTTAAGACCAATTCGATAAAGGCACTGATTGCGTTGATCATTCTCCACGGGCTGTAATGTATTAATAATAATAATGTTCTGTTACTTGTTTCCCTATTATACATTTTTGTTTTAATTCATTTTTATTTGTAGTTTCTTAGATCTATCTCATCCTAAACAAAAATGCTTAAAACTAGCTTTCCTATCCTTACGAATTTAGGAATCTTACTAGCCTAGGCGGGCACTCTAAAACAAACTGTATAACTTTAACATTTTTAACATACTTATGCCTTTTGACTACTATATAATAAACTTAAAAATTAACATTATTATAATTAACTTAAGCTAAGAAAAATTTTTTTTTCAAAAAACTTAGCATATGATCATTGTTTATATATATTTATATAAACCTTAAACCTACCTAAACCTAACTAAACCTATCTTATTCTAACTATACTTAATATATATTTTATATAAAAAGGGTGTTTTTTATAGAGGTAGAGAACTTTGAAATAGAATAAAATAAAGATAGTTTTTCTAAATTGACATAAAATTGACTTAATTCGAAAGATAATCTTCTGACATTATAACTATTTTTTATGGGGATATGTGAAGTCACTAGTCTACGCCGATAAACCCGAAACGATTGACCACTTGTAGGACAACATTCGCCGCGTTATTGCCGATATACGGCCACAAATGTTGGAAAAAATCATCGAAAACTGGACCTCCAGATTAGACTACGTCCGAGCCAGCCGTGACGATATGACCGCCAGAAATTATATTTAAATGTCAAAAGATTGTCTTTCGAATAAAGTCAATTTCATGTCAATTTAAAGAAATCATATTTGTTTTATTCCATTTCAAAGTTCTATACCTCTATAAAAAAACCCCTTTATATACATGTATGTATATCTTATTTTAATTTTTATATATTTATACTTTTTTGGTTTTTGGTTTTTATTCTTTTTTTGTTTTATCTTACCTTAACCTGCCCTAACCTACCCTACCTTACCCTAGCCTATGTAAGCCTGCCCTGCTTTGAAGAGGCTGATGCTATTGAAGTGTCCACTGACGTAGCTTCCCCCAGCCACCAAAAGCGTTGATGCTGGCGGACTACGTCTCCTCTATCCCGGCGTGAGACCGACCTACAGAACTTGAGGCGCTCGGGCGCACTGAGCGCGACTTCGGGTCCGTAGAGGAATCGCCGTTCCAGGGAATTGCGACCCACGTGGAAGATTAGCGGTACCGCCAATCTATCCTGGATCAGCCAACATCTATCTACGAGCGCACTCGCTCGTGATATAAATCACTGGGGTAGTAAGCCCCGGAAATCAGGCTATTGACAAAAGTCATTGCTCTCGCAACGTGGCCTCGAATCAGTTTGATCAGGAAGTTATCCACCCGTACAATCCTGGCCCTAATGTATAGCACCTCGTTCGGGTAAAATTTCGTGTACTCAGATTCGGGTGTCCTATGTAACCCGAAAGAAGTCCTGAGACCCTATTATACTTATACGAGTATGTATGTACCAGCAATTATATTTCTGAGCACTTGCTTTCAATGTCGCCCTGTAACTGGGTTAAGGTCCTTTTTCATATGTTGCACATCGTGGCCAAGTTTTGGTATCTCTGGCTCAATCCATGGATATCTCATTAAACCGTCGTTTTACTGGTAAAGCGCTTCTTCATCAATTTCTGATAAAGCCCATGCTCGTAACTTGGTCTCTGAGAGGGGGTCTCTAGAGCCTAAGAAAACAGTTATTTTTGGAGCTTTTAAAACTTTTAACCTTGCTCCCGAGAAAAAAAAGAGCCCTTAACTACCTATAATAGCGTTGACCCCTGAATTTTAAGTCATAAATGAAAAAGGCAATGTTTTGCATACAGTTCCAGACTCTATGAATGATCGGTTGAACCGTTTTGACGGTTTTGATGGATTTTAATCTGTGGAGACGGATCTTTTTCTTTAGAGTCTTTCATAAATGCTCAATTGGGTTAAGGTCATTTTGCTCTAACCAAGTCTTGCTTTTGCTCGCAGGGTGAAACGGAGCATTGTCTCGTTTGAAAATGACTTAATTTTTTTACCTTTGAAATAATTTTGTAATTGGTGGCTTCAGAATTTGCTCTATCGTCTGAACATATGTACGTTTCTGAGTTTACTCGTCCCTGACAAATAAACGAAGTTCTCACTGCGCTGGACGTCATCCAATCCGAAACCATCACACTGCCCACACCGTGTTTTGCAGAGGGAACCATCTGCGACGAACGTGCACTACATCAGGAGAATCGAAGAGCTGAAAAGAAGATTAACTAATTCCGCGCATTGAACTTACTTCGATACTACAATCATTGGACCATAAAACTTTCACCCAATGTGACGCAGTTCAATTCTTTATAGCTCTTTGCCCCAAAAAAGTTGTTTCTCTTTATTAGCCTCTGAAAAAAAGCTTTTTGTCTGGCTTTTTTTAGTTTTGAGGTCAAATTCATTAAGTTGTCTGCCAACAGTTTTAGGGGAAACACCGACTTATTGTAACTTCTTACTCTAGCCGCTTAGTTAGAAGCTATTGGGTGAAAATATTTCAACGCTTCTTTTCGTTAAAGCGATTTTCCTGCCGTTTTGACAATAAGGAAAATAGTAGGAAAAAACAAGGTGCCTAACAAATTTGTCCATGGCTAGATCGTTTGCGTATAATGGTTAACCTCTCGTTGCGTTCGTATTGAGTTTGCTATCGAGAAAACCAGCCGTATCTATATACGTACATACTCGTATGTAAATTTCATTACTAGCGTGCTTTTCTGCGACATGTTCTCAACTAAGTCACTAAAACCGCTCTAAAGCGGCGGTCTGCCGCCTTATTAGACCCCAGTTTCGAGATTTGAATCTAAACGTAATTGACAAGTTAATTGACTGCTGGGTTAGTTCTGGATGAGTGGCGGAGCTTTGGTTTGGCATTATCGACATTACAGTTCAAATCTTTAGCTTTTTAACCTTGGCGACCTTATGCATAGGGTATGAAAAACTGTTATGCTATCTCTCTATTTTCTCGATCGTGCATTTCTTAGAAATGTATGATGCTACTTACTTTTTTGTTTCCAGAGTTCAGAATGTGGCGACGGTGGTTGTATTCCAAAGCCAATTGTATCGAAACGATGGCAAATTGCTTTCGATGTCACACTGTTCACATGGGTATTTTATGATTGCTTTTTATGAGTCACTCAATAAAACAAAATTATTTTCAACAATTAGCAGGTCAATTGAAGCTAGAGTCTTACGGAGTTTTTGATTTGGTTTGGCGTTTTGAAATTATGACATTTCACTCTCAACTTTTACCCTATTATACGCTTGGCACACAAGGGACAAAACCTTGGCGTCCATCTCAAAATGTTTGACGCGCTGTTTACTTGACTGATGAGCATTGGGTGCTATATCTTTTGAAACTTCTATATTGCATCGACTATGCATTAATTGTTTTGGAACGTTTGACAACGTGTCGAGGCTTTTGGGACTCAGCCGTGCAGATAATACAGTACGTCAGCAGCATTATTGGACTTCAGGTCGAATTCTGGTACTCATACTCGATTCCAATATATTCGAAATATAAGAGGTTAGTTCGTAAAATAAAGTGACTTTTTGAATTCGCAATTGTTATGTTGGTACACATGCGATTTGGCCTGCTTGACGATATTTTGCTACTAACGAACATTACGTGCTTACTTGTTCACTCATTGTTGCTTGTGCGTAATTTTTTTGCCAAAAACAATACCGTAATCATGCCACCGGATACAGCCTCACAGATATTCCATGCATAGTTCTACATATATTACCCATTTGTCGGGGATGGAAAGGATTTCTTTAGAACCTTTTTCCTAAGCTGTCTTTTATATTCATTTGCACTTGTCCCATTTACAAAACGCGTGAGTTAACTGACATCGCTATAGTTGAACTATTTCGCTTTATCTTGCACTTCGGTGGAAATAATTAGGACTTAGATCCAAATGCCTACAAAATACATCCTGACGCCCTGACGCAATCAAGGCATATTTGCCTGTCACATTTACTTCCAATTTCGTTCGAATTTCACGTTATTTTTCATTGCCGTTATTAATTATTGAACCCAATAAGGATTTTCCAATTATTCATGGACGATAAAGTTCCCCAACAGACCAATTAGGCCACTATACTTTCCACTTGAACTACAATACAATATTTGCGTTCATCTCTATGTCTATTATTATTTTTAAAAAAAGCAGCTAATTACTTCCTAAATGCCAAAGTACCGAACAGTAAATTCAAAAGCATATTCCTATGGGAAGCTTCCTAAAACTGACAACGAGCGTTAGTTCCACAATTGGGTTCTAATGCACACAAACAAAAATTGGCATATTTTGCATTTATCTCAATTTTCGACTCGTTACTATTTTAAATTCAGATCGGCGCGTTCAATTGAAATACCCTAGGGTACAGCCTAAAATATTAGCTTGTACATACTAAGACTGCTACGCACTCCTGTTTCATTGCATTTTTTCCTCCCAAATATTTATGTTGAATAATTTATTTAACAACTTTCTATTCTAAATATCTAAACTGGTCAGCAAAACACAGTGGTTGGCAAAAAATATCACAACCAAAAACACTACAACTAAAAATATGTGGTTACATTCGAAATAATATTTCCCTCTTTCCGGTATATTCATTTTATAACAGTAAATCATCCCACCTATCAGCGAGAGATTTTTCCGTATTTTTTTAATAGTTTTTGGTTTTTCGCTCGATTTCCACCATTTAGTTGGTTTTATTGATTGAAAAACCAGAAAAAAATTCGAACAAATGGAAGGAAAAATAGTTTTGCAGGTGGCGAACAAGGGAATTAGATCAAATTCACTCGACAGTATGCATAAAGCAGAAAAAAACCATTTCGATTGGACACCATCAATTTATAGGAATATCTGGAATTTTTTTTTCGTTTTTCGTGTTTGCTGATAATGCCGGAATAAAATATATAGGAACTAGGAACTTTTGGCATATTTGTTCTTTTTTCTTTTGTCTGTCTGTTGCAATTCCAGCTAGAAGTAGGAAGCAACTAAAAAACAAAGAAAAAAATATTTAAGCGATAAATTGAATTTATTTTTGTGATAAAATTTAGAGGGTGGAACTGAATTTATTCATCATCATTGGCAGTCAGCTCGTTATCGCAACGACCTGTGACGATTGAGATGCAGCATATTAGAGAAGATTTTAGTGTCGATTAGTAACCTTTTCATATTTTGTTCTTTTTTTTAAAGCAAAATACTTTAATGTAAAATAATATCACACATGACATCATAGGATTTATGAAAGGTCAAAAAATTATTTCGCCTTCAAATCTGTTTTTAGAACATACCTGATTAATCACCTAATCAGCGCTGATAATGAAGTTGGGATTATTTAATTATAACACAAACGAAATTTAAAATCTACCAGTAATCTATAAAATTTTTATAATTATTCTTTTTTCCATTTAGTCTAAGGTATTTTTCATTTGAATAATGTCGTCGAAAATTTTAAAGAGAAACATAAGTATATTGAAAAAATCCCCGTACCCATAAAAATATATAAATTCTAATTAGACTAAGCTGGGTTTCCTCGAATATTGTTTTGAAGAACTTGTAACAATTTTTGGAATTCCCTTATTTGTTTGTTTTTTTTTTTTTTTTAATTTATTTTCCATTTGAAAATTTATTTTACTCGAATATCTTGATCAGTACTTGTCATTTTTAAAGACTGATTGATAAGCTCATGCTTAAGGAAGTGCAACCCAATTTCTCTCAAAAATGGGCCTATAATTGCACTAATTAATCAAATGCGGGGTTCGTTAAACAAGCGAGATGACTTTTTATTTTTCTCGAATAATATTTATTTATTTACCCATATTTATTTTCTGTCCTCAGATGTGACAGCGCCTTTTCCAATCCTCGAAGCACTTCTGATATGAGTGTAAAGTGAAAACTTCTCGGCCAGTGATTTTCCTAATTTTTCCTAACGCCAACGCACCCTTGTTGTCCTGGTGAAAGATGATTTTTTTTTTTTTAAACCAGGCTTCTTCTCGGGAATTTTAGCATCCAGCTGCTTAAGAAGGTTGGACACAATCGATTTCGATTGCGCTATAGCGCTGAACCTCCGGCTTCCTCTCACTGCTTTGGCTGCTGTTTCGTTTCTGACGAGTAGTGGCTGACCCATGTCTCATGCATGGTGATAAATTGCCGCACAAAATCGTTCGAATGCCTATTGATAGTTGCGAATATCGTTTGCGCATTTGCTTTTGATCCGCAATTAGAAAATGCGGCACCCATCTTGCGCAGGGTTTTCACATCCCTTATTCTCGGTGCAAGGGGTATCCTAAGTTATCTTACTCATCTTCACTCGCCTATCGCACAACACCATGCATTTTTTCGATAGTTTCCGATGTGATTGCCGTTTTTGTTCGTCCTTCATCTGGGTCATCTTGGAGAGCTGTGCGACCACGTTCAAATTAAGCTGACCACTTTTTATCGTTTTAACCGATATCGAAGGCGCAAGGTCCCTGTAAACTTGTGTCAACTTCGAATTCAAATTTTATGACCACACGATATTTAAAAATTCAAAAATATAATAAAAATATTCAAAAATTCGAATAAACAAAGTACTTGAGAGAACAAGCTAAAGATGTTCAAACGAACTAATGACACGTGCACCCAGGCAGGAAACATAAAGGACACAGGTTTTTTGAATGGAACGCTATCTCTGTGTGAACCCGTAAACTTTCCATTAACCTTCGTATGTGCTTCCAGGTATAGCATTGAACTCTTCCAGCGATGCGGTCTTTATAGCCTCAATCGTGGCACATCTCCGTTCTTTCTTTCGGGTATTTTCAGTTTTGGAAAGGAAAAACAATTCACGATGGTTGGTGCAGGATTAAGATATTGTTTATGGTCAATACATCATGCACAAGTAACGATGAGTGAGCAGTGATGCAACTATCGTGATGCAACAGCCAGCATATGGCCATCCTTATTGACCGAACGACCTTCCGATACGAACTCAGAATCAACCACGGTATTGTATTCCAAAAACACAGTAAGCAAAAACAGTAAACAAAATACTCACATTTGACCGAATTTAGCGTGCTTTTTTCAGACTTGGCTCTTCTGGTCGCTTCATTGGGATGATTAGGCTTTGGTTTCGACGTCATAGTCATATACCCGTAGTTCGTAATTCATGATGACACTTTTAGCAAATCTGGAACATCATGCACACGTTTCATGCCCAAATTATTTGAAACAATTTCATGGCATGAGCCAACCGATAGGCAATATCCTCAGGAAACTTATCTCGCAGTTATTAGATAATTCTTCATAACGAATTTCTGCAATTTTTCGTTTTTCTGGGGCGAGATCATTGTTAACATATTTGCATCCTTCTGTGCCACTTATATATTTTTTGCTCAGAGAAGAGTCACCAAAGGCCGCAGTCAATATTCCAAGTACATTCAAGCATTTCAGGATGATTTTGCTGAAAAATCAACTGAGTTGATTTTTTGTTAAATTACACGTCCTACAGAAAATTACCTTTCTGAAGTTAGAAGTGTTTCTGCTAGATGTTTGTATGCTCATTACAGGAAAAATAGTCACAAAATTCCATAACGTCAGAATTTTGTGAAAATATTTTTTCTTATTTTAACATAATTTTTCTATAGGAATTTAGTTAAGAGCGATGCGCGTTAAGTTAAACTTATAATCACAATATGATAGAAAATGAGGTTTGTCTGATTTCAATGGATCATTGCCCTGTTAATTGAATGAAAAAAAATTTAATTTTTTGGGTACTTAAGTATTATAAGTTTATGAAGGTATTTTTTAATTCCTGTGTGTTATAGTATGTAATATAAATCCGTCATCTGTTTCCAAACCAAGTTTTTCATTTCACCTGTTCGCAAAAAATTGTGGCTCTAATATTTCAAAAGACTAGGTTGCCTTATGAGCCAATTTGCTTTATCCGCATTTGGGTTACTTTTCTGATGACTGAGGAGTGGTATATAAGCGTGATGGCCGACTACTGCTTGACGATGAAGCGTGATGATCCAAATCGGGCTCACAAGGCAAAATCGTAATAAAAAGCTCTACAAAAAAAGGGTCCACAAGCCTCTCCTGTATTTTAAAATATATCTGGAATACCCCAATTTTTACATGATTTTTATAAATGTGTATTTTGAATAATTCTGATGTGACAAAAAGGAACCGACTTAAGATATGTCATTAGGAGGTGCTAAAATCCTATAAATTTGCACTAACATCAAAAAAGGAAAAACATACAAATTTGTTTGTCTGTGTTATGTAGGCTAGCAAAAAATAAAATATCTAACTCGAAATTATTGACGAATAGGTACGCTCATACATGCAAATGTGTGCTGTGTCCTTGCAGAAAAATTGATTCATATCGCCTTGTAACTTGAAAAAAAGGCTGTGAACGTTTAGTATGATAGAAATACTACACTTTGTAAGAGTTCCGGCTAACCACTAAGTTGTAGTATTTTATATTAATTTGTTTTCAAGACCCGTGTCCTTCCTAATCGATTTATGACTTATTCATCCACGTATTGCCCTATTCATGCAAGTATAAATTAAAATAATTCAAAAACCACTTAACCTAAATTGGCGCTCCTCAGAAATCCTCTTCCAACAAGCATATCTCAGATCTTTACCACACATTTCCAATCGCCAATTATTTTGTCATAACACCAACACTACATTAGTCCCTTAAGCACACACACATACATAATTGCATAATTAAATCTGATAAAATCAACATTTTCTAAATTAAATTGTTGCCTTACAACATCGAAGTACATTGCTCATTCCTCTCTCGCCGAGCTTGGATACCCTTTTCTGTCAATTTCTGTCATTATCTTCCGACGAATTGTTGATATTTCACATTCGAGTGTGTTGAACAGGATATCATGGAAGCATATGAACAGTCAAATTTCTGAGTATATTTAGTTATTATACATGGACTTCCAGGCCCCTATGCGTTTCGTAATGGCGTCACAGTCGTTGATAAATGGTAATAGGGCTTTAAAGATCACGTGCTCGTTCGTAGGCGAAAAGGACATTCTTGTTTATCAGAATACACAGTTTTTCACTTACTTGCAAACATTCCTAATTGCTACCCCTTCTCTTCTAGCCTCGGTATCGGTCGTGCCCATTTCGAAAAGCAACCTCCAAGCAATCTGCGCAAGTCAAACTTTTTTCATTTCGTCATTGCGTTATACGACCGGGCCGGTCAACCGATTGAAATCGAACGGACGGCATTTATTGGTTTCATCGAAAAGGAATCGGAATCAGATTCGACCAAAACTAACAATGGCATTCAATATCGATTGCAACTCCTCTACGCGAATGGTAAGTCCTTAGTTCTCGGTGGTGACATTATATTTTTGCTAATTCTGCTATTCTCCAGGTGCCCGGCAGGAGCAGGACATTTTCGTGCGACTCATCGATTCGGTGACCAAGCAGGTAAGAGACAAATGCATTTTTCGCAAAATGAAAAAATCTAAATGAAAATGGGAAAAGGAAAAATGGGCGTGATGCCCTTAGCCAGGAGTATCCTTGGGGTGCATTACATCCAATTCGCAACTATTCATCCTACACACTATACATTTGAAAACATAAGTTCCATCGAAAATTGATTGTCACACTTAATTAAGTTGGTGCTGAGTTAGGTGTGCGTTTCGCTGAGTTCCATGAACGAAAATTAAGTTGTCGGACTAACAAGAGACTTTTGGATAAAGGTCAGACGAATAACGAATAATAGACAAAGGGGTGTTGATAGATGTGAAAGGATTCGGGTTTCGTGTTGGTTTTATTCTTTGTATGGAATGCATTCTAGTGGGTGCACTCGAGCTGGTACTCCTGTGCCATATGTCCTTTGTAAGGACATTTTCATGGGTAATTAATTTCTAACGTGACTTATTATTGCTCTTTCGACTTTGTACATCAAAAATCGAATGAGAAACACAAGGTGAGAAGGGGTCCATTTGATAGGTTTTTGAGGGTGGAAATATCATGTGCTTGTAATTGTATCCCTGTTAGTTTGAAGGCATGGCGTGTTAGCACCCTTCAAGTGAACATCGATCGATTGAAATTCGATTTGCGGGGAAGCTTAGCGGATAATTCGTTAAGATCCATCGACACTTTGAAATTTGATCCTCGATTGCAATTGGATTGAAACAAATGCTTCGATTTTTAGTCCTTTCCGCATCAATCCAATCACATCGGGATAAAATGCATTCAACCAATGATTGAATAGCTTTTAAGGCATCTCGTTGCCAAATTGGTTCACGATTTAAAGGGATTTACTTCCACCCCTATTTGTGTCTCCCTTTAAGCCCGTGAGCTACTCTGATGTCCTGCATATCCTCTACAGTTTTTTTTTCTTTTGCATTTACTGTTAACATCCGCTAACGCAAAAAAAGAGCGCTCTCGATCTCTTTTTAGTCATTTTGCATTTCGTTTGTTTCCTGTTCCTGGACGAAGGACACACTAACTGGCCGTTGTTCCGTCGTTGGGTCGGTGCAGGGAGTAATTGTTCAGCTCTACTAGCACACAACTGACAAATGAATGAGTAAATAAATCAAAAAGGCTCCACTTTTCCGGATGAGATAATTCTCGCGGGTTATTTATAACAATTTTTATCCGGCCGTTGTTGTTTTTTAGTCCTTTTTCCAACTTTTTTTTTCAAGAATTTTCAGAGTTGTGCTTTTTTTTGTTTTCCTCGTCTAGGAACCTTCTTCGTTATCCTGTACCGGTGAGAGTGGTGTTGAGTTTTGTTGTTCTTTTTACTTCTTTTGTATTTTGTATGGAGCAGTGACCAGGATCAGATTAATAGCTGTATAGTTGCATATGAATGCGTTTTAGGACTTCGGATACAGTGGAAATGCTTGGAACGTGTGTACATACCTTTGAAGATGGTATTGGGTGATGGAGGCAACATAAATAATGACACATACCTTAAATGGTGACATCGCTTAAGAGCTTATCGCCGAGACATATGTGCGAGTTTGTAATGTGAGAACGTTGGCTGCAACGTTAGAAGGGAAGTTTGCAGTTACATGTGTAGTCAAAGTTAAGTGTACACTGAATAAAATCACTTGGTGTTTATAGCAGTAAACTAAAATCTCAATAAAATGTTCTTTCAGTTGGAATGGTATTTTTTTTTAAATATTTTGTTTTTACTAAAAGTTGTAACACCCGTGGCAGAATTAAACAAAAAAACTTAAAACAGAACCCGATTATTATTCCATTGCCTCCTTAGGCCCATTTAGTGGAGTGGTTAAATGTGGGCCTCAAACAGACTTACACGAAGTTTATTCAAAAAATAAAGCGACTTAGTGTCTAGTGATATAAACCTTAAAAAAGTGGATCAATGAATCTGTACCAAATTTTGGGTGAAAAATAAAATTGCGTGCTTCAACGTACTAGAAATGATGGTGTTCCAGATTTACTGAAAAGGGTCATCACTGGTGACGAAACATGGATACATGGCTAGGATGTCGAAACTAAATCCCATTCATCCCAACGGAAGCGAAAAGAAGAGCCAAGAAGGAAAAGAACACACCAAGTTCGGTAAAATATGAAAGTTTTGCCGTTTTCTTCAATTACAGTGCCCCGGTTCATCATGAGTTGCTGATCTACGACCGATGTACGACCGCACGGTACAATAAGAAATACTACCTTGAAATTATGCGTCGTTTACGTGAAGTAATACAAAGGAAACGTCCAGATTGTTGCATCGCTACAATGCACCTGCATTTAAAAAATAAAAATAAAAAAGTTACCTTATTTATTGAACAAACCTCGTAACACATCAGTACCTGTCAACCATTCCACATGTTATATAAGACCCATATAATCAAGAACAATAATTTACTATTAGATTCATAGACGTGCAACGATCCGTAAGTTGGTTATACGAGCTATACATTTCCGAGATCCGAAAGCTCCATGAGACCTCTTGTGGGTAAAACAAGTACCTCAAATATGGAAGAGAGTATTCTCACAGCATTCCGCAGTCTTAGAGTATAATTTTCCTCGTAACATGGTAGTCGCTTGTCTTCAAGATAGAGGTAAATAAGTTTTAAGTCGCTTCCTGTTTCTGAACTATTTTCGAACTGGTGTACGAACATTGTTTGTTCGACATAAGGAGCTGAAAGTGAAGCAGTGAAGATTCGCTCAGCTTTGATATTTAATTATATACTTGGTGAAAACATTATATTATCATTCCTATTATTATCAGACTTATCTAGCCCAACTAGCTTTGGAAAAGGAATTATCAGATTTTTGTGGTGTTATTTAATCTTTAGGCCTTTATAAAAAAAATGTCTTCTTACGCTGATTTGATCTAAGTTGGAGCTCCATCACCTTCTTTTTGTTGAGGCTTAAAACTCTGACTCAGACTTTAACAACACCTTGGTGCCAAAAAACGTAAACATTACTAGCACTAGCTGTCTTAGAAATGCTCATGGTAAAGAAATTTGATTTGTGTCGGCATTCGTTTTTTAATAGTTTTTCAAAAATCTAGCACATTTATGACTACAATAAAAATAACGAAAGCGTCATCCCTTCTTTTCAACACATACTATGTATAATCACTTCTCTGAGTCTTCAGTTCTACGATAAATACATCTCATTCAATCCTTCTTCCCGTCCTGAACAAAAAAGAGAAAAAAATCCTCACATCCTTCCTATTTTAGGACAAATTGCTGCCATCATCACTGTCCTTCTGCCAATCCTGTTGCATTGTTTAACAATTAACAAAACAAATTGTTTAACTTTCAAAGGAGTACCAGTGTACCATCCTGTTTTTCAGATTTCCTTCTCGAAAGGACTTCTACGTTATATCCACTTTAGAGATACTCAACTCAACCAAAGAGAAAAAAACCAAAGCACACAGAAGTAAAGAATGTCCTCGCCAGCTAGGACAATCCATTTTTTCCTTTCATTTTATTTTTGCACTTCGTCCTTCTTTTTCATGGCATTTTGCAGTGGTCCATCGTTATAAAGTGGGGTGTTTGTATAGCAAGTGCTAACGATAAAATGATAAATCGGCGTTTTAGGTAAAATTGTCACTATTCCTTCCACAAACCCTACCTGGGGCTATAAACAGGAAGAGAAAAAATAGTCCAGCAAACCCTACGTGAAGTCTTTATCCTTGAATACAATTGGTAAATTGGTCAATGGATGATTGTCTAGTTTTGTGTCATCAATTCATTTGCAATTGCTGCAGCGATAGTGCTTACGACATCGTGAAAAATGTTGCACAGCATTTGAATGTGCTCGAATGTGTGCGAGAACGGCGAGTACCTGTACAGGACGAATTGATTGATGGCGCAACTTTTTACCTAACAAGGATGTACAGTGGAGTTGTGTGGGATATTAATTTTTTTCCTATTTTGTTTTTTGTTAGTTCTATCATCGATTTGAACTGATGGAAAATATTGGTTTAATTGAATATAAATGAATGTATTTACTGCAGTTGGGTTTTAGCATTTCTTATATCAATTAAAACGTTAAAGACTGTCAATCAATCATTGTTGTTATCCGTTGGAATGCTAAAGACAAGTAAATACTAGAGTGTGCCATATGAAAAAGTTTAACGTTACTTATATATACGCCCAATAATCCCTTGAACACAGGAGACTATTTTTCTTTTTAAATAATTATTGAATTAACTTGGGGAGATATGTTGAGTAGACGTCACAATTCTACTCATGGGATATTCAACTATAAATAAAAAGAAGCCAGATATATAAAGACACCCTAATTGGTGAAAGTACAATGCCAATAAAAGCAAATAAAAAATTCGGTTCGTTCAAAAACTGAGATGGTAGTTCATTCTTCTCGAAAAATATTTATTTATGCATCAATATATATTTAGTTTTCACCAAAATAAGATATAAAACATCTGCGTCAGCACTTTATGCAAACATCAAAACACTTCTGATATTCGCTTTTTGCGCTCGATCGTGGCAAAATGTTTGGCTCTTTTGGTCGCTTCCATTGGGTTTATTGAGCTTTGGTTTCGACGGTATAACCATATACCCATGTTTTGCTATCAGTGAAGACCCTTTTCAACAAATTTGAATCGTCATTCACGTCGTATAACAGCTCCTTTTCTTTTCTTCTTCTTTTATTCTAAATTTAGCAATTTTGCAATAAACTTCGCTAACCACGTTTCGTGACCAAAATATCTGAAAAAAAATTGCGTCAAGAGCATAGCGATTTGCCAATATCCTCAGAAACATCTCTGATAGTGATTCGACGATTCTCCATAACAATTTTCTTCAACGGTTTCATCCATTGACGTGTTGAGGCGTCTGGAGCGGACAACGTCATTAACATCTTCTCGGCCATCTGTGAAGACAACGTCAACAGATGTTAAAGGACATGGACACAAACAACATAACAAAAAAATATTTCAATTTCAAGCTCACGACATTCAAAAAGTCACCTTATTTTTTTAATAAACATCATATATGTATATGTATATGTATAATAATTTGAGGCAAAAAGATAACGATTCCACCTAGTGGACATTCATACAGAGATTCTCAAAGGCTAAATTGTATTGTTCTTGGTCTCTTGCAGTTATTGCGCCGAGCATAAAAGGTCTAACAATTTAAAGTTTAATTTTCTGGGACTTTGGATTTTCAGGCTAATGCGAAACACCTGATAATATAACTTCCAATTTATTGGTTCTAAATAATATTTTTTTTGCACTTTAAAACCTGAGTATGTACACCCACCTACATACCGCGTTTTCGTGGTGGTTTTTATCAATTGCCATAAAATACCCAAAAACTATTCATCACTAAAACTATTATTTAAACTTTATTTGGAATATTTGCTCAATTAGCCTGCAAGTTTCATTATGTTTGCATAATTATAAGCATTTATAACTTAATTTTGAAATTTATTGATTTTGTTTGGAAAAAAACCAAATGGGAATGCAGCCACTAGAGATATCCAAAATGTGTGATTGTTTTCAGCGAACCCAAGTTTTTGCGTTGGTTTGTAAAGTATAGAAATGGCGAATTTGGCCCAAAGGATGAATCTCGTTCAGGTAAGCTAAAAGAGTTAGACGATGAGCTTCTGAAACCCACCGTCGACAGAAATCCCCTGGTAAGGAAACTCACATGCAAAATATAGCTATATGACTATTCACCGACACCTAACAAAGTCATGCAACATGGCTTCCAAGCTATCTTACGCGCTTTCGTCTCATCACAATCAAAATTTGTTTTTGAGTCGAATCGTTACTGGAGATGGGAAGTAATTTTTTTTTGCAATAGCATTAAACGTCGCCACCTAACCGCGTTGCGATTATACATACATACGTGTCGTAGGTTCGGTGAATGGGCCGAGAACCTGATTCAGCTTGATCCTCATTTTCAACGAAAAATTTTGTTCTCCGATGAACTTCATTTTTGGTTAAATGGATATGTAAACAAGCAAGAGTGCTGAATTCAGAGTGGAGAAAACCCAGAGCCCTTTGTCGAAACGCTCTTACAACCATTAAAACTCACTGTTTGGTGTTCCTTTAAGGACGATGCCGGCCAGAATGCTACCGTCAATGGAAAGCGCTATAGAAACATGATTTCTGACTTCTTCGTTCCTCTGTTGAATGGCATTGACATGACAGAACTTTGGTTTCAAGAAGATGACGCAACGTGCCACACGGCGTGCGACACCATTAATCTATTGCGAGAAAAATTTGCTGAGCGCATAATTTCGCGTAATGGACCTGTGAACTGGCTTCCACGATTCTGTGATCTCACATTTTTAGATTACTTTATTTGGGAGTATGTAAAGCCACAAGTCTATGCCGATAAACTGGAGACGTTATTGCCGATATACGGCCCCAGTTGCAGCAAAAAGTTGGGAAAAAATTGAACTTCACGATTGTATTTCATTCGAGCTAGCCGTGGCGCGCATATGCATTAACATTAGCATCAAGCGTTTTATTTCATATTATATTTGCAAATTCACTGCCAAAAAGTATAATTGAAGTAAGCGACATATTAGAAAGTAGTTCTTTCCCATAATCATATATCATCAGTTCGTCGTATCGATTATTTTTGCTATAATTAGGCTCTATCAGATAACGTGTACATCCTCGTTCACCATGATGCAGAAATTATCCTAAACAACCCTTACTCATGGTATTTTCCATCTCAAATGCCCACAATATCCTATTCAACTCTGATCATATTTCATCATCAGGCATAAACGTTCGTATGTGCAACCCCAATACTTGCCAAGGAATAACTTGCTATTTACTTGCACCAGCTTAAAATGACGTGCCGAACGTATGCGTTTTAATGTCCACACACTCGCAGATTATTACCCGCGAGATACCGCCACCGCAAGCTAAACGCAAAACATGTTACGACCTAACATGAAACCGTTCACCAGAAACCCAGCCCCCGTCCAAGCCAAGTGGATCTACATCCGCGCTGCTGTGGTCAGCTGTAGGATAATATGTTGTTGAAAGCACATTCAAGCTCAGTACGCGCAAAAAAGTCGGGAGAAAAAAAAGACCATCATCGCTATCCACATCATTGATAGGCGATGATTATTTATCGTTAGCTATTAAAATTATCATTATTATTATCCTCGGCACAGGCCATTATTGTGCTCACTGTTATTGCCATCCTTTCCCGGCAAGGCGTAGCATTTGTACTATCAGCCATTCGTACCTATGTCCGCGCTCTTTAATGTTAGAGTGTGTATATTAAAACCCTTGAAGCCATTTAAGGTATAAGCGCAACAGAACAAATTAAAATTAAAAAATACTAAAACGAATCGATTGGCACCAGCAGCTGATGAAAAAAAGAAAACAACAATAAATCAGCCAAAGGATGTGAAAAAAACCAAACTTTGCAATTAACGCCACACACCACTACCACCATCGGCAAAAGGACCGCACAATGATCCCTTAATTTTTTCCCAATAACTGGAAAAACAATAATAAAAAAGTAAAAATAAAGTAAAATAACGACAACAACAAACAAAATCATTATAAATGCATTCATTAAGCGAATGAATCCAGCATCCATCAGATACAAAACTCACTCTCAAGTTCGATACTGCCGCCACCCCTCATAATAAAAAAAAACAAATAATACATTTCCATAGGCGTAGAGCAACCGGGGGGCCGCGCATGGGTCGACGGCATCCGACAAGCGATAATAAATTCCCCACATGTCCGGGGCATGGCGTTGAAGTGAATTAATTTTATCGCTTAATTATCGTCGGCACTATGTCGTAAGCAATTATTTAAAAATATTTTAACACCATCAGTGCGATGTATTCTATCTGGATTCATATATGTTCGAATATTCGACGTATGTGAATGGTGTAGGGCAATGTGCACACAATTGGGTTATGGCAACGAGAGCGAATGGATGAAGATTGTGTCGGAAGCACTGCCGGACGATTGGTGGACAATCAAAGTGAATATCAAATAAGTGGTTTCTCTGTTGACAAGACTGCAGAGAAATGATGTCGATTGGGCTTGGACATGCTTTTAAATTTCGATATAAAAATAAATGTGACTTAAAGCCAGGAAAAGTTTGCTCTAAAAGGGGTCATACATATTTGTATTAGTCTCTAGGGCGGACGCACAATTCTTTTCACAATATTTATTAAATTTATACTCTCGCAGCGTGTCTTTCATTACTTTATTAGGTTTTAATAATATCTAGGTGGTCCTTAGTAGTCGCTTAGTGTTTTTTTCTCGTCTGTATTAAAGACTAATTGAACTAATAGGAAACGAGCCCTACGTGCAATTCTCTGGGACTTGTCCCAGAGCTAAGACTGATTCCATGTCACCCTTATAAAATTTTGAATGTCGTTTTCGGTCCAAAAGTGCTTCATGGTACTACAAAGTACTCGGGTTTTACGAAGTGGAGGATAGAATTTTGGAAAAAGAGACAAGATGCTGATATATGTTATCGCATTATAAAACCCCCAACTAAGGCATATTTTACGATGATTCCCCGTTCCGCCTTTAAAAAGACATTTGTTAGATGCGATGAATCGTAGATACACATTATAACACCATTTTAAAAAACACGTTTGATTCCTGAGGTTGCATAAAGACTGTCTTCCCTTCCATTTAGATAAGATAAATTTGGCACTTCTGCACTGTTTTCCTCTACCGCTGTCACATTCTTTCGTTAGATGAACATCATATCATCATATCATTCAGAGACACTAAACTGGCGGCAGTAGTCAAAAAATGACGAACGACATTCAACGATTGCTGAATCCTACTTACTACCTACGTGCCTTCGTATACGACGGAAACCATTGCGAACAAAGTGCCGTGATCACAGTATCATCGCCGAGATGGCAAAGTATGTTCAAGCGCGCCTCTACCATTAAGTAGGCAAGTAAGGATGTCGTTGATCTTATTTCGCTTCTTTCTAGAAATTCGACTTCTCTTTTTTAAAAAAAACCCATACCTGCTTACAGTCGATAATTGTATATGTCCTTTCGTTCGATGGTGATGCCTCATATTCTCGTATTTGTTCATCTTCCTTCTCTCCGGAATGAAAGTAGTCGATACGAAGATTCACGGGAAGACAACGAATAAGTACGAACTTACGCATGACATAGTACACGTTTGTCGGAATCTGCAGTACGGTTAGAGTACAACAGCATGAATTGTGTGAGTCTGTACTAGACGATGTGAAACAAGTTACTGCACTACGTTCAGGGTCGCCAAATTGTACGTGTGTGTGTTTTTTTTTTTTTGTCCTAACCTACTCTTAGTACCCTTAGGCTGGCTTTGCAGTGAAAACCACCTATTGAAGTGTGTCTGTTGACGAAGTGTTCTTCAGCCACCAAAAGCGTTGATGATGGCGGAACTTGTCCCCTTGATCTAGACGTTAAATCGAACTACAGAACCTGCAGTGCTCGGGCTTGCATGGCGCGATATCCTCTCCGTAGGGAAATCGCCTTTCCATAGAATTGTGGCAGATTAGCGTATACTATTCTATTAAACTGTCTCTCACATTGAACCAAATGGGACATCAACAGGCAATAATGGGCCTGATCAAGGCCATATAGCAGATTATCTTCACTTCAATCAAGCCATCTTGTGAGAACGAAAGCGTCCTGGGCTCTTGCCAAGGCAGCATCTGCATGTTTTTCAAAATATATTGTAAGTTGATTTTATACTTCCAGTCATCGCAATACTGCTCAATTTTTGCGAAGTCACGCTGCAGGGGAATTACAATACAATATCGTCGATTGTTGGGACTGACCTGTACGCGATTAAGTCGTCTGCGTGAACTATAGACTGGTGAAGAGAGACTAGCAGATCGCTTAGTTAAATGCTGAAAAGGATCGGCGAGTTTAACGTCCATTTTTGATTCGAGAATAGTCTCATGCCTCGCACTGAAACCGAATTCGTTATCCGGAATGATTTTATTGTCCTCATGGACCACCTTCCCGAAGACCGACGCTCGGAAGGAGACTTATCGACCGGAGATTTGCCGGCTTGAAGGTGTCCTTAGGATATTTTTCTTTTCACTGACTCAAAATTAAAATTCAGAACAAGATGTTAGCCTCTTCGCTGGCTGCGGCATTATTTGCCATGAAATCGTCATTAAACTTAATAAAGCCTTCTATCACCATTGATCGTAGTCATTTCGAAGGTAAAAATCTGGGCCATAGTTTGGGCGAATGCTGTCATTCACGTTATACACTTCTTGGAAGACAGCTCCCACTGTCGCCACCTCTCTCTCCGGATCAATGATGACTGTTCGTAAAATGTGTTCAATGTCTGATGTTCTCGGAAGCTTTAGATCCTGAATATCATTCTGATTCTGGTAGACGGCCATACGCCAAACCCACTATGACTTATGTTAATATTTTTATTGTAATATATTTACTGAAATAAAAGTCAATTAAAACTAATTAAAACTAACTCATTCTGATTGTTTCTCCGAAATATTTTATTTAATTGCGGGAACATTCTCGCGATGTTGGAATTTACAGCACGAATTCTGTGGTCAACTTTTGAGATTTTTAATCAATGAATTCAGTGGTTTGAATTCCGAGTTGTCTTTCTCTGTAAGCCGCCTAAATTTGAGTCTTGAAAGGAATCTACTTTTCTGTCTGTGTAGTGCGTCGATCGTCGGTACACGTACTGTCCATCGCCTTTTAAGGAAGGAGGCAAGGAGGCAATCGAAGTGAGTACCCTCGTTTGGGAACTGGCAAAGCGCGGCCAATACACCCCTTCTGTAATCGTAGGCGCGCATTTGGATATTCCCTGCCGATGGTACTGTGATCACGGCACAAAGTTCGCAATGGTGACTGTTGTATACGAAGGTTCGTAGACAGTAAGTAGACCATTCCTTCTTGTCAGCCAGTCTTTGAACGTATGTCATGTGGGATGTGATGGCTGGTGTTTGTAACCGATTTGAGTGACGTTGCTCATCAACCTTCTGCTTACCAGATTTGCTTTTTCATATCTTGGACATCCCCGATAAATTGCAGGCCGTCCTCGATTCCTACAGGCCACGCACTCGAGCTGCTCCCTGTCCGCGACCTTGCCTTGAGTCAGCTCGCATTCCTCGTTTTGTGGTTCTTTACACACTTAACGCGTCAAGGCTGGATAAGGAAGAAATGGTCTTTAGCTTCACCAGCTGTTGGTGGAAGTTGGACCAGGAAGAAGGACAAAACCCGCTTCTCCCGTTTGGCACCCGCCGTGGTATACTAAGTTTTTTAGTAAACAAAATATTTTTCTTAGATTAAGTTAGTTATAATAATGTTAATTTTAAATGTATATAGTAGTGGAAAGACATATGTTTAAATTGTATTGTTTGTTTTAGAGTGTCCGCCTATGTAAAATATTTACATTTATTAAGATAGTTAAACTAGTTTTAAGCATTTTTGTCTAGGGTAATAGATAGACTTAAGATAATATGAAATAAAAATGAATTTAAAACTAAAAAACTAAAACGGCTTAACTCCTACGAGCTTGAGGTCGTCACTCTCAAACATTTTGAGTTCGGAGAGCATTTCCTCGGGATCCGAGACCGAGAACTTCGTCCGCAACTTTTCGGCCTTAGCCGTGAAGGTTGTTGCCCTTCTTATGCTGCTCCAGTATGTTGCATTGGATAATATAACGGTTCTGGCCTAAACCTTTAAATATAAAATGACCTATGTATATGTACCAATGGTTTGGGTGAAGGCACCTTCTCCTTGCTACTTGCATTGTCGTCGCAGGTTTGTTGTTGCCTCTTTCGTCTTCAAGCTCGCTGCGTTCCTCCTCTGTGTCTGAACTTGAACGAGCAGTAATGTCACCCGTGTAGCCACCTTCCCTATACTCGAAGAGGTAGGCAACGTCAACTTTCACTGCTACTTCTAATTTTATTTCAAAATTAGATCACAATAAAAAAGAAAAATAAAATACACGGAATACTAGTTTCCCCACCTGTGAATCGAATAGGGGATCTGGTCGGCCTCAGGTCGAGCACTCTAGCACTGTGCCTATTTCGGTTCCGCGAGGACTTCACCCAACGGGCACTTTATACCCTATTGATCCCTGATCAATAGAAAGAAAACGCACTATTGTCGTCCTATAGTGGTTTTCGAATGAGTGATATCAGAAAATAAACATTATTTTCCAAAAAGACTTGTTATTTATTACTTCTTTGAAATTGTTGCTACGCCTATGAAAAACGATGAGCCAGACCTCAACTTTTTTCTGATTTATGCGAAACACATCCTTCATTGCAATAATTATGTATATCTGAATAAGCACCTACATTATGGTAGGATTCATTCGTGCCTGTTACCGTAAACAACACATGACATCAGGTCCCTTATTACCGTAACCCAAACCTGTATTCGTAAGCATATTCATCTACCTATATTTCCATGTCCTTAAAACGTGCTTCCATATATCTTCTTGTTAGAACACGGTCCATGGTCCTCAAACCTTTGACGTCTATGAATCAAATAATCATGGATCATTTGCATTGTAATCACCAATCAGTCATGAATGTTGACGAAAAATCTGCACACTCCTAAAATATCTTCTATGGTATGGCTGCTACCCTTTACCAAAAAGAGAGCAGTCTAAATCCTTTTATCACGTTAAATTTCTTGATCACTACCAGCCCTCCACTCGTTCATTTATCCACCTTATCAAGCATGTGCATCATCTCCGATAACCTCAGACACGCGACTACTGAGTTCTTCCCCAGTAACCAGAAACCTGCAATAAAATTGCCTCCGCATTTTAATTGTTTCAGCAAAAGGCTTCCTTCCGAACGACATATCTAGAACTGTCAAAAATCATAACCAATGCGCATTGCTACTAAATACGCTGCAGTGATAACAAAAACAAAAAAAAAGGTAGAAGAATACAAAAGGGGAAGGAACAACACCAGGCAAATGATGTTATCCTGTGAATCCCTTTTCTCGTCGTTTATTATGTTATTCTTTCCTGTTTCTGTTATTTACCCCTTAATATCAAAATGACATTATGTATTGTTGGTACTGAGTTGCTACAATATAACTTGTATAACACACAAAAGAGCCACTCGACGGGCTCAAATGCCTCGAAGGGAGGTTTACGCATAGGCACAGACATAGAATGGAGAAGGATGCAAGGATACTAAGTGGGCTAGTGCTATTCGAAACCAGAGTGCGGCGTTTTAATAGAGTTGCAGGGTGAGGATGAGAATGAAAAAAAAGGGCAATCGATCGAGGAATCGGATTAGGGTGGCAGTTGGTGGTCGTATGACTCCCATACCATCACTTGCGAGGGTTTCACTTTTATTTTCATATTTCATTCTGTTGCCTCTGATCTCGCTGAGGTTACAGGTTATTTTCAGTGAGCCTTTGAAGCGCTTCTAACTTCGTACCATCTCTTTTAAAAAATATGTGAAAGGATACGTCTTTTGTGCCACTTTTCTTTGGTTTTTTTATATTTCTCCTGCCTTGAATGTGATAAAATTTATTATGCAAAGCAGGACTGATTGTATCAACCCTTGCTTTGGCGGAGAAGCTTACTAGTTTTCAGGCAAGCATGAGTAATACTGTATCAAATGAAGAAGGGTGCGAGAAGTCGGCTTACGGTAGGTGTTACGAATAGATGATTTAGATAATTAGGTAGATTATGATTGTAAAACTATGGATGTTATGGGTGTATGGGATTTAGCTAGGTCTGAAGATATTCGCCTAATCTACATACATACATATCTATATACATATGTATGTAAGTCGTTTTCAGATATGACAAGAATAGCATGATATTGTAAAATATTATTCTGATTTTAAGAGACCACTTCTTACCAAGACGGACATAGAAATGGAAATCGAAATTGATTACAAGGCTGTTTTTAGTGCCTGTGGTAAGGCATTCCATACAAATTCCTTTCAAATAGCATCTTGTCACGGCGCCAAGCCATTGACAAAGTAAAAATATTTATTTTTCGCTAATTGATCTAGGAACTAACAAAATGTTAAATGGGTGGATTGCTGAATAGTATTCAGGAGCTTTTCTTTAGACTCTTTCCGACGTTCGTATGGCAATGTACATATGTATGTACACCTCGTAGAGGTGTATATGTATATAACCAGCTAAGTTACGCTTAAAGCTGCGCTGAGGCCTTTTTCCACTAGCATACCTATGATCTATCTGAACCTAGTCGGAATATCAATTTTACTGAGTCTTGTTTGGTTCGCAATTCCCTCTGGGATCCCGGGACAAGATTTCTCCAATAAGTTGGTCTTTTACTATATGTGCTTAGCCTACATTCTATTATGGTTCCACTGTCTTTTATGCCTAGGTGGTGAAATTGACGAAACATACAAGCCCCAATCTTTGCAAGAAGTCTGTTGCTTTCCTCTTACAATTAATAAGAAACATATACATAGGTGTCGTTACGGGCCACTATACTTCCACTAGGCATCTCAACGAGGTAAGAACATCGGCGTGGCAGAGCCCTTCCTCTGTGACTGTTCCGGCTTTTTCTCGCACAAGGTAGCGCATTTTTGGCGCCTACTTAGTATGTGTCGAATATATTGTGTTAGCTCTACATCAAGCAGTATTGTGCGTGAGATCGAGGAAATGGAAAGATGCTACCGCAGGAACGACGCTCACCTGTTTAACGAAAAAGTTCAAGAACATGCAAAGGCTATTAAGCTAGAGTAGAAGCCTGTAGGGATGAAGACCACTTCTGTAGACTGGTTAATGCGAGGATAGATCTGATACCACTATCAGGCAGAATGATCTATTTAGAACGGACGAAGATGCAAGAGAATTCCGTCCATCTGACCCAGATAAAATTAAGCATGTAATATCGAAGCTTAATAAAGCAGCGGGCGCAGGTGACCTGTTTGACACCCCTGTCAAACTCGTCAGATTGTGCGGGATGACAATGGAGAATTCTGGTTGATCCATTAATGTCGATAGCGAACTTACTGAGACCTTTGATGTTAAAAAAGAATATAGACAAGGTGACGCACTGTCATGTAACTTTTTCAGCATCATATTTGAAAACATCATACGAGACTCACTGGCTGATACATGAGGTACGATCTATTTCAAGACTGAGCAATTGGTTGTGTACGTGGATGACATTGACGTAATTACATAGACGAACACGGCGAGACGTCAATGAAGCTTTCGAAAGCACTGAAGCAGAAGTGGCTTAAATTGACCTTTCGGTAAATGGGGAAAAAACGAAGTATACCAGTATGCCGTCTTGGCCAGAACGTCACAATTGGCATCTACAACTCTAAAATTGCCAAGCGTTTCGTCTACATTGGCACACTTGTCACCAGCGACAACAACACCGGCGCTGAGACCAAACGCAGAATAACTCTTGCTAACCGCTGCTTCTTTGGGCTCAAGAGGCAAATGAGAAGTGGAGCCCTCTCTCGAAAAAACCAATATAGCACTACATAAACCATTGATCATCCCGGCACTCCTTTACGACGCAGATGCCGGACCTTAATGAAAACGGATCAGAATATCCTTGGTCGCTTCGAGAGAAAAAGTCTGGGTTCTTCGAATCGAAACCCGAGGGAAGATGCAGTAAGGTGGGCACACAGGTGGAAGAGGACTTTAACCAAGTGGGAGTGCGGCACTGGAAACAACTGGCAAAAGGTTGTATCAGCTGGAGACTCTTATTGGTTGAGGCAGGTCCGATGTGAATTGTAGCGCCACCTAAGTGAGTAAGTAATTCAAAAATAATTTATTATATTCTCAATTAAAGAGAACAAAAATTAGACTAATTCTAGTAAAAAGAGAACAAAAAAATAGCAAATAAACAAAAAGAAAACAAATTCAATCTTACAGTGAAATGGACCCCTGAACTTAAAAAAATTCAATTATTAAAGGTACACAAATGTTTTCTTGGGTATCTGAACTGTTTGATTACCGGTCTTAAGTGATTTGGAATTGATTCGACGAGTACTTTGTTATGGTTGGGGTTATTGTTTAAGATCAGTTTTAAGTCGTCTTTTCTGGACATCTAACGTTTCCGAATTTCAACTCCCAGTTTTTGCTATAAATTCTCTATAATATTTAAGTCTGATGGTCGTGGTGGTGTTTTGATAATCCTTGGATAGTGGTTAAGCAGCCACTCGTGAACAACTTTAGCTGTGTACTTTGGACCATTATTCTAATTAAAGTTGAATGATTCTTCAATGCCCAATTTTTGAGGACTCTGTGGCAAATTGTTTTTTAAAACAATTTTGTATTTTGTCTATATTTACTTTAACAAAATGCAATTATCCTGCTCCAGCCGCTGGACATGCACCTCGGACCATCACATGGCCCCCACTACTGTTGTTACTGTTGGGTGCAAAAGCTAGTTTTCGCTAAACCAGCTGAGTTTTCGCTAAACTTTGGTTTTTTTTTTTTGCTTTTCCATCTGATCCAGAAAGATAATATTTACTCTCATCGGTGAAAATAAAATTTTTCTAGAATGACAAATCTTTTATCGCGTAATTGGGAGCGAATTTTTTATTTTTCTAGCTAACGAATGGCTTGTTACTTGCCACAACGTATAACTTTTCGAAATGTCTCAGCATTGCAAACAATTTTTAGATATTGTTTCACCATATCTCGAAGCTTCAGGATATTCAGTCTTGGATTATTCTTGGATTTGTTAATATGCAAAGGCTGATCAAGGTTAATCTTATTTGAACATGCTAGTTGAATTTAAAAATGAAAGGCCATAAGGGAGAACAGAAAAAAAGCCAAACAAGAATAATAAAAAATTGGAAAATATTGGTAGGTGGCCATTTTCACTGTGAGAAGATCAAATTTCATTCATCTCCCTTCATTTTTTTTTATTGAATTACTTCCTGTTAATCTTCTACCTTGCAGAGCTGGTAGGAGTAATGTTATGATTTCTCATTCTGAACTTTTCACAATCTTCACTTATGTAAGTACATACTTACATGGATGACAAAAGAGTTCGGGGTGAACCTTGGCTTCAACCAACAAGCCACTTCAGCCGACACGATCTGTTGCCATCGATCTGTTCCGGTCCCGCAGGGACGCACTGTCATAGTTTTCCACCAGAATACGACACTTAAACATACATACCTATATATGCAGTTGACTTGTTCTGTATCATCCCTACGATCTGGGATCTCTTCTGATTTTTGACGCTGAACCCGTAAACATTTGGCTTACCCTATGTGCATTTAAAGTGCACACAGTTCGTGCTTATATCTTCTCCTTCACTCTACATTAACCCAAAAGAGATCAAATATTGCACGCGGAATTTTTCTTTCGAATAGGAAAAGTCTCTTTATTCGCTTTCGATAATGTTCAAGTCTCTGCGCGGTAGAGGAAGCCTGGGATGGTTAATGTTTGTTTCACTTGAAAATTGTAACTGCCAAAGGTGATGTTCTGACCGACGGTGATGTTGTTTTCCGTGATGACAGCACATTTTTTGCCTCAATTACTCTTCAATCCACTTTGGCCGATTCCACATTTCTATGCTATTGAACGCATTATTGACCGAGTCTTGCTGTGCTTGATTTGGAATTTTCATGATCTTTTAAAGGGTAATAATGATGAATCCTTTTTTTAAATCGAAGGCCTTTCTTGAAGACCGATCCTGAACTTTCGCCTCGGCGAGAATTCTCCATTAACATCTTGCACATCCTGTCAAGTTTAGAAACGATGATAAAATATGACATGGCGTTATATGACTTCTCTCTATAGACAGTGCCATGCTTTAAAGTCGACAAAAATTAGTTGTGTGTCGTGATCGGTGATCAGAAAGTATTTTACCTGGCCAGAAATCGTACCGAAGGGAAATTCTAAGCGAAACTGAGGAGACTTTTTCCTCTATGGTTAGCATGATTATGGGAGTTCCGTTTCTTAGAGACCAGGCGGACGATGTTGAAATTCCATGCCTTGGGCATGGCTTCCGCCGACTCTATTTTATACTTTAGTAAATGTTCGCAAACAGCTTTAAGATTTCACAATCATTGATGAATCAAGAGTAGTTGTAAAACCTTTGGTTGTAATGACTTGCGTACACAAAGAAGTAAAAACTTTTTACGGAAAAAAAGTATTTCGGCACCAAGTGATGGGTAAACATTTCGAAAAACGGTTTTACTATTAAGGAAAGTTAGATTCAGAACGTTGTCTCAAGTATAATTTCTTTTATTGCATGAATCTGAGAAGGGGATTGAAGGGTAAAGCCGTAAAAGCGTCAAGTATAAATTTCATTGCCATTTTTCTTTTTTTGAATTTCTGAGAGTATAATTTTTAATTCACATAATTGTCATAAGTAGTGAGCACCAATGCATAGCTTAATTGTTTCAAGACCACAATTAGAACTACAGGGTCATTTACAGCCTTGGCTAAATTTGTGGGCCTTTGGCATGGACAAGTCCATTATATATTCTCTTGCACAGTTTTAAAAAAAAGAAACAAAACTCTTCTCAGGAGTTTTCAGGTATGCTGGAGATAATCAACGTTCATTTTTCAATAAAACACTTGCGTACTAGGTTTGTTCAAAAAATAAGGTTACTTTTTATTATATGGGAAAAAGATCTATTGTCTATTTTATCGCCTTCACAGTAATTTTTCTCAGGTATAATACACTTCGCCAGCCCTTTTATCAATCCTCGAAGCGCTTCTGACGTGAGCTTTTTGGTATAGCCTTGAAATCTTTCAGCTACAATATTCCTTTCTTATGACTAAAAAAAAAATTGGCGACTTAGAATATCTCTTAAGGATTTCTTCACAATTGCTTAACAAGGGTATTCGTACTAGCGTATTAATATACTTTTCCTTAAGGAAAACAAATGTTGTGAGAAAATAATAAGAATTGGATGCAGAAGAAAGGTCGACACGATACCCAAATGTCCTTTATATTCAATCCAATTCCTAAATACGACACAGGACCTTAATAAACATCGTAGATCTATTATAAATTTTAACTACCCTGACACGTGCCATTCAAAATTAGTTGATCACTGTCTTACTACAAAAAAAAAAAATCAAATACTCCTCATATCCTCCGGATGACATCCGAAAAATCTAAATAAAAAACAATTTTAGATAGAAACACGCAAAATCCATTAGTCTAAATTCACTGAGCTATCCCGTATGTAGAGATAAATCTGGTTACTCTACTAACCTTTCTATCACATGTTACGAGTATCCTATCGGGGAGAAAAAAACTAAAACTAGTGTATACGTCCATACAAGATTCGCAGTCGTGCCAGGTCTAACCATAGTTATTATTGTCATCCTTCCTCAATGAATGACACAATATATACGTATGTAAGGTATAATAAAAGGACCAGGCAAAAAAAAAAAAAAACAAACACACCCTCCAGGATAATAACAGAAGGAATATGTGATTGTGCACTAACGCGAAGTAGAGGGGTGGATGTGGACTAGTTGTAGGATGTTTTATGATGCATCGTCAATGTAAACCGATCCCTTTGTCAGATGCTCGAGCTCTAGCTACCAGCTACTCTTGGCTTAGAAATTAATTTGCGATTATCTGTTTCTATTGTTGCGGAGGATGCAGGATAATAATGTACATATGGGTGCACTACCGCACACCAGCTCAATGCATCATCGTCAGATGTGCCCTTAAAATCAAAAACTAACAACAAACAAGTTGAAGTTTGAGGAGAATCTAATTGCATCACTCCATAAAGCAGCGAGTGAGAGAGAGAAATCGGGTCTTTGGTCAACTGCATGCTGTGAAATATTATCTATTCATAAAAAAAATTATTTATCCTTGAAGGAGAAGATTTTCCGTGAGGGGGAAGCTGATCCTGTTGTAATTACAGATGAGAGTACGGGATTACTAGGTTGATCCTTCCGTACAATAATTACATTCAAATTTAGGGTGGGAGCTGTATTGGATGATCTGTGAAGATGCTACTGAGTGGCTTTCGGTGTCCTTGCTTGGGCGAAAGGGGATGAAAGTTGTGGTTGTGAATTATGATTCTGGCGTTTTTTAATTTTTTTTCTTGTTAGGCACATATGTGAGGATTTTTCTCTTTTAGACAATGCTTTGTGACGGATGCATTCTTCCATATGTTGTCGTTGTCGAACCTGTTAGCTTGTCAGTGTCATGTTTCATGCCGTAAGCAAAGCCGTGGTATTGATTCGTAGTCACCTTAAGTAAATATTGGATTATGTCCAAATGTCCCACAAATATCAAGGTTGGTAATTCTTTTGGTTTCGAGACTCAAAAGAACGGTGCTCCTAATAATAACCTCAATTTGGCATACTATGTAAATAACAGACGGACAGTCAGCGGCCGCTTGTTTGTTTTTGTGGACTAACTGGGTGATACGAGTTGTGTGTAGGACATGTGGGGAGCTTTAGCGTATGCTCTCGATTACCCTTTAAAGGTCAGAGATATTAATCTCGGACGAATGAGTGGTAGAGCAATGGGTGAGTGGACAAATAAGGAATTATAGAGCTTCATGTAAATATTGATAAATATATGGGGTACCGATGGATGTCCGTTTGGATATTTCTTGGAAAAGGATAATGTCCTTGAGTTTAGTTAATTTCGTCTTTTTTTTTTTTTTTTTGGTAAATGGTTTATTTACTTTTTCTTTTGTTTGTTATTCGTTTTAGGCAATTGTATACGAGGGACAGGATAAGAATCCGGAAATGTGCCGAGTTCTACTAACGCACGAAGTAATGTGCAGGTGAGTACGATTTAAGGATTGTTTAATATTCGTTAGACTTATTATATATATTATATAATACGCTTTTTTTAGAGTTTCTCTAACAGTCCAATAGGTTTAGATTTTTTATTCTTAATGTAGGCAAGCTACTAGTATGATGCATAGAGTTCATTGTTTTTGCATTATTTGAGTTAATACTACAAAAATCGTTTTCCTATAGTTAATGTGGTTACCTTCGTTAGACTTTTCCACAATGGTTTTACGAGCACACATCTTTCAAACCTATAACAACACACCAATTTAATGTTCAAATCTTTTGGAAGGGAAAATGGTTTTCAAGTGGTAATGTTGTTATTATTTGACGTCTGTATTCCCTAGTCGTCATTTTATCACGTGGCCCTACACTATTCAACAACGCGTCGTAATTGTTTAGGCTCATTCAGTTATTGGATGAAGCAGTCCCGGTATGATGCCGAAGCCCGTGGTCAGGTAACATCCTGAAGATACAAACACTGTGATTTTTCTTGTGCACAAGCAATTGGCCTGTCTGGTGAATAGACTTTGCAATGCATCTATATAAGATCTTATTGATACAGGAACTGTAGCCGCAAGATCACCAAGTACGTAGGATCGTTGATTGGCTTCTGGAGCAATTGAATACGGACCCTAATTTTGGAGAAAATATCATTAGTGAGCCGAACCAGTGGTTTCGCAAAGAAGCAAAATTACCCCTTTTGGGGAGAGAATAGTACGTAGCAGCATCAAGAGTTTCCATTGCATCCGGAGAAACTGAGAGCTTTGTGTGAATTCGAGGCTGGCGGCTTCGTTGGGCTGTACATTATCCAAAATGAGAACAACCAGAGGGTGTCTGTCAATAGCAAACAGTTGGGCGAAGAATTTAAGTTGTAACCGTACAAAATTCAACTAACGCATTGATTTTTTACCGATCGACGTGCCACATTTGGTAAAAAAAATTACCATGAGGCTATACGAAAGTCTCACGAACAAAGCCGCCACCGTTTTTGCTGGAATTTGGGCTTAGTTATTGGACACTCTTCTCTTAAAGCATTGTTGGCGCGCCAGTACCAATCAGCCAATCTTAAACGGGCATAATAATAACTGATTTCCTTATGCCTTTTCTGACAGATAAGAGCATGGCCAACCTTATAGTCCCAAAAATACTTGTTCCTTAGTTGCCTGATTTCGATAAAATAGTGATATTGTCTGGCCTCAGCAATCGCCTGACTTAGGGCATCCTGGCTTCTTCCTGGTGAGTTATTTGAAGTATAAAGCATATACTTTATGTTTAGGATTAGAAAGAATATATCCGACAGCAAATGGCCACAAAGCCATGGTCAATGGCCTGAAACAATTCGGAAAATGATGGAAAATACCAAAAAAAATGAACCCATAGCGTCATTCATTTAAATTTGATCATACTTTATCATATCCAAGTTTCAAAATAAGCAGAAAATCACTTCAGAACTTATTGCCTGTTAAAGTCGCTTTTCTCTTAAGGAATTTTTTATGTACCCTCTTTCAAAGGTAAGTCATTTTTCTTAAACAGAAAATGAGATTAACAAACATTTCCATGTTCCATGCGTCTCTTTTAAGGCTTCACAAGTTTTCTTCTGTTGAATTTCAATAATGAATCTGTGTCTGATATAGTGTATGTCTTTTCATCTTTTAATTTTCAAAAGAGGTACCTAATTTTCAAAATCCATTCTTTTTTTTTAGTTTATGAATACGAGGATGAGGTAAGAAAGTAGCACTGAGTGTCTTTATGAGTTGCCAATTGAACCTACAAACATAGAGCAAATATTACTTTCCCATATCTTCCCCAGTAAAATACTGGAGTCATAGATAAGAGTTATTTTCTACAAAAGAAAAATTAAGAAAGTTTCCTTGACCCACATTATTCAAAAATCCTGTGAATTTACGTCATGCTTAAGAAGTTTTTTCTTTCTTCCAGGTATTTTCATTGCTTGCTACCAGTTTTGTTTGAATTTATCCGATTATAAGGAGAGGGAAACTTAGCGATATTTATTTTTGACTCCTATCTGTCTCTTATTGTTTGCCACTGGAATTGAAAACTAGGATATGTAACAATAGCCCGTCGCAACAACGAACAACTGTTGTTACTTCTATTTTTATTTGGATTGATTTCTTCATTCATAAAATTGTAAGACATTTTGCGTTGGCTGCTTTTGCATAGCTTTTACGTAAGTTCATTCATTTTGCCCTGTAAGCCCTAATCATTAAAAACTAACCCGATTCCTTATCATCTGAAACTTAGAAAGCCGAAGGCCCAGCCTACTCCATTTCCAGTATATCTAAGTCATTCCCAATGGGCACTTTCGTCCGGAAACAAAGAAAGAAATGCAATGTTACATGATGCATGTTGCAACGAGTCCAAGGACATCCTAGAAATGTTGCTATTGGCGTAGTAAAGCAGCGAGAAGGTTACTTAAAAAAATAGGTCGTCTTTAGTTTTCTCAAAAAAAAAATAATTTATTCATCAAGATGTACATTGTCCCCTTCAAAGTATTCCCTCACAGATATACACTGGCACCAGCGTTTTTTCCAATCCCCGAGCACTTCTGATATGGAGTTTTTGGTATAGCTTCGAGCTCTTAGAGTGATGCTGGATTAATCGTCCTTTTATGAATTTTTTTCAGTTTTGGAAAAGAAAAAAGTCACAGGTGGTCAAGTCCCGTGAATACGATGGATGAGTCATGATTACAGTATTGTTTTTCGCCAAAAAAATTACGCATAAGAAACGTTGAGTTATCATGATGCAACAGACATGCATTTTTTCGTGCGAACCGCGCATAACTGCGAGATAATATTCCTTACTATCCCTTTGGCCAACCGACAAGAACTCATGATTAGCCACGCCGTTGTAATCGAAGGAAAGTGTGAGCAAACTTGCACATTTTACCGAACTTGGCGTGCTTTTTTCGGACTAGGCTCACCACTGATGCCCATTTTCAGCAAATTTGCATCGATATTCATGCGACGGTTCTTTTGGTCAACATTTTTCATGCCCAAAATATCTGAACAAATCTGATGGCGTGAGCCAATCGATATGCCCGTACCCTCAACAACTTCTCTGATAATGATGATTTGACCATTCTCCATAACAATTTTGTTCACTGCCTAATTGTTTCCATCCATACGTTGGAGCACTTAATTCTATTAAAATTAACAGATTTTTTGATCCATTTTTTTCAGTACCAGAAAATCGTCAAGCACACTAAAAGACATCTAACCTTTACATCTGTGAAAAACAGAAAAAAACAACCTGTTTCAACATTACACAAAAAAATTTGAAAAAAAATGAAAATTCAAATGTATTTACTTATGTACCTACATATCTCTTGAATTTCAAAAAAGTCACCTTACTTCTTGAACACATCTTCTATAAGGCTATTGGCTTATTTCCAGAAAACCTACATACCCTTCCTACTCGATGTTAGAAATAGTGGACAAGTAGAAATATTTGACCAATTTATGACATTTGTTGCCAGGGACTTAATATCAGTAAAAAAATTCAATCACGGACGGAAATTTACTCTTCCCACTTAGAGGGCTTAACAGGTATTGACATTAGGTTTGTTTTGGCAGGGCTCACTCTAAAGTGATTAAGTCCTGAAAATGTTATAACTGCAACTCAAATAGTACATCTCTTGTCCTACCGAAATTATTATTTAGATAGAACTTTAAGTTCATGCTTGAACGAAATCAAAATTAAGCTTTCCATATATGTAGCTCTGATATGATACTGATATTGATACGTACGTACAATGGGAATTGGAAATTTGTGGGTGTTTTTATCTCCGAAATCGATTCGAGCCAACAAAGGAATGAACTAGAATTTGTAACTGACGAATATGAGGATCCACTCACTAGCTTTAAGGTACATGCAGGTATAAATGGTTAATATACACCTGTCATAGCAAGTGGCGTTTTAAGCCTGACCCAATTCTCTATGTTTTAAGTAGACTTGGTATCCTGATGACTTCTGCGGTTCCAAGACTTATGTATGTAATTGGGATATGAGGAACCTGATGAAAATCCTGATCCTATGTTAAGCTTTTAGTTGATATTTCTATTAATGGTAGCATTGTGGCTCAGAGGTTGTGTGTTGGATGCTGACGTTGATAGCACAAAATTGAATCGCGCAACAGCCAAGTTCATCTAAATCGCATGTCGGGGTATTTCTCATCAGCGGTAGTATTCCCCTGTTGTATACCTTTTTGGTAAAAGCCCCCTGAAATTCGCCTAGTACATGTACAGAAATTCGTCACACGTAAATGACTGAGAATAGCTTCGGTTCAGACTTTCACGGATTGTAACGCCAATAATATTGGCCACTTGCCTTTGTAACCTGATATGCGAGTCCTTTAAGAATTAGGCAAACTAAATTGAAGGAAGTATATGTATATGAAATTTAATAATCAATATATATATGAAATATAATAATCAAATGAAATAATCAGCTTAGAGCAAAATACATATCAGTGCCCTACGACTTGCAAGCTTAAAGGCTACTACTCAGTAGCCGGTCTGCGGGTGTGCTATCCAATTTTTTTTTTAGAAGACATTCTATGCATTTGATAATGGCATTTTTCGCTCGCTACGGATTAGCGTTGGCGTAGGCATTTAGTTTCCCTTATTGAACCTAATCAAATTAAATGCCCATACACCTAATTTCTTCCTAAGTATAGTCACCTAGGGAATCCCCTGACACAATCGGTACCAGGTATTCCAAAAATACCCCAACCATTCACTTTCGATGCAACATCTACTCAAAGTCGGTACAAAGAATCTGTTCCAAAGGCATTTGGTTCAAATTCTCCCGCATCCCCCACTGATAAATTTCGAATAAAAATAATTTCTTCTTTGTATTGTCAACCAGAGTACTTCATCGTTGTCGAGAACAGGAAAACAAACACATCCAGATACATAAATACATATCTATTATACAAAAGATATTACAGAAGACGAACGTTTGTGCGTTTTATTTACGTATCCTAGATGAAGACGAACAAACGAATTGTTAGCCATGCCGTGCACATTCGAGATTCAACCTGGTCTGCCACCGATGCGGCCGCGAAGGGTTGTTTCCCGAGTGGAGAACGAGAGAAAAGTCAATATTCCCCTGTGCCTTAGCATTTCTCAAGAGGGTGAACTCCCCAGAGATATCGAAATAAATTTCCACTCTTTTCCTTTTTTCCATTCCTTGTTAGCGTTTTTCTTTTTTCGTTTCTTTTCTATTTTTCACTGCTGTTCTGCCTCTCAGTCCTTCCTGCTTTCTTTGTTTTTGTATTTTGCTCTCTTTGCTTGTCAAGCTGCGCCTACGAAATTGCGAAATTCAATGGACTTTCAGTAACACCGTCACCACCCAATGCTCCGGAAAATGGGCGATTCTCTACAACCCCTTCATCTTCATCATCATTCAGTCATTGGGGTACACGCTCCCTTATCCCAGTTTTTCTTTTTTTTTTCTGTTGTGTTGCCTTACTTCTTCCTGCCGTTTGTTGCGTTATTTCTAGGACAAAAAAGAGGAAAAGGGAATTGGCCGACTATCGGTATCAACGTCTGCCACCCTCTTCCGGCTGGGGCGAGGAATCGGTTGGTGCAGGTTCATTGCTTCCGCAATCATCCCTAATACACAACAACAAAAGAGGACAACATGAATGGGGGATGATACGAGGCTGCTGCCACGGATGTGGGTGGATGATTGATCCACCATTTGTTTTTCCATATATACAATCCTCTGCTTCTTTCGAGTCGTCCATTTTGACCGCCATGAATATACGCACAAAGCTTCTTACGCATTGTGTTGGTCATAGTCGAACGTCGTAAGATCAACTTTCCATACTGGCATTTTTCCCTAAAATTGATTATAAGCAAGTGGACAAAAATCAAGGATCCTTTCGGCCCTTCTTCGAATTTATTTGCATCTTTGTTTGCTGTTTGGTCGGTTTCCTTTCTTCAACAAGCAGAAATGTAAGCCCAAAAAAGGCGAGAAAGAAAGCAAAAAGGATAAGAATATTGTTCTTACAAATAGACTTTCTCTTATTTACCTGGATTCTTTGTTATTATTTCTATTTTCTTTTTTAAGGTAAAAAGAAGCTCTTGGGATTGTTATCTGAACAAATAAGCGATTAAAACAGTGAGAAGGATGGCGTAAATTTTTTTTTTCGTCCTTTTTTGATTTTCGTTATCGTTTTATTTTGTTTTTATTTGAGGATTGTTTTCCCTTCAAACTTTTATTATTGACCGTTGATGATTAAAAGGCGGTACTAGTTGAGGGTCTGCATAGTAATGATGAGGTGAATAATAATAATTAGAGGAACAAAAGGGATGGACTAAAATGTATTTTAGTGGATGCTCCTATTATACTCCTCCTTACTACATTTTTCACTTTTAATTGTTCTTGATAATTTAGTAGTTGGTGCAACAAATACGAGGTTTGTTCAAAAAATAAGGTAACTTCTTGAATAACATGAGCTACATATATTCGATTTGGTTTCTTTTTGTTTTGTTATGTTGATACATACATATGCCAACCATTTCGGATATTTAGTTTGCATTCCACAGACATAAATGTTACCCGTGTTTTGGTGGGCTTGGCGATTTTTCGCTATTAAGAAAATGGACCAAAGAATTTTTATTAAATTTTATGTGAATAATTATTGTAAAATAAGTGATCCAACTTAAAATGTTGACTGTGGTATTCGTCGAGTCTACTTTAAGTAAAAAACTGCAAGCTTTTCATAGAAGGCCGAAGAAATGTTAATGACGACGCCCGAAACACGGATAAAAACAGTGAAGTAGTGAAGACAATTGAAGGGTTAGTCTAAAGGGTCTAAGTGCCAATTTTATTATTAAGAGATATACGACAAAATACATAATAAAAAGAAATTTTCTGGGTTACGTTTTCTCTGAATGTTTTGATCACTCGATGATGTAGCGTCCATTTCGTACCATTTTAAGCGAAAGTTCTTTGGCACCTAGACCCTACCACAACTTTATTTGTGTGTGGGTAAAATTAAAAAAAAAAAGACACTTGGATCCATTTGGATATTATTAGGCTTGGCACTTATATTGTATTTTCCCAAAAATATTGACTTTTGATTTTTTGGCACTTAGACCCTTTAAACTTACAACCCTTCAATTGTAATAAAGAATCAACAAACGTGTGTCAGCGAAGTTTGTTCCGAAATTGCTAAATTCTGACGAAAAGAAGCGTCACATGAGCTATGTTAAATGACATAAATTACGATCCTGATTTGCTGAAAAGGGTCATCATTAGTAACCAAACGAAATTAGGGTATATGATAATGACGTAGAAACCTTCTTATCTTAATTACCCCAATGGAAGTAACCAGAATAGCCAACGCCGAAAAAAAACTTGAAGAGTGTGGTAATTTGTGCAAGTTTTGCGCACCGTTTTCTTTGGTGTAGTTAAATTTTTGGCTGAAAACAATACAAAAAAATACAATAAAACTACATTTGTCACGATTGGAGAGATGAAGACCACATCACTAGAAGAGCTCAAGGCAATCCCAAAAAGCTCATATCAAAAGTGTTTCGAGGATTGGCAAACGCGATGGCATAAGTGTATTATATCTGAGAAGGGTTACTTAGTGGGGGATGATGAACATTGAATATTTTCCGAGAAAAATAAAAAGTCACTTTTTGATCAAACCTATGTCAATCAGTAATTTGTACTGATTTTAAGTTAATTAATTTCCCATTTGAGAGTTGTCGTGATTGTTTTAGTTTCTAAATCCATCTCTGACATCTTGTGATAATATTAGGGTATAAACTACGGACCAGCTAAAATGCTTCATTTGGCACGAAATCGAGTTGCAAGTTAAGTTATCTGTGAAGCTTATTGCTTACACCTATATGCTTAGGTGGTTAACATTTTTGTCTTTTAGAAGCTTTTAGTACATTTTTTTTACGTCCTGAGATACACCATCGAAAACATAGCCCTTACCATAAAAAAAGGTTTTCGAACGTTATCCCCAGATATCTTATCGTCTAATCCGCATCGATTGAACAACTTCTTCTGGTTGTTGCACAATCATTGTTTTGGAAGAAGATTATAGTTGACATCTCAAGAGCAAATGATGTGGCTGGTTCAAAAATGTGAAGAAGCTAATTCGTGAAAAGTATAAACAGAATTGTGCCTAGTTTTTAGCCTTGCAGTAACCCAAAGACATTTTGCTTTTTATTGCTGTTATTATTTAAGATTTTTACCTTTTTCGTCAGTGCCTCTCGCTCCTATCCTATCGAGAGCCTGTAGGAGTTGAGATTGTGTCAGAAGCCCTACATTGTATCGACGAACATTACAAGCACGTGATGGTTAATATAACACTTACGTAATGAAGAGCTTCAGTTTTCATTAATTTTGATTTAAATATTTGTGTTAAAAATTTTTATCTTGCATTAGGGAGACGTTATAGTACACTGGTCTCTAGTCTCTAATGGTACCAATTGGGGAGTTGTTAGTCAAAAGCCTGAATTTATTGTATTGTATAAAAGGACCACTGTGGCTCAACGAGTGTGTATTAGGCACTGACGCCGATGACACAGGCCTCGAGTTCTGGTTTTCTGTTTTTTGTTGGAGATTTCTATTGGAGCACTTAGGCGCTCCTTGAGGATGTTCCGGATTTCTTGCTGACATCAGGGCGTATCCTGCATCGTGGATATTCCCCCATCTACGATTAAGTGCATTAAAGATTCAATCGTTGATGTTGGATTTGACCGAAGCAGTTTTCTCTTATTGTTATAGAATTTAATGTTCCGACTTTGTTTCAAATAGGCCTTGAGATCATGCGCTAATTTGGATGTGGTTAAAGGGTTGGACACAGCTTTGAATGCAGTTTGGCTGTCACTGCAGAAGCATATGCTTTTTCACTTGTGCTTCACAATATAGTGCATGGCCATTAGGGTTGCGTGTATCTCTGATTGAAAGACAGATGCATATTTTCCTAGCGTTAAGTGCAGTCGGATGTTTTCGTGCTCGAAGAAAACTCCAGTCACGGGCCCCTGCCCATACCTAAAGCCATATGTAAAAATGCGAAATCATGCCATTCCCGGTTTAGTATCTGGCCAGAGCCAGTCAATTTGACTGTGAAATGTCGGAGGGCATATACTCGTATGTACATGAGATAGGGGTCGTAGGATATTTCTCGCGCAAGTACACTGTCATTCCACTGCGAGTTTTACCAAAAACCACTAGTCTTGAGGCGAGACATGGCTTTAATTCGCATCCTCTGATAAGTTCGTCAAGGGGGCGAAGGAGGTTTATCATAGCATCTAGAAAAGCGCCAGCGTGTTGGAGAAAGTTCCCGTACAGCTAAGACAAACCGCTTTTTGGATTTTGATGAAAGAGGCCACGATGTGCTTGCGTGTTAGCCTGTTGCATCAGACAATCGATGCATATGATATTATCGGTCTTATCATTACCGTGCAAGTCCAGAGGACCTTTATCAGCGATAAGCCCTATATTTTACCAAGAGTACCTTTGCATTGCCAAAAAGTTGACAGCGCCTTGGAGGTTTTTGACTCAATATGTTTTGACCAAAGCAGCTTGCTATCTAAGATGACTCCCAGGTACTTAGCTTCCTTTGATATCGGGATGAGAATGTCTTTCCAAGCTGAGTCATGCCAGTATTTTTCCTCTTTCTCCTGAAGAGAACGACATCAGTCTTAAGAGGACTAACTGACAGCCCATTGCTCGTCATCGATCACATTTAGCGCCGCCTGTACTTTGAGGCAGACAGTCAGAACGGACCGACAGAGAGAACGGCAACATTATTCGCATAGGCCGGGACATTGTGAGGCATTGAGAGCTTCGAGCAGAGAGTCCACTACCATGCGCCATAATAGCGGAGGCAGGATGCCACATTGCGGGCAGCCCTTGTTTACGCCAGATTTGACATATTGTTCGCCTGCATCGGCGATCAATGTCCTGTATACAAGCATTGCTTAGATCCCCAAAACTTGTGCTTCATCTACGCCATGGCGTCTAGCAGCGTTACACATGCTGTCGAAAGTTGCGTTAGCAAAAGCTCCCTCAACGTCGACGAAAATGCCCAGCAAGTGCTCTTTGCGCAATCTCGCAGGATTTCCTGCGCTGATAAGCATGTTGCATCTCGGAGAGAGAATGCATTCGAAGGGCAACTTTGCGCACGTGCAGCCCTACTAGTCTCTCCGAGCTTTTCAGAAAGAAGGATGTTAGACTGATTGATCTAAAACTCTTGGCGAGTGAGTAATCTTCTTTCCCTACGTTGGGAACAGAGACCACTTTCACCGCGCCAAGGAATAGGTGTATAGGCGAGTGACAAGCTAGCAGTGAAAATTCTTTTCAAAGTAAGGAGCAGTTGTCTTATACGTTTTTGCAACATTACAGAACATACCCTATCAGTGCATGGTCGCTTAAAGCCATTAAAAGATGCCACAGCAAATTCAATGGCCCCAGTCGTTGCCACACATGACGCAATATACCAACTACGCCGAGTTGTTTATATCGTTTCAATCGCAGTTACCGTTAAAGGAGTATGCAACGAGCTCTTTACAGTCTTACTTCCCGGGAAATGGGTCTGAAGCGGTAAACTGAGAGTTTCGCTTAAACTCGATAAAGGTACCATCACACTTTCTAAATACATCCAGCTTTGTCGATTTCCCTCGTTTGAGGACTTTAACCAACTTGTTGGTTGCACTCAGGAATTTGATCTCTTCGCAGAAGGTCTTATAAGAATCATTCTTCGATTTACGAATCTTATATTCTTTCTATTTTCATCGATATTTATTCCAGTCATCTTCCGAATTCGATTTGAACGATCTATTCAGGGAACTTCTGGCTTCCGTGCGAAGACATTGGAGGTCAGCATTCAACCAGGAAAACAATTTCCTGCAGCACATGTGAATTAAACACAACTGGTGATGATGCAAATCAGGTTGTGAACGGCATCCTCTACCAATTGTTTCATTCTGAGCTTAGATAGGACTTGAGTGGAATTCTCAAGCTCCTTTCTAAGCCGTACCCAGTCCGCCTTTCCCGGATTCCGCTTGGCCTGCGAAGGGGAGATCCCACAACTCAATTGGAATGCAAAAAGTCTATGGTCTTATAAGGTAGAATCTGATAACACTCTCCAGTTAATGATGGCCTTCACATATATGTTAGATAGGGTTAGGTCAATCACTCCTGTCGTCTCGCCATGACAAACGTTGGTTGAGAGCCATTGCTGATAATAAGATCAGACAAAAGAGTGAAGTTTAAGAGGCAGTCTCCTCTTAGATTGCATTTGCTGCTGCCCCAAACAGTGTTTTGATCATTAGCATCGCAACAGATAATGATACCAGTCTTTCTTCATAGTACCCCACGAATTCAAAAACTGCCTTCGGTGACTGAGGTAGTACCGAGTCGTAGGAGAAGTAAGCAGACGCAATGACGAAGTGTTCAATTACTCTGTGCGATTAGTAGCTGGTTACAGCTAAACTATCGGAATCATCTTTTGCGGTTTTTGCTCCCTCGGGATACTGACAACACCTCTTGCTATTGAAGAGCTTCTTGAAATTTGCCAGTCAGAGCCGACAATATACAGTAGGCCCTTTCAGCTACTGGCAAAATCAAAGCCACCAATGTAGAAATGATGGCGTTATGCCGGATACAATTAGGCCAGCACTGTGTTGTTATGCTGATTAAGTCGATGGGTATTGGTTCGTCAGCCTTCAAAAAAATGTTTAGAATTTCATAATTCCTCTTGTGGTTTTAGGCTTTAATTGATATCGCTTCAAACAAAGTCGTCTCTTATCTTTCACCACATTAACTATCAACTCCTATTAAAATCGAGATGATACATCACTTTCCTACTACTATTGACACACATCACTTTGAGCTGGCCGAAGGGGCTAGATGGCTATGAATTATAAGGCCAATACTCGTAAAAAAAAAAAACACATATTGGGTGTATATGGCTTTAAGCTTGGAATATAACCTTAATGTTTTTTTTATTCTTGTGCTTAAGAAGTGATACTTAAACAGAAATGTTGAAATATTCCTTAGTAGATGAATTTTCATTGCTTGACCGCCCAAATTAAAACACGAATAATGGCTCATTATTGTTATGTTAACAAGCACCATACGTAGTACCTTTGGTAAACAATAAACAAATTAAATTAGGAATTTTATGCGTGTAGTCACTTCTAGACACATCAAGTTGAATTGAAATTATATTCCCAATAAATGTAATAAAAGTCACTCATTAAAAAAATAAAATTTTTTATCTTCCACAGTCGCTGTTGTGATAAAAAAAGCTGTGGTAACCGAAACGAGACGCCTTCAGACCCTGTCATCATCGATCGGTAAGTAACATGACATATTAAGCTCCTTACTATCAGTGTTTCAACTTTATTTTCCTCCTTTCTGCCTCTTCGTACATATATATCTTGTTAGCAAATGCTATTGATTTCCCAGTCAATGCACTCCTCTCTTACCCATTTTTTTTTTCTGTAAAGCTACTTACTCAAAAAGGACATTGAAGTAATTTGATACCATCAATCATCTTTCATAAGTCGCGACAAATAGATTGCACTTTGTTATGCATGCGCGCCCACCATACAGAAAAGAAAAAATAAAAACTCGAAACCCAACCTAACATTAAGTACATCCACCCAGCATCCAGCATCTAGTAGTCACGTGTCAAACAAATTATGTTAATTGTGTGCATCCCACATCCCAGTCATGCTTATGCCATTAAAATCCACATGAACCTCATGGCGTCGGGCAATTCAGTTGCCATTTTATGTTTGGCTAATTGAGTTGCATGGAAAGTGCAGGTACAACCTGAAAAAATGTAATAATTTCGTGGACCATTTGTTGTCGTCATCGGTTTTATTGGAACGGCGGTGGGTGGACGCAACGATGCAACGTGCCACGTCAATTCGATTCAATTAATAATCCTTGTTGTTTGTTATGCTGCAGTACCCACTATATAGTACATCGGCAGGTATCCCAGAGATGAGGTGGAGTTTCATTGTGCGTGCAACAGTCATAATTTGTTAACAACACTTCTGCCATTAGGGTTGGATAGGGCAAGAGTGTAGGAGGGCAGACGATAGGAAATAAGAATGAACGAGACTGTTCGACTGTATAGGTATATACCTACATAGAGTTAGTAGTTTGATCCCAAGGATAATTGAATTGAAAACTTTGTTGCGGTTGCCACTACACCCACAATATGAATGTACTTGTCTCTGTTATGAGTTAGGATGTGCTTCTAATTTTGAATGTACGAAGTGATAGTCATAATTCCTGACACGCGCCCAATTGAATAAGTTCAGTGTGATTGACTGCAATTAGGCGCGCTAGCTGCAGGTACGACGTACACAGTCAGGCCTATCGTGGTGGAGGAGCTATGTGGTCGACAAGGATAATTGGGCCGAGGAAAAATATGTTTTTAATGCAATTATAATTGCAGGAATCCTAAGTACATCCAGTAAACGCTATCTCGTCATCGTAGAGCGATGACAGTCTCAAAGGACATTCGTTCTATTTATTTTCGGGTTAATTAGGCGACTTTACAGGGCGTGACTGGGGATGGGCTTCCGTGTGTGAGTTCATCATCTGTGATGCAATAATCCTTGCGAGCCAACAAAAAGTATATAATCTTCCACGAGGGCTTCAAAATATACGCCCTTGTTGGTACTCATAGAAGATGCCTACAAACCTCTTTGATGATTCCTATCACGTGCCAACTTGGACAATAAAAATGACAGAATCAGGAAAAACAATCACCATGCCGAATGCCGATCAAGGTCCAGTGATAGATACGGTCTTCAATTTTACCGATCAGTCCGATCCAATTAGCATCGATTGTGCAAAACTACAAGAAATCCACCGTGTATTTCCCTCTCTACTCTCAAGGTACCCGAAGCACTCAAGGCAACCACCACTCACTGGTCCAATTAAATTTGACCGACTGCAGTAGACGTCGGTAGACTTGCGGATACCAAACAAACAGACAAACGAAAAAACAAAAAACGAATGGAAAAAGGCAAGGAAGCAGCACATTGATTGATATTGAAAACGATCATAAATAGTTGTGAAAAGGCCCAAAAGGATTGATAGTAAGCCACACGCGCACACGACACAAATCCTCATCGCGATCCTATGCTCGTATATCAGATGATGACGAGTTGTAAAGATCCATAGTATCTATGGTACTTGGATGTGTCTCTGTCGCATCTTTGTTCGCGCTTGAATCCGCGTTCACTCACAGATACACTGTCGTCGTCCATCAATTTAGCGATGGCTCTACGAGGAGGTATCCGTATTCGTGAAGAAACGGTGACTAAAACTATACAAAAGAAAGAATACAAAAAAAACGTTGCATCTCTCTACGTTTTGACCAAATTTGGCAGCACACCATAAGTTCTGCTCGATGTTTTTCCTACACCGTCTCTAGAATGTGTCGCTTTGTCAAAGCCGGACCGGGGCAAAAAGCGTCCGGCACATTCGTCTGGTATACACTCATCTTTGTATCTCTGATCGCCCGGTAAGTGCGGAAGATACTTGGATTCTTCGATCAGCTGTATGGGGCATCAAGCCGCCAACTATTTTGATAGGAACGAACAGAATTTTTCTCGCTGATTTTCACTGATTGCAACCAGGGATTTTCCAATCCAATCTATCTATTACGATAGCTTCCTTTCCCTTCTCCTTTGAGCTCTTTTTTTTATATATATTCTTTTTGGTGGCGGCATTTTCTCTCTGTTCAGATCTGTGTGCAGTTTCAAGGGGCGCGCGAGTGAGCAGAAAATATTCCGAAACTGTGCGCACTGAATTTTAATTATCCTCTCCAGTTTGTTGCTTGGCAATAAGTGGTGCTGGTACGCGCGTATCTGTGTCCCATTGGCTGGAGTAAGAATGACCAACTTTAGGCAGCTTTTGATTGCCATAGTTGGCGGAACAAATTAAGACACTTGGGTGGTCTTCGTGTGAGATGGATGGAAGGACTTTTTTTATTCCGCGTTTTTTTTTCTTTTTCTCTTCGCTTGCTTGTTTTAAACGAGCACCTGGAAAGGACATGGCAATAGTGACTGTGGTGGCTATGTAATGAATTTTCAATGAGCTAAGAGTTGATGAAGGTAGTGGAGAATGCAAAACACTAGTGATTGGTGCGCGGTGGTCGAGTGATACAATTGGAAGGCCGATGCATCTTAATAGTGTAGGACTTAATGGGTAATGGGCAAATTAAGACAGTACAAGCCATTTACGGGGTTGGGTGGAGTTTTTCATTCTCTTCAGGGGTTTTCAATACAGAAACAGATCTTCTTTATGGGGAGTGTGGAGGCACCAATTTGGATTGGTTGCGACTTATAGTAGATTGAGTTGAACGTTTTGGGAAAGGGAATTCGTCTGGCGATTTTAGGCGAGTCATGGTTTCTTTGGGGGCTAGTTCGATCCAAATATGTTCATATGGCAGATACGAATTGAGGGTTGACAACTTGGGTATTTAGTAAATTGCTATAAATTGGTTTTGGTTCTTATTTCGGTATTTTGTTGACAAATTAAGACTGCTTTGTTGCCTTTTAAGAATCACATGGATATGGTTTCTCTTCAGCTCAAATTGTTATTCGTTGCATAGTTTTTTTGACTGACGCGTGCCATGCGAGTTTGCTGCATTTGAGGAGTTTGATGGAGAGTTCGATCGATTTCTATGGCACGCATTTTATGACTTTCAACCCATTTTTACACTTTGCCTTCTGGTTTTACAATTGTTTTCAATACTCCTTTTAGTCATTCAAGGTGAAGATTTTAGTAAGTAGTATGCTGGTGCACCGTTATCATTTAGTATCTATGAAAACACTAAAAACTTTGTTATGATCGTAGTCTTCTCTCCTCTCAAATGTGAATTAGAATAGTTCCTGTAGAGTGAAAGCCGTAGCTATCATAAGATTTGTCATAAACTATAATGTGACATAAAGACGCTTATAGTCTTCGCTTTTGTTCTTCTATCCGCTTCCGATTAGACTTATTTTACAATATTGTAAGGGCAAAGGTAACAATTTGAATGATATTAGCAAAATAAGTTTTTTAGGAACATCCCTTCTAAATCTTTTATTTATTTATTTGTTTTGTTTTTTGGAAAGGGGACATTATCGCTTTCTTTTAAGCACTAGGCCAAGTCATACAATAATTGACATACACTTGCTCAAAAAATTGTCCGTACGTCATCCAACTTAAAACTAATTTCATTATAAACCAAAAACTTTCATTATTTTTCAATATTTTTTTAAAAAATTAAATAAAAAAACTTAATTTTTTCAACTCAAAAAAATTATGCGTTCACTTCTTTTCATGCGCTCTAATTCTGAAAAAAAAAATAGAAACTATGTACTAAGATGTGTGGTAACAGTCGGCTTCAATACTTGCTGGCAATTTATTTCCCATAAAACGCGCCAATTCCACAGAATACCCTATTGGGCTATTTGTTACCAAACTTCTTTTAGCCTAGTTTGGAGATCTTATTGTTCATTCACTTTATTTCTGTTTCATATGTAAATACTAGGTGGAAAAGGACTTTGCGGACGATATACATAGAGTAATCATTCCCTTATAACCATGGATGACAACTAATCATTATCGTAGGCGAAACAGTAGTTCCTTTCTAGCACAAACCAGAATGAGACGTGCGTCTTTCGTACGTCTTCCCCCGTGACACCCGGAAATTTTGAATGAAGTCCAAGTTTGTAGCGACAAAACTCGTTACAATCAAACTCTATTCGTGAATACGTGTGAGCTCATTTCATTTTACCGCAGTGTACTCCCGCCACATACACTCTTGGAATTATAACAATGTGCGTGATTGTTTACATAATTTTGACAGAGCACCCACGTTCCCACGTGCTCGCCGCAGCTTGTAGGCAAACGTCGGCGGCCGTTTTAAGTGGTACGTCTCATTGGAGGTTTCTGCTTTCTGGTGTCAATTTCCGAGCCAGTTTACTTTTGAAAATAGTTAAGTACTGCATTTTGCTCATTGTGGAGTCGATGAGGACAAGATTTGCTACCTCTGGTACTGCCACTCATCCCCATCCCTTATTATCTCATACCATCCCTTTTCCAATGCCGTGTTGGATATTATTGTTAACGTTGGCATCCTTTAGTACTCTGCTATTTCTGCGTTAAACAAAGCATTGTCTATCTGATAGATATTAGATTTTGATTTGTTCGAAAATATAATGAGATTCCAAAATTCTAACGGCTTATTTACGTATTATACAATCCCTTTTAAATATTTATTTTGACAGATAACGCTTATATCGCAGTGTATATTCTTTGGAATGTAGAAAATTCAGGCTCTTTGTGGACTCACTCCAATGTTTAAGTCTTACACGAATGTTGTGGCTATGTTTATTGCACTCCCCTTAAGATGTTCTTTGATTATTCGCAATGTCTTACGCTGAATCTTTGGAGTAGCCAACTTTTTTTTTCATTCTCTTTTCAGTTGCGATTTCTGTTGATTTTGTTTCGTTGTATTCTTCTATTACGAGTACACATATTGAACTAAGGAATTATTTTTCGAGAATTCCAGCTATTTCATGCAAACTCTTCTTCTTTTTCCACAAACTTACAATTAATTCCTTAACACTTTAACGTCCAACATGAAGTATAATTTGAACAAAGTAACCACAGATAGCGTAGTGTTAATAATCAATGATACGGAAACTGAAAAATCGGAAAGAAAAAAAAATTTTAATTGTAAACGTAGTTTAAATTTGCCATTAACGGTGTATGGTTAACTGTTCTTTTAAAAGGATATGAGTTGCTAGTTTTTTTCTTTTTGATTCTTATTTAAGGTAGATAAGTTATTTCGAAGGCTATTTTGAGACCACAAAATAACCTATTATTTTATATAATTTTCAGATAAATGCCGTTGGTGGTTTCAAAAATATTAAGTAATAAATTTTGTGTCATATGGTGTACGGATATTTTTTTTTATAAGTACATACTTCCGGGCATTTGCTTATTAGTGGAATAAGAACAATTTGTTTTAGCTAATCATGTGGTCTCGGCCATCAGCTAACTCTTAATATTCTATTGAGTTTTATTAGAAAAATAAGGTTTTTTTTGGTTTTTGAAGATAATTTTTAAATCTTTTTACGCGTCTTCATGATTATCTTCTCATTTTAAATGGTCGCCATTAGATATTATAAATTTTCATTAGCATTTCTTTCAATCTGAAAAAAACTCTTCTGGATCTCAATATTTGCGGTAGCATTTAGTCTTTCGAGTCTTTCATTTAATTTAATTTATGTAATTCAATTAAACTGAAAAGATAAAAGTTACACTGAGCAGTTTCTGGAAGATATGCAGGCTGGGTGATTGTGGTACGTTGATAATTTTTGGCCAAATATTTACGGATAAGTAATAAGGTCGTTATGGTATTACAAAGTACATCAATCGTTCCTCCACAAATCCGATTATTTGTTTCAGATTGCTGTATGTTCGGAAGAACTTTTATCTTGATCTGTGCCAACCCAACTCGTGACGCACTAAAATGTTCGCTAAAATCGAAAAACGCAATAATCATGGTTGATATTTTACTGCACTTGCTGCGCTTTTCTCAGTCTTAACGATCCAGCCTCCACTAACGAGTCCATGTTTCATTCGCTGTGATGAATGTTTCAGCAACATCGTTTTTGAGTTTATTTAGCTTAATTTATGTTTTTAAATTCAACAGGTTGTAGAAAACTTTGATACCAGCAAATTAGGTCAATTTTTTTTATTTTTTCTACCTATATTAACGATGATGAAATGGTTGGTAAACAATCCAACAACCCATTTCACTGTGACGACACCAAGTTCTTCAAGGCCACTTCCCCGGGACATGAGTGTTCCCTTATTTAATTGGATTTCAACTGGTTAGAAAACCAGTGCACCAAATATTGAATAAGACTTGGCATAACCAAGTGCAATTCAAGCACGTTTTCATGGAAACCCCATCAATTCTCCTCCCTGTCTCCACTCTCTCCACTCACCTCCACCATTTAAGACTTGTGCGGTCTAGACTCAATACTCCGTGCAACACTAACCGCAGTGATCTGCCTTACTAACCAAACTTATTCCCGCAATATTGAATTTAGTGGAATGTTGGAAAAACATAATACACACACATGCAAATCTCAAAGACCCGCATGAAAAGTTGAAGTAACATGCACTACTTTCCAGAAAGTATACAAGATCAATGAAAACATTAATCCGAATTAGAACATTGAAAGCAACGTAACATTACAAAACCAATTTCTTCGAGAGGAGATTCGATTTGGCTCTCTGAGAGCTTGAGTTTCACCAATCATTGAAGAAGAAAAAATCTCTTGGAATCTAAGGTATAACGAACAATGCATTTAAACACCTTCCACTGGAAGCTGTGGAGATTTATACCATCCTATTTAACAATGTCCTATCCGGCAAATCTCTGGTCGATCAGTTTTCTTCTGAATATCAGCGAAGTATTCGAGAAAGTGGGAAATAGAGCCTTGATCAAGTTTTTTTTTTTTTTTTATTATTATGAAGCTAATATTTATTTATTTCATTCAATCAATCCAATGAGTACATTTATTGTCCTCGCTAGATTACCTAATACCAAAATATATTTAAAAATTACCACCAAAGCCTAACAACAGAATTCATTTATTCCTAAAGGATTCCCTAAGACATTTAGAAATTGCCTCATTTTATCCATAATTAACTCTATGATAGGGTACATAAAATAAAAAACGATTTCTAAGAACTCCCGCAGGTTCATAAAATCCAATTAATGATAATAGAAAAGGACAATCAATATGAATATCTTCAAATCACGAATAGACATAATTAAAAAGAGGTAAGATACCAAATAATTTGCACCTCCTCTCGTAAGGAGGCATTTCAATATTCCATCGCAGTCTACGAACAGCTACTCTAGTTACACACTTTTGGATCTTTTCAATTCTTATAGAATGAACTTCATAAAATGGATCCCGTACTATACTGCAGTACTCGAGATGAGATCTGAAAAATGAGAAAAAAAAACATTTAAGAGTATGAAGATCTTGTAAGTATTTCGGATTACGCAGTATGAAACCTAATATCTGATTACCTTTGACAACAAAAAACTCAATGTGCTTCCAAAGCTAAGATTTGCGTCAAAAATAACTTCTAGATCCTTTTTTGGAGGAAGTAATGGACTGAGGGGTATTATGGATTACGTACGTAATGGGAAATGGAGAGAGGTTTCGATAAAAAGAAAGGCTTTGACATTTAGAGACATTGAGACGAAGGTCATTGTTATGACACCATAATGAAGGTCGTGCAAGATCCTCTTGCAAAAGGATACAGTCGTGCATTGAGGGTATAGGTCGGAATATCTTCAAATCGTTGGCAAACATAAGACAGTGGGAACTTAAAACAAGTCTAGAACAAGTCATTAATAAATAAGAGGAAGAGCAGAGGGTCCAGGGCACTACTTTGAGGTACTCCAGAGATAACATAAACTGGTGAGGAGAGGATGCGAACATACTGGATACGATCCGTTAAGTAGGAATGAATCAACTTTAGCAAATTGGAGTGAAATTCTAAGCTAATCAGTTTTGAAATTAAAGTGCTGTGGTTAACGCTATCAAACGCTTTAGCAAAGTCTGTATAAATGACGTCACGTTGTAAGCCATTCTCAAGGTAATTGAAGGCAGTATTATAAAATTGAGAGATTAGTAGTAGTCGATCTACCTGCAACGAAGCCATGCTGAAACGAAGAGATAAATCTCTTTAACAGAGGTGTAAGTTTGTCAAACAAGTTTGTTCAAACAACTTAGGAATGGTTGAAATTTTACAGATAGGACGGCAGTTATTGATATCTTAGCTCGATCAAGATTTGTATATGGGGGTTAAAAACGAACTCTTTCAATCTTTCAAAAAATGTCCAGACTGAAGAGACAAATTAAAAATTAAACACAGAGGTACAAAAACGATATCAAAGAAATGGAGGGACATTGAGTTATTGCTTGAGACTGTAGGTATGGTAGTACCAAAAGAATAAACAAACTGAAAGTGGTACATATTACGAATAGTTGAAAGGTCAGATGAGGATACATTATTAAGACGCATATAATTAGGAATGCCGTTAGATTGCTTTTTGTTATTAATAAAGCTCCAAAAGCGTTTACTATTGGTCTTTAAAGTTGGTGAAGAACACAAATATAATTCTGGAAAACCAACTCGGTTTCAGAGCGGGGCTCAATAGCTTAGATGCTGCGTCCAAGCTCGTTTCGAATATCCAAAGTAAAAAATAATGCTTGTCTTTGCAAAGATTGAAAAAAGTCTTTGAGTAGGTTAAGAATAAGATAGCCACTGTTGTACTTGCTTTATGACCTGCAGATTTGTAGACGGTATTGTCAAAAATTGCAATTTAAAATGGTTTGTAATAGGGAGCAGTAAATTCACAGGTCGTATTCAATATACATATTCATAACCGATCTACTAGAGTCTCTTCGCCATGTAACTACATATGCAGACGACTTCGTTTAGTACAATTCGGGAATAAAAATCGCTATACGGCGCTCATACGATCTATGCTTACTTATGGTTGCCCGGTGTGGTTCAACGTGGAAGCAAACCGGATGTTGAGAGGTCTTGCCTCATGGCATATCTGAGTTTGTGCCGACGTTCCAAATCAGAGTACAATATAATCTCCAGCAATGAGGTTTTATATTGTACAATATGGTTAATTTAAATAGAGAGAAACGACTTCGGAAAACAATTAAATGGTTCCTTTTACCTCAGTTTTTGATATTATGAGAACGCATGCCACGAATTTACTACTTGGCCTGCTCCGCTAGTTACAGACGACCAACTTACCATCTAAACATCGCACAAATTTGAAGTATATCGGAGCGCCTTCGTAGAGTAGTAGCCATTCGTGATATTTTAGGCCTCGAACGTCAAAACCAGACGTAAAACGTGATTCCGTCGTTGTAAACTTGGTACATGTTAGTTCCATGGTAGTTCGTCTAAAGCCATTAGCTGTTAAGTGTGGCTTATGGTGCCCGTTAAGGTTCAGTAGGCTAGTTAGAATATTCATGCATTAAGCAGTTAATTAAGTTAGTTTTAATTTTGTCTAGCTGTAAGTGTAATTAAAAATAATTAAAAATCACCATAAAAAAAAGACGAGGACGTAAATAATAAGCATGTAAATTTAAGCGTAGTTTCCCCAATCCGTGTTTCAAACAGAGCAGCTACTCAATGTTCGGGTTGCTGCATATACAACCGTAGGAAAATTTTTAATAAAGTAAATCGCCATTCATTAGATCGAACAGTAGGCAGCGTCAAGCCAGACAAGTGTGCCAACTATAATTATCTCTTCCTTTAACCCCTGTCGGGGAATAAAAGTGCAATATGACTATGACACAAGGACTCACCCCGAAAGTGATGTAATTACAAAAAGCAACAGAAAAAAAAATCATCTTAACCGGCCAATTAAATCTGTTGATTTATTATCCGACATCAAACACGGCACATTCTTCGTATCCTGTCCATGTTTTCCACTCGAACGAATTGACCCACAAAAGTCGACCGCAAGCCTGTCAGACGAATTACCACGCATAATTATCCTGTACGTGATCATGGCGCACCATGAGCTTGTTATAGTACTCGTGCAATACTTGTTCAGATAATTTTTTAATTGTCCCTTCTGTTGGCAAGGGACATCGCCACATGCGAGTAGTATATGAACATCCCATCAAGCTAAATTGTACTTTACATGGATACTACCGTACACTTAAACTCATTCCGTCTGGCGGCAATACTAATCAACTTGACTTCCAACGCATCGCGTCGCGCAACCACTCTAAAAAATTATTCAAAGTCCTGCTTCTTTTTTTATTAGAATTATGGATTATATCCGAAATGCCCGTGCGGTTGTGTGTGATAGATGGAATGGAACCAGTTCGACATAGTTTGTTATTTTTACTGTGAAATATGAATACCCATCTATTGCACTATTACACGGTTACCGTAGCTGTCGCTGTCGCTATAGCCCCTCTCAGGACTAGCCATTACGGAAAGTGGTTATTAATTTTACTATCTGTTTGCGTGTCACGTCGATACCCATCTCTCCTGGTGGCTGAATAGAGTATGGAGCAATAGAAATTGTAGTTTAGATCTGGAGCTTTTTTTCCTGTTCCGTTGGATCAGGGATAAAATGGAAAAACTAAATAAAATAGACTAGGAACGAAACAAAATTGCGGGGCATATGACCTGGACAAGGATAAGGGGATACGAGTATATCAGGTATAGAAGGGGGTGGTGTCGGTAGATTGTCATGCAGGCAATACACCAACGATGGTTGGTTGGTTGCTACATGTCTACGGAACTAGGTTGGTTGGTTGCTAAAATATATTTCCATGGATCTGGTACATGTGGCAAGGACGACGAATGAATTAAATTGTCCTTTTTCGATTTACTTAGCATTTGTAATTCAATGCCGCCACGATTTTTGTCGGGAGGCATTGTACTCGTATAGTTGGTAGGCAGCATTTGAAATCCCTTTGAATCGTTGGCAAAGGAAATTATTCAACACAATAGATATTTACATAAACAAAATGGATTACAGACGAATGCCTGAATCCCTGCGCATATACACCTTTCGAAGATTTCGTTTTAAGCACCATTATTTTCCTCCCAGTTTTTGGAGGTTTCCTGACGTCTTCGAACAACCGTCTGAAATGGGAGTTTAAAACACCCTCAGTTATGGTGTTATGTAAATGCGTATGCAAAAATACCAGCAGATCGGGGGTATGCTTTGAACTATTTGAAAGCATGTCTTCATGTCGAATGAGATTTGGTAACGTGGTGTGGTGCTTTGAGTGTGTGTATGATATAATCTTTCCGTTTCCGCTGGTTTTCCCTTTTGTTTGCTTTCGGTCTTTTATCTTTCTTTTTATACCTTTTTTGGCGCAGAAAACCAAATACGTTAGTACTAAATTTCTAACAAACGCTGTTGCTTGGCGTAATTGACGAAAATTTGGCTTCGCGGAACCTAAGGGCTAGACATTTCACTCTATACAACTGTTCTACAAGCGATTTATTCCGCTATGTTATTCTATTTGTCCTATTTAAATGTAGTTATAAATTAGTACTTCTTTAATTCAATAAGTAACCTTCTTTGCTGGAAGCTGTTTGTTTAGGAAAAACACTTGAATTTACATTGAAAAGCATTGAAAAAACCCCGAAAGTAGCTTCAGACACAAACGTAGAACGCTGGGACGATTTTATCTATCAACTTGTTACGTTAATAATATTAATGAATGGTGTCCAAGCCAATTGTTATTGTTATATAAGATAATCCAACAAGGAGTGTCATTTTCATTAAAAAAAAAATTTAACGTTTTTATGAAAAGTGATATTTTACCAATGTTCTAATCAAACATAAGCTATGGATTACAATATTTATCAAATGCCCGTCTACAAAAAGTCAGATTTTTGATGAAATTTTTCATCACATTCTTTTAATGCATAAATCATTGATGAAAAATTGGGGTAGTGTTAAATTGCACTATCTCGGAAGGCAGCAGAAGTCTGCATTTTGAGAAATTACACGCCCAAGAAATTAGTTACGCAATAGAGCCATTGTTGCAAGTGGAGTCGACCTGTGAAAATAAAACTGATTCACGTCAGAAAAAATTAGCCCAATTTCACCGCTAAGCAAAACAAAAAACAACAAAATGCCATTCGTTGTGAATGGAAAGGTAAGTTCAATATTTCTTTTCTCATCACTCAGAATGAGTTTGTATAAAAAATCATAGTCTTATTCAGTCAATTCTAATACCCAATCAGTGAAAGTACAGCATTGTGCGTATTCTGTTGGCTTATGCAAAATTTGGCTCAAGGTGGTTTCGAATGGTACTATCAGTCGGATTCTCAGTTATTTTTTTAATTAGGGTTATCGCATACACGCGAGTTGAAATCTTCACATCAATAACCCGTTTAAGACGTCTAAATTGACCGGATAATTTGATGATGACTTCCACGGTTCTTGTGGTGAATTGCCACCATTTCAGCACATTGTGCCAATATAAGTATATATATCGAACATATTTAATAGAATGGTGACATTTCAACAATGAAATTTAAGATGACATCTCTCGTTCGATAACCCATGTTTACTCAATTCATCGTAAATTAACTGAATTAACGGAAGAAAAACTAAAATTTTATAAAAATTAGACTAATTTTAAACCAGGTTTCCATAACTCTATCAATTCGATGTGGGTGTATATGTATTTGTTGTTCATTAAGACCGTTTTAGCTTGGCAGCATGAATTAGTCTTGAAGGCATTCAACTTCAGTCGTCGTATGCAAATGCTTCATGTCACCTTGGGCACTTAATTTCTTACTCACATCTGTAAAGTAGGAAGGCTTTGGTACGTCATTCATGCATTTTTTTACCAAACCTTTTGTTAACTTAACATGATTTTGTTCCTAAAAATCATTTTGAATTTGAACTTTGAACTTAGAAGCTGGAAATTTAACTCTTGATAAGTAATCATGCTTTCTGCTTTGTTTTAAGGCAAAATGTATATACGATGAGAACCCGAAAGTTTTAATATATGTAGATCTATTGCCATAAAAAAGGTAAATGGTTTAGTTGTGACATACCTCGACCACAGCGTTCTCTACGTAATCGTAATATTTCCTTCACTGGACCAAACCCATGGTAGTTACATGGACACTTGGCAGGTGTACGTAGTTACCTGATTTATGGTTGAGGTTCTTACGTTGAAGCGCTGTTTTCATGACCATGTTTAGACATGCGTGACCCTAATATATGCTGCCAACTCTTTATGTTTTTTTTGTTCCGAAAAGCTAACATTCTTGCAAGGAATTTCTCCAAGAATCATTCGATTACTAGTAATGTTACTCAAACTCCGAGATGTGTAATTTCCTTCTGGTCTAAAAGTCAGTGAACTTTGTTAATTCACAATTCTGGTTTTATAATTTTTCATCTGATCATGAAATTGAAGGATATTTAAAATTAAAAATCTACCAGATTTTGCTCTTAAAAAATGGCAGGTCTTGAGTTACTTCCCCAATATTTGAAAGCGTATAAGATAATTCCATTCTTAAAACCTGCGAAAGCACCTAATCTACCTTGTAGTTACGGACCAACAGCCTCTTAGTAAATTCCTAGAAAAAACCATAGGGAGCAGAATTGTGTCTGTTGTCGACCATGCAATGTCATCTTCAGTGCGATTTTTATTTAGGGCTTTTCATAGCCCTAAGCATACTCACCAAGTACATACATAGTATCACTAAGGATAAAAAAAATATTTTTTCTGAAGGGCGTAGAAGTAGCGTTCGACACTATTTGGCATGATGGTCTGATACATAAGCTATTAAATCAGGAGTTCCACAAAGTTCACTTCTTATTACTGTATTGTTTAATGCACAAGTACGTATGTATTATTCTGATTTCCCCGCAACATTGCTCAGACAGGTACGAGTTCAATTAGTTTCGAAGGTGAAACTAATCTGTATTCTGATATAAATGCTCTTAAAGTATGTTGTACTAATTGGAAAATTACCATTAATGCTTCCAGGACTCAAGCAATTTTCTTTCACCCATAAAGGAAAAGCATGATTACTTCTAAGTAACATTCCTCTGCTCAACATCCCTCTGAGTCATTAAAAGTCATAACTATAAGGATCTACCCATTTATGTACAGGGAATTGAAACTAAGCGAAGTCATTCAATTAATAATTTTTAAAACAATTTTTAAAGTGATTATGCTTTATGTATCTCCTGAATGGGGTAAGTGGGCAAAAAGTCGTGATTTTTCTTAAGAGAGGAGCCACATGAAATGGTTGGCATAAAAATGGTTTGCAGACGGATTGAACAATTGGGTAGGTCTTATCATTTCAGCATTTACAAGCAGGTTTTCACCGATTTTGTGACATGTGGCTGAACGTTGTTATGTAACAAAAAGTCACCTATCGTTTTTCCGCAGTCGATGGCGATCTCCCGTGATATTCTCGTTCGGTTTCTGCAGTCTAGAACAAACTACACCCTGCTGATCCAACCAAATGCCGAGCTGACATTTGCCTTTGCCAAAGATGCTGATGCATAGCCGGAACTGTTTTTGCTCAGGACTATCGTACAGTGTCCACTTTTGCCAAAATGATTTTTGAAGCATCGAAACTAATATTTGCATGTGGTTTCCAGCGATGCTTGCTCACCGTCTCAACGGCAATTCTTTTCGTGTGTTTCAATTGCGAATTTCTTTAAATTAAACTCGAGTTTGTAAAAACTTTGTTTCATTTCGGTGAAATGATGTCAATCATGCACACCGCAGCACACCAACAACGGATAAAAACGTTGAAGAAGTGAAGAAAATTGTAAATTGAAGATTGACGAATCCCTATCAGAGAAGTTGCTGATGATATTAGCATTACAGATATTAGCAAGTCAATTTGTTTCGAAATAGCTAAATTTCCCGAGCAAACCTGGTACACATTTCGAAAATACCTTTCGCAAGCTCAAATTTTTATGCAAAATTGAAAATTCAATTCATTGGCTAAGACTAAGACGAACAACTATCGATTTTATCGCTCAGCATATTCGCTGCATATTCGGCATCTTAAAATCAGCAAACAAAAATCTATCATTTATCTCAATGGAGTAGAGTCCAGGTAACACTCGTCAAGCCACTGCTTTCCTTGTATGAAATTCTCTCCGATTGAAAAGCAATCATTTATCAATACACAAAGTTCAAATTTTTCGACGTTTCTGAACTAAAGAACAAATTGTCATAAAATGATCGGTTGGTACTTTCTAGAGATCATATTGGCTTGTCAATAGTGGCGCCATCTATATTTCCTCCTACATATGAACTAGGCGTCTTAGCTTTGCTGATGACAAACATTTTTTTAGTCTTTTCGATTTTTTTAGGATTTCGATGACGCCGAACTTCCTTCTACTGACTACTTCCTTCTAGTAAAAGCTATTAAAAAAAAAGTCATTATTCAGTGCCGGCGAAAAAGACCTTAGGACCGGAAGGACCTTAATTCCTAACTAAAATAAAAAACTCTCTCTCGTCATCACTATTTGAATTCGTAAAAGTTCATATCTCTTTCGAGCATATGTATATGTACGTATACTTGATCCTGTATAAAACACACATGCATCTCTCACACTGACATAATAACCGGAACAGCGGTAATCCCATGAGGCTGCCTATAAAAACCAAAACTCACACCATGACCAAACAGCGAGCATAATTCAATATTTCCTTTTGAGGAACACTAATCAAAATCCCAAATCCAAAAACTTGTCATCGTGTCCTTATAAATCCTCAGAAACGAAAAACAAATACCAAAAATAAACAAACCACAGTGACTGGCAAAATTCTTTACTTAATTCCTGAACTCACACGCAGCATTTTTTCGCTAAGTCTTCCGAAAAAGCAAAAGTGAATGATTGAACTGTTGCCTCGATTCTCTGAGCCCTACGCAAGTAAGTGAATATACTCGTATAACCATCTGTTCACGGGCGGTTGTCATGTATCAAAAATTCGTTGTCATACATACATTTTTAATTTTCCTGCTCCGACCTAAAGCGAAGCCGGAATGGTGTTTAACCGACCACCAGCCTACTGCTGCCAAGTTCATCAATAAAACATGCCACATTGTTCTCAAAAGCCACCACGGAAGAATCGAAGATTCGTCGGAGCAGTACAGAAGAGCAGAACCACACATATCTATGTGCAGCATCGTCAAAAATACGATAAACCTCTGAATTACAAAAATCTTCACCCGACCACGACAGAGATGGTTGGTTCACTGATGTATAGATCGATGGATGGGCGATCACATCGTCAAACATGATCATCAGCATCAGCATCGTCATCTTTGGATCAATTGTGCGGCACCACTGCGCAGAGTGATTTGATGACAAGGACCTCCATGAGATTCTGTCACTACGAGCGTGGTTGAGTGCGTATGCGTACGGGTATAACCAGCAATAGAGTACAGCAGAAGAAGTTGACCGTCTTTAGGTGGTGTACCAAAGTGCGGCAGATCTGCAATCCGGCAGATTGATGTATGCCGCCTGGTCGTCATCATCATTATCATCGTCATCGTCGTATCCTCGTTGTTTGTCTTGTGCGAAATGTTAGCAGTTGCCGCCGTGCCACTATGCGTCACTTTACTGTACGCCGCCACCGTTGCTTCGCGTAAAATTTTTCGGATCAATTATTCTAAGGTAAAAGTGCACCCATAAGCTAGATCGCAATTTTCATGATGAATTCAACGCGGATTGATTGTATTCCATTGTTTCAGGCAACAATCGGGCTCTTGCATGTGCCGTACGTCGCCGGTGCCTTATTCCAATTCCATTCCAATTCGAATTCAGTTGGACTATGATGCTGCAGCTCGACTATGACGAGAAAAGACGGATTAACCATTTTGGTAATGTTCACTCGTTAAAACTCGTTTACCTTGTTATCTCGCGGCTTCTCTTATGCTGACTGTGCGCCTATAAGCTTTGTATGCCTACTGCACGCCTTTATGCTTGTGAAGCGACATTGTGACTGCACAACTGTGTGGCGGTATGGCAATACATGAATCAATAATCATAAATATCGAGATCGCCGTGCGGTTACTGTTACAGAGGCTTGAAAAGAATCGCATTTTCAATCAAAGTGATTCCTTAAGCCGAAAAAAAAAAAATCATTATTAGCCACGAGATAATGATCGCGTTCGTAATGATTCGATTCGAACGGTAGTATAAAAAAGCAAAACTTACTCGTATGTATGTGTGTGTGTGCCAGTGGACGGCATAGGAATAAGTCCAAGTGCCCCCAGGTTGATTGATCCGCGTGAGTTTTGTGTTTTCGTGTGTGCGACGACATCACTTGTGACGGCGGCCTTTTCTACCTCAAAGAAATGAGGTTTGCTTCTAGTTCGTTGTTGCTGTTGTTTGTGATGTTGTTACGTGTCTATTAAATGGCCAAAAATGGATAAACATGAAATTAACTACAATCTGTCACTGCAATACTTAACGTGGTAGCTACGCAGGGTCTTCAAATACACTGCTTATTATAGGTATAATCGATAGATGCAAGGGGTTGTAACCTTTGCATCTTTTAGCATAAATAATTCACACTCCATTAGCTTATCGTTATATCTCGTGATAAGAAGCCATTATAACCATCCACATATCCTGAATAAGGGCTAAAAACTAATTAATACCACTTATGTGTGTATACGTAGCCCCCTCATCTTTAAGACGACCCCATTTTTATCCGCCTACCCTCGATACATATCCTTGCTCACATACTGGTATGAGTGTCGTGATATTTGATTTTTCGAAATGGCCTATGCATAATTCACGGCTCTAGATAGGGGTACGTACTAACCATCGCCTATCCAGTCATCAATTAAGTCAATCAAGGAGAAAACTATTTTCTATCACAAAAGCATATCTTATGAGATAGGATTCTTAGAATCTCAAAAATCCAATGTATGTAAACAACACATGACAACAAATACAATAACGACTCGGGAAATTCAATGCCAGGATACCATCAGGAGGAGCAAGGGAAATAAAAAAAGATATCAAGAGAAAGATGGAGGAAAAAGAAATACATTTTTTTATTCTATGTAGACGGCAAAAAGGCTTTCCCTGGTCCCAGCAGCATGGCTCGAATCCCAAAGCAGTAACCGCTCTCACACTCTTCCCCCCGGCACAACAACAAATGCCGCAAAAATACACACGCAAGACGAGGAACCAAAATAAAAACATCCCAAACAACCCCCCATGTCATACACGCTCACACAGGGATTAAAAAAGGGAGAAAATAAAGGGCCATAAATAAATGGAGGCACACGCACATCCATCTTCATGTGTATATGTAAACAGAGTACAATGACTTGACGTAAAGTTCTGCGCCCGGATCCAAAACGACAGTCAAAAAGTACGGCAAGAAGCTACGAAAAGGATACACCACCACCAGCCATTCATGAAAACAAAACTTTTTTAACTCGCTACGGATCCTTGAGCGCGCACGATGCCATTTATACGGATGAAGGCATCCTAACACACACACACACACGCATACTCAATCGAATGGGACGCAAGAAAATTCAGCAATTCAGCTTGAAAGTGCCAGATGAATGAGACCACAGGAGAGAAAAAAAAGCGGGAAACTTTCACTTTCTCTTAAAATTTCACTTTCCATTTTATCCGTCTTCTTCTTATATTCTGGCATAGAGAGTGAAAGCTTCTTTAATCCTTCTGCCATTTTCTTTCGCACCCCCCTCGAGGAAGAAACCTTCATCGTAGTAAACAACGCCATAGGGTTTCCCCAAAACAAACTCAAGCAACTACGGCAATAAGCGAAAAAAGCATCTCGATGGTGAAAATCGCCCGAAAAGAAAATGGTGGTATCACGCACAAGGAATCAAGAATGGCGTCTAGGATAAGGCAAAGGGATATACTGCCTACTCGCCCATAGCCGTTTTCTTTTTCATCGAATTGTTGCCGTTCTCCAACGGTCCCGTTGTACATCCCCATCCCATAGTGTAAACGCGTAGTAAGATGGCTTCTGGCCGATGTGTTTGGGATTATATGGTATAATAAAGGATACAAGGAACAATGGATACACAATGACATTAGGAGCTACACAGAAGATGATGGCTGGCGGTGAGCTTACGCCTTTCGGTGGCACGCGGATGGAAATAAGCCTGAACTTCATGGCAAGAGAGGAATGGAAGTGAAAGGCATGTGCGGGTTGATGTTGGGTGATGATGGCGCTGGATGGAATGAGGAATATGAACTTTGCGATTATTGTCTCGGTGTGTGAAATGTCCTTTGGCATTATGTACCTTAGCGGTACAGGAGAAAGATATTATTTAATACGTTGTTGATGATGTCGTTGAATGGTTCTTGTTGCCGCCTTAATCCTTTTTGCGTTTTTGCTAATAATGACGAACGGGAGCAGTCGCTTGCTATGACAAACTGATTCTTGTGATAAAGGAATTAATTAATTGCTAATTACTTGGCACGTTGTTTTGTTGTCTTACGGTGAATCATACACCCTCCGGAATAGTATGATATTTCTTACGTGTCTCGCACCATTTAATGCTGAAAAGTTAAAATAAAGAAATAACGCAAAGGGTCTAATAGGAAAAAACAAAACTTTTTTTTCCAAATATTGAGTAAGAAAGTTGAAGAAGTTCAATCGTTTCATGGACGATTCAGGGAATTTGACACGAATATAAATGAGGGGAATCGGGATAAAAATAAGGGAAATAAATAAATAAAGCACCCATCAGAATTATCCGTGACCATGTGTGTCCTGGGCGTCCTATGCTTACTGTGTTGCGGGCAAAGTGTCGCAGAGGGACGGTATTCGCTTTCGAGGGTGACCAGTTGTGAAATGAGCTTGTAGGATATAAAATGTTTGATTTATAAGAATGGGGCACTAACAAACGGGTGATGAGTGTCTGTGTCCTTGTAGGGATTTCCTCGTTACAGGACGAATTTACCGAATATCTGGGAAATTGCTAAAGTGTGGAGCCTTTAGACTTGTCGACGAAGCCGGACACATTTGTAAAAGAAAAAGGATGCTAATACGGGTTAGATGTTATGGACATAAAATGTGGTTGTGGTTCGATATGTTACTCACGCCAGCAATTGAATAACATTTATTTTCTGTTAAAATTTCAAGTGGCTGCACTCAAGTCCAGCTGAAATGATTTTGGTGCCCAGTAAGACCCCTACCTTTTAGGGCTAAACGCACCAAATGCATTTTTTTTTTGTTTTTTTTAATTCATTTTTATTTATAGTTTCTTAGATCTATCTTATCCTAGACAAAAATGCTTAAAACTAGCTTAACTATCCTTACAAATTTAGGAATCTTACTGGCCCTAGGCGGACACTCTAAAATAAACTGAATAATTTAACATATGCCTTTCGACTACTGTATAAATAACTTACAATTAACATTATTATAATTAACTTAAGCTAAGAAAAATTTTTTTTTTTTCAAAAAACTTAGCATAAGATTATTTTTTATATATATTTATATAAGCCTTAAACCTACCTAAATCTACCTAAACATGTATTATTCTACCTTAACTAATACATACATATATACATATGTACATATGTATGTATGTACATATATGTACATATACAGGTTGTCCCACGAGCAGTGTGCCAAAAAGCTAGAGCGTGTAGGTCTGGTCAAGACAAGAAAAAAATCGTATGGGAGAGGGGGTTTATTCCCTCCCCTGTTTAGCCGGGAGGGGCAATTTTCTAAAAATTTGACTCAATTTGGAAAAAAAATTATTAAAAATCAACAGTTACATCCACAATGCCATGATATACTTTTTTGTAAAGCCAGAAACCTCTTCATTCATCTTGTTTTTAAAAAAAACTGTTTTAAGGAATAGTTTTTGAGAAATTAATTTTCAAACTCAAAATTTTGAAAAAATAAATGAAAAAAAAAAAAATTCGAACTATTATTTTTCAAAATTGTATGTAATTAATTACTAATTTTTTTTTCAAAAATTCAATTGTCTTATTAGTTTTTAGTTAAAAACAGAAAACCGAATGCAAAAATGTCTTATAGTTTTAGAGAAATTAAAAAAAAAACCCGAACCATTTTTTTCTAAGAAAAACCTTTTTTTCGGTTTTAATGCGGCTGGACTTGTAGGCAAATTTATGTATGAAACATTGACCTCTTTTTTATAATTTTTAAAAAAATCGGAGTTTTATTATAACAAAAATATCTGTGTTTTTTTTTATATATTTATACTTTTTTTTTTGGTTTTTATTCTTTTTTTGTTTTATCCTACCCTAACCTACCCTAACCTACCCTACCCTACCCTAGCCTATGTAAGCCTGCCATTGGTGTTAGGCAAGCCCTGCTTTGAAGAGGCTGAAGCTATTGAAGTGTCCACTGACGTAGCTCCCCCCAGCCACCAAAAGCGTTGATGTTGGCGGACTACGTCTCCTCGATCCCGGCGTGAGACCGATCTACAGAACCTGAGGCGACATCGGGTCCGTAGAGGAATCGCCGTTCCACGTGGAAGATTAGCGGTACCGCCAATCTATCCTGGATCAGCCCAAATTTATCTAAATAGAGGAATGCTTCTGGCGGGACAAAGCCGTTAAGGCGCACTCTCTCGTGATATAAATCATTGGGGTAGTAAGCCCCGAAGATTAGGCTATTGACCATTGCTCTCGCAACGTGGCTTCGAATCAGTTTGATCAGGAAGTTATCCACCCGTACAATCCTTGCCCTATTGTATAGGACCTCGTTCGGGTAAAATTTCGTGTAATCAGATTCAGGTGTCCTATGTAACCCGAGACAAGTCCTGAGACATTGCCTCTCAAACACCCGAATCCTTTCCATTAAGCTGGCTCTCACATTGAACCAGACGGGACATCCATAGGCAACTATGGGCCTGATTAAGGCCATGTAGCAGATCACCTTCACCCTGGAATCAAGTTAGCTGCAATGAAACAGCCATCTTGTCAGAGCGAAAGCGCCTCGGGCCCTTGCCAGAGCAGCATCTACATGTTTGTCAAAATATAGATACTGGTCTAGCCAGATCCCAAGGTATCTGACTACACTTTGTTTCGCCAGTGGGCGCCCCATCCTGTCCAAGAATTGAGAACCCGCGCCAATTTTTCCTAGTGTCTCGAGAGGCCCTAGACAAGGGCGTTCTGAACAAAATAGTTTCTGATTTCTGGCAGTTGATTTTCAACTTCCAGTCATCACAATACTGATGAATTTTTTCGAAGTCACGCTGCAAGAGAGTGACAGTGACGTCGATCGTTGGACCTGATCTGTACGCGATTAGATCGTCCGCATACGCTATTGAATGGTGAAGAGAAGCTATCAAATCACTGAAGTAAATGCTGAAAAGGATCAGTGAGTTCACCATACCCTGTTGCAGTCCGTTGTTAATATCAAATGTTTGGGTAGAAGTCACATTGGCAATTTTCACCACGAACTTTCTACCTGTTAACATGTCAAAAATCATATATAGCAGTGGTTTACTTATGCCCAGCCGACTGAGTATGTAATAAAGACCTTTTAGCCATACGGTGTCAAAGGCTTTTTCCAAGTCAATCAGACAGGCACCCGTGCATTTATTCCATTGGCCATCCGACACGAGTTTCGACGTGGCATGAATACTGCCATGCCCTGCTCTGAAACCGAATTGGTTATCCGGGATGATTTTATTGTCCTCAAACCCATTTAGACAGGGCCCTATGGACCATCTTCTCGAAGATCTTGCTGATACTCGGAAGGAGACTTATCGACCGGAGATTTGCCGGGTTAGAGGTGTTCTTACCCCTCTTGGGGATTGGTTGTACCACCGCTGTCTTCCAGTGCACTGGATAATACTGGAACAGGATGGTGTACCTCTCTACAGCCACTGGAGGAAGGTGCCTAAGCACAACATTGGATATACCCTCGATACCTGCGGCTTTTTTCCTTTTCAATGACTGAAAGATCATCCTGAGATCTTCCGTCGAAATGAACAGGGTATACCAAATGCATTTACGACATACTATGACCTCTTTACTATGAATTAGTTTACTAAACCGATGGCGAGTATATCAAGATTGCTTTGGATGGAATCGCTTCAAGAACAACGATCTAGTTGTGATGAGATTCCTAATACATACCTTATCTGGAAGGCTCGCCGTTCAGGTCGAATATGTGCCTCAGTTAAGCAGACTGCACAATTCATCTAGCAGCTTTAGTGCTATAACAGATTGAGTGACCGTCCACCTATATGCGGGTAGGTCGTCGGCTGATTCATCAATTGGGTCCGAATAATTTTAAAATTGACAATATTCGTTGTTTGAATTTGGAGCACCCATTTTGATTGTTGGAGTCAGTAAATGAATTTCCCTCTCGGACTGGCTAAGCAAATCTTTCATAGAAGTGTCGTTTAAAGCTTATTTGGCATTTGTGATAGATTTTCAAGGCAATAAAATAATCCTATAAAAACATTGTAACATTGTTGTAAAGGGTGTTTTTTTTAGAGTTGTATAGATTTAATACAAAATAAAATATTTGAAACGAATGTTAATGTTTATGACGTTATCTAAAATAGATAATTTTATGCCATTAGTGATTAAATATAACTTTGGCTATATGACTAGCTCGAACGAAGTGCAATCGTGAGGTCCAATTTTCGAGAAACTGAGGCCGTATATCAGCAATAACACGGCGAATGTTGACTTTCAAATTGTCGAATGTCTCTGGTTTATCGGCGTAGACTAGGGACTTCACACACCTCCAAAGTTTACATGGGTCAGTTCACAGGACCATTACGCAAAATTATGCGCAAATTATGCGTTTCAATGTTATTGAAACCAAACTCTACCACGTCGATGTTATTCAGCTGAGGAACGAAGAAGTCAGAAAGTCGGAAATCATGTTTCTATAGCGCTCTCCACTGACATTTTGGCCGGGATCGCCCTTAAAGAAATATACGCCGATGGTTCCATCAGCCTATAAACTTCACCGAACATTGAGTTTTAATGGTTGTAAGAGCATCGAGCGTCTCGACTAAAGCTTCAGGGTTTTCTCCACTCCAAATTCAGCAATTATGCCTGTTTACATATCCATTTAACCAAAAAAATAAAATTAAAAAATTGAAGTAACTCCCGACACAAAAAAAACTTAAAAAAGTAAAGAAATACATTTTTTTCGGCCGTTTGACTTTATTAAAAGAACTTAATAATATTTTTAATATAATCTTGTTATCGTCTTGTTGAAACCAAATCTTCACCAAACCCCGCTCATCCATCGGTAGTCAGAAGTCATTAATTATGGCCCTGTAGCGTTCGCCAGTAGCAGTGGTCGTATTGCCGATGGCTTCCTCAGAACAATACGGCCCAATCACTCCTCCCGCGTGAACGCCGCACCACACAGTGGCTTTGAGCGGATATAATAGCTCTTCGTGTATCACACGAGAATTTTCAATGCTCCAGAAACGAAGATTTTGCTTATTGACGTAACCGCTTGTGTAAATGCACCTCGTCGCTCATGGCATTAATTGATACACTGTTTGTACTTTATACGGGAACATGTGTAAGTTTTCGCTAAAATTCGCTGTGGTCCGTCCGGTTATCCCAATTGCGTGGCCCGTCGTCTGGTTGATGTTTCATCGTTCTCAGCGACATCGGTGGCCACAGCTGCGGTATTCTCGGCCGAACGACCAGTCCGGTGGCGGCCACGGTCTGCATGGTCTCCTATGGTTCCAGTCTGTTCAACTCCAGTTTGCCCAGTTGGCGCGACATGAATAGGAAATCGACGTCGAAATTCACGAAATTCCACGAATTAGTCAAAAAAATCGACACAATTATTCCACACTCTTGCGAAGTATAGCGCTCCATTGCTTATCGATTTGTATACTGCAGCTGTCTAGTTCACCAGTGGCAAATATGATTGAGTACGAGACCATTTGCAAAAATTCATCTTCCGATAGGGTGATTCATTTTGCGCCACCTAAAAAAGCCGATAGCCTTGAAACGCCTGAACAGATCTTCATAAATTGTAGCTAAGAACCATCTCGATCACGTTAGCTTTCAAACAAAAAAAAAAAGGCATCAAAATCGGTCCATTCGTTCATGAGCTACGATGCCACAGACAGATACACAGACACGTCAAACTTATAACACTCCTCATATTGCGTCGGGGGTTAAAAGTGGGCCTCATCGGAGAACAAAATTCTGCGTTGAAAACGAGGATCTCAAATCCTACCTAGGACAACCACCCCCGGAAAGAAGTGAACGAACATTTTCGACACATCTGCACCCCGTCGAGGTTGTGTGACAAACACCATAAGAGCGTACACTCTTGAACCTGCAACTTATTCAGATGGACCATTGTGACGACCGTAAAATGGACGTAGCTCACAATAAGCTTGGAACCAAACCATGGTTTTAAAAATAAGTTTGCACGATTTGCATGCGTTGTTTGTTAGTCTAACATCATCGAACAAGAGGTGTCATTTTACCGTGATGGTATTTTCAATTAAGTCAAAAGTACAACCTCAGAGGTTAGTAATGGTAGATTTATAAGATGTACGGAAAAACAAAATTAAAGAGTTGGAACAAGATACTTTTTGGAGCATTTTGTTGCCATTGTCCTTTGTAAGGAGTTCTTGGAGATGCAGTTTTACCAACTTTTTCCAACCTTGAATCCATGATAAGTACATTCGGTTTAGAGTGCTTTACGCCTTTTTAAAACCTAACAACCTACCTCAGACAGCCTGTAGCCACACTGGTAGTCTCCGATTATATTGACAACACCTCGTAAAAACGCGATAGCAGCGATATTCCCCGGTATTACATTCTATTCCTAGGGGATTCCATTCATTATTCCATATAGCTGTCATCAAAAAGGCTGGAACTTATTTTTGCTATACGCAACGCATTTTGCGGCGGTGTCTATTGTAGCCTCCGCTCTCAATGGCCTACATATATTTTTACATCCACTGCTTGAAAACCGGAAATCGAAAACCCCATGATTTTTTTTAGGAGCATCAGCATCGTTCCTGGTTGCTGAACATTTTCGATGACAAACCCACACTGTCCACCACGATAACAAGAGCTATTATCTCCTCGTAATTAAACTACCTCGGTTCAGTTGTAGCATTTGATACTGGCTCGCACATATGCTGGTTTGGGACGCACCATAGGTGTGATTTGGGATATTGTCCATTGAAGCATCGTTCGAATCTTCTCATATTTTTTCAAAATAATTTTCAGTCTTGACTGCAATGAGAAACTGACGTGGATCAAAAGTTGAAGCAAGAGGTGCTACAATATCCCAAGAAAGCAAGAATTTCTGGTCGTTCGTAAAGAACATAAAAAATTCTACCTCGTTTTCAATCCCCACTCAAACCTGATATTCACCAAATAAATGCTGGTGTTCCCCAAGGCTCTGTTCTATCACCGACGCGTTTCCTTATTTTTATAAATGATGTCCTGTCTGCTACTTCTAATTTAATCCAGTTCTTCGCAGATGACGGTACTCCCAGCTTTTCATATTAGTTCGAAGACTCACGTTCACGGAACGCCAAGGTATGACAAACACATTAAATTCCGACCGCGACAGCATAATAAAGTGAGGTGTAAGCAATAGAGTTGAATTTAATGCTTCTAAAACTCAATGCTGTCTACTGTGACTTAAGCGAACTCTGAACCGGCCATGTATGTATTTATGAATGGCGTTTGTGTCGTTGTAGCCGGAAATCTTTCTATTTCGGTATGTGAGTTAGTTCTCACCAAGAACGCTGTGAAATGTCTTGGTTTCTTAAACTATGCTAGAAATATTTCTCTCCCTCTGATTTGGCTTCAATTTATAAGACATCAAGGTCGAGTAGAATGCCCATATCTGGTCTGGTGCTCTCAAGGCCTTATTACATCTGCTAGATGGTATTCAAAAGTGGGCGATAGAATTTTGTCACTTGACTCACTTGAATATCATTGCAATGTTTCCTATTTCAACAAACAATATTTAAATGAGCAATCCTCCCCTTCAAGGATTTAACCACAATACTCGTCACTAGGATGCCCATCAATTTAGCCTTAAGCCTCTCTTCGAACGTGCAGTTCAATTTAGAGACTCGTTTTTTAGCCGAACCAAACGAATGTTGAATGTTCTTCCAAGCCCAATATTTCCCTCTTATTATCACAATCCACAAGGATTTAAAACCAATGTGCACCACTACCTTCTCTCCCTATATCGCTCTATACCTTCGGCCCATGCTGTGTCTTGACGAGGTGTACTTAACGAAATCAATCAAACCTTTGCAAGTGCTAATTATAAAAATGAAACATTTAGTATTGCATAAGATATATGTACCTTTGTTGATATAGATGTTGAGCTAAAATAATTTAGCAGTGCCCTTAAGTAAGCGTTGGGTATACATTAAATATTCCTCAAACTTGCCTTCATTCATCTTGTAATGGGGTAGCTATCGCCACAGGAAAAAGTAAATAGTGACTTCTCAATATCTCTGAAGCTTTTATACTCCGATCTTGTAGTTACCAGTGGAGTAGATAAAGTCTCCTTTGGGTTGTCCGAATCTGTTACTTTCGTTTCACAATTTTCTATAAGGTTGTCAAACAATAACTGACCAATGTTCTCTAGGACTCTGCCTGCAAATAAACTTCTTTTGATGTTGTTTTTCGTCACGTTTTCAAATAATTGCAGCTAAATTTCTTGTAGTTATGAATCGTTGATGGATCATTGACGTAGACTATATCTTAAACATAAAAAAAAGCTCAAATGGTATTAAATCGCGTCAAATTGAATTTTCTATTTAGAGAAACCACACGTCCAACAAATTTATCACTCAATAGAACCATTGTTTTAGCAGCTGTGTTGTATATACAGCCGTCTTGCTGAAAATAAACGTCGCTCACGTCCATAGTGCCAAAAATATGCGAAAAAATTGGTCCAATGATGTTTCATTTCAGACTAAGAAAATGAAAAATGGACTCATCACTCGAAATAATATTGTATACAAAATCATGGTATTATTCATTCACTTTCAACGCCCAATCAGCGAAAGTACGTCGTTGTGGGTGGTTTGTTGGGTTCAATTCCTGTGTAAACTGGATCTAAAAGCATTTTAATGAAAATGGATCGTAAGGTGGTTGCGGGTAGACTAAATTAAGTAACACTCTCGGCTAAAGCAGTGATATTTTCATTTGCACTTACTGGACCAACACGACTTGGGATCTTCACATCACTAACCGAAATATTCAAAATTTTCAGTAAATTCTCTGTAACTGTGGGAAAAGACGTTTTGGTTGGCTAAAAACAGCAAGGTTTCGAGCTGCGTTTTTGTGTTGAATTTTCATTATTACAATACATTTTACGAGTTTATATTGATCCATGGTAAATTTGGACGCCATTACTAAAACGATCTAACCTGACAACAACAGCCTAAGGTTTTCAGTTTAGCATAAATAGAATTAAAATACAGAGGTGTCGATCTAAAATTCTTAAATCTTCGTCAAAATCTTTAACTTCAGATGTTACCATATTAAACGATTTTGCCTTTTCTTAAGGGTCTTGTGCGTGTTTCAAAACAAAACATTTTTAAGTGGTCGAGGGGGCGCCAACATTTTTATTCCCCGTTTCTTTCATTTTCAATTGATTGTAAAGGGTTTGATTTTCAGGATCTCTAAAATATTTATTCATCATTCTTAGGGAGATTTCTTCGCATATTCCAAATATAACAAATAATGATATTGCTATACAAGATTCGTTCAAGAAATTAGGTGACTTTTATTTTTATTTTTTTCGAAAAATATTTATTCATAAATTTTTTTTTTGTTTCTTTGAAGTAGTTCCCCTCAGATTTAATACATTTGCGTCAGCACTTTTCCCCATCCTCGAAGCACATTTCATATGCACTTTTTGGCAGAGCCTTGAGTTCTTCCGGCCAAGGCGGACATCGTCATTAACATCTTCTTGGCCTTATGTAAAGAGCTGGTGTCTTTTTTTTTTTGCTCATTTTTTTTTTTTTTTTTTTTTTTTTTTTTTGGAGGCTTCTGCTATCTGTTGGAGCACTCAGACACAAATACTGGTCCATTGTACTGCCAGACAGACACCTTAGATGGCGTTGGAGCTCATGTGGAGCCAGAGCCAAGCTTCTTTTTACTCACTTATGTTGTGTGCGATTTGTTTTTTCACATAAGTGAACGGAACCTAAAGCTTAATGCCGATTCCGAACGGCGAGAGCCGAGAAGCTTTTTCATGGCAAGTATACAACGGGGGGTTTTGCCAGTACCCCGCCGAGGAGGGACGCTGCGAAATAATCATTCGATGGCGTTGGTGTTATCGGGATCCGAACTCGCTCATCTTGCGTCAGCGGCCGACACACTACCCACTGCGCCACGGCGCTCCCTAATTTTTTGCTCATAGTAGACCCACCAAATGCCACAGGCAACATTTAAATTTTTCACACAAAATTTAATACAGATTCTTTGATCCACTTTTTTTTCAATAGTACAAAATGCCGACTCGCCAAGCAAAACATCTCTAACCTTTCTGTGAAAAGCAAACTAAATATCCAAAAAAGCTGACAATGCTAACTTATGTTAGTGGACCCACAACATAATGTGCATAAAAATAACAATAAAAAAAAAAAAAAAACTTTCGAAATCCGAATGTACTTGTACTTAGTTCGCGGAAATCAAAAAGTCACCTTATTTTTTTAACTACTATAATTATACTAAAACTACACGCCATCCTAGCCTTAACCTACCCTAAAATACCCTAACCTATCCTAGCTTACGTAAAGGCAATGGCAGACTTTGCCTCAAAGAAAGTATTTTTTTTATAGAGTTCGTGCAAGTTCTATAGTGTGTGCTCTTATGGTGTTTGTCACACAACCTGGACGGGGTGCAGATGGTTTGTGTGGAAGATATTCGTTCATTACTCTCCGGTGGTGGTTGTCCTAGATAGGATGAGAGATTCGAATGAATTTTTCGCATTGGTTGTAGTTCGTAGTAACTTTTTTGTTTCCGAGTATGAATTTTGAAGTGGTCTTATGCTGCGAGTGTTATGCCTTCGTCAGCATTTTTTTGATCATTTCTGATTCACAATTGATGTTGTTGAACAATTTTTCCTTATAGGAATTGTTCTTGGCTATGGACACACTTGAACTACAGAACTTCCGCTCAACAGTCAGTGATGATTACCCTTGCACCACGACCACCCCCTTATGGAAATCAAAGGTCCGTTCCATACACTAAAAGCGTTGATGCTGTCGGACGACTTCTCTTAGATCTCGGTGTAAAACCAACTAACGGAACCTGAAGGGCTTGGGTTCGCGGAGCCTAACATAACCGTAGAGGAATCGTCGCTCCACGAAATTACTGGATAGGGGGAAAATAGGTTCAACCCACATTGACTCAACGTCGTTAAAGCACACCCTCTCGTGGTAGCAAGCCCCGGAGATCATCGAAGTCACTGTCTTTTGAACACGATTTCGAATCAGTTAAATTAGAAAATTGTCCACCTACGACATTGTCCTCAAACACCCGAATCCTTTACATTAAGCTGGCTCTCACATCGAACCACACGGTTCTGGAATCAAGTTGGCTGTTTTAAAACAACCATCTTATCAGAAAGAAAGCGCCCCCGGGCTCTTGTCAGAGCAGCGTCTGTATGTTTGTTATAATATAGGTGATGGTCTTGTCAAATTCCAAGGTTGACTACACCGAGCTCTGGTCCAAAAATCATATTCAATTTATGGGATCATAGCTGAGGTACTATTCAAAAGCCACCTGAATTCTTTTTTGGTGCTGGGAACTTCAACCAACTTCTTTTTTACAATCCCAATTGGTTGAAATGTCCTTGGGTCGGAGCTGTAAAGTGAATTCTTCGTAACCTAGCTATTTTAGGAGTTGATTCCGTAGACACCTAACTGGACCACTTTCGCGGTACAGCTCCTGGAGTACTTCATTTATTTTCCTTCTTAAGAAGAATGTTCGTCTTTATTGACCCGTTTTCTCCCAATAAGTTACTTACCTCTTCACAAGTTAGTAGAGCCGGAATGATTAAGGTAGTTTATAAGGTCAACCTGTAGCTCAAGGGGAAATCGGTTGTTCAACTGCCTTTGGAGACCAAAGAAACAGTAATTAATGAAAGGTGTTTTTTTTTAGAAATGTACAAATTCAATATGAAATAAAACACTTCAAGCAGATGTCAATGGTATTAGCTTTATTTAATAAATAATTTTATGCCATTAGTGTTTAAATATAATTTCGGGCATATGCGCGTCACGGCTAGCTCCAATGAAGCCGAATGGTTAGTTCCAATTTTCAACAACTTTATCGAGCAACAAGATCGTATATTAGCAATAACGGCGAATGTTGGCTTCCAATTTGTCCAATGTCCCTGATTTATCTGCATAGACTAGTGGCTCCAATACCCCCAAAAAACGTAATTTAAAGTTGTGAGAGTACGGGATAGTGGAGGCCAATTCACCAGTCCATAACGCGAAATTATGCGCTCTGCAAATGTTTCCCGCAATAAATTGATGGTGCCGCGCGCCGTGTGGCATGTTGCCCCCATTAAACTTAAGCCCTGTCAAGTCGATGCCATTCAACTGAGGAACGAAGGAGTCAGAAACCATGTTTCTACAGAGCTCTCCAATGCTGGTAACATTCTGGCCGGCATCGTGCTTAAAGAAATATGGGCCGATGATTCCACCAGCCAATAGAGCACACCAAACAGCGAGTTTTAATGGTTGTAAGATTAAATGGTTGGGATAGTTTTTTTTTGATTTATTATATGGTTCTGAGGAAGTGAGCGTGGAGTGTGAGTCTATTTTAAAAAGCTTTCATAAAATTGTTTTCACAAATCACCAAATATCCATATCAACCTATATGTAGTATAGTAGTCTTCAATAGATATTCCGTTAAACTTGCTAAGTTGAAATATTGTTAATCTTAATCCTTCCCATTCAGTCGTCATTAGCAGATTACTCTTTATTCGAAGTCTTCTTAAAATTACACCTACGAACGGGATATCGATATACTCGAATATACCAACTTTTGTCCTTGCTCTCTCATTCTCTACACCAACACGGAATCCGGTCAATCATGACACAATTTTAGCAAGGTCCTACCAACCTAGAGCTAATATTCTTTACTTCTTACTCTCTCTCTTTAGATATTTCCCTATTATCGTTTCTTTTCTTTTTCCTTATTATGTTTGGCACGAGATTTGTGGCTAACAAGTTTAAGCGGATTTAAATGGCCAATTATGCAGTTCATTGATTTTTCCCGACCCACTACGTTATACCAGTTGGCGAATTGGCGTTCTGTTAGTGATTTAGTTAAAGCATAAAAAAAGGACATTTTTTGCTTTCAGGCGTTTTTTCTCATTTTTCGCTCAGACCTGAAATGATTCGGAAGGATGTTCATTTTTTCTCGTGTCGGCTATGGGAGATGTCGAGGATGTATTCGGTGTTGGTGTTCATTGGACGACGAAATGAGAACGACTTAGAATGTCTTTCTTGAAATTTCGTGCTGGAAGTAGATTTATTAGGGTCACGTGGACTGAATTTATAATTTTCTTTTTTTTTCATCACTCCTCTTTCAGGGGAAAAGGAAAGAAGGTTTAAAAAGAAAAAAAAATCTCTCCAAGTCTGTAAATTGAGATGCATGCTATTGGAGTAACTAGAGAGCTCTGGAGTTACTAATCTGTGGAAAAATTAAATAAATTTCAACATTTTATGACAAGTGTTCTGTCGTCAGCGCCAGTATTATGGGTTATGCACAAGATACACTATATCCTGTCAAGATGTTTTGAAAACACTCACTACCCGACTGGAAAAGAACTAATTTTGGAATCTGTTACCTAATGAGGACGGTGATCCCGACGTAGTCATACAAGATCTGGATGAGGTCAATAGTTTCCCAAAACCATTTGTCATCATAGGCGCAATGCAAATACTCGTATGTAGACGATGTTCGTTTGTAATGCGATACTTAAAAAGTGACACAAAAAGATTAGTGAAATATTCTCGATAAGTGTTTTCCACTTAAGTGCGCATGGAGAATCTGTCGGGCGGGCGATAGCGATGAGTGCACGATGTTTTTTCTCGTTGGGATGTTTCGTTGTTTTGCTATGATGTGCTCGGCCATCTGGTCGATTGGTGTGAAGCTGATAAGGGACAGCATACGAGTATGAGGCTCATAATTGTTCCATTAAAAAATTACGCAAAACTTTTTTGGGGCAGGGATTGCAAACTCTTTGTGTGGCGGGATGGACCGAAATGTGTCGTTTGTATGTATTCCCGGAGAAAGTCAATCAGAGTATGGCATACCACTGGAAAAGGTACATATGTCCATTAAATCAAATCATATATTGTGCAAACTTACGTAACCTTTTGACAAATATCCTCGAAAACAGGTGTGATATATAAATAAATTGTCAACATCTTCGCCGCCAACTCCCTCAGGACTTCCTTTATCCAAGTATGGAAATTCCCCCCAAATCAAATTGCTTTATTTAGAATCAACAATTCCCACTTTAACATTTCGTTATCCCTGCAGGACAATTATGCAAGTATCCGTTTCCTGTTAAATGCTAACTAGTTTTATTTGTGACCCTTAAACTCGTCCGCAATACCAAACACAACCAACTAGAAGCAGAAAAGTTAACACAAAACTAAAATATCACAACATAAGGACACCCTGCGGTGTTGTGTTTATCATACGAGGGGTGTAAAAGTGCCACGCGCAAAAACAGGACTTTGACGAGAATGAAAACGTCCACCGCCTTAGGCGGAACATCTGTTCAACATGGAAGGAAATGTTGAAACTAATCCAACCACATGCATGAGATTATTATTGACATCTCGATTTACAAATTTACTCAATCCTCCGTCTACTCTGGTGGCAATGGCTTTTGGCTATTCGCTGGTGTTGGATAGTCTCTTATCGTAAGGGAAAGCAGCAGACCAATTAGGGGTTAAATGACGTAGTGTCCAAATGAGTGCAGTAGTAAGTGGGCGTAATATAAATAATCAAATTCACTTTGCTTGCACACTTTGAGGCTATTTGGATAGATAGTGCGTTGAAATGGTGGCAGTGGTTGGTAATGTTGTGTCAAAAACAATTTTCGTTCCTACTTTGAAAAAAATTTGAATAAATAACTGAACTCATGATGAAAGAAGAATTATTTCTGTTCGATTAAAGGGAATCAAATTGGAATCAGGTGGAACAGAGCTGATAGCTATAGGCAGGTAACGACTTTCAGAAAGTGCTGTCAAAGCAGTTGACAGTTTTAGCGTATACAGTTGATTAGTACTAACTAAAGTAGCAATCAGACTGTGATCGGCTTTTTGCATACTACTTCAACAGTAACTCTGACTGAAACGATGGAAATAACTCGGCGTAGCGTATATTGCGTCACGTGTGGCAATAATGAGCCCACTGAATTCGCTGTAGAATCTTTTGATGGCCCGGAACTGAAGGGGTATACCCTGATAGGCTGCAAAAAGACATAAGACAGCTGCTTCCTACTTTGAAAATAATTTTTACTGCTAGCCTGGCACTTGCCTACACACCTATTCCTTGGCGCGCCGTAAAAGTGATCTTTATTCCCAATAAAGGGAAAGAATATTACTCACTCGCCAAGAGTTTTAGACCAATCAGTCTAACATCCTTCTTGGAGAGACTAGTAGTGTTACACGTGCGCAAAGTTGCCCTTCGAATGCATCCTCTCTCGAAAATGTAAAATGCTTATCAGTGCGGGAAATCCAAAACCTAGTTGGAATCAAAGAATCAAATGCGCCTTCGAAAGTAAAGAATACGTGCGGGGAATTTTCATCGACATTATGGAAGCTTTTGATAACGCAACTTTCGACAGCAACGCTGCTAGACGACATTGCGTTAATGAAGCACTGGTTTTGTGGATCAAAGCAATTATTGTGCACAGGATATCGATCGCTGATGCAAGCCTTGAACGATGTGTCAAATCTGGGATATATAGGAGCTGCTCGCAAGGTGTTTGGTGGTCGACTCTTTGCTCGATGCTCTCAATACCTCTGGAATATATAGGTATGTATATGCCCAGTCTTATGCGACGCTAAAAGTGATCGATGACTGGTGCACGAGTAAAGGGCTATCCGTTAATCCTCTTAAGAATCTCTATTCACGAGAAAGAGGAAAATACTAGCATGACTCAGCTGGGGCTAAAAGACGTTCCCATCCCGATATCCAAGAAAGTTAGGTACATGGGAGCCATCGTAGAAAGCAAGCTTCTTTGGTCACAGCATGTTGAGTCCAAAACCACCAAAGCACTTTCAGCTTTTTGGCAATGCAAACATGCTTTTGGCAAAACACGGGGTTATCGCCGAAGAAGGTTCTCTCCATCTACAGGGCAATGATAGGGCCGATAATCTCATACGCGTCGGTTGTCTGGTGGAACAGGCTAACACGCAAATGCGTCGTGGCCTCTATCACCAAACTCCAAAGAGCGGTTTGTCTCAGTTGTACCAGGGCTTTCTCCAGCACACCGGGCGCCATTCTACATATATAGTTACGTACTATGATGAATCTTCTACTCCGAGAAATATCCTACGACCCCTGTCTCATGGATATGCCCTCCGACGCAATGACATCTGCGTCTTATTTCGTTATAATTCCACAGTCAAATTCCTACTTCGTCAGAAATGGCTTTAGCCTAATACTGAACTGGAAAGGACTGTTTTCGCATTTTTTCAAATGGGTGAATGTCTGGCTCTGGGGTTTTCTATGAATGCGAAAATGTAGGACTGCACTTTTCGTTAGGTATATGTATATGCGTCTGTCTTTCAACCAGATATATACGCAATCCTAATAGCCATGTACTATGTTGTGAAGCACAAATGGAAGGGAAAAAGCATATGCGTCTTCAGGGACAGCAAGCTGCAAAGCTGTGCCCAACCCTTTAACCAGCTGCAAATTCATGCATGAACTCAAGACTTTTTGAGCCAAGTCGGAAGACTGAATTCACTAAGGCTTGTATGGGTCTCAGCTCACTCTGGGATCCCGGGAAATAAGATCTCTGATGAACTCGTTAGAAGTGGCTCAGAGGAATGTTTCTCAGGACCTGAACCCGATTTAAGTGTACCTGCTTCGATGGTCAAATCTTACAATAACAATTGTGTCCTTAATGCACACAACGGTATATGGAGGGAACATTCATGATGTAGGGTGACTAAGCGAGTACGCCTTGATGTCTGCAAAAAGTCGGCAAAATTCTTCTTATCCTTAAGGAGAATTAATTTACTGCTAGGAGGATGACACGACGCGACTGTCCCGCCTTCGCTCGCACCCGATGGCGCACTCTTGGGGCCGACGTAGTGTGTGCCAAATCTCTTAGCTCTACATCACTGAAGCTCCTCCCCACTTTTCTCCGGACAACGAGAAAAATACAATAAAGAAAGGTGTCTGTCTGGTAGTACCAGGGTCCAGTATTTGCATCTAAGTGCTCCAACAGATAGCAGAAGCCTCCAACCAAAAAAAAAACTAACTGGAGCACTAGCACTGATGATGTTATACTGCCGTGACTGCGCATTCGTGTGTATATGAAATGTCGATTGTGAAGTTGGTCGAATTTTGGGCTAGATAAAGCCATTGATGGCAGCACATTAATGTTTAAATATGACTTCGGGCATATGCATGCCATGGCTAGCTCGAATGAAGTCCAATTTTCAACAACTTTATCGAGCAACTAGGGCCGTATATTAGCAATAACATGGCGAATGTTGACTTTCAAATCGTCCAACGTCTCTGGTTTATCGGCATAGACTACTGAGTTCACATACTCCCAAAGAAAGTAATCTAAAAGTGTGAGATCACAGGATCGTGGAACCCAGTTCACAGGTCCATTACGCGAAATTTTGCTCTCAGCAAATGTTTCCTGCAATAAACTGATGGTATCGCGAGCCGTGTGGCATGTTGCGCCATTTTGTTGAAACCAAAGCTCTGTCGTGTCAATGCCATTTAACTGAGGAACGAAAAAGTCAGAAATCATGTTTCTATGACGCTCTCCATTGACGGCAACATTCTGGCCAGCATTGTCCTCAAAAAAATATGGGCCGACGATTCCACCAGCCCATAAAGCGCACCAAACAGTGAGTTTTAATGATTGTAAGGGCGTCTTGACAAAGGCTTCTGGGTTTTCTCCACTCCAAATTCAGCAATTTTGCTTGTAACATATCCATTAAACCAAAAATAGGAAAACAACATTTTGGGTTGAAAATGAGGATCAAGTAAATCATGTTATCGGCCCATTCACCGAACCTACGACGCGCATAATAATCACGCGATTTCAACCCTTGCACAAGCTGGATCTTATAAACTTTTAAACCAAGATCTTTCCGTAAAATCTTCCACAAAGTGGGTGGCTCCAATTGCTGTGCACTATGGCGGATCGATTCATTCGGATTCTCCTCAATACTGCCCTCCACAACGGCAATAACTTTTTCCCTTTGCACTATTTGTCGTCTTTGGGGATGCGTATTGTCCACAAGAGTGTACGTGGTACAAAAACGATTCATCGTGTTCCGAATAACTTGCGCAGACGGACGATTATGTTGACCGTAAAATGGACCTAGCGCACGATTAGTTTGGTGAACCGAACCATAATTTTCAAAATAAATTTGCAAAATTTGCATACCTTGTTCTGACATGAATCTATTCATTGTAAAATAGCAAAACCTACTAACCAAAAATCAACTTTCAACTATCCAATTTACAAGCTGTGGAAACAGTGTTGCCAGTTTAAAACCAGACCTCTAAAAAAACACCTCTTATAACAAAGTGATTGAGAAAAACTTCGGCTCTGATCATCTAAAGGCTCGAATGCCAACTATTCATACAAATATAAAAAATCCTTTTGAGCCCCTTTCTGAAGGAAAGTAGTGGCGAACTTGCTGGAAGCTAAAGTCGTTTTAATTTTTTAGAATCGTTATAATTTAAAAGAAAAACATTATAGCGTCTAGGACCCAGAATTAAAATCAAATAACAAATATAGAAGTTAGGACCCTAAACAGATCATGAATTCAGAGTCGTAAAAGTTACTTACCTGCCAATAATACATCTCATACACCCTCCGAGCAGTTTTACATTCTCCTCGCCATTGAAAGCCTATTACGACAGGCGTAAATCTGTTTTTATCCCCCACTTAACCACAAATACACAATCAAATCGTCATAAATCCATCTCGTCAATGTCGCTATCATCCTCTTCGGCTTTATCGCCTGGAACTCCTGCAACTAATTTAAATCAACACCTCTCATTCCCGTCCTCCCACAAATCATTCTCATTGCTCCAGCACCCTAGACAGTACTGTCACCAAGAACAGCATACGGGCATGTCAATATTTTGAATTTTCCAAATCGATTTTTAATTTCATTCACACGACAAACGCGACGTGGGATCGGCTGCCACTCGAATCATACACACCGTTAGCGTATCACAGATGGGCATGTGGCGGTCGTAATTCTTCAAATCACCGAATAAATTCCCAATACCACATGCTCGATACGGAAAGCAATGTTTTTCGAGAGGTTCCCCTCGCGCGCGGTGTGAATTACACCAAATAGCACCCACACTTGTCTTCCTCTCTCAGCTGATGGTTTAAGATTCAAATTACCCGCGACAAATGTTGTGAGTTAAATACGATTTTGAGATATTTAAGTCGACAAAGGACCTTGACGAGTAGTCGGGGATGTGAATCCGATTCATAATTTACAACTGGAGGGAAGATATACCCCTCTTTATACTCATATCCTGCCAGTTCAGCTGTAATTTCTTTCACTATTCTGCTGACTGCGATATCCTTACTGTCCATATGTCGGTCGTGCCCGCACGCACATCCTTGTAGTCCTCTCGATTATAAGGAAAAGATTAACTTTAAGGCTCGTAATAATTTTTTATGATGTGTTAAATATCAAGACAGTAAAAATCGACAGTTTATGCGCGGGCTTTCCTTTTCTTCACTACTATGTTGTGAGCCACCGATCGGGTGGGGAGGCGGACTATGTTAAAATATAAAAATCATCATCCTTGAAAGAGCGCAGGAATCGGAAGGAGCCACGAGCATAAAAAGCAAGTGTTTTATGCGATGCTAAGAGCGCAACGAGGACATAAAATCACTGTCTCGGATGTTTTTTTTTATTCCTTGACTGTCTATCCTGATTATATCGTTAAGGGATACGTGGCGAATTTCAATTTAACATTATCCTTTATTCGACATATGAATAATACAATTTATTTGATTTTTGTTTTATTTTTTGCAGATTTTTCTTGAAGTTTTTCTTGAAATGCAATCAGAATTGTTTAAAGAACGCCGGAAATCCCAGGGATATGAGGCGATTTCAGGTAAGTCAACCCAATCACTAGAAAATCTGTCTATGCTATGACACGTTATGTTTATTTCCAGGTTGTGATATCGACACAAGTGACTGTCGATGGGCCACTCTTAGCCATTTCCGATAACATGTTTGTACATAACAATTCGAAACATGGTCGTCGCGCTAAGCGGATGGACGCCACGGAAGGTACAGGCAATTCTCCCCTGTCCATTTCGGGTCACCCCCTTGCGCCTGACAGTACCTATGATGGTCTGTAGCAAATTTGTTTTTGATTTTTGTTTTGAAACAAATTCTTTAAGCAATTGAGTGTTTATTTGTGTTGTTTTCTTTCAAATCAAGATTTTTTTTTTCTTTCGTTTTCGAATCTGCATATAACAAGTTTGATTTTTTGTTCTTGAAGACGGGTTGTCAGGGCAGGAGGATCAAGGCATATTACACCCTCTTGCAAAGCTTACTCCATCCCCAATCGCACATCCTTTATTTATTTAATAATTTCCCTTCGTATAGCATATTATGTATCAACAATCCCAGAATATTGTATTATGTTTGGTATTTTTATCTTAATGCGATATTATCCTCAATGCTGACCATTGTCACGGCAGCAGCACCACCGAGGAGTGGGTGGTATTTTATAGCTTAAGCTCTGTTCTTTCTTCTTGTTGTTGTCCTTTCGTTCTCTCCTCTTCTGGGGTTAGATCAACAAACCACCCGGTAGAGCACGAAAAAAAAAGACAAACATTAAGTTCTTCATATCTGAAAATACATACGAAGTATATGCACGCGTTCGGATAGATAGAACCACCCTTTTGCCATAAAATATATATAAATGGGATACAAAGAAGCGGGAGGAACAAAAAAAATATAAAAGAAACACTCTTAACGCATACACAGTCGTTCACACTCGTTTTCACATACGCACGCTCTCGAGGTGGGAAGGTTGTAGCCGGTGGATATCAATAACAAAGCTCTGATACCGAGTAGCCAGACAAAAAAAATGTAATTCATTATAACGTCTCCCCCATAAAGGCAAGGACAAGTGTTTGGGTCCATTTTGGGTTGTCCATTATTCTGGACTAAGGGGACAGTGGGTTTTTGCGTTTGAAGTGGACCTTTTCGGTTGGTCTGACATTCGGCAGTTTCTTGTTTGTTTAAGGATCTTTTATATTCTGTCGCAACGGAAAGCTTTTCTATTTCTTTATTGATTTTTGCTTTGCAATTAACTTGGTTTTAAAGACTTGTTAGGGGTTCCCTAATAGTTGAATATTGCTCTGCTCTGATGTTGTGGAGTGAATATAGGCTTAACAGACGAATTCGCAGCTACTACCAAAGCCGATGATTATGCATCATTATGATAAAATTTACAATAGTTGCAGCCTACAAAGCTGTACAAATGACAAATTTCCCAATAGATGACGACTGTGGTGCATGCTGATCAGGAATGTTAATTCAGAAATTTCACGACAAATTTAGGCACCGGCTATCAACTCCTTCTTCATGAACTTTATCCGCGTCAAATATTTTTTGTGCGCGGAAAAGCCAAGCCAAGCCAAATTGAGTTTTGCTTTTCGTTTTTAGTTCGAAAAAGTATACAGCTGAGTTGCATAAAATGTATGCAGAATGTATAGCGAGGCTGCTATAAGGGAAAGAACGTGAGGCAAATGGTTCCAACGGTACGAAAATTATGATTTCCACGTGAAGACAAGAAGCTTTTGAAGAGTCTAAATTGGAGGTAGTCTGGATCAAGGACCTTCTTAACGCAGCAAGAAATTGCAGGTTCATCGGTCATAACTCAACAAACCTTTTTAATTTTTTTGGAAAACTTGAAAGTGATTCAAAAGTAAGGAAACGACGAGCAGAGTTTTTTTTACGAACTAATTGCTAGTCTAGCGGCAAGAAAGATAGAATTTCTGCATCGTGTTGTGACTGCCAATGAAAATAGGGTCCATCGCGAGAATTCAAAGAGAAAGACATCGAAATGCTCTGCGGCTGTACATTAACATCAACATACCAAACATACATGATTTAAGTCACGCGGTGTATTAGTGGGAGCACGGCATGGTATGTATGTAATGAATTATTACAACGGGATGAAACAATATAAGAGTTCGCACACTGGACACAATTAATGCGTTTGAGTCCAACATTTAGGGAAAAAACGGCAACAATGCAAACAAAAAACACGACAACCATCGATCATATGCTTAGGTCGTTAAATCTTACTTTAGGTTAGGTTAGATAAGATGGCTCCCTACATAAACGCGGTGGGGATCACTTGGATCGAGATCGGCCAATTGTGCTATCACTTGATAGTCGGCTTGCTCACCGCTACCCTTGGAACCATTTTGAGTGCTGAATAAAATTCGATATTTTGTAGATCTCTATTTCGGATAGATCCGTATTTTCCCTGAAATCGTCTTCTTGAGGTTTTACGTTGACAATACTTGGGCCAAGTTTTAGAGACTTTATATTTTTACGTTTCCATTGGTGGGTGGATTTCCCACTTAACAGTCGAGAACTCCAGTGTGGTTCCTATTTTGGCTAGTTCGTCTGCTTCACAATAACCTGGTACATCACTATGCCTAGGTACCCAGCACAACGTTACAGCGCATCTGCTCGATATCTCATTTAGAGACGTGCGGCAGTGCCTGACCAATTTCGATCTTATTATTGGTGATTCGAGTGCTTTTATTGCCGCTTGGCTACCTGTGTAAGTGACGATGTCTCTGTTGTTCATCGATCTCACAGACAGCCATTCGGCGACCTCACGAATTGCCGTTAATTGAGCTTGGAATATGCTACAGTGGTTCGGTAGTCTAAAGGCTTGGCTGATCTTTAGGATCGGTGAATAGACAACGACAGCCACACCACTGCCTGTCCTGTGTATATTTCCAGTTCAGTTTCTTTTCTTGGAAATCGAGATTAAGTCGCTCAGCGTGCCCTATTTCGGAGAACTTCCAATGAGCCGATTCCTTGCCGATTTGTTTGCCTTTTCCTTGCCCCAGAGGTCCTAGGGGAGCAGGTGAAGCATCGTTTCGAGGGCTGGAGTGGGGACTCACAGTGCCCCTGTTATAGCGATGCACGCCATCCTTTAAACTCTACTTAGAGTAGTGCCGGCCACTAGACTAAGCAGCCGTAGATTAGTAAAAGTTTAACAATCATGGTATTCAGCCAAACATGGGGTTTGATACCCCATTTGGTGTCCAAGGTTCTTTGAAGGTGAATAGCGCAGTGCGCCAAATTATTTGGCGTGGTCTGCGAATCTAAGGTAAGCCCCATTTAGTTTTGTTGGAGTGATTTGAGGAGACTGCCGTTTCCTTGTGAACAAAACTAGCTCCGTTTTGGAGGGATTTATTCCAAGCCCACAGTTTTTTGCCCATTTGGCCAGTTTGCCTATGCCCATTTCAAATAAATCTCTGATTATTGGGAGATGTTTTCTGCCAATTGCTAGTGCAATATCGTCTGTATTCGCAATGACTTTTCACCCGCTCGTCTTCAGGGAAAGGGGCGCCCACAATTGCGGCAATAGTTCTCTACCTTGCGGCATGCCACGTTTTGCTGCCCTTTTTGTGGGATAGCAGCCGAATTTCGGATGAATTAGATCCAAAGTATTATATTACCATTAACTTCTAGCTAGCTCAATGCATTGGTGACTGCTAGTGATTTTATGTTGTTGAACGCTTCTTCAATATCGAGCAGGGCAATCATGATTATACGAATAGAACTCCGTGGCAGAGTGGTTAATATATTGGGTCCTGACGCAAATGATATGAGTTTCGAATCCCGCAATAGCCAAGTTACCGATCGAACTGCAATCAGTTAGCCACTTAGTTGTCCCATAAAAAGTAAAGTAAATAACAATATGCCTTGCAAGAAGAAGAGAAAAAAAAACGATTTCGAAATCCAAGTAGGGTACCTCTAGGTGAACTAGTAACATCGTGACTGTTTCTATTCTGCAACAGCACGGTTAAGACTTACCTCCATTTAGTGTCCTCTTGACTGTTTATTGAACTAGAGCGTGGAATTTTGTTAATAGAAGTTCTCATAACATTCTTCTGAAAGAAAGCCAAGAACTTATTGATAGCAAATCAATCAAAAAAATGTGATAAATCTGTCCCATGTTGAGGAGCGAAAAAATTAATGACGGTTAACTCATTAAGACTTTTTTTGTTTGATTTTAAATAAAACACATTAAATGAATTTGGATGGTAGAAACTTTATTATGGCCTGAAAGAACAGTGTTTGGCATTTACTTTTTAAATAAACGGTGTTTTTTATAGAGGTATAGAACTTTGAATTGGAATAAAACAAAGATGATTTTTTTAAATTGACATGAAATTGACTTTATTCGAAAGACAATCTTCTTTAAATATAATTTCTGGCATATGACCGCCACGGCTGGCGGTGAATGGGCCCAAAACAAAATTGCCGTTGATCCCAATTTTCATAAGCGAATTTTGTTAAGCGATGAAGCTCACTTTTGGTTGAATGGATACGTCAATAAACAAAACTGCCGTATTTGGAGTGATGATAATCCTCAAGTGTATCCACAAAAACTGACTGGTGTGCTTTATGGGTTGGTGGAATAATTGGTCCGTACTTCTTTAAAAACGATGCTGGCCAGAACGTTACAGTCAATGGTGACCGCTATAGAGCCATGATTACTGACTTTTTTGTTCATCAATTGAACAACCATGATGTGCAGGAGCTGTGGTTTCAACAAGACGGCGCAACATGTCACACAGCACGTGCCACAATTGATTTATTGAAGGAAACGTTTGGTAACCGCATAATTTCACGTTACGGACCCGTGAATTGGCCTCGAAGATCGTGCGATTTAACGCCGCTTGACTATTTTCTGTGGGGATATGTGAAGTCGCTAGTCGATGCCGATAAACCCGAAACGATTGACCACTTGGAGGACAACATTCGCCGCGTTATTGGCGATATACGGCCACAAATGTTGGAAAAAATCATCGAAAATTGGACCTCCAGATTAGACTACGTCCGAGCCAGCCGCGACCGTCATATGCCAGAAATTATATTTAAATTATAATGTGAGAAGATTATCTTTCGAATAAAGTCAATTTTATGTCAATTTGAAAAAATCATCTTTGTTTTATTCCATTTCAAAGCTCTATACCTCTATAAAAAACACCCTTTATAAATTCGTGTAAATGTTACTCGCGACTACGCCGTTCTGAAGGTCCAATTTTAGATCACTGCTTCCAGCGTTGCGACCGGTATTTATCGAATCACGCGAGTAATGTTGGCTTCCAAATCGTTTATTCGGTCGCATATCATCCAACAACGTACACTGAGACTCGGATTTGCGGATGGTGAAGGCAATAACGGACTCGGAAAGTCGATAATGCACAACATATGTTGCTCGAAGCGCACGAAAAATATTTTTCACAGAACGCTGATTTTCATAACACAGCTGAGGTTGTTGAGGTGTGAGCCTTTTAATGACGATGCGTCAAATAATACAGGGATAACACAACGCCATCAGGCCAGTTACCCGTGATCTGTAAAACAAAACCTATTGAAATAGTTATAACCACTAGCTCTATCCGGTAGAAGAGGTGGTTGCTATTGGCAAAATTTTCTGCAAATAGTATGCTGGGTGAAGAGATCAAACACGTCACAGATGGAACTTTTTGTCGCATGTAAACTAGAAGCAGAAAGCTAGCATCTGGGTTAGAATGTTCGGAATGTAAGGGATTATCTGTTATGTAGAGGACAGGAGGCTTTGGTATAAATCATTCAGTTACCATCTGCTTAAGATTTGAATAACTCTTCTCCTGAGTTGTGCCCCTTAGTAGTACTGGCAGGAAGTGATTTTTGTGGAAAATAGGCCTTTTCCAACTATATTGAGTAAAGGATGAGGCGGCCAGCTCAAATTTTTCATTCGTAAAGCAAAAATTAAGTCATGACTCGAAGCAATCATTCTCCATTAAATCAGGAATCAAGTATTCCTGGTAAGTTTCCGGTGATATTGAACTCGAAGGCTCTTGAGATTCATAAGCATCCAAACTGTACAGTATACGATACATCCAGCTTTACTGGAAGAATAATAGACTGTGATGCAAATGAAATATCGTTTCATCTGTTCGACAATTATTTCGAAATAAATCGCCAAGCCTGATATATCCTTTTGGTTTAGTTTGATAAAAATTCAAGGAGTTTCATACGTTGGCTCATTGTTGGTATTTCTCTCTATTTACGTACATTTTTGTCTTATGAGAAACATTTCTACTTTTATATTGCGGTTACAGAAACAAGTCAGTTCCATTAAGGCACCTAATCCTATATGTTCATTCTGAGGGTTTGGAACAGTATTCATCTTTTTCTCCTCTCTCGGCTATCAATTTACATCCATTTTCGTGCTTACCATTCCTTTCTCAAAACACCCTTCGCAACAACTCCCATAAACATGTCCGTTCCCTACTCCCAGCCACAAAATAAAAAAAAAGTAAAAAGAAATAATACACAACTGTCTCTCTAAGACTACAGCAGAAAATGTAATACTAAGGGTGGATACCTTCCCACCGAGCAGCGAATTACAATGGCTACAGCCAAAAATCAACCCCCAAACTTACAAAAATAAAAAACCCAAAATCCATATTAAAACCCTTGATTGAAATTTTCGAAATACTCTTAGATTGTAATTGTGTTCATGTTTTGTGTTTATTTTTCCTTTTCTGTGTTCCGCGAGTAGTAGTATAGTAATCAAAGTGCATGATCCTTATAAACAAATTCCAAAATCCTTTGCAAAGTCCACTAGAAGAAAACCTAAAAGACAGCACAATGACTGCCTTAAACTCAAGAAATACTTTCTTTATTCTTAACAGGACTCTATCCGCCTTTACCGGTAGCAACACCCTGTATAAAAGCGATATCGCCCAGTGAAGGCTGGACCACTGGCGGTGCTACGGTCATCATTGTGGGAGATAATTTCTTCGATGGTCTTCAAGTTGTCTTCGGCACTATGCTGGTCTGGAGTGAGCTAATCACCTCTCATGCCATACGAGTGCAAACCCCACCGCGGCATATACCCGGCGTAGTCGAAGTGACACTTTCCTACAAGAGCAAGCAATTCTGCAAAGGCTCACCGGGACGATTCGTTTATGTTTGTAAGTAGAACAGATGAATGACTGGTGAAGATGTATGAATATTGATTTTTTATTTGTTTGTTTTAAGCAGCCCTGAATGAGCCGACAATAGATTATGGCTTCCAGCGCCTTCAAAAGTTAATACCACGTCATCCAGGCGATCCGGAAAAGTTACAAAAAGAAATTATTCTCAAACGTGCCGCCGATTTGGTCGAAGCCTTATACTCGATGCCGAGGTAAGTAAACAACAACACAACAGTAGTGGAAGCAAACATTAATGAACTTGAACGGGCAGATCTCCCGGTGGTACGACTGGATTCAATTCGTATGCCGGACAACTGGCCGTCAGTGTTCAGGATGGAACTGGTCAATGGACCGAAGATGAATACCAGCGAGCGCAAAGCAGTAGTGTCAGTCCACGTGGCGGGTATTGTAGTAGTGCATCGACGCCGCACTCATCGGGCGGCTCCTATGGGGCTACTGCGAATGGCTATGGACCGGCACCGAACATGGGAACGTTGTCATCATCGCCAGGAAGCGTATTCAATTCAACATCCAGTGAGTAAATCGGAAATGGCTCCCTTAACATATCTTTTTGTTTTTCTTTTGTGTTTTCTTCTTTTACTTTTGGTCCTGTTGTTCCTTCTCTTTATTTCTTTTTTTTTTTTTTTTTCTTTTGCATGTTTATTTTGTTCGTGTTTTGTTACTTGCATCTGCACCAACACAACATCAATACAACAAAAAAACTCGAAAAATAAAACAATCCGCTCAGCTAGTGCCTTTTCGCCATTAATCTCGACAGTGTCGTCCCCATGGCATCAAGCCCTTGTTCAACATCATCACCATCATCACTCGCATCCGCATCCACACCATCATCATTCTCATCATCCGCATCAGCCGTGGCATAATCCAACAACGGTGTCAGCGGCAGCAGCTGTTTAATAAATATATAAAACAACGAATACCCGAAATTCCAAAGTTTACCCGAAAATAAAAAAATAAATACAAATGAACACGGCAGAGATAAGCTTAAGGATAGTGACCTGACACACTGCTGTATTGGCGGGCGACTTCCTTGTGCGTTGTGTCCTTGCCGCCTTGCCAATATACGAACGGAATCACTTGCTACTCTCGCACTTAACATTCAAACACTTTTACTACATAACTTGCATGTGAACACAAAGCGCTTCCGGTCTAGAAGGGCGGCAGAGGGCACGGCTTAAAATGGTATTTAAAATTATTTCCTTTGTCCTTAGTTTTTAATTTATAGTTTCCTTTTACTCGTATACTACTTTACTTCTTTTAATTGTTCTTTTTTATTTTTTATTGCAATCTTTTCTTTGAAGTCTCCTTTAATTTCTGAAAATTGTCTTCCTTTCTATACATTTGTAAGAAATACATATGTATGTTAAAAAACCTTCAGTTTGTACTCAACCTGGGTCTATATAAGTCTAAGTCGAAAGATCTTGAAGATCAAAGTAATTGATTTGAGCTATTTTTATTTTATTCGAACAAAATCTTTGCCTTTAATGCAACCTCCACTTGGTTTCAAAAGACTTTTTGTAAAGCGACTTCATCTTGACCACGGAAAAGGTAAAAATTCAGGAGTTTACGGTGGATGACGAATTGGACCAGTTTTTGTAACGTTGACCGCGAGGTAAAAGATCTAGTGGAGGTTCGGGTCACCCTACTGACCAGACCAGAGGATTGTTGCGATATAATTCGCTATATGATTTTCTTCTCCATTCCTTCCAGTGCCGAAAGTGCCCAGCACTACCCAAAAAATTATGTTTCCAAAACCACCAGAGGTAAGAGTTTGGGATGATCCTTGGCTAGCGGCAAAAGCAGTAATTGGCCCGAGTGATTATAAGGCGATCTCCTCGCTAATGTTTTTAGAGTCATTCGCTTCAGAGTCTTGGTCTTTTATTACCTAGAAATGTTATCTGCCGGGCAGTATTACCAGCTTACTTTTAAACAGACTGCTCGGATACTTGCAAGTGCGCTGTGTCTGCGTATGGCAGTACATACAATCATTTTCAAGTTGGTCTTAGAGAAGTTGCGTGATAGTTCGTTATCATTGAAATCACTTTCTTAATATAAGAGCGGTCATTAACTTCGATCTTGGTCAGCAAACGGAGATAGACCTATTTTTAAAGGCTTTTCTGTAAACACTGTCACATGCGGTTTTGACGAATTGCAACGATTACATGATCTGATCCTCTTTTGACTTTCAGTTAATCTCGAAATGACTTCAAACATTATTATCCAAATTAGGACTCTCTCTCGCTATTTTTTGTGAAAATGAATGCTTTATTTAGAGTACGTCGTAAAAAGCACGCCACTTAAAGTATTGCCCATCGCTAGCCACTACTTTTTCTCATCTTTCTGGCAGCATATGGATTCCACGTCGATTCATAAGAATGGAAGTACTGATCAGCAGGCCAAGTCCCACCGAATGGAACATGTGTCTTCTCACCGATTTTGTAAATGTAGGTTGAGCGTTGTCATGTAGCAAAATCACTCTGTCGTGACTGTTATAGCGACCGTTTTTGCTTTATTACTCGGTTCAAAGAAATCAGTTGCCGTTTGAATAGCCCATAAAAATCTAAATTCTGCAGATCCCATCTAATGTAAGCAAGACCTTCGAATCATGGATATTTGTCTTTGATGTCGATGTTAATGCATGGCCGGGTTTACCTCACATTCTTTTATGCTTTCTTTTTTCTTTTCTTCCTAAAAAAACGTTAGACGGCCTTCAGCGTCAACTTGTACAATACTGCATAACTTTTAGTAAATTAAAGACATAATTTTCAAGAACCTACTCTATCTAAAGATCCAAGCTCTTCTTTAGTTTCAATTTTTTTCTTTTTCAAGAGAAGAAGATATCGACTTAGAGACTAGGTTCACTTTTGAAAATGAAATTACGTTAAATAACACTTCATAATATTTTATTTGAGCCTAATCTGCTGTTTCGGTTCATATGCAATAGGCGGCATGGGCCTTCTTAACTATTAATGACTGGTGATGGTGGTTTAGAGATTATATTCGTATTTAGGTTTATGGCGTATTACCAGATTTTTGTATTCAAGTCAGGGCTTGTGATACGTTCAAATAAGTTGTTTGTTTTAGCCAAACATTCAATCACGCTGATATAAAATGTTTAGATGTATTATTTTCCTTTTTGTGCCCTATGAAACCCATTTGAAAATAAATAAAGGCATTTAACTAGACATTAAAATTAAAATATAGCTGCTAGCATTTGTGGGAATAAAGACCTAAAATGACAACAACTGAAGTCTTAAAGCCATCATATAACAGAAATGGAAGAAAAAATATTGAAGATCAACCCAATGGATAGTATACCATTTCTTCTTAATTCTCGAGTACTTAGTTGAGCCAAAGGTTTATTGTGATGAGACCTCTTGCCAGTTTTAATAAGATCAACAAGTTACGTCGGATGGAACCTTTCTCGTATCCAGTCAAAAACTGCCATAATATAAATTTCCCGCGGCAATTACGACGTTAGAATTACACTGATTACACTGCGTATTTGCAGCTTTTCACTTCGTTAAAAATGTTATTTTTTTTGTAGCTACAAGAATAACCTGAACCTTTAACGTAGATTTCGATTTTCTGTATGAAATTACTATATGAGGTCTGTTCAAAAAATAAGGTGAATTTCGCGAGTACATTCGATTGCCAATTTTTTTTCTTTTTTATGGTTTCCTTTGATTAAATGTGGCATTGGCGAGTCTACTCTCAACAAAAATAATGTTTATATGAGTAAGAAGCACTAGTTGTTCACAAAAGGTCGAGCACATATTAACAATGCTCGCCCTGTATGCTCCAGCAATTCAATAAAGGATGAAAATGATGAACCAGTGAAGAAAATAACTGTCAAAGAAGTTGCTGAGGATATAGGCATATCGGTTGACTCATGTCGTGAATTTTTTTAATGAAGGTTCCGAAGTTACTAAATTTTTATCAAAAGAACCGTCGCATGAGCATCATTCAGGAGCTGCTAAATAACGTAAATGACAAATCACGATCCAGGTTTATTGAAAAGAGTTATCACTGGTGATAAAATATGGGTACATACGAGTATATGGTTATGACCTCGAAACCAAAGTCCAATCATATCAAAGGAAGGGGGTAGAAAAGCGAAGACGGGAAGAAGTACACCAAGTTCGGTCAAATGCTCAGCATTTTCTTCGGCTTAAAGTAACACACTACTAGATAAATAAAGATTAAGGCGATTATTGGCATCAAAACCGATAATAATTAATAAGTTGATTCCTTAATTGCGGTGTATACATAACGTTATTATATGATTTTATGAGAGAAACTGGGAACATACCATATTCATTCAAGTGTGTGCTAGATGTTCAGCACTAGTACACATTTCGATGGCTTGACATCGTAAATTCATTTTGGTACTCTGGATTTAACCTTGTGTAGAGGCTTGTTTTTGCACTAATATGTAATGTAGTAAGTAGCCATATATTACATGTACCAAAATGCTGGAACAGTTGGTAAAGAGGTGCTGGAACGCAGAGACTTTTGATTTTCTAAAATTTAAAAGCGACTTTACGTATCGTTACTTAAAGCCCAACTTTCTCTTAATCATACTTCCAGAGACTTAACCAGCAAACATACATAGATGTGTTCAAAAAGTAACGGTAATGATATAATTCGTGGGCTGCATCAGTCTGATTCAATATTATATATATTTTTTCTTTAACTCCTTAACTTGCTTGTGAATACCTGCTGGTCACATTGGTTGTCTAGTCTGCTAACAGCTTTAAGAGGGGTTGTACACGGTTCGATGCAATCCACAGTTTTTCCCATTAAAAAGGGCTACATACAAGTATCATCTTTAGAGACCTCTTCAGTCGCCTTTAGAAAGAGTGGCACGCTTGTGATCTTTTTTTCCTATCTTTAATAATTTAGATATCAACTCCTGACATATTTTGTTCGAAGCAAATTGCGTAATACACTCCCAAAGCAGATTAAGTTTTCACTGATTTTGTGTTTAAAAAAAATACTTGAGCCGTCGAGGCGTCATAATGACACTGGACTTTTATTTTCAAGAGCTCAAATGGCAAATTGTATCAGCTGTATGGGTGTATATTAATTTTCTCTACCGCAATTGCGTTAAAAAAAAAATATTTCGAGCTCTATTGGACAGAGCGTCCCCGTACACGATTGACTTAAGTTTAAAATACATTGTTTCTTACAAAACCTTAAATACTTTGGCACAGGTGGTATCAAATGCACGCTGGCTTGGGTACTCGGATGACCGATGATGGCGTGGGTTTTCGGGTCACTGTGTTACTGTGCTCAAATTTAATTGCTTGCGAATTTCTGCATGCACTTAATGTAGCACTGGCTGCTATTAGGCCACATGAAATGTCAGATTTTATAGTAAAAATTTAAAAACCAATATTATTTTTCCGTAAATTTTTATACAATCAAAATAGATTGGCATCTATGACATTCTTCCAACGTGATACAAGGTCAAATATTCATTTTTCGTAGAAGTGCTGACTTTTTGAAGCAATGAAAAACTTTTATGACCTTTGCTCAGTTCCGGAAGACCTTCTGCCGGCAAAATAAATCCAGATTGCGGAAAGATGGTTGAGGAAATATCAGGAAAATACGGTGGATGCGGAAGAATTTCAGATCCCAACTGCAACGGTTTTTGCACCGTTGCTTGTGAGGTATGGGGTTTAGCATTGTCATACAAAAGGATCGGACCGTGCCTATTGACCAACGAAGGTTGCTTTTCAGCCAATTTGGCATGAAATGTGTCGATTTCCTCACAATATTTGATAGCGTTTATCCTTTCTTCTGGTCGAAGAAATGAAAATTAGATTGGTCATTTCGTTGTCCACCAAATTGTCACCATAACCTTGTTTGGATGAAGATCGGGCTTGGGGGTGTGTTTTGGTTTTTCATCAGAATCCACTTTTCATCACAGGTGACTATCCGTTGCAAAAACAGTTCAGTTTGGTTTCTTAATCTCAGATGCGCAGATTTCCTATGATAGGGAGCTGTCGACTTACTGTCATTGGGGATACTCCCATGTTTTTCGCAAACTCCGGTACCGATTTCGTTCGGTCCGCATCCACCGTTACTCTTAAAACGCTGTAACCACGGCTTCCCACGTGGTTCATTTTCGAGGCTGAAATCTCCCGAATTTTTTCCTTTGTTCGTTTACCGCTATATCCCCAAATATTGTACGTCATTGATGTTTTTGCCATGGACGCATTATGTCCCATTTTAAATTCATAAAGGAAAAGGGATCGAATTTGAACTGCCGACAGTATGGTAAACAATTATTTAAAAAAAAATAGCTATACACTTAACGAACACTAAAATTCTCACACGTCAAGCATACGTACCACTTTCTTTACAAAAAAAAAGAAAATTTAACATTCTGGCACAGACGTTCATTCGATTATTATTTACGACTGAGCGAAAACCCAATAGATCTAGATCAGTTGGCGAGGTGGCAAAGCTGTTCTTCGCCATAGTTGTGTGATTTCGTTACTGCGTTGATACTGAATGTGCTAGTCAATGAAAAACAATGATTTTATCCTGTTTAAATCAATCTTTAATCAACTTGGTCGAATGTTTAAGTTCATTTCTGTTCAAAAACTTCGTTTAATTGGTTAATGGATTAAGACGTAACTTGCACCACAATATTAGAACTCCTTCCCCGAATTTGGTCAACCAATCGGTTGGTTTCATAATATCATTCCGGTCCACCCGCAATTGGAATATACAAGGTTAGCTCAAAAAATAAAGTGACTTTTTCTCGAATATTCTCGTATATTTATTTATTCATTACTTTTTTTTTGTCCGCTTAAAGTAATCCCCCTCAGAAAAAATACACTTGCACCAGTGCTTTTTCCAATCCTCGAAACACTTTTAATATGCGCTTTTTGGTATAGCCTTGAGTTCTTCCAGCGATGTGGTCTTTATCTCCTCAATATTGGCAAATCTAGTACCTTTCATGAGTCTCTTAGGTTTTGAGAAGAGAAAAAAGTCGCAGGGGGCCCAATCCATGTCCGACCATTGTAATCGAAGTGAAAGCAGTGAATGAAAGTTTAACATTTGAATGAACTTGGCATGCTTTTTTCGGTTTTTTTCATTTTTAGTCGCTTCCATTGAAATGATTGAGCTTTGATTTTGACGTCGTAAACATGTTTCGTCACCAGTGATAACGCTTTTCGGTAAATCTAGATCATCATTCACCTCTTTCAGAAATTGCTGAATGATACTCTTGTTCTTTTAGCAAAATAATTTAGAATTTCGGAACAAACTTTGCTGGCACACGTTTCATGCTCAAAATATTTGAAAAAATCTTATGGCATGAGGCAACCCATATGCCAATATCGTTACCAACTTTTCTGATAGTGATCAAGTCTCTATAAAAATTTTCTTCACTGGTTCATCGTTTTCATCCTTTGTTGACGTGTTGGGGCATCCCAACCGAGCATCATCGCGGCCATCGGTGAACAACTAGTGCTTGTTATTAACATTAGTTTGTTCAATACTTCAAGTACGTTGGTTCACTTTTCCTTGATACTTTCTTTCAATAGCAAAAAGACGAAAACATGTCTAATCTTCATATCTGTGAAAAACAAGCTAAGTGTCTGTCAATATGAACATATGTTAGGGGACTTGTGTACCAACATAACAAAAAAGAAAATCAAAAATCGAATTAGCTCACGATATTCAAAAAATCATCTTATTTTTTTTAGCAAACCTATGTTTAATTTTTTTTAAGCGCGAAGTAGATTTAACCTACATATAAACCTTCATACTTATCCTTCTGCATTTCTTCGGGTTGGTTTTTGAGCGTCTGATTTAGGAAATCTTTTTCTTTACAAGGTTCAAAAACTTTAAATTGCTTATGTTCTTCATTAGGTTTGTTTTTGTTATTTTTTTAGTAGAGCTGGCACCCATTGTTTGCTTATTTTGCAAGTTAAAGTCTTTATTTCAATTCAGTTGACATTTTCGTTGTATTATTTTACATACTTCTTTGTAAACCTATTCTTTGAAAATTATATACTTTTTGTTAATTTTCTTAAAGGAGTTGGCGGCTTAGGATTCAATCCATTCGCCTTGCCCACCTGTAACACTCAAGGATACAGTACGAGTCAGCTTGTGACTTCATCTAAATAATATTATTATTAATCGGCCAAAAACGGAAAGCCTGCAAAAGACGAGCACATCATATCGATTGAATTAAAAGAGGACATTAAGCGTGCAATATTATCAAATATCTAATATCTATTCCCAGCAGAAAAGGAACTGTACTCCCTTCTTATTATGTTCATACATAATTAGTTGTTAATAAAATTCTATTCAAATCGACAAATATATCTCACACACAAGGACGAAACGTCTTTGACCGAAACCCACATTTCTCTTTTCCCTACTCCACGTAGATAGTTGATTACGAATAAAATAAAATATAAAATAATTGATAATATAATTCCAATGTTTGTATACGAAAATAATACGATACAATACCGCACTTAGCAAAATCTTAAAACATTTATATTCGGTACAAAACGGCACACGACGAGTAAAATAAAATAAAAACCTTAAACATATTTTTAACATATCATTGTAAGATTTATTAAATTAATTTAAATAAATACAGAGGGAAAAGCAATTGTAAATATATATCTACTGTTGATACATAAGTTAGAAAAGCATATATATGGGACAAGCGTATTCAAAAGAATCTCTAAAAAACGTACCGAAATAGTTGAATTTTCCATCATAATTTAACCAAAATACCAAAGGTGATATTTAAAATTAATCGAAAAACTAATAATTGATATCATTTTTTCAATATTCGTCAGCATATACAACACATACATCTAAATATCTTGCAAAGAAGTTTCGATTTTATTTTGTAATCAGTAAGGAAAATAATATTAAAAAAAAAACAAGATTATACGAACGTTATGCATTTTTCGCATATCTAGTTACAAAATAAACTTAAATATAATTAAATTAAAACCAACGTATACACGACAACAAAACACTCTTTAAATCTCACGAAGATTTTCTAGAATAAACCTAATAGTAGAATTTATATTTAAATGAGACAATTACTTATAGCATACACAGAAGCATACGAAATTGATAATTGTTAATAGAAAACGCTTTTACACATCCTTTCGTGTAAATTTAAGGCGTGCAAAATCAAATACGAGACGTTTGTAAATACTTTAATATTTTTTTAGTTGTAATTCATAATAAACAAAAATTTTATTGCCTATTTTATAACATTATTTTGTATAATAATTTCTTGTATATTATAAAAAAAATCTCTAAATGTATTTATGTATTTTAAAAATATATTTAATGACAGAAAAAAGAATGGAGACATATTGTAGAACACTTTGAGAAAAAAGGATTCTTGAATAAATAATATCATCCAATTTAATTAATATTACGTATTACGAATACAATTTTAAAAATATTATTACAAATAAAGAAAATTTTAAAAATTAATGGCATTTGATATGATTATTCTAGTTTTAGTAGAGTCCGTTTAAAGATTTAAGTTTTACTGAATCTAGTTAAGCAATATTCAACTTGATTCAACGTTTGATGGCATAGGGTCGAAGAATAGCAACAACACTTGCTATTGATTTTGTCGAACTCGTTGCTGAAACGTCTTTACTGTATTCATTGTTCTACCTTTGAATACGCCTTATTTCTTCTGATTACGAACCTACCTCACATACAGATAATTCGGTTATAACAAGCTCTCTCTCATCATATTAAGAGTAGTAAAAGAAATCCATTACTTTTGCATGAAATTGAAGGTTTTATTTAGCACAGTTAGAATGATCAGATTTAGATGCATTTTGAAGGTAATTCCGCCATGCCTCTTATAGAGGTGCTCGTCTTTATTGGCAACAAATTGAGACAGTCTTTTTTCACAAGCTTATTTTGGGGCGAATTATCACCAACAAAGTCGTTCGCCAGATCCGGACCATAGGTAGCTGCATAAGAATCTCAAAACCAAGCTCCCGGAGCTTCTGGCGAGTCACTATCAATGTGTGTGGCCTGGCGTTGTCCTGATAGAACCAATTCCTCTCCTATTGGCCCAAGCCTGCCGCTTCTGGAAGATTACTTTCTTCAGACGATCGAATTGATGACAGTACAGGTCCAAATTAAGAGTTTTGCCCTAGGGAACTAGCTCATGATTCATGAGTGATATTTCCCTGCCAATCCTACCAAACACACAGCATAAGCTCACTAACGATCAATTCTGGCTAGTATTTGCGCCAGCTTACGGCCTTTCAACCACGACCTATTTTGCTCGACGTTGTCGTAAGTCTAGTTGTCGTAAGATCCACTTTTCATCACCAGTCAGCATCTGCTTCAGAAATGGGTTGGCTTTGTTGCGATTCAGCAGCGATTCGCAGATGGACATTCGGTTCATGAGGTTTTTTGCATTAACTCGTGTGGCACCCATACGAGCTTCTTTTTGTGCTCGATGATTTCCATGATTTCATTGACTTTTTCGACAATTGGCAGCGTGGGGCATCTTTGACATGCAAATTACCGGAACGGAACCGACGAAACCAAAACTGTGCATAGTCAAACATACTTACAGAATCAGTACCATAGATACTACTCCAATTTTCAGTCGCCAGACTTACGCCCTCACGTTTATCGAAGAAAAATTGTAAAATTCAGTTTATTTTTTTTTTTGCTCTATCTTTTTGCTTTCATCTGTTTTCATCTCAAACAATCTCAAATAATCACAAAATGTTATGTCCGGTTTCACAGTGTCGACTTAAGCTCTCATTAAGCTAAACCTGAGCAGTAAGTTTAAACTACCTAAGGTAATCTACTGGTAATAGACCGCGATAGTAAGACCTATCATCACTTATGCGTCTGCCGTATCATGGATGAAAGTTAAACAAACATGGATGAAGGTTAAACTTCAACGCCTTCAGAGAGGCCCCATGCCGATCTGCCCAACGGCAGCCCGAGAGGCACTGATTGTAATTACTCCACTGCAGCTTTTTATTAAAAAGATTGCAATACGCAATGCAATCAGATTCCTTAGTTAAGAAACAGACCATCCATGTAGACCATTGGGTCACATGTCCGTCCTGCAACACCTTTCTGAGCTGTATATAGTAATATAGCTATGCGATCAGTAAAAAAACAATAAATATTTTTAGAGTACAATAACTTTATTTCACTTATGTAAGTCCGACTCCAACACTTGACTGCCTGGAACTGACTCCGCTCAAGCTTAACTTATGTTCTGAGTTTGACCTATCCAACATTATCTTCTTAAGAAGATGATGGTGGAAAGAGAAATTAGGCTGGGCGAAGTTTCTTTGAACACTTGATGTTCGATCTGTAAGAGATCAGTGTAGAGAAAACTAGCCCTTTGCTCAGTGGATAGCACATACCCAGGGATGTAATGGATGGCACATTGCTATGTGACACTTCCCCCACCAAGTATTTTTGGTCTCCAAAAAGTTTGCAATTATGTAACATTGAGATAATATACCAGAATAGACTTAGGTAAAAAGTTTACAAATTTATACTATAAAGGAATATTTATCCTCCTTTTATAAGATGTCTTAGTTACCTCTATGTGTAAGATTTTTATTTACAATAATTGATTTTTTTTATAATGTAAAAAAAAAATGCCTATGTTTTTATTTTATAACAATTCAATTTTACTTATTTAATTAAAGTTTTAGCAAATTCTTCTCATGTAGGCGTTTTAGGTTTTACAGTCAAGTCAAAAATAAAAAATTCTTAATTCTAAATTAATATAAAGGTTACTATACGTGTTATTCTATATTACTTACACCGATCTTATCAAATATGTGTATGTTGGCTTATTTACTATTATGAACAGGAGCACCCCTTTGACCCTTTGACAGCCATTTCGTCCTTTTCCTAGTCTTTTCAAAATATTTACGAAATGTATCTTATAAAATATTTAATTTTTGATTAGATTAGATCCGGCAGACGGCAAAGCCATGCTGATTCTGATTTTGTATACTTTTTGAGAAAAGAAATATTATTGAAAAATAAAATCCTGATCTAATCTAATCTAATCTAATCTATTTAATTTTTGACCCTTTTAAGTAAACCATTCTTGATTATTAAATTCGTCATTCAAATATGTTACTAATCCTAGACCCACAACCACGGACTTTTGTTTTTTTTTGTTTTTTTTTTTACCCTGAATACAATGAAAAGCTACCCTGAATGCAACCGTCAAAATGGCATTTGGGATTGCGCATAGTAAGAAGTTTAACGTTCTAATTTTCAAATGAAATATTATAAGATAAGCGTCCAGGAAAGGCAAGGAAAATATAAACAAAACAAACATATATGGAAAAATAATCAAATAAATATGAGGATAAAGTGCTTGTGTATATTATGTGTGTAGTTTATGTATTTTGAAATTTGTATCTACGTCTCAACTGTTTCTTGTGATATTTTATATTTCGTTTTGTCGATCTGTCCACGACGTAATTGCCCTGCGTTGTAAATTTACCCAATTTCTTATACCTCGGCTTACTTTTGGCAATAGTTCTATTTCGCACTATATTCTCGCATTGATTACAATTTTCTTCTATACCCATATTTCTGCTGATTGTCTTATTCTCTTTTTCTTCCTGATAATGTGATAATGTCCTCTTTGTTTAAATTTTTAGTAATGAAATCTATTGGCCTCATTTTGGTGGTCGAATGTATGGTATTATTGTAAAAGGAAATTATGTTGAACAATTTTTCATCCAATTCGAAATTGTCCTTCGCTGCGTTCATAATTCTCAAATGTTCATTCAATGTACCGTGTAGCCTTTCGATATGTGCATTGCCGGTCTTAAGTGATGCAGTTGTTCTATGAAAGTAAATTTTGTTATTCTTTAAAAACTGTTCGACTGCTGAGTGCAATATGCAAGTATCTCCATCGGATACGATTTTGTTTGGCTTTCCTAGGAATTGGATTCTTTGCTTTATTGCACTCAGTATGGCTATCCAATTTCTGTGTTCTAGGTTGTGAATTGTTGCATATTTAGAAAATTTATCGATTGTAGTTAAGTACATTTTACCACGTTCGGGAAACCAAATATCAATATGGATTATATCATTGAAATGCAGTGGGGTTTCTGTTACTTGACTTGCTATTTTTAAAGGTTGTCGATCATATTTTGCAAGACTACAAATTTCACAGTTGTTGATGAATTTTTGTATCTCAACTTGCAAGTTGGGATAAAAGTACGAGTATAACTCCTTTAATTCCGAAAATACCTCACTTATACCTCTATGGTTTTTACTTATATGTTCGTTTTTAATGATGGTAATTAAAGGGTCCGCCAAATAATTTTTTTTTTTTTTTGAAAATGCTATAAAAAAAACTACTGAATATTTTCTCAAATTTCTTTTTTTATTTGAAAGTACAATCCTTCCGGTTAATAATGGAAAATAATTTCATTCAAATGGCTGCCTCGGCTGGCCATGCAGTAGCCTACACGATCGGTCCAATTTTTAAGCACATTATCGATTGTGTGCAGCTGTATTTCACCAATGGCTTCACGAATATTGTCCTTTAAAACGTCAATTGTCTCTGGCTTGTCGGCGTAACACTTATCTTTGACGGCACCCCACAAATAATAGTCCAACGGTGTCAAATCGCAGCTCCGAGGTGGCCAAACGACATCAGCTCTGCGGCTGATAATGCGATCTTCAAAAACAGGGCGCAAAACATCGAGTGTAGCTTCGGCTGTGTGGCACGTAGCGCCGTCCTGTTGAAACCAAATGTTGCCAATATCCTCCTCTTCAATTTTTGTGAACAAAAATTCGTTCAACATGGCCCGATAACGATCGCCATTGACTGTAACGGCCACTCCTTGCTCATTTTCGAAGAAAAATGGCCCAATTATACCTCTGGACCAAAATCCGCACCAAACAGTGGCTCGTTTTGAGTGCACCGGCTTTTCAATGTATGCGTGCGGGTTTTCTGTGCCCCAAATGCGACAATTTTGCTTGTTTACATACCCGCCAAGATCAAAATGAGCTTCATCTGAAAAGATGATTTTTTTGGCAAAATCGGCATCTTCTGTAAGTCGGTCGCAGGCCCACTTAGCGATGCGAAAACGCATTGGATGGTCAGTTGGCTTCAACTCCTGAACTAATTGGACTTTGTATGGCATTATACCAAGGTCTTTATGCAAAATTCGTCTCAATGATGTCTCCGAAATGTTCAATTGTTGAGAACGACGGTGAATTGATGTTGATGGCGCTTCACGCACACTTTCTGCCGCAGCAGCAATATTCTCGGGTGTACGCACTGTTTTTGGCTTTTCACGCTTTGGTCTATCGATGAGGATGCCAGTTTCTTTCACTTTTTTCACAAGATAACGAACATACGGAGCTGACGGTGCTTCTCTTCTTCCAAAATTCGTACACAATTTTCGCACACATTCTGCAACATTACCATGATTTTCAAAGTAATGTCGCAATATTTCCCAGCGTTGTTCAAGCGTATACACAACCATATTCGTTCAGCGGAAGGATAAAACTAATTATCTGTCAAATCAGACATGAGCTAAGTGTTACCATTCACGAAATAAGCACTACTTGAAAAAAAAAACGGTAGATGGCGGACCCTTTAGTTAAGTACATTTTACCACGTTCGGGAAACCAAATATCAATATGGATTATATCATTGAAATGCAGTGGGGTTTCTGTTACTTGACTTGCTATTTTTAAAGGTTGTCGATCATATTTTGCAAGACTACAAATTTCACAGTTGTTGATGAATTTTTGTATCTCAACTTGCGTGTTGGGATAAAAGTATAACTTCTTTAATTCCGAAAATACCTCGCTTATACCTCTGTGGTTTTTACTTATATGTTCGTTTTTAATGATGGTAATTAGTTCATTTTTGTCTACGATGTCCTTCAGTTTTATACTGGTCCTCAATATTTTTAAATTTTTATTCATAGAGAAATATTTGACATATATGTAGGTCTTGAATTTAAGAAACAACGACAAATCCTCACAGTAAATACAAATTAATCCTTTAGCTATTAAAAGTCGCTTCATTATGCCTAGTAAATCACTATTGCCTTTCTCTAATTGGACAAGATTTTGTATTTTTTGTGGACTATTTTTATTGAAACCTTTTCCCTAGATCCGTAAGATAGATGTATTAGATTCTTGAAAAGATTAATGGGTTTTTCTGTTATACATATACATATATGTGGCGAGTTTCATCATAATTGCTGCGCCTTGAAACTACAGAAGTGCCTGTCCGGATCAAAGCCTTTTTTGACTCGTCTGACGAGAAATTAGTAACAAAAATGTTTACTTAAAATCTCTCAGATGTAAATTTGCGACTTGACAAAGTTCGAGGTAACAAAAAATAAGCACTACTGTAACCACAACGAAAAATGCGATTTAAAGCGATAAATTAGCGATCTTTATTCTTCGACGATTCAATTTTTAAAAAAGAGCGACTTTATTTTTTCTTCTGATTATATAAGCTTTTTAGTACAACATTATTCGGTACTTTAGAACAAACATTACATGACAAAATATGGCGGATTAGAATTCAAAATCTGGTATAAACATTACCATATGGATTTACCAGTGTTTCCGTTTGTGTACATATGTGACCGAACAGTGCCATCTTAGTCATTAACGCACCTATTACTAACAGAAACCTCATTATTTAGGATGTCTACTAAACTAACATCAGTGTACCTACTTAGCCCATCTGCTACACAGTTTTCCTTCCCTTTGAGGTACTCTATATCGAAATCATATTCGTTGAGCATTATTTTCCATCGCTGAAGCTTAATGTTCGGCTCCTTAATACCATTAAGCCATACAAGGGGCTTGTGGTCTGTCCGTACTGTAAATTGTCTGCCATACAAGTACGTCCTGAAATACTTTACAGACCACACGACTGCTAGAAGCTTCTTCTCGATTGTTGAGTAATTTAGCTCATGGTTGTTGAGCGTACGAGAAGCATAGCAGATAGGGTGATTGCTTTGGTTAAGTACTGCTCCTAGAGCATAGCTTGAAGCATCTGTGGTGAGAACGAACTGCTTATTATAATCCCGGTAATTCCTAGGAACTGTTTGATGCTCTTTATACTAGTTGGTAATTTCATAGCAGTTATTGAATTCACCTTGCTTTCATCTGGTTTGATTCCATTATTCACAATTACGTGACCTAAATAAGTTGTAGACAAATGAGCGAAACGACACTTATTAACTTTAATTTTCAAATTGCTATCTTTCAGCTTTTGAAAAATTTTCTTCAGTGATTGTAAATGCTCCTCCAAGCTTGTGGAAAATACCAGAATGTCGTCGAGGTAGACGACGCAAATTTTATTAATGTAGTCTCCTAGTACATGGTTCATTAACCTCTGGAATGTCGCAGGAGCATTCTTCAGCCCAAACGGCATTCTCAGAAATTCATAATGCCCGCTTTTAGTAGAAAATGCAGTCTTAGCTCTGTCGCGCGGGTCGACTTCGATTTGGTGGAAACCTTTCACTAGATCGATCGTCGAGAAGTAATTGCATTTTCCAAGTTTATCAAAGAGGTCATCGATGTTAGGGTAACCTATCGTCTACCGTCTGAGAGTTTAATTTTCTGTACTCTACTACAATTCGCCACTGTTTTTGCCCATTTTTATCATCCTTTTTAGGGACTACCCAAATAGATGAATTGTAGAGACTATTGCTTGGCTTGATTATTTTTTGTTTCAACATTTCAGCGATTTGTCTATCAACCTCATCTGAGTGAACCTCTGGATAGCGATATATTTTAGTAAAAATAGGGATGTCATTTTTTGTAATAATTTGGTGTCTTATTTCGTTTGTAAAGGATAAAACGTCTCCGTCTCTATAGAAAATAGATTTATAGGAGCAAAGCAAGGATTTCAATTTGTGAAGATCGGCATTACTTAAATGATCCGCAAACAAACTGTCTAATATTTCTTCCTTCCTGCAGGGTTCTACACTTTGAATAATTTTTGAATGAATTTCCTCTTGTTCATTAAAATATATTGAAATTGTCGCATTGTTTGTAATAAGTAACCTAGTTGCATAGTTAAGGATTGGATTTAGATCAACAAGTATGTTGTTACCAATTAGACCGTCGAAATGGTCATGAAATTGATATTCTAGAAAGCTTACAAAGTAATTGGGTTTATTAAACTCGCTAAATAGGGGAATTTTGAATTATAGTTTGAATATTGCGGTTGAGCACTTTCAGGATGTGATGGTCATACTTTCCACTTTGGGTTGCATACATTTTTATTTATTATGCTGTACTCAGGCGATCGGCCGTGAATTCGTGTAGGGGGACCAACATGTAGTACTTAAAAGTGCACGTGCCGTAACTGCATCGAATACATGGTAGTGCAACTAGTACCTCCCCGCGGTGATCGCTGGCTCAGTAAGATCATGTCTCTGCTGAATTGCTGGCAAAATCTAGTTGGGCGAGAAGAAGACTAACTCCTTAAAAAACTCCCTAATCCAAGGTGGCACTGCATACGCCGAAGGATGAATGGCTAGTGGGATAACTAGTCGCTAGTATGCGAACTTGGGATGCCCTGGCGAGGTTCCATTTAAATTAAATAAATGCCCATTCGAGCTAATCCGGAGCTCCGGTTCGAATGAAACTCCTTTCTCGCGGGACTCGTGGGAATCAAAATCTCGAACACAATTTCAACTAAGGGAGGGGACTGCCCTAAAAGTCCCAAAAACCTTATCAAAGAGGCTGAAGAAGCCTTAAGTAACAAAGCAGCAAAGGGTGCAGAGGGACCTAGTAACTCCGCCCAAAAAGATGCTTGCGATGTCACGCTAAAGATGGACAAACTTAGTGTTCATGAAAAGCTAAAGAGGTTAAGCGGTGCGGGGAGAAAACGCATGGCCTTCCTCATAAAAAAGGGCATGGACCCTGAAAAAGCAAGGGTATCAGCAATGAACCCGATTAAAGGAGCAAGAACACCAGCTCCAAAAAGACAGAGGTCGGATGATAAATCGCCTCAAATAATAGCACAAAGCAAGAAGCTTTGCACAAAAGGACCTCGTCCTGGTTCTGGACCTCGTCCTGGCTCTGGACCTGGTCCCGTTCCGGTACCTGGTCCCTCAACAAGCAAAAGGAGGCCTGATACCACCTATGGAGAGGCGTGCATTGGCATAAAAATGGCTGTCCTAGCCAAGGATTATCCAAACACGACTTTGACTACAGCTCAGCTAACGGAATTGCAAGAGGCGATACTCGAGAAAGTCCTTTGTCAAAAGGACAGCATCGTAAAGCCTCAATTCCAGAGCTGCACATTCAAGGCGGGCTTTTTAACCCTAAACTGTATGACGGAAAGTACAGTGGAGTGGCTGAAAATAACCACACCGTTGCTGAAGCCATGGGAGGGACCCGAACTATGGGCTACAAAAGAGGATTCGATTCCTCAACCATGTACCCTAGTTGGATACTTCCCAAACGCTGCCAGCACAGCCACTGAAAAAATACTGGGACTCATACAGTCACAGAATGAAGGCCTAAAAGCTGACTCTTGGAGGACGCTTAAAAGGGTTAACAAAAGCACAGCTGCCATGCTAGTCCTCTCTATGGACCGGTCAATCGCCAAAATCCTAGAGTCGAGAAGTAACACTATTTACTTCAAGTTTGGACAAATCTGTCTAAGGAGACTCAATAACGCGGAGAAAACAACAGAGGATGAAAAAATCCTTGAAATAGAGGACGCTAAAGAGTCCTCAGACAAAACCGCATGTTAAAAATCCTGCAGGCGAACCTCCAGCATGCCAAATCTGCGCCGGCAGAAATACAAAAAAGGCATGCGGGAGGAAGATTCAATCAAGAGCCCTGGATCAATAAAAACAAAATATCAGGACTAAACATCAAAAACTGTAAGTTGGTTTACGACAAAGCGGCTGATACACCGAGAGCCGCAATACTTATTAACAATGATATTAACTTCCTACAAATTTCAGAATTCACCGATAGAGACGCAGCGACGATCCTAGTCAACATGATGGGAACTGAGGTAATCGTCACCTCAGCCTATTTTCCCGGTGAAGAAGAGGAAGCACCACCAGAAAACATCAAAAAACTGGTAAGATTCTGTAAACAGAATAGGAAACACTTAGTCATTGGCTGCGATGCGAATGCTCACAATACTATCTGGGGCAGTAGCGATACAAATTCAAGAGGTGAGTCTCTCCTAGAATTTCTCGTCGATACTAACCTAGATATAGCAAATAGAGGCAAAGAACCAAATTTCCAAAATGCAATAAGGAAAGAAGTTCTAGACCTCACACTAATTACTAACAAAATATCTAACTTGATTAAAGAGTGGCAGGTCTCGAAAGAAAACTCCTTTTCTGACCACAACCACATCACTTTTAAACTTAACATGGGAACTCAGGCTGAGACCCTGGTGAGATATAGATCTCCCAAAGCCACAAACTGGGAAATGTACAAATCCCTCCTAAATGATAAACTATCAGGGGTTCATCTGAACACCAACACTCCAGAGGAACTAGACAACTCAGTCGAATTCCTCACGGACACCATATTATCTTCCTACCATGCAAGCTGCCCACTAAAAGAAAAAAAATCCAAAGTATCCGTACCCTGGTGGAACTCCAAACTGAGCAAACTTAGGAAGTCTGCAAGAAAAGAGTTCAACAGGGCAAAAAAGACGGGCAACTGGCAGCCATATAAGGAAGCTCTCACCAATTATAATAAAGGAATCAGGGCATCCAAAAGGAAATCATGGATGAACTACTGTGATAACCTTAAAGACTCACCAGAAACAGCAAGAGTTTACAAAGCGTTATCCAAGGGAAACCATGATTCCTTAGGTCTGCTCAAAGACCTGGATGGAAACCTGACAAATAACTTCACGGACACCCTAGAATTACTCCTAAAGACTCACTTTCCTGGCTGTACCGTGGAAACTAGCTGTAATCTCAGCCATAACTTACCAAACTATTATCAAAATAGTAATAACAGCGTGAGGAAATATATAACGTACGAGAAGCTAGACTGGGCCATTAACAGCTTCAAGCCATTTAAAGCTTCGGGACCTGACGGAATATTTCCAGCTTTACTAATACATGGGAACAATAAACTAAAGGCACTGTTGGTAAAAATTATCCGAACCAGCCTTGCCACTAGTTATATACCACGTACATGGAGAAGGATTAGGGTCATATTCATACCTAAAGGGGGTAACAAACCACCAGAAAATCCTAAATCGTACAGACCAATCAGTCTATCCTCGTTCCTACTAAAAGCAACGGAAAAACTGATTGAACTAATCATAAGAACAACACTGGAGATATCTCCACTCCATAAACTACAATTTGCATACCAAAAAGGCAAATCTACGATAACCGCACTCCACAAAGTTACGGAAATCATTGAAAAGGCCTTAAATTCAAAAGAAGTAGCAATTGGGGCATTTATGGACATAGAGGGAGCATTTGACAATGCAAATCACTCATCACTAACTAAAGCATTACATGCAAAAAGGGTGGACCCCCTAGTAGTTAGATGGATCAATAATATGCTAAAAGATAGACGCATAACAGCCAAGTTAGGTACCTCAGAACTAGTTATCAAAACTATTAGAGGTTGTCCGCAAGGGGGTGTTCTATCCCCGCTTCTGTGGTCAATTCTGGTAGATGAACTTCTCTGGGAACTTAACAACAAAGGCTTTACTGCCATTGGATATGCAGATGACATCACCATATTCATAAAAGGCAAACAAGAAGACATTCTAGGGAATCTTATGCAAAACGCCCTAAAAATAACATGGAACTGGTGCGATAAAGAACAACTCTCTATCAATCCCAGCAAAACCCAAATAATTAGGTTTACCAGGAAAAGATCAATCGATCTACCAAACCTTAAAATAAAAGACACCTGCATCCCAATAAAGAAAGAGGTAAAATTCCTAGGAATAACACTGGATCATAAACTCTCATGGAATGCACACCTAGATAACATATACTCAAAGGCTGTAAAGGCCTTATGGTCCCTAAAACAGCTGGTGGGCAAAACATGGGGACTCAACCCAAAAATGAGTATATGGATATACAATCAGATGATCAAACCAACCATACTATACGGCGCTGCGGTATGGTGGAGGAAATGCGCACAAAAAGGAACAATACGCAAACTCAACAAAATACAAAGACTAGCATGTATTTGTATAACTGGAGCAATGAAAACCACTCCAACCGCTGGAATGGAGGCAATCCTAAACATTCCGCAGTTACACACTGCCGTTCAGGCAGAAGCGGCCAAACAAGCCCTAAGATACAAAGAACTTATAACTACAAAAAAGGGAACCTGACTGGACATCTAGAGATTCTAGAAAAGGTCGACAACGTCTGGGAACTAACTCGTGTAAGTGACCTAATGTCCCCTCAGCTGAACTTTAAAAAACACTTTGAAATACTCATTCCAAACAGGGAGGAATGGAAAAACAATCCCCCTTGGTTGAAGGATGGTGCCCAAAAGTGGTTTACAGATGGGTCCAAATCCGGATATAAAGTAGGGGCTGGTGTGATAGGACCTAAATGTAGCCTTCACATCCCTCTCTGCGGTGAATCAACAATCTTTCAGGCTGAACTGTATGCAATAAATGCGGCGGTACACTACATTAGTGAACAAAAGCCCAATAGATTAAAGATATCCATATTCTCGGACAGCCAAGCGGTTCTCAAAGCTCTAAGAAGCTATACATTTAACTCTAGAGCTGTCTGGGAATGTCACCAACGTTTAAATAAACTGGCGATAAACAACAAAGTAAAGTTGATTTGGGTGCCAGGTCATGAAAACCATAAAGGCAACGAAAAGGCGGACATACAAGCCAAAAAAGGCGCCCAGATGCCTTTTACTGGACCCTTCCCCCTTTATGGATTTGACAACACAGACACAAATAAAACTTTAAACAAATGGGTCATCAAACAAAAGAACCAATTCTGGAACAGACAAGAGGGCTTAAAACACTCTAAAATCTTTGTGGAACAGAATCACAATCCAAAACGTGCAAAAGAGGCACTAGAACTAAATAAAGCCGAACAAAAACTGCTATGTGAAGCTCTAACAGGGCACGGCACTTGCAATCACCACCTATTCAAAATGGGTCTCAGCAGCACTGAGTCTTGCAGACGATGTGGGCAGGATAAAGAGACAATGGAACATATTCTCACAAAATGCCCAGAACTCACTGAAGAGCGACTCGAAATGTCAACAAAGACACAACTAACAGGGAAGGACTTCCAGGATATCCCATCTAGGAAAGTTGTTAAATTCATGAAAGCAACACTAAAATCCTAGATCAAAGGGGGTACAATAGATCTTTATGGTCGCAGTGCAAGTGTCCTGTAATGACACACCCCATTTTTTTTTTTTTTTTTTTTTTTTTTTTTTTTTTTTTTTGTTGGAGGCTTCTACAATCTGCTGGAGCACTCAGACACAAATACTGGTCCATTGTACTACCAGACAGACACCTTGTCTTTATTGTATTTTCCCCGTTGTCCGGAGAAAAGTGAGGAGGGGCTTCAGTGATGTTGAGCTAAGAGATTCGGCACCCACCACGTCGGCCCCAAGGGTGCGCCACCGTGCACGAGCGAAGGCGGGACAGTCGCAGAGAAAGTGTTCCGCTGTGTCGTCCTCCTCGCAACAAGCAGCACAGGTAGGCGTCTCACTGATGCCAAGCACGTAAAGATGCCTGGCAAAAGTGTAATGGCCCGTAATGACGCCCGTTAGCCTTCTGCAGTCATTTCTTCTTAAGGATAAGAAGAATGTTGCGGACTTTTTACAGACGTCAGGGCGTACGCGCTTAGTCATCCTGCATCCTGGATATTCCTTCCATCTGCGACTGTGTACGTTAAAGACCCAGTCATTGATGTCAGATTTAACCGTTGAAGCTGGTAGACCTAAGGCGGGTTCAGGCCCTGAGAAACTCTCCTCTGAGCCTTTTCTAGCGAGTTCATCGGAGATCTCGTTTCCTGGGATTCCAGAGTGACCTGGAACCCATACAAGCCTAAGTGAATTAAGTCTTCCGACTTTGTTCAACAAGGTCTTGAGTTCATGCACTAGTTTGGAGTTGGACAGAGGATTGGATGCAGCTTTGAGTGCAGCTTGGCTGTCACTGCAGACACATATGCTCTTTCCCCTCCATCTGTGTTTCACAACATAGTGCATGGCCATTGCGTAAATCTCCGCCTGGAAGACAGACGCATATTTTCCTAACGAGAAGTGCAGTCGAATGTTTTCGCGCTCGAAGAAAACTCCGGCGCCGGATCCCTGATCAGTCCTGGAGCCATCTGTGAAGATGCGAAGACATTCTATTCCAGGTTCAGTGTCTGGCCAAAGCCAGTCCTGACGCCAAGGAAATGTGACTGTGTAGTTACTGCGCAGTAGGATGGCAGGTGTCATTGCGTCAGAGGGCATATCCATGAGACAGTGATCGTAGGATATTTCTCTCTCAAGTACACCCTCACTCCACTGCGAGTTGTACCAAAGACCATTCCTCTTTAGGCGAGAAATAGTTTTCAGTGCACACCCTCTGATATATATGTCAAGGGGTGGAAGGTTCATCATAGCATCCAAAGCAGCTCCCGGTGTGCTGGGGAAAGCCCCCGTGCAACTGAGGCAGACCGCTCTTTGGAGTTTGGTGAGTGAAGCCACAACGTGTTTTCGTGTCAGCCTGCTCCACCAAACAACCGATGCATATGAGATTATCGGTCTTACCATTGCCGTGTAGATCCAAAGGACCTTTTTCGGCGATAAGCCCCATGTTTTGCCAAAGGCACCTTTGCATTGCCAGAAAGCTGACAGCGCTTTGGTCGTTTTGGACTCAACATGTTTTGACCAGAGAAGTTTGTTATCTAGAATGACTCCCAGATACTTCCTTGGATATAGGGATGGGAATGCCTTTTAGCACCAGCTGAGCAATGCCAGTTGTTTTCCTCCTTCTCGTGAAGAGAACGACATCGGTCTTAAGAGGATTAACCGACAGCCCATTTCTCGTGCACCAGTCATCGATCACGTTTAGCGCCGCCTGCGCTTTGAGACAGACATTCGCTAAACATGAGCCGACAGAGAGAACAGCAACATCATCCGCATAGGCCTGGGCATAGATTCCAGAGGCATTGAGAGCATCTAGCAGAGAGTCGACCACCATGCACCATAGCAGCGGAGACAAGACGCCACCTTGCGGGCAGCCCCTGTTTACTCCAGACTTGACACATTGTTCGAGGCCTGTATCAGCGATCAATGTCCTGTGCACAAGCATTGCTTTGATCCACAAAACCAGTGCTTCATCTACGCCATGCCGTCTAGCAGCGTTACACATGCTGTCGAAGGTAGCGTTATCAAAAGCTCCCTCAATGTCGACGAAAATGCCTAGTACGTACTCTTTCCTTTCGAGAGCGCATTCAATTCTCCCAACTAGGTTTTGAAGCGCAGTCTCGCAGGATTTTCCGCGCTGATAAGCATGTTGCATGTCCGACAGAGGATGCAATCGAAGGGCATCTTTGCGCACGTGCAACTCTACTAGTCTTTCCATGCTTTTCAGCAGGAATGATGTTAGACTTATTGGTCTAAAACTCTTGGCTAGTGAGTAATCCTCTTTCCCTATTTTGGGAATAAAGACCACTTTCACCGCGCGCCAAGGGATAGGTATGTAGGCAAGTGCCAGGCTAGCAGTGAAAATTCTTTTCAGTGTAGGAAGCAGCTGTCTTATACCTTTTTGCAGCATAACGGGGTATATCCCATCAGTGCCCGGCGACTTAAAGCCATCGAAGGATGCCACAGCAAATTCAATGGCCTCAGTAGTTGCCACGCGTGACGCAACATACCAGCTACGCCGAGTTGTTTTCATCGCTACAGCCGCAGTATCCAATGAGGGAGTGTGCAACGAGCCGATGACAGTCTGATTTCCCGGAAAATGGGTCTGAAACAGTAAACTAAGAGTTTCTGCTTTAGACTCGGTAAAGGTACCATCAGACTTTCTGAGTACCTCCAGCCTTGTCGATTTTCCTCGTTTGAGGACTTTAACCAACTTGCTGGTCGCGCTCAGGGATTTGATCTCTTCGCAGAAGGACTTATAGGAATCATTCTTCGATTTTCGAATAAGCTTCTTATATTCCTTCTGCTTCGATCGGTATTTATTCCAGTCATCTTCCGAGTTCGATTTAAGCGATCTGTTCAGAAGACTTCTGGCTTCCCTACGAAGCCGTTGGAGCTCAGCATTCCACCAGGGAACCGGCTTCCTGTTGGGAGGTTTTTTGACAGGACATGCGAGTTCAAAACATTTGGTGATGGCGCTGTTCAGGTTATGAACTGCATCCTCCACCGATTGATTAGTTTTGAGTTTAGGCGGGGCTTGAGTGGATTTCTCAAGCTCCTCCCTAAATCGCACCCAGTCTGTTTTTCTCGGATTCCGCTTGGGCTGTGAGGGGGAGATCCCGCACTTCAATTGGAATTCGATGTATCTATGGTCTGACAGCGTAACATCTGGTGAGACTCTCCAGTTAGTGATGGCCTTCGCATGCCTGTTAGATAAGGTTAGGTCAATCACTTCCTGTCGTCTCGCCGTCACAAAGGTTGGTAGAGAGCCAACATTGTTGATGAAAAGGTCAGACGAAAGAATGAAGTTTAAAAGATGGTCTCCTCTCCGGTTGCATTTGCTGCTGCCCCAAAATGTGTTTTGAGCGTTAGCATCGCAACAGATGATGAGTCCAATCCTTCTGGCTTCACAGTACTCTACGAGTTCGGAAACCGCCTTAGGTGGCGGGGGTAGTACCGAGTCGTAGGGGAAGTAAGCAGACGCCACGACGAAGTGTTCAATTTCTCCGTGCGCCTTGTAGCTCACTTTCGCAGCTACCAGATCTTGACCACAGAATTGACCAAGTTTGGTTGCCGATAGCGTATTCGATATGATGAGGCAGACCCTGGGCCTTTCGGATCGCTCATCATAAAGGATTGTAGCATCACGTATGCCACCAAGACCACACAGGCGTTTGTTCCACACCCATGGTTCTTGAATGGATACAATGTGATGATTTGTACTACTGCATGCAATTCTGCTACTTAGAAGAGCGGTAGCAGCCTTGCAATGCTGTAGGTTGATCTGAGTAAAAATCATGGATTCATACTGGGGAATACGTTCCATCCTTCGACTACTTGACATCAAAATGGAATACAATCCTACCAAGGCCGAAGTAGGGACGTGAGTCGTACGCGGTTTTCAGGGCCTCAACAGAGCCATTGTCCATTCCCACTACCAGAGTGAAGCCCTCTTTTTTCAGAGAGTTCTTTTTCTCCTTGTAGGAATAGACAGTCCAGGCCCTCGTGTCGAGTCCCGGGTTCTGCGCACGTATTCGCGTCAGCACTTTCAGCTTGTTTCCGGGTTTTCCCGGAATCCAGCAGATGGCGCGCGTTAGTTTCGGGAGACTAACTACTTGATAAGTGCTAGTTCCCAGGGGGGGATTTTCGGCACCATGCTCCTGATCCAGGCAGATGTCTGCTGAGAGGAACAGCTCACCACGAAGGTACCATTCATCAAAGCAGACCTCTCCGCTTGAATACAGAAGCCTGTTGCTGAAGCTAGCTCCAGTAGATGATCCTCGCAGTGTTGGCAATCTGCGCTGGTCATTCTGCTGTCACTGCCAGCCTTCCCTATTCTGACCTTTTCGGAGGAGATGGCTGCCTCTTTGTAGGAGAGGTGCTTGTCTCGACTCTTTACGGTCATTTGTGTTGCCTTTCCAGAGGAAGGGGTTTTTTTGTGTGAAGTGCCCGCCTCCGATGAGCAGCCTTTGGTCCTCTCCGTCTTCAGGTTTTTGCTTTGATCTTTATTGATCGCCGCATCTGCCTTTGGACTCCGATTTCCCGCCGCCATATCAGAGGAGGAGACATCACGTTCTCTCTCCCCAGCAAGATTGTCCCCGGCGGCCATCTTCCGCTTGCAAGTGCTCTTACCTTTTTCGGTTCGAGCTCCTGCTCCCTTCCGACGCCGCTTTCGAACAGCTTTGCCAGCCTGAGGGTTGTTATGATCCAAGACCGCTTCGCCTTCTGCGATCAGAGTCAGTCTGCCAGCATCATCACCTTTTTCGGCGGTGGCACCGACCATGACAGGACCCTGAACATCTTCAGCTCCGTCAGTTTTGGAACTTGGCACGCTCTTATTGGGAGTTTGACCGTCACCAATAAGAGGAGGAGTGTTTGAGGCGCATGCCGAAAGTGCTGGCATGCTTGTGCCTCCAGCAGCAGCCTTTACTAGCCACCGACGTTTTCTGCGCTGCGCGCCGGCAAGAAGTGCGGGATCTGCAGGTGAGAGGGTCGGATGGGCTTCGGTAGGGGATACCTCCGCCGATCTGATCCTCTTACCTGCCTTTCCCAGAGGTTCGCCCTCAATCTTCGTGCCTTCGGCTGTGCCAGCCTCTTTGCACGATTTTCGGGCACGCCTTTTCCTCCTTCTTTTTGGGCACTTAGCAGTGCAATCTACAGCACGTCCCAATTCTGGGGCTCGTTCAACCTTGGCGGTTTCCCGTGCCGCACCATCGTCGGTGTCGCCTCTGTCGGTTGCACCGCTCACGCTCAGTCCAACCAAGTGGTCGGACAATGAGCCGCAGGAGTCGGTGTCGTTCCGGGCTGCCGGAGAGTTGAGAATGACTGGTGGGGCCTCCAGAATCCTTGCCCCGGCCGCGATCAGGGAGATCGCGGGTGGATTTCCGCTATTGCGGGTGCCACCTGGAGTATTTTCATCCATCTGGTTGTCCATTCATTCATGACTAACTCGGGGTTCTCCGGGTCTTAGTTCGAGGTCATTGACCTCTTAAGCCCCTCCGCCGCGACAAGGCGCCCGAAGAGCGAAGGGGACACACCCCATACTCTTCAATTCAATTCAAATGCTGTACTCAGCACCGAGATCAATTATAAATCTTATGGGCTTACATGGGTATTTATAACTATATAGGGTAATCTTCTGACTCGTTTAGGGGAAAATTTCGACGATTATCGAAAGCATGTTGGTTCTGTGACCTGCTTTCGTTAAGTGGAATATCCATTGGTTCAATATCGCTACGCTGCCTATATCTGTTTGATTGTCGCGATTGAATACTCTGCAGTTGATTATTGTTTTGTCCTGACTGAATGTAATTCTGATTTCGTCCTGGCTGAATGTAATTCTGATTTCGTCCTGACTGTATGTAATTCTGATTTTGTCCCGGTGTGTAATTACTATTTTGCCTCACCTGGTTATTCCGTGTAAAAGAGGTATGGGCATTATCGTTTCTAGTGTTGTTTGCATAACTTTTTTTTGTGGGTGGAGGATAATAACTTCGTCTATGTCCAAAATGCCGGTCAGGTATATTAGGTCCAAATGTTTGGTGACTTATTCGTTCAGTGATTGTGGGTTTCGGGCTAGCACGATCGATTTTGTTGGCTCTGGTAAATTATATTTAAAGGCTTCCAATGCAATTCTATTGTTGGATGCAATTTCCTGTTGATAAATCTGATTTTTTCATAATAAGTATAAATTATTAATCCTACTTAGGAAACTATTTATAGAACTATAGTAATCTTCTATAGTCGTTTCAACCCTTGCTGTTCGAAGTTTATCTATTAACCCTTTAAACGGCATCAACATCGATTTAGATGCGTTTTTTTTTATTCCATAGATACCGGAAAATAAAATATACACTATTATTTCGTTTTTCCAATTTTTTAATTTTTACCGTTGTGTTGTGTTGTTACAGGATGTGTTGCATATATGCATCAAATATGTTTGGGGAAAAAATTAAACTTACTTTATTCTGAAAATTCACATTACATAAATTCACATAGTTGATCAAAAGTAAAAAAAAAATTAGGTTTAATTTAAATGGAAATCTTTAAAACAATTATTTCTTTTATTAATGCATAGGGCTACCCCACATTTGTTGCACATGACTTGTGAAAATCCAGCACAGTTTGGTTTCTTGCACCTTATTCTCTTATCCGTCCAAAGTGGCCAATGCCCAACCTGATCTTGTCGTACCATTTGATTAGGAACGCGCTGTGTTGGACCTCTCTGTTTTTTAAGTTGTAATTCATTTTCTATTACAGAGCTTCGTTTTCCCAACTTACATTTAGTTCCAACTTTTGTTAGCACTTCGCGATATCAATCCGAAAGTCGGAAGAACCTAAAACATTTCCAGAAAATCCATTTGCCTTCTGAACACGTTTATACAAAAGCCAAGCATTGCTAACGGTTAAATCCAGTAGATGATAGAAAATTCTGACTTGCCAACGTCTGCTTCTCAACGAAATTTTATATCTGGCGATTATACTGTCGATCAGATCAACGCCTCCCATATAGCTGTTGTATTGCGCTACTGCGAATGGACGGTCAATTTCAACATATTCTTTTTTGGCTTTGCTGAATCGGCGTGCAGTATGTTTGGGAAATATTCCAGCGTAGTTGGATGCCAATGAAACAATTTTATTATCCACCCATGAGGTAACTGATATATCTACTCCACTAAAATCAGCGACATATTCTACAGACGTACCGCGAGGAGTTTTCTTCAGGTTAATATTGTCGATGGATTTAAAATTTGGGATTCTGTTTTTCCTTATAGTACCCAAAGCTAAAATTCCGCCTTCCGCCAAGTACTTCAAAAGAGGTAATGAATTAAAATAATTGTCAAAATAAAGCCGAAAATTCTGGTGCCTTGGCACTTCTCTGGCCAATCTGACAACACAATTTGATGCCGCTCCTAGATCTGCCTCGTTAAGCAGTACTACATTTTCTTTGCCTGAATCAATTTCGAACTTGTAACAGAAGCCCGAAATACCACTTAGAACATATATTTTAAATCCCCATTTATGAGGCTTGTTAGGATTGTACCGTTTCATATGATTTCTAGCTTTTGTTGAACAAATCTGTTCGTGGACACATAGAAACTGTTCCTTAGGTACTTTAGCAAAATTATTGTTCAATTCTTCAATAAGTGGTCGTATTTTGAAAAGCCGATCGTGGCGAGGATCAGACAACGGTGGATTATTTTCATTGTTGTTGAAATGAATGTGACGTTTAATTGTATCGAATGTTTTTTGGGACATAATCTTTTGAACGGCTGGTATTCCAATATTTGTGGACCAATATAGGTCACTTTTTGGAAGACGTGAAATGGACATATGTATGTATATAATAGTACAATTCCAACAAATTGTCGAATATCTAAAGAAGTGAAATTAATATTTGACTTTGGGTCTTTTTGGTGAATATAAAGATTGGTTTAACAAGAGAAAAAAGGAAAGGAGGATAAAGATGGGTTTCATCGGAAATATTGTCAAATATTTGTTTTGGAAAGGGATACGAAAAAAAATGTATAGGCTGCGAAAGCTCCATTAGTTCTGGGGGCAATGCAGTACTCGTGAGCAGCTGCAATCGGTTCTCGTTCAAAATCAAACTTCGTTTTCTCCATAGTAAGTTCCTCCTCAAATCGTTTATACTAAGAATATCGCTATTTGCATCAATGTCATCTTTGTCAGAAGTCCGGTATGTTGTAGATATGCATCGGGGCCGGAAAAAGGGAAGGAAGCTTTGGAAGAAAGTTTCTCCCCGAAACTATTTTTCAATACTTCTTTTATTTGTGACCAATCGCCTAATCTCCCGTACTTTTGAACCTCACACTTAGCCTTACCGACAATTTTTTCTTTAATATATTTACCATGAAAGAACTACGACGGTATTTTCATCAAATGTTAACAAAAATGGTGCCAAAGAATCTACTCTGTCCAAAAAATCGATTAAATTATTTTCTTCTCCATTAAATTCCGGTAATTTACTAATTAAATCTAAAATAACTCTAAAGCTATCCGCAGGGCTTAGGTCATCCATCTTTGATCAATAAGGTTAGTACTCACACACGTTCTTCGGAATCCAAATACAATAAGATCAGCTTACTTACTTTCCTTTCGCTTGTTGTTTTATCTGAAGTTGTTTACGAACAAATTTTAATTTTTGCCATGTGGTTAAGAGCGTCTTTTCCTCTATGCAGTATTTTTGTATTTGTATGTTTAATTGTCTGATGAAGTTTGAAGTTTGGTTTGATGTTTGAGAAGATATTTTCGAACTCGTTTCACTTTTTTATTTATTTTATATGTCTGGTTAAGCTTGGCTTGAATGTTAAGAAGTTGTTGTCGAACTAGTTTTAAATTTTCACCAAGCGGTTGAGAGCGTTCCTTGTTTTTCCCTTTAGGTCAATATAGTTCACCATCACTTTTTTATTTAATTGAATACGAAACTTAAATTGAAATTATGAAATTTAAACTTTTCCCGTCTGCGCCAGTAATATAGCTATGCGATCAGTAAAAAAACAACAAATATTTTTAGAGTACAATAACTTTATTTCACTTATGTAGTAAGTCCGACTACAACACTTAACTGCCTGGAACTGACTCCGCTCAAGCTTAACTTATCTTAACTTATGTTCTGAGTTTGACCTCTCCAACATTATCTTCTTAAGAAGATGATGGTGGAAAGAGAAATTAGGCTGAGCGAAGTTTCTTTGAACACTTGATGTTCGATCTGTAAGAGATCAGTGTAGAGAAAACTAGCCCTTTGCTCAGTATGATTACCACAGTTTCGGACGCATTACCACACACGTTCACTTTTGATAAAAGATTTGGGGTACTGATCCCAAACCGCACAGCTTGAGAAAGCGGCGATCTCTTTCAAAGGCTTCAGGTAGTACACAGATGGCTCCAAAATGGATTCCGGTGTTGGCGCTGACATCTTTGGACCAAATCGGAAAATCTCGAAGCGTATAGGAATAACTGGCATAAAAAGTATAACCATTAATATACTCTTAGACAGTCAAGCAGCGTTCAAAACATTAAGCAGGTATAATAAGAACTCAAAATCCGTCGATGCCACAATGCCATGCAGGCCCTAGCCAAAGGAAACAAGGCCAAACTCTGGTGGATATCAGGGCACAAGGGTATAGAGGGTAACGCAATCGCCGACCAACTCTAGGAAACCCTGGAAATGTTTCTGCGAAAGGTACATAGATGCCGAAACTTTCTGCGGAATCTTAGACAAGTTGGAAAAACCGCAACACCTGAAAGAAATAGGGTTCAAGGTCTCCGACAATCGAAGAGATCCCCTGAAAAAAACACTCTATTAATATTCTTAAATATATATTATATATATTAAATACTCGATATCGGAAGACTAGTCAGCTACCTTTCGGGACACTGTAGTCTAAAATATCATCCCAACAAAATTAGTCTCTCGTCTGAAACCGAGGCTCGACTCTGTCTTGACGACGGGGAAACTGCAGAGCATATACTATGTGAGTGTGCTGCCATCTGCCCTCTGTCCTCCTCAGAGAAATTATGACTCCTGAGGGGATCATAGCACTAGCATAGAGTGTTGCGCTATTGGGATAGGTATATCGGCTGTGTATATCAAGTAAAGTAGTGACTCTAATACGCTACACTAGAGCGTGTGTAGTATTCAACTTCGTATTTTATATAAAAATGACGGTAGTCAAAGTAGCTCTTAAGTAGCAGGTAAAAGTCTAGTGATAAGGTTTTGTTGATTTAATAGATCTAAGACTGATTCATCAAAAGCTTTAGATACGTCGAGGAATACTGTTGAGAAGTAGCAGGATTTTTTCCAAGAACTTAAATAAGATTTGCCTGCTAACAGCAAATTGGACGGTAGTCACATGCTTTTGTTGTGTCTTTTTCCGGTTTTGGGATGCCATGCACTTCAGCTACCTCCCATATTTTTGGGAGTTATTTTGTTCGAAATATGGCATTAAACATGTATCTAATATAAATATTTCTGTGATTAGGCAATTCCTTTAGGATTCTTCCGCCTATAAGGTCATAACCTGGACTTTTATTAGGTGAAGCAGTTGACAAAGAAAGCCCGTAACATTGTGGGTTTTTCTGCGTTGGTCTTAGATGTGTCTGTCTGTCTAACGTTTTTTTGTGGCTTTCCAAAGAGAATAATTTGTTTGTCAAGAGATTATATTCAATAATAAAATCTGTTTTCAGCTGGGTGGAGCAACTTTCCACAATACATCAACCACCTGACCAACTTCGTGAGCTTTTTCTAAAAAAATTATGTCTATGAACCTGTGATGACATCGCATGGCGATGTGTCGCGCACATCCCTCGAAGATAACCAACGTGAAAGCCGGCGAAAAACCGTATCCACACTGGAAACCAAAGAAAAAGCGCATGAGATCGTATTGGACGATAAGCGAGTCCAATATATTTCAGGCTGTGGAGAAAGGCTGTGCACAAAGAATTAGGAAGTGATAGCTCTGCACACGAAAAGCTCTGCGAAACGAAAAAGCCTACCAAGTAGTGGTTGGTACAGCGACAAAGAAATCAGAGTCAAAGGCGTCTGCCGGAAAGGACATGGACAGCGTATTTTGGGATGCGAAAGGGATCCTGTTAATTGTTTGCTTTGCTCGGCCAGCCCCCTGTTCTCCTGATTTGACATCCTAAGTCCCCCATCTAACCTGAAGAACTTGTTCCCCGGAAGCGTTTCTAATCCAATCAAGAAATTGAGAGCGCCATAGATGAATATTTTCACAGCTTTCCAGACTATACTGATGTTGCAGAAACGCTGAATCCACTGTGTTGAAGGGAGATTATGTAGAGAAATAAAATTAGCTGGAAGTCGCAATCTTTCATTTTCAGGCCGAGAACTTTTCTCTTTACCATCATTTGTAATATGGTATCACTATCTCTTGTGGAAACCAGCCTAGTGGCCAAAAAAATAGTTGCGTGCGATATAGGTATGTATGTTAGGCCTTTTCGTTTACTAATTATCGCCTGCTGTAAAAGTATTACTGCATTTGAAAATGGCGTGAGACACAACGCACAAAGAATTAAAATACATATTATCAATTGCTTATTTCTGAATTTCGGAAAATTCGTAATAAATCGATTTTCAACGGCTTATGCTGTTATTAGCATTGTAATAAATAATAAATAAAAATATAAAAAAAAATATATTTTCCATTCTGCGGTTAGAACTTTTGTATACTGTTTTTGAACCTCACTTCCAGGAGCGCTTAATCGATAGAGTGCATATGGATCGTTCACTACTGAAACATACTTGACATATAAAATCTCTACAAACTGTCAGATTCAAAAATAATAATTTGAATGAGTAGTGCTGACACCTAATGGTGAAATCCTAAACCACGAAGAAATCATGAAAAAAATTATTTCACATATTTATTTCTTTCTATTTTTCATATTTTTCAACTTGGGACACACTTTACAGTTTTAAATAAATTCATTGCCATATCCACTTATGTTAATTGCTTGCTTTATCGGATAAATAAACCCATATCATAAACCATTTGAAATTGCCGAATCCACCACACCACTGACATTTCTTCGTTAAGCGCTGTCATTCTGAGTGGAAAACTAAACGAACCCATGGCTTTTGTGCACCCACAGAAAATGACACACGAAAAGTAACATGGCTGCCATGCAAATAAATTAGTCGGACACGGAAAACTCGGTCTTGGCGAGAAAGTGCCGAAGAAATCTCCAAAATTAATTAAAGTAAAGTCATATTAATCCTTTTAACAACAAATTTAAGTGTTTTACACTCAAAATTCATACGAATATCCATCCGGGATTAGTAAAAAGGCATCAAAATCAGCCAGAGAAAAGTGTAGTGCAACATCATACCATTGAAGAAAATAAGTGTCAAAGGAAGAAGAAAAAAGTTTCTTTTTCGTGAGAGAAAATCCGAAGGAAAAATAGAAAAAGTATCAGTGAAACTTGGAAAAGAAGGAAAGAAAAAGGTGCAAACAGCCTGTTTGTCGGGGAAATATTCGGTCGCGAAATGATTGAAAAACGTCTAACTGCTTAATCTCGGGCTCCGGTGAAATGAGTAGGAGCTGCAGTAACAGCAGCCGCCGCCGACGCATCATCGCATGACGACCTCCAGCTAAAACAAAAAAAAATACGAAAGAAAAACAAAAACGGGGAAAACGAACTTTTTCTTTTATAACCCACAGCCATAATCTGTTTGAAATCCTTTTGCATCGTCGCGTTTTTAGTTTAAATACTTTTTGTAAGATTCGCTTAGCAATATCTTGATTTCATTCTCTCGACGAAGATCCGCTCAACCATCACGACGAAATCAATTCGAGTTTGAGAAGTTGGGAAGTCGAGAAGTCCATTTGCGATAACGCATAAAGGGGAACGACAACGACGACATGGATGTGGAAACACAAGAGATTCGACAGGTAAATTTCCTATTTTCATACATGTTCGCCTTTATTTCAGGGATATTCTATGGGCGATTGTTGATTCGGGGTAGTGGTGATTGTCCTTTTTTGGTTTTTCTCGTTTGCTATACCGGTGGTGATGGTATTGGAGGCTGGAGACGAACACAGCAGGGCGAGACATCTTCACCTGCAGTTGACAGCATTTAGATGAAAAACGGATAAAAAAAAAATATTTGGAAAAAAAATTAACGAAACAAAATGAAAAGCAGAACAAAAAGAAAAAAAAAACATCGCTGACGGTGAAAAGTGACGTAAGTCAACATCGAAAAATGATTCGTCGTCGACGTCGCCGTGGTCGTTGGCGTTGTCGCTGTCGTAGTCATAGTCATTGGTGGTTTTGTGTGTTTTTGATCTAAGCTGTTTCTCCTTTTGCGGTATGTTGCCTATTTTTTCCACCGATTCACTGCTAAATGGATAGATTCCGTCAGTCAGACAGTCAGTTAATTGCTGATGGTAGAGACAACAATGAACACAATAAGATGGGGCGAATGGGTATGGTTGAAGAAGCAGGTGCTTACGGTGCAGTGCTATGGGTTACCAACTCGATCTTATTGGATGGTTCGCATGTTTTATGAAATCAGCATGGGATGTGCAAATTTTTCAGTTTGTTTTGGTGGCCTTACCGAAATTGGCACAAGGAGGAGGGTATGGTGCATGGATTTTTTACGCGCAGACGTCGTTTAGCTGGATGGTATGTGCTTTGGGAGCTGCATCATGTTCTCTTGTGTTCATTGATCAGTGTTGTTTGGAAATGGATGCTGTATTTGACAGCCAGTATGTAAGTTTTCGCTTCGTTATCTTACTAAATTCGTCAAAAACCGCTTGAACGTGAGTTTCGGTTTCGTAGTGTCCCTTCAAGCCATTACCTGCGTATTCGAATTCGCGTAGTGCTCTTGAATTTAAGGTCATTAATAGTCCGCAACTTGTTTTTGATCTTACAATATTTTCTCCATTTCATCGCTCATCACATCATAAGGCAAAACGACTAATTCAAAATCAAAAACAACCACAAAAAAAAAAGCGAAAATACATATTTAATTAGCAACCGCACTTTTCAATGTCAACTACAATAGTCAACAACCTAATCTGAATGAATTATCGTAACCCATTGAGGAATGGCACGGTGATAAAACCAAAGTTATGTAGCCAAGTAAAAATTTATACTTTGTTTCAATAATTTGAATAAATCGCCGTTCAAAGATATTATACCTAGTCAGTGAATGACCAGAGCTGAAACTTCTCTCAATGTTTCAATAATTTGAATAAATCGCCGTTCAAAGATATTATACCTAGTCAGTGAATGACCAGAGCTGAAACTTCTCTCAATCACCTCAGGGAAAGGGATCCGTCGTTTATTGTCGACTCCAAATGTCGAAAGGCTATTTCCGGAAACGTTTAGTACAGGGGGTCTTGTCAGCAACCTACTGTGAAAAAATATCGCGAAATACAGTTTCGATGATTTGGCTTTTGCGGGATTCGAAACCCGTGTTATAGGCGTCAGAAGCCAACAGTGTCATAGACAGTTCATATTTTGTTTATTCCACTTACAGTGATCAATTATGAAGGTGAATGTAATCCGCCCATCCTCCCTGACACTGCCTATGCATCAAATCATACATTGAAAGGAAAAGGTGTAATTATTGAGCAATAATCTTTCCGAAGCTCAAAAGTTACAAGGTTATTCATTGACAACATACATATGTACATATATTCACAGAGGTCAATAACCCATATTTCCATAGAGAGGATGGGTATGATGCGACTCGAACTTGTCATTATCAAAAAGTCGTTTTGTTTCTACGGGGGTAAGGTGAAAAGTTCTCGGCCTGACAACTGAAGACTGCGATTTCAAATTTAAAAAAAATTGATTTTTCTACAAAATCTCCCTTGACTTTCAACACTTGGTCCCGGGTTTCTCCAACATCAGTACTCCTTCCCAGAAGTGGAGGTCTGGAAGGCTATAGAAATATTTATCTTCACTGGATACGAAGCACTTCAAATTTCAGCATCCACCTGGAAAAGACGGTTGGAGTAATATTCACCTGCTCTGGCTTTTACCAGGTTATCAATTAACAGGATCCCCTTCGCATCCCAAAACACGCTCGCCATGACCCTTCCGGCAGATGCGATCGCCCTCGCTGTGGTGCTGAACCACCAGCTTCCACCCACTGCTTGGACGACTGTTTTATTTCCGGTGTGTAGTAGTTAGTGAACAAATCGTTCCACAGATTACTGCAAAAATCGTTTGCCCATTTGCTTGCCCCTGATCGGCATTCAACAAATGTAGCCGCCACCTTGTGCAGAGCTTTCGCATCTCTAATTCTTTGTGCAAGGTGTTTTGCATTCTTTATGTTCACACAGCCTCAGCTATCTCACTCATCTTTACTCCTCGCATATCGTCCAACACGATATAATGCACTTTGGCCGTCCCACACATGGGCCATCTTCCTGGGTTGTGTGACCACGTTTAGATTCAGTCGGCCACTTTCTAATGGTTCACATCGAAGGAGCAGAATCCCCGTAAGCTTTTATCAACCTTCCTTAGGAGTTAGTCCATCTAATTCAGAGATTTATAATCGCACGTTATTCAAGTTTATTCATTTTAACGAAAAACATGCAAGACGTCTACTGCGAAAAACTACTTGAGAAGCCAAGTTGAAACTTTTTACACATGCACCCAGGAAGAAAACATAACTGTTTGCTTATTGAAACGCAAATTTTTTTTTTCTTAAAAATACCATGGAACTTGCACTATTTGTTTACATCAGAGGAGAAAGATCATGAGTGTGTTCCTTCCCTGTTCCGCTGTTCTGTTCCATCTCTTCTAGGTCCATCCTTATATTGTCCTCTCATTTACGGCACGGCCTTCCAGGAGATCTTTTTTCCTACAGGCTTTCCACCCATTATACCTTTGACTGTCTTCGCGATTAAATTACTCGGACAATAGTTACTTGAATGTGAATAGAGTTCCTCTAGTTATTGATTGTGCAGTTTCTTCATTCGTTTGTTTCTTCGACCCTTCCTTCGCGTTTTCTGCTTCCATTTGTCTTTGCCCTTTAGGCATACTTTTATCAGTTTCAATAATTTTTTCGGGATTCTGAGCCTTACGAGGACATCACACATTTTCGATCGGTTAGAGTCATGCCTTTTTAAATTCTGGTTTGTGTACCGTTCCGTGGAATTTCCATTTTCTAAAAGATGTCGTATGATGAATCCGACTATTTCTTTAGCGTATGATGTCAGTCACTTTAAGAGAATATTTAACACCTTGTATTGTAACAACTTGACAGCAGCAATATTCTTCGGCATTGTGTCCAGTCGTCCTTTTTGTACGGATAATGACCGAGTAAAAACCATTCCTCGTGGAAAGTTTCATTGTTCCACATATTTGTAATGAGCCCATGTAACTTCTCTGGCAATTCTTCTCCTGCACATTTTATTAATTCTGATGGTATTAGATCGACTATTACGGTCTAATTCACAAGGTCCAATATCTCCTACATTGGGCTGCAACTCTTTCGATGTCCCAAGCAAGCTTCCCATTATTGTTGCGATTAAAACCTGATCTGGCCCGAAATGCTGGTTTTAGCCGCACATTCTTCCTGATCTTTAGAAACTTTTTCCTTTGCCATTGTCGATTTTATCCCGAATGAGACGGCTAACTTCTTTTCGTTGAGACTGATACGTTCTACGAGTGGTCTCTTCACCACTTCCCAGGGTCTGAAGATTTAGAGCGTTACGGGCTTCTCCTTTTTTCTCGGATTCTTGGTCGGGCCAAGGCTTTCCTTAGGGGCTATTGCAATAGCCTACTTTATTTCCTCTGCTTCCTTTACAACACTTTTTATTGTGGACCATACAGCTCATCTAGTAGGACAAGTCGGTTATTAATTTCGTCCTGGTATTGACGCAGGATTCATGGGTCTTTTCAACGTTAATTTTTTGTGTAGATTCCCGTATTTCGGTTGTGTGAATTTAAATTCGGCTTTTAATTTTGGTGATGATTGATCTTGGTATGGTATTAGAGAATTGTCAATTTGGTTACGCATTACTATGATATCCAGATCGCCTACTATCATTACACGTCCATTATTTTCTGCACAATTTTGTTGCTGATGAAATCTGTTCCAAGATCGTGGGTATCCATAGTTTGGAAAGCACCCGATCTACACAGGCTTCGTACGTTCCTCGTGCTTAGCCTTAATTTTTACACATTCCTTTTCAAGAATACTGTCAACTTTCTACCTCTACAAGCAACTTCCTACCAAGTTTTTTTTTTTTTTAAATCTCACCTTTTTTAGCTTATTCTATATTATTCTAAAATAGAAACGAATGTTTTTATTTACATGGCAGTGATTTGGCTTTATTCAGAATACTTGTGTATGTAAAGGCTTATTTAATACCACTTTCGCCCCACTGATATCTTATTTACTCTAGTTGCTATTCTGGCGTAACACTTTGGACAAAACTTTGGAATTCTAGCTCTCTAGAATAACAGCCATGTTTAACTATTTTTTCCTCATTTTTGAACCTCTCTAAGGTCGGCTTTATGTCACAATCAATGGTTGTTTCGCCTGATTATTTACAATTATGTATGTTGGCCTAGACGCTGCCCATAGTAGTCGTATTAGATCTCTCTCAGAATTACAAACATTCCTTTATATTTTCCTAGCTGCTGGACTCCAGCATAGTCCAACTTGTAAAAAGCAGAACTAAAATTTAAATAACTACATATTTACGAGTAAATACGAAGTTCAGACGTTCATTGCGTGTTCGATGACTATTCACTCGTAAATTCATGTTGTATATAAGGTCTTACCAATGAAGCCCGCTGACTAATCTTGCATTCTTCTTTTCTAGTAGACAATAAACAATGAATCATTATTATCACTTACCAGGTTTATAATTTTATTTAGAAAATACACGTTTATTGTATGGAAATAATGAAAAATATTTTATTCGGAGTGTTGCCCACCGCTAGCCATATATTTTCCCTTCTGTCTGACAATTTGTGGAGCCACGGAAAGAAAGAAAAAGATGAAAATTGTTGCTCCTTTGAGGCAAACCAGTCATCGAGCCATGCCATGTCATTCATCAACATCGACGGCTGTATATGTTAGAGGGTCATAGTATATTTTGAGCTCGCTACCGTGCACAATTAACACATCATTCAATAAGTTCGACATATAGATGTCGCAGCTATTGCAAAATCCAAGTGATTTTTAGGGAGTGCCTACTTTCAAAGGATATGTCAACATTTTATGACAATCTGGCGTTGTGAACTGAAAGTAGTTTTATTCACGTTACTTTTGTAACTTTCCGATCAATGTCAAAACCTGAATTTTATGTGTTGATGAATGAATTGCTTTTTAATGGACAAATGCCTGGCAAATGTACTAGGGAGACCAAAAATAGAGAACGTTGATTTTAAACGCACCGGTCAATTTGTTGAATGCTCTGATCGCCCAAAATCGGCAGCTGTTCCAGAAACATAGAAAAGTCCACAAATGATCGTAAACTGACATCGCATGCGATATCTAGCATCTTCAAGGTATGAGACAACTTTGTTTGAAACGGATTCAGCACTTGCTGGTACAGTCAGAGCATGGTTTGAATCTGAACGTGGTTTTTTTTTTTTTTTTTTTTATAATTCGTGCAGGTTCAAGAGTTAGGCTCTTTTGATGTTTGTCACACAACCTGGACGGGGTGCAGATGGTTTGTGTCGAAGATGTTCGTTCACTACTCTCCGGGGGTGGTTGTCTTGGGATTCGAGAGATTCGACTGAATTTGTCGCGTTGTTTGTAGTTTTACAGTAACTTTATTCCATGCCATTAAGATCTTATATTGGAAATGCACACGCAGAGTATGAATTTTGAAGTGATCTTATACTGCGAGTGTTATGCCTTCGTCAGCATTTTTTGATCATCTCTCATTCACAACTGGTGTTGTTGCATGGGTTTTTTTCCGTATAGGAATTTTTCTTGGCTATGGTCAGACTTGAACTACAGACCTTCCGCTTAACAGTCGGTGATGATTACCATTGCACCACTACCACCCCACATCCCTCGAAGATGACGCACGTGAAGGCCAAAAATCTCAACCACACCGCAAACTATAGAAAAAGTTCTTGGACGATAGGCAAAGGGAAGTGAGTGAGATAGTAAGTGAAGCTGTGGGAATTTCGAAAGAAAGGGTGCGAAACTTCAAAGGAAGAATTAGGGATGCAAAAGCTCTACGCAAGATGGGTGCCGCATTTGCTGAATGCCAACCAAAAGCAAATGAACAATCGATTTTTACAACAATCTTTGAACTGATTCTAGGGATGCGACCGATTTTGTCGGTGAAGTCGGTGGTTCAGCGCCAAAGAGGGATTGATTACCTTGCAAGAGGCAGAACAATTTTAGGCGAATGTTACTCCAATCTTCTTGACCAGCTGAATGTCAATATCCGCGAGAAGAAGTCTGGCTTAAAGGGATTTATTCTCCTAATTTGGCACCCTCAGACTTCCCTTTTTTCCCAAGCTGGAAGAAGTTTTTTTGCGGGAAGTACTTCGCATCAAATGAAGAAGGCGAGAGGGCCATAGATCAATATTTCCACAGCCTCTTAACTTCGGGAAGAAATACTGATGTTGGGGGAACGTTGGACCAAGTTTGGTGAAGTCATGGGAGACTTTGTATTAAATTAAAATCAAACTGGAAATCTCAGTCTTGCATTGTCAGGCCGAAAACATTTCATTTTATTCTCGTATTTTGGGATTCGCACAATATTATTTTCATCGATTATCTTGAGAAACGAAAAATTGATGGGTTCGGAGGAAGGGATTGCAAAAAAAATATTAACCCAAATGAAGAAAAAAATGCTCTTTTACTGGGACAATGCACCGTGTCACGAGTATGACGAAATTGCACCTTAAATTGTTTCCCCATCTACCGTATTAGATATGACTCCCAGCGAAAAATACCTGTTTGCAGAGTTATATGGATTACTCCAGAGAAAGAGATTTTACATATAGAGTGTTGCAGGAATCAAAGGGTAATTAGGTGCCAAATTTAAGTAATTTTACAAAAGGGGCATCGAAATTTTGGAATGAATGTATCACACTAGATTGAGACTAAGTCGATGGATAAACTCGAATTTTGCATAACGTTGCTATTTTATCGGTAATTCTAGGAACTTATTTAGCGATGTGTTAATGCGTTTGACCCGTTCATTGAAGGTACAACGACCACAACACGAGCAGAGGGACGACAAAGTGGTTTTGCAAGGCGACAACCTTCGGCCACATGTTGTTCAGATCATTAAAACCTACCTGAAAACACTGAAAAGAGAAGTATTATCTCACTCGCGGTATTCTCCAGACATCGCCCACCCGATTTCTCAGTTTACGACTTTTCCGAATTGGGTTAATTCTTGGATAGTCTCAAGAGACGTTCAATTTTTTCCACCGCGAATTCGTTGGACTACGTACGACTACTGATACGAGGGTGGTCTGAAAAGAGTCCGAACTAACAAAGATACAAGACATTTTTTCTTGAAATTTATTTTTATTTTTCTACATATGTATGTAGTCTCCTTGCAACTCTACACACTTCCCCCCAGTTATGCTTCCATCTCTCTAACCCGTCCAAATAGTACTCGGCGTTTTTCTCTGCAAAATAACTTCACGAAGGTGTTTGCCTTCTTATTTGACGCAAATCTCTGTCCTCCGAGAGCAATTTTTAGATTAGAATACAAAAAAAGTCGCATGGGATTCGATATGGTGAGCAAGGCCGATGATCGCGCAGTTCAAACCGTAAGTCTTGGATTTTCGCCATGACAACCGCTGAGGTGTGAGACGGCGCGTTGTCTTGGTGAAACAGGATTTTCTTTTTCTGCAAATTTAGCCGTTTTTCCGCAATTTCTGCCTTCAGTTGGCCAAGTAATTATGCGTAGTATGCTCCTGTAATGGTTTTTCCTTTTTGAAGATTATCGATTAAGATAACTCCATGACTATCCTAAAAAACAGTCGCCATCACTTTCCCAGCCGAAAAACAGTTTTTGCTTTTTTTTTTCGAATCGATTTCCCCTTTTTTTATTTCTGTGTATGCAAGTTGCACCGACAGTAATTAATTGACGCAAAAACTTGAATTTATTGTGCCTAAACTGCGCCAACACAGAGTTGATCTAAAGTGAGCAAACGCGACTCATGCCTAAATTTTGATTGAAGACGTGACAAACACGTTCTTTGGACATTTTCAAAACCTCTGCTATCTCTCTCACTTTAATTCGGCGGTCGCCTAGCACCATTTGGTGAACTTTAGAGAACGTCAGTTGTGGCAGTTTTTGGACGTCCCGAAAGTTTATCCTTTATATCTTTATATATTATAAAGTTTATAAATCCAGCAGCCCAAAATTTCACTGTGATGTCCCCATACACAGAGTCCAACTCATCTTTAATTTGCGTAGGCGTATTGCCTTTCAAAAACAACAATTTAATGGCAGCTCGATACTCAATTTGGTCCATTTTTACAAAAAAAACTCACATCAACTCACTCAAACGGTTGTCAAATAGTTAAAAACTACGCGTCAAAAATGGCTGAAATTTTGGTGAGTAACGGTCAAAAGATGCAGAACTATATTTACTAGCTTATTAGACTTAGCGAATCACACCACTATCGTATATACCGTACAGAATTCCATGGACATTTCTGTCAGATTTTTTAACCAAATTCGCTTCAGCGCAAAATTAAGGCTTCTACCTATTCCTGTCTACCTAACCGTATGACCACGTGAAGGCTATCTACAAGGCTTGCGTTTTCAACTCATCTTTGCGAACTACGTAAAATACTCATTCAACATTAGGTGTTTTTTATTATGCCATCCAGATCTTATCCGGATCATGATTTACATGCATTACAATAACAACACGTGATCCAGCTCTTGATCTGCATCAATTTCAAGATCCGAAAATCAGTTTACACTATTCCCCACTGGTTTCGCATTCAAATTAAAAAGATCATTGCTTGATGAACATATAAAATTGTGGCCAGGATTTGGTTAAACAGTTTTACCTTCCGTATAAAGTAATTGTACCCATAATGCTATAAAACGTGTGTATTATCTTACATTTCTAAAACTCTTGAGTGTATAAGGGAAATATTACCCCCAATTGGTGTATATTGATAAAAATTATTGTCATCAGCATTTAAATCGATCGTATCAAATTTGTATGAAAAGAAAAACTTTCTTTGATGTGGCAATTTCACAATTAAATTTTGTTTTCAAATGTTAAATCTTTGACAGGACTGAACAAGACGAAATGTCAAGCTGGATGTTCGTTGATCTGTAGTGTTTTATTATGTCCCGTGATTCAGATCGAATCATGTGGCATAATAAAATACACCTATTGTCCTCGATCACGCAAATCGCTGTGTAGGGTTCCAATGAATCTTATCGTAAAATTAAGGCCAAACGGGAAAATACTGAAAAGTTTAATGTTTGTTTTTATAACTATATACCTACATATACATACGTACAGCTGTGAACATAAAAATAGCAGCACCACATACCTATAATTGTTTTTAAATGTCGCTTGTGTTCGTATCTGAATTCAACCATCGAAATGAATGCCTTCAAAGCAACCTCACACATTGTAGATAAGATAATGCAGGGGATGAGCAAGATCACCTGTCAAAGAAAATACTAACGGTACATTTTCATCCTTAATGTGGTTTTTCATCGCGAACAATAAAATAGTAGCGCTCGCATCATTTCTATTTTATTAGGAAAAAAAGCAAATTTGTGAAGCCAAATTAGGCAAAATAAAAACAGAAGTGAGTTGTTTAATGTAATAGGCATAAGATTTGCTCATTTGTTTTGTTTAATCACAATTGTGGGCCGCGGCAAGCACTGTAGCGCTGAAGAAAGAAAATTAATTCTTCAAATGCGCAATGAAGGCAAGTCTTATCGGGAAATTCAACGCACATTATCATGCTCAGCTCCGAAGATATTAAATGCGATAAACTACCAACGAAAACCGGAGAAAAGAGGAGCAAAAAGAAAAACTACGCCACAAGACGATCGTAAGATCGTTAACTTAAGCAAAAAGGATCCTCTCAAGACAGCCGTCCAGATAAGAAACGAGACGAACCTTTCTGTAAGTGCGATGATGATACGTAGACGACTACTGGAAGCTGATCTATCTGCACGTAGTCCGCTAAAAAAGCCATTTCTATCAAAACAACACATGACAAAACGGCTTGCGTTCGCAAGAAAGTATGCTGATTGGCCAGCATCCAAATGGCGAAATGTTTTGTGGACTGATGAGTCCAAAATTGTTCTTTTTGGTGGAATTGGTTGTCGCCAGTACGTCAGACGTCCTCCCAACACTGAATTGGTTTCCAGGTATACCACAAAAACCATTAAACATGGAGGGTCCAAAATAATTATATGGGGCTGCTTTTCCTGACCAATTTATCGAATTGATGGGATAATGGACCAACATGTTTATGTGGGTATCATGCAAAATATAATGCTGCCGTATGCGGAGTGCGAAATGCCTTTAAAATGGGTCCTACAGCAGGACAACGACCCTAAGCATACCAGCAGGCGAGCGACAGAGTTGTTATTAAGAAAAAAATATGAAATCTAGAAAAAAAATTGTTGTTTTCAGGTTACTCAATTTTTTTCACATATTTTTGCCCGCTACAATTTTTATGTTCACAGCTGTATGTGTTTCTGCAAAATTTTAGGTTATATATATTCTGCCTGCATCAATCAAAACCGTATAAACGAAAATCGCAACTTAATCCCGATTAATAACGAAAATGATGTATTACCACTTGGCATATACTCTTTTACTTAAAATAAATTATTTAACCGGTGGCACTATATGGCAACCCTAGCCTCGTGGATGGTGTCGCGTAATGCTTATGCCTGAGCATTTGTTTTGCTTCGCCGCTATGTGATTTCCGTGGGTATTCGTTTCCACTTCTTCCCATCCCACACCCTTCGTATCACCTCGCCCACGTTGGTTTTTTAAAATGTTCATTGATGATTCAATGCAGAATGAAACTCATCAGAAAATCGACAAAGAAGCAGAAAGAAAAAAAACTGAAAAATATGACGTTTCATCGATAGCTAGCTCGATATCCTCTTTTCAATTTGCTTAGATCATATTGTATTTAGAGCAGATATTGTTAATTGTGGGCTGTAATCCCTTTATCTCAGTGCATCCGACGCTCTTCAACCACCACCATGCAACGATTTTATTCCATCAAAATCTTGTGTGAAAGAATTTTTTTCCTTTATCCGAAACGACTGTTTGAAATTCACGGTAACCACCTTTGATTTTATTAGTTGCTGTCTTATTTCGCTTTGTTTATCTATTTTATTTGTAACGGAAGTGGGCGAAAAAGATTTACGTGTGGAATGAAACAGAGAAAGGAAAAAAAAATGGTTTTATGCGTATTGGTGGCATTACTGGGTGATTGGTGGTGTGTGCCTTTGGTTTTTAGTAAAGGTAAACAAAAAAAGTAAAAAACAGCAACGAATTCACTTCCAAATTCGATTACAAGTTGACCATATGTGCAGACGAGATACGCCTACGATTTATTGTATTGGAATGTTGTTTTCCACCCGCGGAACAAGTAGTAGGACAAGTCGGTTATTAATTTCGTCCTGGTATTGACGCAGGATTCATGGGTCTTTTCAACGTTAATTTTTTGTGTAGATTCCCGTATTTCGGTTGTGTGAATTTAAATTCGGCTTTTAATTTTGGTGATGATTGATCTTGGTATGGTATTAGAGAATTGTCAATTTGGTTACGCATTACTATGATATCCAGATCGCCTACTATCATTACACGTCCATTATTTTCTGCACAATTTTGTTGCTGATGAAATCTGTTCCAAGATCGTGGGTATCCATAGTTTGGAAAGCACCCGATCTACACAGGCTTCGTACGTTCCTCGTGCTTAGCCTTAATTTTTACACATTCCTTTTCAAGAATACTGTCAACTTTCTACCTCTACAAGCAACTTCCTACCAAGTTTTTTTTTTTTTTAAATCTCACCTTTTTTAGCTTATTCTATATTATTCTAAAATAGAAACGAATGTTTTTATTTACATGGCAGTGATTTGGCTTTATTCAGAATACTTGTGTATGTAAAGGCTTATTTAATACCACTTTCGCCCCACTGATATCTTATTTACTCTAGTTGCTATTCTGGCGTAACACTTTGGACAAAACTTTGGAATTCTAGCTCTCTAGAATAACAGCCATGTTTAACTATTTTTTCCTCATTTTTGAACCTCTCTAAGGTCGGCTTTATGTCACAATCAATGGTTGTTTCGCCTGATTATTTACAATTATGTATGTTGGCCTAGACGCTGCCCATAGTAGTCGTATTAGATCTCTCTCAGAATTACAAACATTCCTTTATATTTTCCTAGCTGCTGGACTCCAGCATAGTCCAACTTGTAAAAAGCAGAACTAAAATTTAAATAACTACATATTTACGAGTAAATACGAAGTTCAGACGTTCATTGCGTGTTCGATGACTATTCACTCGTAAATTCATGTTGTATATAAGGTCTTACCAATGAAGCCCGCTGACTAATCTTGCATTCTTCTTTTCTAGTAGACAATAAACAATGAATCATTATTATCACTTACCAGGTTTATAATTTTATTTAGAAAATACACGTTTATTGTATGGAAATAATGAAAAATATTTTATTCGGAGTGTTGCCCACCGCTAGCCATATATTTTCCCTTCTGTCTGACAATTTGTGGAGCCACGGAAAGAAAGAAAAAGATGAAAATTGTTGCTCCTTTGAGGCAAACCAGTCATCGAGCCATGCCATGTCATTCATCAACATCGACGGCTGTATATGTTAGAGGGTCATAGTATATTTTGAGCTCGCTACCGTGCACAATTAACACATCATTCAATAAGTTCGACATATAGATGTCGCAGCTATTGCAAAATCCAAGTGATTTTTAGGGAGTGCCTACTTTCAAAGGATATGTCAACATTTTATGACAATCTGGCGTTGTGAACTGAAAGTAGTTTTATTCACGTTACTTTTGTAACTTTCCGATCAATGTCAAAACCTGAATTTTATGTGTTGATGAATGAATTGCTTTTTAATGGACAAATGCCTGGCAAATGTACTAGGGAGACCAAAAATAGAGAACGTTGATTTTAAACGCACCGGTCAATTTGTTGAATGCTCTGATCGCCCAAAATCGGCAGCTGTTCCAGAAACATAGAAAAGTCCACAAATGATCGTAAACTGACATCGCATGCGATATCTAGCATCTTCAAGGTATGAGACAACTTTGTTTGAAACGGATTCAGCACTTGCTGGTACAGTCAGAGCATGGTTTGAATCTGAACGTGGTTTTTTTTTTTTTTTTTTTTATAATTCGTGCAGGTTCAAGAGTTAGGCTCTTTTGATGTTTGTCACACAACCTGGACGGGGTGCAGATGGTTTGTGTCGAAGATGTTCGTTCACTACTCTCCGGGGGTGGTTGTCTTGGGATTCGAGAGATTCGACTGAATTTGTCGCGTTGTTTGTAGTTTTACAGTAACTTTATTCCATGCCATTAAGATCTTATATTGGAAATGCACACGCAGAGTATGAATTTTGAAGTGATCTTATACTGCGAGTGTTATGCCTTCGTCAGCATTTTTTGATCATCTCTCATTCACAACTGGTGTTGTTGCATGGGTTTTTTTCCGTATAGGAATTTTTCTTGGCTATGGTCAGACTTGAACTACAGACCTTCCGCTTAACAGTCGGTGATGATTACCATTGCACCACTACCACCCCACATCCCTCGAAGATGACGCACGTGAAGGCCAAAAATCTCAACCACACCGCAAACTATAGAAAAAGTTCTTGGACGATAGGCAAAGGGAAGTGAGTGAGATAGTAAGTGAAGCTGTGGGAATTTCGAAAGAAAGGGTGCGAAACTTCAAAGGAAGAATTAGGGATGCAAAAGCTCTACGCAAGATGGGTGCCGCATTTGCTGAATGCCAACCAAAAGCAAATGAACAATCGATTTTTACAACAATCTTTGAACTGATTCTAGGGATGCGACCGATTTTGTCGGTGAAGTCGGTGGTTCAGCGCCAAAGAGGGATTGATTACCTTGCAAGAGGCAGAACAATTTTAGGCGAATGTTACTCCAATCTTCTTGACCAGCTGAATGTCAATATCCGCGAGAAGAAGTCTGGCTTAAAGGGATTTATTCTCCTAATTTGGCACCCTCAGACTTCCCTTTTTTCCCAAGCTGGAAGAAGTTTTTTTGCGGGAAGTACTTCGCATCAAATGAAGAAGGCGAGAGGGCCATAGATCAATATTTCCACAGCCTCTTAACTTCGGGAAGAAATACTGATGTTGGGGGAACGTTGGACCAAGTTTGGTGAAGTCATGGGAGACTTTGTATTAAATTAAAATCAAACTGGAAATCTCAGTCTTGCATTGTCAGGCCGAAAACATTTCATTTTATTCTCGTATTTTGGGATTCGCACAATATTATTTTCATCGATTATCTTGAGAAACGAAAAATTGATGGGTTCGGAGGAAGGGATTGCAAAAAAAATATTAACCCAAATGAAGAAAAAAATGCTCTTTTACTGGGACAATGCACCGTGTCACGAGTATGACGAAATTGCACCTTAAATTGTTTCCCCATCTACCGTATTAGATATGACTCCCAGCGAAAAATACCTGTTTGCAGAGTTATATGGATTACTCCAGAGAAAGAGATTTTACATATAGAGTGTTGCAGGAATCAAAGGGTAATTAGGTGCCAAATTTAAGTAATTTTACAAAAGGGGCATCGAAATTTTGGAATGAATGTATCACACTAGATTGAGACTAAGTCGATGGATAAACTCGAATTTTGCATAACGTTGCTATTTTATCGGTAATTCTAGGAACTTATTTAGCGATGTGTTAATGCGTTTGACCCGTTCATTGAAGGTACAACGACCACAACACGAGCAGAGGGACGACAAAGTGGTTTTGCAAGGCGACAACCTTCGGCCACATGTTGTTCAGATCATTAAAACCTACCTGAAAACACTGAAAAGAGAAGTATTATCTCACTCGCGGTATTCTCCAGACATCGCCCACCCGATTTCTCAGTTTACGACTTTTCCGAATTGGGTTAATTCTTGGATAGTCTCAAGAGACGTTCAATTTTTTCCACCGCGAATTCGTTGGACTACGTACGACTACTGATACGAGGGTGGTCTGAAAAGAGTCCGAACTAACAAAGATACAAGACATTTTTTCTTGAAATTTATTTTTATTTTTCTACATATGTATGTAGTCTCCTTGCAACTCTACACACTTCCCCCCAGTTATGCTTCCATCTCTCTAACCCGTCCAAATAGTACTCGGCGTTTTTCTCTGCAAAATAACTTCACGAAGGTGTTTGCCTTCTTATTTGACGCAAATCTCTGTCCTCCGAGAGCAATTTTTAGATTAGAATACAAAAAAAGTCGCATGGGATTCGATATGGTGAGCAAGGCCGATGATCGCGCAGTTCAAACCGTAAGTCTTGGATTTTCGCCATGACAACCGCTGAGGTGTGAGACGGCGCGTTGTCTTGGTGAAACAGGATTTTCTTTTTCTGCAAATTTAGCCGTTTTTCCGCAATTTCTGCCTTCAGTTGGCCAAGTAATTATGCGTAGTATGCTCCTGTAATGGTTTTTCCTTTTTGAAGATTATCGATTAAGATAACTCCATGACTATCCTAAAAAACAGTCGCCATCACTTTCCCAGCCGAAAAACAGTTTTTGCTTTTTTTTTTCGAATCGATTTCCCCTTTTTTTATTTCTGTGTATGCAAGTTGCACCGACAGTAATTAATTGACGCAAAAACTTGAATTTATTGTGCCTAAACTGCGCCAACACAGAGTTGATCTAAAGTGAGCAAACGCGACTCATGCCTAAATTTTGATTGAAGACGTGACAAACACGTTCTTTGGACATTTTCAAAACCTCTGCTATCTCTCTCACTTTAATTCGGCGGTCGCCTAGCACCATTTGGTGAACTTTAGAGAACGTCAGTTGTGGCAGTTTTTGGACGTCCCGAAAGTTTATCCTTTATATCTTTATATATTATAAAGTTTATAAATCCAGCAGCCCAAAATTTCACTGTGATGTCCCCATACACAGAGTCCAACTCATCTTTAATTTGCGTAGGCGTATTGCCTTTCAAAAACAACAATTTAATGGCAGCTCGATACTCAATTTGGTCCATTTTTACAAAAAAAACTCACATCAACTCACTCAAACGGTTGTCAAATAGTTAAAAACTACGCGTCAAAAATGGCTGAAATTTTGGTGAGTAACGGTCAAAAGATGCAGAACTATATTTACTAGCTTATTAGACTTAGCGAATCACACCACTATCGTATATACCGTACAGAATTCCATGGACATTTCTGTCAGATTTTTTAACCAAATTCGCTTCAGCGCAAAATTAAGGCTTCTACCTATTCCTGTCTACCTAACCGTATGACCACGTGAAGGCTATCTACAAGGCTTGCGTTTTCAACTCATCTTTGCGAACTACGTAAAATACTCATTCAACATTAGGTGTTTTTTATTATGCCATCCAGATCTTATCCGGATCATGATTTACATGCATTACAATAACAACACGTGATCCAGCTCTTGATCTGCATCAATTTCAAGATCCGAAAATCAGTTTACACTATTCCCCACTGGTTTCGCATTCAAATTAAAAAGATCATTGCCTGATGAACATATAAAATTGTGGCCAGGATTTGGTTAAACAGTTTTACCTTCCGTATAAAGTAATTGTACCCATAATGCTATAAAACGTGTGTATTATCTTACATTTCTAAAACTCTTGAGTGTATAAGGGAAATATTACCCCCAATTGGTGTATATTGATAAAAATTATTGTCATCAGCATTTAAATCGATCGTATCAAATTTGTATGAAAAGAAAAACTTTCTTTGATGTGGCAATTTCACAATTAAATTTTGTTTTCAAATGTTAAATCTTTGACAGGACTGAACAAGACGAAATGTCAAGCTGGATGTTCGTTGATCTGTAGTGTTTTATTATGTCCCGTGATTCAGATCGAATCATGTGGCATAATAAAATACACCTATTGTCCTCGATCACGCAAATCGCTGTGTAGGGTTCCAATGAATCTTATCGTAAAATTAAGGCCAAACGGGAAAATACTGAAAAGTTTAATGTTTGTTTTTATAACTATATACCTACATATACATACGTACAGCTGTGAACATAAAAATAGCAGCACCACATACCTATAATTGTTTTTAAATGTCGCTTGTGTTCGTATCTGAATTCAACCATCGAAATGAATGCCTTCAAAGCAACCTCACACATTGTAGATAAGATAATGCAGGGGATGAGCAAGATCACCTGTCAAAGAAAATACTAACGGTACATTTTCATCCTTAATGTGGTTTTTCATCGCGAACAATAAAATAGTAGCGCTCGCATCATTTCTATTTTATTAGGAAAAAAAGCAAATTTGTGAAGCCAAATTAGGCAAAATAAAAACAGAAGTGAGTTGTTTAATGTAATAGGCATAAGATTTGCTCATTTGTTTTGTTTAATCACAATTGTGGGCCGCGGCAAGCACTGTAGCGCTGAAGAAAGAAAATTAATTCTTCAAATGCGCAATGAAGGCAAGTCTTATCGGGAAATTCAACGCACATTATCATGCTCAGCTCCGAAGATATTAAATGCGATAAACTACCAACGAAAACCGGAGAAAAGAGGAGCAAAAAGAAAAACTACGCCACAAGACGATCGTAAGATCGTTAACTTAAGCAAAAAGGATCCTCTCAAGACAGCCGTCCAGATAAGAAACGAGACGAACCTTTCTGTAAGTGCGATGATGATACGTAGACGACTACTGGAAGCTGATCTATCTGCACGTAGTCCGCTAAAAAAGCCATTTCTATCAAAACAACACATGACAAAACGGCTTGCGTTCGCAAGAAAGTATGCTGATTGGCCAGCATCCAAATGGCGAAATGTTTTGTGGACTGATGAGTCCAAAATTGTTCTTTTTGGTGGAATTGGTTGTCGCCAGTACGTCAGACGTCCTCCCAACACTGAATTGGTTTCCAGGTATACCACAAAAACCATTAAACATGGAGGGTCCAAAATAATTATATGGGGCTGCTTTTCCTGACCAATTTATCGAATTGATGGGATAATGGACCAACATGTTTATGTGGGTATCATGCAAAATATAATGCTGCCGTATGCGGAGTGCGAAATGCCTTTAAAATGGGTCCTACAGCAGGACAACGACCCTAAGCATACCAGCAGGCGAGCGACAGAGTTGTTATTAAGAAAAAAATATGAAATCTAGAAAAAAAATTGTTGTTTTCAGGTTACTCAATTTTTTTCACATATTTTTGCCCGCTACAATTTTTATGTTCACAGCTGTATGTGTTTCTGCAAAATTTTAGGTTATATATATTCTGCCTGCATCAATCAAAACCGTATAAACGAAAATCGCAACTTAATCCCGATTAATAACGAAAATGATGTATTACCACTTGGCATATACTCTTTTACTTAAAATAAATTATTTAACCGGTGGCACTATATGGCAACCCTAGCCTCGTGGATGGTGTCGCGTAATGCTTATGCCTGAGCATTTGTTTTGCTTCGCCGCTATGTGATTTCCGTGGGTATTCGTTTCCACTTCTTCCCATCCCACACCCTTCGTATCACCTCGCCCACGTTGGTTTTTTAAAATGTTCATTGATGATTCAATGCAGAATGAAACTCATCAGAAAATCGACAAAGAAGCAGAAAGAAAAAAAACTGAAAAATATGACGTTTCATCGATAGCTAGCTCGATATCCTCTTTTCAATTTGCTTAGATCATATTGTATTTAGAGCAGATATTGTTAATTGTGGGCTGTAATCCCTTTATCTCAGTGCATCCGACGCTCTTCAACCACCACCATGCAACGATTTTATTCCATCAAAATCTTGTGTGAAAGAATTTTTTTCCTTTATCCGAAACGACTGTTTGAAATTCACGGTAACCACCTTTGATTTTATTAGTTGCTGTCTTATTTCGCTTTGTTTATCTATTTTATTTGTAACGGAAGTGGGCGAAAAAGATTTACGTGTGGAATGAAACAGAGAAAGGAAAAAAAAATGGTTTTATGCGTATTGGTGGCATTACTGGGTGATTGGTGGTGTGTGCCTTTGGTTTTTAGTAAAGGTAAACAAAAAAAGTAAAAAACAGCAACGAATTCACTTCCAAATTCGATTACAAGTTGACCATATGTGCAGACGAGATACGCCTACGATTTATTGTATTGGAATGTTGTTTTCCACCCGCGGAACGAGTGCTAATAGATCGTGGATTGTAGATAGAAAATTGAAGATTGAGGTTTGCGAAGCGAGAAATCGAAACTGTTGTTTTAAACTAATTGATATAGAAATTGAAAATGACTCCGAAGTAACGGAGAAAATAGAAAAAGTGCTAAAAAAAGAACGTGCATGAGAAGAGAAGCGTGGATACGAAAATCACACTGAGACATGCTAAATGTACCAGCATTACATTGGTCTTTTAAGCCTACTTTCTTTTGTCCATAATTGGTAGTGTAGGAATTTTACCTACAATTTGATGGTACATATTGCTTTTGGCCAAAAAAGTACGCGCAAGCAGAGTGAGCGTGCATTAGCGCGATGCAACAAGGGTGCATTTTTTCCCATAAATTCGGGCGTTTTTTATTGCTTCACGCGAACGACGCATAACCTTAAGGCAATTTTCTTATTGACCGTACGATTGTACGATCTTCCGTTGACCATCATTGTAGTCGAAGGAAATAATGAGCAAAACCCTCACATTTAACCGAACTTGACGTCCTTCTTTCGGACTTGGTTTTTCTGGTCGGTTTCATTAGGATAATTGAGCTTTGATTTCGACGTCATAACCATGTTCCTATATTTTGTTACCAGTAATGACATTTAATACATATTCTTTAATCCATTTTTTTTTTCAGTAATAAAAAATCACCAAGCACATCAAAACACGTCTAACCATTATAAAGGGTCCGCCAAATAACTTTTTTTTTTTTTGAAAATGCTATAAAAAAAACTACTGAATATTTTCTCAAATTTCTTTTTTTATTTGAAAGTACAATCCTTCCGGTTAATACTGGAAAATAATTTCATTCAAATGGCTGCCTCGGCTGGCCATGCAGTAGCCTACACGATCGGTCCAATTTTTAAGCACATTATCGATTGTGTGCAGCTGTATTTCACCAATGGCTTCACGAATATTGTCCTTTAAAGCGTCAATTGTCTCTGGCTTGTCGGCGTAACACTTATCTTTGACGGCACCCCACAAATAATAGTCCAACGGTGTCAAATCGCAGCTCCGAGGTGGCCAAACGACATCAGCTCTGCGGCTGATAATGCGATCTTCAAAAACAGGGCGCAAAACATCGAGTGTAGCTTCGGCTGTGTGGCACGTAGCGCCTTCCTGTTGAAACCAAATGTTGCTAATATCCTCCTCTTCAATTTTTGTGAACAAAAATTCGTTCAACATGGCCCGATAACGATCGCCATTGACTGTAATGGCCACTCCTTGCTAATTTTCGAAGAAAAATGGCCCAATTATGCCTCTGGACCAAAATCCGCACCAAACAGTGGCTCGTTTTGGGTGCACCGGCTTTTCAATGTATGCGTGCGGGTTTTCTGTGCCCCAAATGCGACAATTTTGCTTGTTTACATACCAGCCAAGATCAAAATGAGCTTCATCTGAAAAGATGATTTTTTTGGCAAAATCGGCATCTTCTGTAAGTCGATCGCAGGCCCACTTAGCGAAGCGTTGTTCAAGCGTATACACAACCATATTCGTTCAGCGGAAGGATAAAACTAATTATCTGTCAAATCAGACATGAGCTAAGTGTTACCATTCACGAAATAAGCACTACTTGAAAAAAAAAACGTGAGATGGCGGACCCTTTATGTATCTCTATGTATATACAGTTATGGATAAAAAAAAGGTCACACCTTTGTCACAAATATTTTCAATCTTTATGTCGTTCACTCTTTTTTGACTACAGCGCCACCTTGCTTAAAATAGTTTTAGTCATGTCTTCTAAATATAACCCAACTTGGCAGTATTTCGAGTGATCATATGGATAATGGTAACTCGAAAATCTTTGTCACTCGCTTTGAACAAAAGGCAAAAAGTGGGGTCAGTATCTGAAATATTTAAAAAAAAGTAGAAAAAAGTTTGTAGAAAATTCTTTTGTTTAATGCTTAGGTATTAAAATAAAATATAAAATTTTAGCTTGAGTTTACGAAGAAAAGACAAAAAAATGGATCAAGCAAGACATTGTTCTGAAGAGGAACGCAACATAAATTAAAGACAAAGGACAAAGCCAAAACTTCTCTCAATCCAAGACCCTTTCAAATCAGTTGCGGCAATTCAGTGTGAATTAGGAGCTCTAATTTCATCTCGGACGGTAAGAATGCGATTATTGGAAAAAAAACCTCCTTGGAAGGTTTGTCTTGGGATGGCCCAGTTAATGAAAAGAAGTGACGTAAAATTCTGTGGTCTGACCAACACAAGACAAATATAAAGGTAACATTGGCAGACCTTGGGTAAAGAGACCAAAAAATGAACGCTGGTTATACCACTAAGGCCTTCAACGGGGGGAAATAGGTGTAGAGGTCTCAAACAATTTAAAAAAAAAAGTTAATAAATCGATTCTACAACTATTCAATTCCAAGCCGTTTAAAAGTTATAAGCACACTTCGGGTCCAGCTCAGTATTGGTTTTCCGACAACGGTGTACATCTCATGACTTAGCCTTCGCAATCCCCCGACTTAGATCCTATTGAAAATTTATTGAGGGATTATTAAGCATCAAATAGGACAAATGAAACGAAAGACCAAGGAAGATTCAAAAAGTACAGTCGACTGGGTATGCTATAAAAAGTAGTTGTAGGGCATTAGTAGATGCAATACCCCCTAAATGTAAGGCTGTATTGGATCAAAAGGGCCATTTGACAAAGCACTAAGTACAAATCAATATCTCCTATCTTTAGTAACCAGTTTTATTCATTATTTTTTTTATTATAACTTGACGTTATGACCCTATGTTATTGTTCTTCAAGATATTCTTTCGTAGAGATTATTTTTATATTATTTCAAGTTTACTCAATGCAGTTATTCCGTTTATTTTGTTGCCCTTTCTAAGCTTGATATTTAAACTTAAAACAAAAAATAAATTTAACATACATTACGAGAGTTGCCTTTTAAGTTTTACAAAAAGTGAAACAGAAACGAACAAGTTCGAAACAAAGTTTTTTATTGCTTTTCGAAATATTTGCCCTTAAGGTCTATACATTTTTGCATATTCTCAAACCAATTCCGGAAACATTTTTTTCACTCTGAAGCTGATATCGTAGAAACATGTTTTTAAAAGTCTTCGACAGCTTCTTGAGGTCCGCACATCTTTTGTTTGCTTTCGGGATCATACGAATATGTCCAAGTTTCGTCTCCGGTAACAATGTTGTATACGGATTTTGAACGTCCTCGGTCGATTTTTTTCAACATTTCCTGACACCAATCAACACGACCCTTTTTTGCGCTTCGGTCAAATTATGCGGAATCTATCTGGAACATACTTTCTCACACCTAAATATTCATGCAAAATCGATTGTATTGCAGTCTGCGATATCCTAAGAGACGCCTCTATCTGTCTATAAGTCACATGCCTATCTTCTTTAATCATGTTGAATCGATTCTATGCATTGTTGTTCATAAAGGCCTTTTTTAAAATCATAAAAAATCATCCAACGTAAGCCTTCACAGGTGATTTCCATTTTTGCACAAACTTGCTTCTTTTAAACGTTCACTATCAACAACTTACTCAGTCAATTTCTAAATTGCCACTGGCTTCGCAATAACAAACGTCAATGTTCACAAATACAGTGGTGCCACAACTCATTAACGCCGCCTATTGTTCGATTGTAAAAACTTAAAAGGCAACCCTCGTATAATGAATTTACAGACCTTCTATAATATATTACACAAATTATGGTGGTTACCCTATTTTATTGTCCTTAACTATGCCGACAAAGTCAACATTTATTTATTATTTGTTATTATTATTTTTTCAACTACTCTAACCCATTCTAGCATATGTAAGCCTGCGATTGGCGATTGTAGGTTTTGCCTTAAATAGGCTGATTATGAACATTTATCACTAAGGCAGTCCCCTCCAGCTACCAACAGCGTTGATGCTGTCGGACGAACGTCACCCAATTCTTTATGCGGCAACGATCTACTAAAGCTGTTCGTAAAGAAACCGCCGCTCCACGGGATTGCGGACCACGTGGAAGATTAACGGTATCGCTAATAAAATGCCTCTGGTGGGACAAAGTAATAAACCCCGAAGATCAGAATATTGTCTGGAGTAATTGCTCCCGCCACGTGGCTTCGAATCAGCTTTATCAGAAAATTGTTAAATCTTAGCTCTGTTGTATAGCACCTTGTTTCGTGTACCCAGATTTGGTGTTCTATGTAATCCTGAGACATTGTCTCTCAAACATCCGAATCCCTTCCATTAAATTGGGGTTCACATTGAACCACATGGGTCTGATTAAGGCCATGTATGAGATTACCTTCACTGTAGAATCAAGTTGGCTGCAATAAAACAGCATTTTTGTCAGAGAAAATAATGATGTTCGAGCAGTTCGAATCCCGTTTCTTGAATATCAGCCATCGCAATTGCGTCTTTGTGAGCTTGTTGTGTTGTCTTGGTGAAACAGCACTTCAGCTCGCAGCTTACCGCGATTTTTTTTTTCTTTAATGACCTCCCGCTGTCTACTTACTTGGTCTGCGTAGTAAGATTCCGAATTCCCTCTTCCAAATATTCTACCATAATTATTCCTTCAGCTTCACAAAAACGGATGCCATAACCTTCCGGCCGAACTTGACACTTTTGAATCCTTTGACGTCGGTAAGAAAGCTCATGCCAAATCATCGATTATTGTTTGGTTTCTTGTTGTCAGGATCAATATGGTGGATCCAGGTCTCGTCTAGGGTTACGAAAAGTAACAAAAGCATTTCCCGATCTGCTTGGAACTTCTCGAGATTTACCCTCGAAATGTGGACTCTTTTTCTTTTGCTTATCGGCTAACATTCTCGGTACCCAATGCCCAGAAACTTTTACAATATGCAATTTGTTTGCAATTATACGCTGCCATATGAGGTCCCTGTGACCTCAGCTATTTGCCTGATGGTCCCTCTTCGATCTGCCAACACAACAATTTCAACTTTTTTCACGTTATCTTCAGGGACTGGATACTTTGCAAAGTTCGTTTTGAGTGGATGTTCTGTCCAGTTTAAACCCCTTGGCCCAGCGTGCTACTGTGGAATATAGAGGAGCAGAGTCACATTCAAAGAACGTACCTCTTAGGAATCGTGGTCTATAATATTTATATGATTTTTTACGCTAACCTAGTGGGTATATAGGCAAGCACAAACTTTTTTTTTTTTTTTTTAATTTTTATGCGGACTGGAAATAACCGATCATCATATTTTTGGATCACCGCTGGTATATGTTTGTCAAAATACAGATACAGGTCAAGCCAGATCCCAAAATATTTGACTACACTTTGTTTCGCCAATGGAGATCTGTCTGATAAAAAATTGAAAACCTGCGCCAATTTTTTCTAACGTCCCGAAAGAGGTGTTCTTAATAAAATAGATTCTGAATTCTGGAAGTTGATTTTCAACTTCTAAATCACGCTGTAGAAGGGTAAAAATGATCGTCGAATCTGATCTGCACGCAATAAGGACGTCCGCGTACGCTATTGAGTAGTGAATAAAAGCTATCAGATCACTGAAGTAAATACTGAATCAAATGTCCGAAGATTTGGCGGGTTAGAGGTGTCTCTACCTCACTTGGGGATTGTTTGCACCACCGTTTTCCAGTGCACTGGATAATATGCATTATTGAGTGCATTGTTGAACAGGATGGTGCACAACTCTCTAGCCACTGGTGGGGAGTGCCTGGGCACAACATTGGATAAACCGTCGATTCCCGCAGACTTTTGTTTTTCTATTCAATGGCAAGGTGTTAGCTCCCTCACTGGCGAAGGCATCGTTTAGCACCATGTAAACAGGAATTTAAAGCACTTAGCCGGCATAATACCAAAGATCACCTTATTTTTTGAATAAACGTACGCATCTGAAGGGTAGTATACAGAATTTTTTCTCAGACTTACGGTGAGTATGTCGGAAACGACATTTCTGGTTATATTTAGCGTAGAAGCTAAATATCCGCGGGGATTCGCACGATTCTCGCCAGCACACTCTGAATCACTTTTGACGATGTTGATATTTTTTTTTTGTTTATCTCCATAACATTTTTAAATGCTGCCGGTTTCATTGCCAAGCGATATGGTGCGATACACACATTTTGTTCATTTTCAAATGCTCCAGCTCACGAACAATAGCTGGTTATGAGGGCAATAACATTCCATTGTCCATAGAGCGCAATATAAAAGATCCTTAAACACGCTTGTCGCTTGAGCGCTTTGTCATTCGCAGTTCATGTATATTTATTACGCGTGCATATATTTTCACCGGACCGATTTCACAAACCTATCAAGGTCCATTGGTCCGAGGTCGTCGTTAGTGAAATTAATTTCTTCAGTTGTTGGTGATCCTTCAACCTTTAATAAATCGTAACCGAATAGATTTCCGGTGGATAACTTAATTGTATAAGAGGTCAAGAAACTATGATATCATTAACTAAAAACTTAAACTTTACTGGGCGTGAATTCACACTCGGTGGTGCGCTGGCCTAAAAGGTCAAATGGAATTGATAGACTTAAGCTAGTAATCGATTATGTTTTAACAAGTATCAGTCTAACCCGCTGTTTAAATAAAAAAAATATTTGCTGGTTCTCGCTAATTTCTTTCTAGTGTAGAGGAATCCGTGATCATAAAGGCGGTTTCTCCGGGGAGAGGTCTGACCATCGCATTATTCGATCGATCTTACCTCTGCTATTGTTCTTAACGTGGGTAATTCGTGCATTCAATTTTCGGTAGTCGGAAATGGCGTTCGCATCGTAATAAGTCCTATAATATACTACAGTATCAACCAAAAAGTGATCTTTAGTTCCACATTATACGAGTATAATTTGAAATATGCTCAAAACTGTGAAACTAAACAATGCTAAATATGTCAAAGAAACGAACCCCCTACTCACGTCTACCGCAGACTAGCTAACTTTGATAATTCGATTCTAGCAAACTCTCATCAGCCACACCCTGTATAAACAAAGTGAATAAAAATGAGTTCCACCGTAAAGATATCAATAAAATTCCATCCACACCGCACCCTGACGCGTCAACCGGCTGGCTCGGGTGTCGTTTTAATCGTGGGCACAAATTGCGAAATCTTCTCTCACTTTCTTCGTACGTATATCGGTAAATTCTTTTCATATCGCATTGATAAACGATGAATAACTCGCTTTGATAAGCTTCGACAAAAATGTGTTCGCAGGAACATACAATCGATGTGATTATGTGCAGTTCCCGAAGTGATTTGAATCTATTTTTATTTTCTACAATTTTTTTGCGAATTTAATGTTTAATAGGACTCGGTCAGACTTGTGCCAAACGTATCTATGTGTCTTGACTACTGCTTTGTATGCTGATGCGATGTCTCGTCATAACAGCACTTTGTGTTCGATTGAAAACGCATGTCACGTGCGCATGGGTACGTCTCGGAGGAATGATGTGTCTAGTCGTGGGTATATGAGCAACTATTAATTAGTATTTTCCGGATGTACGTACACTGCAGTCGGGAGGTGCATTTAACTGTGCTTGGAATATGCTAAGAAACATAAACTCCAATTACTGTCAAAATTTCCGGTTAAGGTGGTAAAATGTGTCCCATCGTTGCAGCTGAATATTTGATTCGTTTATGGAAATTTAAAGTGCAGACGATCGTAACACGTAACGCGGTTGCTTTGTCGATAGACTCTAGTTTATGAAAATATGACTATAAATATAGATCGTGTGTGCATGTGAGTTCAGCATCACATTGCTTTAACTTGTATGACTAACGCGCTAGCAATATATGTATATTAGAACCTAGCAGAGGAATAACTTTTAACTATGCGCTTTCTACATGACACCGCTGATATGATTCAATACTCTGATGGTTTTCGAGCGTCGAAACGAAAAGTTTAATAACTATCTTTGCTATCAAATAAGATGCTTTATATACAAGGTTTGTTCAAGAAATAAGGTGACTTTATTTTTCTCGAAAAATATTTATTTATTTATGAGTATTATAATAATACATATTTTGTGTCCTTCAAATTCCTCTCAGATATAACAATTAACAGCGGTTTTTCCAATCTTCGAAGCATTTTTGATATGCGTTTTTTTTGTACAGCTTTGAGCTCTTTCTTTTTCCACTCAATTTTGGCAAAAATCTATAGTTTTTATTGAAAGAGAACAAAGTCAAAGTCTGGTGGATATGGTGAACAGTATTGTTTTTGGCCCAAAAAGTACACATTAGCAGCGCCCCCGTAGAGGCTTTATTGACTCAATGCAATCCTTAACAAAAAGCAGAACGACAACGAAATAATCTAAACCTAAATACATAAGCTTAGTACCTATAGTATTAGGAAGGAAAAGATTAAGGAGAAGGTGAACGACAGCGGTAGAGGACATTTCTAATACAGCGTTTGCATAGATGTATGTTAGATCGAAAAGCCCGGAGTTTACTTTGTGCAAAATTCGGGACATGGGCTCATGATAGCCGTAGTTTGTAGTTGAAAGTTTTGGGAATTGGTGTTAAGGGTAATCAGTTGAAGCAGTGAGGGGCTTTCAATATTACCGGTAAGTAGGTCATGGATAAAAAGTATGTCTGCGACCTTGTGTCGTTCGTAGGTTGTTTAGTTTTAAGCGATCTTTATTAGGCGGTAAATTGAAGGTATCAGGTCAAAGATGGCCACAAAGAGCAAAACCAATGAGCCTACTTTTTAAACAGCTTCAAAGCGCTAAGTTTGGATATCGTAAGAGGGGGACCAGACTTGACTAGCATATTCAAGGAGGGGCCTGCCCAAGGTAATATACATATAAGGATTTCGTGACATAATGATTCGAGAACTCCTTGGACCAAAGTTTCACAAAGCCGAGGACGGAATTAGCACATCTGATAATGTTGTCGATGTGAAGGCGAAAGTTAAGCTCTCGGCCACAGATAACATTTCAGTCCAACAAAAAGTTGATAGGCGGAACAACTTCATGACAGATAATTCAGATTCTGGGAGTTAAAGAGAAGCGCATGCGAGAGTAAGTGAGAGGTTTACATATATTAACATCGAGCAGAAGTTGTATTTTGGTGTTTGACTGTGTTTTGGTGTTTGACCAAACAGGTTTACTGTTTAGGTCGGATTGGAGGGAGCAGGAATAGTAAGGAGAAGATATCTTTTTTGGAGATTTTCATATCATCAGCGCATACGGAAAGATGAGAGTTCTAGATAACACAGTTGTCATCAGTGGACCGGGGTGGCTGCCTTCGAGGACTCCGGATGCGTCATTAATTGGATCAAAAATAAGAGATCTGGAAACAACATTGTACTGATGGTCTTCGAGGTAGGATTCGATCCATAGTATAAAACCGGAGGAAAACCAAAAACAGTGAATTTAAGAAGAATAATTTTAAGTGAGATTTTGGCGCGGGTATTGTTGAAGTCTGGCATTAACGTCTACTTCTTTGCAATCTATCGTGATCCAACAGCCTTGAATTTTTCTCCCGTTAATCCGGACGATTTCTTGTATTTCTTTAAGCTTATATTCCTTATTGTTCGTACGACCTTTTGACAAGAACTCATGAACCGCACCATTGTAGTCGAAGAAAATAGAAAGCAAAATTTTTAAACTTGACGTACTTTTTCGTTTCTGGTCGCTTTCGTTTGGATGGTGGTGCTCTGGTTTCGACGTCATAACAATATTCCCACTCCTAGATTCTTTAATACCAAAAAATGGCAAAGCACATCAAAACACGTTTAACTTTTATATCTGTGAAAAACTAACTAAATAAATGGACTTTATCTTCTTTTCTTTTTTTCTTTTTTTAACCCAGCTAAACTCAAACTAAACTGAACTACTCAATAACTTAGCCTATCTACTCTAGCCTAGTTCTCTCCCTCCTACTGTGGCTTCTTACAGTTAACAAAATCCTCAAATTCTTCATGGAGAAAGGCACAAAGACAATAGCATACGCGGATGACCTAGTTATCTTGATAAAAGGTAAATTTCTACCAACTATCGGCGAACTAATGGAATCTGCGTTGAGGGAACTCTCCTCGTGGGCAAGACAGAACGGTCTGAGAATAAACCCCCAGAAAACCGAGCTGGTCTTGTTCACCAGGAAAAGGAAAATTCCGATATTTGCTCCCCCAAAGTTAGAGGGCACTCCACTCAAAGCGGAAGCCAAGTATCTAGGCATCATTCTTGACTCCAAACTCTCCTGGAAAAGGAACCTGGAGGAAAGGATGAAAAAAGGATTGAGTGCTTTTTATGCATGCAAAAAGACCTTCGGCAAAAGATGGGGCTTGCAACCGTACATCATTCATTGGATGTACACAGCAATCATCTCACCCATTTTAACTTATGGGGCCCTAGTCTGGTGGACTGCTAGCAGCACGAAAAGCTATATGAACATGCTCAACAAAGTACAAAGGTCAACCGCTGGTTGTACAACGGGAGCCATGAGAAGCACGCCGCAAGCAGGGTTGGACATACTTCATCTCTTTCCCCTGGATCTATTCATAAAAGGCTGCGCTGCAAAGAGCGCTCTCAGATTAAGGGAGCCCTATCTGTGGAAGCAAGCCAAATATGGACATGCGGCCATACTTAGAATAATAGACGACCTGGGAAAGAAACATGGTTTTAGTAGCCTCGCAGCTACAACCGACTAAATTTTTTTCCCAAAATGACCTCTCTCAGAATACCAATCCTTTTCCCCGACAGAGAAGCGTGGCTTTCAAACACGGTGATCAACGACCACGAGATCACTCTCTTCACCGACGCGACGGATCGAAAATGGACACAGGCACTGGGGCGGGTTCTAATCTGATACCCTCCACAAACAGGAATCATTCAGACTCCCTGATCTGTGCAGCGTTTTTCAAGCAGAAATCCTAGCAATAGAGAATGCAGCCAAACACCTACAGGTAACCGATATCCCACCATCGGATATCACTATCTTCGTAGACAGCCAGGCTGCACTGAAGTCAATAGAATCCTGTATAACGAGATCAAAGGCTGTCATGAAATGTCGCGACTCACTGAAGTCCACCACAAAGTCAAACTCTGTTGGGTCCCAGGTCACAGCTCAATCGCAGGGAACGAAAGAGCGGACGAATTGGCCAGGCAAGGGTGTGAACTGGACATTAGCGAAGCGGACACGTCATTGCTACCACCGATCAGCGCATTATACCGGATCATAAATGACACAATCATCAAAGAAGCCAACTCGTCTTGGCTTACAAGAAACGACAGCTACACGACAAGATCATCGTGGCCAGAGTTCAATATCGGAAAAACAAGAAGCTCTTGGCGCTGGACCGAAACTCAATCCGTATGCTCGTCGGGGTGATCACTGGACACTGTCCCATTGGAGCAATGCTCCGGAAATGGGACTCGGGATCCAGCGATCACTGCCGGACATCTGCTTTGCCACTGTCCAGCTCTCCAGAATCGACGCCTAGCGTCGCTGGGCCAAAGATTCTTTACAGAGATTGCGGACGCGGCAAATGCAGATATATCGGATCTTCTGAAATTCATAAAGAGCACGGGGTGTTTCAGCCACCATGTGATAGGACAGGTTAATTATATGTGTACCCCACAAATGAAGGGAATCACAATTGGCCTTTTGGCCTCCGAGTGGAAGTGATGCTTAACTATCACACTCCCCTTCTTTAACCTAACCTAACCTACTCTAGCCTATCTGAGCCTGCTATTGGAGTTTGCAGGCTTTGCCTTAAATTGGTTGACCTATGAAAATGTATCACTAACGCAGTTCTCTCCAGCCTCCAAAAGCGTTGATGCTGTCGGACGACATCTCTCCGATATACGCATGTTTCGTTATCAGTGATGACTTTTATTAGTAAATTTAGATTACATCCGTTGATCACGTGCTGGCGCATCCAGGACGGGCATCGTCTTTAACATCTTCCCCGCCCTCTATGAAGAGCTTATACCGCTTCCAATTATTTTCTGTTTTGGCTCGAAGTAAATTCGCCAAGAGTGCTACATTTCAATTACCTTGAAGCACTAAATTTTATTTTTCCCCAAAATTGAATACAAATTCTTTTATCCATGTTTCGTAAGGAACACCAAAACACGTTAACGTTTACATCTGAGAAAAACTAAATATCCAAAACGGTACCAACGTAACACAAAAGAAAAATCGAATGTACTCACAATATTTACAAAGTCACCTAAATTTTGAACAAACGTACTATACATTGTTGGCTAAAGCTTATCATACGGATATGAGACGAATACATATAGAATTTTTCTCTCCAATTCTTGTTTTCGCCAAATCTTAAGTAAAGAGAGCGTGATGTACTGTAGTATAACTATTTCCTGTCTGGTCACAAGACTTCTGCTCAGAATTTTACTTTTCATTTATCTTTTTGAAAGGCAGTTGTGGTCCATCATCTGTCACAGCTAACTACACACCTGGAGAAATAGCCAAAAACTCATTTTAATTATCTAATATTTTGACGCCAAATCTGTTGATGTCAAACTTGTCTGTTGCCTGAGGATATAAAAATCGAAACGTTGAATTGTTCTTGATGGGTCTTCGCCAGACTACCTCCTTATATACTATATATCTGTAAATTATTTGTTTAATTTTCACCGGACTTTTGATACAGAAATTAGGATGTTCATTTAGAAGACAAATAAAAACTTCCTTATTGGGAAAAGTTTTTCTTTACAAGTGGACGGAATTGTTTGACGAGAGTACTCCCAATACCGGTTGCCAAATATGTTAATCATTTTATATAGTTTTGTATGAGGAAGGTAAATTAATAAATATCCCTTTGCTTTTCACCCCGTTTCTGGTTTTCACATGGTATGTTCCAACAGTGTAATTAGGGCTTACTTCTCTACGTCTTGATTTGAATGCCGAGATATACATTATGTTATGAAGAATTTCGTGCTGGAACTAAAGTTGTTTAAGCAGGAACACGAAGCGTTGGTAAAATATTAACATAAATATGTATCAATACTGTATACGTCAAAAGAAAGTGTACACCTCAACATTTCATTTTTAATGCGAATGGTTGGCTTCCTCATGAAATATTTATGAACATTTTATAAGATGTACAGTGGGTAAACAAAGTAATTGCACACCCAGTTTTGCAACGATTTTGTTGTTGTGTGTGAACATACAGTTAAAATCTATATACATAGAATAAAGGCAAAAAATATACGTATAAGACTTAATTTATTAAAATTGGTGAAGAAGTATTTCATTTATTAAACATACATTTTGCTCACCAATTTTTCGCTTAATTTCTTGCTGAATGCAAACATCTTTAATATCAAAAATCGAACAATTTTTTGTGTGTTGTGCATCGTGTTTTTTTCCCATTAGTAGATAAGTAGATTAATGTCTCCGTAAATATGTACCAAGCAAAGGGAAATACAAATGGAAAAATGGTTAAAGCCATCGAGAACTTCTTGCAAACTAATTGCAAACTATTTTCTTTCCCAGCAATTCGGTGCATAATAAAACGGTATCAAGAAACGGAAATCACGGAAAATTGACATTCATCTGTCAGACCAAGGGAACTGACAGCAAGAAACAGTCGGGCGGTAATAAATTAAGCCCGATTGCAATCCTTTATAAGTACCCAAAATTTAGCCCAGCGTGTGTCAATAATATCCGGAAAGAACAGTGCATCCTCAAACAATTCACAATGTCCTGTGAACAAACGTGTGTGTATGGCAATCTAACTAGAAAAAGCCTTTTATTTTGGAGATAAATACGATTTGCCGTGACATCTTTTGATAGCTTTAAGTCGCCAGGCACTGATAACATACACCCTGTTTTGCACAGATACTCCTTAGCTTGCGGAGAAAGTGGTCTTTATTCCCAAAATAGAGAAAGAAGGTTACTCATTAATCAAGAGTTGTAGACCAATTTGTCCAACATCGTTTTTGCTGAAAAGCATGGAGAGACTACATCGAGAGAAAGGAAAGACTACTTGCTGGGCATTTTCGTCGACATTGAGGGAGCTTTTGATAACGCATGTGTAACGCTGCTAGACGTCATGGCGTAGATGAAGCATTGGTTGTGTAGATCAAAGCAATGCTGGCGCACAGGACATCGATCACTAATGCAGGCCTCGAACAATCTGTTAAATATGGATTAAATTGGGGCTGCCCTTAAGTTGCCGTCCTATCTCCGCTGTTATGGTGTATGGATGTCGACTCTCTGCTCGATGCTCTCAATGCCTCTGGAATTTACGCCTAGGCGGATGATGTCATCGTTCTCTGTCGGCTCATATTTAGCGACTGTTATAGATTTGTTTTTTTAGCGCGTTAAAATTTAATTTTTTTTTTGTAATTTGTTAGGATAATTTTGTTGTCCGTCTGTCTGTCTGTCAAATCCTTTATCTCGGGAACGCATGGCGATATCGAGTTGAAATTAAAACAATATACAGTCCCTTCTAAGTTAACGTAAAAAAAAGATACGGCTGTTCCTGCCGCAATTTCGACACTCTCAAGGGAATCAAAATATAAGGGTACTTTTCGTTGATCTAGATCTATGAGCAGCAGTATGTAGTAACAGTATGCGCGGTCATAATTGTATGGGTGTAGATTTTTCAAAACGTTTACTAATTTGTACAGGAGAAAAAAAACCTGAAAGCCGTATATTTGTAATAAAATCACAAAAAACAGGGTCTTTTTTGCAAGGAACTGGGGTCCAAATGTTTAAGTGAGTTAACTCTGTCATGGGGATATCGTATGAAAAGGCTTCATTGGTACAAGCTCAAACAAATTTTTAATTATTTTTATGATGTATAGTTTTCGGTTTATGAGAATGGAAAAAAAAACTTTTCCTTTTATATGTATATGTACCTAATAACTTTACTGTATGTAGAACGTAACAGTTTGCACTATTATGCGTACTTACTTAGTCCTTTTTTTTTACTTCTGTAATTAAACACAATCCTACCAATTAATAGGATATTAAGCAAACTGTAAGACTCGATTCCCGAACTATCTATAATATGTACTTATACCATAAATTTGTACGGAACCCTCAGTGGGTGAGTCGGACTCGCAATTGTCCGATTTTCTTTTTACTGTCATTTTGCATTTTCTCTTTTTACTCACTTTGTTTTTAAGGTTTGCGAATAAAGATCTTACAAAATTAATATAACATATTAATTATTATAGATGTAAAACACTAAAGCTGCAATATCGAAGTGTACACTTTCTTTTGACGCTGACAATATACAAGTGATTCAACAAACTAGCAAGGGCACCAAAGCTAATGATATTAGCATCTGGTTCAGCAAGTGTAGTGACCCCTCTGACGCATGTCCGCACTAAAGCTGTATTTCTGCTCGGTACATAATAAAAGGTTCAAGATGTTAATTCATAAAATAGTTTTAAGTACACGAACGATGTGGTAAACGATGTGGAACGTGTCGATATCAGTAAAGCATTTCGAAAGCAATATACATATGTGACCGCGTCCGAGAAAAGGGACCTAGTGTGCGAAAACGTAGTTCCGAGATAAACGCGTTTAAAGTTTCGCAACGCATTCTTAGTGTGAATGTTCATAAGTTAGTTTTTTACATTTTTATGGTATAAATATTTTTTTGTCATGAATCTAACCCATTTCATGTTATTCTACACACTTTTAGGTACCAGAATCCACTTTTAACTCAAAACACATTTTTTGACGCACTAGGTCCCTTTTCTCGGACGCGGTCACATATATGTACATACTTTTGTAAAATTATTCGTCGATATTTGAACCCAAGTATGATAAATATCACTTGCTTTTGGAGAGGTCATTGATATGAAGGAAGCGAAAAGGAAATTGAGAATAAAAATGTGCTGTTTCTAACTAAGGAAAAATCAATAGATTATGGTGTACATTTCTTTCAACCTTTTTTGTTTTTAAACATTCTTCCTCTATAAATGATGCAGTCATAGAATATTTAAGTATGGATATTGGATAAGAGCGGACACACGTACTTGCTGTTTTAATACGTTTACGAACTTTTCCCTACAGCTCAGTTTATCATTATCACCTCAACCAGTTAATTTGTTGAAGTCATTTCGTTTAGGCGGTCAGTTGTAATTCATGGCAACTGTTTTTCTCATATGAGCAGATACAGTCCGTATACAACCGCATTGCGTGTCTTAATTTCATGACTTTGAAAACAGCAATATATAACAGTGATAAGTCCCCATTGGGTTTGGTAAACCAAAAGCCAAAGAGAAAACAACCTGCACGAAATATGTGTAATTACTTTGCTTTTATATTTAATTAAAAGTTGCTATCCACCAAAACTCACCCCTGCAAGTTGATCGCGTCGTTTGTCATGTCCCAAGCGATGGTTGCCCTTTCATTGTGCCCTTGACTTGAGTTTTTTCTGACGAAAGAAGTATGTTTCTAATTAAATAGTTCATGTAAGTTATAGTTACCATCAGAGTCAAAAATCTTTTTTATAGAAAACTAAGTGTTTTTGGGATCATACATTAAAATAAATCTATTTTAGCGCAACTTTCATAAAAGCTAGCTCCAAGTTAATAAAATATTGGTTTTTTAATGGTTTTTTTACTTGGAAATTATCCAAAAGACTAATGATAAATGTTGCCAAGAGTATGGAATTGCAGGCATATAAGTCCACTGTGGTTGAAGAGAACAACTAGCTAAACAGCGAAAAAGATGGCGACAGCACTCTAAAAGGCAAGACATATGGACGGACACTCTTTGTTTGGTTGGCGAGCATTCAGGGACGGGATGCTGATGGTTTGTGTCGAAGATGGTCGTTTACTACTCTCCGGGGTGGTTGTCCTAGATATGATTCGAGAGATTCGACTGAATTTGTCGCATTAGTTGTAGTTCACAATAACTTATTTTGCTTCCATGTCATTATAGTGTTATATAGGAAATGCACACACAGAGCATGGATTTTAAAGTGATCTTATACTGCTAGTGTTATGTCTTCCTTACCATTTTTTGATTATCTTTTATTCACAACTAATGTTGTTGCACAGTAATTCCGTATAGGAATCTTTCTTGGCTATGGACAGACTTGAACTACAGACATTCCGCTCAATAGTCTGTGATAATTACCATTGCACCACGATCCCCTGACGAATTAAAGCTGCTGTGAGCGGAAATGGAGAATAGATAATGAACGGAAGAAAGCTAAAACTGCGACTCGGGTTTTAACCGAGTCTCTCTAAGTGCTGCCACTATTTCTCACTTTGATAGATGCCGCAAAAACGAATGTTTCAACTCGTCCTTTGACTCAGAAGACGCTGGTGTAGCGTCTGGCTAGAACTGGGGTTTTAACCCCAACGTGATTGGCCAATGCTACCTTTATCCAGTCGCTATTAGTCAATATCCGGGCTCGAGTTTTAGCCCAGAAGGAACTGAGCAGGATGGTCCAGGTGCAAGTGTCCCGAACGGGAACAGAATAGGGGACCATTGCGCCGACACAGCTAGTGGGTCTACGAGTGTCTCAAAATAAATTTATATGACGGACTTGGACCCAACGAATATACCCCGACCCAGAAAAATCGTTACATAATGGATTTTGGAATAGGGTGTGCCTGTGCACTATTCGAGTTCCTCATGATCTGACTAGTGCACCGAAAATCGGTTCCTGCACATTCGCATGGCATATGATGAAAAGTATAAATATAAAATACTCATTGCCGATATACACCATGTCTAAATTAATATGAGGCATTGAAACACCAAAAACTCTAAACCGAGCATTCAACCAGAAATGCTGTTTTTTTGGTGATCTGCTTTTATTATCTACTATTCCTTCTTAAAAAGTGGCGAAACCATCAGTGATTAGAAGCACGGGAACGAACAGGAAACCACTCCCTAAGCAGCTTCAATTGGTCAACAGAGTTGAAAATATACTGCTTCATTAAAACTTTTGACCATATGTGCCAAGAACTTCAGTTCAAAAATTAAACACGATACGGTCCGAAATTCTTTCTCATCTTTGACATTCACCTGATCTATCGCCAACTGACCTCTTTCGGACATTTGGACCGATTTTTGGTGGTAAAACGTTTCAACAAAGAAGAAGCTGTCAACGTTTTCGAAGAATTCCTTCAATAACGAAGTTTGAATTTCATTTCAACAAAGGTGTATTTCGTAAATTTGCTTGCATTTAGAAGAAATTGGAGGTTTTACACCTCGACCTAACCCACTTTTGTATTTGTTTATTCTTTTTGTTGTTCCGTACAACAAGGTTGCGATAAAGTTATAGTGCGGCGTGCGATGTGATCAAACGTGGTTGAAAACTTTGTGTTTATTGAAAGGATTATGAATAAGATAGACTACCTTACATTCTTAACAAATAATTTACAACCTACTGCCCTCAAAGTCACCCCAGATGTTACCAGAAGCCTGCATCTATCAATGTCAAGGGGCTTACAAATGTTATTTTTATTAATATTAAATATTTTATATTCGAAATAGATGGTATGAGTATTAAGAAATCAACTGAACAACTTTTCTTTTTGGTTTCCGGTTTATGCAGTCGTATAGAGCAGCATATTAGGTTTGTTCAATTTGTTTATTTTCATATTTCATCAATATCTACATATCATCATCGTCATTCTCATTCAGCAGCTCCCCAGCGATGGTTATTTTGGTCAAAATTTAGCAATTCCGGAACAAAGTTCGCTGACTGTTTTCATGCCCAAAATATCTGAAAAAAAAATGGATGAGCCAGTCGATATGCCAATATCCTCAGCAACTTCTCTGATTTCTATAACAACTTTTTTCACTTTCAACGTTTTCATCCGCGGTTAACTGGTAGGGGCGTCCACGGCGGTCATCGTCATAAACATTTTCTCGGCCATCTGTAAAGAGCTTATAAACCACTTATAAACACTTATAAACATTCAATATTTCAAGTATGTTGGAGCACTGAATTTTATTTTTCACACAAAATTTTTCTGATCTGATCTAACTAACGACAATATATTTTTGAAACACAAACTAAATATCCCAAAAGGCTGACAACGTCAATATATGCTGAAGAACATGTGTACCAACATAACAGAAAAAAAAATCCAAAACAGAATGTACTAAGCTCGCGAAATTCAAAAGGTCACTTTTTTTTTTTTATTAAACAAATCATGTATTATACATATATGAATATTATCCTTTGTACGATTTTGAGTGGTGGATAGGTAGTTGATGTTGACTACATATAGGTGAATTAATATAGGATCTGCTTCAGCTATGTATGTATTGAGTAAATCATTGCCTATATAGTTTCTAACAGGAATGTAGAGCAATGTCTTGGCCTCTGGCGGCGGAGAATCAGTTTCCGCAAATGACAGAGATTATGTTATGAATTATGTTCAAATTTTGCGTTCGAAATCAGTAATAAATAATGAGCCTACCCCCAATAGGGCCGAAATAAATTACACATAAGGGATTTGAGTTAGGGAAAGTTTATATCCTGAATCTAAATGGAATGTAACCGTTATAATAAATAAATGTAAATTTTAATCTTAAACGTTTCTTTTAAAAATATTTACTCATATGACGTAAGTCCATGTCAAAAGCCAAGCCAGTCACGCCTAATTTGTTATTAGTTATGAGTCATACTACAAAATAGAGCCCAAAAAGGAGGCTTATGTATGATTGTCCGAAATTGATGGCGCGTACATTTTGTTCTCGTATATGCCATAACCAAAAAAGCACTAGCAGTCGTGTACAGTCCAATAAAATTTGCTTCTATGTCATCTGAACGTCGTCGCGAAATTATTAGCTTTTTACGTAAAGACGACAGAACGGCAAAAAATATTGCATTAAACATGTCCTCATAGTTTCCGTTCCATTTCTTCTTTCAAATGTATGCCATAACGTCAATTCGTTTCTGACTCCAAGCGACACTTCGCCCGCGATTTCTACAAGGTATAATTGCAATGTGCAATAAGATAGCGGAAAAAAACGCACCCAAAGAAAAGGTGAAACAACAATAGTCTAAAGCCTAATTAAAGTTCAATAAACTTAGGCGCGCGCACTCAGATACACTCCGCAATCCACATGTGAGGCAATATACCCGGTACGGTCTGTGATTCAAAATTTGCCGTTCAGTGTTTTTTTTTTTTTTCTGCTCAATTCTTGCTCTCTTCCGCATCCGTCGTGTATTTCTCTCGATTCGGTCTCCACGTCTTTCTCTACTTTGTCGTGATGAACTTGAACGAATTCTCCCCAAGCGTTCGGGCACGGTTTAATTTAGTAAAGAGAGAATGAAAGAAAAATGTATTTATAAATTACAAGTACACCTAATTGAAGCAACATCCGTAATCGTAGCTCTCTCAGACGAGACGTGAGCTGGCCAAGCACAGGCACATCGTTCTATTTGTTGGTTTTTCGGCAACGGCATCGACGTCAGCATTCTTCGGGTTGTTTCTTTGAGTTTTCAAGCAAATCGTCTTGATGCTGTTCTCTCGCTTCAGCGAATTTTGCCTAATTACTAAATCGAGCGTGTTGGGTATTAGTAGCATGAACATGCTTACCGCAAGCTGTTGTTCTACCTTGTATAGGGGCTCTTCTGTGGTGATCGTGTTCCCCCGATACGAGTACATGTCGGCATAATTGTAAAATATTCAAACTAATCGTGATGTTGTCGTAGAACTGGTTTGCATTTACAATCTAACCGTTGATAAATCGTTCGATTTAAAAACTGGTCGCGGTTAGCAGGTGTAGCTTTTTCCTAGATGCAGTTATTCGGTTAAGGTATTGCGGGAATGCTGGAAAAAATTACTTTAAAAATACCCCATAACATGACAATGGTATTCAGTAGATGGACCCAGGCTAAGCAACAAGAACTCTTTGAAAAACAAGACAAATAATTATTGCACAACTACGAAATTGCGAGCAAGTGGTCAACAAAAGAGAAAGGGAAATGCTGCGCTAACTCAGACACCAAAAACAGGAAACTACGCCGAAGGGTAGATGGATGGTTCGTACATTCCATGAATGCGTAACAGCAACTCTCATCAAAATGGTTTGCTTTCATTTCCTTTATTTTCAAGCTTATTTGTGTAATAATCGTATTTTCTACTTTGCTCCAATTTTGTAACTTTGATTCTTATGTTTGATTCATAACTGGAAATGGACAGAATGGAAGATGGTTGAAGCTCAGAGAAGATTAATGAAAATGAGAATCAAAATAGTATTGTACTTAGTGATATTTCCTGTCACCTCAGTGAGGGCTTTTATGAACTGCTTTGCACTTTCTTTTATTTCACTTTTTTTTATGATGCCAAACAGCTTTTCTATCAGTCTTACATTGAGATTATCGTCTCTTAGGTAATTTCCGCCTTGGTGATGTGCCTTAGGTTTTCAATAGTGCTCAATCAGGGCAATTGACAGGTCAAATTGACTCGGAAATCTTATGGACTGCCAAGAACTTGGTAACGTTTCTAGCTTTATGGCAGGGTGCTGAATCTTGCATAAATATAAATTTCTCACCATTTGGGAATTATTTCTCAAGTGTCGGTAACAGGCAAGTATGTAAAACTTTATTGAACTAATCTTGTTTCATGGTTTCTTGAACAATATACCGGCGCCCAAACACCTTTAACGTTTATGACAGACCATACCATTATTTTAACGGAGTATCTTGCCCTCTTGGCTCATCTGAAAAACGAATCTCGAAACGAAAAAAATTGTTTAAGATTGTGGAAAATAATACTTAAATTGATGTTACATAACAGTAGCAAAGCTGACCTGATTTCATTCCTCTGTCAACTGTATTTTTTTCACAGGTTGATGACCTGTCAAGCCTTCCTCTGCCAACCTCTGCTTCACAGTTCTCTTGGAAACTGTTATACCGAACTTTTGCACTAATTGAGTTAGTTTCCTTTTTTCGGTCTTGTAAGCAAATATGTTGAAATAATTTTTGCGTCCGTACGTGATGTTTCTTCATTATTGCCTGCTCCGTTAGATGAAAGAATATTTTTCTAATAAAAGAGCAAATATAAAACCAGCTTTATTTCAAATATTCGAATATGTCCATCTACCATTCTTTCGCGTTTTCAGAACTCTTAGGCTTAAAATTTTTAGAACAAATATACATACATACATTTTAACTGTCAACATCAATTAAACTTACATAAGAAATTCTAACACTTCAAATGGCATTCAAGTGCGCCCGCAGAAAGAAAATCATTAAAAGCTGTCCTGAAGGAACCTGTAAATAGCTGTTTCAACGGTAAACTGTTAAGTTTTTACTGATCATTTGGAATTCGAAAATCTAGAGCCTCGTTGACAATCCTTCACCGGGCCCCTTATGTCATGAGTGTGTTCTTCCATCTCTCGCTGTCCCGTTCCATCTCTTTTAGGTCCATCCATGTTCTGTTCCCCCATCTGCGGCGCGACCATCCTGGGGGTCTTTTTCCTACGGGTTCCACTCATTTTTCTTTTGACTACTCGTCCACTGTCCATTTGTTTTACATGTCCGACAATATATGTTTCACCATATACCCTTAAGATCTTGTTTTCTAAGACGCGAAATCAATTTCCCTTCTTGGTCAGAGTCGTTAAATTAAAAACGCATTTGATTGTTCGTGGTAAATGCAAGAACGAAAGATTGAGGAGGAGATGCACGTTAAAAGTCATTTAATGAGAGAATGTTGCTTCTTGCTTTGTGTTTTGTGTATACAGTGTATGTATTATACCCCTACAGCAGTAAGGATATAAAGGGTCCGCCATCTAACGTTTTTTTTTTCAAGTAGTGCTTATTTCGTGAATGGTAACACTTAGCTCATGTCTGATTTGACAGATAATTAGTTTTATCCTTCCGCTGAACGAATATGGTTGTGTATACGCTTGAACAACGCTGGGAAATATTGCGACATTACTTTGAAAATCATGGTAATGTTGCAGAATGTGTGCGAAAATTGCGTACGGATTTTGGAAGAAGAGAAGCACCGTCAGCTCCGTATGTTCGTTATCTTGTGAAAAAAGTGAAAGAAACTGGCATCCTCATCGATAAACCAAAGCGTGAAAAGCCAAAAACAGTGCGTACACCCGAGAATATTGCTGCTGCGGCAGAAAGTGTGCGTGAAGCGCCATCAACATCAATTCACCGTCGTTCTCAACAATTGAACATTTCGGAGACATCATTGAGACGAATTTTGCATAAAGACCTTGGTATGACGCCATACAAAGTCCAATTGGTTCAGGAGTTGAAGCCAACTGACCATCCAATGCGTTTTCGCTTCGCTAAGTGGGCCTGCGATCGACTTACAGAAGATGCCGATTTTGCCAAAAAAATCATCTTTTCAGATGAAGCTCATTTTGATCTTGGCGGGTATGTAAACAAGCAAAATTGTCGCATTTGGGGCACAGAAAACGCGCACGCATACATTGAAAAGCCGGTGCACCCAAAACGAGCCACTGTTTGGTGCGGATTTTGGTCCAGAGGCATAATTGGGCCATTTTTCTTCGAAAATGAGCAAGGAGTGGCCGTTACAGTCAATGGCGATCGTTATCGGGCCATGTTGAACGAATTTTTGTTCACAAAAATTGAAGAGGAGGATATTGGCAACATTTGGTTTCAACAGGACGGCGCTACGTGCCACACAGCCACACACTCGATGTTTTGCGCCCTGTTTTTGAAGATCGCATTATCAGCCGCAGAGCTGATGTCGTTTGGCCACCTCGGAGCTGCGATTTGACACCGTTGGACTATTATTTGTGGGGTGCCGTCAAAGATAAGTGTTACGCCGACAAGTCAGAGACAATTGACGCTTTAAAGGACAATATTCGTGAAGCCATTGGTGAAATACAGCTGCACACAATCGATAATGTGCTTAAAAATTGGACCGATCGTGTAGGCTACTGCATGGCCAGCCGAGGCAGCCATTTGAATGAAATTATTTTCCATTATTAACCGGAAGGATTGTACTTTCAAATAAAAAAAGAAATTTGAGAAAATATTCAGTAGTTTTTTTTATAGCATTTTCAAAAAAAAAAAAAAACTATTTGGCGGACCCTTTAGTATTACTAGGACTTTGATAAGTTTTCACTGTTTTTTTGTGTGGAAATTACTTTTATGCCTAGTAAGTCTTAAAAAATATGTCAATAAAATATCCTTGCTTTTTAATCTTCCCAATGCTTTTACACGTTTCAAAACTGTTGTCTCATCTACTTGGAATGATTTTGCAAGGTCAGCTAGCGTCTGACATGTGTCTTCGTGAAGTAATGCCTCCAATTCTTCGTCTGTAAATGCACGCGCCACACCGGTATGTCAATATCCTCCACATCTTCTCTGCTAATGATTCGGCGATTCGCCATAACAATTTTTTCTCTGCTTCAGCGTTTTTATCCGTTGCTGACGTGCAGGGGCGTCCAGGCCGAGCATCGTCATTGATAATTTCTCGATTTTCTGTGAAGAGCTTGTACCACTTATAAACATTATTTTTTGCTCAGAATACATTTGCCAACAATCAACATTTTAAGTACATTTGAGCACATAATTTTATTTTTCCCACAAAATGTCCGTAATCCTTTTATTTCAATTGCAAAAAACCACAGCAAAATACGTCTAACTTTTATGTCTGTGAAAAGCAAACTGTATATTCAAAATGTCAGGGGACATGTGTAAAATAGTCACCTTATTTTTTGAACAACCACCTGTACTGTCAACTGAAGAAATGCGAAATTCATCTTAGAAAGCCTTGACCTTCGAAACAAAACTACGGTTCATTTCACCCAAATTCCATTGTCATAAATTGTTCTTTTTAAACACGAAAAACCAGGCAATCTGTTTTCGTTGTCCTCATTACTCGTATATTTACGTTTCCATTGTCTTTAGTCGATGTTGGGACCATAGATAAAAGTAACAAATTGTAACAGCTCGCACACTAGTTTCTGCTCCTTTAATCTATCAGTCAGATTTAACGTTTGTATTTTTTCTTTTACCTATATTTTCAGGTAAGCACTTTATACGCAGAAACACATACCTGCAAGCCAACATTACGCAACCGGGAAGATACATGTGGTAAGAGTGTATAAACTGTACGAATAACGACAAAAAAAAAAAACGAAAACATTTAAATATGTGTCCATTGCCCTACGGTACGTGATGTGCATGATTGAGCCCATCGCCTTCCGTACGTACATACATACGTTCACTTCCGTTTAATGGCATACCAAACGGATGGATGATAAATATTTAATAAGAAAGTGATTTATGGCCACTTTGATAAAGTATTGTGCAAAGGGCTGTCTTTCGGAAATGGAAGGGCGCCTTAATAATTATATTTGTCAGTGACACCGAGAGTGTAAATATATTTAATGTACGAGGGGCGATCAAAAAGTAATGATAATCAATGTATAATACAACATTTATTCTTTCAAATTAAATTTACTTTTCTACATAATCTCCTAATAAGTTTATACATTTAGTCCATCTCTTCTGTAAAGCTTGTATTCCATTTAAAAATAAAATCGTTATCTTGCTCCTCGAAAAACGCTTGCCATCACTTCAATATCATCGGCAAATTTCTGGCCTCTGAGGTGTTCCTTGAGGCAACGAAAGAGATAGAAGTCGCTGGGGGCTAGGTCTGGAGAATAGGGGGGGGTGCTCAACCAATTCGAAGTCCGCTTCCCGTATGGCATCCAACGCAACTTGAGCTTTGTGAGAAGGTGCGTTGTCTTGGTGAAACAAGACCTTCGCACACAGTTTGCCCCGCCTTTTTTCCTTAATGGCTTCCCGCAACTTTCTTATTTGTTCTGCATAGTAGGAGCCTGTAATACTAGCTCCCTTCTCCTGATAATTCCCTCGGCATCCCAAAAAACAGACGCCATAAGCTTGAAACCTTGAACTTCTTAAGGGTCGGTGAAGACGGTCTTTTCCAGGCCATAGACTGTTGTTTAGTCTCGGGGTCGAAGTGGTTTCATCCATCGTTACAAAACGAGTGCAAAAAGCCGCCGGATCCTTTTGATATTTTTCAAGATTCGCTTTGAAATGGGAAGTCGCTTCTCTTTTTGTTCGTCGGTCAACATTCTTGGGACCCATCTTGTGAAGACCTTCTTCATGTTCAAATCATCTGTCAAGATACTTTGAATGCTTCCAAATGAAAGCCCTGTGATCTTAACTAAATGTTGGATAGTCACTCGTCGGTCATCTAGCACGATGTCTTCGCGGGATGTGGATGGACGCCCGATGTTCGTCTTCAGCCGATGTTCTGCCCAGTTTGAAATCCTTACTCCACCTTGCAACTGTGAAATATGGAGGAGCAGAGTCCCCCAATGTTTCCACTAAGTCAGCGTGAATTTCTTTCGTAGACATTTTTTTTCAGGCAGAGGTACTTAATGACGGCTCTTACTTAATTTTTCTCCATTTTGATGTGATCTCTTCGAGTGCTCGTGTTTGAATGAATGTATCTTCCATAAAAGGTGAACTATTTATATGATTTTTTTGCTCGCTGCTAGTGAGGGTGAGTGAAAACAATAGATTTCACGTAATTAGGCCCTGCAATAATACCAGTTTGTCGTTACTTTTTGATCGCCCCTCGTATGCATAGACACATTCTAAATTTGAAAAATCCATTTGTTAGTAACAAATCTACTATTTAATGTCGTTCTTGTTAAAATTAAGGGTGTAGGTTAAAACAGTCGCTTTCATTATGCAAACTTTTCGAAAGAGTCCTCACGGTAACGTCTCGTTTCCTTTTAATGAATTTGCTCTAGAACTGAGCTTCAGCAGAGCAGGTTAAAACACTACCTTTTTGTAAGGGCACGTTCTGTCTTTAAAGGGCATTACTCTTCCCTTTTGCTTTTCATTACTCAGGTGTGCACATACATATTACGGCTATTGAAAAGGAACACGGACAATTTACATACTTTATAAGTCAATTGTACAGGGTGCGCATGGTATTGGGGACAAATTCAAATTGAAACGTTTTACACAACGTCAAGAGGCTACTTGATAATAAAATGAATCATTGTAATCTTCGTTAACGACAATAGCCTGTCAATCCTGGGCCGAATCAAATGCTCTTTAGTGATATAGACCGTGCTGGCAGTTATAGTATCCTTCAGTGAAAACATGTTGTTATGGATGTTTATTGGTCTCACGCTGAACTACGCCAGGGGATTAAGGTCTGGGAAGCTAGGAGGCCCTAAGTTAGGGATGATGTGGTCATGGACACTTTCGGCCATCCAATCCCGTGTCTCCATCGCGTTGTGTGCTGGAATATGTGTAGTCTGTCCCGGTGTACGCTATCAATCCAGGCATTCACAACGTTTTCTAAAACCTCGAAGTAGGCGGCAGTATTAACCCGAAATCTTTGAGAAGAAAAAAATGAATTGGCATAACATTTCCTTCATTGCTCACTATTTCGTGTACATAATATGGAGGACCTCAAGAGGTCCTAAACTGTTGATTTTTTGGTCTTGATCAACATTTGTTCGAGTTTGTTCAAAATACGCTTTGCACGGATACTTCTCTGTTCTCGAGTTTGTAGACAAGTCGGCGTATTAGGTACGTCGTAATGGCTCTCATTGGCTTATAAGGGTTTTCGTCAACGATCGCTTGTATTTGTCGAGTAATTTCCCTTGTTTTAATAGTGTCTGAACGTTCCTCATTTTTTTTACGCTTTGCGACAGATTCTGAATCGTGATGCTTTCTGTCACGCGTGTTAGCAACTAATAGGTGAAACATCCGCCTATCAATATATCATCAATCAATATATAAATATATAAAATATACATATAATAATATACAATATATAAATATTACAAAACAACATTTCCATGAAGTAACTTCGAAACAAATAACCGAAGCTAAGTTTGTTGTTCGTGGTTTATTGTTGTATTGATTGACTTGAGATTGCGAATTCAATACCTCCGTTCCTCATTCTTTTTGTACGCATCTCAGTTGGAAAATGTTCTTACGCCTTACTGACGGCACTGTCACTGGATATATTTATATTCGAATTATAGGGACACGCGAATCAAAGGGATTAATTACGTAATTCACTTAATGACCTTGTTTCGAATGCGTGACATACTAATTGGAGAGTTAACCTTTGTTGAGGCTACATGAAGACTATATATCTAGCATAAACTCATATTGATTGTTCTGGAGCAGTGTTTTTTTTTTTACTGTTTTGGTTTTGATTATAGATGGTGACTTCAGGTTTGCTTTCACACTTTACACAACCAACGTAGTGTTTTGGTATTTTTGTCTGTGCTTAATAACAACAATACATATGACATGACTAACAGTTTTAAGGTTTCGTTTTCGTGTATGACCTCAGTAGGCAACAACGAGTTAGTTTTAATCTTAGAATGTGTTTGGTTTTTTTGCAACGCCCAGATTTTTATTGGTATGTGTGAAGACACAGGTAACACTGGTCAACAAAATTTTGGATTAAAAAAGAAAGACAACTTCACATTTATTTTGATCTGATCTGATTTATGGATATACATACATACATACTTTGTCTTATCTCTTGCGTTCGCTATGATCGTTGGCGGCTCATTCCATTCTTCAGTATCTGTTTGTATGGGATCAAAAATAATTGTCGCGCCAGCTCTTATCAATCAGTAACGATTGTTGTTTAGACTACTCTATCTCACCCATATTAAATAAACCTTACTCATATTTGGATTTCGCGGAGAAAGCACGGACATTTCATTTCAGTAGTGATTCTTAAATATTGTTACGTTTAAAACTCAACGAAGAAATTTTACATTATTAGTAACCAAGTTATATGGCCCTTATACCTTCACCTCACAACACAACTCGCACGTGTTGCCTTTTGGACGAAACCGTCTGCCAAAAGACCGAATCCTCACAGTAACCTACATATATCAGAACACCACAAGAAGTAGTTCACGAAACGTAAGATCCTAACTTTCGTGAAGCTTCATTTGATTTACTACAATATCTCAAGGAGACCTCAGTGGTTTAGTTTGTGATCTAAAATTATCCAAAGACTTGGGGTTCTGAAAAACTTTGTAAAAGCAATGGAGCCATCATTAGTCCTGACTTTTTATATTTGAAAGAACCATATATAAAGAAAATATATTTGAGGCTCTGAACTTCCGAGTTTCAATTGGCCGGTAAATAATATCATTGGTCATGAAATAGACAAATTTCACCAATCAAATTATTAGAAAGTATTGTCGAGGAGCTCTTATCTGCCTTTAAGGCTTCGGGTTGTTACATGTTCTTATATCATACTTGTTCTAAAATATTGAGATCAAAGTTTTCATGTTACACATAAAAAATGTTTTTTGTTGACCAGTGTAATTATTAGTGATAAGTTCTAGTATTGCAATAGTGATGTAACTAAGAACTTAACTTATCTACGTAGGATTTCCAAGATCACGATATCTAGCAATGTATTTCCATTCATTAAGAAAAAATCTGGTTTCCTTTTTAATGTTGTTACGCCAGGTAATTTTTGGCCTTTTTTTGATTGGTATGGAAATAGTATATGGCATAGGCTTACAAGATTGAATTAAGATTTTACAGATTTTAGAAGACTTTCGCTATGGAATTTATAAAGACTATATGGTTAGTCAACCGTTAGTACGATTGTTCATCGATACTGAACCACATGAAATCCTTGTCAAAATACTCTACTTCAATTAATTCAATTTTGATTCCCCAACTCTGACTCGTTGGGAATTACCTTAGAAACCGCAGCCAAGTTAAAGACAGAACACAGTTCATTATATTAAACATTTAATGTTTTTTTTTAACTTTGCTTTCAATACTGATATCTTAAATTAAAAGAATCGTCTACTCTGCTCAGCGGATTCCAAGAGAAGAAGGAAATCTTCTTCGTTTCGACTTATAAGAAGTTGAAATAGGAGCAAGGCGAAAAAACAAAAAAACAATTCGTCTTATCGGAAACGTAGACTTGACTGTTTGTTTATGCAAACCAATCGAGTGCGGCGATAGATCTAATTAAGTACTCTTTAGTAGATGGCCTTGTATAACAATATGCTCACGGTCACCTTTTAACCTTTCTCAAAGCCGAAACTGGAGTCCCGCAGGGATCTATCCTGGCCCCTCACTGTTTTTTTCTGTTTAATAGCGATATTCCTGCCATTCTCAAGCACTGTAGGGTACATACGTACACAGACGACGTCGGATTATTTATCAGCTAACCATCTTACCTAAAAGTAGACACTATTGTGCTACTGCACGGTTAAAATATGGGGATCTACGGGTCGTTACAAGATGGTCATATAAAAAAAACTTATGGAAGCAATATCGACTATGTAAAGACTAGTAAAAACCTTGGAATCATTGTCAGTCAACAGCTTACGTGGGTGTTATGTCAAATAAAACACACGATTATGTGTTGTGCTAGGGTAGACTTTATTCCTTGACCAGTGTATCACTACTCTGAGATCTCCTGATCTGATGATGTACAGATGTCTTATGTTTGATGTATATAACAATACTTATACAAAGAACCTCGATACGAGTATGTGCAATATTTGTATATATACTTATATAATTAGTACAAGACTTCTATTACAACAGTGGGGAGAACTCCTCTCCAACTTAACAGGTAGAGTTTACGACGTCTTGCAATATTATGGTATTTTAGAAATTGTCTTCCAATGGGCATTAAATCAGTGCTCATCTATATTCTGACATATGCACTCCCAGTCTTCTGCGACCTTGATAGTCATAGCTAACGCAAGATAACAATTGTGCTAACAGCACAGCGCGTCATTCGCTGAAATCCTGCTGGCATGGATTTTCAAAGCTTCGTTAAATTTAGCATACTAATCTTCTTTTCCAGACTCAAATTGAGCAAAGGGTTTGCTACATCTGAGAGAAGTGGAACATTGATATTACCTAATTCTAGTTTCAGTTTCAGGGTGACAGTAAAACAGTTTTTCATTTACGTTAAGGCTAAGGAATTCACTTCCAGTTAACACTAGAAGATCCGATAGGATTCGTAGCTTAGACAGAATTTTAACACACCACTTTAGGATATTTTTATGAGTATCTAGGGTTGACTGGTCTGGCTACTTCTGTTTTTCTTGTATATTATAAATTAATTATTTTCTATGTCTTCCGTATCTTTTTAATCTGTTTAGTTTAATTATTTTTTTTTTAAATATAATTTCCTTATTATGATCGGTCTATAAAATTGCAGCTCAATATCACGCACAATAATCCCCAAAATAATAAAAACGAATCAACTTCAGTCGAACAGTTCAGACGTAACTGATTTCTTATTTGGTTTGTTCCTACCTTACTTATGAATAGCAATGAAATCCCAAGGTTAATGCCCTAGCCTGCTCAATAATATGTTTATATGAAGTGTTTATGAAAATCCGTAAGTATTTTCAGACTGCCTGGTAATTTCATTGATTATTCTGCTTGAACATTCAGTGAACCCATCCGATTTTGCTTTCTTATTGTTGCGCCTACTTTTCTACAATTGTAATTTGTGGTGTCGTATGTACATATGTACGATGTTAACAACCTCATCCGCCTTGTGAATTGAATCACATTTAAATCAATTGACTATCAGTTGATTGTAGATAACGATATTTCCTGATTAAACAAAATCGATAGCATGTGATGATCTCAGATATCTTTATGTTAAAGTTGACCTATATATTTTTCGCTGCAACAAAATATATGTAGCATGAACAGAATTGCTGTTCATTTACTTCTGGTAATGACGTGAACAGAGCTGGGCCCGTGTAGGTGACGACAGAATAGAAAAGAGCTAGCCATGCACATGTTCCACACTCTCACATCCGCAATTTCAGTAGGATTATGAGTAAACAATGACGGTATCAACGTCGGTAACGCAACACTTTATGGTTGGCTTTACCACCAACGAAGGTTTGAAAACGAGTGAAATTTAAAAAGATTTCGAAACGGCCATGATAAAATTGAGAATCAAAGCTCTTACGACGTCCGGCGATCAGCGTCAACGAAGATAATATTATATCGAATATAAACTTGCTGAAGATTATCCGTGCTATGATTGCATTCTACTATTACTAGATGTGACCAAGGCCCATTTGCGATATCCGCCTTACGCACAACAACATGCAGCCACATACAACGTTTCTTACTTAGTAAATTACAATGCCTACACACTTTAGGGTCGAGAATTGTCTCCACTGCAGGAGGCATTAGAGGAAAATGGATTCCAAAACGAAGTTGAGTTTGAAAAGCATGTGCGCAACTGGCTACTGAGGTATTCATATTTGTTCCAATGTGTCATAAAAGGATAAAAATACTTTCTATGTAATGGAGAATGTCTTGACGAGCGCCAAATAAAGCACTCCATTTGTATTTTGATTAATCGCGAATAAATTTATATTTGAATTATCCTTCCAAGTTGCGTATTTAAATTAAAGCTTAGTATAATTAAATTCCTATCATCTAACAAAAACAGTGCGCCTGTTAATTCACTCTGCTATTTTACCAAAATGATATTAAGGAAAATAGACTATGCTCTGGCGATTTATGGTAGCTCGCCAAAGTCAACACTAAAGATCTCACACATCTCCAATTAAAAATATCGGGGTATGTATTCATTTTAAAGGATTTTTTGGTGAAAATAGAACTTTTGGAAAGCCAATGACGAATCGATCCAACCTTCGACTGAAGTGAAGCGTATTCCAGAAGGGGCCTTCTGCATGTATGGCGCGAGGTCTGGACTGGTTGGCATGTGGGCGAAACTTCCCATACGATATTTTCTAAGTAAGGTTGCACAGTATGTGGTCGAGCATTGTCATGATGGAAAATCAATTTGTCGTGCCCCGTATACTATTCCGGCCATTTTTTCTTTATTGCTTTTTTCAAACACATCAATTATTTTTGGTAAAGAAGTCCAACGATTGTTTGACCACTTCTCAGCAGCTAATAATAGATCACTCTCTTCTGATCACATCAAACACACAGCATTACCTTGGCAACAGTTGGTTGGGCGGGTTTGACATATTATTTTCCGCGCTTGGGATCATCACAACAGATTTATCCCTCGTCGCCATTAATAATGGGGTACAAAAGAGACGGTTATGGCGATTAAGCAGCATTTCGGACATGCGAAATCGCCTTTCGAAGTCTCTCGGCTTTAACTCGTATGATACCCGATTCCCTTGTTTTTGAGTCATTCCCAATGCCTTCAACCGTCTAGAAAATGTTGCTTGGTCACCATTCTGCAACTTCTTGCGTTTGATACTGATCATCATCGAGTATTGCTTCCAATTCTACATCTTCAAACTTTTTTGACTGTTCCGGACGTTTCTTGCCTTCTGTGTTAAAATCAGAATTCTCAAAGGGGAGAAACCAGTACCTACAGATTGAAACGTGCCAGCGAAAGAGCATTGCGGGAAGTTTTACTGTACTTCTTAATAAAAGTCATTGCTTTCTTGCGATCTTATGGTGATCCTACTCCATTGATTTGCAGACGTTGTTTTCATATTGACAAATGAATACATACCACAAACTGAAGCCAGATGATGTAGCTAGAATATAACGCAGTTACAGCATGGTCGGATACGTATAGTACTAGTAGCGCTATCTCTTATAAATCTATTAAAATTAATACAGAGCGCGCCATCTCATATGGGTCGAAGTAAACCTCGAATAACTTCAACATTGTCAACCGATTTTCATATGTCATAGCATTTTGTCAATTCAGTATAATTTTAACCATGAATCACTTCACACCAAAAGAACGCGCGGAAATAGTTTCAATGTTCTTTAAAAATGAACGCTCGCTTGTGCTAACTCAACGTGTGTATCGTGCAAAATATCGTGATCGTGTTGCGCCCAAAAAAGATACAATTCGTCGTTGGGCCTCGAATTTTTTTCAATTTGGTTCTGTGGCAATCCCTCTTGAGCAACCCGTCCGCGGCGTTCAAAATCATCTATTCAGACTGTGAAGGCCAGTGTTCAAGAAGACCCAAATATGTCATATCGGTGCCGTTCGCAGCAATTAGGCATCAGTGGGACCACTTTGCGGAGAATTTTAAAGGATGATCTTCGCTTATTTTCATACAAAGTGCAGATAACTCAAAGAATCTTCCCACAAGATGAGCCACGGTGCTTGGCATACGCATAAAATGTCGTTGCAATGATTAATGCTGAGCCGGAGTTCTGGCAGCAAATTTTGATGGCCGATGAGGCATATTTTACGCTGTCTAGCTCAGTTAATAAACAAAGTTGTCGCTTCTGGGGCACCGAAATCATCATCACATTATTCACGAAGAGCCGCTATATGATCAAAAAGTTACTGTTTGGGCCGGTGTATGCGCTAAAACCATCATTGGGCCGTATTTCTTCAAAATTAGCGATACAGTGGATGGAGATCGATATCGATGGATGCTGGCCCATTATGTGGTTCCAGAAATGCGTAAAAAAGGCTTATTTCGCTTTTGGTTTCAACAAGACGGCGCCACATGCCATACTGCGGACAAAACAATGAACCTTTTGCGTAAGAAGTTCCCTGGAAGATTGGTGTCAAAAAAGGGCAATATTGACTGGCCTCCGAGATCGCCGGATTTGACTCCTCCAGACTTTTTTCTTTGGGGATACTTGAAAAGCAAGGTGTATGCTTACGGGCCAAAAACAATAGAATAGCTCAAAAGAAACATTCGTGCGGAAATCGCAGAAATTTCGACCGAAATGCTCGAAAATGTCATGGAAAATGCGCGAAAACGAGCCCATTTTTGCATCGGCAATAAAGGCGGTCATGTATGTACATATGTTAATTGACATTGTTTGAAAAATTAATCAAAATAAATTGTAAAATCGGTTGAGAATTGGTGAAGTTATTCGAAATTTACATCGACCCATATGAGATGGCGCTCGATGTACTTATACCCAATAAGCTATCGACAGTAGAAAATCATTAAATTATTCCTTCAGTCGGATTCGATCATCAATAACGTCAAAGAATCTTTCAAATAAAAGAAATGAAAAGCGAATTCCAGGCGCAATCGAATACATTTTCCGATCTGGCACAGAAATGGATCTACCATTCCAATCTTTTTCCAGGTCATCAATGTCATCCACAGCGTTCTAGTCATTAACAAGTGACTCAATGAAATTAAAACCCAATGACCTGCAAAAAGAACACACGCTAACTACATTTCAAGATTTCTTGAAAATCACAACAAGGCACAATACGTATCCAAGAAATATTGCCTAATTTTGCTGCAGGCGCTAAAAATATACCATACGGGAGAAAAATGAATAATCAAAGGCAAACGTGAACACAAAAATCAAGTCGCGTCAATATATGACTTTCTTTTCTTCTATCCCCACAACCTAAAAATCATTGGATACCAAATCACACGGGGATAAAAAGAAACGAACAAGCCGACAAACCTGACATTCTAGTTGACTATCCTCAACATTCAAACTGCAAGTAGTTAGCAGAACCAACTTCAGAAGTATGCTGATATCTAAAATAAAATGGGATCGTTATGGACCACCACTACGCTACTGTTAAGCCAACTAAAAAAACCTCCTATCTACCCTCCAAAAGCAGCCATCGCATGTCCTGCCAACGCGTGGGACATACAACACTTTCTAAACAATGCTTTCCTTGTTCTCCCTTCCTCTCCTAAATGCGATCAAGCCTTAACAATATCCCACCTTCTTGGTCCGTGTCCCTTATATTATAACCTAAACCACAGCCATGGCAACCAAGCTATATTAAAAACGTTAACATTAAAAAAAATGTTACAGCAAAATGTCGCATATGGAATATTATAGCGAAGGTATTCGTGGGCATGTCGACGGACCAGGCCCTCGGATTCGAAGGGTTTTCGTCAACGATCGCTTGTACTTCTTAAATAAATTGCGTAGTTCTAGTATCTGAACGTTCTCATGTTTTTTCACGTTTTGCAAAAGATTCTGAATGAGCTGATGCTTCCAATTTACGGCGAACCTTATTTACGAACGATCAGACCATGTTCAGAAAATTGGATATTTCTAATTCATTGTGCTTCGCACATACACATATGTATACCGACGATGTCATTGTGTCTTTTCATTCCTTGCGCAAAGTTACAGTCCTTCATTGATGATATAATAAGAAACGCCACTAATAGGGAAGTCCTCAAATGCTATAGGCTCCCTTTAAATGATAAAAAGTGCGCTAAATTATATACTACTTCCGCCAAGTCAAATGGACTTTGCTCCCAACCATCATAGGTCGAGCGGTAAATGAACATAATTTCAGAATGAAATGTATCCTTCGAGGGTGCTTAGCAAAACAGTGTAACAAATATATTTTTTATTTTTTATTAAATGAAGCAGTCCTTATAGAAACCTTGGCCACAGTTTATTTTGAACTGAGTCGGTCTCTGTAACGATTTTCATTTCGGTAAGAACACAACAGCGGTAGGAAACTATCTGCTGCCAATAATATTAGATCCGATTGATCTGTGAGAAGAGAAACAGAATCGTACATGACAGTTCCTTCAATAAGCTCCTTTTCGTACTTTTTATGAGTTGTAATTCCAATAATATATTTAGCTTCACACCTAAAAAGTACATAAACCCCCTCGAAAAGAAAGAAATTATAATTAATATTCCTCATTTACGTATATAATTACGTCTATGTTATCCAGGCTGATTGTACAATCCAAGAGTACAATTAATCAATTTGAAACACCTCGTTTTAATTGCTTCTCCCAAGTACTTTATTCAGATTACTTTCATTATCGTCGTTAACACAATTTCGTTGCAACGGATTCAATTGGATTCGGAAATTACAAAAAAAAAAAACTGTGGAAAGTACGAGGAAGCAAGAGGGTCTATAAGTGATTCTTGACCACAGTTGACTATATAAATTATATTGACCATTTGTTATTCTCGCAATCAATATTAGTCTATTGAACTTGCCACCAGAACAATAGACTCTGAACGTTTTATTTCAATGCCAATATTTTATGCGCAGGGACCAACTAACTGGGAGAGCTTAACGGCAGCAAAGAGAAGAAAAGAAAATTCGATAAAGTCACTAGCTTCCGTGAGTTGTAATTTTTTATTGGAATTTTATCTCTATTATCGGTGCGACATGACTGAGTGGGTAATGACTTGACCTCTGACTCTGATGAAACCGGGTTGAAAACCCGTCAGCACCTAAGCTTTTTGAATTTCGCCTTTCAGAGTCGGAATAATTAAAACGATTTTCTTCGTCTGAAAATGTTGTTTTAAGTCAGGCGATTAGGTTTTATTCCATTTTTGTTTCATATCATTACTGTTGCTTACATTCATACAATTACGAGGTTTGTTCAAAAAGTAGAGTGTCTTTTTATTTCTCTCGAAAAATACGAAGGGTGGTCTAAAAGTAATGATAATGAACATAAAACACGTTGATTATAGTTTAAAAAAAAAAAAATAATTTTTCTACATAGTCTCCTTGGTTAGGTGGCTTCCCTCCGTAAAAGCGGTGGGGATCACTTAGACCAAGAACGGTCCATTGTGCTACCACTTGAATCGGCTAGGTCACTGTTACTCTTGTAACCATTTTGAGTGCTGAATAAAATTCGATATTGGGTAGATCTCCGTGATCCGTTAGTTCATTAAGGAAATATTTTCCCAGAAATCGTCTTCTTGAGGCGGCTAGAGAAGGGCAATTGCATTGGAGATGGGATGGAGATTCTTCTTCTTCATCATGACACCTACGGCAGGTGTCGTTGTATGGCAGTTCTAATCTTGCAGCATGTTTCCCTAAGGCGCAATGTTTTGTTAGGACTCCGATTAGGCCGCTTATAATCTGCCTGCGTATTTTTAGTAGTCTTACATTTCTCGCCTCGGAAGTTTCCTTAAGCCAAGGAAAGAAGTAGAATCCATTGGGAGCTAGATCTGGCGAACAGGGTGGTGTTCGAGCAGTTCGAATCCCGTTCCTAGAATGGCAGACGTCGCAACTGCGGCTATGTGAGCCAGTGCGTTGTCCCTTTAAAAGTCGATTCGTTTTTTCTTTTGCTCGTCGGTTAACATTCTCGATGTCTATCGCGCTGAGACCTTCTTCATATGCAATTGGTTCGCAGGGATTCTTTGGCGTCACCTATAAGCCTGATGGTCACTCTTAGATCTGCCAACACATTCAACTCCTTAGAAGTTATCTTCAGTGAAGGACTAGGATAACCTTCAGTGCTCCAACTTAAACTCGTTCCAGTGTACTACTGTGGCATATGGAGGAACAAAATAGTTTCCAATCGTTGGAGTAACTTATATCGTTAATGCTTGCTTCAAGATACAATATTTCCAAGGCAAACACCTAATACTCCCAATAGTTATCGTCCTTAGCAAAGTATTAGAAAAAGTAATAAAAATAAAAAATCTGGATTCTCTTGAGTCTACCAATGTCGTGCCAGACCAACAATTTAGTTTCAAACAGGGTTATAGCACCAACCTCCAAATTTAAAGAATTTGAAAACATATTAGAAAAAAAAAATAATAATGCAAAACAGTCTACGGGTCTAGTACTTTTGTACGTTGAAAAGACTGGAAAAGCATATGGCATGACGGAATTCTTTATAAATTTAATTTCATAAAACACTGGTTTTTTTATTGCGTTGAATATGTCGAATTTTGTGTTAGCGGAAAGTTTTTTGCTTTAACTAAAAACTTTAAAAAAAAAAAAAAGTGCAGCTAAAGCATATCGGATGGCTGCCTCAACTGATAAATTGTGTAGAGGACGGTTTTGACGTTTTAAGAATGGCGATTTCAGCGTTGAAGACAAGCCTCGCTCTGGACAACCGAAAAAATTTTAAGACAATGAATTGTAGGCATTACTCGATGATGATCCTTTTTGGAGCTTGTAGGTTCATTGGGAGTAACTCAGCAAGCGGATTTCTGTGCGGTTAAAGTCAATGAGAATGATTTAGAAACAAGGCAATTAAATTAAAATCATAAATTAAAACAGAAAGATATTGAGAGGCGATTTTCACTTACGAGCAGCTGATTCAAGGCAGAAAAAAAGTTCTTTACATCGGGATATGACGGGATGAGAAATGGATAATCTACGATAGTTCTATTATCGAACTCACATCAACACCAAAGCAAAATTTGAGTTCGAAGGTCGAACTTATGTGTCTTATGGGTCTACAGGTGTTGTGTACGATAGGGTGCAACAATCCGTCAAAACCATTACAGGTGATCGGTATATGCTACAATCAATTCCTGTGAGCCGTACATTACGTGAAAAACGGCCAGAGTGCGAAGAAGGACATGACCACAATAAAAAAAAAATTGACCGAATTAATTTGTATTTCCAATAACACACTTGCGCCAGCGCTCGCAGTATTTTCGATATGCGATTTTTGGTACATAGGTTGCTATTTAGATTTTGAGCCTTGGCAACACTAAATGTTTAATGGCACCAACTGACGTTCCCAATTTAAAGTTTGACCTTTGTAACATTAACTTTCTTCAGAAAATTTTATCATTTCAGCACAATTTGTGTTGTTTACAGTGATTTGCAAATTTTGCTTCAACGAAAAAATGAAATTAACTCGTGAACATTTTCGTGCGATGATTTCTTACGATTTTCGACGTGGATTATCAAGACAGGAGTGCATAAATCAACTTATTTCGACTGTTGGCGATGAAGCCCCATTCTTGGCCATTGTGAAGCGCTGTTATAATGAATTTAATCGTGGTCGCAGTTCGCTCAGGGATGAAAGTCGTGAAGGTTGACCAAAATCATATGACACTGATATTGCAAGATCGTCATGTAACTTATCGTGAGATTGAGGCATCCTTGGGCTTTATTATGACGAGCATCAATAAGATATTGCATGAACATTAAGCAGTGAAAAATATTTGTTCGCGTTGGATCCTGTATAGTTTGACAAAAGCTCAAAAAGATGCTCGTGTTAATTGGTGAAAGGAAATGCTCAAGAAATACAATCGCCAAATCCGACAAAAGTGATTCGTGTGCAAAAGTGTATTGATCATCACGGAGAATACTTCGAAAAACAAAAAAAAACATTTTTGATAATAATTAACTGTCTTTTCATTATTGGGCTCAAAATATAAATAGCAACTCTCGTATAGACTTTTGCTCTTCCAGCGATGAGGTGGCAAATCTCCCTTTCATGTGTCTTTCAATTTTGGGAAAAGAAGAAAGTCGTAGGGTGCCAAGTCCGGTAGATACGGTGGCTGCGGCATGATTACGGTTTTAATTTGGCCAAACAATTACAAGCAACGATGACTGGGCATGTGCATTGTCGTGAGCAACAGCCATGAATTTTTTTTCCCACAAATCATAGCGTTTTCTTCGCGCATAACTTCAAGCTAATTGCTTATTGACTGTACGACCTTCCAGCAAGAACTCATGATGAACCTGATGATACTTTTCCGTTCTTGGCTCCTCTGGTCGCTTCCATTGAGGTGACTGGGGTTTGATTTCGATTTCCTAACCGTATATACATGTTTCATCACCAGTGATGACTCTTTGCGATCTAAAATTAAAATTCACTCCTTTAAATCTGAATCGTCATTCACATCATTGAACAGCTTCGAGCGTCCATGCTCATTCGACGGTTCTTTTGGTTCAAATCTAGCAATATCGTTACAAAATTCGCTGACACACCCATGAATGCCCAAAATATATGAAAAATAATACATGCCACTGGTCAACCGGCATGTCAACATCCTCAGCAACTTCTCTGATAGTTATTCGATTGGGTTTGTTGAAAGGTCTTAACTACCCACATTCGCTTGAATAAAACTTGATTACTTTAGTTGCTGACGCGGTGGTCGCTTGTTATTTGACGATTCTCACAAGCGTAGCGAAAAACAATCAAGTATTGGAATACAACTTGGATATGACAATCTCCAGTAAAAATGAACTTAACTAAAAAAGATCTTCAGCCTGTAGTTTGCATCTCAATTTATGATGTACCTTACTAACGTAGTGTAAATCAAAGAGCACAATTGCTTTATGCCAAGAGCTGTGCTCGATCATTACGATACAAAAAAAAACCGAAATGACATTATCTCATTTTCTTGAAAATGTCTTTGTACCTTTCGTGCAAGACTTAATGAGTACACAAGGGCGATCATCCATTAAATTGGTTTTCTTTTAAACAATTTTCCTTCGAACATCTTCCACGAATCAGTGTATTTTCCGTCCCTGCTTCGTGCTCTGTGGAATACTTAACATTCACAAACCACTTGTCCAGCCAAGTCCAAGACTGCTCAGTTCACTGAAACTCCAAGCGTTCAATAAATAAAAAGATTACGCTACAGTTAATTTCTTCCAATAGCCGCGCTGCAATGCACTTGACGGCAATCAACCAGCCACAAACATCTGCAGAAATTGAACTCTGGAGCACACGCGATTATTATGAGGTATCGCAGAGGAAACCATTGAAATCCTTAGAAGCCAGCCCGATGATGCCTGTTTTTCTCTCGCAACCTGTCTCTAAACATTCGAATGAATTATCGTTAGCACAATAAAAAAAATTAAAAATTTCATCACCGGCGTTTGTAGATCTGTTGGGGCAGTGGCGTGTGGTAACTCCTCTCATCGTCTCGTCTTGCATACATGGATACACAACAACGGAGAATACAAGTTCTGCTATAAACAAGATTAATAAACACAAATAAGAAAAATTATAGCAACTCCACTCCAGCAAAGAAATGAATGATTCCGTGTTCGACTATCTTGGCGTCGCGTCGTCCAGAATAATAAAAAACACTCGCAGCAGGCGCGCCAACTATTATACAAAGTCGTCGGACAGCTTGTTCACTTGCTAACCCTCGATGATTGTCTCAAGAAGCTACAGTATCTATCTCTATTCACTTGAAAAAGCACTTTTATAGTACAAGCAGCTGTGTGCTACGTCGAGCTATTCTGTGTACATCATCTGTTGAACGGATTGTGCGTTTCAGTCGCTGACTAGCTGCTCCTCAAAGACGGTGCATCGGTTCGCGTGGAAAAGATTGTTCGCTTGCAACGCCCTATTTGATCATTGTCGTGCGGTTACTCATCATCGTCGCCATCAGCCCTTATACCACACACCTCAGTTGGAATTCGTACCGGTCGGGTCTATTGTCGTATTTTCGAAAAGCAAATAAACACCACGGATGCTAACAAAAATTATCAGTGAAAGTGCTTTCTTATGCATTTCCCTCGTCTTAGCCCTTTTTCCGTATACATACCTTCTGTCCGCCGCAAAGTGAAAGTTCAATTAAGACGGGAAAAAGGTGGTGTCTTAGGAAAGAGAATTCAAAGTGTTGCTGCAATATTATCTTTGTGTTATTTCCATTTGAATGGGAGTATATCTGTTTGGATTTAATTTGGATATCAGAGAAAAGTCGTCTTATGGTATAGAACAGCGCCGTTTCAGTGCGAAGAATGACGTAATGCTGAAAATACGTTGTGGTAAATAAAAGAGGCGGTGAACGAGAGGGAGAGGAAAAAAATGTTGAGTTTGAATACCGCGAATTATGTCAGCAGCGTTAAAAACGTTCATGTTTTCATGCAGGTTATATATAATTCTATTTGCGATGTTGAAGGTCAGGTCATTGGTACGAGCCAGAGTGCTTGGACTCGCCTTAAAATCAACGATTTTCTTGTCACTCTTTTCTTGCTGGAGAATACTAATAAGTGGCGACGTTCAAGTTGTTTGCCAAAGATGGTTTAACGTGTACGTTTAGCTTTGGAAAGAAGTTGTCCATTTTGACCACACACCTATACGCTTCAAGTATGAATGTTTTGATCGTTGCTCCATCAATCGTCTCAACCGTCATTGAGACAGAAATTCGCGTTTATGTCATTAGTTTACATTCGTAAATTAGCGAACTCGACGGAGAATATTTTACACGCTTTTTATGTTTTGTTTTCTGTTCGTATTTGTTATTGTACGAAATTGGTGGTTAGAAAATTCCCGCCTTGAATATGGCATGAATTTACATTTTTCACCGGTCGAATTAAGCAAAACACACTTCGTAATTTATGAGTGTACACTAACCACATACCGATTTGACAATAAGTTTACTTCTTTAATTTAGTTAAGCACATTCGTCCTTAACTTTTTTTACCAGTCATTTAAAATTCGGAAATTTAGAGGCTCGTTGACCACCCTGCGATAAGACTCCCTGTAATGAGTGTATTCCATGTCTCGTTGTTCTGTCTTATATTGTCCTTCCATCTACGGCGCGCGTGGTCTTCCTGGTGGTCTTGTTCCACTCATTATTCGTTTCACTGTTCGCCCACTGTACATTCGTTCTACGTGTCCTGCCCATCTTATCTTCGCGATTTAATTACTCGGACAATGCTTGGAGCTGAATAGAGTTCCTCAAATTTTTGATTATGTAGTTTTATCCACTTGCCTGTTTCTTCGCCCTGATTTCCACCCTACACTCTCCTTAAAATCTTGTTTTTAAAGACTTCCTCCTTCTTAGTCATAAGTCTAGTATCACATCTGTATTCCGTACTGTCACTGGAATTATTGTGGTATGGATTTTGGCATTGCCGTACCAAATAGTTGTTTTTAATAGTTCCTTCGTCGCGAGCCTTTTATTTATTTCGACCTTTATATTGTTTTTGACAGTCAATGTGATATCCAGATATTTAATTCTTAAAGCGCATATCGAGGTGCGTGGCTTGGATCGATATATTTGGTTTCCTCGTCATTTACTTCTAAGCCTACTTTCTTTTCTGTCATTATTAGACTTTCTACAAATGTTTAAATTTAACTTAAAAATATTTAATATGTCTTACACCTCTATTCTATTTTCGTATGACATTTGAAAGCTGCATAATTGTAATCTTAAATATAATCATGTTGGCTGGCACTTGTGTCTTTCGTTTTGAATGACACCCTCCTGATTGCGTCTTTTAGCGCTCACCGCCATTGCGGTACTAGGACGGATGAGCTCATGATCACCGTCAACGTACCCGTTGCGATTAAGCCGTTTATCCCTGATGCCCCGTTGGCGTTGGTACTCCCTATATTTACCTTCCCTAATTTGCACGACCTTTCGGAATCGGCGTGGTATCTATAATTGGGGTAGTAAGCCCCGGAGATCAGGTTATTGTCGTTGGTCATAGTCCTTGCGATGTGCTTTCGGGTCATTGCAACAAGAAAATTATCGATTAATTTAAACCTGCTCCGTCGTACAGGACCTTATTAGTTTAATACTTAATAAACTAAAACAGACTCTAAGGCACTGTGTCTCAAATACACGAATGTTTTCATATAAGATGGCGCTATATTAAACCACACCTAACAACCATACGCGATGATGGGCCTTATTTGTAGCATATGGTTTTTACCCTGCGGTCAAATTGACTAGGTGAAATAGATTCCTTGTCATACTTTCTTAGCTTTTTAACGCGAGCGTCTATATGTCTATTGGAATTCCGATACTGGTTAAGCTAAGTATAGAGATATCTAACCGTGTTTCTCACCGCGCATGCTTGTCCATGTTGCGGCGAATTTCTTCCTTGTATACTTCTTTCTTCTTCCTGCTATTCCCTGAAGCCCTGTACAATGGAGTCCTATACAGTATCGTTTCCGACTTTTGGAAGCTAATTTGGAATTTACAATCATCGTAATATCTCTTAATATGATCAAAGTCATACTGAAGCATTATATTGATGACCTACATTTTTAGACCTGATCTGTAAGCCATTGAATAGTTAAGAAACCCTTTAAGATCCCTTGTGTAGATGCTAAACAGTATCGTATACCTAATCGCTCTCTGTTATTGTTAATATCAAAGATCTTGCTCGAAGTAACGTTATCACGATTAATAACAAACTTCTTTCCCATATTCATTACGTAAATCATCTAAAACAGGTGATTTGGCATTCTTAGTCTGGTGAGCTTTTAGAACAGACCTTCTAACTATACGGTGTTGAAGGCCTTTTCAACGTCGATCCAGTAGATTGTTTTGCCTTATTTTACTGAATGTCGGAATTATTATCATACCACGCCTTAAAACAAAACTAGCTTTGCGGTATTATTTTCTCTTCCTCCACCCATTTGATCAGAGTTTTGTTTACTACTTTTTTTTGAAACCTTGCTAACATTCGGAGGAAACTACATACTTGTAATTGATCGGATATAACCAGGTTTTGTTCTTTGCGTTTTTCAAAGCGCTGAATATTGCATATTTTTCAGAGCTTTGTCGAATAATTACTGCTTCAACTGGCAGGTGTCTGCAAACGACGTTAGGGGTACCCTCTATTCTCGTCAACTTTTTATTTTTTAATGAGTCCAGGACACACAGGAGTTTATCCCTTCCCGCAAACAAAATGGTTGTAATTCGGTTATTGACGACAATGCCATTCGCAAGATTTTCATCATTGAATACGGTGAAACCCTCGTTCTCAGATCGCCAATTCTCTGTGCAGTTCAAGAAGGCCGCATTTTTAAGCTCATAATCGTGGTGGGCAATGCTGTTCACCGTGTATTCAAACTCAAAAAAAGTGCCGATCGAATTAATTCTTTCCTGTGAATCCTCGACCACAAAAAAGCCGTCACCAATAATGATATTATCTGGGCTTATGCCCAGGTTATGGAATGTCGTTGTATTGTCTGCCGTTCGGGGGATTCGAACATAGGGGATCTCGTTATGATCTCTTCTCCTAAATATTTTATTTATTTTAAGGAACGAATTTTTCTTTTTTTGTTGTTTTAGTCTTCATGTCCCCAACATAATGTGCCGTTCTCACCCATTTTGGATATTTAATTTTTTTTTCACAGATAACGTAAGTTGACCGATATCCGACCACCTTCCTAATTCCGACCACTTTTTATTTTTGTTAATAATTATTTTTTGCAAGTGTTTATGCTCAAATATTCGAAGTAGCGAATAGCTAACTTTCATATGTTGAATTTATAATAAATGATTAATAACGAAAACTCAGTTCACTGTAGAAAATCATCTGAAAATCCTTAAATTTGGAGTATCGATTTACACTATTTATAAAATAGTTTTCAAGATTTGAGGTGAAAAAGTTTTACTTTTACGTTAGTATGCATCTTTAACTTTAACAAGATACGATGATGATTAATCATTACCTTACTTTATTAAAAAAAAAAACAAGAAAATGTTGTGGTCGGAAATGCAACAACGGAAAAATGCACTTGACCATATTTCCGACCACTGGTCGGTAGTAGGCAAATGACGGGATTTAGGCTATTGACCTATTTCCGACCGGCTTAGGTAGTAGTACGCGAGTCTTTAAGTATTTTTGAAATATTCGTGTACTTATTATTTTGTTTAAGGAATTATCGACAAAAAAATTCTATAAGATATGACGGCACCAATATATATTTTAATAATATTTTCTCGTTGGAGAATAATAAAAATTGGAATAGCTCTAGCCAAGTGAGATTTCCGTGAGATACGACGGCGCCAAAATTGTTGGCGCTGTTGTTAGCCTAATGATCGGTTATTTTTCCAAAAACCAAATGATAAATAATTTTAAGCTGTCTTCTATCCAGGACCACGTGTAACATATTTGAAAGTGTGCATTGAAGAAGTGATAACTCCGGACTTAGTTAATAGTTTATTACGGGCTTGTGGCATTTTCCCATTTGACGAAAATGCTATAGACTATTCTAAATTACTGAAAAGTATTAACACTCCACCACGTGAACAATTAGTAATTAATGGGGATACTGATGTACAAGTGAACAGTGACAATAGTGAGAACTTCACCGATTTGCAATTAGCACAAGAAATTGAAAAAAAACACAACCCAAACATATTATCACCGTTCAGTCTGCCCAGGGTGAATGGAATGGTGAAACAGAGTATGTAGCATTTTACAATTTTTGGCATAATTTAAAGAGGATTCAGCACACACCACAACCCCACAATGGTCCAGGTGATGTAAATATAGAAAGTGAAAATGAAACATTATTGATGGAAATTGATATCAATGATGACATTTGGAAAAGGAGTAATAATTGTATTGAAGCTTCTATCAGCCCGGACGGAAACATTAATATTATTATGCCGATTGCAAGAAATGTCGAAGAAGTTACACCTACCAAAACTATTGAAGATTCTAACATCACTCATTATACTACTTAAACATGCACTTTATTGGCTAGAACTCCACAAAAAAAGAAGAAAATAGAAAAGAAAATAAACGAAAACACACCAAAAATGATACCAACCGTGGCAACTAGCGATGAGTATATGGCATGCCAAAACAAAATGAACTTGGAATAAATTGAAATTGTTGAATCCAAGAAAAGCAGAACTGAAGAGAGAGCTAACAAGATCAATCAGAAATTAGTATTTGAAACAGAGGAGCCAAAAAAAAAAAATTGTCGAGCCGGAGTCATGTTACAAAATTGGAGATTTCGTAATTGTCAACTACGAAGGAGAATATTTTCCGGGAACAGTGCTGGAAATCGTCGATGAACAATTTAAAATCCAAACAATGGCCATGAGTGGCCATTATTGGAAAAGGAGGACATTTGCCAATACTCTATAAATGAAATAGTTTATAAAACAGACGTTGCCACAAAGGTGGCAAAACGCGGGACGTATGATGTCCCTGAAATGAAATTAATAATAAATCAAAACAATGTATGTATTTAAAATAACTTTTGTAAATTTTAGAAGTTTTATGATAGTGTTATGTAATATTAAAGAATAACTTATTTATTGTTGTGACATGGAATTTTTTTTTTGTGAAATGTTCGTTTTTTTAGTCATTTTATAAATCAAACTATTTCTACATGTGTTATTATTTAAAATTCAATTATCAGCAGTTTTAATATATAAGTACATAGTTATTCTTAAATCAGCTCAATTTTGCAATCGATTTAATCTGGTCGGAAATAGGTCTAGTAGTGGTCTATAATCGGCAGTTCGGGTTTTAGTGGTCGGAAATACCGCCATGCGACCACCTCGAGAAACTGAATTTATAAACATTTTTTAAAAATATTTCTTATTAACATAAAATAACGGTTGATAATATTTTGAATGTTCGAAACATTATACTTTAAGAATCCGTTTTTAGAAATTAATTTCGTTCAATAGTTTTCTCACATTAAATGAAAGAAACGAGAAAGAAGTTCAGTGGTCGGAAATAGGGGAGTTTACGTTATAAATGTTAGATGTGTTTTGGTGTGTGCTCGGCAATTGTTTGCTATTTAAAAAAACCGACATACATAATTTTTTTTCAAATATTTTCGGAATGAAAGGTGTGTCAGCGAAATTAGTCCCGAAATTGCTAAATTTCGACCAAAAACAATATCTTGGGCTCCGTGTAACTTTATTTTCTTCCCCAAATATTTGTCACAGCAGCTATATTAAAAAGCACACATCAGAAGTGCGTCGAGGGTGGGAACAGAGGCTCCTGCTATCTATTGAAAATTAAACGCAAATACAAAAACGTACAAACACCTTAGATGGCTTTACATCTCATGAAGAGCCAAAGCCAGCCGTCATCATGCATAGGAACCTCAAAACCAAGCTTTCGCAGTTTGTCACTATCTATATTTAGGAGAGCAGCTCATAGTAAATGATTCCCTGCAAAATCCCATCACAGGAAAACTCTCCTAGCCATCAATTCTAGTTCGGCCATCATTTGCACCGGCTTGCTGCAGGATGCACTCTAGTCCGTGTATGACCAGCCGAATTTTGTTTCAATCTCCTATGCTGTGTGTGATTACTATTTTTTCTACATAAGGGAAAGTAACTCACTATTTATTTTCGATTCTGCACAGAGAATTGCAAGAGGGGTTTTTGCTGGTAATATTGAGGAGACACACCACGAAATACTATTTCAATAACTTATTTGTTACGAGATTAAAACACCGCGTCGGCGTCAGAAATCAACACAACCATCTCGGAACCACGATTCCCACCAATTATATGTTGATATAATATTTGCTATTGCCTCAAATCAAATATGTAGCATCAGATGACGAACAAAGCATTTACAACTGGCCGTTCTTGGATAAACAGATAGTATATTATTACATTATCTTATTTGAAATTCTCAATAAGGTGGGGAACAAAATATTTTATTAATTTTTAATTGGCAATTGAAATTAAAATGTTAATTTATTTTCTAGTCTCCTTAAAAAAAAAATTATATTTAGTTGTGGAGAAAAATACTTACTTGTAATCTAGCTCACATTAAGTAGCTACGCCACTGAATCGTGCTATGACGTAACAGCTGCGAGCCTATTATCATAGATTCTTTCTTTTGTTTCGTATTAGTTCAATAAATGAAAAAACAAAAAAGAAAAACAAAATCATCTTTATGCATCATGTGAACTTAATGTAAATTTCAATAAAATAAAAAAGTTAGGCGTCATGAGTCTTGATACAATAGCCTGCAGCAACAGGGAGTGGCAGACAAGTGCAAACAGAGGAAAATCGTATAATCTGAAAGAAAAACCCGGAAAATATGTCGCATCTTCAAATAACTACATATGCATATAGTATTCTGAGATTTTCCATAGAAAGTGAATAGGTTAGCTTGTGTAAAGCCGTGTAGTGAAATTAAAATAATAAAAACTTCTCTAAGGTAGTACAGGAAATACCAAAATCAGTTTCTGAATCGAATGTGTCAATATAAATACGATGAAGCAAACAACACCAGAAGGCCAAATGACATGACCAACACAACCTTGTTTACTTCTAATCATTATAAACTAGAATGAACACAAAAGATAATTTGCATGCATTTTTGTACACTTGCTCTACAATAAGTGGACTAACCCCTGACAAGTCTTTGCTCCTCGCCATTCAACACATTTGCACTCCCACACGAGTGAGTGTCCATTAAACAATATAAAAAGCTTTAACCCACGGCTGATTTCACACGTTTACAAAAAATGCAAATATAGAAAAAAGGTTATTACATCTACAAGTAAATGTGGTGAACCTGCTGGTAATGAGGCGGGCTTATACATATATTGTAGTCGCTCAGACATTTTTTACAAGAGTAACAATAAAGCTTACATTCGATTAATAAAGTTTTTTTTTTTGTGAACGTTAAACAGAATGACATCATGGGAAGTTCATATTTTTTTTTGAAAAAAAACGTCTAAGCAGATTAATTACTTAAATAGATGTAGATAATTTTTGGGTCAAAACGTATTGAATTTAAATACAAGGCTTAGAAATCTTAAATATGTTAAGCCAGAGGATTAAGGAACTAGACAGCAATAAGAGTTTTTTTTTTCTAAATGAAAAGCCTCCGCACTAATAAATTTGATTGCGACATTTTGTCTTCTTTGTACTGTAAATGTGTAATCATAAATAAGTAAGGTTTGCAACAAATATGAGTCGCAAATCAGAACCGGATAGAACCTTTTTAAAGCGATAGTTCCAGCTGTTATTGCATTGAATAAAAAAAAAAAAAGTTTTCAATAGAAATAACCGTTTAACGGTGGGCGGCATATACCTCAGAGAAATTGGAGCAGTCAAATGATACTGTTTAACGACATAAAATAGACCGCTTTGAACGGTCTAAAATAGGGAAAATTAAACGATTTCGAAGAAGGAACTTAATATTGTGTTAATTTTTGATTCTAGGCAAATATTTGTTTTTATTTAATTAAACAGCGTACAAAACATTCTTAAAGACTATTGATCTAACTCCGACCCTACTTAGCGGGGGAGTTACGATTATCATTAGAAAAAACTTTAAACATAAAATGATATACAGCGGCAATATGCGGAAGCTCAAGGTGCTAAATACCTGAATTATGTACGTGCATTCCTTTCAGAAATGGAAAAAGAAAGCATGTATTCAACCCAATATTTTAATCGCGCGGCTCGAGACACTTTTTCGATCCCTGGTCTTGGAACTCGGTGGAAAACTCTTACATTCTGACCGGTGATTTAAAGTCATTGGTGGGTTCTTTCGAGCATAGAGTGTAGAGTCAAGTTACTCGAAACGGATAGTCCGTCGTGTCTTAAGAGCGGCCCCTGTCTGGTTCTTATACTGCGTAATTCTCGACTGAGACTGTCTGACACCAATGAATGGTTTACTAACTGTCTACGGATATTCGTATACGAGAGTGACTATTGCGGATTTAGTGCCATAATCACAGTCCTAGATGAACTCTCAGAAATAGAGTGTATGACCAAACGCACTCAGACGTTTAAACGAAGCGCGACAATTGACGCATTGCACATGCAGAAAAATAGACTCCTGCCAGGACTCAAACTCTTGTACAGATGGTTTATCGACAGACAAAACTGGCACTTAATCACAGATAATAATAAAGTTTGCATTCAAATAAGAGTATTCGTGCTGTAAATTCCACGAGTTCTCGCAATGACATTCAAAATCCGAAACTTTCAAGAACGTCAGACAATCTATTACATTCAGTCGGCATTAATCCAGAGAGCGCCGTCTTGAATGACGATTTCTTCGTAATCGGGGATCCTCCAGAAAATGTGGCGACAGTGAAGTTGTCTTTAACATAGTATAGCATTCGCCCAAACCACAACTTGAAAAACAGAGGCTTACTTCAGTCAATAGCCTAATCTCCGGGGCTTAATACCCCAATTATGTAATTGTACCAGCACCTTAACGGGCTTGTCACATCAGAGATATTTTTCTATTAAGATAAATGTGGGGTGATCCAGAATGGATTAGCGGTATCGACAACTTCTACATTCTGATCCGCAATTCCGTGCAGTGTCGTTTCTCTACGAAAATAATGTTGCACTCCGTGAGCCTCAGGTTTAGTAGAGTCATTCATAAATTTTGAAAGGTCAGCCTCTTAAAGGCAAAACCTACCCAACGCCAATGGCAGGCTTACATAGGTTAGGATAGGTAAGATTAAGTTAAAGTCAGCTAACGCATTGGGAATTCAGTTTTAGTTTAACTTAGATTCAGAAAAAAAAAATACCAGATAGAAAAGCTAATTTTAAGCATTTTTATCTGGGGCATATGGTTTGGCACCTAGAAAAGTTGGCGATTTAAAGTCTGGCACAGAAAAATACATATTTATCAAATGTATACAAGTTCAGAGATCGGGATAATCAGTCTTATTATGATGAATATCGCTTATGAGCATTATGAACGTCATATACATAAATCATATGTGTCTTTTAGAGGTTTGGTTTTTACACTAGCAACACCGTTTCTACAGATTATCAATTTGACAGTTGAGAGTTGATTAGTAGTAAGTACGTTTTGCCATTTTGCGATGAATACGAATGCACGCAAATTGTGCTAACTTAGTTTGAAAACCATGATTCGGTTCGCCAAACTTATCGGAGGCCATGTCCATTTTATGGTCGACATAATCGTCCATCTGAGCAAGTGATTCGGAGCACGATGAATCGGTTTCGCACCACGTACACTAAGTTATTGCCGTTGTGAAGCACAGCGTTGAGATGAATCCGAGACAGTCGATTCGCCATCGTGCATGCATAGCAATTGGAGCTATGCCCATCCACTTTGTGGAAGATTTTACGGAAAGATCTTGGTTTAAAAGCTTATAAGATCCAGATGGTGCAAGAGTTGAAACCTCGCGATCATGCGCCGTAGATTCGGTGAATGGGCCAAAAACATGATTCAGCTTGATCCTCATTTGAGATCAAATTTGGAGTAGGAAAACTTAGAAGGCTTTGTCGAGACAGCCTAACAACCATTAAAACTCCGTTTATTGTCCTTTATGTGCTGGTGAAATCATCGGCCAAAATTTCTTTAAAGACGATGCTAGCCACAATGTTGCGGTCAATGGAGAGCACTATAGAAACGTGATTTTTGACTTGTTCGTTCGTCAATTGAATGGCATTGACATGACATAGCTTTGGTTTCAACAAGATGGCGCAACATGCCACACGGCACGCGACACCATCTATTTATGGCGGGAAACATTTGCTGAGCGCATCATTTCGCGTAATGGATCTGTGAACCTGTGATCTCACACCTTTAGATTACTTTCTTTGGGAATATGTGAAGTCACAGTTGCTCGATAAAATTGTCGAAAATTGGACTTCACGATTGCGCTTCATTCGAGCTAGCTGTGGCGCTTTTTCCCTTAATCATATTTAAACACTAATGTCATTCAGTTATCTATTAAATAAAGCTAATATAAATAGACATTAACATTAGCTTCAAGACTTTTATTTCATATTGAATTTGTATTCCTCTTAAAAGAGCACCCTTTATATTCACAATTGTTTTCCACATCACCCTTTCAATCCTAAGTAACTCAGCACAGGATTCGTTATGCATAAAAAACCCTAGGCTTATTCGCATACTTTTTTTTGACTAGTTTTGATTTAAAATGCTCATTCGTCTAAACTCTTATCTTCTTCGAATTTTCTTTTATGTTAATTAAAAAAGTTCAGAGGCCACACGGAACGTCAATTGTAATAAATAACATTAATTTCACATTAAAACCTATCCAGCCCTTTCTCATGACTGTTACTCTAACGTAAAAAAAAAACCGCACAACTGAACTAATTAACCACGAGTTAACAGTTAAGCTGACTTTGACCCTTTTATACACATATAAATATATGTATAAGGGAATAGTCACTTTTTTTTTTGTGAAGCAAGAATTAGAGATTACACGCAAGCTCTTTTAAATGCACCCAGGTCTTTGATCTTTTTTCTTTCTTAAAAATCATCAAAAGGAAAGAATGAAAAGAAACAAAAAAGTTGTTTTCAGTATTTTATCCGCCGAGTGAATAAATATGCATTTTATGCGATTGGTTGAGTGAATGAATAGTATTTGCACAGCCAATCGCCTAAAATTGGTAAGGAACTTATTGATTCTTCAAAGATGGGTTGCCCTTTAATCCGAAGGTGTTAACCTGTAAAATACAAATGTGCCGCTGTTGATGAATTTGTGAAGATCGTGAATTTCCTTCAAACAATATACAATACAATTTTACAGCTGCTGGTAATAAAATGGAGTTGGAGCCGTCCAATAGGGGAGAAATAGAATGCTCTCATCATTTGCATAGACACGCAATTACTTTGTTGAGTCTTTCTTTCCCGAATCCATCAAAGAACATTTTTAACGAGCTAGCAGTACTTGCTCCATGTAAATATAACGCTTGGTTGTTTTATATTGTTTCTGCTTTTGTCTATTAGGTTTTACTAATTTAATGAACCACTGAAGCATACGAGTACGATATCGCACGTAGAACATCAAACGCTCTCGGCTACCGTTGGCCTACAATTATGTAGTTAAAATTTAATTAGCGATTGTAAAGTAATCAAATAATTATAGAAGCAGCTTTTTAGACGATAATATTTAATAAGAATATCATCAACACACATCAACCACACTCGACCTCGTTTCTTGAATGAATCCTAATAAAGGTGAGGGAAGCGCAAGATGCAGCTTACAATATTTAATTTTCGACCTAAGTGTTAGGGTAACATGCGGTTAAGGTAAAAAAGGGGCCGCTTGAACCAAATTATCACTTCCAATCTCAGAAGTACATGCAATTCCAATTCAATTCTACTATCCAAATTAAATGAGGAAATGACTTAATGAAAACGCGGCAACAAACAACTTTGTCATTAATGAAAGAAAAAAAAACTTAGGGCTTTGAGTCTTACAAATTTTTAAAAGGGCACTCTAGATTGTATGTTATGCCTCGATCTACCTCACAAAGCGCTTTTCAATTTGAAATTGGCCGGTAACGTAACTGGAAATTTCAGAAGGGTTTCTCACAAGGGAATGTAATTTCTCCTCACTTTTTTGAATGACAGAGAGCTCACAGAGAATTCACAGATTGTTTCTTCAACATCAGTCATATTTTTGTTTCTTTATAACCTTAATGAATCTTTCCCAATAGCTTGATTGATTTCCATACCTAATTGATACAATAGAGCTTAGATACAATAATACACCACAAGCCATATGCAAATTCTTTCCCGGACATTTTTAAAGGACGGGGCCTACCAGTCGTCGTCTTAAAAATCCTTGGTAGAAGTAGAAGTCACTGGGGGCTAAATCTGGCAAAGAGGCGGGTGTTCGAGCAGTTCGAATCCCGTTTCTTGAATGGAAACCATCACAACTTCGGCTTTATGAGCCGGTACGTTGTCTTGATGAAACAGCAAGCCAGCTCGCAGTTAGCCGCGTCTTTTTTCTTTAATGACTCTCTAATTTTTTGGTCTGCGTAGTAAGATCCGGAAATAGTGGCTCCCTTTTCCAAATATTCCACCATAATTATTCCTTCAGCGTCCTAAAAAACGGATGCCGTAACCTTTCCCGCCGAACTCGATACTTTGAACCTCTTTGACGTTGGTGAGGAGACTCGCTTCAAAATTATCGATTATTGTTTGGCTTCAGGATCAAAATCATGGATCCAGGTCTCATCCATGTATACGAAACGTAACAAAAACATTTTCTGATCCGCTTAGAACTTTTCTCTAAATTGCTCAGATAGACGATTATGTCGATCATAAAATGGACGCAGGCGACGATAAGTTTGACTAACCGAACCATGGTTTTCAAAATAAGTTTGCACAATTTACATGCGTTGTTCTGGCATTAATCTACTCATCGTAAAGTAGCAAAACGTACTAACCACAAATCACCTTTCAACTGTCAGTTTAAATACCAGATCTCTAGAAAACACACATTTGGCGAGTGTAGAGAGATCATTATCAGAGAAGTTGTTGACGATATTGGCATATCGGCTGGCTTATGTCCTGAATTTTTTTCAGATGCTTTAGGCATGAAATGTGTGTCAGCGAAGTTTGTTCCAAAATTTCTAAATTTTAACCAAAGAATCGTCACATTAGCATCGCTCAGGAGCTGTTGAATGACGGGAATGGCGATCCAGATTTACTGAAAAGGGTCTAGTGGCGAAACATGGGTATGCTTATGACGTCGAAACCAAAGCCCAATCATCCCATTGACACGATCACAAAGACCAAGACCGAGTTATGTTGAAGTTTTGCGCCTTTTTCGTAAAGCAATATGAAGAAAACATCTCGATTTGTTGGTAAAAAACAGCACCGGAACCATGCTTGGCCTTGGCCACCTGCTACTTTTTTCTCTCCCTGAAAAAAACCAATGAAAGGACGGATTGATTACCATGATTGAGGAGACAAAGACCGTATCGCTAAAAAAGCTCAAGGATATACCAAAACATGCATTTCAGAAGTACTTCGAGGAAACGAATAATGAGTGGAGAACTAGGTATAAAAGAACCGCCAGCACAGCAACAGCACAGCGAAACATGGAAGGAACACAGTCATGACAGGGAGGCTAGACGAAGGGTGGTCAACGAGGTTCTGAACTTCCGAGTTCTTAATAAGAATAATTTCTGTGCCGCTCTTTCGCCAAACTCCTGAAGGACTGTCGTTACCAAAAATGTTGTATTTGCTCTCGTCGGTGACGACAACTTTCTTCCAAAACGTCAGATCAGCGGCTTGTTGTAGAAAAGCAAAGTCTGCGTTTTTTCATATTCGCGACACTTATAGCGACTTCTTTCTTAATGTTCTTGAAAAACATCCATGTCTGTTGAAAATTCTTTTGATTGTACGGGAGCTGACGTCCTTGCTGCATGTATCAGCGAGTATTTGTTTGATGGTGGGGCAATTAGTTAAGTGTTCAGAATGACCCTTTTATCCACTTTCTGCTTTTTTGTACCCACTCTGCGTGCAATATCTGCTAACGATTTACCTTCTTTGGAAAACAAATTTACTACCGCCTGGCAAAAATCTTGGATCGTTTTTATTTCTCCTTTGTTGAGTTGGCATGACCATTTTTTTTTTGCAAGAGATGTAAACTTATTGAGCACTGATACAAAATGATATACCCACTAGGCCAGAAGGTTGCAGATGAAGAAGGTCCATTCAGCCTCTCATCCCGAGAAAATTCTTTCAGAGCTCAGTTTGAGAGCGACGAACTCGACGAAGTCAAGTCGTTCATGGCGGCGCGGGCCAAACGGGAGAAGCGAGTATTGCCACTCTTCCTGGTACAGCTTATACCCAATAGCAAGCTGAAGAGGCTAGGGACCATTACTGCTTGAGCATTCCAGTCTGTAAATTGGGAAATGCTAAGAAGGCGAAGAAACATTTTACAATGCATCTGTTGCCAATGGTTCGTGCACGCTGCGTCGAACTGCGAAATATAGGTTCGATGCATTATATGTGCAAAGAACCAAAAGAACGAGGAATGCGATCTGACTCAGACAAGATCAGGTGTAATGAGCAGCACGAGTGCGTGCTTTGTAGGAACCAAGGACACTGCAAAATATTGGGGATGTCCTAAGTTCCAAGACATTGAAAACTCAAACCTGGCACGTAAGTGGAAAGCTGAGGAGAAACGTCCGGCAGGTCACTTTCAAACACCAGCCGTCACACCCCAAATGACCTGCGACCAAATGGCGACAGGTCTGAGGCAGAGGGTACAAAAGCCTATAGCTGCTCCCAATGCCTTAATGCTTGTTACCAAGATACCGGAGGCCGAGATGTTCCTGCGTTCAATATCCAAAGTCAAACCCTAGTGGACAGAATCTACTCATACACATATGTGCATTAAAACGAAACCCCGGGGCCTGACATATTTTGCAAACACTTCCTCACCCTACGGCAACATGATAATAAATTATCCAAATTTTATTATGTGAATGCATCGAACATCTAACGACAAAGAGGAAATGCTTTTTCATCCAATCAATGACAAGCACATGTTCCTCTTATTTTTACAACCAAATCTATTAATTTCCTTTGCATTTGAATCATAAAACTTTTTATTACGTATACGACTCCGTGTATCAGTGATTTCATATCTTCACCTAATTCCCCTTTTCTATTTCGGATTCCTTGATGTTACGACACGTTATTCCCGACATCTTATGTTATATTAATGTGATTCTGTAGCGCCATAACCACAAGAAATAACACTTTTTGACCTAAAGAGATACAGGCCCCAAATGAATTTGTTAATCTCTCGCCCCAGCATGCTGCTTGACAATCAATCAATTTGGATTCACTATAAGCACCTAATACATTATTAAAATAAAAAAAAAAATTCCACATCGAATAGTCAGGACACAAAGAGAAATTCGTGAGCGACAAATTCATTCAGCAGAACTGACTGTGAAGGCGGTGGGATTGTGTTTTTTTTTTTTTTTTGTTAAGATTCGCTTTCAGATGTGGATGACGTAATTCCAATTAAGCATTTCGTAGTTTTCTTCGTAAAATAAATGTTGTTTCTTATGAATCAAACAGGTAAAGGGTGCTTTTATTAGAGGTATACAAATTCAATATGAAATAAAACTCAAAGATAATGTTTATGATATTAGCTTTATTTAATAGAATATTTTATGTCATTTAATTCGATGTCGATGATTCCACCAGCCTATAAAGCACACCAAACGGTTAGTTTAAATGACTGTAAGGGCGTCTCGACAAAGACTTTTGCACGAGCTGGATCTTGTAAGCTTTTAAGCCAAGATCTTTTCTTTTGCACAATTGCTGTGCACCATGGCGAATTGACTCATTCATATTCTCCTCAACACTGTGCTCCACAACGGCAATAACTTCTCCTCGCACTGTTTGTCGTCTTTGGGGGTGTGTATTATTCATTTTAAAATGCTGCTAATTTAAAAAAAAAATTTAAAAAAGTCACCTTATTTTGGTGCCATTAATCCTAAGGAAGAGGAAGTGAATTACTTCACTGTCAACAACATGATACATCTATGTAGCGTAGACGCTACAGAAATAAAAATAAAAAAAAGCTCTGGAACAGAAATTCAAACTCAACATCCTCCCTCTTTCTCTCGCGATCAAAGAACGTGAAACAGCCATTTACAAAGTTGATTACCATGCTTCATAGGCTCGTGACCGTCAGTAAATCAAATCTTCCGTAATGGACTAAAAGCAACAATGTAGTATCAAATGATAATGCACAGAAACAGTTCTAAGGTCTAAAATCTCGCTAAAATATGTAAAAGTGTCTTAAAACTACCCATAAGCGATCGTTCGGCTCTAGAAGAAGCGGTTATCAGTATACAACCCTATACAAAAACCCTTAGCAAAAACGCGAAATAAAGGAAGCACAAACGTTCAATAGTCGTACCCATGATGGTCCTTAATCTTAACGCGTTGCCTCCCATCGATTGGAGACTTCGGACGATTTATGAGATGCCCACAGTTGCAGTAAACGACTCGAATGCCGTAAGACAATCTTACTTTTTATTTATTTCCATTTCATTCTATATTTCAAGACAATTTTTCAAGTTTCCTAGGTAAGAATCGATCACAAGTGAAGCTTGCAGCCCACATCCAAGAATAATGACCGAAAACACAAGTGGTCTTCTAGTCGCCCAAGTAGTACCGGATTAATATTAATGTATTTCCTGGGTTATGACCTGATTTAAGTTTATATTCCTCGGTTAGCTTAGGATGTGATGTGTTTTTATTGGCAAAGCATCAGTCTAAGGGCTGCACACGCCTCTGTATTAATACGAAATAATAAAAAAGGCAAAGAAAGATTCTAGTTTTGAAATGCAGTGTTCCAAAATACATTTACTTGTTGAGGCATCGGGATGGTGTGAATGTTATTATTAGATGCATGATTTTCCTGGTTTTTTGCCTACGATACTGTTCTTGGACGACGTGCCATAAGAACTACGAGACGACGAAGATGAAAAAGAGCGAACGGCACTGACGGATTGGAGTTTCTATTTTCGAATTGAGCTCATCGGGTTGAAAATTAGATGCGCTATGCGAGCACACTTGCTGGCTGGCATCACAATTGCAGCCAACATATTATCCCAATCCGAATCCAGACGGGATATGATTCATCCGAGAAATAGCAAGTGCAGTCTTAATTTGATGTAAATGTGCATTTTATGATTCTAGTAAGAGGTTTTGCTAAGATTCAATTGCAGATGGATTCTTGTGCCGGGGGGTGTTCGCCCTTGCCAGTCTGATTTACGATCGGCTTCTGCGTTTCAGGGTTATGCTTAGTTCGAATTTTAAGTCCAACATAAATCCCTCGAAGAGAATAGACAATGTTTTATGACAGATCAAAGAAGCACTAAAATGATCGAATCTATTTCCATGGAACGACATATGTACATGCTCATTCGAATAAATATTCAAATTGAAATCGTGCATCCGAATGTGAGCAGACAATAAACGAGCGTAGCCGCATTATGCAGTTTTGAGATAGTAAAGAAAAAACTGAAATTCTCGTAGTGGCTCAATTTAAATGTCTTTATTCCGAATATATTATCGCAGTGCGTCTTCTTTCTTATTAAGAAAAAAAAACTAGTTCCGAGGCAATTAAAAATTTATTAACATTTCTTATATTTCTCATTTGTTATAGCTTAACCAGGGGTATGAGTTCCATACGTGTGTTTATCTTTTTATCGTTCAACGGTGAAGACAGCTTGATTCGATTTGCCTTTGTTGTTCATGATAATACTTTGAAGTCGTGCTCACGTTCACAGCTGCATTTAGATCATTTTCCATGACCTGACTATTGATTACATTCTTGCGTTCGCTGGGGCATTGTGGGAATGCACCAGAGATGAATAAATAAAATCCGATATCGCTCTAAGTTTGTAAGCAGATTTGTTCTTAGAAAAAAGCTGAGTTTAACTTGAAGAAATTATTAGACGCTACAGGCTAATGAGAGCTTGTTCTACGGTAGATATCGGATATAAAACAATAGACTCGTGAAGATTATATACGATTGGGTCGTAAGCTACTTGCAAATGTTTTTCTTCAAATAAAATTGCAAATTGTATAATAATGACATACAACTTTGGGATAAGCTACATTAGGAAATATTTAAAATCTTTGTTCACTCAATGGAATTTGTTAGTATTATGAGGAGGCAGCTTAGTCAACTGTAAGTGTGAAGGAGGTATCGTCGATCAAGATGAGAAATATGCCATTTAGGCCTTTAGTATAGTCTTGGATTGGTGCTTTAACTAGTTGAATGTTAATCATATGATGTTTTTCGATTATCTTTATGCAGTTTTAGACATAAGTTGGATGCTTCGTTATGAATTCAAACATACACGTATATGTACGATGGACAAAGTCTAGTCATGTACATATTAGGTTGTACTACATGAAATGTCTTTTTAAAAAAAAATATATTTAGTCATAATATGAACCATTGACATCTATAACCTTCTTCCACCGTGATATGTACAAAGTCCATTATTCCTTTTTTTATAGAAGGTTTGATTTTTTGACGCTAAAAAGTTTTCAAAGGCTTCTATGACCTCTGCTCGGTTTCGGAACACCTTTGGCCGACAAAATGACCCCAGACTGCGGAAAAGGTGATAATCCGTTGGAGAAATATAAGGAAAGTACGATGGATACGGAAGAATCCCAATTGTAGCACCTTTTGCACCATTACGTGTGAGGTATGGGCTCCAACATTGTCATGCAATAGGATCGGACCATGCCTATTGACCAATACAGGTTGTTTTTCAGCCAATTTCGTATGCATTATATCGATTTTCTCACAATATTTAACTGTATTTATCATTTCCCCTGGTTGAAGAAATGAAAATTGGATTTGTCCTTTCGATGTCCAACATAACCTTTTCTGGGAGAAGACCAAGTTTGGGGGTGTGCTTTGGGTTTTCGTCTGCATCCAACCACTGCCCAGATCTTATTCGGTTGTCATACAAAATCCACTTTTCATCACATGAGAGTATACGGTGCAAAAACGGTGCGGTTGGGCGCCTTAGACGCCGTTCAATTCATGGGGTACCCACTTGTCGAATTTTTTAATTTTTCCTATTTGAGATAGGTTATTTGAGATCGACTTATTGTCATGGAGGATACTCCCATGTTGTGAGCAATACCCGGCCCTGCTTTTGTTGGGTCTGTATCCACCGTTTCTCGTAAAATAGCGTCGCTTACCGTTTCCAATTTCCCACGCAGTTTCATTTTCGAGGTTTAGATCTTCCGAACGGAACTTACATAACCAACACAACGCCGCTATATTCTCAATTGCGTCATTTATGTGTTTGGCTGTCAGAGACGCATTATGTCCCAGTTTGAACTCGTAAAGGAAAAAATAACGAACTTGAACCGCCGACAGCATCATATAAAATTTTCTAGAAAAAAATAACTGTACTTGTAACGGATCCTAAAAGTCGCACACATCAAACACACATATAACACTTTATATTATAAAAATAAAATCACAGTGTTGTATAGATGGTCACTCGATAGCTTCTAGTTATTTTTTTTTTTAGTTTTATTCATTCTTATTAAGTTCTACTTAGAGCTACCTTACGCTAGACAACAATGTTTAAAAATAGCTTAATTATGTTAAATAACTTAAAATAACTTACTGGCCCCGTGCGGACACTCTAAGATAAACAACACATTTATTTACCTTTCGACTGCTAATATCTATACTTATGGCTAACTTAACTTAATTTAGGCTAAGAAAATATTTGTCAAAAAACTTAGCATACGAATCGATAGCTTCTAATTGAAGACTAAGTGAAAAATCTGGCATTTCATGTGTTAGAACCTAATATATGGATAGAATTCCCTTTTTTTATAATTTCTGTTCACTCTTCTCAGAAATCTCACCCTAGACTTAACTAACTTGAAATACTTTACTGTACTTTAGTACCGGACACTAAAGTAAAAATATATATTATACTTTAAACTGTGTCTTTCAATTTTTAATGAAGTAAATAAACAAACCATTTTGGTCCAAGTAAATTGTATGTACAAAAAAAAAACTTGAATCCCATAAGACATTTATTGGCAATATAGGGACTAATTAAGGCCATATAGCAGATTACCTTCACCCTGGAATCAAGTTGGCTGTTAATATTCATTGCATTGTTGAACAAGATGGTGTACATCTCTACAGCTACTGGCGGGAGGTGCCTGAACACAACAGTTCTTTCTTTTCAATGATTCGAAGATCATCCGAAAATCACCGGACCGCATCATAAGATTGTTGTTGATTGTCTAATGAAGATCACAACTTCCCGACTTATGTGGCGCTGGGTAGGTCGCTTCAAATAATTTTATAAGAATTGTACCGGATTTTGTGCTTCTGTAGCTTTGTTTCGCTAACCAAAAATACATCGGGGCTTCCGTCCTGCAACAGGCTAAAAAATACGGCCCTTCGCCCAATGCTAATCAGTGCATTCATATTTACCGACAAGATCTTTAAATGACTCGCTACCAGCATACACATTATGATTGTAGGTGCACTAAGCTCAGCAGAAACGAGTAGATTCTGTCCACTCGAGTGGCCTGCGCATGGATCTACTGTTGGAACTGGCCAATCTGCTCTTGGATTGCGAGTAGGATCGAACACACGTTCACCTCGGTATCCCGATAACAGGCAGGGCTTTGGGAACAGCCACAGACTTCCGTACCGTCTGCCGTTTGTAAGGGACCTGCGGGACGTGATCTTGGGATGGGACCTTGTACCCAAAGATTTTACCCAAAATCTGATCTCTTCTATGCTACATGGACTACAAGCTGTTCTTACATAAGTAAGGTGAAAAATTCTTGGTCTAACACATACCTAGTCCTGCCATAAGTTCTGTTACACAATTTCCAACGCTTATCGTTCAAAACTTCCAGTAGAATCGTTAACTTTTTTTTTTCAGAACACATGCGCCGATCAGTGCAGAATACTAGTCAATTTGATTTCAGTTGGGCGTTAAAGAGAATCGAATTACGAATACCGTTGCATAAGTCCGGAAAGGGTGCCCGTTCTCTGACCCTCATCAGCCTATTCCAGACATTTACTTGAATGGAAGAGTGCTTCCCAAGTGTGAAAAGTTTAAATATCTGGGATCTATGATTAATAGAGAAGCAACTTGTGATGACGACATCAAACATCGCGTAAGCGTAGGGTGGATGAAGTGGCGGGAAAACTCCGCCATCTTCTGTGATCGAAAAATGCCCCCTAAGCTGAAAGGAAGGCTCTACACTTCAGTTGTACGTCCGGCGCTCACATACGGTTCACAATGCTGGACAATGCACAAAAAGTATGAGAGCAAATTAACGGCAACTGAGATGAAGATGCTTCGCATGACAGCGGGAGTAACAAAGCGTGACAGAATTAGAAGTTCAAAGATCCGAGGAAGCCTCCACGTAAAAGAAACTATCACAAGAAATATAGAGCGCGACCGACTCAGTTGGTATTGCCATGTTCAAAGGAGAGATCCTTTGAACCCCGTCCAAAAGGCGTTATCAATCAACATTCCAATTTCAACACGCAAAAAAGGCAGGCCGAAAAACAATTGGTGCAAACAAATGCAAAAACACCAGCATTTGATTGGCCTCAGCGATGAAGTAATCCCAAACCGGGAAGCCTGCCGCTACTTTCTGAGGTCAAACCGGCGGACCCCACAAGCGGACCAGTAGGAATGCAGTTAAGTGGGAAGGTTATGGTCCTACACTTCTGACCATAACGACGCCGGGATAAAAAGGAAAAGAAGAAGAAGAAGAAGTCCGGAAAGGGTGCTAGCCAATTTTTCGAGTAGCTAAAACCACTCGGAATATCAAGAATATTCGTTTATCGGGCTATTGCCCGCTTCGGCGGATTGTCTGGAGTAGAGGACAGACCAAGAAGTAGTCGCTCGCGCGTCGTCCGTACGAGTGCGGTTGTAAAGGCAGTGCGTGAACGAATTCGGAAAAATCCCATTAGGAAGCAGAAGAGCAGGTCCAAAGAATTGGATATATACACGGGTCATCTTCTCAACTCCTCAACTAACAAAAAATTAGGCTGGAAAGATGCAAGCGACTTTACAGCCATGAAAACATTCTGTTTACGGATGATAACATTTTTACCGTGGAAGAAGTTTTTAACAAACAAAATGACAAAATTTATGCCACTTCTTATAAGGAAGCGAAAAAAGTTGTTCCAAGGGGTCAACATGGCCTTTATCTAGTTTCCATGGTGTCACACGCCCCCATTTCTGTGAAAAGGGCGTAAAAACTGGTGCAAGGGCTTACCAAGAAGATGTGCTAGAGGGTGTTGTGGGTTTGACCAATACTCTTTTCAATGGACACAGATGGATATTCCGACAGGACTCTGCTCCAGCGCACAAAGCCAAAATCACGCAGGAGTGGCTCAGAGTCAATATTCCTGCCTTTATAGCAGCGGAAGATTGACCGTCGCGGAGTCCAGATCTGAATTCTCTGGATTATGGTTTATGGTCAGAATTGGAGAACGTGTCCTGCAAGACTCCCCACAGAAATTTGGAAAGTCTTAGAACAGCATTAACCAGAGCAGCGTCCACGACCTCCAGGGAAACCTAACGTGTCGCTATAGACCAATGGCCACACCGTTTGAGAGCTTGTGTTAAAGCAAAAGGCGGTCATTTCGAACAAATACAATTTTTTTGATAATCAAAATTTTGAATACAATATGTTTATTGTTTTTTTTTTTTTATAGCGATTTATATTTGTAACAGAAATTATGGCAGGACTAGGGAAATAGCGCTCCTATCAGCAGAATATTTAGTTTCCTGCCTTGGTGCAGCTTGTATATTGTTTACACAATTTTTTTTCATAACATGCGGCTTGCGTGTTTTTCGCTGAATTGGATAAACTTAAATATCATTTGGTCAAAATTCTTGCGTTGAGGACGGATTCATCCGAATTTAACAGAAGTTTACGGGGAGTCTTCTACTTTGATGTCAACCATCTTCCATCCCTCCAACATGGCCCACGTGAAGGGTGGCCACAAGCCTCAACCACACCGTAAACCGTTTAAAAAGTGCATGATATCGTGTTGGATGATGGGTGAGTGAAGGTGAGTGAGATGGCTGAGGCTGTGGAGGTATCGGAAGAAATAAGGGATCTGACTGATTTCGTGTTTCGATATGTTACCATGAATGAGACATGTGTCTATCACTACACGCCAGAAGCGAAACAGCTATCCAAGCATTGGGTTGAAGCCAGTGGTTCAGCAAAGGTCATTCGGTTAAAATTCTTTATTTAAAATTGTTTAACTCCTTCAGAAAAGGTCATGGCCAACTATTTTTGGGATGCAAATGAGATTCTGTTAATTGATTAGCTTGCGAAAGAAGGAACAGTTACAATTACTCCTGATTTGGCACCCTCGGACTTCCATCTGTTCCCAAATTTGAAAAAATTAGTTTCGGGGAAGTGCTTTGCATCCATTAAAGGACCGTAGGATGCATTCTGTCGGCCTGTGTATTTTTTTTTTTTTTTTTGGAGGCTTTTGCTATCTTTTGCAGCACGCAGATGCAAATACTAGTCCATTGCACAATCAAACAGATTTCTTTATCGTATTTTCCTCGTTTTCCGGAGAAAACTGAGGTAGAGCTCTAGTTGTGCAGAACTAAGAGATTCGGCACACACCACGTCGGCCCCAATAGTGCGACACCGTGGGCGAGCGAAGGCGGGACAGTCGGAGAAAAAGTGTTCTGCTGCGTCATCCTCCTTGCAACATGCAGCACAGGTGGGCGTCTCACTGATGCCAAGCACGCATAGATGCTTAGCAAAAGTGTAATGACCCGTAATGATGCCCACAAGTCTTCTGCAATCAATTCTCCTTAAGGATAAGAAGAATGCTGCAAATATCTTAGTCATCCTGCATCCTGGATATTTCCTCCATCTACTGATTGTGTGCATTTAAGACGCAATCGTTGATGTAGGATTTGACCGTGAAAGCAGATAGGTCCTGAGAAACACTTCTCCGAGACACTTGTGACGAGTTTATCAGAGATCTCATTTTCTGGGATCCCAAAGTGACCTGAGAGCCATGCAAGCCTTAGTGAATTCCGACTTGGTTCAAAAAGGTCTTGAGTTCGCGCACTAATTTGGAGCTGGTTAAAGGATTGGATACAGCTTTGAGTGCAGCTAGACTGTCACTGCAGACCCATATGCTTTTCCCTTCCACTTATGCTTCACAACATAGTGCATGGCCATTAAGATTGCATATATCTCTGATTGAAAGACTGACGCATATTTCCCTAAAGAAAAGTGCAGTCGGACGTTTTCGCGTTCAAAGAAAACCCCATCGCCGGACCCCTGCCGAGACCTGCAGTCATCTGTAAAAATGCGAAGACAGTCCTTTCCAGGTTCAGTATCTGGCCAGAGCATGGAGGCCTGATGCCATGGAAATTTGACTGTGAAATTATAGCGCAATAGAATGGCAGGTGTCATTGCGTCGAACGGCATATCCATGAGACGGGAGTCATAGGATCGCGCAAGTACGCTCTCACTCCAGTGGGAGTTGTACGAGACATGGCTTTCATTGCGCTCCCTCTGATAAATATGTCAAGGGGTGGAAGATTTATCATAGCATCTGAGGCAGCGCCCGGCGGCGTGCTGGCGGAAGCCCTCGTACAGCTGAGGCAAACCGCTCTTTGGAGTTTGGTGAAAGAGGCCACGACGCTCCCCCAATGTCGACGAAATTACATAATAAATTACATTTAATTCTTCCAACTAGGTTTTGATGTGCTTGCAAGGTTTCCAGCTCTGATAGGCATGTTGAATCTCCGAGAGAAGATGCATTCGAAAGTCAGCCTTGCCTGTTGCATATATATGCTCATCCTGCCTCTGATCGTGTTTAAAACCTTAAAATTAGACTCGATTAACTCTATTCTTAGGCCAGGAATTACTTTATTATTTTTTTATATGGCGTACTTTGCATTTAGTCATTGTCCCCTATTTGCGTCAAACGAATATCTATTCTTCATTAAAGTAAATGAGCATGGCCTGTTTCAACATCTCATCTTCTTCATCGATTGGTTCAACCATTACCCTCAACTCATTCATCGTTTTAAAAAAACTACTACAAAAGTCTACGTCTAACTAGTAAATTGAATGAAAACTTGTCATACTCAACCTAACGTATGCTATAGCGTGTATCTCTTTTGATTCCAAACGATTTCAACCATCAATCAATAATATTTATTTGCTCAATTGCATTGGAAAACTAGTTATCTGGTAGCCTTTGATGGTTTTTAAATTCACACACATGTTAATACTGCGGTTGTGCTTTCCTATCTCCTGCGACCGCATATGGGCGATCAGGAAAATTGAATTCGCTTCTATAGCATACGTCAGTGTTGTTAATGATGATTTGGCGGCACACATTGCCAGTTGTTTATTGCACAAGTGGAACTGTGTTTTGTCGTTTCGTTTGGTCTGAAACTGGTATTGAGGAACTTGGAATGCTGTTTGTACTTGGCATATAAGCTGTAAACTATCTGACTTGATTCGCTGTGCTAATGGATGAAAGATGAGCAATGACGGCTGTCAGGATTGGAACGGAAAGAAACAAAGTAATTGAAAGGACATTGACGTCGATATTTTAATTGTTGGTACTTAAAAAAGTAATTAGGACGACTAATGTTGAAATTGAGCACTTATCTTTCTATATTGACCTTCAACCTGTAAGAAGATGACAGTTCCTTATTTTATATTTGACTTTGTTTGTTTATTTTTAGGCACGACAGAGAGCGTCAGTAAAATGGCTCCTCTCGAAAGCATTCAACAATCGGGTCCCAGACAATCTGAAGGAGCCATTCTATCGGGATCATGAAAACCAAGAACGCCTCAAACCACAAATCATTGTCGAAATGGGCAATGCAACACTCTATTGCCAGACGTTGTCGAACTTATACTCAGATCCTAATTACCAAAGTCTGAATCATTGGTCCATACTGCAAACTCTGGCTCGGAAAGGAGTACCAGTAGCTGAATCTCCAGATATGCCACTAACAGAAACCGTATTAATACAAACTAATCCATTGCGAATTGTAAGTACATTCTATAAATGATTTTTTCTATGTTTCTATTTCTATTGCTCATTGTATCATGCTTTTGGCAGAGATGTCGTTTTTGGTTCTAGTCAATCTTAAGGTTGTTTCAGGAAACGATACCAATAAGACCAACAACTACTAAGATGTTTGGTATGCAACTCTGTACTTGACTTCCTAGTTTAAACGAAAAATCCTTCCTGTACTTTATGTTGTACAGGGTAGTACATTACATAATCCACATGCCTTTATACGCTCTAACTCTATCAATTGAGTGAGTCAAAATCCTATGAAACGCCCAAGTACATACTTTTATTTTCTTTGTTTTTTGTTGATTTAATTAAGTGACTTCCACTGCAGATACACCACTTAGTCATGTACTGAATCGTGTTTCGATTATCTGCCAGATTGAGAGGTAGAAAAGAGAAGAATAGGGCAAGTAATGCAATCACCCGTGGCGTTTGGACGATGTTGCCGCATCCTATAGATACAAGAGTAGAATTTTATTTACTCTGGCTCGTGAACAAAAATGTATTTTGTCAATTCCGCAATTTGGATCGACCTAAAAAGCAATTGAATAGAAAATTATTTTTCAACTTCCAAACATAGTTTTGAGTGTAGAGAATATGTTTTTGAATTATGCCCATTTAACTTACGACATTTCTTAGTAATCATGCACTATTTCTGCAATAAGCCTAATTTCAATCGTCCACAAAAACCTTGCTCTGTATTAAAGTTTAGAGAAGTATTTGTTTCTATAGGGGTAACAGCAACAATTTTTTCCGTTGATCCCCCATGTACTTGATGTTATACCGTAATAATGCAAGCAGAGCACAACGAGCTTTGTGTAGGCAATTATGTCTGAATAGAACCTCGCCTGATTGTTAGCGAAACCAGTTGTTTAGTTCGCTGTCGGCAAAGTTATACATACATATGTGTTTAGACGCGATCGGCTATTATTTATTTGTTTACAAAATATATCAGAAAATTAGCCACAAAAATGGAAAGTGCAAAAAGGAATAAATGTAAACGAACTGATAAAAGATAGTTCACCACTAATTCAGCATCAGTTAAACCAATATCGATTCGGATCTACTAGGCGTTGTTACTGAAGAAGTCGTGAAAAAGTCCACGACATCATTCTCGCTGATCGACGAATAAAAATGCGTGAAATAGCAGAAGCCGTAGGCGTGTCGTATGGAACGGCAATCAATATTTTACGTGACAAATTAAGAAAGCTGTCGGCCCGATGGATGCCGCGATTGCTGACAATGGACAAGCGGATAAAACTGACAATAAATAATTTGGACCTCTTTAATCTAGATTCTCGGGAATTTTTGCGCCAGATCGATACCGTGGGTGAAATCTGGATCTGTTATTATATGCCATAAACCAAACGACAGTCCAGTCTGCTCCGAAGGAGGCAAATATGATCCCATCGGCCGGAAAAGCCATGGCCAAACATTTTTTTGGGACTCGAAGGAAATAATCTTCATGGACTCATTGGAAAAAGGAAGAACAATCACGCGGCAGTACTACCGAAATTATTGGACCCATTCGACAAGAAACTGAAGGAAATAGCCCCCATTTGGCTAAGAAGAAAGTGTCGTTTCTCCACGATAACGCACCAGCATATTCATCAAGAATTGTTGCTGCGAAATTAAATGAATTGCGGTATGAATTGCTGCCACACCCACCGTACTCTTCTGATCTGACACCCTGCGATTTATTTTTGTTTCCCAACATGAAAACATGGCCGGGGGGGGAATCAGCTCAAACGAAGAAGTTATCACCGAGACAGGGGCTTAGAAAACGTATTATTTTCGTAAGATCTAATATCGTGTACGTGTAATATCTTCACTATCTCCCAGAAGTCTTAGGACATTATAAGCTTTCCTTTGGGGACTTTGCAATAACCTTGTTTGTTACACGCTGCTTACTTTACAACACATTTTTAGGTGACCAAACTGTTTCTACATGTCTTGTTACTTCGTTAGTTTCTACGTCGTCTAGTAAGGTAAACCTGCTATTTACGTCCTGTGCTCGCTTTTCTAGATTTGAATTTGGCTTTTTAAAAGCGATGATTAGTATGTGGTCAGAATTCGCCTTGAAACTACTGAGTACAATTTTCAACTCGATGGATGAGTCGAATATTTCCTCCACTGTTTCGTAAAATGTGATCTTTGCATCTTAGTCTTTACATCCGTAAAGCCATGTAGGCAATGTTAGGCTCGGCTCGAAAGTCGACCATATCACACTTGTTATCCCTTCGATCTCTTCTCATATTACAGACGGAGTTATCTGTCCTATCTAACCTGTACTCTTATGATACTGGTTATTCATAAAACTGTCAAAAGAAACAATGACTGCACTTTCGCAGCTTTTAATGCTCATCTCGTTGTTAGCTCCATTATCATTTAACGCCCCCTAAGGAGCGCATTATTGAAACACCCCTTTATTGACTCAATGCAAGCCCTAACAAGGAACAAAATAATTTGAACAATCTGAACCTAATACATGCCTATATAATTCGGAAAAAAAATATTAAGGAAAGGGTGAACTCCAACTAAGAAAGGGTTTGGTGAGATGTAAATCGAAAAGAGCGAAGTAATGGTAGCCGTCGTTCCTTCGATGAATGTTAATGCTGAAGAGGGGCATAGACCCTGGTTTTGGCAACTGGTGTTAAGGGGAATCATTTGAAGCAGTGAGAGGCAGTCAATATTACCGATCTGCTATCTTGCTTCGTTCTTCTAGAAGTTGTAGGCTGATTACTTTTAAACGATGCTTATAAGGCGGTAAATTGTAAGTTTCAGCACAGGGAAACGTTGGGCGGCCTTATTGCGCGCAGTGTGGAAACCATAATGGAGGGACCGGACTTGGCAAGCATAATCAAGATGAGGCCTAACAGAAGGTAATACTCGTATATAAGGATTTCCTGACGTAAGGATTCGAGAACTCCCTGGACCAATGTTTCAAAAAACCGAGGGCGGAATTTGCACGTTTAATAATGTTGTCGATGTGCAGGAAAGTTCAGATTTTACTCACAGATAGCATCTAAGTTAACCAAACAATTTTACAGGAGCAACAACTTTACGATAGATAACGTAGCTTCTTAGAAGTGAAGCGCTTGAGAGCCAAGAACAGTGAATTGTAAGAAGCATAATTTGATGCGAGATTTTGTCGCAGCCATTGCTGCAGTCTCTGGCAACAACGTCTACGTTATTGCCGTCCTCAAGGATACACACAAGAATTGTGAGACAAATTCAAATAGATGTTCATGATCTTAGATGTGTTTTTTGTAAAATTTTCTTAGCTTTTATTATTCATTTGTGTTAATTAAGTTATTAATAAAGTCGAAAGACATAGTTTTAAGAGGGTAAAGAAATTTTAATTAGTTAAGATAGTTAAGATAGACTTAAGCATTTTTGTCTAAAATAAGTTAGGTACAATTAAAAAAACAAGAAAATGCTTAAAAAAAAACCTCAATTATGTTAGTGGTTGTCGATCAATTTTTTTAGAAAGCCATTTTAATTTGATTTGATTTTTGTAAAAGATATGAAAAAATATTGTATATAGACGACACTTAGACGCCTCATTTTTTCGTATTTTCGTTCTGGATTGGAATAATGGAAGCATTTTTTCAAAGCTGAGGAAAGAGTCATTGTAGAATGGAACTTTGAAATTAGGTCATGAGAGGTAGGAGCAGATGGTTTGCGCATTGTTTTAAAATTATATCAGAGAAACAGTCAGGACCGGAGGAGTAGTCGTCCTTTGAGTCCTTTGAGAGACGATGACTAAAGCAGTCTTTCATATAGCGAACGAAGTCATCAGTTCGTTCGGTCAACGACTGGCTGAAGAAATTGCCAAAAAAGTTTGAGAAAATTAAAACTAAAGTAATAGTCCTCAGCCTTAGTTTGCATTTATAAAGTGTTAGAAGCCCTTGGGATCGGTGACAAGACCGGATTGCATTCGGTTCAAGTATCGGATGTAGAGAGATTCGCATAGCTGAACGAATTCCGTATCAGACCGCAGGTACATACGTAGAAAGGCCGAAAGCAGAGCGGGATTTAAGGTATGTACGCCTCTCACTGTTGTTTCTTTGTTTGCACAGAGAGCGTAGTTCCTTGCTCCGTACAAGGGTGGAGATAAGGTGCAGTTCTTTTTTGGCATATATGGGGCGAATATGATAAGGATATTGATGACTCTGGAGCAGAATTAGGCAAGAGTGTCATTTAATGACATGATCGTGTTAGGGTTTAGGAGAAAATCAAAGTTAATACTGCTGAGCAGGTTATTTAGTATTTTCAGAGTGGAGAATAGTGAAGTGAAGTACATTTTAAAGATTCTACAACCATATACAGATTTTCTTTTTTTTGTTTTTGATATTTGGGAGGCGCAGTTTTATTTAACATTGGTTTGCCGAGGTATTTTCTCATACACCATGTGTCAAACCAATGCGCCCGTAAAAGAAGTAATATTTTTGAATAAGCAAAAAAATAATGATTGATATGCAACAAACACAGATCTCTAACACAGATAGTCTTATAACGTACCTCACCATTCACAATAATATGATTACGACTAGTTGGACATTTAATTGTGTTTTCTATTATAATCTATTTCCGTAATTACTCATTTTTTTATACATTACCTCACGTCTTTCATGAATAAGGTCACCTCCCCCACGGTACGCTTCGTTCATATAACAAATTGCAAGAATAGTTGTGCCATTCATTGTATTTAAAAAATGTAACAATTAGTGCTTATTCAGCTTGTCTGTTTTCCTTTCTGGCAGCCAACTGTCCACTCTGGCGTTTAGTCAACAATTTGAAGAAGAAGATATCGATTTAGTTAGTTTTGTTTGTGGTTTCTGCCGACTGTCTGACGTAAATCACGTCGAATGCACTTGTGGATGCGAATGGAGTGAAGGCGAATTCAGTTTATTAGTTTGTTCTATTTCCACTTTCTGCTTCAAAACTGAAGAGTCCCGTAAAAAAAAGTATTTCCCAAGAGAGTATTAAGCCCTGAGTGGTCTATTTCTTAGCCGACAATGTAAATAGGAACGAACTTCATTCGAGGGGGGAATACTGCAAGTCGCTTCACTACTAAAAACTGGGTCAACGATAAAAGATAAAAGACTAGACATCAAAGGCGACCAAAAGATAACTTATAAGTGTCATAAGACTTGTAAAACAATAAATATTAAGTTTTGTATAGGATTAAGATCAACTTGAACTAAAAGAGGATTTTATAGGATTTTCCTAATCTAATGAGTACAAATAAATATAGGTTGATTCATGTTTGATATATGTGTGTCAGATAGTTGCACAAAAATTATTGTTTGACGTTTGCAGGAGACGACTTCCTTACTAAGGGCAATTAAATATTGTTTTTCACAAACAGGACTTGTCACACTAAAAGTGACACTTTAGAGGAAATTTAGAGGATAATTTTACACTTTTCTTAGAATCGATCGTACTAACTCATTGTACTGTTAGTATAATAAATATTTAATCCTTCCACCATGTCTCGCTCTTGAGTTGATCCTTTAGATGTATTTTAGTTTATTTGCGGTTTTACTCACACCAAAATGTCAGCAAAAAAGTATTACCCAACTACCGCGTTGTCACCGCGCATACTTCAGTTTGGACATTCGCGGTAAAGATTGGGTGCTACACATGTGTATTTCTTGCGACAAGAATTTGACATTTGAGGAACTACTTCAATGGGAAACCAACAGAGATGCCTTTCGATCAACCAATGATTTGGCGAGAATCTAAAGATCACGTGAATGTTTGTTACTTTTGCCTCACGTATTTCAAAGGTTTATCTAGGAAACCCAAGCAACTAATAAAATATGCAGAGGTAGCTTCTGTCACAAAACTAATACCATATTCAGAAGATCTTCCTAAGCCATCAAATCAAAAAGAACTTTCATATATCACTTTAGGTTCTGACAACGAACGTGAAAACTTCCAAGTGCCTAGTACATCTCTATCACCACATTTCATCATGCAAGCTGATTCCGTCTTGGATCACCAGCATTTAACCATCGATTCTTTTAAAACTAGCTTAAAAGTCCTACTTTTACACAACGGAAACCAATTTCCATCTATACTTTTGGCGTATGGTGCACAGTCAATAAAATAGAAAACATCAATTAATAAATTTACTTTGAAAAAGTCACGAAAATCTTTAAAAACAAAAAATTAATTTCACTTGAACCCTGCACGTGACCGAATTGTTTTATTTACTGTCCTAAATTGTCCGTAGCATGAACCTTTTTTTTTGCGTGGTATAATTTGAACTTGAATATATTGTTTTTAAGTAGATGGCCTTGTTTTTTTGTTTCTTTTTTTGGGTGCGCCAAATGCGTCGAATTTTCATAGACACCAGTGACCTGTACCACTGACCTTATTGGTTATTTTCAAGCATACGCCTAGATACCAAACCACACCTTGTACACTTTAATCACTCTTCAAGCCACTAGTTCAATTTCCACGTTTCTTACTAGTGCGCAATTTGCATTTATTAGTTCCATTCCATTAGTTTAATTTGTCAGTTTGGTAGAAGATTGTGGTCGAAGATTGCGCGCCTCACGTATTTTATCGGATTTGGACAAATTGGCAATAAGTGAGTTATCATGACCAAATCGGTATAGATATTTGCGATAAGCAACGTATCTAGAGAGGAACTGGTATTAAATTGGTATATGCATTTTCCTTGGGCTCGGTTTACCCACAGATCGATTGTTGGAATCAAAAAATCAGCCCTTAGATGTATTATTCCACTGAGTTAACTATAGGTTCATGGGGCCTGTCTTTTCTTTTTTAAGGAGGAATCCTTGATTTTCGTATTTTGTCGGCTTCAGTTGCCATGTAATGTCTTTTGCAGTTAATTCTCCTAAGCGGGTAACAACGGGATGTCGTTTCCTACAATATAGTCGAAAGTAGCTTATTGGCTTTAGATAGTAATATCCTCTTGGTGTATCTGCGTCAATTCATGTTCGGTGGTATCGCGGGGGGTCGTAAGTCACATAAGTATTAAACCGCAGTCTGTTATCAAACATCACTCTTCGGTATTTTATCGATTTCTTTGATCAGGTGTTATCATTGCTAACGTAGAGAACAGGGCATTCGTTTTAGGGTCTTAGTTTTATACTTGCAATTATGAGGTTTGTTCAAAATATAAGGGGACTTTTTGAATTTCGCGAATTAAGTAGATGTCATACTCGTACACATGTCCCCTAATATAGGTTGATATTAACAGCCATTTTGGATATTTAGTTTGTTTTTCGCAGATATAAAGGTTAGACGTGTTTCGGGGTGTTTGGCAATTTTTTGCTACTGAAAAAAATGAATCAATGAATCCCTATATTAATCTTATCTACAAAATGGAATTAAGTGATCCAATGCCCTTGAAATGTTGATCGTGACACTTAACGAGTCTACTCTAAGGACAAAAAATGTAAGTAGTACAACCCCTTCACAGAAAACCGGGAATGGCGATACCCGTCCTGGACGCCACAGCACGTCAACTATAAATGAAAACGTTGAAGGAAAATTGTTAAGTAAAATCGTTTAATCGAGGAGATGCTGAGGAACTTGCATATCAGTTGACTCATGCCATGAACATTTTTCAGATATTTCGGGCATGAAAAGTGTATTAGCGAATTTTTTGTTTGGACAACCCAGACGTAGACAGAGGAACCAACCAAGGATGTAGACAAACATAAAGTGGTTTCAGGTCCTTTAATCTTATTTAATGAGGTCTTAGGAGAAGATTCAGGGCATTTTGTCTTACGATTTTTTTTTTCAGAGAATGGTGATGGGATGGTAAGGTTAAGCTAACGTCAAGCGTAATATGAATACCGCTCATGCGCCGACGTGGTAGTCTGTTCCAGGCGCCAACAGATGTGTATGGTTAGTTGGTAAAACCTTTTGCCACGCCGAAGGCGTCTGTGCATTGCCAGAAGACCCAGTTTAGGGGTATCAATTCAGTTACACCATCGCCCGTATCGCCCTCAGGGGATGCACCATCCATGCTCAGTCTGAAGTTATCCATCGTTTTATTAATTCAATCATTTATCTGTTCAGAGTCAGGGTAGGGCATCCCCAACACTTGGTTCGAAAGTTTGGATCTGGAGAATCTGTGTCGTCTTAAGCCACTATATTCGTTATTTTAAGTTGTCAGTCTTGGCTACTGCCATTTTTCAATTAGAATTTGCGCCTTAGCTGCCATTTTTGCTTGAATGATTTATAAACTATGTTTCTGGTAAAAATAGGTAGAATAGGTATATTTCTCTAACGTTATCACGTCATAGTGAAGTACCTAGATGTATCTCCTGAAATCCAATATGCGACCGATGTAACAACACCAAAAACAAGACTTGGAGGGAAAATAGATTAACATATGATAGTAGTGAAATTGGTAGAGTAATTTGTTTGCCAGTAGCCATTGTTTTCGTAAAAACGAAATGTGTGACATCAATTTCGAGCTATCAGATTTTGTTTCAGACTTGGGCAGAGTGCAATGGAAACTTTTGCAAAACTTCAGCAAAACAGGAGAAGATTATTGACTTTAAGAATCTATGAAAATGTCGACAAAATCCGGGATCTATTTTGTTCAGATTATCGGTTAACGGCCATAATAATAGGTCAGCAGAAGAGTTTGAGGCACATCACCGTTGATCAAATTTTAACCAATGAATTGGGAATGAGAAAAATCAGCTCAAAATGTTCCCCATTTTCTAAAACGTGTGACTATGAGTGACGAGAGTTGGGTGTTTGAGTTTAACCTGGAAACTAAGCGCCAGCGTGTACAGTTTTTCCAAAGTCCAAAAAACCAAGAATGAGTGAGTCAAAATCATGCTCACGTCAAAAACAATTGGGTGCTGCATTACGATAATGCGTCTTGTCACACAGGATTTTCGATAAACGAATTGTAATAACATTCTCCTCAGCCTCCCCTTAATCGCCAGACTTGAGCCCTTTTGACTTTTTCCTCTTCCTAAGATTAAAAATTCCTTAATTTTAGGACTTAATTTTGGGAGAACATTCAAATGGTTGTAACTAGCCAGCTCAAGTTTATTAAAGTATTACGGGATCCCACACTGCTGTGAAGAATGGAGGAGTCGTCTACAGCGATGTGTGGCTTCCCAAGGAAGTTGCTTTGAGGGAGACACTTCGAGTTTTATTCGAATTACTAATCATATACCTATACATATTATCTAAGAGTCTATTTCCTTAGTTTTTATAGTATATTTCCAATTCGACTACTGTATTTTAGCTTAACATTTTTTCTTGCTCTATTCTTTTTAGAACGCCCATATGTCTGTGATAGAATCACTTATGATTTTGTACGCAAAAGAAATTTCATCTGGAGATCGAATATCAAACGCTGTACGAAGGTAATATGTTTATAAATCATATAACAAAGGGAACGATATAAAAAAAGTTAAAAATATCATCTTCGTTCTAGGATTTCTGGAAGTAATTTTCAACCTCCTCCGGGACAAAACTACCAGCAATCCCTTTTGGCTTGGATTTCGCATGTCTGTGCGGCATTAAAGAAACGCATTGGACAAGAGGTCGAAGGTGGTGCAACCGACGAAGCTGTAAGTATGACATGGTTTATCCTGATAGTTATGTTGTATGCTTATGGTACTTATGAAGGGTTGTTTTGTTGGTTTGCACTTGTTAACTCAACATAGGCAATGAGCCACTTCATACAGTTAACTGTAAAAGTTCAAATTCTAACTTTATTTTTCTAAATAGGGTGTCCGCCTACAAACACCAGACATTCCTCCTGTGCGAGACTTCCAAGACCTGTGCGACGGTGTATGCTTGGCACTTTTGATATCATACTACTGTCCCAAAGCTGTGCCCTGGACTAGTGTTAGAATAAATTATTTGCCAGCTGTAGAGGATTCGATTCACAACGTCTTATTAGTTAGTAATTTTTCACAAAAACATTTGCCATATTCTGTGTTCCATATGACGCCAGAGGACATCACGTACATGAGAGGGTAACGTATCAATGAATTGAAATTTCAATTTAGTCACTATGTTTTGCTTTATAATTTTTTTTTCGAAAACGTTTTGCTTTTTCTGTCCCGTAGATCGATGAAACAAAATCTGATAGTACTTCTGGCTGATTTATTCAATTTGTTCGAGATTCATCCAGCGAAATGTGTATGCTATCCGGGCATGGAATCGCAAGGTAAATTCAATTTATATTGGTGTCGGTTACTCGCATTGATGAGACGTATTACCTATTCATATTTATTTTTATCAATCGATACATTGTTTTGGTTATTTACGATAATTTTATTGAAACATTTATTTCTTTTTCTATAGTATTGAGTTGGTAATTACATATTTTGTTTGTTGGTGGTGGATCTTTTTATCTGTTATATGAAAGTAAAGGAATATTTCTATATTCAGCTCTTGTTGCTCATCATCATTTGGATCATCATTCATTAACTTTTAGCTTTTAAAGTGTTTCATTTGTGCTGCTTTTTAAATTTAATTTAATTTTTTTATTTTGTCCACTAGTCTTAGACGGTTATCTGTCCTTGGTTAATATTATGGGTTCGCTGTTTTTTATGCTTTCTATACGTGTTTTTGATTTATTTTACCTTATTTTTAATACACAAATTCATTGATAAGACATTTGAAAATAAAGTGAAGTTTGTAAAAAAAATAAGGGCAATCAATATAGGAAGTTTTCTTGATATGCAAATGTTACTGCCAAAGACTTGTGGAAGCTTTTAATTGACTTTTTTTTATAAATAGAATACAAAACTCTTCTCAGGATATATATTTTGTTTCAGGCTGTCATTTTCATTGAATAGAAATACGCTTCTCGTCTATGTTATTTGCATTTTATATTGGCTCAACCACACTCCTCGCATTAGCCGCCCATCATTATGTAAATTCTTTTCCCGATTTAATAAACTAGCCAAACTCCAGGCGCTCTGGATTTAGTATTAACTCTATCTAGGGAAATTTCAGAAAAATTTGAATCAATTTATTAAAGGTCATCATAACGTTAGCCAATAACGTTCTCAGTGAGTTAAGCATGTAATTAAGGTGTCACGTAACACAAGTCTTTACGGTGTATACATTTTTCAAGCGTTGAGATCAAAATTCTGCTCCTTTAATCTGTAAACTTCGGATGAATGTCCTAGTCGGCTATCACATGAAGCTTCACGACTTCACAACACATGAGAGCAAGGAGAAAGAAGATGAATGCGAATGAGATGGAGAATAGAAAATTATTCACGACTCACTTTGAAGATTCTCTTTCTTATATTCGCCAATTTCCATTCACATTTCGTTTTATTATCGTCTTTATTAAGTGAACATCAGTGGTAAGCTGTGTCAAGGGTACGTCGGAGCTCTTCTTCATCCCATCGACACACCAGCAAAATGAAAAATAAACGGAGAACTGTTAGACCGTTCTTCCATAAAAGTTGGAAGAGAAAATTGTAAAGGGCCAGTCCTCACTTGAAGCTGTGATGGCGCTCGTCTCACGGGATGAAAATTGAAAGTTGTGAAAGCTGTGATCCAAAAGTAGTGATAATGAAAACGCGATGATTATAGTTAAAAGAAAATACACCCTCGAATTGTCAACTCGTTTTTTCTTTCGCTCGTCGGCTAACATTCTCGGTACCCAACGCTCAGAAACCTTTTTCTTACTCGTTTTTGTAATTCGTTCGCAAGTATTCTTTGAACCCTGCCATATGAGATCCCCGTGACCTTAGCTATATGCCCGATGGTCACTCTGATCTGCCAGCACAAGGTTTCGAGTTTTTTGACGTTACCTTGAGTGAGAAAGGACGCCCATCCATCCTTCGCGATGTTCATCTTCAGTTAAAGTTCTGCCAGTTTAACGTCATTGGTTCAGTGTGTTACTGGAATCTGGGGGAGCAGAGTCTCCCAATGTTTTTACCAAATGGGATCGTGGTCTGTTTATGTGATTCGTTTATGCTAACCTAGTGGGTATAAAGCAATCAAAAAATCGGAAATAACCGATTATTATCGTTACTTTTGGATCACCCCTCGTAAGACTAAGAAGAAGAATTTTATGACCGCACGATATTGAAGTGCAAAATTTCGTGTAAACAAACTACTTGAGAGAGTTGAAACGTGTCGTACGAACTAATGACAAATGTTTGCTGATTGGAACGCCATCTCTGTGTCAGGCCGAGAACTTTTCACCTTACCTACGTTTATAGATAGAACATACATTTTTTATATGTTATGTAATGATCTAATTAAAAGGTGACTTTCTTAATTACCTTTGCGACCATATCGATGCGGAAAATAAATATTTTATTTGTCGACGTCTGTACCAAATTTGAATTGATCTTACAGTAACGCTTGTGTTTATGTATACGTGCATTAAATTTTGCTTGCATAATGATATTTCTGCTTCAGAAAGACTTTGTTGACTAGACTTTGTCAAAAACAAAAATGCTTACAAGTGATATCAGCGCATATCAGGCCAAAGGTAAACGAAAACCGAGAAAAAAAACGTGAATCGCTGAGTGAGCCAAAGGCCTGTTCAAAAATCGATTCTATCAACCGTGGCATATACGGAGAGGGATTACTTGTGACTATTCGATCAAGAGCAGAATTTCTTATATTTGTGTTTAGTTATGCCGCCGTTGCTTTCATCATTTGGTTTTTTCATATCAACTTCTTTAAAAATCGTTAGTCTCGGTCTCTGCTTTGATTTTTTTTCGATTTGCCCCTATAAGAATGGGATTTAAATAATTGTCATAAAAAAGTTTTGCGCGTTTCCAAGTGGCGTCTTATTTTTTTGTAAATATTCTGTTTCATATTCGTGTATATTGCAGCTGTTAAGTTACATGCTTGTCAGTGCATTTGTTTAAGTTTGCATTATCAATTGGTTTTGTCTTTAGTTATTTATTTTATTTCATGTTTTTTACCACATCATCCAATTTTTGTCTTTTTTTTCACACAACATTAAACATATCAAGCATAACAAACGAAAAATCCCATTAAAATATCTTATAAATTACCTGTATTCAGGTGAGTCCACCTAGAAGGCAATAATTAGGGAGTCACTTTATACTTTATTTTTTTTTTCTTTGTTTTTATATTTTTTTTGTCAACTCACATTTCCAACAATCATTTTTCCTGGCATAAATATTTTTATAGTAAATTTTTTTACCGCATTAACATTAATAAATTGGAAAATCACTGAATACAAAAAGAATCAATTAGAAAATGCAGCAAATTGCAAAGTGCACAAAAAGTGAAAATTATATAAAACATTAGGAAAAGGCATAGCTTGCAGTAGTAATTAGGTTACCACCACTGTTCACAGTAATTAAAGGTATTCAAAGGATTGCATATCCTTCAAGTATTATAGGGTTTATAGTCTTACAAAATTAACATTTTTCGACTCACACCATTCACTCTATTCAATCATTTCATGTAGTTTTATACGGTTGACTTGAGAAAAATTCACATAAAAAAAGAAAGTTCTCACAAGTTTAGAAATTTCGCCTGTGCCAGTCTAGATATAAAAAGGATAGGATCTTTTTCTTTCAGTTTATTACACATAGTTCGTAAACACATACTTTGTCTACGGTTTATATGGTTTAAAGGATTTATTGAGCGTGTGAACATTTTTTATTTTATTATTATTATTTCTACTGGCCATTTGAAACTCGAAAGTTCAAAGCCTCGTTGACCCACCCTTCGCCAAGCCTCCCAGGCATGAGTTTGTTTCTTCCATGTTTCGCTGTTCTGTTGCATTTTCTATATATCCATCCTTACGTTGTCCTCTCATCAACGGCGCTTCTTTTTTCTGCGGGTTTTCCACTCATTATTCGTTTGACTGTTCGTCCACTGTTCTTTCTACCTATCCAGTACACCTTTGTCTTCGCAATTTTATTACTCAGACAATGCTTGGGGCTGAATGGATTTCCTCGAGTTTTTAATTGTGTAGTTTACTCCATTCGCCCGTTTCTTCGCCCTCTTTTCCACCATAATCTCTCCTTAACACCTTGTTTTCAAAGATTCGAAATCGATTTTCCTCCTTCTTAGTCAGAGATTAGCTTTCACATTCGTAAAGTGTCACTGGCATTATTTGGTTATACGGATTTTGACATTGCGAGGCAAAAGAGTTGTTTTATACATATCTCGAATGTTTCAGACGTTACTCTACTTTAACTTGTCCTTGTCTAGCCTTCAGTCATACTTGTATGAGTTTCATGAACTTTTTCGGGATTCCCGAAAGACATAATAAATTTTCTACCGTAGAGGTAGAGAAAAGAAAGAAGAAGAAGGGGAGAGGGATGAAAAAAACAAGAAATATGATGGATAGAAAAAACAAAATGTTAGCCCGATTCCTACTATACGCGGTGTTCCCTAGCGATTTACCATCTAAGTACTGACCGCGCTCGACTCTTTTTGATTGCGGTGATCGGACGAGAACCGATAAATTCAGCGTGGCATTGTCGGTGACAAAAATATATGTACTAAGTCATTACTCATTATCGTCGTCGTCCTCATACGCCATTTCAAATTCTACGGATAGTTGATGAACGGTTTCGTGGAATTTCCTTCTTTTTTTCATTCAGCATTTTATCAAAATTTCTCCTCCATTAGGCTGCAGCCCTTTCGTTGTCGGAATCCCCATTATCCCCATTTGCTTACAAATCCTTATCTGGCTTGGTATTTGTGCAGCGTTATGCCAGCATTTATTGCTCTCGGGTTTTTAGACGCACATTTTTCCTGAATCTCAGGGAACTCTTTTTTTTTTTTTTTTTGTCGGGGCGCCGCGAACGCCATCCCCGTCTACCAACAATTTCACACACGAGTTATTCGCATTATTCGCATTAGGAATAATCGCGGGGGTCAACTCAGCCGGATGTGCAATGGCCAAGCCTCACCTCGGGGAAACCGCCTTCTTGATCACGGTAACCCCTACAACAGGTCGTTTGCCATCGTCGTTTTTTACCCTGAAGTAGACCGCAGACTTCGCTTTGTAATGTCTGATATCTTGCACGCGTGATCTTTTCACTATATTTTTTCCTCGAACTCTTCGTCCAACGAAGGCTTTTCTTTGGGGGTTTTGCATATCCTAGTTTGCTTCCCCCCTTTTCCTGTACAACACTTTTTATTGTTGATCGTACCGCTTCTACCTGTCTTGTTTCGTCGTTAGTTTCTGTGCTCTCTAGAACCTCAGTGTGCTCCACTTCTGTGAATTTGGATTCGATTTTTCATTTTGGCGATGATTAGGATGTGGTCAGAATCGCAATTCCCTCCTTGGTATGTTTTAAAATCTAGTTTGTTGATTTGGTGTCTTTTATTCATGTGCGTTACTCTATCCGGTGATATCCAGTTATTGTCTTGTGGTTGAATGTAATTAATGGTAGATATCCCCTAATATTCGGTTGAGGTGCAAGTGGATGCATTTACAGTGTCAAAGATTTTAATACAATACATAAACGGATATACGAATCATATAATTTACTGATTCAGAGAAGTTATAATAGTTAATCTACATTTGTATCACATAAGGGAACCAAGCTATGCCCTTTCCTTTTGTCGATTTATTGGAGCGCAATCCGAATTATGTCTTTTAATGAAATATTTTTTTTAAAACATTGATCAGCAACAAACAATCTGCCATTGTCGTTCTTTTTTTTTTTTATCTTTCATCTATTTTTCTCACCTATTTTACTTCGGTCTTATGCAAAATCAAACAAAAACAAAAAATATTTTAACTAAATTTTAAACTAAAACCGAAACTTAATATCTCCGCTTAACAACACCAGACGTGGTCCAAAAACAAAATGCTGGCGCCAATGAGCATGGAATATGCCATAGACGAGGTCTAACATGTCAACCAGTCACACCAATTCCCGACTTACGAAGTGATTTAGATCATCTACAACCTTCTGGTTCGCCCTCGAATCGACCTCCATTCCAAGGTCTTTTTATAAATAAATATTTCATGTTTTTTTTCTTACCTCTAAATCTTAAACATAAAAGTCAATTAAAAACAATAAACAATAGTTCGTTTACTTGTAGTTCAATTGTATTTTATAAATAGTTATTGTGAACGTTGTTTGTTTCATCTTGGTTGTCCGTGTTTTGTTTTGTCTTTTTGTTGTTTGTTGTCATAATTTATTTTAATTTATGTTGTAATTTAGTTTTATTGTTTTCATTTTGCGACTAACAAATTTTTGTTGATTTCCCTATGGTTGGGTGTGATCAATGAGTAAATTTCAATTAGCAAATTACTATCGGAATCACGTCCTACGCCCGTTTTATTAAAAACACAATTCGAACACATTTTGAGTACATGCCGTAAATATACTTCAATCGAACTCATTGAGCATACTTATTACAATAGTTTGCTAGATACATCATCTTCGTTCGAACCTTCAACCATTGAGCTTTTTTTTGTTCTAAATGCGCCCATTTAACATTATTCGCTTTAGGCTTTTTGAGGGCGGAATACTTTTTGTAGTCCTCATAATAATGTGTTTGCTTCCAAACATGGTTTTTACACAGTGCCTTTTTCCTTGTTATCTTCTAACAGTTCACATACACACATTTACAAATAACTTCTGTTTGCGTTTGACATTTATTTTGCTCTAGTTTTGAATAATCTGCATTTTCTTTTGGCATGCCTTGGAGCTTTATATGTTTACCCTTTTCTTCCAGTTAATACTTGTCACTTAAACAAATTAATTTAATATTTTCAAAGGTTTTGCAGAAAATGTTGCTGAATTGTTATTTTTAGAACGTTCTATCAACGTATATTCATGTTTATAAAACCTGAAGCCACATTTTGAATATTCTCTAATATTAAGTTTAAGTTTAATATTATTTTATTAGGTACATTTATATAAAAATATAAATTTTAGGTATAGTAAAAAGTAATCGATTATTTTTGCATGAAATTGCGGGTATGAAACGCATATTTGTTTTCTAAAAAAAAACATGTTAAATTCAGCATTCTATTAAACGATTTTTTTATATTTTTATACTCCAATATGTGCCTCCCAATATTTTAGACTGTTACATTCTGTTTATTCTAGAAGCCCGACTCTCTATTGCCGGAAAAATCGTTATTCTCTTACTTGAGGATTATCGTGGCTCAGTGGCTGGTATCGACCCGCTAATGTCGATGACTTGTGCTTCGAATCCAGCATAGCAAACTCATTTAAATGATTGACGCGTTGTTTCCCTTCAGTGTGTTGTCTGCCTGACAGTAGTTACCAGGTATACAAGTATGAAATGCGGATTTTTCTTCCTAAAAAAAAACTGGTTAAATTCGGAAGAATGATTTAAAATGCTTCATTCAAGGTATCATTCATCGCTTTTTATACATTTTCCCCATCTTTCAAGCAATTTGTCAATATCACGCCAGTAAACATCTTCCCCTTCTGTTACGTACCATTCATCGAGCCTTTTTTACTTCTTGGAATAGACCAAAGCGCTGCTCAGCAAATGTGCGACCCAACGATGCAAACAAGTGGTAATCGTCTGATGAGTGAACCGGATGTGGAAGAACTTTCCAGCTGAATGTTTCCAACGTGTCGCGAACCGATTTTGCGGTATGTGATGGGCCATTATCATGAAGAAAAACGACTTTGTGTTGCCTCTTTCTTTCGGTATGCTGGCCTTTTTTTCAAGGAGCTAACAGCTCAAATCAGTTCATATCGGTCAATTGTTGTTGATAACGATAGTATTAATCGATTTTCCAGGTTTTAACAGATCATGATATACCATGCCCCTCTGCCAAAGCGATTCGGTCTTGGGGTCGATGTGGATCACGCGCCGATGGATGGGTAGACCCATGATAAATCCACTTTTCATTCTGTGTTTCTATACGATGCAAAAATCCCTTCCTTTTATACCGAGCGAACACGATTTCACATATGGTTTTGCGCTTTTCCATTTGCCTGTCGTCCAACTCATGAGTAACACATGTACCGGTCTTCTGAATTTTTCCCATCTCATAGTTGTTGTCTAACGCCCATTTGCTTGGCAAGTTATTTTCATGCGGCTTTCCACGTTCCTTCTCTGCAACATCGAAGTCACCACTTTTGAAATGCCGAAACTATTTTTCACAAGAAATTCGCGATGGAACATGTTTACCATAAGCTTCTCGAAATATTCGGTATGATTCAGCGTCTTTTTTTTTCAAATGAAAACCAAAAATGAATGCTTCCATTATGCCTCCTTCATAGCACGTTCCCTGAAATGCTGCTTATGAGTAGGTGCCATTTCTACGCCACGTGTACCGAAAACGGTACACGGTAACAAGTTTAATAATTTTGTCTAAATACCTTGTTTTTTTAGAAAATCTATATTATTTTCATAATTAGAAATATTAAAACGCCAAAATGCACAACACAACAATACCAAACTAAGTTTATTTCATTTCAATTAATTATTGTTAGATGAAAACATCTTAAAATAAAAAAGTCAGCTTGGCGTACAAATGCATTCAAGCGTGTACCGAAAACGGTACACGTGGCAGGGAACGTGATAGAAGCCCTCATCCCTGTTGGCAAAAATCTGGGACAGTCGTTTTTCACAAGCCTTTCTTAATGCGAAATTTTCACCAGCCAAATCGTTCGCCATGGACAGGGACAGGTTGTAATTACTTAATGCCAGTTCTGGGCTATAAAGTGGATGCAGAATAACCTCAAAATCAATCTGCCGGAGCTTTTAGCGGGCGATCACTATTGATGTTTGAGGCCTAGCGTTGTCCTGATGGAACACAATTCCTTTTCTTCCTTGGCTAAAATTGACCGCTTCTGGGCTTCCTTCAGGCGGTCCAATTGTTAACAATATGGGCCCGAATTATGTGTTTTGCTGTAGGGGAGCAACTTATAGTAGATGATTCCCTTTAAATTCTACCATACAATCAGGAAAACCTTTCTTTTTTTTTTTATAATTCGTGCAGGTTCAAGAGTGTACGCTCTTTGGTGTTTGTGACACAACCTGGACGGGGTGCAGATGGTTTGTGTCGAAGATGTTCGTGCACTACTCTCTTTCTCTCTTACTCTTTCCTCTACAAAGGCCTACCCTAGCAATTCTGCTACCTAAGTAATTCTCAAGAAGCTTCGACGAATAGTCAGTGATACACATTTATTTCCAGCTCCGTTCGGATATTTCTGGAAAACATGAACACGTCGGATTTGGAGAGGTGAACGATTTTTCGAATTTTTGTCGAATTTTTATGATTTTTCGACCGATTTATAACTCCCACTATTTCTCGCAAGGATTTGCCCTCATTGTGCAGAGCTAATTTAACCGCTCTATCTTCCGATGTGCAGCGTCTTTCACAAATCATCCTTCTTTTCGATTTTCGAGTTGGTTAAAATGTTTACAGTTTATAGAAGGCAAACCAGATTTCAGATTAATAAATTATATTTGAGAAATATAAAATAAAATATAAAAAATGACGGACCAAAACCCACACCAAACGGTAACTTTTTAAGGATGCATTGTCACCTGGTGAATCTCGTGTAGGTTGGTGTCGTCCCATATATAGCAATTTTGGCTTGTTAATACAGTCATTCATCCAAATATGGGCATTGTCGCTAAGATGATTTTTCGGCCAAAATCGGGGTCCTCTTCCAAACGATCGGAAGCCCAGTTAGCGAACAGACGACGTGGAACGTCGTCTATGGGCCTGAACTTTGAACTCCAGGGTCAGTTGCATCTTATGCGCGACGAGGAATCGATTGCCTCCGATTCTGCTGTACACTTTGAAAGACCGCGGCGATGTTCTCGCCTGATCTTTCCTTTGTCGTACGAATGTTGATTGATTTATTATCGCACCGGTCGTCTCAAATTTGGCTTCCAAGAGTCGACTGGTCCCTACGTCTACTGCAAAATGGGGGCAACATTTGCACTAATGAACACTCCTGTTGATAACAAAGTTTTAACATTTGGCCGTGCTGTTCAATTGTATATGTAACTTGCCTTGCCTTGTCGTTTTCTCATCAATAACTGAATAATAAACAACGGATTTGACTGATGTCACCAAAAAAAAAGGCCGCCACAGGCTGCCAAAATCTACCCACGCGACTTGAGAAACCATTTATTTGACTACGTTTAAATAATATTTGGCGGTTTATCAATGGTAAATATTTTTGGAAAAATTAATGCTGGTATAGTCAGTGGGGTGTCTATTTTAGTATTCATGACAGTATGCAGTGGGATAAGATCGACATTTGGACAAAATACAGCACCTTTTGTCTTGAAATAAGCCTGAGCAGTATCTCCTACCTTCGAAGCACGCCTATGAATGAATTCTAAAGAGATGCCGAAATTCGGTATCGCTTTACAAAAATAGCAAATGCTATCGAACCGAAATTTGTCTCAATGCAAACAGTATGTCCGACTTTCCACATTGGTGTTGGTCAATAAATGTGGAGTAAGATGAATTCAAACTTCAAAGATAATACTTTGTATGTGATATTTTACATGCCGAATTGACTTTCCTGACATGCCCCTTTCATTCATATCATATCTTATTTTTATAGTCTTCCAAGACTGTGGAGGATTAACTGTCATACATAGGCAGCAGTTGGATATCCTTTAAACCCCATCATGGATTAATAACTTTTTAAAAATCCTATATTTTCACGAAAGTGTTTTCATATTTTGAATATGAGTAATGTCGCTAAGGATGATATTAAAAATTACATCTTTTGCAACTCTCTCGTTTCGCTTTTTGCTTAGAATTAGTAACATATACAATTATTAAGACCTTGCCCCATTGACTGAGATTTTATGAAAACTTTAGTATGTATTTTAGAATTCATTAGTATTTTAAGAGAACGTATATGAAAGTTATCATAAAAAATAATTAATTATGGCCTCACAGGTTACAGTCTTTAAATTAAAATATTTACCGAATGTGCTTGTAATGTGATCATAAAACTAATAATCAGTGGATCATATTGTCGCTGTATACGGGGTGCGTATGGTATTTGAAATCAAATTAAGTTAAAACTAATTTTCTTATATTTTTTCACAATTTTTTTTATATTTCCATGAAATTTTTACACAACGTTGAGTGACTACTTCCTGCTGGAATATGTATCATTTGTCCTCGCTCACGCAACGTGAAACGTCTGTGCAGGGTTTCACAACGTTTTCTAAAACCTTCAAGTCTTTGAGGAAATAAATGAAGGGGCATAACGTGTCCTCCCTTGCTCGCAACTCCTAAAACCATTACAGAATTTCGTGTGCAATACATGGGGAACCCTAACATAGCCATCTATAATTTTTGTGGCTGATTTTTTTTTTGGTCTTGATCAACAACATTTCTTCAGAGCAAAATTTTGAGAGCTTCATGGTGTTGAAAAGACAAAAGTTCTCGAACTTGTGCTGACTTAAGCTGTCCTCTGCGTATAACAACGGATTTATAATGAAGGTCTTCGTGGACATGTCGGCAGATTAGTTCCTCCGGAATTGCAAGTTTCCTCACAATGGCTCTCATTGACTTCAAAGGGTTTTCGTCAAATATCGCTGATACTTGTTGAATAAATTGCGTAGTTCTAATAGTGCTTGAACGTTCCTCATGTTTTTACGCTTCACAACAGATCCTGTATCGTAAGCCGATGCTTCCAATTCACAACCTTATATACGAACGATTGAACGAAAATAGAAAACTGAATATTTCTAAATCAGTGTGTTTCACACATATAGCGACGGTAACAACAGTTTTTTTCATTTCTTAAGTTAGGTTATAGTCCTCTATTGATGATCTAATCGAGAAATTAGTACCATTGATACATATGTCCTCAAATATCATACGCACCCTATATTAGTATTGTTTCATATTCTGAATTAAGTTCTATGATATTACCTATATTACCTACGTTATTAAGGAAAATATCATATTTAAATTTAAAAAGACAAACTAAAAATAACAATTCAGTTCATACATCATACAAACACCCCACTAAGATGCACAAAATTTGCAAAAAAAAAAAAAAAAGTTTGTGTTTGATTAACTGACAAAAAAAAGTAATATTTTCACAAATCCTTCACTGAAAGCCTTTGCTGTTTTCCTCTAATTTTTTTTGTTTTCTTTCGTTACTTGACGCTGTCGATTATTTATTTTAATTTTTTGTGTTTATTTTTAAATATATAGTTACACGCTCCGCATCTGCTACTGTTATAACTCGCAGACCTACACCACCAAAAGAATATCAAACGGTTGAGCATAATAATTACTCGACAAATCATGACGAAGGTGAGGTGTTTGACAAAAGTCCTTTCTACTTGTTTTGCTATTCCTTTTTTTTTTTTTTTGATGAAGTTTGTATTTAACTTTAGGCTTATTTATTATATTAACTCACCTTCTCACGAGTGTATTTCGATAAATAGAAAAACAAAAAAGGAAAATAATTTTTGTAAATAAACTAAAACACAGTTTTTTTCTTCGATGTTAATTTTTGATTTTTCTTCCTTTATTTGTTTCCTTTTCAATTTCTTTTCTTGCTTATTTATACTTAGGCTTTGTTGTTCACAAAACCCGAGGTATAACGACATTATCATCAATGCAAATGCAGCAGGAACCCCTGGTTCCCGCGCGCTTACGCCAAGCTAAAGAAAAAAATAATGTGGAAACGAAAGCTGACGAAAGAGGTTCGCACTATGATTTGTTTCTTTCTTCTTATTTTTTTTTTTTGAATTTGTTTTATTTTTTTGAAAATTAGTTTTCATTATGAAAAACACAAATTTGTTAGTCAATGCAATTTTTATTTGTACCTAGACTCTGTTATTGAAATCGCAATGCACGTATTGTATTATGATTTTACCAAACATTCTTTTTAGACCGAAGGATATGCGTGTATGTATGTTAAAAATATTGGGAATTATGGAACGAACGAGTGAAGGTGCTGAACCTCCTATCACTTGAAAAGTTTCCTTATTCCCCAGGGAATAGTTCACTTTCAAATTTCCAAAACGCATTTCGTTAGAAAAACACCTTTTTTGTCATATATATTTGCTTCCGATTAAATTAAATTGATTATAAAAAAAATGAGAACTAAATTCAAAAAAAACAAATACACAATTCACCCGATGCCCGAATTATATGCAAAATTTATAAATGCGCAGGCGATTATGTACCCGCTGGCAGACCAAGTAATTGGGAGCAAAATCGAAGGCCAAGCTACGCAGGTAATATGATTTTTTGTGAATGTCCTTTTTTCGTTTTCCCTTATTCTTTGTGGAATGCTTACTGTACTTGATATTGTCTTGAAATGTATGACTTGCATAAACAACATTGCTTGAATGAAAGTCGATAGAAGTAGCTAAGTATGTTTCAAATATGCAGGTCGGCGATCGCGTCGTAACTCTTCCAGTGAGGATTCCCAATTAACTATTGAGAACTTCGGTGGATCGCAAGATCAGTTGAACATGATTGGGCGCGGTCTCGAGAGGGATCGCGAACGAGAGAGAGAAAAAGAGAGAAAGTTGTCGAATACAAGTATTGGTGAGTGTCTGAACAAAATAAATTTTTTTCCCATGATAAGTATATGAGTTCGTACTTAGAACCCGCTGTTGCTGTGAGATCATCTATTGCAGACGCTCGGGGTACCCTACAACTTGGTTACGATACAGATTCTGGTTCAGAGAAGCAGGATCGTGAGACTGAAAAGACCCCAATGCGACGTCAAGGAAGGTTTGTAGCAAACAGTCTCATATATATATCCACTAATAAATTCATTAAACTGGTTTTGTCACCAGTGTTGATAATGTATCTCTACGCAACATGAAACATTCCAATGAGAAAGACTTTGCGGACGGCGATTTATCATCGCATAGCAACATGAACAATTCAAAACCCAGTGCCTACAATGCAGCAGCAACAACTACAGACGAAGAGTCTACACCCAAGCGTAAAACATCTTTTGCAGCTTTACCAACAAACACCACTACGTGGCAGCAACAGTCTGCTATGCTTAATCAAAGTGGTGATCCAAACGGTTAGATATCTCCTCTAAAACTACAATTTTCATTAAAGCTTTTCTTCACTTGCCTAGACCTCTACCTTGAAGAGGATTCCCGACCACTAGTTGATGCCACTAAGCTAACAACCATTCGAATGAAACTCGAGGAAAAACGTCGTCGTATCGAACAAGAAAAACGCAAAATCGAAGTTGCTCTTTCGAAACACCAGGAAAAGGTAGGAAAGGCGGCGTTTTTACAAGCTATTAACAAGGTGAGTGTTTATATCCTTAACTAACACTATCACTTAACAAAAACCATTTCGATCAACATTTCATTTGATTCGATTAAGATCTGCCCCACAATAGTATTAATCGATTGATTCATTTTTTCTTCAATCATTTTCAATTCTTTCTTTATAGTTGAGTATTCGAGGTGTGATTATAAGTTAATTGTTTATTTTATAAATTTTACGTTTTAGTTTATGTTTACGTTGTTTTCCCTTACCGTACCTTGTTTTTTTTTTTTTTGTGTTAAGAATGTGTTTTGTTTTGGGCCAGGAAGTACTTGTATTTAGATGTTTTGTTTGAATAACTCCTAATCCATGGTTCGAGTTTGATCGAGAACAGTTTTTTTTTTTTTTTTTTTAACTTTTGTAAGTATACTAAGGAAATTGGGTCTCATTGTAAAGTTATGTAGATTTAGTGGTTCCACGTGTAGTAGACCCCTATAAGTGTAGCTCAACACTACGAAATATTTTTTAGAAATAAGCTAAACAGCCTATTGGCAAACTTAGTGGCAAAGCGGAATTAAGTTCTCAAGTTGAATACTTTTGAGAAACACTTCGCAACAGTTTTGTATTGACAGTCTTCTCGCGTCTTCAGGGTAATTTCTTTTACAAACTCAAATTAGCATTCGAATTTCGAGTTCATTCAATAATTTCAATATTACCCTACGATTGGTCTCGCATCTATGGCGATCACATGAGTGATTTTACAATAGTTATCCAACTTGTAGTATTCTAGTTTAGAAATAAAGCAAACCGATGCTGAGTAAGAAGTTGGATGAACCAAAAATGTATGCAACGGTCGCTATATTCATCCTTCTAACTGCAACGCGGATATGGATTGTTTAGTATGCACTGTATAATTAGGGTAAGGTAAAACGTTCTCGGCCTGACAATGAAAGACTGTGATTTTCAGCTAAGTATGATTTTTTCCTTGTTCAAGGCAGTCCTGCGAATTTCGGCATGCAGCACCAGCTCCACCCACTGCCTCGAAAATATGCTAAAAAAAAATCGTTAGGCTTTAACTTGAAATTTCCTTGGAGAGCGACGCTATAAAGTATAAATGTTTGAATGAGGCTCGTAACTCAGTGGCTGTTAATGTCGATAGCTTGTATTTCGAATCCAGCCATAGCCAAGTCATTAAAAGTGTATTTCGCGTTATTTCCTTTCATTGAGTGTTTGCCTGGCAGTGCAATGGGACAGGTCTAAGTACTCCTTTTCTAAGAAGAAAAGAAGTAACGTTAACGAGAAAAAGTTCATCTTTTTTACGGACAGGACAAATCATCAACTCGACTAGACAGGTAGGATGGATGAATAAGGTTTGTCAGCGCAGAACACCTCTTCAGAACTAATAGGAGATATCCGGAGTAGCATATTCTAGCAAGCTATGAACAGGATGCCATTAGCATCCCAAAACACGCTATGGCTATGACCTTTGCAGCAGATGCGATCGACTTCCTAACGCATCCCTAACTCTTTGCAGAAGAGGTTTCGCACCCTTTCATCCGATATTTCCATAGTCTTAGCTATCTCATTCCCCTTCACTCACCCATCGTCCAACAGATGATGGTTTCCGGTGTGTTTGCGATTTTTGACGATCCTTCACGTGGGTCATCTTCGAGGGATGTGCGACCACGTTTAGATTCAGCTGCCCACTTTTTAACGGTTGAATTCTCGAAGAAGAGACCCGTAAACTTATGTCAACTTCGGATGAATTTCCTTAGTCGGCTATCACATGCAACTTACGAGAATTAAGTGGGGAATGGAAAATTCTTCACAACTCAATTTAACGTTTCTTTTTTTCGATTATTTCCATTCACATTTCATGGACAAGCCCCGTTGCTTGTTGAGTGAACATAAGTGGTGTGCTATATTGAAGGAATTATGGAGCTCTCCTTTATCCCATCGACACACCAGCAAAAGAAAAATAAACGGAGAAGTGTCAGAGCGCTTGTCTCGTGAATAAAAGTTGGAAGAAAAAATTTAAAAAAGAGCCAAGTCTCACTTGAGGCTGCATGTGCTGGCGCTCGACTCACAGAATATAAATTAGAAGTAAGTCGTGAGTCGTGAGGTTGCATGTGATAGCAGATTTAAGAGTTAACCCATCCAAAGCGAAGGATTTTTGGATCGCATGATATTCAAATTTATCCATTTCATCGAATAACGTGTAAAAATTCCCAAACATTCGTGTAAATAAACTACTTGAAAGAAAAAATTAAAACTTTTCACGTGTACTAATGACACGTGCACCTAATTAGGAAACAATTTTTTTTGTTAATTGTAACGCCATCTTTGTGTCCGGCCGAGAACTTTTCACCTTACCTTCGTACTTTTATTTTAAACTTGAAATCCAATCACGGACTGGTATTACCCATTAGTCAACTTTGATTTATAGAACGTTTGCCAGTAAGTCATTATGTTGCCCTTATAAATAAGGAACCGTCCTCTCTATAGGGTAATATCAAATCACTGCAATTGTTCTTATTAGTTTTGCAAACAGCCCGTTTGTTTATGTGAAAAGAGCACGATGTCGAGTAAAACATTAACTATCAAGATAATCAGGGATAGCCAGGTTTTTGCTCCATTATTTCCTGTAAACCTTTTATTCTTCCTCAGTTTTGTTAGTTTTCAATGATTTCAAAAACAACAACTTTGTTATATTCTTATATTGTTATATTTGGAAAACAAATCGAAATTACCTTTCACTCACATTTCATATTAGTCCAACAGAGTGTAGCTTAAATAACGAATAAATACTTTTTAAACGATTCCTCCTTCAGCAATTGGAGCACATTAAATCAGAAGAATTAGCAAATATGGTAAAGTACAATAAAACTACGACTTCTTCAATATCATATTTTGTTCAGTTCTCCATTCGCTTAATCAGTGACAGCTTTTCCTCATGCAGTCTCCATATCAATCATATTTACGCAGGAATTTGATTTACCATAGTTGAAAACGAAAATATGAAGTGACTGCAACTGATTACCGTGCATGATGCCCCACGTCGTCACCCTGTTTTCTTTTGTTATCACATTAAATACCTCACCACTCATTTCAAACTCAGCATTTTCTTTTATTTTACTTTAGTTCTAATTTTTTTTATTTTTTCTTTTTTATTTATTATATTTATTTCATGGTGCTGGTTAAAAAAAAAAAAAACAAAACAAATCATAAAAACATCACAAACAAAACAACCATTGCTAATATTCTTATAGGGAAAGACGCAACAACAAGCTGAAGGTGAAAATAAAGAGCAACCTGTTGCGGATGCGGGCAAAAGTATTAATACGAATAGTACTGCCGCAGATAACGGTGAAAAGCCACCGGACAAACCGAGTACTGTGAACCAGGTACCCATGAAGCAATTTCCGAGTGTAATCGAATGATTCCACGCGCAAACACGTACAAATAGAAATGTTTTTCGCTTCTTTTCCTGTTTTCTACCGCCTTTAGTTTACAGACTTTGGTGCATTATTTTTTTTTCTTTCGAATTTACTTTTATTTTTATCAACGAAGCGAAATTTAAACAAAAAAATGTATGAACCTCCACATAGACTTACCCCCGTTGTCCTTCTATTCCCTTATTACATAGCAAATACTCGTTGTAGACTTGAGTTTGGTATTACACTCAGTAACTATTATCCTATCGTCTTATATGGGTTGTGGAATGTATTTACTAATCACTACTAATGCATGGGTTTTTTTCATTTATTTCTTTTTATTGTATAATATATAAGCTTATTAAAAGAAAAACGAAAAAAATAACAAAGCAATTGCAAAAACAAACAAAATTTCATCTTCAGGATGACATAGAGTCCAGTTTGGATTCGATGAAATGGGAAACACTTAGTAATGAGTCGAAACGCACTCCAGATATTGATCCAATCGACTTGGAGAAATATCAGGTAACAAAAACCAAAAATTCTCTTTCTATCTGTTAAATCTACATCTTTCTACTCTTACTTAAATGCTTGCTCTCTATGTCAATCTAAGAACGTTATTGTTTTCTTAAATATCATCTTTATGTATATGGATAATTGTTGTGATCTCGTGATTAATATCATATTTTCTCTCTTTCTCCCCCTAAACAAATACGAACCACCACCACAATAATACATTTAAACGACATATAAACAATTCAATTTGTTTCCCACATACATACGAACATAATTTCACGAATATCCATCGACATCGATCGGTCTCGATACTAATCAGCAAAGCATCGCTATTATGAATTCGAATCTTCAGGATATTCAACAAGATATTCATAGGTTAGCAACACAACAAAGTCAAATTCAAGCTCAACACTTACAGGCACAACAATTGATACAAGCCCAACAAATTGCGAATATGTTGCACCAGGTAATGATTGACATCATGCAATAGTACTAGTCTGAAAGGCAAATGCGACGATATTGGAGAAGTATCAGTTGTTTTGTTGTTTGCACATTTCGACAATGTCTTCGACGACTTTAGGTGGTTCATTTCATACTTGGCTAAAAGGGTTTCATTTTTTTTTCCACCATAACAAGGACGTCTATTTGTTATCCACGATCCATTTTTATTTTCCTTCTTTTTCACTTTGTATGCAGTGTTTCTACAACTTGGTTTAATTTTCTCTAATAAAAATATGAAATAACAATCAATTGCGATCAATCTCAGGGGAAATATGAAGTAAATGACTCTCTGAATTTCGAGAACTAAGTTTATTCGATTTTTTTTGTTATGTTGGTGAACATGTTCCTTAACATAATATTGACATTTTCGGCCATTTCGGATGTTTATTTTTCACATTGCGATGGTATTAGTTTGGATTCAACCAAGAGGGTGAAGGCTTTAAAGGGCCATATATATAAAGGTTAGACAACACGTTTTGATGTACTTGGCGATATTTTGCTGTTAAATTTGGTGCGAAAAATAAAATTAAGTCCTCCTATGTACTTGAAATGTTTATAATGGCATTTGGCGAGTCTACACAGAGCAAAAAAAATGGCACATTTTTCCAGATACATATTTAGGGCATGAAATATTTGTCAATAAACTTAGTTCCGAAATTGTCAAATTTTGACCAAACGAACCGTCGCACGAGCACGCTAAAGCTATTGAAAGTCATGATTGATCCAGATTCACTCAAATGTTCATCACTGCTGGCGAAACCTGGTTATATGACGTCGAAACTAAAACCTAATGGAAGCGACGGAAAATACACGCCCAGTTCAGTCAAATGTAAAAGTCTTGCTCAGATTTATGGAGAAAAAGATTACCACTGTTGCATCACGATAATGCACCTGCTCACTTATCATTGCTTGTGAGTAATTTTTTGGCCAAAAACAGTACCATAATCACCGTAACCATGCCCCAACTACTGTGTTCAACGAGCTCGGCAATCTGCTGCATTTGTCTGTTCCCAAAATGAAAAAGACCAGTAAAAGGGCGGAAATTTGCCACAATTGGCCATATCATATCAGAACATTAGAAAAAGGACTGGCGCAAATGGGGGGGTGCTTTGAAGGGGACAAAATAGATATTGATGAATAAATAAATATTTTTTTGAGAGAAAGTAAAAGTCACCTTGAACAAACCTCGTATACTGGGTGTTAAACTCGAAATTAAAATAATTTTCGTCACATTGATTAGTCCCTTTAATGAGCTATCGCTTTGAAATACATTTTCAATAATGTGACTGAGATGACATGCATCGTTTAGTCCTTATTTTATGCATCAACGACAGGGGCTATATAAGTGCACTCGCGGTCATGAAACGGCATGAAAACGGCACCGTATTGAAATGATTGAAAATTCATTGTTTTTTGTAATGAAACGAGGTTTTGTCTCGGTAGTTTATAAGTATTTCTACCTAATTTCCATTTGTTTATTTAATATAAGAAAAAGATATGAACAAAAAGAGGGAAAACAATGATTTTTTTTTCAATGGTTGGCACCAAAAATCCCTTATTTACTTGTCATAGTTCCAATACCAAAGTGCAAAAAACCCAAAATGTACAAAGAAAAGCATCCTCAAACCACTCTCTCGACTATGCACTTAAACCTTTCACGTGCTGCCCGTCGCATGCATCGCAAATTTCGAGTCATACCAAATTAATTTTACTTTCGTCGAACATCACACATCTTCCATCATCCTGCGTCCAATTTTCATACTTCTTCGCCCAACCTGTGTTCTTTATCGTTTCGGCGCTAAGTTCAACTTGATGAAATTCACGCAACACTGCTCCTATGACAGCAATTTTAAAGCGATCTATTACTCTAATTCCTTATAATACGCTGTTTTTCTGGATTATTTTCGTTTTCACCCTCACCCTTTTTTTCCTATCGAATGGATCTAAATTTTCTTTTTTCTTCATCAGTCGCACAATGGTTGAATGAGAGAATCCTATTTGAGCTGCAAACTTACGAAAAGATTGCACCTCTTCAAGAAAAACTGTATTTTTACTTATTCGTATCGAATAATTTGTTGATTTTTATCGGACATTTCACTTCTAGGGGTGACGATCCAAAAACCAAGAGTAATAATGAAATAAAAATAAAAAAATTAATGAAAAAGTATTAAAAATAATGTCTTAACCCAGGATTCCCCTAGAAAAAAAGTCTTTGTCGTGATCCTCCCAAAACGCCTCAACAGTGACCATAACTTTGCTATCGTCTTTAAATTGTTTGCCTCGGTGTTTCTTGAGCCGAGGAAAGAGGTGAAAGTTACTGAAAACTAAATCTGGCGAATAGAGCGGGTGTTCAAGCAGTTTGAATCCGTTTCCTGCTGCCATGGCAACTGCGGCTTTGTGAGCTGGTGCGTTTTCTTTTTGAAACAGCATTCCAGCTCGCAGTTTGCCGCGTCTTTTTTCTTTAATGACATCCCGCAATCTTCTTATTTGGTCTGCGCAGTAAGATCCCGAAGCAGTGGCCTCTTAACCATAAATATTCCTTCATTTCCGATGCCATAGCATCGCTGAACTTGCCACTTTGAATGTCTTTGGCGTCGGTGAGGAGACTCGCTTCACAGTCATCGATTGTTGTTTGGTTTCAGGATCAAAATGGTGAATTCAAATCTGCTTGGAACTTCTCGAGATTCACGGTACCCAACGCGCAGAGACGTTTTTCATACGCAATTCGTTCGCAAGGATTCTTTGAACGCTGCCATATGAGTGACTTCAGCTATATGCCTGATGGTCACTCTTCGAATTTTTCACGTTATCTTCAGTGAGTTATCTGGTTGGGCGTCTGTTCATTTTAGGTGAGATTGTTCATTTTAAGTGGATGCCCAATTTAAACTCCTTGGCCCAGCGTGCTACTGCAGAATATGAAGGAGCAGCGTCCCCCAATGTTTTCACAGGTAGTAGACAATTTTGCCAAGCAGAGGTGTGTAGATACTTGATGACTTTAATTTTAGTTTTCTGCATTCTGATATTATCCCTTCGACGGTGTTCATATTCAAATGAATGTATCTTCTGATTTATGGTTTTAAGTTCTATCATTTCTGATCTAATAAGAAACAAAAATAAAACAATTACCTTGAAATGAAGACCACTTATATGGATGTCCTCAAATATTATACGCACCTTATACTTTTGTTATAACTTGATAATTAATGCGGATAAAGAGTGTTCGCTGGCAGTTCCCTTAAATACTATTAAGATTAATGGCAATAGAAAGTTTTATGAGTCGTAGCTTACTAAATGATCTTTTCAGTAGTTCGTATCCTACTCATCACAATTACCAAAAATATCAAAATGTCGTTTTAGAGCACTGAAAAGTAAAGAGCTGTCAAGATGATCATATCTTTGCTTGTTCGAAGAGTCACTTTTATCAATCCCTGAAAATGTATCAGATCAATTCATCATTGCCTTTCATTATACAAATAGAAAGATAACTTCGCTAACTATTTATACCAGATTAATAAATACATCTTCATACAGTGTCCGTTCGCACATTGTTTTACAAATTTAAATGTTAATAAAGCCTTTCCAAGCGATTCACATTAGATGCAAATTACCGTTCATGTACTAATCACTGCACAGTATGAACGCAAAGAATATCCATAACATGCTAACAACTAATATAAAAGAGGTTTACCAACTCAGTCCTTGATTTTGCTGATACGTCAATAAACTGTGTGTGTCCAAAAACACATCATTTACTATCACTCCATTGATTAACAGTAAGTAAATTCATGTGCAAGTAGTCATCCCACACCACATCAACGAATAAACCCATAAATTCTCTAGTCAAAAGATATATACCCCTGTACACTAGCCCTTTTGCAATTTCCAATTTACAAATACCCCTGTTAATCGTTACAAACCCTTGCAGAGAGAGAATCCCATGTTACAGAAACGATTTTGTTAAAGAGTTTCAAACTTAGTTTTACCCCTGTTTCCGCATGCTAAATTCGTTCCGTGCCTTTTTCTTTTTTCATTTGAGTTGAGTGTTTGTTCAATCTATAGTTAAGAACATTTTAGATTAAAAGCAAAGATATTTTGTTGACGCATAGGAAAGGCAACGTTTATATACTATTCGCCACACCATAATCTTAAACATATAAAAGCAATAGAAGAGCTAAATTAACACTTTAATTTGGAAAGTACGTAGCAATATGTAGTACATTTCTATTAAAACTAATTCAATTCCGTATCCTCAAGCTAGCTTCAGATAAGGTATCACTGCGCTAACTGCACTGGTACAGCGAAATCGAGTTATATATTCAATTTCCAATTAACTTCCTCTCGATCCCTCTCTCTCTCTCGCTCTCTTAGCCATGTAAACAGCTTTTAAACGAATTGTGCTTACAAAAACATTCTGTCTAGCTCCTTTGCGTCGAATTGTCTTTGTCTATACGTTGCTTGCGCCTTTTCCTTTTGTTCTCTCCACTTATTTTCTAACTACACATTTAAACACATATCTAGCAACCGTATGGATCGCAACAGCATATTCCTGGTCAATATCAACGACAGCCAATGCAGCAAGGTTTCGGATCCACACCACATCTTCCACAAGCGTTCAATTCTCCTAGCGCCTATAATTCCCGTCCACCTAGTCGCGACCCTTATCAGCAACAAGCATCGCAGCCAATTCAGTATATAAATGAACACGGCCAATACGTTACACAACATCCGATATCCATGCCGCCACAAAATCAGTCACCCTATATGCAGCAACCGCAAAATCAACCGCCATCGTTATATTCTCGAGGTGGTGGTGGTGACTTGGGAGGGCAGTACGAGAACGGAGGCTACAACTTGTACGGCAGTACCCAGATGCATCATCAACAATATCCAATCGAACAAAATCAATTTCAATCGCATCAACCACAGTATATCAACCGTCCACCAGACTATGATGACTATCCGCCCCCACATCGTGGTCGCGATCCGAATTCACCACAGTCGAATCAATTTTATTTGCATGAATCCTCACCTCAGCCGACACAACGAAGAACATGGGCTCAATCGGCAGCTGTTCATCATGAACAGCAGCAACAGCCGTCGTTCCAGCAACAACCAACGCAACTGGTCGATGTGAATGCATGGCAATCACAAAGTATGTCGCCAAAGGTCGTAGATACCCGCACGTGGAAATCATCTACGCCGTCAACAAACAGTCAAAGCAGTAGTGGCAGTGGAGGTGGATTTATGTTGCATCAAAACGGAGGCAACGACTACGGACATCAGGAGAAATCCTACCAGAATTTATTCCCCGTGCACTCGAGTCCGCAACATAGACAAACGCCGCCAAGATCGATGGTAGCCAATCACAGAGTAAGCTTTGTAAAATCCCTAAAATATTGCAGGAGAGTATCATTTCTTTTTATGTTTTAGGAGAGTCGTCAAATGAAATCAGCGCCAGTAGGGCCTCCGCCCGATGATATGGCTCCGCAGAGTATTTGTTTCATTGGCGACGAGGACGATGTTGTAGATCAGATTGAAATGCATATCGAGACGACACCGAGTCGAAAGCTTTCCGACATTAACCACATGCGACCACATACTATGCACGGAGACTATGAGAACGACATAAGCTTAAGTAAGCTAAACATTACGAGTGGCAGCTTAACCTATAGAATACCATCGCCATCAAGGCCGTTGCTGAATGCAAATAGTTTTCAAGTAGGCTTCATTGAAACTTAAATGTATGTAGCCAACTGTCATTTAATTTTTGGTACTAGGATCCACAGGAAGAGCAAACAATTGAAAAGGGATTTTACATCTCATTCGACGACGATCAACCCAAGCGCCCCAAACCGCCGCTACGAGCGAAACGTTCACCCAAAAAGGAGAAGAGCCTAGATAACGTAGATAGAGGTCAACCTCAAAATAATTATGATCGCAATGGTGAGTGCAAAATCAAATTAGATTCTTCCACAAGCTTTTTTTTTTGTCTGTTATTTATAGACCTCCAGCGCAACAACAGTTTCGAGAACAGTAAAGCCACTTACAACAAGTACACGGATGCGCCTATACAACTGCGGCAATTGACTGAAAATCAAGCATTGAATGCGATTGATCGTCGTCATCTGGAAGATGTAACAAATCAGCAACAGCAGCAAAACTCTTCCCAGTTACAGCAACAACAACCTCAGTTACATAATGCTGTAAGTTTGTCGAGATTAAATGAGCCGAAAGAGAATAAAGCACTGGTGATCGGGACAGAATTGTCGAATCTGGATCCGGTAAGTTAGAAGCCTTCTAAAACAGGACCGTTTCAGCAATTATATCTGTTTTGTCCCTCTCCGTGTAGGAATCTGTCGATGAAATGGAACGTAAAAAAGAGAAAATCATGCTGCTGTCGTTGCAGCGACGCCAGCAACAGGAAGAAGCGAAAGCCCGAAAAGAAATCGAAGCAATGCAGCGACGCGAAAAGGAACGTGAGAAGGAAGAGGAACGTGCTCGTAAAAAAGAAGAGCAAATGGCTCGACGAGCCGCAATTCTCGAACAACATAGACTTAAGAAAGCTATTGAAGAAGCCGAACGGGAGGGTAAAACTCTCGATCGCTCGGATTTGCTACTACAAAAGCAATTACTTAGTCAGCAGCAACAAGGTCCGGCTCAACCACGACTGCGCGCCCAGAAGACAACTCGACCGCGCCCGAAAACTATTCATGTGGAAAGCGGTTCGGTGGACATAAGTGAAGCCTCCAGTCTGGCATCGAGTCGGGGAAAAAAAGGATCTAGCACGAACCTAACAGGTACGCTAGCATCCCGTACAGGTAATTGCTTTTGTTTTTCGTGTTTGTTTTCCCCCTAGATGATGAATGTTTGTACCATAAATCTAAATCGAGAATACATTCTCGTTTTATTGTTTTTGTAAATAATATTTATTTGATTGATTGATGTCCTTTTTTATTTTTTCATTTACTCTTTTGTTTTGCTTTTCGTTAACTTATGATTTGGATTTATTTGTGGACTGCAGGCTATGGCCAGTTAAGTTCCAACTCAATGCGAAGAGACTTTTACAGAGGTTCACAAGACTCCCTAGCTGTTAAAGGTAATTTTATTTTATGTTTGCTGTCTTTTTTGTTATTTTTTGTTTACGTTCATATTGTCGGAAAATGATATTAATTTTTGAGATTTTTGTTGTAGCATTAGAGGTAGCGATTCAATGTTTTTCCTTTTTGTTGGTATACTGCATGCCTAGTTTTCTTAACTAAAAATATATTAACAGCCCGCATGATCATGACTTGTATAGAACTAACATTTCATTTAGAATCAAACTTACTAAAGGCGGAAACGATTTGAAAATTCTCTCCCAACAGAATCACCGGATGAGTATCCTAGCACAAGTTCTACGCCGATCGGTCGTCGGGGGTCATATAAGAACTCAAGAGGTTGGTGGAGGGTAGATGTTTATACGTTCAATCCCCTTTTCTTTCTATCTATTTTGATCTCTCTTCTCTCTTATAATTATTTTTAATCATTTTAATTTCCTACCCCGTTCGTAACATCATTGTAAGTGCTTTTTCCTTGGTTGATATTAAACTTTTTTTCTCTGTTCTAAAAATTGCTTAAGTTTATCTCTTAGAGCTAATAACAAGAGCGTTACTAGTTGCTGGCAATATAACAGTTTGCTAACACAAGAACAAAAAAACAAAAACGTAATGCAAATGTGGAATATGATTTATGATGCAAGTGAACAAAGAGTTCATGAGTTAGTTTGTCGTTGTCGACGAGCAAAAGTGTTTTGTTTCCTTGCATGCTCAATTTAGTTTAAGGTTAATCTAGCTTTAGGGCATGCTAAGTATTAAAGCACAGTATATAAACACACTGAGTTTTACACATTGAATATAAGAACGACACTGGAATTAAAACAGCTTATCGTCTGAGGGCGAATGTGCTTGCCTTATACACAATTATTGGCTTCGTTTGTATTGCACTAAAAAACTTAGTATTATGTATAGCCAACTGCCACACATCTGTTGCGTGTCATAATAGTTGATGCGCAAATCATTTATATGGTATCATAGGAGTAAGATGATCGAATTAAAATAGAAAACTTCAAATAAATTAAAATATAGAAGAATAAACCATTCTTGGTGTTCCATTGGACAACTATAAGAATTTAGAAATATATGATCATAATTAGGAATCCAACTTGCGTTCTAAGTTAACAACTCGGAATACAACCTACGAGGGGTGATCCAATAGTAATGATAGTGGAAAAAGACGGTGAATGTAGTAAAAAAAAAATAGTTATTTTCTACATAGTCTCCTAGCTACTCAATACGTTTATTCCGTCTTTTTTCTAAACTCAAGGCCTGGAGAATTCGGCGGGTGTACGAGCCCCGTTTCTTGAATAGCAGCCATCACAACTACGGCTTTTGGAATGGCTCCCTTTTACAAATATTCCATCATAATTATTTCTTCAGTTTCCCAAAAACCGATACCATAACCTTTCCCGCTGAACTGGACACTTTGAATTTGGTGTCGGTGAGGAGGCTTGCTTCCATGTCATCTATTGCAGGATTCAAATGGTCGATCCAGGTCTCGTGCACGGTCGGGAAACTTAACAAAAACATTTCCTGATCTGCTTGGAATTTCTCGGGATTCACTCCCGAAATGTCGACTCGTTTTTTCTTCTTTTGCTCGTCGGTTAACATTCTCGGTACCCAAAGCGCAGAGCCTCTTTCATATGCAATTTGTTCTCAAAGATTATTTGAACGCTGCCACATGAGATCCTTATAACCTCAGCTATATGCCTGATGGCCATTCTTTGATCTGCTAATACAACACTTTCGACTTTTTGCACGTTCTTTTCAGTGACCGACGTGGATGGGCGTCCTTCGCGATGTTCATCTTCAGTGCTACTGTTGAACATGGAAGAGCAGAGTCCCCCGATTTTTTTTCCACCAAGTCGCTGTGTATGGCTGTACTTGACAACTCTAAATACGCTTTTCTCCATTTTGATGTTGTCCCTTCGACGGTTCGTCTATATGCTAACCTAGTGGTTATATAAAAAAGTAAAAACGTTTTTTTTAAATTTTTGTGCGGGCTGGAAATAACCAATTTTCATTACTTTTGGATCAACCCTAAGTATAAGTATTCATCCTTAATAACCTCAACCTTGAAGGTTAAATCAATGTTGATCACTCAATCTGTCTTCTTCTTCTTCTTTTCCTTTTTATCCCGGCGTCGTTATGGTCAGAAGTGTAGGACCATAACCTTCTCACTTAACTGCATTCCTACTGGTCCGCTTGTGGGGTCCGCCGTTGATCCCTTAATCTGTAAACTGTATAATAGCAGCAAAACGAGTAAATGAATTAGCTACTATGGCAATCATTTTCATGCAAACCCCGTTGTTCAGAAAACGAAGCTTACACAACCTAAGCTTTCTATAGAGAGTTCGACAATCTATGCACTGTCATTGGTATCCCATTTTTATCAATTATTTTTACCATAATAATAACCTCTCGGCATCTTTATGCTGGATTTTCAATGCGCGTGAGGGAAACTATTTTTGTTTACATTTTGAAAGAATAGTTCTTCTTAGATGGCGTTACAGCTCACGGAGAGCCAGAGCCAAGTTTCTCTCATTCACTTATGTTGTGTGCGATTTGTTTTTCACACAAGTAAACGGGACCTACAGTTTAATACCGATTCCGAAAACGAGCGCCAAGAAGCTTTTTCAAGGCAAGTGTACTACTACTAAGACGAACTCGATGTTTAGCCAGGTACAATACAGTCACGTGCACGTAATTAGAAACGTCAAAAAAATTGTTCTCATTTTCCTAACACATGGGATTGCTGTATCTTCATGAAATTTCAAAACAATTTTCCACTTTTACTGTAGAATAGACTACACTAATTGTGAAAGTCAAGAAATTAGCATTAAGTACACACATGCCAGATGTAGAAATCATCTGTTATTTTAGATTTAGTTTATTTTTATACAATCCTTAGGGCGATAGGCTCTGGGAAAGAATCCATTCTGCAACGTCGAGACCAGACTGCTCATTTTAAATTATAACGAGCAAGGAACAAGCGATACCTCTCGCTTGTCGTAAAAGGCGACTAAAACAAAGGTAAACAAAAATCACATCTAGGCAATTTAGAAAACACCAAGGTGAGCTTAGGCACACATATACCACCATTAAACTGCCCCACAAGTGTACATGCAAATCAGTGGGTTGACACGACTGGAGATCACCGGTGATGTAAGAGTAAGATCAAACAAAAAAAAATTGGAGCATGCCCGTGTCACAAAAAAAGAAAAAAGGCAGGCCGAAAAACAATTGGTGCAAACAAATGCAAAAACACCAGCATTTGATTGGCCTCGGCGATGAAGTAATCCCAAACCGGGAAGCCTGCCGCTACTTTCTGAGAAAATCGCAAGAAAAGGTTAGAGTTTGCCAAGAAATACAGCCAATGAACTACTATATTTCTCAGTGCAAAAATGTTTTGTTCAGTGATGAAATAAAAATAGAATTTCATCTCACGAAAAAACCACTATACGCCGCCCCAGGTCAAAGACATATGCGCCAAGGTACTCAAACATGGACCTATTTTTATATGGTGTGCAATGTTGTGGCGTGGGGTCCAATAAAAAAAAGAAGGACGGATGGACAGATTCCAATATTGCGAAATTTTGTTGAATTCTATGCCTCACAGACAACTAGTTGTAATAAAAATTGTTGATATGCTACTAAATATTGAATTATTTTAATAAATATTAACAAAATTTCTTTCAGAAATGTCTTATTACACTTGCGGTCATAAAAACCGTACGATGTCAAAATAATTGAAAATTTGCTGATAACTACGATCAGTTATTGTACTGAAACGACCGTTTTTTTGGGTACTCCTCGGTAGTTTATAAATAGTTCTACCTAATTGTATCTGTTAATTTAATGTTTGAAAAAAATGCAAATAAAAAAATGAACAAAAAGGGCGAAAACAATGAATTTCTGTTCAATGGATGGTACCAAAAACTCCCTTATCACTTGTCCATATCTTTGAACGTTCATATTTCCACTAACAAAGTGCAAAAGACCCAAAGCGTAAAACGGAAAGCATTCACGCTTGGCTTTGAGGAAACTTCACTCCCTTGACAATGCACTCGTCCTTAAACCTCTTACCTCATGCGAATGTCGAACGTATGGTCCTATCCTGCGTGTAATTTTTATACTTGTTCGCTTGCGTCAAACGAGCTGTTTTAAATTTTATGGTTAAGATAGGCTTGTTCGTTGGGCGTCTTCTATATAAACCTACCTCTCTAGCTTTCTACGTATCGGTCCTTAGATCAACTTGATTAAATTTATATAGCTTAGTAATCAAAAGGGACAAGGTCTGGAGAATACAGTGGGTGCGATAGAACATCTCACTTGAGCGTTTCAAAATATTTTCTTCCGACGTGGCTTTGCGACATGAGGTAAACGTTATCGTGCAAAAAAATAACTTTGTGATTTTCGTTGTTCGTGTCGCGGCCGTTGTTATCGTAATGCACGGCCCAAACGAATCAGTTTTAGCCTATACCGATCGCCTGTAATGGATTCGCCAGGTTGTAGCAACTCGTAGTCACAACATCCTTTAATCCTACTTGGCACACATAATGACTTTCGAACGTAAATTTTGCTTTGATGTAGATGTTGAGGTCAATGGTAACGATTTACCACGCTTGATGTAATATTTTTTCTTCTTGAGATTACCGTACCATAGAATATACATTCTTGGTGTCATTCCCATGGATTTCAATCGTAAAAAAAATGCTTGCTGAGTTACTCCATTTTCTACCTGGAATCGCCATTCTCAAAACGTCGAAACCGTTCCCTACTACATGATTTATCAGTTCGAGAATTGTCACCATAAACTTCTACAAGTATTCGATGCGCTGCAGTTGCACTTCTATTCTATATAGACAATAGAAACAAGGTTTTTACGAAACTCAAAGTGATATAAAGTGGACGGTTATTGAAAGATGTCTAACCTCTCTGAAACCACTGAGATCAACTGTTACTATAAAACATTTATAACAGCTAGAGCCATCTTTTGATAACTGGTTTGTACCTAAATTGTACTTTATATCAATTACCAGACTTTTTCCATTAGTGTAGTCTGTTATACGTTAAGAGAGGAAAATAATATTAAAATGTAGTGAAGATATTGCCGTTTTTATTATTATTATAAAACTAACAACAAATTTTATTAGCTTTTCTACTTACGTGCACGTGACTATGTACATCCTTAAACAGGATATTGCAGCATTTTTATGAAGGTTATTTAAGTTGATCACGGACTAGAAATTACTATACTATATTATAAATTATTGACATACGGGTCTGTCACTCATATTACAGATTCAAAATAAACTAACGTTTCTTTTTAGCATTAAATGTTTTATAAATAGTATCCTCCGCCCAAAATATTATAAATCCACAAGAAGTGAGTAAGCCTTACTTTATTGTATTAATTTTTTCGGTAAACACAAAATGGACAAAGGCCCTGGGGATAGAAAAAAATTATAAAAATTCCAAAAAAATAGCCAACAACAACAAAGTCTATTTGAATAACGGGCGCGGTATTTTTTATTAATAATAATTTGTGCCCACACATTTTTGTTTCTAAAACAACAAAAAAATGATAACAAATTTTAATAAAATGGTAGTGGTCCATTAATAAATTCATATTGAATCCATTTTGTTAACATTTTTGTTTACTTATATCTTCACATCCCTTTTTGATATTTGCAGTTCAATTAATTTTAGCACACAAAAATCTCATATTTTTTTAAATTGTTTTTTATTTTATTAGTAGGTAAAAACAATTTTTTTTTTAAGTTATTTACTTATATAAAGTAATTTTATTTCTGTTTTTTTTTTTATTTATCTGTTGAATATAAATAATTTAAACAATTGAACTACACCATCAACATGAAACAAAACTAAAAAATAAAATAAAAAATACTAGTGAAACAACAAAACAAACAAACTGTGGGCCTTTTTCCAGAGCCAACTGTCGAACGAGGCCGCACAATGTCACGTATATCCGTTGCTAAAGGGAGCACCCTTAATTTTCGGGGTCGAAAATCGAATTCGCTTATGAATTTGTGCGGTAAGACTGAAAGCGAAGAATTACTTCTAGATTTAAATATATAATTACAATTTTTTGTTTACTTCATAGACGAAAAGTCTTTTCTATAATGTATTCATAAATATTTTTATTCTTTTATATATTCTGTCATTTTTAATTGTACTATGATTTTGCATTAATTATTTTATGACTTTGTACTTAATATCCTTGTATCTTTGCAAACTTTCATTTGGTATTGGGTTTTCGAGCTTATACTTGTTGATGTTCCTTTATATTATTTAGTCGCTTTGATTGAAGTATCACAGTTGGTGTGGATATAAGTTAAATATTACTGATGTCAGTTGTATCAATGTCAATTGTCAACATATCAATTGTATCCAATGTAATACCGGACGAACTCTTGGCTCTACTTACCAAATATCCATATACACAACAACACACTATGGATACATCTGTACTTTTTTTTATGAATAGAGTAATTACAAATTGGCTAATCAACAGCGACTGTTGTGCAAAGTTGTTGTCTTCATTAAATTGTGATTATGATACGTGATTCAGATTTTCACTTACTGCGAAGCACTTCGAAAAGTTAATATTTTTATTCAACATAAAGAATAGTTTCTCTCAACAAACGTTGAATTTGTTACTTTGTGATATTGAGATTAGTTAGTGAAGTGAAGTCCTGAAACAGTAACCACATAAAGGAAACATTAGATTTGTTCAACAAATAAGCAGATTTTTTTATTTTTCTCGAATAATACTAATTCATCAATATCTGTTCAGTACTTTTCAAAGTAATTTTCCTCAGATATGATATTGGGATTTTTCCAACCTTCGAACAACTTCGGATATACGCTTCATGGTATACCCCTAGCGATGCCGTTTTTGTCTCCTCAATCGTAGCGAGTAGTTAATTTTATTTTTCACACAAAAGTGAATTGAGATTCTTGGATCCATTTTTTTTTCAATAACAAAAAATCGCCAAGCACATGTAAACACGTCTAACCTTTATATCTGTAAAAAACGAACTAAATATCCAAAATGGCTGAAAATGTCAATAAACATTAGGGGACATGTGTACCAAATCGGTAATCGATATTTTTATTAGCAAACCTCGTATTGTTTCAATGAAAATGTCGTCCTGTCTGTTAAGAGCCTCCATTTTTCTGTCAAATACCCGTTAGGATGCCATGGCATTGATCCAGAACTTCACCGAAGAATCAATTTAGGCAAGTTTTTCAGGCTTTATCAGTAAGCAGAATTGACACATTTTGAGCCACTCAAAAATTAGCGAACTATTCATTAGAATGGTGCTAATCATAATGCAAAAACTTTTTGCAAAATTCGTTGTAGATTGCGTGTATCGGAGTTTCAAAAATTGGGAAAAATTCACAGTTCAAAGTGTTTTCTAATCAGAATCTAGTAACTGTATGTCTCAGACTAAGGGTATTCCAGAATATCCTTTTTACACACATCCTTAAATAACTCAAACTTTTTTTATATATATGGTATATTATAGAGAGACACATCCACTATATTCATTTGAATTTTCAAGTTGGGATCGCTATAGGTTCGACTTAAATAATTTTTATTTTTTATAGGAAGGTTAAATATTCCGAAATAAATATTTCCAAATGAAAAAAGTCACACATTGGCCTTAGTATCGCAAGGCCTTAAAAACCTAAAAATTATCTATTTGTTTTCTTTTGAGCATATATTAACATATTCTTCTGATGATAAGAAAAAATATTTTCCTTTGATTACTCCTTAAATAACAATTAAAATACGTATGTCATGTAATTTCCTCGATTCCTGTACAATTCTTAAATTAGAAAAATCTCGATTCCATTACTATGTGGACACTTAGGAGAAATCTTTTATATTTCCAGTTGCCTAGTTATATGACTGCAAAGAAATTGTAGTGGGTTCCCTATACAGTCTTTTTAGGGTAACTCTGGCAGCCAGTCGTTTTAGTCTGCCGTCAAGTCCATCGCATACACAAAGAAGTTGTATTCGGTTTTTATTCCACTCTCCTGTTCATGTATTATTGAGCTAATCTTTTTGTTTTTTGTACTGCGCAGCAGATCCATCGGAAGAAGTAATAATTTGTTTAAAATGTTGTTAGGAAGTCTAAGATATGGCACTGAAATAAGACTACTGCGACAATGTCATGCTTAGAGCAGTCACTAATTACAAGAAAACTTTCGTTTTTACATCTGGTTCCGGTAAAATATTGTGAAAGTCTATTTGTCGTTAGTTCAATTGTATTCCTGCACTGCATCTTGCACCATAAAACCCTTATGTTCAGGGAAGTATATTAAAACAAGTACGTTCGTTTTCATTAAAAGAGTTGTTACTTCGTTTATGCACGTGTAGGTCTGTTATGAAAAAAAGTGAGCAATTAAAACATAAAAGCGTTTCAAAACGGGCTGAATGAACTCACCAAAGTTTTAAATTTTCACTTCCACTTTCGGTCGGTCTGTATAGGTCCACTGATGAGACGTCTTCCAAGGAGAGATGATGATAGCCAGTTTCAAAGATTTTTCTTTATTCAGAGCAGTTTGGGCAATTAAAGCTCATACAAAAGTTAGGCGGTTCTGATGTCAGGAAGATGCTTATCTTCGTTTTCTGTTAGTTTTGATATATTGCTACTCTCGAGCATTAATGTTTTGATGAATGGTTCAAACACACACGAGATGGGTTCCTGATGCGCCAACCAAAATGCAGTTTTTGAAAATCCAATCTTTATATTATGAACTTCCCTGAATTTATAATACAATTATCTCTAAACTTGGCCAGAACCAAATGCTTCTGAACATGTATCTGATGTTCAATCTAACAAAAAAGCAAAGAGTCTATTTTTGAACCATAGAAAAAATTGTTGTTACCCTACCTTTATACGTAGTCTTATTCTCTTGGCCCATATCGGCTTCAAAGTACAAACTTAATATCAGAGTCTAGTTTTTCGGACAAGTTGATGAAGCGCTTGGATCTTCTCGGACTTTTCTTAGTTTTTTGTACATGTGCATATGTACATACATGTGCATAGTTCGTTATAATTTTGTCAACGCTCCGTTCTCCGGAAAGTAAGGACAACAAAACAAGTTTGGTATCTATGCTTGTAGTTTGTTGGAAATTTGCTTTTATTTTTCCAACAAAGTACTCTTCCGTTTTGGAATTATCTTCATCGAATTCAATTGGAACAAAGAAATTTTTTCAATACAATTTTCAACATAGACCTTTTATTTGAGTCTTCTTTTGCCGAATTTATTTTCTGCAATATGCTAGCATTGATTTCGAATTTCAAATCTGACTCATTTTTTTTAACAAATCAGACTGCATCAAATTAAAAAAAAAAAACTACAAAGCTGTTTTGCTGTATGCAAAATAATGGCTGCACCTTCATTTGAATTCATTTCTTTTTCGTGCATAGTACTCAAATGATATGTACATGCTAAGATTCATAGCTACTTTAGCCCCGAATTCATTCATTTAAAATGATCTTTTGTAAGACGAAAGAAAAACGCATTTCTGAAAAGCCAGTTTTGATATGTGCAGAATATCTGTAACTTCATGGTTTTGATTTAAAAAGTAACAGAAACAATACTATGTTTTCGAGACCAATCATTTTCTAACTAAAATTTAGTAGACATCTCCATTGGGATTGCTTATATGGCTGCCTTTACCACACACCACGGTTCGTCTTTTTTGTCATAACACTGATGTTGTTGTAGTGCACCAACTCTTAGCGCACATGCTAGTGCGCTTCGGGTCATTATCCTGCATAAAAACCCATTGCAGAGGCAATGCATATCTTCGCCAGCGTAAAGCATCATAACGGAATGTTCCAGTTCCATTAAGCGAACATAGGGTTTTTTTGCGATATATTGGGCTAGGGTCGTAAGAATAAAAACAAGTCTAAATCATTATTTTTCCTCCACCAGACTTAACCGTTATAAAAATGAATTTTGGATCATTAGCTTAATTTGCAGGCTGTCAGCGACCATTGTTACCTAATAGCACAAGTTTTTTTTTATTACGCTATTTTCTAGCTGGCCAATGCAGGTGATCCATTGCAAATTTGAGTCGTTTTTCTACGTTTCTCTGGCTTTTAACAACGGCTTTCTTCTTGGGCTCCGCCCGAATAACCCAACTTCTTTAAGACATCTGCGATTGTTGCCACATTCAATTGGAGATCTTGTTTTACTTTCGTTAATATCGTTAAAGTTTTTTGTGACGGCAAAGCGCCCAGTTTGAGATTAGTTCTCTTGAACTTGGGTTTGTTTTGCCATTTTTTTGCATTTGTGATCATTTGCGGTTTGAACCGGATAATAATTTTAATATCAAATTTGATTATTCTGGTGTGTAATGCCTTCCTCGGTCGATTTTCCAAATAGTGAAATAAATGTCGTGTTTGTTATGAGTACTTACAAAGACAAATTTATTTATTTTACCTTGTATTGAATTTAGATTGCCTAAAACAAATTATCTAACACTATAAACAAATGGAAATCCTAAATTGTAATTGTATGTACAAAATGCATTCTGGAATATCCTTCGTCCTTGAAAATAAAAAGTCGAAATATTGAAATTTTACGTTTTCCTGAACTAAGCAAGGTATTTTACTAGATTCTTCTTCAAAACCGTATTGCTTTATGATTCGTACCATTCCAATGAGTAATTCTACCAATTTTGAGCCAAATCGTAGAGGTTCATTCAGAGCTCCCCATTTAGGCTCGGCAATTTACCAGTGAATGACCTTATTTCTCCTATAATTACCAAAGAATTGCATTTCCAACCCATAGTTAATTATTACATGTGTAACAATAAAACCATTCACATAAATAATGAGCGGCGTTTTTGATTTTTTTTTCATGGCAGTATTATATTCCCGTTCGATATCCACTGCTTCTACTTTGAAAAAACGGAAGACAGTCACTATTCATTTTAAATAAAAATTAAGTTTGGTCAACTCCCGAATGTCGATCTACATATGTACGATCCATTTGCTTTTCAGGACAATCCAAACAAAACCATTTTGAAAATCATTTGATTCGACCTAAAAGAGATCCCTAAAAAAATGTTACGTTTACTTTTAAAAGAATTTGGTTTTCTTTTAATGCAGAGAATCATAGGAGAATACTGGATTTACCTCCAAAGGATAAAACTTTCATGCCATCCGACTTAAATATAGCTTCCGCTTAATAGGAAAACTTAATATCAACTGCTCGCCACCCCTGATTATCTGTCTATTCAACAGGTTACGCAGAGATATAAATATCCAAATATCCAACCTACTGATACGGAAATTCAAAGTTGCACGATTTTCATTTTAAGCCTATTTCATGTTATTTTTATCGGTTGAGGAATTATTTTTACCATTTTACTATTTGAATTATACGAACTATTTGTATCTGTATGCGTTGTATTTAACTTGAAAGTAAGGTAAAATATAGTTAGAAGTGAAAGGTATATTTTGATTCATTTGTAAATTGTTTATTTTGTATATTTGATTACTACTTTCCTCATACGCAAAGCATTTAATGTAATTTTTTCCTGCCAATCAGACAAAAATTTAAATATTTTATGGGTCCATCAAGACTTTACCTCGGTATATTCTCATTGAATGCTTGATTTGTTTTGATTGCATTTGCGTATATGTTATGAAATATTTTCACATGTAGGTCATTAGATTTGATTTCTCCTTTGAAATTCAGTATTTAAAAGTGGGCTTAGTGGTACTATAGCTAAATCTATTCAAGTAACCAGCCAATTAAAAAATAAAATCCCTGATGGGCCCATTCCACGCGTTAATGCCTAATAAGCCCAATTTTTAAAAACATTTTCATTTAAACAGTTTTCATTACTCATGAAATGTTACGCCAAGTGTTATGCCATTCGCTGTTAAATACTAGTTTGGATAACAGAGGTTTCGCTCTAGTTCCTTAAGACTGTCCGTATTCGAAAAAAAGGAAAATGTAACGGTTTCATAATGTCCACAGAGTCGACATTAGTCTTCACATCTAGGATAGATAGACAAACACAGTTTTAATTAATTCAAAAAAATCTTTACTTTTTTTACATTAAAATGTTGCTTTGTTTGCTTTTTTGTCATAACTTGTTATTTGGTTTCTGGTTGAGAAGTGGATCAAATTTTCACTCGAAGTACCTTGGGAAAACTAGTCTGGTCATTGTGTGTTGTGTGTGTAAGCAAAAAAAAAAACAGCATCGATTTGGTTTTGTTTTGATTTTAATACTAATTCACATGTTTTTGCATTTCTAACATAATTTAAGAATAAAATCAATTAAATTTGATGCACTTCATAGCCGAGCATTAAAACATTGCTTTCCCCCTCATTTTACTAATTGAATAAAATAAATGAATAAAGATTTGAAAAAAAAAAAATTAAAACTAACTGCTTGATGCCTAACTCGAAAACATTTTTTTCTCTTTTCTCTTTTATTTTTTTGGTTGTTCTCATCCCTTCTGCAAATTCAAAATATTTTCAAATCAAATTTTAAAACAAAACCTACACATAAATCATTATGTTCCACAAAAAAAAAAAAACAATTTTAAATAAATAAACGGATCTGTTACGCCCTAAAACATGTACGAACCCATGGTGTATTTCAAAAACAACGAAACAAAACAAACAAAATCGAAACTACTGCAAAAAAAAAACATTTTGTTTTGTATCACATAAATCCAATTCGACTGATTTGTGAATGAATGAACGAATAAACAAAATGGTATCCGCTATTATGGCTAGATACAGATTCAGGCCTAGGACGTGCTACACCACCGCGACGTGCACCCTCTCCTGGAATGGGCCCATCAGGTAGGCACTTGCCTTCGCCATCTGGACCTGGCTCGTTGCCGCCCGGTCTAGTGACGAAACGCCGTGTCTTTGACGACGGATCCAGTGATATATCTTCCTCGAATCCAAATTCAATGATGGAATATTCGGGTTTGTATAGTAAAAATGATTTCAATTTCATTTTTTTTTCCATTACCGTTTTTTTTCCATAAGTACATATCCTCTTTTCAAAGTACATTTGTTTATACACTTGCTCTATATCATTATTGTTTGTGATGTCTTTGAGTTAATCGTTCCTTTGGAGTACAATGAAGAAGAAAGTTTATTGCATATTTTGTTGTTATGTTTGCGTAATGTCTTATACTCGTTTGTGATGTCAACTTTTTCTTTTTTCTTTTTTTTCTTGCTTTTCCTATATTAAGTTTGAGAATTTATTTTAATTTAATTTAGTTACTCCCGCTATCGCATTAAACAATTATAAAATAAACCTAAAATTATACCCAAACACATTTAATTTTAATTTCATTGATTACAATATTTATTTCAACAAAATATATAAAAATACTCGGTGATAATTGCATTGATGGTTATTACAGGTCCGAAACTTTATAAGCAACCAGCGGCCAAGTCGAATCGCGGTATTATATTAAATGCTGTTGAATACTGTGTATTTCCGGGCGCTGTGAATCGTGATGCCAAACAAAAAGTCCTCGAGAAGATCGCTAGGTCGGAGGCGAAACACTTCCTGATATTGTTCCGGGATGCAGGTTGCCAGTTCAGAGCTTTATATAGTTACATGCCGGAAAATGAACAAATATTCAAATTGTATGGTACTGGACCTAGTCAAGTTGATGAAGTCATGTTTGATAAGTTCTTTAAGTAAGTACTTCATTACATTTCATTATTTTACATTTGTATTCATAGACAATATAAAAATATTGTGAATCAAATTCAAAAATGCCTAACACTTGGTACGAACAGCTTCCTGGAGACAGTCAATAAATCTATCGCACACTATACGCAAGTGTGTCTGTAGAATATGCTTTCATTCCTGCGGAAGACTGACTTAAGTGGATCCGCTGCTTGGTAGTTTTTAGAACTACCTTCAAAATGCCCCAGGTAGAAAAGTATAATGGATGCGCATCGGGAGAATTAGATAGTCATTGTGTCGAGGAAATGAACGGTGGAATATTTTGTCGCAGATATTCTTGGGCTTTCCTGGAAAATTTAGTCCTTTGGAAAGTCCAGGATCTTTGGCCGAAATGGCTGCATGCCCGCGGTTTCCGATAGTTTAACGATAAAAGATCAAGTGTATCTCAGCGCCACGATGCAAAAATAAGAAAGGCCCGTAAATTCGGTCGACCCCATCAAAAAGGGTGGCACTGACAAAATGAATGGACAAATTAAGTATTGTTCATCGCTGATTACTACTTTTTCGCACCTTTCAGGAATTTTGTAATTTCATCTCGGAAACGGTTTCCTCTTATGAGGCGATCCAACTTTCGAGCCAATTTTCGATTTCCGCGTAAGAAGTAAACGGGTGATGTACCAAATCATGCCGCATCTGTCGGAATAACCAGTAATCAGAATGGGCAAGGTCGGGAAAATACGTTTATATTTCGGCCGTTTTTCTCGTAATGCAAAGCTCAAACGAATCAGTTGTAGTCTATACCGATCGTCCGTAATGGATTTGTCAGGTTGTAGCAGCTCTTAGTACACAACATCCTTTTGGTGTTGTTTTAGTGTTGATGTTGAAGTCGATGATAAGGATTCATCCCGCTTAGCATAGTATTTTTTCTTCTTAGAATTATCGTAGAATATCCATTTCTCATTCCCAGTTACATCCCGATGTAAAAACTCTGTTTTGCATTTGAATCAGCTGATCGCTATTGAAAAATCGCCTTTCAATATCTCTCGGTTTCTTCAATTCATGGGGAACACAATTTCGTTTTTTCTGAATAATTTCCATACATATTAATCGTACAGAAACTGTTGCTGTAAAATCTCTCAATTCCATTTGCGTTTGACTCGAATCTTTATCGAGTAGTGCCTCCAATTCCTCATCTTCGATTTTGTGTTGGTTGTCCAGAACGAGGCTTATCTTCAACGCTGAAATCAACATTCTTAACACGTCAAAACCATTGCCTACATACATGATTTATCAGTTGGAGCAGTGTCATCATAAATTTCCGCAAGCATTCGATGCATAATTGTGCCTTTGCTTGAACGTACATATTATTTCCATTAATTATTTAATATCTTTTACTTTTGTTTCTACTTTTCTTGCAGATATAACTCAGGCGGTAAATGTTTCTCACAAGTGCATACAAAGCATCTAACAGTTACAATCGATGCGTTCACAATACACAATTCATTATGGCAAGGTAAAAAAGTTCAGCTGCCAAGTAAAAAAGACATGGCCTTAGTTATTTGAATTTAAATACCCAACATAACGCTCTTGAGAAATAAGTGGGTTTACGGCGCACGAAATAAGCATCTAAGAGCAGTAGTAGCAACAGACAGTGAAGATGAAGATAAAAGTGAAATTAAATGCATATATAGAGCCGAAGAAGAAATACATTTGTTTATGTCGACCATTTAATTATTAATTAATAACAAATCACAATAATACATTAAAACAAATTAAAGTGGAAAAAGGTTATGGAAAGTTAAAACGTACGAACAACTAATCCCTCCTGCTATACTATGTTTTCCTCGTCAAATTAAAAAGAAAGAAATCATTTTTGTGGATTACATTAAAACCATAATCGAATCTAACTCTAGGCGAATGAAATCCAATTCTATACCTTGAATTGGAGTTTTAAACTCAATCCGAAAGAAAAGCAAAAAATACTTTTTAATAATTTATTAATCTGTAATCATTTTAAGAGCAAATTATTTATTTTTTTTTTAACAAACAATTCGCAGATTGTTTATCCAGAAATAAGAGGAAATAGAAAGGTGAAATTTGTTCATTTTCTTAATTTTTTTCTTTTAAAATTTTTGTATGTTTGTGTATTTTATTTAAAATTAGTTTGTCGTGTTATCCAATGAATTGCTTGCAATTTAAATATACTGCAAAAATACGTTTTATGTTTTGAATTTTATTATTTGATCAATGAATTGACAAGTTTCACTCGATAGCGAAACAATTGATTTCCTAGATCACAAGGTTTAAATACTACTGCCATTTGTCGTGGGACAAGTTAGTCGAGCGTGTGCTGCTGCTTTCTATAAATCGACTCTAATTGCATGCCAAACATTCTCCCTACTCGCTTTCCTGCGAAGCCAATCATTTACAATCATTAAACCCAATCACATTAGGTTATCTGACGGATAATTGATTTAATTGTGGCGGATCTCAGATATTGGTATTGGTATTGATTCGATTGTATTTTTTTTTCTAATCATTTAGAGTTGATGGTACGGGTAGTTGTGACATTACCCGATATTCATCAAGTTGTTTTAGTGTTTTAACTAAACTTTTTCTTAAAGAATGAACTTCTCTTGAAATCTGCCACTTTCTGAATGCTTTGTCACATGCCAAAAAAACTTCTTGTCTGTCACTATAGGCCTTTTCTCACACAATTTACATTCATTTGAATTTAACTACTGATTGGTCCTTTACTCTATTTCTTTAGAAAGCAAATGCATTGTTGTAGACTAACAAGCCGACAAATTAATTCTCATCTGACTCTGGTGTAGACATACATTCCGTTCAAACTTAACACACAAGTTCAAGAAAATTAAGTTTGAGACTTAATAAAGACGCGTCACCTTAAACCAGTGAAATTTATTTCTTTTTTTTTATATTACTATTGTCCTCATACTGAAATTACAAATTAACTAAACAAGTTAATATAACAACCTCGTCTTATCTAGACAAACTGTCTATTTTTACCTTTAATAAATATAGTACAGACGACCGTTTCAGTTGTGTTTTCCAAAAGGCAAGAAAACAAGATGCAAATCCGAAATACAATTTCTAAGTATACATACGAGTTAGTGTTGTTTTACGTCGTAGATTTAATATATTTTTTTTCTTTTAACTGAATCAACTCACAATAAATCCATAAATAATAATATATACACATGCAAATATATTTAACTGTCTACAATCTAAATGGGTATTTAATAGAATTTTAGTTTTTAAACAAGAGACTCATATGGGAAATATAAACTAAAAAAAAAAACTATAAATAAAACAAAGGGAATTAAAGAAAACAAAAATATAAAATATATATTTAAGAAGTAATTGTATAACGATAATAGCTTATCGCTTTTTGTAACGTCTGAACAATATTCAATTGGTTTTTATTTTAGCCTTGTTAAGCATAAATTAATTTTAATTTTATATTCGAGTTTTTAATACTAATTTTACGATTATTTTTCTTTCTTTATTAAATTATAATGTAAACATCTAATTTACTAATAGTTAATGTATACAATTAAAATGGAAAAAACAAAAACAACTAAATTAATATTGACGTACGTTTATTTTTGCAACTTAACTAAAAAAATTATAAAATTAAAAAAGAACCTAAAGAACAAAACTTAAGGATAAAATTCTAATTTGTATGTGAATGAATATTATCTGCAAGGAAAGAACAAACGCTACGGCGAGGTGAAGCCAAGAAATAATGAAAAGATATTTGTTATATAAGCGGAATATAGTTTCTTTTCTATTTTCTTCTTTTTTGTTATATAAATTAATTAATAAAGACATATTAAAAAAATGTAATGTAAACCATGCGGTGGTCTTGTTTTCTTTGTTTTCGAGAGGTGTATCTCAGCAGTCTGGCGTAAATTGAATATTGTGCAATCGTAAAATTATCGTTTTAGATGGCCATTTATTTTCCATTTCGCTTGTGTATCGATGTGATAAAAAAGAGCTCAGTAGTTCCTTCGGCATAACGAACCACTGATGTTCGTCGTGAAGAATTTTCCCATCTCCGTCTCATTCTGTCAAAAATTTCAACCACGTGTTGGGCAATAGGCAAGAAAGGATGAGTGAAATAGCTGGGGCTAGGAGGATATGGGAAAAAGGGCACGAAACATGTTGCAAAAAGAATTAGGGATGTGAAAGCTCTGTGCAAGATGGGTGCCACATTTGCTGATGTTCGCGGAAACTTTTGGGCAGATTCAGTAGGGATCTGTGCGGCATTATGTTACCATGGATGAGACATAGGTCCCTATTGCGAGTGTCGATCAGCGATCGATGATCGACATTTATCGATAATCGATCGTCGATTGCAGATGTTGGTATTGTGGATGTCGATAGTTGTCGTTTTGACACTCGCTTGTTGTCGATCGCAAAATGCTGATTGTTGCTTTCGGTTAGAGAAATATATATTTTTTGTGCGTACAAAATGTGGTAATTTAAAAAAATATGAATTTATGAACAAAAAAAAAACAATAAGAGCAAAAGGTCATGGCCAGCGATTTTTTTTACGAAAGGTATCATGTTAATTTATTACCTTGCAAAAGGCAAAACAAAATTGGATGCCTAAACTCGTGAGAAGATAACTAGCATGAATAAGGAACAATTATCTTTCACCAGGACACCGCACCTGTTCACAAGGCTGGGTTGCCGATGGAAAAACTCCGAGATTTTGGGTACGATTGGCTCGGCCCACCGCCCTATTCTCCTGATTAATCTTCTTCTCAATCTTCTATCTGTTCCCAAACTTGAAGGAATTTGTTTCGGAAGCGACTCGCAATCAATAAAGAAGTTGAGATGGCTATTTTGATAGACTTCCAGACTCACACTTAGAAGGGATGGAATACCAATATTTGAGAAACGTCAAGGGAGATTATGTATAAAAATAAACATTTTTTTTAAACTTAAAATCGCAGTTATTCAATGTCAGACCGACAACCTATCCTCCTACGTAGACGCTTTAATAAACACAGTCAGATAACTATTTTAATTGCCTTTTAAAACATCATGGTAAAGAATTGAGGCAAAGAGGAATTGTTGGTCGTTAGTAAAAAAAAGTTAAATGCCTCGACCTCTATAACAACCTTTGTCTACAATAAGATTTCAACTGTCAGCTCTTGAGGCAAAGTTTATCTGCGCACTTTGCAAATCTACTAGAGATCGTAGAAACGTCTATGCTACAATACATTTTCGCTCTTGGACATTAGCTGGAATTCGAAAGTCCAGATCCCATTGGCTTTGAAGAGGTCGAGTAGATGGAAAACAGCCCTTGTCCTGTCCATAAAAAAGGCAATTTTTTATCCTCTTAAATCATAACACTAAGGTTTTTTTTGGAGGCTTTTGCTATCCACTGGAACACTCAGGTATATTAGGTGATCAAGTATGAAAGTGGATTTCAGACAACAGATGGCGCACCAATGTAGTGTTTGATATAGAGAATTGATACAACGCAATTTTGTGACATGAGTGATAAATTAGAAATGTGTGGACATGGTATTGTGTTGTCATGTTCAATATGTCGAAGTTAATACCGAACAAAGAGCCTTCGCGGACAGCATTCAATTTTTGTTGTCGTTTGAAGAAAACTGCTGCTGAATCATACAGATTACTTAGAGGAGCTAAAGGTGAACTTTCTGCAACGCAAGATACATGTGAAGGATGGTTGTGGAATCTCAGAAAATCAACTCGCCAAGCATTTGGCTAGTATGGTATTCACAAATTGTCCAAGAGATGAGAAAAATGTATACGTTGAAGCATACTCTTTATCATTCGGCTGAATTTAACATGTTTTTTTTTGGGCAAAAAATCCGCATTTCATTCTTGTACATTTGTTAACTGTAGGTCTATTGTAGTTCCAGGCAAACACCCAAAAGACAATGCGAAATTCATAATTTCAATCACTTGGCTATGACGACATTAGCGGCCAACAGGATAACAGTCACTGCGCCACAATGTTTCTTAGTTTATACTTATTAAAACGCCCCTCCACGAAATTCTTTAGGAAAAGACGAACGAATTTTTCGGCACTGGGGGGAAGAGCTTCTTCGTAAACCGCGAGCTTCTTTTATAAAATACCTTGAAATAGTAATATATACCACTCTCCTACTCCAGTGTAAAAAAAACGTTGTCGCCGGAGATATGTCAAGATCATTCTGCGGAGCTTGGCACTAAAATGCATGCATTGAGTCGTTTTTTTAAGGGATTACAAATAACCTATCAAGCCGTAGTCCATAGATTACATACTATTACCGGATTGTAATTGATTGGTTTAAAATATTAAACTTCACTGAAGTGAGATATACACTCTTCACCGTTACCCGTGGATGACACTTCCATCATCAAAACAGTGAGATTTTCCATTCTCGTCTATTCCTCTAAAGATTTAATTACTCCAGCTTGAAAATATACGAAACCCAGCTTATGAGTAAAAGCTCATAGATGATATTTAAATAACGACGCAACGTCTTTGCAATTCCCTATTTTATCACTTTATTAATGAACAATTATCCAGCGAAATACCTAGTTCCATTCCACTCCTTTAACAATTCAGCTATAATACCCGCCTCTGTAGGAAGACCTACTTTATCCTTAGGCCCCTGATCGGATTTACAATGAAATGCAGAACCTGATTCCTAAGCCGAACGTTAAAAGTTATTTTTCCCTCTGATCTGGGGGCACGGTAGTGCCCCCGCCAAGTCGAGCAAAAAAGCGGCACGGCCGTACCATCCTTTTCTCGAAGCAGTTCAGGCCATTTTCGGTCCCCCTATAACTTCTTTGTGGATAAAGCTAGAAGCCTGAATTGTTAGTAACCAAGCAGGCATCGTATAAACACGGTATATTTCAAATTTAATTCAATTTGAATTAGTAGTTTAAGAATTATAACTAGTCAAAGTTTCTTAATTTTGTCACTCACTCACTGACCGATCATCAAAACTCTAAGGCACTTCTAGCAGACATAGAAGCTTCAAATTTAGAATACAATTAGTGTTTAGTGTATAAATCAAGGAAAAACTAAAATATTTTGCAAAATCGGTCCAGTTTTCTAGATACACCAAATATTATTATTAATAGGATAGTGTATATATATATATATATATATACATATATATATCCTTTATCAATTTACCTAGATGGCGAATTTAAAAAATTAACTCCTAAAAATAAGCAACCAGCAACTGGCGGTTGGAGAACTGGTTTGGTCGTCATTATGTATTTGACGGAATATAAAATAAATATCTTTATTATGTACATACATATATTTAATAACCATTTGACGAACTTATAATTAAATCAATTTTAAAACAAATTGTATGTTCGGTGTCCGGCCACGGGTTTTCTAGTACATTAGATTACAAAGTTACATTTGCAGTGAATGAATCAGTGTATCTGTATATGTATAATATAAAAGAATAATAGGTGTATACATACAATTATGTTCAAAGGTAATTTGTAAAATGGTCAATCAACGGAATGAAAAAGCAATAATGGGACATGTCTTATGAAGTTGTACTAAAATCCGGCAAAGTATTAAGTAGACTAAATTGCCCGAAATTGCCATGAAAGAAAGAACACTTATAATCACAACCGCGGCCGGCGGAGGTGGCTTGCCCGCGCCGCAGCTTCCATGCTTCCCGTCCGTTATAGAAAGGCGACCACTTTCTTCCAGGCAATCTTTGGGTCTTACTGCGATATCGCAGGTATACACACAAACCACGTTTTACTTAACTTACGCAAATTGTATCAGTCAGTATGGGTACAAAGATTTAAATAATCTTTATATATATAAATCTAATTCTGTAGAAAAATAATGGGATGTCAATAAGGTTTACCAAGCCTTACAATATTTAAAAGTTGTAAATGCTCTTTACTCTCAGATACAACTTCCACATTCACTTCAACAATTGATTGGTTATATTAACGAAGAGGACAATATCCATCATATAGTAGACCAATTATAATCTCAAGCAGATAACGTTGTAGGAGGAAATGAACTCTAAAGTCGAGTGTTACGAGATAAATGACGGTAAAAAGTTCCTGAAAAGAAGAGATAACCCATATTTGATCAATCACTATTTCTACGACGGAGAACAAGTACCAGAGAAATATTTCTTCTCTTTACTTCTTTTATTCAAGCCATGGCGTTCCTTAGATGAACTCAAAATGGGGTGTGATACTTACACGCAGGCCTTTAATTTGGCGAAAGAAGATTTAAATGAAGGAGTCGATTATGGTAATTCAATGATAGAGTCAAGATATAAGATACAAAAAGCATGTGAAATGATAGAATCTAAAGTTGCTGAGATAAACGAAGAAAGGGAAATTGTTGATGATGACGATGGTCCTGAAAACCCTTTAGACTTTGAAGCTGTGGAAGCTGCAAACGCAATGGATGACTTTCACAGAATCAATCTGGTAGAAGAAGAGCAGACTGATCTTCAAAGTATGATCGCAAAACTTAATGCCGATCAAAAAAGAGTCTTCGATATGATCACACATAAAATGGACACAACTGATAATAACGCTGACATTTTACGCTGTTTTGTGAGTGGAACTGGTGGCACTGGAAAGAGCTTTTTAATAAAAACTCTGAAAGTTTGGGTTAAGATGTATTTAAACAAAAAGTGGCAGTTAGTGATCCAACAGGCATAGCTGCATTCAATGTGAATGGATTGACTATACACAGACTATTGCAGCTGCCTGTGGAACACAAGCAAACACCGAGGTACAAGCCACTTTCCGATAAAGTGCTCCAAGTTCTGAGATCAGATTTGAAAGAAGTAGTGTTGTTTATCATAGACGAAGTGTCGATGATATCCAATGTTACTTTAACATATATTCATTTACGCTTGTCTGAGATATTTGACACAAGCGATGATCAGAATGGGTGGTTTGGAAAAAAACATCTTGTACTTTTCGGGGATTTTTTACAGCTTCCGCCGGTAAGAGAAAAGTCACCTTTTGAAAAACTCTCAACTGCTGAAACTAACAAGTTGTTAGGCTCCCTAAGTATGCCGAATCTGTGGATTGAACTGTTCATATACGATGAACTTACTATTAACATGCGACAGCTCAATGATTCTGACTTTGTTGAAATGCTAAATAGAATAAGATTAGGTGTGACTACACAAAAAAACCGCGACTTACTCTCGACTAGATTAATAACTCTAAAATCTGATTCAAATGAAAACAGATTAATTGAAATAATTGAACACCTCTCGAAACTTCCTGATGATACCGTTAGCTTATTACCTACAAAAAACATGTGTCAACAATTAAATACTGCAATGCTTAGATCTCTCCCACATCCCGAAATAAAACTTACAGCTATAGATAGCATAGATACCTAACAAAAAGAGCTCGTGAATGCATAAAAAATTATGAAGACGATGCTTCTATGACTGCGGGCCTGGAAGAGAACATAATTATAAAAATAGGAGCAAAATTCATGTTAAGGCGAAATATTGACGTGAGTCTTGGTTTAGTTAATGGTTCTATCGGTATAGTGCAAAGAGTAAAGGTTGATCCGGAAAGTACAAAAATAATTAAGAAAATATACATTACATTTAATAAAGAACATGTTTACGAGCTTGGTCCGGTCAAAACTAAATTTGAAATTATTAATAGAGCTCATGTTCATCGCGAACAGTTTCCTATATGTACCATATAGCCTATGCTATAACTATACACAAAAGTCAGGGCCTAAGTCTAAATAATGCGCTGATGGATATCGGTTCTGCAGTATTCACATCCGGTCAAGCTTACGTGGCACTTTCGAGAGTTACATGTCTGGGCGGCTTACATCTAATTAATGTCGACTTTGGAAATATTAAAGCGCAGGAATCCTCAATTTGTGAATATAATAGATTAAGAAACATTTACCGTCCAGACTTGACAAAAATTGTAACATCAAAGCCTCCGAGAAAAACCCATAGAGACAGGGAGTGGGCTTTGAGAAAAACTGTAGCTGAAGCTCAAGAAGTAGTACCGGAAAAGAAAAAGAGGAAGGCTAAGGCCACGCACTGAGCGGCAAGCGGCAGAGCGGCAAAGCGGCAAAAAGCTGAGCGACAAACTTAAGCGGCAAGTGGCCATTTACTGAGCGGCAATTTTCTGAGCGGCAACTCACTGAGCGGCAATTCTTAGCGATTAGTTCTGAAAATGCCGTTAATGAGTGCTGTTCGCCGCAATAGTTTACTAGAAAGTCGTTTTAACATTTACAGAGTTATCTCAAGCTTAAAAAAAGAAGATTTGGAGTTCATCCAATAAACCGAAAAAGATCAGGTTATGGCGAATTTCACCATTTGTATAATAATCTTCGACAACACGAAGACCGATTCAGACAATACCTACGTATGTCAATACAATCATTTGATTTGCTGTTAATATTTCTTAAATTTGCCATTATTCCTTCTTGCCGCTCAGCACTACCCTAAAATAATAGAACAGAATTGAAAGCTGAGCGACGCCGCTCTGCCGCTCAAAAACGTCGCTTGCCGCTCAGAGACTGTGTGGCCACAGCCATACGATTTCATGTGTTTTAAATTTTTTTTGCCGCTCAGCTTCTTGCCGCTCAGCTTTTTGCCGCTTGCCGCTCAGTGCGTGGCCTTAGCCGAAAACTATCTACAATAAGAAAAGCTCATAAGACACAGAGTGTGCTTTAAGAAAATCCGTTGTTGGTATTCAAGAAATAGAAGGTACCGGAAAGGAAAAAAGTAGAACTATCTACAAAAAGAAATGAGATGCCATCAAAAACATAACTTGTAAAAAAAACCAAGTCTCGCAACTCAGTTCTTCTACCGTAAAAAGTTGTGAGATCTATGTAATACCAAGTCGGTTAATTTATTCAGTCCCTATTTAAGGGACCTTCTGTCTTAAGTTATTACGTAATTAGGTAACCTAACAACATCTTATAGTAACCATATTAATATTAAAAATCTTTTATGTTTTAAATAAATAGATTGACTTGACAATCGCACTAAACAATCTAATTTAATATAATATGTATAACTTGTGAGATACATTGTGTTTTCATGCGATGGACAAGTCAATCTATTTATTTAAAACGCGTGCACAAGGGCTTATGACTACCCTTAAATGTCAAGACACCGCATGGGCCGAAGGTATGGATAGAGAGAAGGAAAGGAGGTACCAGTGCACATTAGTTTTAAATGTTTGTGGATTGTAATGAGTGGGAAAAGTTTAGTTGGGAAGAGCATTCTACATACATGCGGTTCGGCTAAAAAAACGAATCTCTATATTTGTCTTCGGGCAAGCTTGAGGGTGAACTGATGAGAATTCCGGACGAGACGTGTAATGCGGTTAAATTCTTGAAGGGGAGGAATGCAACTGGCTAGCTCACTGAGCTTTGTTTTTTAAAATAACGATAAAACAGAGAAAGAGAGGAGACATTGCGTCGATGTTCGAGTGAGTCGATCGATTTTGCCATATTGTTGCTTCCTATGAGTTTTATCGCTCGCTTTTGTATTCTATCTAGCAGGTGCAGAGAGGTATTGGGAACACCAGACCAAATATGAGCGTTAAACTCAAGCTTGGGGCGGCTGTAGGATTTGTAGATTGAAGCCAGATCAGAGGGGGTAAAATAACCTAGACATTTCGCAGCGTTCTTGGCGACCTCGAATATGTGGTCATTCGAACTAAGAGATGGAAATTCCTTCGGTTTCATCGACACAAGCGCCATTCAAGGATAATGGCTGATTATTGGTATGGTTAGCTTGAGTGACAGTAGACGGCATTGTTTTGGAATAATTAAAATTCAGTCTATTGTTTATACCCCATTTAATTATGCTGTCAAGGTCGGAATTGAATGTGTTTAACATACATACGCTGCCGTTCCAGTTCTACAGCCGAAGAGCAGAGACGTGAGTCCTGGAACGAATATGAAAAGCTATGAGTACTGTCATCGGCGAAGGAATGTTTTCGATTAGAAGTAGCAGTTAAGAGATCATTTATAAAAATGAGGAAGATTGTCTGTGAGAGAACAGAGCCCTCGGGAATACTTGCGTTTATTTGTGAATATCAGACTTGAAACCAACCAAAACAACTTGAATTGAACGGCCTGAAAAGTGAGCGAATGTGTCATAAAAAAGTAGGTATCCATTTATGTCCCTGCGACTCAGAATTCAAATAAGGAAATAAGTTTGAAAGACCAGTTTGGCATCAGATGTTTCAAGCCAATCATATTATACATATATGGGATACAGAAGATTGAAATAAGGATCATCTTTGTTGAAAAAGCGTTATCTAATATCCACTAGGCAACATCGCTTCTTCAAATGCAGGTGTCAATTAACGAACCGAGTCGAATATGGGTACTTTACGCGTTCAGACTTAGAGGATGCCAGGAAAGTTGAAGCTGTTTATACAGTCGGTACAGCATTCTTCTTGCCTGGAAAGTCCTTATGACAGGATTCGTTTCAGATCTGGTTTTCCATCCTTTCGTGGCTTACTCTGGTGTCCCCCAAGACAGCCACTTAGTTCTACTTCTTTTCATTCTTACTATTAACGATATTGAAACGGTTATTAAACATTCCTACCACTTCCTTCAATCGGATCTCAATAGTTTTCCTATCTGGAGCTCCAAAAACTGCTTGGAGATTAACTTAAACCCATAACTCACTTTTTCATGAAATCGCATCAAATCCTCTCAAAATACTTTCTCCATATCAATTGTTCAATTGATCTATGACCTAGGCTGAATTCCCGTACAGATATCGGCGAGATAATTCAACACTCGGTGTCATGAAACGATGGTCTAAGGGAGTATTCAACTCCTACGTGATTTGATCCATCTGCATAATCTTTGTTTGTCCCATTCGTGAATTCCTCAATTGTGGTTTCCTTATTAACATATTTACACATCCTGAATGGATAGCATCCAACGTGGTTTTAGTCTTCGAAATCTGTCCTGGAAAAATTTCAAGACCCCAAATTCTATGCAAGTCCTGAGACTCTCTCAAACACCCGAATTCTTTCCATTGAATTGGCTCTCATATTGAACCACACGAGACATCCATAGGCAATCATAGATTGAGGCCATGTGGCAGATTACCTTTACTCTGGAATCAAGTTGGCTACTATGAAGTAACCATCTTGTTAGAACGAATGCACCCCGAGCCCTAGCCAGGACAGCATCTATATGTTGGTCAAAATACAGATGCAGGTCTAGCCAGATCCCAAGGTATTTAACTATTCTCTGTAGACACCCGTCCGCTTTAAAGATTAGGAACCTGCGCCATTTTTTTCTAGTGTCTCGAGAGGCCCTTTGGAATAAAATAGATTCCGATTTCTGGAATTTAATTTTCAACAACAGTGGTTCAGCCACTGAATCGGCTCAGTGGTGGTGGTGTCGAAAGCTTTTTTCAAGTCAATCAGACAGGCACCCGTGCGTTGGTTCTTACATTCATTGGATATCCGACACGAGTTTCGACGCGGCATGAATAGTATTATGCCCCGCTCTTAATTGATTATCCGTAATGGTTTTATCAACCATGTAGACAGGGCTCTCTAGACTATCTTCTCGAAGACCTAGCTGATACTCGGAAGGAGACTTATTGACTGGAGATTTGCCGGTCTTTATCCCTCTTGGGGATTAGTTGCACCACCGCTGTCTTCCAATGCAATGGATAATAAGCATTATTTGTGCATTGTTGAATAGGATGGTGTACACCTTTACAGCCACTGGTGGCCGGATCCTGAGCCCAACATTTGATATACCGTCGATCCACACTCTACTATAACCGTATCTCCGCGAATTTATCTGGTGCTGTGATCACGGCACTAAGTCCGCAAGGGTCACTGTCGTATACGGAGATCCGTGGACAGTGGATCATTCGTTCGTGTCAGTCCGTCTCAGTCGAGAGTCAAGCAGCATAGGATGCAGGTAGGAGCCCCTCCTAGGATATGACGAACTATCCGCTACAAGCAACTTGACTTTGTATTCAATATTGCGTAGAACCCATCAATGGCTTAGTAGACTCCCCCTGATGTTGGATATGTGATATCCCCATGCACTAGTGTAGCATTTAAATACGTGGCTCAGGATGTAGCACCCTATGCACGTTTAGCGTATTTTGTGCTTCTGGTTTAGCTTTGTTTCGTCTACCAGAAGTACATCGGAGCTTTCGTCCTGCAACAGGTTTAAAGTACGGCTTGTCACTCAATCCTAAACAGTGAACGTTTCCCGGCAGGATCTTTAAGGGATTCGCTGCCAGCGTACCCATTATGATTTTATTTGTGCTAGGCTATGCAGAAGCGAGTAGATTCTGTCTGCTCGGATCACCTGTTCATGGATCTGCTATTGGAGCTGGGCGACCTGCCCCTAAATGGCGAGTAGGATCAAGCGCAAGCCCATCTTGGCCTCCAATACAATACCTTAATAACTGGCACTGTCTACCGTCTATAACGTAGATCATCTGGTGTGTGACGGCTGGTGTATGTAAGCGAACTGAGGGACGCTTCCAATCATACTTCTGCTTTCGAGCCAAATTTGCTTTCATTATATCTTGGAATTTAGGACATCCCTGATGGTTTGCAGAGTGTCTCCGGTTCCTATACAGCACGCACTCGAGCTGCTCCCTGTCTGCGGCCTTGTCTTGGGTCAAGTCGCATTCCCTATTCCTGTAGTTCTTTGCACACTTAACACATCGAGGCTGCATCTCACAGTTCGACGTGGCGTTACCGAAACTTTGACAGCGGATACATTGTAGAATGTTTTCTTGCCCTTTTACTATTTCCCTTTTTACAGACCGGAAAACCAAACAAGTAATGGACCTCTCCAGCTTGCTGTTGGGTGCGAGACCGGGAAGAACGGTAATACGCGTTTCATAAACTTGGCCCGCACCGTGGTAAACGACTTCCACGAAATTGAGGTCGTCGCTCTCAAGCTCTTTGAGCCCTAAGAGCATATCCCCGGGGGTCAGCATCGACCGCAGCCTGTCGGGCTTGGCAGTAATGAAGAAGAACTCTGTCGTGGTCTCCTTTGACTCGCTTATACGGGCGGCCCTCAACTTTCGCATATTATTATTGGTTCCTGAAAGTGTGTTTGAATGATGAATGTTCGAAAGCAGAGGGATATAGAATAACCGAAAACTGTATTTTAAAATATTTATTCGTATTTATCAATATGTATTGATATGTATGTATGTATGTGTGCTAAATGCTTTCGGCTGTTTCCTTTATAAACTTGTCAAGAGTTGGTTGAATAGCACCTTTTTTCTTGTCTTGATAAAAATTTCTGTACCACGCTGCGTCTTTCTCAATTGCCCTACGTACTTGAGATAGACGTTTGGGATCAGATTCTTCCATGATAGTCAGCAATTTGTCAAGATGCGTAAGGATTTCATTCATTAACATCTTCTTTGTTGACGTCCATCTGTGATAGTTTCCGGTGTTTCTTTAAAATTTATAAAATTGTTTCCAGGAACCGTTCACTGTCGACTCCATATATTAAAATGTTTCCAAAAATCTCTTAATGTTGGCTCATCTTGCCTCTCAGTTGCCTCGATGGCCTTTGTCATTATTGTCTTCATATAATATCGTTTAAATGTCGCTATCAATGTTTGATCTATGAGCTGTATGAGACAAATAGTACATAAAGGGTCCGCCATCTAACGTTTTTTTTTTCAAGTAGTGCTTATTTCGTGAATGGTAACACTTAGCTCATGTCTGATTTGACAGATAATTAGTTTTATCCATAGACAAACCAATGAGACCTGCAACTTAAAATGGCCGCCGACGTTTGTCTACAAGCTGTGCGAGCACGTGGGTACATAAAGTCCTGTCAAAATTATGTAAACAATCGCGCACATTTTTATAATTCCATGAGTGTGTGTGGCGGGAGTACACTGCGGTAAAATGAAATGAGCTCACACTTATTCACGGATAGAGTCGTTTATAACGGGTCATCCTATATCCTGTCAAAATTTCCTGAAAAATTTAGGGTGTCACGGGAACAGACGTACGAAAGTTGCATATCTCGTTCATCATCTCTGGTTTTATCCTTCCGCTGTACGAATATGGTTGTGTATACGCTTGAACAACGTTGGGAAATATTGCGACATTACTTTGAAAATCATGGTAATGTTGCAGAATGTGTGCGAAAATTGCGTACGGATTTTGGAAGAAGAGAAGCACCATCAGCTCCGTATGTTCGTTATCTTGTGAAAAAAGTGAAAGAAACTGGCATCCTCATCGATAAACCAAAGCGTGAAAAGCCAAAAACAGTGCGTACACCCGAGAATATTGCTGCTGCGGCAGAAAGTGTGCGTGAAGCGCCATCAACATCAATTCACCGTCGTTCTCAACAATTGAACATTTCGGAGACATCATTGAGACGAATTTTGCATAAAGACCTTGGTATGACGCCATACAAAGTCCAACTGGTTCAGGAGTTGAAGCCAACTGACCATCCAATGCGTTTTCGCTTCGCTAAGTGGGCCTGCGACCGACTTACAGAAGATGCCGATTTTGCCAAAAAAATCATCTTTTCAGATGAAGCTCATTTTGATCTTGGCGGGTATGTAAACAAGCAAAATTTTCGCATTTGGGGCACAGAAAACTCGCACGCATACATTGAAAAGCCGGTGCACTCAAAACGAGCCACTGTTTGGTGCGGAGGCATAATTGGGCCATTTTTCTTGGAAAATGAGCAAGGAGTGGCCGTTACAGTCAATGGCGATCGTTATCGGGCCATGTTGAACGAATTTTTGTTCACAAAAATTGAAGAGGAGGATATTGGTAACATTTGGTTTCAACAGGACGGCGCTACGTGCTACACAGCCGAAGCTACACTCGATGTTTTGCGCCCTGTTTTTGAAGATCGCATTATCAGCCGCAGAGCTGATGTCGTTTGGCCACCTCGGAGCTGCGATTTGACACCGTTAGACTATTATTTGTGGGGTGCCGTCAAAGATAAGTGTGACGCCGACAAGCCAGAGACAATTGACGCTTTAAAGGACAATACTCGTGAAGCCATTGGTGAAATACAGCTGCACACAATCGATAATGTGCTTAAAAATTGGACCGATCGTGTAGGCTACTGCATGGCCAGCCGAGGCAGCCATTTGAATGAAATTATTTTCCATTATTAACCGGAAGGATTGTACTTTCAAATAAAAAAAGAAATTTGAGAAAATATTCAGTAGTTTTTTTTTATAGCATTTTCAAAAAAAAAAAAAGTTATTTGGCGGACCCTTTATTAGGAGGAAGAAACACAACATTGATTTCCAGATATAAATTCTGCAAAGATTTTGGGTGTCCTGGAGCATTGTCTAGGATTAATAATGCTTTAAATTATATAATTTAATTAAAATATTGTTTAACTGTCGGTACGAAATGATGAGTGAAGCAGTCTTTAAATATGAACGCAGTAACCCAGACCTTTTTATTAGATTTCCAAATCACCGGAAACAATTCTTTATCTTTTCCTTTTAATGCTCTGGGATTTTCTGCTTGAAAAACTAACAATGACTTTAATTTAAAGTCACCAGCTAAGCTTCGACCAAGAAGTAATGTCAATCGGTTTTTTGAAGGCTTATGTCCAGGAGCAACTGGTTCTTCCTTCAATAAAAATGTACGCTTGGCTAGGAGAATATTCTCCACCTTCCATAATTTTGTTCAATGAGGTAATAAATTCTTTCGCAGTACCTTTATCTGCATCGGCCGATTCTCCGAAGAATTTAATATTAGAATATCTCATTTTAAATTTGTTAAACCAGCCATTACTTGCTTGAAATACCGTGTTAGAGTCTTCATTTAATCTAGTCTTCCAATCTTCATGTAAACTACTTCATGTAAAAAACCTTAGCTTGAATAATTTAAAAACTCAGAAAGACAGTATTCTGATGTTGATCATCAATCCATGATGACAAAGATCTTTCCATTCACAATTTTGAACATTTTCCCTTATTTTACTCTTATTTTTAAAAAATCACAAACGTCCAATTGAAGCAAAAGATTCACCGTTTTCAGAACGTTTAATTATTTCCATCTTTGTCTCGATCGTATGAAGTTTATGAGTCGTTAATGTATTTTTATTTGTATCAACACTGCAGTTTTTCCGTTTCTGATTCATGTTTATCAAAGGGCGAAATATAAAAGTTAAATAAATAAATCAACAAAACACACGTTCCAAGACTGAAACTTTTTTTACCTCTTAATCCAAAAACATTGTAGTCAGATGTTCTCTAAAACGAAACAGCCGAATAGCCTGCTTGGATTGAGGAATTTTAAAATTTTCAAAAATGTGCGGAATAGTGAATTGTGCGAATATAGAATATGCAAACGTCGAGGGCCACCTGTATTGCTCCAGTGTGATGCACTTGATGGCATAGCGGTTTCGGCCTATACCTTTAGAAACAAAGTTACACGCACCAATAGCAACTTACACAGATCTATTGTTTGAGTAAAGATGGGTGGTACCTTGTCCTTAGTAAGACGTGTTGTCGCAGCTTTTGTTGCTGCTACGGTTTCTGTTGCGGCTGCTTCTGTTGTGGCGGCTTTTGTTGCGACCAATTTTGTTGTATTAATTGTTGCGGCTATAGTTGGGTGGCTGTAGTCTGTTCCTTCTCCTTCTGCCGCATTTCAGTGTACATACCCACTACGGCCTTTAATTGTGCGCGTAGAATACGCTCCTCATCCTCAAGTTCATTGCGTTCTTCCTCCGCAATCGAACTTGAAAGGGCAGCATCCGTAGAGATGGGTAACGTCACTTTCTACGGGGAGTGATTACTGTAGCTATTGTTCATTCATTTTTTTCCGCGGATTAAATCACCTCTTTTCAATTATGTCAGTCATCGAAACGACGGACGAAGTTGCGAAATCGGATTGCCTCCGTAAGAGGAACGAGATTTCTACCGACTTCTTTAGACATTTTTTTTTCCACTTACTGCTAACATGCTGAGTAGCAAGAAAAAGCACACAAAAAGTTTCTCCCTCTGGAGGGTTGAACACGAGATTTATGAATAATAAAATAAAACACAAGCGAAACCTTTTAAACTTTTTAGATTTTTAGATTATTGGGAATCCAGGGAACAGGATAAGATTCCGAAATCAATAAGTCGATAGTAGATATAAATTAAACTTGAGAACGTAGAAAAAATATTGCTAATTATAATCCTGTGAAGAAGCATGTAAACATCTGCAGTGAGCCGACTTCGGTATTAATTTACTTCTTCGCAGACACTTCATTGATACGAGAGTCCAACTTGGACACATCCTTCTGTATGGTTTCCATATTCTGGGCGAAAGTTTCTTGTACGGAATGTAGTAAGCTCTTGTTGTTGACTAAACTGTGGGTGATGGTGTCCTGAGTTTCTTCTATTTCTGCTATTATTTTAGCAAAGTTCATAGCTGAAAGGAATACTTATTAATTGAATCACCAATCTCTAGCATTTTCAAGTGTTTTTACCATATTTGTGCAAGGATTCGAGAGCCTGCATTCGCTCGACAATGTCCGGCAATATCTCTGCGACTGCTTCTGTTTTCTTTGCAATGTTATACAATTCACATACCTTCTGGTCTCGTTTGCCATCTTCAGCCGATCCACTAGTTTTCTCTGCAATTGCGTCCATCTTTGTGCTGAGATTGACAAGGCGGGCTTCAATTTGATCCAACTGGTTCGGCTGAAGAAGAGCTGCTTTAGTACTTAGTTGTCGAACAGCCTCAAGGAGGTTCGAAGTTCCAGTTGTTCCTGCCAGACGACTTAGTTTATCAGGTTGTGCACCAACAGCTTGTTCCAATTGGTGCAAACGATGTTCAAGTTTTGCAACCCGAGAAGACGCAGCCAAATCAGTGCCGGGAGGCTGAATAGCAGTGAGAACACCAGACTTCTTGTATTCTTCCACTTGGCTGATAAGTGTCTTTAGCTCCTTGTCAGATGCAGCGGCTACTTGTTCCTTTCCTAACACCTGTTCCAAACGAAGGGAATCAAGTACCTTCTTCGCTGTGGCAATGACAGTTGCCACTGCATCGTAAGACTCCCTTTCTTCTTGTTCGACTTTCTTATCCGCCTGCAGGGATGCGATTTCGTCCATTAATTCATTCATTTCGCATTGCAGGCGACGACACTTTTGTACGGGCGTTTCTTTTTCGCCAACACCGGCGAGTTCGTACTCATTCGACCATGATTCATAGCCTTTGCGGAGTTTCTTGCCCACCCGATCGGAGAAATCAACATTGCCTTCCAAGTATTTACCCTTGAACTTTCCAAAAGAATCTTTAGCAGACAGATGAAGACGTTCGATTGCTTCGTTCTCTGGTTCCTCTTCATAGTAGTCAGATGTTTCAGCTTCGGGAACGTCTGGGGTTTCATAGACGTCAGGTTGGTCATAAGCCTAATAAAATTGATGGAAATAAAAATGTTAATTATCCAGATGATAGAATAGTTACAATGCCGGGTAGATTCTCAAACTTTGGATCTGCCATTTCGTTGACTTTCTAATAATTAAGCTGGATAGTTAAATGTAAATAAATAAGAAATTCGACACGAAATCAATGGAAAACGAAATTTTAACACCCAGATGACAAAGTGACTTATATGCTTTTATGTCAAAATGATGTCATTGCACGTTAACGTGCTTGGAGACATCAAGCGGCCAATAGGGAAATGAATAATATGTAGCAAATCGTTGCATTGGCAAAGCAAAATCATTTTATGGGTGCAAAAATATTTAAAAAAAATATTTCAAATCAAAAGTTGGTCGACGTATTTCTAAATGGACAATGGGTGATAATACACACTATTTTCTATTTTAACATTGCTTGCTAAAACAGATTCGCCGAACAGAAAGCAGGTAACATTCTAATTATAACACCATTTTGTACGGTTATATTTGAGGTAAATATGTTAAGAAACTTTTGGTAGAAGACATTTAATTTTGGAAACTAGTTTTTGTGAAAAATGAGAGCGAACAGAAAGTGAAAAGGAATTTAAGGTGATTAGTTTAGTAAAATGTACTCAATGGTCCTATCTTTGTGTTGTGAATGGTCCTGTGTGTAATGAGTGAATATTCCAACTAAAACTGCGAGGAGTAATGGAGTTTACCCGGAAAATGTGAGTAGGTACATTGAATATATTACTTTATAAGCAAGATTTTGAAAGTTTCCAAATAACAACATTTTCACGATATTTTTGTTTTTTAGTTGTTGGAGGCTTCTGTTATCTCTTTGAGAACTCCGACGCAAATACTGGCCATTATGCTACTAGAGACAAACCTTTTTTTATTGTATTTTCCCCCTTGTAAGGAAAAAAGTGATGTAGACCTATGAGGTTCTGTAACTGGTATGTTGCGTCACGCGTGGCAACTACTGAGGCCATTGAATTTGCTGTGGCATCTTTCGATAGCTTTAAGTCGCCGGGCACTGATGGGATATACCCTGTTATGCTGCAAAAAGGTATAAGACAGCTGCTTGGTACTTGCCTACATACCTATTCCTTCCTTGGCGCGTGGTGAAAGTGGTCTTTATTCCCAAAATAGGGAAAGAAGATTACTCACTCGCCAAGAGTTTTAGACCAATCAGTCTAACATCCTTCTTGCCTTCTTGCTGAAAAGCATGGAAAGATTAGTAGAGTTGCGCGTGCCCAAAGTTGCTCTTCGAATGCATCCTCTTTCGGACATGCAACATGCTTATCAGCGGGAAATCCTTCAAGATCGCGCTTCAAAACCTATTTGAGAGAATTGAATGCGCTCTCGAAAGGAAAGAGTACGTACTAGGTATTTTCGTCGACATTGAGGGAGCTTTTTACAACTGAAAGTCATGGCTCGCCTAAAGAGAAATGGTCTTTGGTACAACTCTCATCGGAGTGAAAGTGTACTTGCGAGAGAAATATCCTACGACCACTGTCTCATGAATATGCCCTCCGAAGTAATGACACATGCCATCCTACTGCGCTGTAACTTCACAGTCACATTTCCATGGCGTCAGGACTGGCTTTGGCCAGACACTGAACCTGGAATGGAATGTCTTCGCATTTTCACAGATGGCTCCAGGACTGCGCAGGGATCCGGTGCTGGAGTTTTCTTTGAGCGCGAAAACATTCGACTGCACTTCTCGTTAGGAAAATATGCATCTGTCTTTCAATCAGAGATATATACAATCCTAATGGCCATGCACTATGTTGTGAAGCACAAGTGGAATGGAAAAAGCATATGCATCTGCAGTGACAGCCAAGCTGCACTCAAAGCTGTGTCCAACCCTCTATCCAACTTCAAATTAGTGCATGAACTCAAGACCTTCTTGAACAAAGTTGGAACACTAAATTCACTTAGGCTTGTATGGGTCCCAGGTCACTCTGGAATCGCAGTAAATGAGATCTCCGATGAACTCGCTAGAAGGGGCTCAGAGGAGAGTTTCTCAGGACCTGGACCCGCCTTAGGTCTACCTGCTTCCACGGTCAAATCTGACATCAATGACTGGGTCTTTAATGTACACAGTCGTAGATGGAGGGAATATCCAGGTTGCAGGATGACTAAGCGCGTACGCCCTGATGTCTGCAAGAAGTCCGCAACATTTTTCTTATCCTTAAGGAAAAATGATTGCAGAAGGCTTACGGGCGTCATTACGGGCCATTACACTCGGCCCCAAGGCTGTGCCACCGTGCGCGAGCGAGGGCGGGACGGTCGCAGAGAAAGTGTTATGCTGTGTCATCCTCTAGGCGTCTCACTGATGCCAAGCATGCAGAGATGCTTTGCGAAAGTGTAATGGCCAATTCTCCTTAAGGATAAGAAGAATGTTGCAAATTTCTTAGTCATCCTGCACCTTGGATATCCCCTCCATCTATGATTGTGTGCATTAAAGACCCAATTGTTCATGTAGGATTTGACCTTGGAAACAGGTAGATCTAAAGCAGGTTCAGGTTGAGAAACTCTCCTCTGAATCTCCTCTAACGAGTTCATCAAAGATCTTATTTGCTGGGATCCCAGACTGACCTGGGACCCATACAAGCCTCAGTGGATTTAGTTTCTGACTTTGTTCAAAAATTTTATGAGTTCGTGCACTTATTTGAGCTGGTTCAAGGGTGGGACACAGCTTTCAGTGTAGCTTGGCTGTCACTGCAGATGCATATGCTTTTTCCATTCCACTTGTGCTTCACAACATAGTGCATGGCCATTAGGATTGTATATATCTCTGATTGAAAGACAGACGCATATTTTCCTAACGAAAAAATGCAGTAGGATGTTTTTGCGTTCAAAGAAAACTCCAGCGTCGGACCCCCGGCCAAACTTGAAGCCATCTGTAAAAATGCGAAGACAGTCCTTTCCAGTCAGTCACAACGCCATATAAATTTGAGTGTGTACATTATCACTCCAATGCGAGTTGTACCAAAAACCATTTCTCTTGAGGCCAAACATGGCTTTCCCTGCGCACCCTCTAAAAAATATGTCAAGGGACGGAAGGTTCGTCACAGCATCTAGAGCAGTGCTCGGCGTTTCGGGGAAAGGCCCCATACCGCTGAGGCGAACCGCGTGTTAGCCTGTTCCACCAGACAACCAATGCACATGAGATTCTTATCATTGCCATATAGATCCAGAATACCTTTTACGGAGATAAGCCCCATGTTTTGCCAAAAGCACCTTTGCAGTGCCAAAAAGCTGGCAGCGCTTTGGTGGTTTTTGACTCAACATGTTTTGACCAAAGAAGCTTGCTATCTTTTGGATATCGGTATTTGAATGTCTTTTGGCACCAGCTGAGTGCCAGTACCTTTCCTCCTTTCGTGAAGAGAATGATATCAGCCTTAAGAAGATAGAAGATTGCGGACAACCCCTGCCTACGCCAGATCTGACACATTGTTCGAGGCCTTTATCTGCGATCAATGTCCTGTGCACAAGCATTGCTTTGATCCACAAAACCAGTTCTTCATCTACACCATGCCGTCTAGCAGCATTACACATGCTGTCGAAAGTAGCATTATCAAAAGCTCTCTTAATGTCTACGGAAATGCCCAGTACGTACTCTTTCCTTTCGAGTGCATATTCAATTCTCCCAAATAGGTTTTGAAGCGCAGTCTCGAAGGATTTTCCGCTGATAAGCATGTTGCATCTCCGAGAGAGGATGCATTCGAAGGGCAACTTTGCGCACGTGTAACTCTGCTAGTCTCTTCATTCTTTTCAGCAAGAAGGATGTTAAACTGATTGTTCTAAAACCATCGACGAGTGAGTAATCCTCTTTCCTTATTTTGGGAATAAAGACCACTTTCACTGCTTAAGTTCTAATGGAACGTTTTTAATAAAAAACATAAATATATTTTATTGTATTTTATTTTTTATTTTTTTAATCTGAACATTTGAGGAGAATCGAACTGTTTGTGACTGAATGCTGTACTGTCTTAAACTATTACTTAAGTATACTAAAAATACAAGCAGTGGGCTGCAGATGTATTATGATGGAAAATCCCCATATTATTATTGTTTTATTACAGGAAAAGGCCGAGGGGTCTTAATGTTACAGGATAAATCTTGTAAATAAATTTTATGTTCCAACTTCCTCGTGTTCTTTTGGGAAATATACACATGGTTCAACATTTGTTGCTAAGGATTAGGGGAACCCAAATAAAACTTAATCAGACCATACTTAATATGTATAAAACAATTTACACCGGACTGGATCCTTTTATTGGTTGGTTGGGGATGACGGGATGAGAGGTAGTCATCGTAATTTCTCCCCCCTTAGAGCAGAGCGAAGGCCACAATGATGTCATTATGGCTGAAGTGAAGGGTTGTAAGGTTGGAGACTGCGGAAGGTTTCGAGATTTGTTCCTGATGATAATGATGATTATCAAGATGAATGCTCCGTGCAGGGACGGGTTAAGAATATCCCTGCAGCGATACCTCTCGCTTGTCGTAAAAGGCGACTAAAACAAAGGTAAACAAAAATCACATCTAGGCAATTTAGAAAACACCAAAGTGAGCCTAGGGACACATATACCACCATTAAACTGCCCCACAAGTGTACATGCAAATCAGTGGGTTGACACGACTGGAGATCACCGGTGTTGTAAGAGTAAGATCAAACAAAAAAAAATCTGGAGCATGCCTGTGTCACAAAAAAAAAAAAAAAGCAGGCCGAAAAACAATTGGTGCAAACAAATGCAAAAACACCAGCATTTGATTAGCCTCAGCGATTAAGTAATCCCAAACCGGGAAGCCTGCCGCTACTTTCTGAGGTCAAACCGGCGGACCCCACAAGCGGACCAGTAGGAATGCAGTTAAGTGGAAAGGTTATGGTCCTACACTTCTGACCATAACAACGCCGGAAAAAAGGAAAAGAAGAGATCAAGATGAATACGGCTACTGATGACGTCGTCATGTAGTGAAGAATCTCGGTCCTAGTGTTTAAGTTGATCAGCTTTGACTCGGTGAGAGAATTGTGTTCCTCAAGTTTCTTGAAGTTGATGACATCGTTCACATGGGTTCCATGTATTTTGTTGCTGGGAAGTGGTGGTAGGTGGATGTCATTCCAGTAGACTAAGGGGCTGTCTTCATATGTGATTCCCTTTATCTGCACTTTGCATCCTCGGAAGCGTAGCAAGGCTGTGTCTTGTATTGCATCTGTTTTCGGACTGCAAGAAGAGTTAAAAAAGACTTGTGGTGCATTAGTGAGAAGTATGTAATTAGGTTCTAGCTGCGTTATCGACTCGATTTTTCCCATGTTGTCGAATCCACTATGGTTCTCCAACAGTCTACCTAGACATCTAGATTCTGGCGTTTTCTCGACTAGTTTGAGTTGCATACAGATACAGATGTAGGTCTCTCCAATTTTGGAGCAAATTGTATCAAAGTATTGTATATATTGATCACTGTATGCAATAAATGGTTTTGTTATTATGAGTTTTGTCTCATTTACAGGAAGGGGTATGATATGGTACAAGGAGTATTTTAATTTGGAGAATTTAGAGACTTGTATATTAAATATTATTGTTGTGCCATTATAATAGCCCTGTAGTCCTAATAGTTGGTATAGCTGTTCTATGGCCGTAATTTTAACATCTCGATCATTTCATTTGTATTGTATTGCATCTAGTTCTGTTAGTTTGAGCTGAGTTATTTGGATTGTATTGGTGTAGGCCGTATTCTTTCGAAAGGCATTTAAAGTGTTAGTTATTTTCGTTAAATTAGTTTCATATTCGTCCAGGTTAATAATATCGATAAGATTGTGAAAGTTAGTAATAGTTTTCGAAGTTACTAGCCGGAGGAGAAGGAGAAGGTTTTTGGAATATTGTGAACCTGTATTAGTTGGGTGGAAATGAGTGGTATGCAAGTGTGGGAAGGGAGGAGTTAGCGCATTAAAGTGGAAAGTCAATTAGCTATAGTGAAGTAGAAAAAAATGGGTGTATTTTTTTATATTTTTTTTTTGTAAATTTGTGACTTAATTGAAAAAATGTAGTTTCTCTTTAATTATTCTAACCATATCTCCTGGTTACATGTTCATTAATATTTTATGTTTTGTTTGAGTTTGTCTGGTTACATACTCTCGAGGTAGTTATTGGTCACGATCACACCATGTTTTGTTTCATATTGTTATTATTATTATTTTCTGTTTTGTATATATTCTTAATTTTTTTAAATACAGAAGTAGGGAAGTGAAAGTGAAAGTACCAAGCAGCATGTTTGCGGATAAGTGATAGAGAGGAGTGTAAGCTATAACTTTTGTGTTTCCTTCTAATTCTGCTTTTGTGGATTTTTTTGTTATTTCGTGTAATTATTGTAAATCTATTATTCTTTTTTATTAATTGCTTTAAGAACCTAGGTATCAATTTATTTCGTCTGGCTTCTTTTCGAAATACCGTTTCGTCAACCTCCGTTTCCTCTGGTGCTTCCCTGTTTTTGTTCAGATTCTCAATTCTGGGTCTGTCGTTTCTGGTTTCGTTGTCGGTTTCTGGGGTCATCGGGAAATCTTAACTTTAGTTTCTGTTTAAATTCTCCTGAGCGCTGCGTACTGTTTCTACCACTTCATTATTAAACACTTTGTGGTTGTTTTCGCTTGGATTGGTTGGTTTAATCCGACTAAGAGCATCGGCGTTCGTATTTTCTCTACCTTTCTTGTATATTATATCTGCTAACTTTAAACGCCATCTTACGAGCTTGGAATTGGGTTCTCGTAGATTCATGAGCTACGTTAGTGGCTTGTGGTTTGTAACGATTTGGAATTCCCTTCCGAAAAGATACGGGCGGAAATTCGTCACCCAAACAATGGCGGGGAGTTTCTTCTCGATGATTGAGTAAATACATTCGGAAGAGCAGAAGGTTCGACTCGCAAAACAGATGGGCTTGTCGCTTCCGATTGTTCCCTGGAATAACACTGCACCAAAAGGTTTTGAAAAATCTGGGTGTATGAGCATCGAGTCATTAGTTACTAAGTTTTTACAAACTTCAAAATATTAATATAGTCTTCGTCTATAGTTACATATGTATATCTGCTCCCTTTTAAGGCGGTTTGTGAGTGGTTTTGTTGGCTTCGCTAGATCTTTAATAAATTTTCTGTAATAATTAATAAGGCCTAGAAAGGATTTAATTTGCTTGTTAGTCTTTGGCAGTGGGACATTTTTTATGGCTTGTATTTTGTTGTGGTTGGGTTTTATGCCATTGGGAGTAATAATGTGGCCCAAAAATTCGATCTCTCGTTTTAGGAATTCGCATTTGTCCATTTGGATCTTAAAATTGGACTTACGCAGTTTATCGAAAACCAATCTTATGCACTCCAGACTTGCCTAAATAGACGAGACAAATCTTACCTACTGACTCTTTGAGGACGTTGTCCATCACCCGTTGGAAGGTTGATGGCGCTTTTTTTAAGCCCAAAAGGCTTCCTAAGGTATTTATAATGTCCTCCGTCTACCGTGATGTTTTTGAATTATGATTGGGATGCATTTCGATTTGGTGGAACCCGCTTGTCAAATCGAGGGTGGTGAAGAATGTACATCTCCCTAACTTAGCCAGTATTTCGCTGATGTTAGGGATCGGATATCTGTCAGATATGGTATTTTCATTGAGCTTTCTATAGTCAATGACCAATTTCCACTTTGCTTTCCGATGGAGTCTATCTTTTTTGGAACTATCTAGACTGGAGAACTCCATGGTGAATAACTATTTGATCCTGGACTTCTTGCTTGTGGACGTAGGGGTATCTATATGATTTTGTATAAATAGGTACCTCGTCGGTCGTGTTGATCTTATGTTTAATTTGATTTGTGGTGATTAGTTTTTCACCCTCTATGTGCATAATGTCACTGTACCGCTTGCACAGCTTTAGGAGTTGATCGCGTTCTTCGGGATTTAAATGGTCAGTACAGAGCAAGTACGAGTATGTACATATGTTGATGTTTTTCTTTGTGGGTTCATTCTCGTCAGTTGTTTCGTATAGATTGTTAAGTTCAATGAATTCTTCGGAATTATATATGTCCGCCTGCAATGATTTTACGAATATATTTCCGTCGTGTTCTGAATAATTCGCGCAATCTCTTCGACACTATATCCATTCCTTTATATATCCCTTGTGTTATAGAGATGTTTGGTTTTATATCTGTGGGATTTATGGCGCATATGTCACCGTTCGTTTTATCGACAGGGATTTTCGTGAAGATTTTGGAATAAGCTGGGATTGTTAGCAGGTTAATGGAGTTGTTTGCTTTAAGGTTGATGTTAAGAGTTGAATTTTTTGTTACAAGCACTTTGTTTTTGAGGTCAAATTTTGCATTGATTTGTAAAAGTGTGTTTAATCCGAGAAGGCGGTCGAAGAAGTTCTGGAATTTGAAGGTAAGGAATTTTAAGAGGCCCTTTTGTTTGAACTCGGTAAATATTGGGACATTGGCTTGTGTTTTTGGCTGATAGCTTTTTAAGGACCGTTGTAATTGTGATAGGTTTGCAAATCAGTACATCTTCATGAGGTACATATGCGGATTTGTTGGCTAGGGTTTTGTTTTATTTGGAGATATCGGTTAGTGGGTGGTTGTCTGTCCCTGAAGTTAGTGGGGAATTCTCGGTCTCTGAAGTTAGTGAATTGTGGTCGTGTGTAGACCCCTTCTGCTCGAAATGAAATATAATTTAGAACTTAGGCAAGCTTAGCTAACTGTAAAAAGTTTCGTCGAAATTAAAACTACAATTTTTTCTTGGTCATTTTATTTGAAGAATAACGGTAGCAATATTTTTTTATGAAAAAAAAATTTTTTTTTGGTTTTTTTTTTTTTTTTTTCAAAGAGGGGCAAAACCGAGGGCAGAGTTAGCACGTTTGATAATGTTGTCGATATTGGTATGTTTGGGGTAATTTGTGTACTGTGGTCTGAAGTTATTTTCTCTGTGGTACTTAGGCTTTTGGTGTCTAAAGGAATTACACAGGTTCTCGGCGGTGGTAAGGCTGGGGATAATTTCTGGCTGGTACGAGATAGTGTCGTTGGGGTTTTTTTGTCACCAGCGTTTGAGCTATTCGTTGATAATAGATATTTTGCTCTTTGGTGCAGTGAATTAGCGTGCCTCGAACTCTGGATCCGAAAGGCTCGTTGAGGACGTTTAGAAATGCGTTCAGGCACATTTCCGAGTAAAGATATTTTTTTGCCTTTATCACATTGCTATCTATGCTGACTACACTTCGATGATTTCGCCGTAAAATGCCTTGACCGTTTTGTTGTATTACCTGATGGTGTGCAGGTCGCGGATAAGAGAAGTCTTGGTTCTTTTCAAACTTGAAGGATCAAATTTGTTTTTATGTTATACCAGACTAGGGGGATCCCGTACATATTAAGACCACGTTCGCCTGGCCTTCGATCTTATTTCGAATGGCTCTGAGCAGAATTTGCCCATACGGAGTATTATCCGTACCTCTGATGTACAAGAGAATTTCCTCGACATTGTTACGGAATTCGTATAGAAGACGCGGATCACCATCAAATTTCGGTAGATCTTTGATGTCATCCGGAATCCTTAGGGAATTAAAAATCTCGAAACTATCGGGGTTGTGTTTTGTGTAGGGTGAAGGTTCTGAGAAGTGTTAGCTGGTCAGTAATCATATTGTCCGAACAAAAACGCAGGGAGAATCGTAGGTTTCGTTGAGGTCGTTTTCTTCTAATACAGGTTGTAATTGTTTGGAGAGTCTACCTAAATTAAAGAATGACTTTGTTTCTTTCGTTGTTTGGTTTAGGTACATATATTACATAGTAGGTAGTATTTACATTTATTTTTATATTATATTTATACGTATTATGATGCATCATCCAAAGGCTAGGAGGATCATGTTCTCGTCAATCTCTTTCTTTCTGCTGACGTTTGGCTGATGTTTTAATTTAAATTGTTTTTTTTTTTTCCTTCACTATTTGGTTTTACGCAACATTGTATATATTTTTTATTTGATATATTTTCTTTCGATTTGTTGTTCTTGGTTTGCACGACACTGTATATAATCTTTCTTATTTTCTCTTTTTTTTTTTATTTATTGGTTTCGTTGTTCACAAAAATAATAATATATTCACATTTTTATACTGGGCAAAAAAAATAAAACTGTCTAAAGTTTAATGAAACTTGTTCACAGTACGGAAGTAAGAGCTCAGTCAATTGAAATGAAATTTTTGATAAGTCAGATATTGCCAAATAAGGCGCTTCTGAGAGCGAAATATGGCCGAACTACAAAATTCGGTTATATTTGTATATTAATTCTGAACACGAACTAAGGTCGAATTTAGCAATTCGGCGTTATTTCACGACATCGCACTAATTGGTATCGAAGAGAAAAATGAATTGAACTGCCAATTTACCACTTTATTGAAACTCAGAAAACGCACGAACTTCTCTCTTTCAATGAGCGTAAGGAGTCAAGTTGTAGATGATAAAATCGATTTTTTCCACTTTTGTTTTTTTGTTGGAGGCTTCTGCTATCTGTTGGAGCGCTCAGACCCAAATACTGGTCCATTGTAAATTATCATTTGCTAAGATTTTTGATAAAAAAACTGTTCTTAGCTTAAGTTAGTTATTATAATGTTGATTGTAAATTTATATGTATATAGTTGTCGAAAGACATAGGTTCAAGTTGTATTGTTTTTTTTTAAGTGTCCGCCTAGGACCAGGACCAGGAAGATATTTAAATTTTTAAGGATAATTAATCTAGTTTTAAACACCTTTGTCTAGAATAAGGTAGATCTAAGAAACTATGAATAAAAAATGTCCATTGTACAGATATCTTAGATGGCGTTTTAGCTCATGAAGAGCCAGAGTCAAGTTTCTCTCATTCACTTATGTTGTGTGCAATTTGTTTCAAGGCTAATGTACTACGGGGAATTTCGCCAGTACCCCACAGAGGAGAGAAGTAGAAGAATAAACATTCAATGGCGTTGGTGTTATCGTCTCGCATCAACGGCCGACACTCTACCCACGGCGCTCTCAATTTTTAGCATTGCATCAAAAATGTATTTCTATCACACTCCTCATTGAAGTATAAAGTAGAAAGACTAAATGGTGCAGTGACATTCCGACAAGAACTCATGATGAACTACGCCGAACTTGGCGTTCTTTTCTCGGTCTTGGCTGTCGCTTCCGTCGGGATGATTAGGCTTTGGTTTCGACGCCATTACCCTATACCCATAGTTCGACAGCAATGATAACTTTTCAGCAGGATTGTCATTCACGTCATTCAATGGCTCCTGAGCGATGCTCAGCGTCCTTTTGGTCGAAATTCAGCAATTTCAGAATAAGCTTGTTGACGCTGACACACGTTTCATGCCTCAAATATCTGAAAACATTTCATGGCATGAGCCACCGATTGTGGTATCGCCATCTCGGCCTTCTGTGAAGAGCTTCTACCACTTATAAAACTTTTTTTTGCTCAGAGTAGACCCGCCATATATTCACAGCCTTACAAAGCTGGGGTAGGGAAGACTTATGCAAAGACTTTCCTGTCTGTCTCTCCGTCCGTACACATATGATATACATACTCGTGTACCTGTGTGTCCGTTCGTCCGTACGCATATATCAAACCAAATTTCCCGAGTAGCTATGAGTTTGAAACTTGATTCATGATTCTGAGCTCATAGCGACTAGTTTCAGATACCTTGTTATCTGGCGTCTATTATATTTTGACAAACATGTAGATGCTGCTCTGGCAAGGGCCCGAGGCGCTTTCGCTCTTACAAGATAGCTGTTTTATTGCAGCCAATTTGATTCCAGGGTGAAGGTAATCTGCTAAATGGCCTTAATCAGGTCCATGGTTGCCTATGGATGTCCCATCTGGTTCAATGTGAGAGCCAGCTTAATGGAAAGGATCGGGATTGAGAGACAATGTCTCAGGACTTGTCTCGGGTTACATACGACACCCGAATCTGATTACACGAAATTTTACCCGAACGAGGTCCTATACAATAGGGCCAGGATTGTACGGGTGGATAACTTTCTGATCAATCTGATTGAAAGCCACGTTGCGAGAACAATTACTTCGGTCAATAGCCTTATCTCCGGGGCTTTCTACCCCAATGATTTATATCACGAGAGAGTGCGCCTTAACGGTTTTGTCCCGCCAGAAGCATTCCTCTATTTAGATAGATGTGGGCTGATCCAGGATAGATTGGCGGTACCGTTAATCTTCCACGTGGGTCGCAATTCCGTGGAACGGCGATTATTCTACAGACCCGTTGTCGCGCTCAGTGAGCCCGAGCGCCTCAGGTTCTATAGATCGGTCTCACGGGATCGAGGAGACGTAGTCCGCCAGCATCAACGCTTAACATCAGTGGGCATCAGTGGGACCACTTTGCGGAGAATTTTAAAGGATGATCTTCACTTATTTCCATACAAAGTGCAGATAACTCAAAGAATTTTGCCACAAGATGAGCCACGGCGCTTGGCATACGCACAAAACGTCGTTGCAATAATTAATGCTGAGTCGGAGTTCTGGCAGCAAAATTTTATGACCGATGAGGCACATTTTACGCTCTCTGGCTCAGTTAATAAACAAAATTGTCGCTTCTGGGGCTAGGAAAATCCTCACATTATTCACGAAGAGTCGCTATATGATCAAAAAGTTACTATTTTGGAAGGTGTATGCGCTAAAACCATCATTGGACCGTATTTCTTCAAAGCTGGCGATACAGTGGATGGCGATCGATATCGGTGGATGTTGGCCCATTATGTGGTTCCAGAAATGCGTAAAAAAGGCTTATTTCACTTTTGGTTTCAACAAGACGGCGCGACATGCCATACTGCGGACAAAACAATGAACCTTTTCCGTAAGAAGTTCCCTGGAAGATTGGTGTCAAAAAAGGGCGATATTGATTGGCCTCCGAGATCGCCGGATTTGACTCCTCCAGACTTTTTTCTTTGGGGATATTTAAAAAGCAAGGTGTATGCTAACGGCCCGAAGACAATAGAACAGCTCAAAATAAACATTCGTGTGGAAATCGCAGAAATTTCGACCGAAATGCTCCATTTTTGCATAGGCGATAAAGGCTGTCATTTAATTGATATGGTTTTCAAAAATTAATCAAAATAAATTGTAAAGGTACAAATTGAATAAAAGTTTTTGAATTTCCAAAATCGGTTGAGAATTGTTGAAGTTATTCGAAATTTACATCGACCCATATGAGATGGCGCGCGCTGTATACATATAAAATATATGTAAATTGTAAAATTTTTGTAAATATTTATATATACATATATATTAGTTAAGTAAGAATAAGATATATTTAGTTAGGTTTAGGTAGGTTTAATGCTTATATAAATACATACATATGTATATATAAAAAAATTATCATATGCCAAGTTTTTTGAAAAAAAATTTTTTCTGAGCTTAAGTTAATTATAATAATGTTGATTGTAAGTTATTTATATAGTAGTCGAAAGGCATATGTTAAACTTATACAGTTTGTTTTAGAGTGTCCGCCTAGGGCTAGTACGATTCCTAAATTTGCATATGAATGAATGCATAAAAACACAATTTACCAAGGATTTACCCGCATTGCCTACCTACTCTTACCATACGTCAATATGCCCCGCATTCCACATATATATGAGTTAATTAATTATAATTTATTGCTTAAAAAAAAAAATATATATTTTTATTTGATCTTCCTTGGGACGTCTGTCTTCTTTTCGATCTGTTTTACAAGTGACTTATAATCTAACATGAAATTTACTTAACACCTAACTGAAGTAGAGCGAATCATCGCGTACGTGCAGGAATGTGTCAGGTGAGTCGGGTTCGCTGGGGATTGCAGTGTGCTTGGAAGAGGTGTTCGGTTTCCGATGTGGAGATGCACTGGGAAGATGTCAGTGGAGATTGAAGAAGGTGTTTGATTTCACCTGCGGGCTTGACTCGGCGCGCACTATGGTCATTCTTGATGCTGCTGATTTTGTCGTGGGCGATGATGACCGGATGTTTTTGAATTCCAATTAGGAAAATGCATGTGCGGTGTTAACTTATGTAAAGACATTGTACTACTCCTAAGTCAAGTGATTCCTCGTGATGTATCATTTACGCTCTTCTTCTAAGGTTAAGGGATCATATTAGTCCCAATAAGTGGATGGTTGGAGTTGATTTTAGAAGTGCCTGTTTTAGGTCTTATCTTTCAGTTTGCTTCAAATACCAGCTTCGCAGTAAGCTACTAAGCTACTCAACTAAATATGTTGACTTATAGAAAAAAACCTCTTCTCCTTATACCTCCATTCTTGGAACAAGAAAATTGTTATTCTTAATTGTTTTTGAGATTAGGCAACCAAACCTTATTTAAATTAAAATCAGATTCCAGTGCAATTAGGTGTGAAAAATGAAACAGGATCGCATAACAAGACGAAGAGCAGACGTTTCTATTACACTGATCTTTCATAACGTGCCTCAAATCATTACAGAATTATACGTGACTACCTGCTTCAACTCCTTACCCTCATCAACTTTGATAGTTTTATACATCCTAAATAGATCCTTCATAAATCACAAGACTTCTAAAGAGCTGTCAAAAGAATGATGTGAAACCAATTAGCGTGCTCGATTCGAACAGGATAACAGACTCACGCACAACTATTCTTTTCTGATTTTCCTTCAATTTTGATTTTGAAAGTCCTTTAAGAAAAACTGTGCAATCGAAAACTAATTTGAAATGCATCGATTCTGTCTACTACATGCAAATTCTTCATAACCGAAATACCAAAGCCAATATTTTAAGTACTTTCCAATCAATTGATTTTGAACGTGTTTACCAGGCGCTGAGAAATATATGCACCCATGTCGTGTTCGGGAAAAGAAAGAAAAGAGAAGAGACAAACCGTCGGGCCGGGCATCGATCGGTTTCGAATTTCAAAGAACAATCGACGTGACTGGGTGACTATCAATGAAAACAGCTGATGAAATGCACGTGCCTAAAGCACTAGTAGGTGAAAAATTAATGAAGCGACACAGTTGGACACACATATGGTATTTGTGGATCAGTTTTCATATACCTGGGAGGTGAACAGGTGAACAAGCATATGATTATTAAACGACCATGGGTTAGGGGGTCAGGAATGAACGAAAAAAAAGGAGTTTGTGGAATTTTTCTTTTAGTTCGTTAATGGAGAAACAAGTAAATTGACACTATGCTTGAAAAAAATTGTTTAATGTAGCATGTGACCAGGTGTGGATATTGGTTTCAAGAATTCGCGCATTGTAACACGTTGCACTACCCAAATCCAGTGGTTTGATAATCAAAAAGTTCGTCGTTGACAGGGTCAGTAAATGGAAACATTTAATTGAATATGTGATTGAACGAGTACCTGTCTAGAATAAATAAACTTCCCTACGGAGTTCTTTATATAGTCGCAACGTATTTAACGAGTGGAATTTTAGCGTTGGTCTTAGCGACAAAATACAGAGTGTGCTCTCGATTCAATTACTCTTAATTATCTGGCTAGCAACACTTGTAGGGTCTGAATCTGAACGAGAGCCTGCTTCCACTCATATCGGGCACGCTGCTTCGTCGTCGTCCATGCGCTCAATGTGGCCGAGCCAATGTAGTCAACAGATTTTTGCCTTCAGGACTACGTCCATAGTATTATACAGCTCGTAGAGTTCGCGGTTGATTCTTCCCCTCCATTCGCATCCTTTGCAGAGAGGGTAGGCAAGAACAGTGTTCTGTAGGGAGTAATTTTGGACTTGCTTGTTAGGAGTTTTGACCTTAACTGTTTTGACAAACCGAAATAGAACTGGTTGCCCAGGATGATTGTTCGTCGGATCTCCACTATTATTATATTAGTCGACAGCATATATTTTGTTTTATCCTCATTTACTTTTGAACCTACCTTTTTCTTAATTGCCGTTAATGCCTCTACTACGACGTGCTAGGAACTTGCAATAATGTCAATGTCGTCCGCATATCCCAGCAGTTAGACGCTCTTGAAGAAGATAGTGCCTTCCGTGTAGACACCTATCTGCCTCACTATTCTTTCAAGGAATAAATTGAAGAAATCACACGGCAGCGCGTCTCCTTGCCGAAATCCGCTACATGTTTAGAAAAGTTCGAGGGTTCACACCGCACAGTGTATCGCTAGTCTTCCTCAAGAGCGACACATCCAAATCAATTTTCCCGCGGGATTTCAAAATCGGCCATCGTCCTGTAGAGCTCTTGATGATAAATACTGTCGCATGTGAGTATCGACTTGGAACTCGTTGGTTTTTTCCTTAATCCATACTGGTACGTGCCTATTAGTGTAGTGCAAATCGTCTTAAGACGTTCACATAGTACACTGGTTAGGATAGGATAGGCTGGATGGGATCTTGTAGGCGACATTGAGCAAGGTTATGCCTCGCATAACCAAGATATAGGATCGCCTTTTTTGAATATGGGGCAATTAGAGCTGGTATGCCAGTCGACAGGTATGCTTTCATCATCCCAAATTTGACAGAAGATCCGCGGCATGGTCCCTACCAGAACATCACCACCAGCTGTGTTCTGAGGACCCTCTGGGCCAGCATGTTTGTTGGATTTCAGCTTATGTAAGATGACTTCTTCTGAACTGGGTGAGAGGATTAAGCGCTAGGTTTTCTTCGGACCCTATCACTCTCTCTTGGTCAAGCCCGCTAGCAGCTGTGGGAAATGCTGTTAAAATACATTCACCATTTTCTGTCATTACCTTCACAATTTCGGAGAGCCCGTTCTAAAGCCGGATGCAAGGGCTTTGGCTTTTTTGAAGCTCTAACCTTCTGTCTATCTCGGGCCTCTTCGATGCTCTTGAGCTGGGTGGCGGCGAAAGCTCTTTTCTTTTTTCGCAGTGGCCTTCTTCTGGCTCTGTACTCTTTCCGTACTGCTCTTGTTTTTCGTTGCAGCGCCTTCTGATATGGCTTAATTCGTTGCTTGCTTCCTTTCCGCACATTGGCCATCGTACCACGAGTTTCTGGTCGCGGGTGGTCGGTACCCCAGGATGATTTCAGCTATTTCCTGGATGACAGTGGGGCAGCGCTACCAACATGTTGTTAGCGTTTGTGTGGGCTTGAGGCATAGGGGAAAGTCTTTCATCCAACCGCTCTCTGTTGACTCTAGCTATTTCCGGTGCGTGCGACTGTCCAATGTCTAACTTCCATTTTGTTGGTGGTTACAGCTTTCTAACATTGGACAGTCGAGCTCTGAGTCGTTCTGCTACCAGATGATGGTCAGAGTCAACGATTGCGCCACTGAATGTTCGTAGATCTAGGATGTTTGACGCGTGCCTTGCATAGGCTGGATGGGATCTTGTAGGATCAGCATATGGTCGTTTTGGTTGGCGGTTATACCATCTGGAGATAGCCAGAATGGTTTCCAGAAAAATCAATGTCAACGTGGCAGCTTTGCTGTAAACCAGCTATCTAATTAAACAACTCCTATAAATTCGCATTAAGACTGGGTTCTAATCGTATTCCCTGTTTGGGAAACAACGATGACCATGTCCAAGACAATTATACACTTAAACCCTAAAAAACAATTTCTAAGTTTGTCTGTTGAGCGAACAGGAAACAAGGAAAATGCTTTCTCCTTGATCAGCAGATCATAGCATTTGAAAATTAATCAAATTAATCCAGACCATTGAATTTTGAGATAAGACCAAACTTTTTTGTAGGTAACACATGATTTCTTTTATTGGACTTGGTGATATTCTACTAAATCAAACGCCAAACAGTCCTAAGTAAAAATGAACAGAATTTTATTTTGTTGCAGCTATTATACGAAGCACATATTACGTAGCTTACGTAGGGTTTTTCAATTGGCGCGGGTAAATTGTGGCGGCTTGTGACGGCCACATTATTCTGGTCAAATCTGTTGTATATTGGCTGTGTTAACAAACAAAAATGCCTTATATATGACGCAATAACCCACACGAGGTTCATCAGAAGACAATCCCCAAAAAATTATCGTTTGATGCGGATTTTAGGTCGGCGGCGTCATTGGCCCTAACTTTTTCGAAAATGACTTTATTATGAAAGAAAGATGATAATCAATGTTTTATCGCCCACATTGAACCCTATAGATCTAAACAACATGTGGCTTCAGCAGGACCGCGCTACCTACCACACATCGGACACCGCGATTTACATTCTGCATTAACGATTTCAAGAGGTGACGTGAATTGGTTACCAAGGTCATGCGCTTTTCCCCATAGACTTCTTCCTTTGGGGTTTCCTGAAGTTGCAAGTCAATACGAATAAACTACAAAAATGTTATGAGCTCTTAACAGAAGACCGAGAAGACGTCAATGATGGATTCCGCCCTGGGTTTCCCACGGACGTCAACAACGGGTGAAAACGTTAAAGCATTGAATAAAATTGTTATGGAAAATCGTCGAATCACTATCATGCGTGTGTCAGCGAAGTTTGTTCCGAAATTGCTAAATTTTGATCAAAAGAACCTTCGCATGAGCAGCGCTCAGGAGCAGTTGAATAACGTGAATGACGATCCAGATTTTCTGAAAAGGATCATCACTGGTGGCAACTATGGTATTGACGTCGATATAAGCGACCAATCATCCCAAATAGAAGAGATCAGAAGAGCCAAGACCCAAAAAATGATCTAAGCGACGTGGGATAGTGAAAAATAATCTTAATCAATTGTAAGATGAAATATACTCGTAGTTGGGACTATAGAAATAATGACGTTTTTAACGGAAGGAATCACACAACCAATGACGCGAAGTGTCTGCCAGATTGACTAATCTTATGGTTATTACCAGTTCAACTGACTGGGCATAGGTAAACCACTGCTATATGATATATGATTTTTAACTGGTAGAAGAAAATACGTTGTGAAAATTACTATCATGATTTCTACTCAAATATTTGAAATTAAAACATGGGCTACCCGCTATTCCCTCTGACAGTTACCTCAGTAGTCTCTTCACCAATTAAAAGTGTTCGCGAACAATTTTATCACGTACAGAATAGGCCCAACGATCGAAGTCATTGTCATTCTCTTGCAGCGTGACGTCGAAAAAATTAAGCAGATTAAACGGAGTATAATCTTAACTTCTAAACATCAGAATTTATTTTATTCTGAGCGCCTTTGTCTAATGTTTCTAGTGGCACTAGAAAAAATTTAAGCAGGTTTCAATTTTTGGACTGAACGGGCGTCCACTGGCAAAACAAACGGTAGTCAGATATCTTGGGGTCTAGCCAGAATTTATTAATTATAATTTGACAAATAAACAGATGCTGCTTGCTGGAATAAATAGTCATAATAAACATGGTGTAGTCGTTAGTTAGTGTTCCTCTCACATATGTATGTACGAACTATTATTAAGTACTACTAAAGCAGTCATGGAAGAGCCCTATGTTCGATGGCTAGTTTGTACCAGCAAGCCAAATTTTCGGAAGAATAAAATGAGAACTTACAGCCTTAGAACTTGCCAAGGCCATTATATAATTCGTATATGAAAACTAGCCAAGTCAGACCTTAGGCTTCAATATCTTATCCTAAGTTATAAGTAGAAATGATATTTTCAGTTATTATAAAATATTTTATGTTGTTATAAATAAATTTCAGGTCTGACCATTGAACTTGGCCCCATTTCGACCTCACTTCTTTTGTCGTTGAAGTCAATAACCAAGGCATATATCATAATATTGAACTTGGCTCTCATTTCACATTTATGTTTTTGATTGGATATACATATATTTCAATATTAAGTCCCTCATCACTGTTTCTGATCATATGTGTGAAGCAGTTTGAAAAGATGCGATCAATATGTTCTTACTGAAATCTTGTGTTAGCGACCATTATCTTGAAAAGAAAATGATCCCATTGTCAAATACAGCAAATATTCATTTCAAGCTCCCTTTTTTAGACTTATTTTACAAACTAAGTACTTTATCATGTTATATGCGGAGAACGCCAAAGCATACATTCAAGGGTTCGTTTTAATTTTCTTCTACATAGAACATACGTAAACCTTAGTACCTAAATGATAGCATTTACTTTGCCATTTGTGGCAACTGTGATCTTGGTTGTCAATAACCTGCTACGTATCTGCTTGTCCTTACCCTATTGTTCAATACCATAATCATTTTCATTCACGTTCCACTCCAGCTCACCAGTCTCGTCGTTTGATTAAGTCAAAGGAGATAAGATTTCTGTAAATTTTGCTCTCCTAATACAATTTGTACAGTTAATTGGTTTTTTCTCCTAAACATAAAACCCGCAAACGATTTAACAACGAATAGCCGTTAAATATGATTGTTATACCCAGTTTTTATGTCTACATGCTATAAATGTCACATCAATTTATTTAGTATTCCACCAGGCGAACATGTTCGTAAGGTAGGCGTCTCGGTAAGAAACACCTCTATCTTCTGTGCCTTTATCATGCTTTATGATCACATTTCCATATTTGATTGGTTTTAGGAGTGTCGCTTCAGGGAATGTAAATATGCACCGGCTTTATGATTAATCCATAATTCCAATTAAGTCGTTTCTTAAATTTTTTTTCTGTTTCCCTCATATAAAAGTGAATATTTAAATAACAATTGTTTTATGAGGATAGTTTGAGAACCATTTTAATTTTGCAAGCCAAGTAAGCAATTAATAAGCAAAGAATCTATTTATTAACGTTGATTTATATTCGCAAAATATGTTCAAACCTAAAGAAAGTGCTTGAATGGTCAACATGGTTTATGTAAATTGTCATAAAATAAGATGAGATTTTTTCACTATCAATATGTATCTCTTCCTGAACAAGCGAAATTCGTTGCCAACATGATACCGCATACGAGTTTAACCCGAACATCAAGCGTTCTGGAAAACCTGAATTATTCGATTATGCTATCATGACCTTTCCTGTGCCAACCGTACCCAATCTTGGAAAAAAAAATGTCTTACTTACACACTTCATGGCTCTCAATGGAATGGATTTCCTGATGCAATCAATCTGCGGGGGAGGTATTTAATCAGTGTTATCCAGTGAAACTGATGACCATTTTTGAACTCGATCTTGCGTCGTAAAAAAGGTATTTTTTTTTTTTTGTAATTCATTTTTATTTATAGTTTCTTAGATCTATCTTATCCTAGACAAAAATGCTTAAAACTAGCTTAACTATGCTTACAAATTTAGGAATCTTACTGGCCCTAGGCGGACACTCTAAAATAAACTGTATAATTTTTACGTATGCCTTTCGACTACTATTTAAATAACTTACAATTAACATTATTATAATTAACTTAAGCTAAGAAAAAATTTTATTTTTTTCAAAAAACTTAGCATATGATCATTCTTTTATATCTTCTTTTCCTTTTTTCTCCGGCGTTGTTATGGTCAGAAGTGTAGGACCATAACCTTCCCACTAAACTGCATTCCTACTGGTCCGCTTGTGGGGTCTGCCGGTTTGACCTCAGAAAGTAGCGGCAGGCTTCCCGGTTTGGGATTACTTCATCGCTGAGGCCAATCAAATGCTGGTGTTTTTGCATTTGTTTGCACCAATTGTTTTTCGGCCTGCCTTTTTTGCGTGTTGAAATTGGAATGTTGATTGATAACGCCTTTTGGACGGGGTTCAAAGGATCTCTCCTTTGAACATGGCAATACCAACTGAGTCGGTCGCGCTCTATATTTCTTGTGATGGTTTCTTTTACGTGGAGGCTTCTCGGATCTTTGAACTTCTAATTCTGTCACGCTTTGTTACTCCCGCTGTCATGCGAAGCATCTTCATCTCAGTTGCCGTTAATTTGCTCTCATACTTTTTGTGCATTGTCCAGCATTGTGAACCGTATGTGAGCGCCGGACGTACAACTTAGGGGGCATTTTTCGATCACAGAAGATGGCGGAGTTTTCCCGCCACTTCATCCACCCTACGCTTACGCGATGTTTGATGTCGTCATCACAAGTTGCTTCTCTATTAATCATAGATCCCAGATATTTAAAATTTTCACACTTGGGAAGCACTCTTCCATTCAAGTAAATGTCTGGAATAGGCTGATGAGGGTCAGAGAACGGGCAGCACAGATACTCTGTCTTCTTTGAACTAATACGATACCCGTGTCCCTCAGAAATGTCCACCCACACATCAAGTGCTCGTTGTAGGGACGCCTGATCATCACTTATTATGGCCCCATCGTCAGCAAAGAATAGCTGGTGCACATTGGGGTCCGTCACTTTTCCTTCAAGCAAGCAATCAAGGACTGCTATAAAAAGCAGTGGGCTGAGGACGCTCCCTTGGTGTACACCGACTTTGATTGCGAACTCTTCGGTGACTCCTACGGTGCATCTTATTCTTGTCGTTGCTCTCTCGTACATGTCCATAATCACTCGCACGTAGGTTTCTGGAACTCCTTTTTGTCTTAGCGCTACCCATAAAAGATCTCTTGGTTGCCGGTCAAAGGCCTTCTTGAAATCAACCAACACCATATGCAAGTCCTTTGAAGAATCACGATGCTTTTCCATCATGATCCTTATACTTTGGATTGCATCTGTTGTTGATTTACCCGAGACAAACCCGCACTGGTCATCAGATAGTCGTATTATTTTCCGCAGTCGGCTATCTAATACCCGTTCAACGATCTTCATGGTGTGCGACATCAGCTTGACAGAACGGTAGTTATCACAATTTCGCGAATCACCCTTTCCTTTGTGCAAAGGAAGAAGATAGCTTTCCCTCCATTGATTAGGCATAGTGTCGCCTCTCATTAGTTTGGAGATAAGAACCATGAGCCATCTAGACCCGATGTCTCCCATCTTTTTCCAGAACTCAGAGGGTATCCCGTCCGGCCCAACAGCTTTTCTTTTCTTGGAGTTTTTAACCGCGTACCGAACTTCTTCGACTGTGATGTCGGATATTTCGGCATAATTCGGGGCGGCTCTTGGAAAGTACACTCGGGGAAACTGTTCGTTCAGAAGTTCCTCGCAATACTGTCGCCATCTGTGGAGAATTTTTTCGTCTTCCACAAGGAGTTGGCCTTCAGCATTGTTAATAAACTTTGGGAAACGGATCTCCTGAGCATTTCTTCTTCTCTGGGCGGCTATCTTAAAGATATTTGCTCCTTTGTTCAAATTGCTTTGTCGAATCTCCTGGGTAGCCTGGTTCCTGTCAGACGCGGAAGACGATATTTCTTCCAACTCCTGATATAGGCCTTCCATGCTTTTCGCTTTGAATTCGGCGCACTTTTTCTTCGCGATACCTTTGCAATATCTATATACCTTTTCACTGCGAGCTTTTTCCTCTCTATTAGTAGAAGAGCACTTTGACCAAGCTTGGAAAGCCATTTTCTTTTCGTGTATCACTGCTTTGTCTTCGTCTGTCCACCACCAGGTTTCTTTTGCGTGTTGGCAGGGGCCTTTAGATGTTCCAAGCAGTGATTTGGCTTTCTCCAGGCCAGATTGTTGTAGGGAATCCCACATGTCTTGTGCTCTGCACTCCTCATTACCGACCTCATCGATAATGGAAAAGACGTAGTTTTTCATGGTGGTAATAAAAGCTTCGCCTTTTCTTTTATCCAGCTTATACCACTTGATTCTCTCAGATACCTTCGTTTGCTGCTTTGACTTCTTACTCGCCTCCATAAAAAATTCAGTCAGGAGGAGATGGTGTTGAGGGGCGATCGCGTCTCCCAGGATCACTTTGCAATCTTTAACTCGTGGCTTCATGAAACTGGATACCAAATGATAGTCTATTTGAGTTTCATTTCCGCCGCTGCTATAAGTGATCAGGTGCCGGCTTTGTTTGACGAACATGGTATTTAGCACTATAAGACCGTACGACTTGCACATGTTTAGGATATCTTCACCTGAAGAGTTCCTGGTGCCGTATCCCAGCCCTCCGTGGTAGTCTTCATAATCTTCGCTTGTCTTCCCGACATGTCCGTTTAAATCTCCCCCAACAGACAAAAGCTCTTCCTTTGGGATGATTTTGACAAGGTTGTGGAAATCTAGCCAGAATGCATCTTTTTCTTTTTGTTCGCATCCTACTTGAGGGGCATATGCGCTTACGATGTTCCACACCTCACCATGCATCACCAATTTGAGAGCCATCAAACGGTCACTGGACTTTGAAATGGTTAAGATGTTGCCAAGTAGCTCTGCCGCAAGGATGATGGCGATTCCGTTTTTTCCTTGTTCCAATCCATAGTAAAACATCTTGTAGGCTTTTGTTTTAACGTCCAAGAAACGTGCCCGATTACCAGTGTTTCGCCATTTCGTCTCTTGCACGCACAGGATGTCTACTCGCCTTCTAACCATCATTTCTTCAAGCTCATAGCTGCGACCACTCATGCTTCCAACGTTCCAACTCGCGACTCTAAAGCGTGGCTTACGCCGTTGCATTACTTTGCTATCCCCCGGAAATCCTATAGCTCTGACCCGAGCATTGCTGCTCGTCCCAGGATCACGACCATTAGTAGTGCCTGGCGGGGTAGTGCTTTTCCTTTTAGCGTTCTTTTCCATAATGCTACGGTTTGACCGTTTTCTTTCTTCCCTTCCTTTTTGACACGGGCATGCTCCAGATTTTTTATTTTTTTTTTGATTGATCTTACTCTTACAACACCGGTGATCTCCAGTCGTGTCAACCCACTGATTTGCATGCACACTTGTGGGGCAGTTTAATGGTGGTATATGTGTCCCTAGGCTCACCTTGGTCATGATCATTCTTTTATATATTTTATATAATCCTTAAACCTACCTAAACCTAACTAAACATATCTTATTCTAACTTAGCTAATATATATTTTATATATATTATATATATATATGTATATCTTTTTTTTTTTTTGTTTTAATATATTTATAATTTTTTTTGGTTTTTAATATTTCTTTTTTGTTCTATCCTACCTAACCTTGTAACCTACTCTACCCTACCCTACCCTATGTAAGCCTGCCATTGGTGTTAGGCAAGCCCTGCCTTGAAGAGGCTGAAGCTATTGAAATGTCCACTGACGTAGCTTCCTCCAGCCACCAAAAGCGTTGATGCTGGCGGACAACGTCTCCTCGATCCCGGCGTGAGACCGATCTACAGAACCTGAGGCGCTCGGGCTCACTGAGCGCGACATCGTGTCCGTAGAGGAATCGCCGTTCCACGGAATTGCGACCCACGTGGAAGATTAGCGGCATCGCCAATTTATCCTGGATCAGCCCACATCTATCTAAATAGAGGAATGCTTCTGGCGGGACAAAGCCGTTAAGGCGCACTCTCTCGTGATATAAATCATTGGGGTAGTAAGCCTCAGAGATTAGGCTATTGACCGAAGCCATTGCTCTCGCAACGTGGCCTCGAATCAGTTTGATCAGGAAGTTATCCACCCGTACAATCCTGGCCCTATTGTATAGGACCTCGTTCGGGTAAAATTTCATGTAATCAGATTCGGGTGTCCTATGTAACCCGAGACAAGTCCTAAGACATTGTCCCTCAAACACCCGAATCCTTTCCATTAAGCTGGTTCTCACATTGAACCAGACGGGGCATCCATAGGCAATCATGGGCCTGATTAAGGCCATGTAGCAGATTACCTTCACCCTGGGATGAAGTTGGCTGCAATGAAACAGCCATCTTGTCAGAGCGAAAGTGCCTCGGGCCCTTGCCAGAGCAGCATCTACATGTTCGTAAAAAAGGTATGAAGGACTATTTGTGAACAAAACTATTTTTAGAAATTTGTAATCAAAATAACTACACTACAAAAAAAGCCGTGAAGATTCGTCTATTTTCCCTTTGTTTATCCGTTTTCTTGAAGGTCAGATTGGAACTGTTCTCAAAAGAAAATGTCATGATCATTTTATCGTTTGAGAATAGTTTTGATCTGTGCTCTCTATATGATCGAATCATACAATTTTATGAAGAAAAATAAAATAACACATCACATACATACATATGTACATATGTACCCGTGGGCGGTTTTGAAACTAAAAAGTTCACAGTCTCGTCGACAACCCTTCGCCAAGCCCCCCTAATATGAGTGTGTTCCTTCCATGTGTCGCTTTTCTGTTCCGTCGCTTCTAGACCTGGCGGCCTTTAAAATAATGAATGCAAAAACAGGACCGGATGGCGTTAAAGAAAGACCGAGAACTCAAATTCAAAAATAGCGCCTTTACTATTCAAAGGTTAAGTAATGATTAATACATATAGATGACAAATCATTTTAATTTATAATACCAATTCTCCACAAGAATTAATTATAAAAGCGAGATAACAATAATAGGCTTAAATAGTATAGGGTAAAGATTCAAGTAATTTTTGTTTAACATTAATTTTGACATATTATTCAACATAATTTTTAAGAGTATTTTTATTGTACAAGTCCTGCACTGAGCCATAACCTCAGGAGTCATGATTTCTTTGAGGATGATACGCTTCCTAAGGTGGCAGAGGGCAGGACACTTATGTACATAGTATGTGCTCTGCGGTTTTCTCACCCTCAAGACAGAGTCAACAGTCGATTTCAGACAAGAGGTTAACTTTGTTGAGATGATATCTCAGACTAAAGGTAGCTGGGTAGTCTTCTGATATCGACTCTATTATATTTAAGGATACTAATAGAGTGTTTGTTCAGGGGCCGTATGAATCTTTTCACTTGTCTAGGAGAAAATTTATTTTCGACGAAGAAAGGTTCGGCACCTAGCGAATTGGTCGACGAATTCGTTGCTTTTTATGCCCCTGTGCCCTGGCACCCACCAGAGTTTGACCTCATTTATTTTGGCTAGGTCTGTAGGGCATCGTGGATAACGGATTTTGAGTTCGTGCTATACGAGCCCAATGCTTTGAGCCCTGCTTGAGTGTCTGAGAGTATATTGATGGTTATATCTTTTATGCCAGTCTCTAAATTTATATTGACGCACGTCAGGATGGCGTATAGTTCGGCTTGGAAGACACTCGGACTCGTTCCCAGGACCTTCGATATTTTCCGATTAGGCCCAAGGATGTCAGTGCCAACACCGGATTCCATCTTGGAGCCATCTGTATACTGCTTTTGACATTTAGCAAGGAATCGCCGCTGTACAAGCTGTGCGGTTTGGGATCAGTGTGTCAAATCTTTTATCAAAGGTGAACGTGTGTGGTAATGAGTCCGACTGTGGTAATCATATCCGGCTCAGGAAGGTTTTGTAGGATGAACATGTGACCCAATGGTTTATTTGGCTGGTCTGTATTCGAGCGGAGGAGTCTGGTAATAAAAAGGTGTAATGGAGTAATTCTGATCACTGCCTCTTGGCCTTCCGTTGGGCAAGTTGACATGGCACCTGTAATGCCGAGACATGCTAATCTCTAAAGGCAATCAAGTTTAACTATTCTAGTTTTCTGTTCAATTTTTGTCCACGCAAAAGTGGTGATAGATCTTACTACCGCGGTATATAACCAGTGGATTGCTGTAGGATTCAATACTCAGGTTTTACCGTAAGTGCGTCGACAGGCCCACAGTGCCTTAGTCGTCTTTGCAAGTTCGTTTTTGATGTTGGAGTTTGTCTTTGCAAGTTTGCGATCAAGGTCAATACCTAGATACTTGAACTCTTCTGAAAATGACACGGAGCAAAATTGAATTTTCCTTCTTTTTGTAAACGGGACTAAGGATGTTTTATTTGGGTATATCGATAAACCCTCTCTGCTACACCAGTCAGAGAAAAATAGAAGAAGCAAGTTGCATGCGCAGGCAGAAGTTTCGCATTTACCTGTAGCAACAATTCCGATGTCATCTGCGTATCCAATGACTTCATAACCGAGATTGTAAAGTCGCTACACGCTTCTCAGTCTTCACGCTTTTATTACTCGTACTCGTTCGATTTTCGATCGATTTATAGAGGCGTATGCCTTTTTAAAATCTACAAATAGTTCGTGGACCGATTCGTGGAATCAATATTTCTTTTCTAAAAGATATCGTATACATAGTGACGAGTGACCAGGTACTCGAGCGATTCCTCCTATTGATTTCTCCTTATGATGTCAGTCTCATTAAGAAAATATTTGACAGCACCTTGTAACAACTTGGTAGCAGAAATATTTCTTCGTAATTGCTATATTGTATTCGGAATGGGAATGATGAACGAGTTTTTAAATTCCTCGGGGATGGTTTCATTCTTCGATTCTGGGCTCAGTTGTGATGAGCCCATGTAACTTCTCTGTTAATTCTTCTTCAGGCCGATTCCTTCGGATTCGTTGTTCTTAAGCTGATGGATTGCTTCTTTGGATTCCTCAATGGTTGGCAGTTCTACCTGAACCTCTGCTGTATGGATAATGCGGTTTTTCATTGCTGCTCTTCATGTACATTAAGCAGTTTATCGAAATATCTCCTCCATAATCGTTGTGAATAAAACCTGATCTGGCCTGGTACGTTTTGAGTACAGCTTTTAGCCCTGCATATATTGTTCTCGTGTTTTTTGGCACACATTTTTCTTAAATGTTAGCAAACTTTTTCCTTACCATTGCCGTTTTTTATCCCGAAGGAGATGGCCGATTTCCTTTCTCATGGTTTGATATCTTGTATGCGTGATCTCTTCGCTATTCTCCAGGGCTTGAAGTTTCAGACCATTCAGGGCAATTTAATTAAAAAAAAATAAAATTTAACTTTTTAGCATTATAATTTTTTTTCATTCTTTCTTTCATGTTTGGCTCTGTAAATTTGGATTCGGCTTGTAATTTTGGCGATAATTAGGATGTTGTCAGTATCATAATCCACTCCTCTGTATGCTTTGACGTCTAGTACTGACACCTGGTAATGTCTGGTGTGTTTTATCTATCGGAAAATTATCAATTTAGTTGCGCGTTACTTCATCCAGTGATATCCAGGTCGCCTTGTGTACTTTCTTGTTTGAATGTTGTACTTCTCACGATCATATTTTCTGAGTGAACGAAACTTATTGTCCTTAGACCTTATGGTTTGATGAGAAATGGAGACTTTATATTCTTATAGTTAGTATATACAACGGTGGTTCGATTAGTACTTAGCCTCACCGCCAGATGGCGCCAATATCGCAAGAGCAACTAACTATCGTGTAGTACATTCTAGTAGACGGCTACTGTCGAAATTTCAGCCGGATCCGATTTGTAGTTTTGTTTTGACAACGTGTGGAAGCGGGATTGTCCGCGGATTTTAGAAAAATGGAAAAAGGGCAATATCGGTCGGTGATTCGAATCTTGTTTATGGAAGGGAAATCGCGCAGCGAAATGGTGACTCATCTCCTTCGATGGCGACCATCAAAATTGGTTTAACGAGTTTCAACGTGGTCGCACGTCGGTTTTTGATGAGCCACGTCCAGGTGCCTCGAAAACGGCTACCACGGAGGATAACGTGACAAAAATCCACGATCTCGTATTGGCAGAACGCCGATTGAAGGTGCGCGAGATAGCTGAGACAGTAGGCATTTCAAAAGATCGCGTGGGTCATATCCTGCATGAAATTTTGGGCATGAGAAAGCTGTCGGCGCAATGGGTGCCGCGTTTGCTCACTCTGGACAACAAGCGCAACCGTGAGACCACTTCAGAGCAATGTTTGACGCTGTTTAAGCGCAATCCGAAGGAGTTTTTGCGTCGTTTCGTGACAGTCGACGAAACACGGATCCACTGGTACACACCAGAGACCAAGGAACAATCGAAACAGTGGACTTCACCCGGCGAACGTTCTCCAAAGAAGGCGAAGATTGTTCCATCGGCCGGAAAGGTGATTGCCACCGTTTTCTGGGATTCACAAGGTGTGATCCACATCGACTACCTGGAGAAGGGTAAAACGGTCACAGGGCTGTACTATGCCAAATTATTGGGCCGATTCGACGCCGAATTGAAGAAAAAACGGCCCCACTTGGCGAAGAAAAAAGTGCTCTTCCACCATGATAACGCACTGGCTCACACATCCGTCCTCGCCACGGCCAAATTGGTCAAATTGGGCTACGAACTGTTGCCCATCCACCGTATTCTCCAGATTTGGCCCCGTGCGACTTCTTTTTGTTTCCAAACTTGAAAAAGTCACCCGCCGGGCAGAAATTTCAGTCGAATGAGGAGGTCATCGCCGCCACGGAGGCCTACTTTGCAGACCTCGAGAAAACGTATTTTACAGACGGGTTAAAGAAGTTGGAGCATCGCTGGGTCAAGTGTATCGAGCTAAAAGGAGACTCTATTGAAAAATAAATCGCCATTTCTCCAAAATTTTTGTTTTTCTTTTGTAGGCTGAATATTTTTGAGAGCGCGACAGAAATAATGCAGGAATATTTTTCTTAGTAATATGGCAGGGAGACCATCGGTCCCAGGAGTAAATTCATCATGCAGTTGATTCAATTTATTTTCAATGATATGGGGGTCAATAGTAAAAAAAAAAAAAAAGCAAAAACACCAGCATTTGATTGGCCTCAGCGATGAAGTAATCCCAAACTGGAAGCCTGCCGCTACTTTCTGAGGTCAAACCGGCGGACCCCACAAGCGGACCAGTAGGAATGCAGTTAAGTGGGAAGGTTATGGTCCTACACTTCTGACCATAACAACGCCGGAAAAAGGAAAAGAAGAAGATATGGGGGTCAATAGTACGTGGGAGAAATGGTCCAAGTGAGAAATTTGGTAAGTAGTCGAAGTAGGTAGTATCCGGCACAAAGGCACAAAGGAGTCATCGGTGAAAGATTGTTTGAAATAGTTGGCAAAAAAGTTGGCGATAGTTTTGGCATCATTCGAAGTTTCGCCATTGAAGGAGAGTGAAGTTGGGTAACCATCAGATTTCCTTTTGTAGTTGACAAACTGAAAGAAGAACTTAGGATCGTTAATAAGATTGGCTTGCGTTTCGATTAAATGTCGTTCTTAGAGCGACTTATGCAGCTCTGTGAATTTCAGATAAATAACAATGTAGTTAGAAAAGTCATTGGGGGAATGAGTACGAAGGAAGCCCACAGTTTGTTTCTTGTGTTTCTTAGTGAACGCAGCCTGCGATTATATATAACGTCTAGTACTGACGTCTGGTAATGTCTGATGTGTTCTATCTATCAGAAAATTATCAATTTAGTTGCGCGTTACTTCATCCAGTGATATCCAGGTCGCCTTGTGTACTTTCTTGTTTGAATGTTGTACTTCTCACGATCATATTTTTTGAGCGGACGAAACTTATTGTCCTTAGACCATTATGGTTTGATGAGAAATGGAGACTTTATTTTCTTATAGTTAGTATATACATATATCGGTTCTTTTCATATTTTCGCATTGAAATCCTCGAGTAAAATTTTTACAGCGAAGGGTGAGAAACTTTTCCTATTTTCGCATTGAAATCCTCGAGTACAATTTTTACAGCGAAGGATGAGAAACTCAAATTATTTCGTATAACGCGTCCTTTACCTCTTCGTCTTTGTCTTCTATAAGACGGTGTTCGTTCAGAAGTATACAATGTTGCAGCAGAGACCCGGGACTTTGACCATCGACATTCGGTCTTTGTAAAATACTACGTCCATTATATTCTGCATAATTTTGTTGCTGATGAAGTTCAAAGTTGTGGGTATTCGTACCGCCGGAAACGAAAGTATATCCGCCCTTAACGGTTGTTCCGTTCGAAAGCGAACTTCTTTTAACGCTGTAATATCCAATTTATACTTACTTATTTGTTGAGTACTATTTGGAAGGTTCCACGAACCTATCCTTATTTTTTGTACATTCTTTTTCATGGATGCTCGCCCTTGGGTAGGTCCTATCGTGCTTTACCAAACTTACAGATGCGTTACCATTTTGATTACTTGCACGTTGCTCTGGTAACGATATCTGTTGGGAACAGAGAGGACTTATTCATGGTTCTTTTATATAATTTTATTCTCACGTACAGGAATAAACAAAAATCGTGTCACCGCGTTTCTTTGGGTAGGGAACTCCACTAACCGGAAATCGTTATAGAAATCCTGTTCAGTTTTATCTTCAGCTTCGTAGGTAAAACTAAATGCGAATAACAGAGAGCAAAATTCTACACATTTGCTGGGCCCCGATATTATTATTAATCTGCATACAGGAAAAATTATACTTCAAATAATGGAACTCTATTTCGTCTGTTATTCTCTTATTGTTGTTGATATTTTTTGCCTTTATTACAACGTAAACCTTTCCAATGCTAGTTTTGTTCTCTACATAAATAGTATGTGACATGATCATTTATTTCTAATTACTTATTATTATCCTTATGAATTAATCATATGTCCCTATGGGTTATCTAATCAAAGTACGAAATCTTATTGATAAAAATATATTCTTTCTCCCCCAGTTTAATGTCTCTGGGCATAATATTGGTAACATTGACAAAAGTGTATACAATAAGTACATAATATTCGGTTTAAAACTTTAAAATGTATGCGCTACATAAAAACAATACTGCAGCTAAGGGTCCTTACAATAAATATGTTCTTATGTCGTATAAATAGCCTATGAAAAACGTTTTGCTCCTTTTCTCGATTCTGTTTATGTCTAGAGCACTTAGCGATATAAAAAATTACACATTCTTAATTGTTTTGTAACTGATTTCGTCTCCACAATATACAAAACCTCATTTAAATTTAGTTAACTATATAATTTTCCTTCACCATTCTCGTGTAACAATTAGGTGAGACGAAATTATGAAAACGATAGCACAAAATCAAAAAGAAGACATTCTCTCGCGTAGTAGTTTAATAACAAGAAAAAAAAACAATGACAGTAATATAATTAAACAGTGTCCTGTACAAAATATCTATCCTTAGATAAAAATTGGATAACAACAAAAGGAACAATTGAAAAGAAAAGAAACATTCAGGTTAATAATAGAACACTCATGTCTTCATTTGATTTTCTACGACTTTTCTGCTTATTAATAAAAACTAATCCGCTCGCATTGTGGTCCTTATCAATCCACTTCTTAACAGTCTACCGTTTAACCTCTTTTTTCAAAGTATTTGCCATTTTTTCTTACATATCGCATTTGTATCTTGATCGCTATATTAAGTTAAAATGTGCAAGCAATGAAAAACGAGCAAGCAAGTTCTAGGATTCATACATGAGTCTTTGATAGTGCGGTAGGATTTCATGACTTGGAACGTGTAGACTAAATTCAAGAGCAACGAGGACTGCGAATTCGGATGCAATCAGTTCTTTGCGATTCAAACGGAATACACTTTCGATTTTCTGAAAAGATAAAATAAAATATTAGTAAACATACAGGAACTAATATTCTAAGGGCTCCTTTTTAAGGCTATTTAAGAGATGACATTTGTGAACTGTTTAAAAAGTTTAAAGTTTAAAACCGTTAAAAACAAAAAAGGAGTACGTCTGGATTGGAATGTGGCAATTCGAAAATGAAGGTTGTTAACCTTCCGTAGTCACCGAATGCTGTTTGCTTCTCATATGTACCATAAGTGAGATAATAAAATTACAAGAAGAAAGTAAGTTTAAATTGAGTGTCAGCTATGTGTGCCAATGAAAAAAGAAATGGTAGAGATAGGCGCAGATACAACAGTGCGCCATTACAACGTCACACTCAAAAGGACATCGAATATTGTTGACACACCATGGCTGGTTTTCCTTAAGTAAAATATCCCGGAGGTAAACTAGTTTCCCAATTGGATCTCCGGGCGTGAACTATCTAAGGAAAAGCACCATGAAAAGGAATGCAAACAAATTAAGGATAGGCTCGTGGAGCGTGCACAACTTGTACAAACCGGGTACCTTCCAAACATTATTCAATGAAATTAGTAAGTATAAATTGGATATCACAGAGCTACAAGTTCGATTTTCAAACAGACAACCGTTGAGGACGGATATATTTTCGTTTGCGGCGGTACGTATAGCAACAATCTTGGAACAGAATCATCCATCAGCAACAAAATTGTACAGAGACCGAATGTCGATCTGGGGTCCTCGCTGTGGGTAGGTTGAGGTGGCTATCCGACGAGGGAACAATTAGCGCTTAGGCGCCGTTTTGATGGCGTGAAACTTAAGGGATGTGAAGGGGTTGCGTTGACCAAGCTGAGGTTGGCTTTCTCTGAGAGGTCATCGAAAAAGTATTTGCTAAAGGCGTAGAACCTGCGACTTGCTGGGCATTCACAGAGAAGATGTACTACGGGGAGTTTTGCCAGTACGTCGCCGAAGACAGAAGCCGCGAAATAAACACTCGATGACGTTGGAACGGCGTTCTCAGTGCTCCAGCTATAACTACATACTTCGTACACTGCCCTAGGGAATATGAAGACGATGAGGAAAAGGACGGGCTTTACGAAACAATGGATGACATATTTGACAATTTCTCATCCTTCGGCGTGAAAATCGTATAACGTGAAAATAGGAAAAACAACCGATATACAAGCCAGCAGCAGAAGAAAGCCTCTATTTTTCATCAAACGATAATGGTCTAAGGACAATAAAGTGGAACATTCAAACACAAGGTCACATGGATATAACACGATAAAGTGACGCGCAACCAGATGGATGTCAGTGTACTAGATGTAAGAGCAGAACACAGGGATATATAAACATAATTTAAAGTTGAAAGGTTAATGGGCCCTCTCTGATTCAGCGTCAATACCAAGACGAAATTAATAACCGGTTTGCCCTACTAGGCGACATAGAAACTAACGACGAAACAAAATAGGTGGAAGCAGTATGGTTATAAATGTTGTAAAGAAAGCGGTAGAAAACAAATTAGGATATTGTAACGCCCCCAAGGGAAAGCCTTAATTCGACGAAAAATGCGTAGAAATAGTAAAAGCCCGAAATGAACTAAGGTCACGTCAAATACCTTGGCGTGATACTCGACAGGAAGTTCAACTGGAAATTCAATGCGGAAGAACGCATCATAAAAGCGACAACTGGAGTATCAAACCCCAGATCACACACTGGTTGTATACTGTCCGTGGTTGTTAGACCGATACTAATGTACAGCTGCTTATTCTGGTGGACTGTGCAGATTGAATTGTGCCAAACTTCTATGTGTAACAATAAGTATTATACAATAGTTAATGTACAGAGATAGATCCTGTCACTCTCTTACTTATACATCAGTCATTTAAGTACTCGTTATTCTCTTAACTTCTCTTAACTTTAAGTTTCACCACACATTGTATCGTTTTAAATAAATTTGTCATACGACAAGAGAGGCAGTCGAATAAAAACAGTGAAACAAGAAGGATGTTTTGATATTTTGACAATATATTTAGTGTTCAAATTATGGTATGTATCGCTATAGCCGGGGAACTGTGAACATCCTCCACTGCAGCCCTCGAAACGATGCTTCACCTACTCCTCTTGGATAGAGCAAGCTGGTAATCTACACTAAAGCGTTTCGTCATCTCAACAGATGGCCAAGCGACAATAAAAGCACTCGAATCACCACTAATGTATCAAAACTGGTCAAGCACTGCCGCACATCTTTTAATGAGATATCGGGCAGTTGCGCTGTAACGTTGTGCTGGGTACCTGGGCATAGTGATATACCAGCTAATTGCGAAGCCAAAATAGCCATCACACTGGAGCTGTCAACTATTAAAGGGAAACGCAAAAATATAAAATCTCGAAACAAGCACGGCAACAGGCAAATGAGAGATGACATCATCTTGAAACATGCAACAACGCGAGACAAGTCTGGCCCAGGTATTGCCAACGTAAAACCACAAGCCTCGCCCAACAGGCAGGCAGTTTATAAGCAGCCTAATCGGGATCCTAACAGGACATTGCGCTTTAGGAAAACGTGCCGCAAGATTAGGACTGCCATATAACAACTATTGCAGTAAGTGTCATGATGACAATGATGAAGAATCTTCCATCTCCTATGCAATTGCCCTAACCTCCTCAAGAAGACGATTTCTGGGAAAACTAACTTCTCAATGAAATAACAGATTTATCCGAAACGGTGATCAATAAAATATGGAATTTTATTAAGCAGTCAAAATGGTTCCAAGAGTAGCGGTGACCAAGCCGACTCGAGTGATTTCATAGTTCCATGTAGTTGTGATGAGCACATATAGGTTAGGTTAGGTAAGGTATGTTCCTTAAGTAAAACTACATGGAACAATGAAATCACCCCCGAAGAATGGAAAAACCCGGTCATCATTTCCGTATTATGGACCGGGTAAACGATGTTGAGAGCGATTCCACACATAGAGCATATTTTTCTCTGATCATATCTAACAGATAAGTTAGTTCATGACCTCAAGCTCTATTCCTTTTTCGTAACAAGCATTAAACCACATGGGGGAACATGAACCAAAGCTTCCCTTAATGACCTTAGTTGTGTATGATTCATAGGTGAAAGAGACCTATTATTAATTGTCGACTCTGAACGGCGAACTCCTAGAAGTTTATTCCAGATAACTATTACAGCGGGTTTTGCCGGCACCTCGCTGAGAAAAAAAAACTGTCGATGACTTTGCAATTTCAGCTATGTGTCAATCAATTCGTACCCACGAAGTTCAGTAAGCAGTTCGTCTACACCAGCCGCTTCATTGAGCTTCACGATATTGCTTTGTTAAAGGTATCCACCTAAGATCTCAAAGAGAATCTATGGTGAAAAACAGGACAAAGAAACAGGCGAATTGCGAAAACTACACAATCAAGAACTCGAGGAACTCTATTCAGCCCCACGCATTGTCCGAGTAGTTAAATCGTGAAGACTAAGATGGGCAGGGCAAGTAGAACGAACGGACAGCGGATGAACAGTCATACGAATGAGTGGAAATACCCTATAAGGAAGCCGCGCCCTATATGGGAATACAATATTACGATTGACCTAAAAGAAAGGAGGCGAACAGCAAAACGTGGAAGGAACACACTCATGACAGGGAGGTTTGGCGAAGAGGTGTCAACGAGACTGTAAACTTCCACCATTCAAATGGTCGATAATAATAATAATACATTTAGAAGTCCTAAATTGGTGACAAAAACACAGGGATTCAGCATATCTATCTCGATATTAATTATTATTTCACGTTTCTGTTCGTATATCACAATAAAAGCCAACTTACCTCAATCAGACTTTTAAGTAAATCGCCTTTAACATCGTTCATCTTGGCGCTAAGCAACAGGCATGCGCCAGCGCACAATTTCCGATTATTTTTGTTTATTAAATTTGATAAAATAAGTTTTTCAAAATAGACGTAAGCTTGTGATATGGTTACAAGATCGATTCTGCTATCCATTTTATTAATGCGACGCATTTCACGTTTTATACTAAAAAAGAAAGAAGAAATCAGTTATAAGACGAAGGAGTTATGTTGTGGGTTAAGTACCTCCTCAATTTGCTCAAAGTTAGTTGAATATGAGGGAATTTCTCCTTGAACTTATCATTAAGCTCTTTTTTAAGATCTGATGGCCGTACGTAATCAATAACAGAAGTCATGTATGATGTAAAAGTAAGCAAAGTACGATGCTTGCCGGCAATTAATTCAGGATCATCCAGGATGTTGGCTGAGTACTGTTGTAACTAAAAAAATAAAAAAAAAATAAAACCGGATAAGACAATAATATTAAAAAAAAAAAAGAAACAATACCTGGAAACCGCGACCAGGCTCTACCGATTCATCCAATTCTAATTTAACATCAGGTGGAGGACTCGTTGCACTATTTCGATTATTGCTATGAGTGTCGTATGTAAAGCACCTGCAGTCAAAAAGGATGAAACAGATAAGTAAATCCCGACTTAATGAAAAATATTATAGATTTACATAATCATTAGGTGTAAGCATGCATAATTTCGAATTTAAAGGAAGAAATAATGAAATGAAAAGATGAAAATAATGTGCACGACTACATACAAAGGGACACGTAAGTACTGGTCTCGAAAATGGACTGAGATAAGTTTATTTTCAGCTGGTATAACCTCGAAAGCAGTAATAATCCTCCGTTTAAAATGAGAAAAATAGAAATAAATTCGGAAGCAGCGATAGACTGAAGGTTTTCGCAATAAATCAAGCCCATTTACTCGACCAATTCATTTTGTTAAGTGTACATATATACACACATGCTAGCCAGGTATGTGATTCTGGAACACGGACATTAAAAGCATCAGTAAACGATTTCTCGTAAATAGACACAGTTGTTTTACCCGTGAAACCGTCTTCATGCAGCACACAATTTGTTTTTTTTTTCAAGTCGACTATCTAGGTATACTTATTCAAGTATTACAGATACTAGGATTATCATGTACAGTTAGCAGAAATTGATTAATTTACAAATTACCAACTTTTGTTTATTATTTTTTAGCTTATGTCTTGTGCTAATTACAATAAGTAGGAATACTGAATACAACTTGCCAACAAGATCTACGTAGGCAGTACTTAAAGAAATAATTTACAATACACGTATCTGAGAATAAAGTTTAATTTACCATTTGCCCTTCTGCCAAGTTATAACCTTTGTCCTGAAAAAATGTTTCAAATTTAAGGATTAAATTATTTATTATCTGTTGGCCTAAATTTTTGCAATTTTGTTTTTGAATCAAAGAACATTTCCGAATCACCTTTTCCCTTCTCTGTAGTACCTACAATAGTCTGAGGGTATGAGGCACCCTACCACTAAAAAAAAACAAGGATGCCAACAAGAAGACTGCTGTCGTAAGTTGTTTACAATAGTTGTATAATTTTATATATAATATTTATCTCTAAAATTAATTATCCTTTTTGCTAGAAAAATATGTTACTATGACATTGACAGGGAATTTGTGAAGATCATCTCAGAGAACATACAATAAGTGTTAAAGACTGACGTGTCGAAATTTACAAAATTCTATGTTAAGAGTTAGATTTAAATAAATCAGCCATATTGCCTCAATGAGTTCCAGACTTGTCGTGAAGATAAATCCAAGAAGATAAAAGAAGCAGTGTGGCTGCCTGTTCCGGTCAGCGCATTTATACGATATTACCACTGCGATCTCACCCAACGCTACGCGAAGCGGAGTAGTTGCGATTTTTCTAAAAAATAGTTTAGAGGCTTGTAATTGTGTATATTCCTCTCCGAAATGGATGAATGTACACTATAGCAACCCGAATCATCTCAACCCAATATATTCGACCTTTGCGCTTAAACCTGGTAGAAAACTAATAATAGTAAGAGAAATAATAAGTGATTGGAGAAACAACTCACCCAACACAAGAGAGAGCCTTTTTTTGCCTTGTTGTAGTCAAGGTAAGAACATGGATATTAAAAAAACAAGGAAATCGAGAAAGAACACCATGGTTTGACGTAGGAAAACTACAATCGCAACCGACCGCTAGGAACTTTGTCGACCGAGTTTCCTAAAAATTCTGTAAAAGTTTAACGCCGCCTTCGCCAAACAACAGAAGAAGAATGGAAGTGTTGTTAAAAAGCTATAAAAGATGCTGTCACTGATGGTGCTGGGTTTTACGACACAATCCAGGAAAAACCCGTGATTTGACGACGAGTGCAGACAGGCCAACGCAGCCAAACAAGACGCCGACAGGCAATGCTGTATCGAACAACGAGAGGTGTTCGTGAGTTCTACGAGCAGAAAAAGAGGGAAGAGAATCGGCTTTTCAGAAAGAAAAAGAAGGAACGTGAGATGGGCTCGGTCGAGGCGATGGAGAGATGTTACAGCAGGAATGAAGTCCGAAAGTTCTTCCAGAAAGTAAAACAGTTATCCCGTGTATGAAAATGGACAACTGGTATGAGATATTGTTAAACGGCAGCCAAATACCGCTGTCAGGCAGAATGTTTCACACAATTTGGACGACGCCAGACAAAAATTCCGTCTTCCCGGCTTTTACGAGGTTTAAATGGCAATATCAAGGCTGAAGCCGAACAAAGCTGCTGGAGCAGACGGACTGTTCGCGGAACTGTGCATGTACCAGCTCATCTGTAAAATATGGCCGGAGGAAACCATGTCCGATGAGTGGAATCTCAGTGTTGTTTGCCCGATCCACAGAGGGATTGGTCTCCTTCGCATATAAAATCCTCTCTGCCGTTTTGTATGTACGCCTGAAACCGTTCGTCAACAACCTTATAAGTTCTTATAAGTGTGGTTTCAGGACAGAGAAGTCTACAATAGACCAAATCTTCACATAGCGGCAGATCATGGAAAAGCCTCAAGAAATTCAGATCGACACTCACAACCTATTCGTCGATTTCAAGGCCGCATATAATAGCGTACATAGAGATGAGATATACGGAGCCATTTATAGTTTTGACATTCCTGCATAGCTCGTCAGATAGTGTACTGCTCCATCAAGGTCGGTGATGAACTTACCGAGACCTGCGATGTCAAAAAGGCTTTAGGCACTGTCATGTGACTTTTTTAACAGCATACTTGAGAAGATCGTGCAAAACTAACAAGTGGGCACGATCTTCCAAAAGTCAGTTCAACTGCTAGATTACGCGGATAATATTGACGTGATCGATCGAACACAGAGAGCAGTCAATGAGGCGTTCGTTCGGCATTGAAGCGGAGGCGGCTAAAATGCGTCTGGAGGTAAATGAAGGCAGAACGAAATATATGCTGTCATCAAGAAAGGACGCACCAAATCGGTCATGGACAGAGCGTCACAATGGGCAGTAAGAACTTAGAGGTAGTCAAGGACTTCGTCTGCCTCAGATTCGCAATGACTAGTGCGAAAAATATCTAGTGGTTCAGCGCCTACGAATACTACCATTAAGATGGCTAGGCGATGTAGAGCGTATGGACAGCCCGAAGAGTTTTTGAATCTGAGCCATTCGACAATGCAACAGAGAACGCTCTCAACTGAAATGGCGCACACAGGTGGAGAATGACCTCCAAAAGAGCCACTTGAACACTTAAGGAACCTACGTCTGATATATTCTATGCTCAGAATTTATAATGTATTGTACTTGTATAGCATCCGATTCAGTTTCATTTTCATATTCAGCCCATTAAGTCGATAGTTTTTATTTGTTTGTACGGGAAAAGGAACTTGTAAAAAGGCTAGACTAATGTGCGGATGAACAAAACTATGGAAATGGAATGAATGACACCAATTCTTAGGCATAAATTGAAGACACGTGTTAGGAACATTGAATGATCGAACTTTTGATCTTTAAAAAAATAAATGAATCGAACCCTTTCCAATGATTTATATAATATTCAATAATTGATGGGACATTTTCTGGGATGTAAACATGAACTATTGGATACGAATGCTTTTTAAGTATTTATTGCCTTGCAATACAATTGGAATTAGTGATGACGGAATTAGTCTAAAAATCAATAAAAGCTAGTTAGGCATTCAATTACATCAATTCAAAATTGCATGGAAACGAATTTATTTTCTTATTGGCTTTGGGTAGGAGATGACGAATTTTGGTGTGACTATAAGTTCATAGAAAATACCTTGCAATTCCATGGTTTTTCAATGCAGCCGTGCTCGTCACTTCAAAGCTGTTCTCTGCAATTGTATTTGCCGCATTGGATGCGTGTTTCTTGTTATCCTTACTGTAATGACGGGAGGGGACCAACAAGTGGCCATATGATATGTCCTATGAAACAGAAAATGCTTTGTTTATGTACAATTTTTTATTCGCGTTTTTGACACACTTACCTGTCCAATTTCACCTTTTTCGATGCCCAGAAGATCGAATGGATCAAATGGAGCATCATTAATAGCTGATAGGGGTCTTGATCCGGATGTATTACGACGTCGTCCTTCCTTACGAAGCTCAGCTCTTTAACAATACAGTTTATTAGTATTCAATTCTTTCAATTTAACTTTTATTATCATATTGCTTACCTTCCGTTTTTGCCTTTGTAGTAGGGCAATGCTGAGAAAATGAAGAATGGTACCTTGCGTGATACGATAACAACGCGTTCATCCTTATACTGGTAGTTCTTATGCGCTGCTGAACTTAACAATTTCAAATCCTTAGTATCTGAGATTTGGACGTTTTTCCCACGTCCGCCTGGCGTTAGGCTTTCGGTACTGCTGTCATCGGTAACATGACTTATGTTTGAACCAATGATATAGGGTCGTTTGCTAGCGGCACTCGAGATACTGCTCCGAATCGGAGCGGTATTTAGGCGTGCACGCCTCTCTGGCACACATGCTGCGTCATTGGCACCGTTGCTGAATGTTCTAAAAATACGCAAAACAATTTTATTTATTTTTACTGTACAATATACATATGTAGGCAATGTGCGTACTTGTTAAGATCAATTGAAATGTCTGAGGTCATGACGCTCTTACTGACTAACAACGACTGAAAAGCGTTTTGATTTTGGAACGGGGTACTCAATGTGTTCAGAAGCAAGGGTACATTATTTACATTCTCTACGATCCCATCAAGCTATCGGAGTAGATTATACGACGGACGAAGGCAACATAGAGAAATGTAAGTCAATTAATATCTTGTAAACACCTATCTACCTAGATAGCGATGTATGCATATTGTATAAAGAAAAGAAGTGGATGTCTTGATTATTTGCAACTAGACACTTGAAAGAGATCGTTGTTGTCTGAATTCGTGTTGGTAGATAACAAACGGGGGTTGGGATGTCAAGCACAGCTGATATTTTCTGTCTTCGAATTCGGGAGATAATGGCAGCATTCAGTGAGAGCTGAGCTTGTGATATCTTATCGGATTTATCAGATAAAGGGACACATATGGGAATAACGTTCAAACAAGGTGTTTGTCTTTATAGAAACGCATGCTAATACGATAAAGAAGTTGTAAAGCAAACCATCAGCCAACTAGGAAAAGAGCCAACGTGATGACAAAATAAACTTGTTCACTTGGCATTTATTATATAACATGAGTAGGTGAACAAGGTACACAACCTTAAACTACCTGTCGATGATTTAATCAGCGTTTTGCTGCACTGGTGCTTCTAACTTTGTTACAAGTTTTATAGTCTCCAACAAATTTCTTTTAAAGATAAACGAATAACTTATTATAAAGGAATACTTCCTAGGATCTCCGCTAAACAAAATAATTTATGGAGGGTGATCCAAAAGTAATGATAATGGGTCCGTATAAACGTCAAAAAAAAGTTTTGCTTACGTATATACCCATTAAGTAAGCGTAAAAAAATACGAACACTTGAATACGAACCGTCGATGGGATAACATCAAAATGGAGAAAAATTAAATTAGAGCTGTCATCATTTATTTCTGCTTGAAAAACCTATCTATTAAAGACAAAGCGACTTGCTGAAAACACTCTGCTCCTTATATTTCAAAGTAGCACGCTGGGCCAAGAAATCTAAGCTGGATGTTCGCACTGAACGAGCATCGTGAAAGACGCCCATCCACGTCGAAAATGTTGTGGTGTCAGATCGAAGAGTGACCATCAGACATATACTCGTACATAGCTGAGGTCACACGGATTTCTTATGGCAGATTTCAAAGCCATGGCAGAATTATTGCGAACGAATTGCATATGAAAAAGGTCTCTGCGTATTGGATACCGAGAGTGCTAACCGACGAAAGAAAAAACGAGTCGACATTTCGAGAGTGAGGACGAGACCTGGATCCATTATAGCCAAAGAGCCATCAAAGACTTGGAAGCGAGCCTCCTCATCCACGCCAAAGAAAAGTGTCAAGTTCGGCGGGAAAGATTATGGCATCCGTTTTTTGAGACACCGAAAGAATAATTATGATGGAGTATTTGGAAAACGGAGCCACTATCTCGGGATTTTACTACTCAAATAAGAAGATCGTAGGAGGTCATTAAAGAAAAAAAGACGCGGCAAACTGCGAGCTGGAGTGCTGTTTCATCAAAACAACGCACCGGCTCACAAAACCGCCATTCAAGAAATGGGATTCAAACTGCTTCGGACACCCGCCTTAATCTAGCTCCCAGTGACTTTACTTCGACTCAAGATACACATCCGGGACAAGCAATTTTAAGACGATAGCGAAGTTATGGCCATTGTTGACGCCTTTTGGGAGGTTCAAGACAAAGAATCCTGGGTTTAGGGAAAAGATGAACTAAACATATGGACTATAATCACCGTGTTTTATAATCATTAATCATTACTTTTGGATCATCGTATGTTATAATAGAGAGACCAAAAAGAGAACGTATTCTTTATGAAAGTTTGTCGGAAATAATTTTGAGATTCAGTTTATCATTGCGTCGAGTCTTCCGCAAAGTGTAAACTTAAGAACCAAGACGACTAAGCAGAAATGAATCAATCCTGTTTTACTAGAAAACGAGTGTGGGTTAAAAACGTTACCTATAATGGCAAATTAATTACGTACAAGTATTGCAAGCAGGCAAAATTAGATAAGCGGTATAGAAACAAATTTCTTTCTGCAAGAAGAGAATATTGCATTGAACATTTCACATGCTCTGATGTCTAATCAATAAATTAAAGAACGGCCACAATGTTGAAGTTGAAAGATGAATTTCCAACTAAAGCTCTAATACTAGTACTAGTGCCAGTACTCTCATTGAAAACTAAGACAAATCTCATCTCCGTTTTTGCGTATTATACTTTTCGCAAAAAGATAGCTCCTAGAAGTTTCTGATGCACGATGAGCGAGTTCGGATCCCGATAACACCAACGCTTTCGAATGTTCATTTCGCGGCTTCTCCCCTCGGCGCGGTATTGGCACTTGTCTTGAAAAAGTTCTCGGCTCTCGCCTTTCGGAATCGGCATTAAGCTCCAGGACCCGTTTACTTGTGAAAATTGAAATTGCACACGACATATGAAAATGAGAAAAGCTTGGCTCTGGCTCTCCGTGAACTATAACGGCGTTTAAGAAGAAGAAGAAGATAATGCGTTGATTGTTCGCACCAAAACTCGACCACAACCACCAATAAACTAAAAAGGCCACCCCGGGATATCATTACGAGTTTAGATAAGAGATTCAAATTGATTCGCTGCGAGATCATCTCGATAATTGAGATTAAAAACTGTTTCGAAAAATGAAAAAAAAAAACGCAAAAAAGTTTTCTTTTAACAAACGCAAACGCAAAAGAAAAACACATTTTATCACAGGATGAAATGCAAAACCCAGTGACGACTAATTCGAAGTATTTTACTAATGTCCGATTAACTGACGAATTCTGAAAAAGGTCATAGCACAGAAATCAAAATAAGAATCGCTACTACTCATCGAACTACAACACGATTAAAGTTTCTATTTCTCCAAACTTAGACATCGGATTGGATTACTTAAGATGACACAACCCTACAGACACCATAGAAGTTTTATGAATCAAATAAGTTTTCTTTTAACATGCCATTATTGAAATGCTGAGTGAGGAATACATCCTTTCATTTCATTTTTTCCAAGAACAGCAACAAAAAGGGAAAAGGTAAAAGTTTAACCACATGCGGCATTTGCACATGAATGCAATTTCATATAAAGGCTAACGAAATGAAGCCAAAGATCCGAGGAAGCCTCCACGTAAAAGAAACCCTCACAAGAAAGATAGAGCGCGACCGACTTAGTTGGTATTGCCATGTTCAAAGGAGAGATCCTTTGAACCCCGTCCAAAAGGCGTTATCAATCAACGTTCCAATTTCAACACGCGAAAAAGGCAGGCCGAAAAAAATTGGTGCAAACAAATGCAAAAACACCAGCATTTGATTGGCCTCAGCGATGAAGTAATCCCAAACCGGGAAGCCTGCCGCTACTTTCTGAGGTCAAACAGGCGGACCCCACAAGCGGACCAGTAGGAATGCAGTTAAGTGGGAAGGTTATGGTCCTACACTTCTGACCATAACGACGCCGGAAAAAAGAAAAAGAAGAAGCTAACGAAATGAAGCCCATACAAGTCAAAATCGATTAAATGGAATAAAACAATAGGAGTTTGCAAAGTCAAGGGTTATACTAAAACATAATAAAATATTTTTAAGCTTCTCGTTTTCTTTTCCATACAATATCAATGATCGGTGCATGGTGCACGAGTAATGAGCTGTCGGTTAGTCCTCTTAAGACTGATGTCGTTCTCTTCATGAAAGGGAGGAAAAATGCTGACATGACTCAGCTGATGCCAAAAGACATTCCCATCCCAATATCCAGGGAAGTTAAGTACCTAGGAGCCATCTTAGATAGCAAGCTTTTTTGATCAACGCATGTTGAGTCAAAAACCGCCAAAGCCCTATCATTCTACATGGCAATGATAAGACCAATAATCTCATATGCACCGGTCGTCTGGTGGAACAGGCTAATACGGAAACACTTCGTGGCTCCTTTCACGAAACTCGATGCTAGATGCAATGATGAACCTTCCACCCCTTGATATATTTACGGGTATCAGAGAGTGCACACTGAAAGCAATTTCTTGCCTCACGAGCAATGGTTTTTGGTGCGCAAAATTTCAATGGCATCAGGACTGACTCTGGCCAGATACTGAACCTGGAAAGGACTGTCTTTGCATTTTTATACATGGTTCCAGGTCTGGGCGGCGATCCGCAGTTGGGTTTTTTTTTAACGCGAAAAAGTAGTTGGAAAGTCTGTCTTTTAATCAGAGATATACGAAGTCCAAGTGGAAGGGAAAAGCATATGCGCCTGGAGTGACAGCCAAGCTGCATGCAAAGCTGTTTCCAACCCTTTAACCAACTCTAAATTAGTGCATGAACTCAAGACCTATTAGAACAAAGTGGATGACTAAAATCACTAAGGCTTGTATGGGTTCCAAGTTACACTGCGATGGAGTAGATGGAGGGGAATATCCAGTTGCAGGATGACTAAGCGCGTACGCCCTGATGTCTGCAAGAAATCCGCAACATACTTCTTGTCCTTAAGGAGAACTGATTGCAGAATACTTGCGGGTGTCATTACGGGCCATTACTATATATGTACAAGTGTCAAGTGCCTTTGCGTGCTTGGCATCAGTGAGACGCCCACCTGTGTTGCATGTTGCGAGGAGGATGATACAGTAGAACACTTTCTCTGCGACTGTCTCGCCCTTGAAAAGACATGGTGTGTGCCGAATCTCATAGCTTTACATCACTGAAACCCCTCCTCACTTTTCTTTGGACAAGGGAAATATACAATAAAGAAATGTGTTTATATGGTAATAAAAATAGATCAGTATTTGCATTTAAGTGCTCCAACAGATAGTTTAGAAGCCTACAAAAAAAAAATCTATCAACGTTTTCGACTATTGTAAATAAGAAAACACATCGTGTAGTCTGATATATTTGTAATTCACAATGTACAATTTGAACTTACGCATTCAGATACGTACAATGCGTTTAAAAATTTTTAGTCTCATGGCTAAGCATACTGAAATAATGTAAATGAATAAACACTAAATACAGTAAATACGAATTAGTGTTTTATTCAGTGCTTTTCCATCGCCTCTTATGAGGGGCTTAAGAAGGTACACAATAAACTCGTATTGTTTTTATGGTGGAAAATAAACCACAACAATATACTTCTGATTAAACGATTTTTTTTTTATTTTTATATTCTTCGGAAAAAATATTTTTAAACTAGATCTAGACCGTGTGAATGCAGTACTGGCGGCTATCACGTGCAACCTTTCGACTCACGACTTACTTTCATCTTCTTTCAATTTTCACTCCACTAGGCGGGTGTCTTTACATGTAGCGTCAGATAGGCTCTGGCTCTTTTCAATTCCTTCTTTCGACGTTCATTCGTGAGGTAAGTGCATTGACAGTTCTCAATTAATTTTGTGTCGATGGGATAAAATAGAGTTGTAGACTGATCTCCTTTCTATTATAATCTCATGTAAGTCGTCTGTCGTGAGACAGTATGTAATAACTTATTTTAATACGTTTTTTATTTAATACTAAGCCCATCATTCCCCGCTTCTATTATTTTTTCCTTCAGTTCTGCAAAATGTTCAAAGTACGGCTTCTCCTGATAGTAGACTTTCCTCGCTAAGATTCTACGGGTTCCGGTCGAGACTTAACGCAAGTCATAATTGTAATAATTGAATTCAGCGACCCTGGAACCACTGTTTGGGGGAGGCAGCTTTATGGATGGGTGCATTATCCTGCTGGAAAATAATGTTTTTATCTTCACCCAGTGTCACAAAATGCATTTGATGTTCTTCTAGTAACTTCAGATAATCGACTACATTAATTCTACCATTGACGAAGGCTATTTCGGTTATAGTATTTTTTTCTAATTGCCCAAACCATAAGAAATCCATCTCCCAGTAGTATTGAATTGTTTCCAAATGTTTTCATATTTTGCATGAAATTTTCGACGAATTTAGTCGAATCTAGTCAAGAAGTTTTTGCCAACATTTTTGATATTTAAACATTTTGGAGGATGAGCCCATTTTCTAATTAAGCCAAGGTTACATTGCATGCAACCGTCTGACAAGTTACGATGATGAAGCTTATGTGTTCGATAGTTCTCGGTGGAGGACTTACGAAGGCAAATTTATCTCTTTAACTGATTCTGACCGGATTTACGAATTGTGAGTTGATCTAAAGGATTTCGAGGGTTTTAGTAAAGATAGATATGCATTGGTACTAAGATAATTATCTCGGTTGCTTGTTCTTACTAATAGGTCCAGTCTTGAGGGCTGAATGCAGATCTGATGACAAAGATTTGACCCTACTTGTTGAAAAGAGTAAACTCAATGTTAAGGTTTAAATACCATGTACAGTTGTTTTCACGAAAATAGCAGTGGTCCCCAAATAAGACAAAAATGTTCAACTTATTCAAAATATCACTTTTTTTACAACCAATATATAACAAATTTCATTTCTACATTCTTAAAAAAATAACAAATGATTATTTATTGTTTTTTTAACTATACTTATACTATTATGGCCCTGTAGCATTCGCCAGTAACAGTGGTCGATGTCGTCCTCAAAAAAATACGGTCCAACCATTCTTCCCGCGTGAACGTTGCACCACACAGCGGCTTTGTGTGGATGTAATGGCTCTTCGTGCATCACACGCGGATTTTCAGTGCCCCAGAGATGAAGATTTTGCTTACTGACGTAACCGCTTAAGTGAAAATTAGCTTCGTCGCCCATTATGATTTTCGACATAAAATCTTCCTCTTCGTTGTTGATTAACGATGGCTTGACAGTAATTCACACGCGACTGACGGTCAGGAGGCATTAATTGATGTACTGTTTGTACTTTGTACAGGAACATGTGTAAGTCTTTCGCTAAACTTACCCAATTGCTTGGTCCGTCGCGTCGTCTGGTTGATGTTTATTCATTCTTAGCGACATCGGTAGCGATATTCTCGGCCGAACGACCAGTCCGGTGGCGGCCTGCATGGTCTTCTAGGGTTCCAGTCTGTTCAAGTCGAGTAGCTAAGCGGAATGTTTGCGCAGTTGGCGCGACACGATTAGAAAATCGACGCCGAAATGCATGACATTCGATCGAACGATTATTGGTAAAAAAAAATCGACACAATTATTCCACGCTCTTGCGAAGTATAGCGCTCCATTGCTTATCTGGTTGTATACTGCAGCTTTCTAGTTCACTAATGTCAAATACGATTGAGGCACGACACCATTTGCAAAAATTATAACATCATCCGATAGGATGATTAATATTGCGCCACGTAAAAGAGCTGATGGCCTTAAAACGCCTGAATAGATCTTTATAAAATGTAGCTAAGAACCATCTCGATCACATTAGTTTTCAAACAAAAAAAAATCATCAAATTCGCTCAGGAGTTACGATGCCACAGACAGACACACAGACAAACAGACACGTCAAGCTTATAACACCCCGGGGTTACTAAAAAAGGAAGATATGCTTTTATGAAAACCGTATAACCTCTCAGTATAACAGCTGAAGTCCCGTTAGATGCAAAAACCTAATTCAAAGTTCGAAAAGCAGCATATAAAAAAAATTGTTAATTTTTAAGGTTGTGTCAGCACTGCTGAATATTTTATTGAAGACGTGGTTTTTATTTTACACACAACTGTTCTGCACTGAGCTAGGTCAGACATTCTTAAATTTCCCTATCAGGTTTCATAAAAAAAAAACAAGGGGTGCTATAACTAGTAGGAGCTCTATTTTGTATAAGCAATAAGTTCAAGATTATTTTATTGTGTGTCTGCCAACTAGTAAAATACTAAATTCCTTGTGCGACTTTAATTCTTTCTGGCAACCGAAACGTTTATTTTTATTTTTGATTCTATTAATTCAAAACACAATACTGCATGCAACCGACAGGCACATGTGTCTGCATTTATCGGTGCAATGATCGTACCAATACCAGGCGCTCAAAAAAGTGTCCGAATCGCATTGTATTTTCTTTGCTTTATATTAAGTACTAAACCCGAAACGGCCAAGCACATTCTTTTTCTAAAAATATTGAAGAGCCTATTTGGGTTCTATTTATATGCTAAAGGGCGACTAAGAAAATAAAATTGATTTTTAAGTGCAAATATTCCCGATTCGAATACAACAGACTCATCATCCACTTGTCGTGCACAGCGAATGATTTGCGAAAACATTTCAAACACCCCTTCGAAATCGTTCGATTATACACTGGGCTACCAGAACGCATAAATAAGTCGCCTGAACGAATTGAGCAAAGAACCAAATTCTACATGAAATCTAATAAGGGGAAGAAGAAAATCCGAAAAAAACTAACATAAATTCTAATTGGAAGTTGTTATAGTGGTGCATTCATTACACATTCGAATGAAAGTGAAATTTTATGACCATGGAATGGGCATCAAAATACCAGGCGCAAAGAGATCTTAGGAAAACATTTTTGTTTGTTCGTTTTTTGTGTGCCACTAGGTTTGAATTTATGTAACTTGAAAAACATACACATTCACTTACAAGGTACATATTTTTTTTTCCGAAATGAGGTACTCGTCTGAAAGAGGAGAAAGAAGAAAAAGAAAAAAAGATTTTCTCCAATCACGATCATTCGGTTAATTTTCTTCCAAAATTTCTTAACTTATGAAGCCCTTCCCTAAGGTCATGATTGTTGCACGCAGTTCTGGTCGCCTGTTAAGTTGATCCGAGTTAATTGGTCTAGGCTATGTCGAGGTGTTAAAAATGTTGTCACCCATGTTTACATAATTAACAAAACCACGATCGCATTGCTGGAGGTTTATGACTTCGGCTTGCATTTTGTATAACATTGAAAGGTGTGTGGGATCAATTAGAATGGGTTAATTAATTGGACTAGTTCAATAGGAAAACAGAAAATAGAAGAAGTAAATGTGAACTGCATGTGCAACTTAAACAGAAATATTGAGGTTGGATGCACGTGTACGTTTTTCTAAATCAGCTGGAAGCCACCACATAACGTGACTCTTCAGTATGTTATGGCCACCTGGTAGATATGTCAATACAACTTTCTGTTATACCGTGATTTATGATCGTGAATAAGTGGAATAGAAAAAGCAATAGAATCGTAAACACAAATTTCGTCTTGGCTAAGATCAGTTACAGCAATCAATTGGAAACTCCCCATTCGTATTATCGAGCGTTTGAATTCTAACTACTGATCAATTTTCCAGCGGACTGCAATGCGTTGTTGTGGTATTTATCTTAAGGGGAGAAAAGAGAAACGATTGAGCACAACAATACGAAAGGAATGGACAACAAACAGGTGATGTGTTATACCTGTCTGAACTACAATAGTATTATTGTATTAGATCAACGACCTAGACAAGGTAACCCCGTTTGACCATTACTAAAAGAAAATGGAAAAAAATGCCATGTATACAATGAACGTACGTATAGTATATTAGAACGAATCGTGTTACATAACATTGGCTAGAGCAAGTAACATACGATATACATACTTAGAATGTTCGTTTACATGAAAATAAGGAAGTTGCATATTTTATTAATCTTAAATGAAGCAAATTTTTGAATCAATGGATTGTTAATGCGTTAATTTAATTGAGTGCATTTTATGCACTAATCACATTGTATCCATTCAGGAACAATGGGTGTGGAATAAACGCCGTGTAATCTTGGTGTAGGTGATACTACGATTCTTTATGATAAGCGATCCGTAAGGCTTAGGGTCTGCCTCATTAAACTTGAACAATCCTGTAGCTGCCAGAGTAAGATACAAAGCGCACGGAGAAATCGAATATTTCGTCAATTACAATTCGACCCTGCCTCCACCACCGAAACCGATGTTGCGATGCTGATGCTCAAAACACTGTTTGAGGTGGCAGCAAGTGCAACCTGAGAGGAGATAATTTTTTTTATTTATTTATTTACAATTCTTGTTGACATAAGATACATAAATCTTTTAAATTGGAACAAGCTTCAATCGTGTATTATTGATATACATATGTAAAGTTAATAATAATAAAAACAAAAAAAGATATACATACATATAGGGAGTTAACTTAATTTACAATTTACAATTAATTACAATTAAAATTAATTATTTAAGAACGTTTTAGAGAGTAGAAGGAAAGGATAGAAATAAAGGATAGATAGTGAGAAAGAGAAGGATGGACATTTGCTTTACGTTAATTATTGATTAAGAAATTCAAATAGTTTTTCACTAAATACATTTGTATTCGTAGTGCTTATTCGCCTTATGGTTAGGGGCAAACGCTTCCATAGTTGAATTGCATGAGCGAAAAATTGACGTGACGTTATTTTGTATTTACACCGAGGTGGGATGAGTGTCAAAGATCGATCATTTACAGGGAAACGTACACTTTCGAACATATATCCTGGTTGTTTCAGAGTTATCGTTTTATACAAAAGTAATATTGTTCTGAAACTTAGTAGGGTTGGTAATGAACAGCCGGTTATTTGTTCCACAGGCGTTTGATTAAGGTGAATGGCGGGAGGTGGGACCTTAATTTTACCACAATTTATTAGTAGAGCTTTAGTCTTTGCGAGGTTTAGGTCCAGTTTGTTTTGAGCCGACCATTCATATACCCTTATAAGTTGTTGGTTCATAATGTTTGCAGCACCGAGAATGTTTGACTTCGAGAAGGCGAGATAAACTTGAACGTCATCTGCGTATATGTGATGATGACAACTCGAAAAACATTTAGAAATATCATTTATGAAACACATAAATAAGAGCGGGCCCAACACCGAACCTTGTGGAACACCTGCCGGAACTGGCAGGCTAGAAGAACACTCATTTTTATAACATACATTTTGTGAACGAGTGGTAAGATACGATTATGTTAACCGACAAAGACTTATATCAAACAGGAATTGCATCATAAGCTTTTTAACTAAAATAATGTGATCTACACTATCAAATGCCTTCGAAAAATCCAAAAATACCATTAAACCCAAATTATCAAAACTTGTATCTAAGCCTTGAAGAAGATCTTCTATAACCTTTAATAAGGCCGTTACACAGCTGTGCTTATAGTTGTTTCAAAGACCTTACTTAGAAAAGGCAAAATTGCGATTGGTCTATATTCTGAATTGTGTGCAGGACCCTTCGGAAGAGGTAGTATCTTTGCTATTTTCCATGAGTTGGGAAAAACTGATGTATTTATAATAGTGTTCACAGTATGTGTTATTTGGTGAATTATACCAGGAAGAAGCATTCTTATGAACCTCGGATTTATATTGTCCGAACCTATTGCATTGGATCTTATTTTCAAAATTGTACTAGCAACGAGAGTTTCATCAATACAGTGGAGTGAGAATGGACTCGTACATTGATTAATGTTGGGTACAGCCGAAAAGGTCATTGAAGCGGAGCCTCTGGTTTGGCTAGCGAATACAAATTTCTTACTAAGAGTGTTCAAATCTACATTAATTTGTGGTAAATTTTTTGATTTAATTTGAATATGCCGAACTTTTTTCCAGAATTCAGTGTTGAAATAGTTAGAGCCGAATTGCCTCTCATAGAAGTGCTGTTTATTTCTACGTATAAGAGAAGTGACGAGGTTACGGGTTTTCTTAAAATGCTCTCGTATGGCTAAACATCGAAACCGCTTCCATCTAGCATATAATGCATTGCGTAATTCAATAAGATTACAGACTTCCGGAGTAATCCACGGCGTATTATTCTGTTGTTTTTTAACTGTTTTATAAGGAACATATTTATCAAAAAGATATCTAACTTTCGCAGTGAGAAACTCAACTTGAAATGTCGTATCATTTGTGCTGTAGATTTTCAAACTTCATTCTTTCGTCTGACCCTATCACCAACAATCTTGGCTCTCCAGCAACGTTTGCCACGGCGAGACGACAGGAGGTGATAGACCTAACCCTATCAAACAGGTATGCGAAGGCCATCACTAACTGGAGAGTCTTACCAGATGCTACGTTTTCAGACCAAGGATATATGTATAGGTATGGGATTCCAAATGAACTGTGCGATATCTCCCTCGCAGTCCACATGGAATCCGAGAAAGACGGACTGAGTACGGTTTAGAAAGGAGCTTGGGAAGTTCACTCAAGCCCTACCTAAACTCAGAATGCAGTAAAACACCAACTTTTTTGAACTCGCAGGTCTTATAAAAAAAATTCTCCCTTCAGTAAATTGGTTCTCTTGTAGAATGCTGAGCTCCAGTGTCTTCGCAGGGAAGCCAGAAGTCTCCTAAATAGATCGCTCAATTCGAATTCGGAATATGACTGGAATAATCATCGAACGAAGCAGGAGGAATATAAGAAGCTTATTCGTAAATCAAAGAATGATTCTAATGACTATTAGACCTTATGCGATCTATCTCTGAGCGCGACCAGCAAGTTGGTTAAAGTCCTCAAACGAGGAAAACCGACAAGCTGGATATACTAAGAAAATCTGATAGTACCTTTATTGAGTTTAAAGCGGAAACTCAGTTTGTTGCTTCAGACCCATTTCCCGGGAAAGCAGACTGTCATCGGCTCCTTGTACACTCCTTCAATGTTAACTGCGACTGAAATGATGAAAACAACTCGGCGTAGCTGGTATATTGCGTCACGCGTGGTAACGACTAAGGCCATTGAACTTGCTGGGCCATTTTTTAATGGCCTTAATGGCTTCGTCGACATTGAGGGAGCTTTCGATAGCACAACGTTCGACGGTATATGTAACGCTGCTAGACGGCATGGCATAGATGAAGCACTGATTTTGTGGATCAAAGCAATAATCGCTGATCCAGACCTGATGCAGAACAATGTGAAATCTGGCGTAAACAGGGGCTGCTGTGGTCGATTCTCTGCTTGATGCTCTCAATTCCCCTGGAATTTATCTCCAGGCCTATGTGGACGATGTTGCTGTTCTCTCTGTCGGCTTATGTTTAGGGACTGTCTGTCTCAAATCGCAGGCGGCGATAAATGTGATCGATGACTGGTGCGCGAGTAATGGGCTGTCGGTTAATCCTCCTATGACTGATCATCTTTTTCACGAAAAAGAGGAAAAGTCCTGGCGATATCGATATCCAAGAAAGCTAAGTACCTGGGAGTCATCTTAGATAGAAAACTTCGTGGGTCAAAGCATGTTGAGTCAAAAACCACCAAAGCGCTGTAAACTTTTTGGCAGGTCTTATCGTCGATAAAGGTTTCTGGATATACACGGCAATGATAAGACCGATAATCTCATATGCATCGGTTGTCTGGTGGAACAAGCTGTTATTGCCTCTTTACGAAAATCAAAAGAGCGCTGGGCGCCTCTCTAGATACTATGAAGAATCTTCCATACTTTGTCATATCTGTTAGAGGGTCCACATGAAAACCATCAGTAATAAACCAATATACTTGATGAAACCGAAAGACCTTACACAATTGATATGTGTGATAATAAAACTCCGAATTGGAATGACCACATATTCGAGGTCGCTAAGAACCAAGCGAAATGTCCAAGGTTCCTCAAACGATACTAGAAATATTTAATCTCCTCTTATCTGGTTGCCATTTATAAGATCTACATTCGTCCAAGCTGGAGTAAAACGCTCATATCGTGTGTGGTGCTCTTAAGACCCCTCTGCACCTTCTAGATAGAATACGAAAGCGAGCGATAAAACTCACAGGAGACAACAATATCGATCGACTCACTCGAACATCGACGTAATGTCTACTCTCTCTCTCTCTCTCTATTTTATTGACATTTTAACAAACAATGCTCAAGTGAGCCAATTGCATTCCTCCCCTTCAAGAATTTAACCGCAAAATTAAATTTAAAGACTCGTTTTTTAAACACACGAATACGGAATGCTCCTCCCAGATCCATGTTTCCTTCTCATTACAATCTACAAGCGTTTAAAACCACTGTGCACCGGTATCTCCTTTCTCTCTGTCCCTCTATACCTTCGACAGCCAAGCTGCACTGAATGTTATGTCCCTTTAACCAGCACAAAATAAGTGCATGAACTCAAAACCTTTTTGAACAAAGTCGGAAGATTAAACTCACTAAGGTTTGTATCTCTGATGAATTCGCTAGCCCCTTCAGATGAGAGTTTCTCAGGACTTGAACCCGCTTTGGTCCAACTGCTTCTGCGGTCAAATCCTTTATCAACGATTGGGTCTTTATTGCACACAGCTGTAGATGGGGGAAATATCCAGGATGCAGGATGACGTCGCTTACGGGTTGAGCCTGATGTACAGCTTGCTGACACTTTTGTCTTTTTTCAGGCGATTTCTCTGTAGATGTAAAAAGAAACTTACCATGTAAGCTTAACACTAAACCTACCGACAGTTTTGTATACCTATTCCTACCACGCTCGGTCAAATTGACCGGTAATTGAAAAAGTTATCAACTTTATTATTCAACGTAGATTTATTGCTGACATTTTACTTGGAAAAGACAAAAAAAACTAAAAGTAAAGACTGAAGTATATATCATACGCATATTCTAAGAAAAGTCATATAGTTCGATAGCAGTATTATAGCGTTCAAATATGCGTAAATTGAAGAAAAAATTGAAAACGGTCAATTTGACCGGTGGTGGTAGGTTTAGTGTTAATCAGTCACTTTAAACCTTTTAATAATAAATAACGCTCTTATAGCCTATTCCTTATTACAAATCAAATGAATAGGTTTAACAGAGCCTGAAGAGTTATTACTCCAAAATCATTTAAGTCATTCATAAATGCCCTGCAAGATTCAATAAATAAAAGCAATCTACACCAAAGGATAAAATTCAATCAGAAATTCGAACATAGTCAGAATACTTTAACACTTGTTAGTAATTAAACCTCGGACGAATTTATATTCTACGCACAACATTGTTTATAAATCGACTAGTTTTGTTTTAAACGCATTTAACTGCGTACTTTGTTGATATCTTCTTTCCAAGTGGAGCAGTACTAATAAAAAAACTGCAATCTCAACCGAAAACAACCAAAACAAAAACAGAAATACATACATAGATGATAACTTAACTTGATGAGTTCATCATCTTTCTAAGAGAACGTTGTCGAAGAATTTCAAATGTTCTTCTAGTAGACGGTTTTGTAGGTTTTTTTTCCCGATATTAAGTAAATATGAGGAGGCAACTGAATCTCATTTGTACTATGATTCTTGTCTTCAAATAAAGGAAACAATTTATCAGTTTTGTGTTTGCGCAGTAAAACAATATCAGTCATTACGAACGTGAGAAGATACAGGTACATTTAGGGGAGAAGAATAATTGAGTCTAGACTTATTTGCTTCTGTATTTATGGCGTATTTTCACAAAATTCTACGAGTATTTAGAATATAAGCAGGTCTACTGCCATAAAGATCTGCGTTTATTTTTCATCTATTTAAGGCCATCTTTAGTGCCCTCTCATCCCATTGTTTGTTAGCATGGCTATCTATCTATATTTGCACTCTGCCATTATCTAGCATTATCTTGTTTATATTGGTTTTAAATAGAATGATAAAAACGACCAGATAGTGTTTTAAATAAATGTCTGAGAAGGCAATCTACGGTGAAGCTATTGACTTTTATCTTCTTGATGAAGTAAAAGATTACAACAGGTCGATACTTAATGATGAAAACTATAGGTACTTTTAGATTAACGATCATGTTTTGTTTTACTCACAAGAACATGTCGTTGATCCATTTTAAAAATAAAGTAAAATTAAATGGAAGTTACGTTGCTTACGCCTGCTCAATGGGGCATATTTCTATACCCGTCAGGGTATGTGACGTCAATCGACGTTACGTTCGGTAATGTAAATTGGGATTCCAGTAATCGTTCGAATCATATTCTGTCCGCTGCTTTTCTATGGCGCCAAATTTTTTTTTAAACATGTAAGTAATATTTAAATGTTTTGGTGTTTTTTTCCAGGGATTACATTTTTTTATAGGAAAAAAACAAGTAACCGGGAGCAGTTTTCATGCTCAATTGTACTGTTTTCGTGTACTTAATGTAGGTACTAACAGGCGAATTGTCCCACATTAAGGAGTCATGTACACTTCCCGGGTAACGTGCATCTACAAAACCGATCGCTTGTGTATGGTCACCAAGCTAAAGATCTAAATCTTTCGCAAATTATCGAAAGTTTTTTCGAAAAGTTTACTGTTCTCATAAAGAGAGGAAATCGTGCAAAAAGTGGTTAAGGAAAACTTGCCCCCCCTTGATTTAATCCCCAATTTAATTTAAACTCGACATGTGTAAATCGCTGGGCCACTTGTGTGATCACGAGCAAGTTGAAAAAAAAACAGCGTGCGAAATAAACAACGGTAAAGTATACTGAAATTTCTAGAACTGGAGATTATAGCTTTGAGACACGGGTGTCCTCAATGGACACCTTCAGAATGCCAACTTGTCAACTTTCCCACCCAATAACGATGAGAATTTTTGTATCGTTAACGATTTAGAAAATGTTTTAAGTCAGTTAAAACGTTTCGTTTAGTGTTGAAAGTTAAATCGTTTTTGTAAGCTATTTCGTTTCACGCTCAAAACGAAAGTTTAATAAAACGTTATTGTTTTGTAGTTTCAGTAACACCAGTTTTTGTCGATCTCCACAACCCTAGTTTTTGCCTTTCTGCATAACTCTAGTCGAAATCACTAAATGGCACGTTTATTCTCGAGGGGTGGAGTCAACTGAACTTTGTCCCCTTTATCCTACCCTCTGGGATCAGACATACCTACACCCCAAACCTCAGCTTTCTAGGCCAACGGGTGTTCCCGTGAAGTGGCCGCATGTTGGGGGGTGGTAGCACTTTAGTATATTTAGTTCTTCCAATTTTTATTAAAGAACTATATTATTATCTTGAGTTTGTTGGCTACAATGTTTATTTAATTCAATAGAAGGCAAAGGCAAATACCTATACAACATCTGGCAACATTTTTAAGCCGTGGTAATCTTGCTATATTTGAAATAATCCCTGCAATAGACGTGGCAACATTGCAGATATTGCAATCATACTCTGATATTCTGAATGCATTCTGAATCTTTTGTATATTTTTTTGAACACCCTAAAGCAGTTAGGAAAAAGAAACAAAACAGAGTGGGACCAAAAAAGGAATTCAAAAAGAGCAAATAAATTATTTGAGATTCAAATTTGATGACATAAGGCGGGCTAAAATGATTCATATTTACAGTGTGACCCAAGAAGCTGCAATTGTTTTCAACTTTATAAAAAAAAAGCAATGTAAACGAGACTATTGATCAGACTACAGAATATGCATATATACTCGTAATTATTAATGTCTTTGGAGTCATGCGCACTTTTTTTTTTTTAATACTGAAGCAGATTTCATTTTAATCGTATACTTTTTGTTATCACTCCCAACAGTTGTCTATGAGGATGAAATTCGCGTATATAGCGATGCTGCCGTTAATTATGCGACTGGCGAAAAACAAATTACGAAGAAAATTCGTGGTGGAAGAAAGGAGCTCTATGCAGGCTTCTGAATCATAGGCCCCGTGTCTTGCCACAAGCACCTCTACATTTATGGCAAAAAATCGTCACGCATTAACCCTCGGACTGACGTATGAGTCTGGCTGGACCTCTTTTGATTTTTATTGTAATTAAAACATATTTATAATTGAACTAGCGACTTGGAATTTCATGTAGCTTCCTAAAATTTGATCAGTTATCAATCTGCACAAAAATTAGGACGAAAAAATCTATTCCAATATAAACACGTACAAATGCATTGGGGTCTGACCGGACCTCATGTGTTCCGAATGTGAAAACCAAAGCATGTGTCAGTCCGAGGGTTAAAAGAAGGAAAGAACTCGATTATAGGACTATGCGTAGGTTTCGAAGGTATTTAGAGCAGAGTCGACCACCTTGTCTTTCTACAAACATACTAGGTGCCAGTCAATTCCTGCTCCCTGAAAGCCAACGAAAGATGTATCAGCAAATGTGATCGTTTCATTAAGAGCTATAAGGGTAAGGTCAAAAGTTCTTGGTTTGACAATGAAATCATACGACTTTCAATTGAAAATCATTTTATTTTTCTACATAATCCCTCTCAAAACAATGGGTCCAACGTTCTTCAACATCAGAATTTGGAAGGTTGTAAAAATGTTCATCTACGGCTCTCTTAACTTCTCCATTTAATGCGAAGTGTTTCTCAGAAATCAATTTCTTCAAGTTTTGGAACAGAGTGAAGTGTCAGGCTGCCAAATCAGGGGAATAGGGTCGAAGGCCGAGCAAATCATACCTCGAATCCCACAGATTTCCCATCGTCAATGCAGGTGCACTGTCCTGGTGAAAAATAATTCTCGCGAATTTAGGCATCCAGCTGGTCAAGAAGGTTGGATTATTATTTGCCTGTAATTGCTCTGTGTTTTGCAGGGTAATCAATTAACAGGATCCCTTCGCACACGATGGCCATGACCTGTCCCGCAGACACGATCGACTTCGCTTTCTTTGGAGCTGAACCACCAGCTTCCACCCACTGCTTAGACTGTTGTTCTTTTATGGGGTGTAATGGCGGACTCAAGTATCTCTATTGATTCTTTCCAAAGATTGCTGCGAAAATTTATTGCGCATTTCAGCATTCAGAATATAGAATAATACACTGGTAGACAGCGATGGTGCAACCGATCCGCAAGAAAGACAGACACCTCTAACCCGATAAATCTCCGGTCGATAAGTTTCCTTCTGAATACCAGCATGGGCTCAGTCGACTGGGCATAAGTAAATCGGTGCAATATACAATATGATTTTTGACCTGTTAACCGGTAGAAAGTTTTTTGTGAAATTTGCCAACGTGACTTCTACCCAATCATTTGAAACCAAAAATGGACTGCAACATCTTCGTTTCAGCATCTACCTAAGCGATCTGCTAGCTTTTCTTCACTATTCCATAACGTACGCAGACGACTTAATTGAGAACAGGTCCGGACCAACAATCGACGTCATTGTCATTCTTTTGTAGCGTGACTTCGAAAAAATTCAGCAGTTGTAGATCAACTTCCAGAAATCAGAATATATTTTATTTGGAACGCCAGAATGTCTAAGGCCTCTCGGGACACTCGAAAAAATTGGCGTAGGTTTTCAGTTTCTGGACCCGTCGGGCGTCCATTCAGATACCTTTTTCCATATTTTGACAAGCATGTGGAAGCTGCTTTGGCAAGGGCGCTTGCGCTCTGACAAGATGGCTGTGTCATAGCAGTCAATTAAGATCCTAGGATGGAGGTAACATGCTAAATGGCCTTCATCAGGCCCTTGATTGCATATGGATGCCCCGTTTGGTTCAACGTTTTAACAAATGCACTTTATAGAAAAAAGGTAGACCCTTTTATTATGAGAATGATAAACGTCATGCTAAAAGAAAGGCAAAATTAGGCATATCACAGGTAGTGATCAAAACTATTGGTGGTTGCCCGCAGGATGGTGTTCTATCCCCACTTTTATTGTCAATACTAGTAGACGAACTTCTCTGGGTACTTAATAATAATGGCTTCACAGCCATCGGATATGCCATAACCACAAAAGGTAAACATGAGGACATCATAGGTAATCTCATGGAAAGGGCCGTAGAAATAGCATGAAACTGGTGCGATGAAGAAGGACTCTCCATCAATGCCAGCAAAAAAACATAATTCAATACAATAAAAAAGAAGAATAAATAAACTTCAAATTCTAAAATTCAAAGAAACTCGCATTCCATTAAAGGAAGAGGGAATAACATTTGACCTAAAACTCTCTTGAAATGCTCAAAAATACTCAAGGGCCATTAAAGCTTTTTGGGCCCTAAAACAATGCATAGGCAAAATATGGGGTTAAACCCAAAAATTAGTCTGTGGATCTACAATCAAATGATTAAACCAACCATACTTTATGATGCTGCTGTATGGTGGAAAAACTGTGAACGAAAAAGCGCCATGAATAAAATCAATAAAATACAAAGGATAGCGTGTATCTGCACTACTGGAGCAATAAGAACGACTTCGACTGCAGGGATGAAAGCAATTCTAAACATCCCACAATTACACACTGCCATACACGCTGAAGCTGAAAAACAAGCCTTAACTTTACAGTAGAGCTGTCTAATAGGACCAGAATGAGGCCTACACATTCGCCTCTGCAATGAGTCAACTATATTTCAGGCGAAGCTATTTGCCATCAATGAAGCGGGACATAGCATCAGCGGCGGGCGACCCACTAACACTAGGATAACTGCATTTTCAGGCAGCCAAGTTGTTCTTAAAGATCTAAAGAGGTACACTTTTAAATCTAAGGCTGTCTGGGAATGTCATAAAACACTAAACAAATTAAATGTAAATAACAGGTTAAAGCTGATCTGGGTCATGAAAACCATGAAGGCAATGAAAAGGCTGACATACAATTCAAGAGAGGTGCCCAGACACCTTTTACGGGGCCATCCCTCTCATATGGTTTTGACAATTCAGACATAAACCTACGTTTATCCAATGGATTATTAAACAAAAGATTCAACTCTGAAACAGACAGAAGAGTATTTAACATTCAAGAACGTTCATGGAACAGAATCACAATCCCAAAAGTGTCAAAGATGCTCTAGAACTGAATACCGACGTCGACCTAAGAGTGCTATGTGAAGCACTAACAGGAAACGTGATATGCAATACAACTACCACTTTTACAAAATGGGTCACAACAACACAGACATCTGTAGGCGATATGGGCAGGTTAAGGAAACTATGGAACACATACTGCCCGAAGAAGATTCAAAATGACAAGCAAACAACTATAACAGGGAAATATATCCAGGAAATCCCATCTAGAGATGTTGTCAAATTGTTGAAGGCAGCACTCAAATTATAGACCAAAGAACGTGGTGCAATAGATCTTTATGGTCGCGGTACTAGTATCTTCATGTCCGAGTTCTTCAATTGAATTCAATTGAATGAGTTCGGTCAATACTCTGATCCTCGGGGATTACTAACCCAATGATTAATATCACAAGGGATCTCGCCTTAATGGCTCATTCCTCTATCTAAATCGATGTGGATTGATCCAGGATAGATTAGCGGTACCGCTAATCTTCCAAATGGGTCGCAATGTCGCGCGACGCGAACCCGAGCGCCTCAGATTCTGTAGACCGATTTCAGGTCGGGCATTAACGCTGGAGAGGACGTCAACAGACACTTCGATAGATGCAGTCTCTTCTAGGCAAAGCCTGCCTGGATTAAGAGCTTTCGCATCCCTAATTATTTATACAAGATGTTTCGCATCCTTTCATCTGATATTGCCACAGTTTCAGCTACATAGCTCATTAACTTTCATTCGCATATCTGTATGTATGTATATGTGACGCAAAATATACTGGCTGGTTTGCATCGGCTCATCTTTCCTATTTAACTTCAGTAATCCTTTCAGAAGACATACAGCTATGGACAAAAAAATAAATACAGCTGAGGCCATTGGACAGATAGATATATTTTAACAAAAGTTTGAAAGTTTGCGGCAAGTTTCTTTTTGTGAAGTATTCCTACAATAGCCAGGAACGTATTCATGTATTTTTAAAGCCTCTTGCCATGTTAAATGGGGAATAAAGGCTGAAAATGTAAAAAAAGTCGTCTTTTGATGTGGACAAAAAAATAAATACACTTCATCAAATTTATTATTTCACGAAATTTATTCATACGAGCAAACAAGTCATGGTAGGATTTGTTAGTATTTGTTAGTATTTTGTCGCTTGACCTTTATTTTTAGTTATTTGTTCTACCCTCCTCGGCATAGAATCAACCAACTTCCGACATTCCTCAACAGATATAGAATTCCATGCCGACTGCACTGCCTGCCAAAGTTCGCTTTTGTTTTTTGGATTTTTTATAGAAACTGCATCCTTGACCTGCTTCCACAGATTTTCTATTGGATTTAGGTCCGGCGATTGAGCAGGCCACTCCAAAAGAGCAACTCTTTTCGCAGCAAACCATTCCTTTGTTAGTTTAGCCGTGTGTTTCGGATCGTTATCTTGTTGAAACGTCCACACCAAAGGCATTTCTTGCTCGACATATGGTAGCATTACAGTTTCAAGTATTTGAGTATATGTTTCCTTTGTCATAATAGTATTAATGAGGTGTATGGGACCAACACCATATCACGAGAAACATGCCCATACCATAATGCTACCACCACCCTGTTTGACCGTCTTCTTGGTGTATTTTGGATGCAGTTCAGAATTGGGTGGACGTCTCACATTGTGTCTACTATCCGATCCGAACAAATTAAACTTGGATTCATCACTTCAAAGGATATTTCGCCACTTTTTAGTGCCCTCTTCGCCGGACCATGATTTGTGCTGATCAGCAAATAACATCCTTCGTCTCTTATTTTTTTTACTGATTAGTGGCACTTTTCTTGGTGATCGTGATGGAAGATTATACTCCACTAATCGTCTTCGGACAGTCCTTGAACTAATTGGCAAACTATTCTCCTGCAAAATTTTCCGCGACGATAAAAAAGGGTCTTTTTTTGATTCCAGCACAATTAAACGATCCTGCTTTTGGGTTGTTTTTCGTGGCCGTCCTCTGTTTTCTCGCGCTGGTTTATTTCTAAATGCATTTTGTACCATCCCTAAAGAACAATCTATCGTTTTTGCGATTGAACGGTACGAATATCCTTCGCTTTTCAACTTTTTTATGATCTCCCTTTTGTCATCGGAACAATGCACGTTACGTCCCATATTTCGCTAATAAAACAATTAAATATTATTCGTTACTTCACTGGTATTCAATATTATAAACCTTTTCCGCTTTCCGATAGTAAAATAATTTCGTAATACTTTGTTTTCACCAGATACACTTCGCTGCCAATGTGTGTATTTATTTTTTTGTCCAGACAAAAGAGGACACAAACTGACATTTCAGAGAAATTTTTGATAACGGTAAATGATCCTGCTTTCATTCTTCGGGTGTATTTTATTCTCGATGTCTACCTACTTATCACGAGATAGCGTTGTCCTCAGTAAAGAGAAAAAAAGAGAAAATAACAGAATTGTGTGGTAGAGTGGGCTGTATTTATTTTTTTGTCCATAGCTGTATGTAGCTTTAAGTTTTTCTGCAACTCAGCAGATGATGAGCATGAGGTTTCAAATCCTTCCTAGTGCTCTTAAAGAGAGAAAATTTTAGATCTTGGTTGATACCTTCTGTAGTGAATAGCGCATTACTAATTGTAGTCTAAGATTTCTAAGAAAAGATTATGCGATGGCCCCGCGTCGATTGCCTCATCTATGGTCTAATAACGTAGTCTCTCTAATCCCAAGCGATCGAACAGTATTTACAGAAAGAAGCTGTGGGACGGATAGATGGAATAATTCGACCAACAGCGGTGTCTCGAAGGCAATATGTTCGCGTAAAAGCCAGCGTGTTATTAAAATGGCACTATCAGTTGTAAGTAGACATTGTATCGTGCGACTTAGCCTCAATTCCAATTCTGTAAATTCTATTAAACTAATCTAGATCTGCTTGAACAATTTAGATAAACAATTCAATCAACACACGGAATAAGCACAAAACCTTTCTCAAAACTTTGACAATCCCATAAGACGAACTGTAGTAAGAGCCGTCGTATAACTATGTATGTATGTATATCGAAGATAACCTAAAACAATACCCGAATCCAAACAACAGCTACCAGCATTCGGAGATAAAAATAACAACTATGACAGTGCACATTTAAAAAAAAACTTCATCAGTATTTGTGTAAACAATACCGAATGTTGTCGGCCGGTAAAAACCGGTAATCGGTTGTTATTATCCGTTCCTCCTCTTACCTTTTGTTTTCTATAAGAACAACTTATCTAAGGTTACGCGTATGATATTCGAAAATTCACGTGGGATCGCTGCAACGATAATCTCCCATGCAAAGCTTGAATCTCCTCCTTATCTAAAGTTTATGAACCTACAAATCAAAACATTGTGTATGGCACTACTAAGCAAAACAATAAACAAACATCAAGCAAAGTTGTTTTTCTATTCCCAGGTTCTCCTTGATTCCTATCGGGAAATCAAAAATAGTTCCCCTTATGATATTTATAAATAAATTTTAGGCACCTACATACATACATATGTACGTATTGTATGTACATATAACACAGAGCTTTTGTTTATTTCCAGTGCAGTGTGTGAAAAACTACAAAATCATTCTACTCTCTACTCTTTGTGTTACCAGTCACGGGCGATAACTACCTCAACAACGAACGGAAAACAAAGCTAAACTGGAAAATTCTGACTTGGTACGACAAAAACCGGTGCTTCGCTATCACCAGCGAAAATGAGAAATAGAGGAACAAAAAGGTTCACTTTGGCTGGTTAGCCAATTCCACAAAGACCCAATGAATCAATCGTGTTGACTCATGAGCAACTTGCAATTATTTATTTATTTATTCTTCATCTGTGTTGCGAGATGTGAAACCTTGTGATGTGTGTGTTTTCAGTTCTAGGTGTTGGCTTAATCGTAAATAATCAAGTTTATATACGAGACTCAAGAGTGAAGATAACGGATCGGAAATCCTTAACTAATTGCGTGTGAATTTATTCTTTGTCCAAGCGACGTTTCTTTCCACTCGCATTTCGCATTCAAGCAGTTTGTTATTTCACATCGAAAAAGAGGAAGTTGACAAAAGTCAAGCCAAAATACAGAACAGTTTCCGAATCGCATTTCACACTTCCTTTCTGCAACTAGCAACTATTCAAAGAGCCGACGAAAACAGAAAGGAAATAAAAGAGTTCCCTTCTGTTGTTTTGATGTTGAAATATCGCACTCGTAACTCTATGCTCAAGCAGCAGAGAAGCAAAAAAAAAAAAAAAAAAATGGTCAGAATCTGCAGTTCGCACATACATATGTAACCTATTGCGTCATTTGAATTAGGGCATGTCCAAGAGAAAAACACACCTGGACGCTATTCCTCTTCGGCGATCACAAATGATTCAAGGTTACTAAGCTCTTAAAACGTAAACAAGGATGACTTCATTCTTAAACAGTGAAAAAGAAACATAAAAAATTCACCACCGAAGAAGGAACCTCAGAAGTACCTTGTACGAAGGACCCAACTCTCTAAATAAACTAAAGCAACAAACGTTATTATATTCAGCTGAAGAAGCATTTACTTATTGGAATAGTAGGCACACCATTGTCGTCATCTTTGCTTCTCTCTCCCAGTCTTCCCATAGCACCTGGTGATCTTGGCCTTGAATCCGAGATCTTGATGTTCTTGAATTTCATTGGCATTGACAATCAATTCTGCGTCGTTCGCTTTCGGGAGTTGGATTTGATAAACTTGAGTAGAAAAGGGTTTCTGGACAAGACAAAAAGAAGGGGAAGGACTTCATTTAATGCATGTGATGCAGAACCAGTTTACGCTGGTTGGAAGTAGAACAGGAAGGTATATTCGCTGGAAGTGTTTGTTTTGAAACAGGATACACAAGGAATTTCGGATTCTAGTTCTTTTTGTTATTCGCGTTTATGTAATGGGATAACTTACATAATTGCCTTTATATTCATTTAGTCCGGTTCTTATTGCGTTATCCAATTCTACCCGAGATGCACAAAAAAAGGAAAACAACAGCAGGGAAAATTAAGGTAAACAAATAAGAGGAACAGCGATTATGCAATTAAGAGATTCTTAGAATGATTTAAGCTCATATTACCTTTGGTCAATGAACAAAAAAAAAAAACAAATAATTTGAAAGATGGGTAAAGCGTCATATTGTATTGCAGCTATCGCAGTCCATTTACTTTTTACACTTAAACGCCAGTTTTTTTAAGGCGATGAGAAAAATAAGGTTAAAGTCTAATTTTAAATACTTCCGTCACAGTCCTACTCTTAAGTAGACAAATAGTGTCCTACAAGAGCGTTGTTTTATTGGCCGTTCACATATGATCGAATCTCGGCAAGAAGACAACAAATCAATCATGATTGTATGTATGTGTCATGACCAAATTCATCAAAGAGCTATAAATAATCTCATGTATCAGTCGTTGGTGATACATGCGACCCTGGGAATTAAAATATATAACTATAAAAGGACCATGTATTTCTGAACATACACTGTCCTACGGAAGATAAGGATGAAGAGGTAAAGGATGCGTTTTATGAAACAATGAATGAAATTGACAATTTCTCATCCCCCGACGTGAAAATCGCACTCGGGGACTTCACCACACATTTCGGCCGAAACGTCGTCCAACGTCGTCGGCTTAACCAATGACTTAACGTAGCCCCAAAGAAAATAGTCTAGAGGCGTTAAATCGCACGAACGGGGCGGCCAATCGACTGGCCCATTTCTTGAGATAACACGCTCATCAAACTTACTCTTCAATAAATCGATTGTAACGTGTGCTGTGTGGCACCATCCTGTTGAAACCACATGTCGTCCAAGACCATATCTTCCAATTCGGGCCAAAAATAATCGGTAATCATGGCGCGATAACGCTGGCCATTCACAGTAACGTGACGATCGTTATCGTCGACGAAAAAATATGGCCCAATAACGCCGCCGGCATGCAAACCGCACCAAACAGTTATTTTTTGTGGATGAAGTGGTGTTTCATGAAGCACATGTGGATTTTCAACCCACCAATAACGCATATTTTGCTTATTGACGAACCCATCGAGCCAAAAACGAGTTTCGTCACTGAAGGTGATTTTGCGATGAAATTCATCATCTTGGGGCATCTTCTCCAGAGCCCAATCGGAGAACGTACATCGCTTCAAATGGTCCATCGGCTTCAATTCTTGAGTCAGCTTGATCTTGTATGGGTGTAAACCAAGATCCTTACGTAAAATACGCCATAATGTGGTCTGAGAACGCCGTGGAATTGACTGATTTGGATCGTTTGCTACGGACGCCTGAACGGCAGCGATATTTTCGACACTTCGACCAACCCGTTGTCTCACTGGCACGGCAACATCACACAACGAATATGTAGACTCAAATTTTTGCACTAAGTTTGTTATTGCCTGTCTACTAGAGCGAGAATTACGACCGAAAATTGGAGTTAACGCTCTTAAAGTTGCGGTCACCGACTCCGAATTTCGGTAGAAAATTTTTATAATTTGCAGACCTTGCCCGTTCGCGTACCTACTTTACCACGATGAAAATGTTGACTTTACTGAATAAATTGACAATGACAGTTCGATGATTAGTGAAAGGGTGCGTTCACAAATTAAATTCAAAGTTGTCCTTTATAAGCCAACAATAGGAGAAGTAAGCCTCTCCATGTCTCCAGGCTATATGGATATCACCGGATGGAGAAGTGCACAACCATGTTGATCATTTCCTGATGAATAGAAGACACCGATTTTCATATGTCATAGCATTTTGGAAACGTCAATTCAGTACAATTTTTACCATGAATCGCTTCACACCAAAAGTACGCACGGAAATAGTTTCAATGTTCATTAAAAATGAACGCTCAATTGTGCTAACTCAACGTGCGTATTGTGCAAAATATCGTGATCGTGTTGCGCCCAAAAAAGATATATGTAATTCCTCGTTGGGCCTCGAATTTTTTTCAATTTGGTTCTGTGGCAAGCCCTCGTGAGCAACCTAGGCCACGTCTGCGGCGTTCAAACTCATCTATTCAGTCTGTGAAGGCCAGTGTTCAAGAAGACCCAAGTTTGTCATATTGGCGCCGTTCGCAGCAGCTAGGCATCAGTGGGACCGCTTTGCGGAGAATTTTACAAAATTCATACAAAGTGCAGATAACTCAAAGAATTTTGCCACAAGATGAGTCACGGCGCTTGACACACAAAATGTCGTTGCAATGATTAATGCTGAGCCGGAGTTCTGGCAGCAAAATTTTGATGACCGATGAGGCACATTTTACGTTCTCTGGCACCTAAAATCCTCACATTATTCACGAAGAGCCGCTATATGATCAAAAAGTTACTGTTTGGGCCGGTGTATGCGCTAAAACCGTATTTCTTAAAAGTTGGCGATACAGTGAATGGCGATCGATATCGGTGGATGTTGGCCCATTATGTAGTCCCAGAAATGCGTAAAAAAGGCATATTTCACTTTTGGTTTCAACAAGACGGCCCGACATGCCATACTGCGGACAAAACAATGAACCTTTTGCGTAAACAGTTCCCTGGAAGATTGGTGTCAAAAAATGGCGATATTGACTGGCCTCCGAGATCGCCGGATTTGACTCCTCCAGACTTTTTTCTTTAGGGATACTCGAAAAGCAAGGTGTATGCTAATGGCCCGAAGATAATAGAACAGTTCAAAAGAAACATTCGTGCGGAAATCGCAGAAATTTCGACCGAAATGCTTGAAAATGTCATGGACAATGGGCGAAAACGAGCCCATTTTTGCAAGGCGATCATTTAACTGATATTGTTTTCAAAAATTAATCAAAATAAATTGTTAAGGTCTAAATTGAATAAAAGTTTTTGAATTTCCAAAATCGGTTGAGAATTGTTGAAGTTATTCGAAATTTACATCGACCCATATGAGATGGCGCACGCTGTAGATGTTATACATAGCTTACAGAGGCGCCGATTGCGATTTTGACCACATCCAAATCATCGCCAAATGTCGAATACAAATTCACAGAAGCGGAACACAGCGATGTAAATGGTATTTTTTTATAGGTTTGGTTTTGCAAGAGTTGAAACCGCGTGACCATTATGCTCATCTTAGGTTCGGTGAATAGGCCGAAAACGTGATTAAGTTCGATTCTCATTTGGCCCATTTTTGATTAAATGGATATGTAAACAGCAAAATTGCCGAATTTGGTGTGGAAAAAACCAAGAAGTTTTTGTCGAGACACCCTTACAATCGTTCGAAATCACTGTTAAATGTGCTTTATGGGCTGACGGAATCATCGGCCATAAAGATTACTTTCTTTGTGGGTATTATTGCTGATATACGGCCCCAGTTGCTCGATAAATTTGTCGAAAATTGGACTTCGCAGCTGCGCTTCATTCGAGCGAGCACTAAACACTAAGGGTATACTCGTAAAATGATCTATATACAAGGTGTCCCACGAGCAGTGTGCCAAAAAGCTAGAGCGTGTAGGTCTGGTCAAGACAAGAAAAAAATCGTATGGGAGGGGGGGGTCTATTCCCTCCCGTTTAGCCGGGAGGGGCAATTTTCTAAAAAATTGACTTAATTTGGAAAAAAAATTATTAAAAATCAACAGTTACATCCACAATGCCGTGATATACTTTTTTGTAAAGCCAGAAACCTCTTCTTTCATCTTGTTTCTAAACGAAGCTGTTTTAAGGAATAGTTTTTGAGAAATTAATTTTCAAACTCAAAATTTTGAAAAAAAAATGAAATAAAAAAATTTCGAACTATTTTTTTTCAAAATTGTATGTAATTAAGTACTAATTTTTTGTCCAAAATTCAATTCTCTTATTAGTTTTTAGTTAAAAACAGAAAACCGGATGCAAAAATGTTTTGTAGTTTTCGAGAAATTAAAAAAAAACCCGAACCATTTTTTTCTAAGAAAAACCTTTTTTTGGTTTTAACGCGGCTGGACTTGTAGGCAAATTAATGTATGAAACATTGACATCTTTTTTATTATTTTTAAAAAATTTGTAGTTTTATGAGGATTCAATAAACTGACACAGTATTGAAATAACCCTGGATTAATCCTTTTTTTTCATTGATAACGCCTGAAAACTGACCTGCCAATTTCGTCTGGGTCCGCCCGCCGCCAATGGGTTCAACCGGCTAGGACCTTAAGACAATAAAACAGCAATTTTTGGATTTGGTCTGACGTAATCCCCCCCTTAGTACAAGGAGGATAGCTATTATGCTTGGAGTGCCCAAATCTAGAGTACGGAGAGTGCTTCATACCGAAAACTTACACCCGTACCATTTTAGGACAGTTCAGGAACTCACCTCAAACGACAAGTTTTTGAGAGCAGAATTTTGTCGATCATTACTGCTTCGAAATGAAATATCAACATTAGCTTCAGGTGTTTTACAAAATTTCTTATTGAATTTGTAATGCCTCTAAAAAAAAAGTTCGTTTCGGACATCGAAAGAGTTGCAGCCAACTGGAGGATATGTATATGTATGTACATATTTCGATAAACTGTTGAATGCACATAGAGAGCCAGCAGCATTGCAAAACAGTGTTATCCACACAGCATATGTAGGTTCAGGTAGAAGTGCCAAACACTGAGGAAGTAAAAGAAGCAATCCACCGGTTTAAGAATAACAAGGTCGCAGGAATCGACCTTAATAAAATATGCAGAGGAATTAACAGGGAAGTTACATGGGCTCATCAAAATTATATCGAACCATGAAACCATCTCCGAAGAATGAAAAAGCTCAGTCATAATTCCTGTATTTAAAATACGAGTAGGTGACCGAATACAATGCAACAATTATTGAGGAATATCTCTGATATAAAGTTGTTACAATTTGCTGTCAAATATTCTCTTAAAGAGAATGAGAAAGGAAATATCCGGAGACTACCTGTGTGGCTTTAGAAGGAACCACTCGATCAGATTTTCACTATATGACAGCTTTTAGAATTGGGAATTCCACGAAACGGTACACCAATTATTCGTAAATTTTAAAAAGGCGTATGAGTCCAGAAACCTAAGGAAAACGTATAATGTCCTTGTAAGGCTGGGAATACCGAAAACATTGGTGAAACTGATCCAATATGCCCAAAGGACAAGTTAAGGTAAGAAAGGCCTTATCTGAAACATTTCAAATACGTGAAGGGTTAAAACTAGATGATGTGCCACCATTTTTTTGTTAGTTTGGTGCTAGGGTTGGGAGACAATGAGGAATTACTTAAAAAAGTCTAATAATGGCAGGAAAGGAAGTAGGCTTAGAAGTAAATGAAGAGAAAACCAAAGATATGGTCACTGACCGACTTGGATCGATCCAAATCTCACACTTGACTGCACTCGATAAACGGTTTGAAAAATGGACATATTCGAATATCTAGGTTTCATATTGACTACCAAAAGCGGCATAAAAATCAAAATAAATAAAAATTTGCTTATGGACAGCGCATGCTTTCTTCGCAATGAATGAACTATTCGAAACAACTCTTTTGTCCCGCAATGTCAAAATCCGTATAACCAAATAGTATAGGGTCCGCCAAATAACTTTTTTTTTTTTGAAAATGCTATAAAAAAAACTACTGAATATTTTCTCAAATTTCTTTTTTTATTTGAAAGTACAATCCTTCCGGTTAATAATGGAAAATAATTTCATTCAAATGGCTGCCTCGGCTGGCCATGCAGTAGCCTACACGATCGGTCCAATTTTTTCCCTTTCATTTCACCAATGGCTTCACGAATATTGTCCTTTAAAGCGTCAATTGTCTCTGGCTTGTCGGCGTAACACTTATCTTTGACGGCGCCCCACAAATAATAGTCCAACGGTGTCAAATCGCAGCTCCGAGGTGGCCAAACGACATCAGCTCTGCGGCTGATAATGCGATCTTCAAAAACAGGGCGCAAAACATCGAGTGTAGCTTCGGCTGTGTGGCACGTAGCGCCTTTCTGTTGAAACCAAATGTTGCCAATATCCTCCTCTTCAATTTTTGTGAACAAAAATTCGTTCAACATGGCCCGATAACGATCGCCATTGACTGTAACAGCCACTCCTTGCTCATTTTCGAAGAAAAATGGCCCAATTATGCCTCTGGACCAAAATCCGCACCAAACAGTGGCTCGTTTTGGGTGCACCGGCTTTTCAATGTATGCGTGCGGGTTTTCTGTGCCCCAAATGCGACAATTTTGCTTGTTTACATACCCGCCAAGATCAAAATGAGCTTCATCTGAAAAGATGATTTTTTTGGCAAAATCGGCATCTTCTGAAAGTCGATCGCAGGCCCACTTAGCGAAGCGTGGTTCAAGCGTATACACAACCATATTCGTTCAGCGGAAGGATAAAACTAATTATCTGTCAAATCAGACATGAGCTAAGTGTACCATTCACGAAATAAGCACTACTTGAAAAAAAAACGTTAGATGGCGGACCCTTTACAATGAACTCCCTCTTAACGGACATCCTCTTAAGTGGACGATCCTCTTAAGCGGTACTGTAATGGTTGGCTAGTATGGTTTTGTTTGAGTTTTTTTCCTCTTAAGTGGACGATTCTATTAAGTGGACATGGACAGTATTTTCCTATGTATTTGGATGAAAACATTCCTTCAAATGGACGATATGAGTTGTTCACATGAGAGTGAGATTTTTTCCTTTTCTTTATATATACATAGCCGTTGCTTCTGTGCGAACGATCATTATACATATACATATGTATGTATGCATTTTTGTGATAGCAAGCGCGTGCATAACACACAAATTTTTCAGGAAAATCGCTACTACGTTTTGCGCTCTCTCATTATCGTATCCAGTAAAAAGAATGAATGCAAATACATATGTTTGATTAACGGCATCGAGGATGTTTTGTTCGTAAGGCAATACATTTTATGGATAGATCTCTATATGTAAAAGATACTCAGTAGGAAGTTTTGTTTGGAGGCAGAAGGTGGACGGTAGTGTTTTCTTCTTGCTGTGTAAGCCTATATTCTGGTGCCGCGTATTTAAACGATTTTTTTATCAAGGCAGGGCTGACCATGTAGGTTAAAAATATTTTTGTTTTATTTTCATGTGTTTGATAGGTTTTGCCTTTTCTCAGAAATCATCATGTCATCAAGAAAAGCAATAATATTAAAAGAAAAAATAGAAATCATTAACTTCGCAGAGTCACAGAGCGGATGCGGAGTGCGCTCCATAGGGAAAAAGTTTAATGTTGGTAAGGTCGTGTGTGGCCAACATATTGAAAAATAAAAAATCCTTACTCGCTGATTAGAACACTGGCGCGAATGAGCTACAAAAACCGAGGTTTCATAGCAGTGAAGGTAAGAAGGTCGATACGTTGACATATGACTGGTTTGTTAAAGCTCGCCAAAAATGCATCCCTATTTCTGAACCATTCATTCAAAAGAAAGCCAAAGATTTTGCGACGAAAATCAACTCTACAAACTTTAAGGCATCATCCGGCTGGTTGCGACGATTTTTAAAACGACACAATATTTCATACAAAGCGATATCTGGGGTAGCTGCCGATGTGAATCCACAAACCGTTACTGAATGGACTAGCCGAATTGGATCATTAATTGAAAAATATGAACCCAAGGACATTTTCAATGCAGATAAGACGGGTTGGTTCTTTAAAGCTCTCCCTATGAAGATATTTCATATCAGGGGTGAGTCCTGCTCAGGGGGGAAATCTTCCAAGGAAAGATTAACCATTTTATATTGTGTGAATATGCTTGGAGAAGTTGAACCATTAGTTGTGATTGGGAAATCTTCACACCCACGCTGATTCAAGAACATACAGAAAGCAAGCCTGCCAGTAAAATGGTTTTCGAATAAGCGAGCTTGGATGACAACTTTAATATGGTTAAACAGCTTCAACGCCAAAATGAGAAAACTACGAAGGAAGATTTTACTTTTTCTGGATAATGAGACTTCACATCCTCATCTTACTTTAAGTAACATCACTTTAATATTTTTTTCCAGCAAACACCACATCCGTTTGTCAACCCTTGGACCAGGGCATCATCAAAAAATTTAAAATATTTTATCGCGAACAAGTTCTTAATCACATAATTGCTTTTCTGCAATTATGTGCTTTCTTCTGCAATTAATGTGCTAGATGCGATCAATTGGGCAGCTACAGCCTGGAACAAGAAACAGAAACAATAAAAAACTGCTTCAAGAAATCTGGGTTTCTATGCAATCAAACCTCCGAATTAGAGGACTTCACCCCAGAGGACGACATACCATTGATCTGCTTCCAAAATTTGTCATCGCTGGTCAGAAAAACTGGTTGCGAACAAGTTCAATACTTAGAGTATACCGCATGTGACAACAATGTCCAAACCGATGAAGGATGGAATGAAAACTTGGCCGAAGATGATACAAGCGTTATAAGTGTGAATAACCAAAGTGACGACAACGAAGATATGGACGCAGATACTGAAGTGGAATCATACTCCTACAATAAGGCGTTGAATGCCTGTGAAACGTTGTGCAAATTTGCTTTGAAGGCAGGAGATGAAAAGGCAATGCAGTTGACATCTGTTCTCCGATCTCACTATGAGTCAGTGATAGTAAGAGGATGCAATCTACGGCAAAGGCGGATTGAAGATTTTTTAAAAATTAACCCATTAAGAGCCAAGGGTATTTAAAACAAAAAATATTAGTTTTTTGTAGCATTATATGTTTAATAAAAATAAAATTAGGATATTTTTCAAAACAAAACATTTCAAAAAAAATTTGATAGGGGGATATAGAGGTGAACTTTTATTAGTACAATGGCCTCATGCATACCAATTTTTGTTGTTTTTTTTATGTGAACATTTTTAAAGCATTAATACAAAGTGTAACATTACACATTTCACAGCACCATTTCAATCTAGAATGACACTCGCGACATCTGAGTTGGTTTGTTAGTTTTTTGGGAAAGTGGTATCCGATGCTCTCCGCAATGCTTCGTTGTGCAGTCAGTCTAGAATGTCCTTGCTTCAGTGTATGTAATCTTAGATAATGGAGAGAGCCCTTATGAATTCAAGTAAATCACCTCTGCAGTGGTTTATTAGCCTGTGGAGCTTCAAAACATTGGACAAAGTAGATGATATCATAGATGTAGAAAGGTTCTACCACCATTTTTTCCCTCTGATTTGAATAGAGCACATTGAATGAACTGGTCATATAGGTCGATGCTCTGAATCCTTTTTCTTTCAAGATCAAGTCAACATTTTTCAAAAGATCGATAACCACTCTTGATCCAAGCGGAAGGGCTTTCAGAGATGACTTAACGTTCTTAGCACCGCAATATGTGTCAAATTGGAACATACAACCATCATTGCTGCAAAGCATCCAATTTTTGTAGCCAAATCTCACAGGTTTATCTGTTATGAATTGTTTCGAAGAATGGTGAACAAAGTATTTTACTATTGATTCATCAATGGATAAATGCTGGTGCATATATCCCCATTTTTGAAACTTTTGGCATAAAAGTTTACTGAGCGGTCGAAGTTTTGCCATTTTATCGTTTAAGTCAAGGTTATTATTATCAGCAAAATGTAAGAATCTTTTAATTTCCCAACAAAAGGAAAAAGTGTGTCAGCTGCTTGTTTTCAATACATAAATTCTGTTGCCTCAGAGTGGTACCCCGAAAATAGTAGTATTGCTATGAACATTTTTAGATCTTCTTCATTGAAAGCAAAGCTCTGGTAGTTCTTTTAACCTGCATACAACATTGTTTGGTTCACAATAAGTTCTCTTACCTCGGAATCAAACAATTTTTCAAAAACATTAACTTCGTTGAGTCCTACCAATTCTGCAGCACAGTTTTGGATTCTCGACAAGTAATTTTATGTTCGCTTCATTTCATTCCTTGACGTAAAAGAATTTGTACATAACGGAAGAGCTATTGGCTTTTTCAACTCAGATAGTGAAACATCATACTCACTATCGAAATCATCGTTGTCTGTTGCGAAACAAGAATCCTCGAATATATCCACCTCATTTGGAACTGTCTTCATGTCATCTTCATCCATATCCTCTTCGTCTGTTACATAATCCACCGGTGGCGGGATCATAACGATGTCAGCATTGACTATCTCCGGATTAGTTGACACTTCCTCCAGAGCGGAATCGAGGTTATAAAACCGTTTAGTAGAAATCGTTTTAAAATCCATTCCGATTACTAAAAAAAAATGTACGTATGAGCCCACTGTACTATTTAAAGTACATTCAGTTTTGGCTCTATTTACTTCTATCTATGCATCAACAAATATGTGTGAAGTTATTTTTTTCTGATCTTTATGATTATCTTAAGCTATTCACAATGAAGTAAAGAAAATATCTAAGTCAGTCATTTTTTGTCACGCACAAACTTTTTTGACGGAAGAAAAAGAACAACTAGTTCAAAAGCTACTGCGCGAAAAGTTCATTCGACTCATGTCTACTGCGATTTAAAAATAAAAATTGCTTGGAAAATTTAAAAAACTGGTAACTATGTCAAACAACTGTTTAAACAGTACATTTTTCTTACAAAGTCTACTTTTATCGATACATGAAGTAACTGTGTTTTGCTGTACTTTAAAAAGTACAATGGGAGAAAATGGGTTAATATGAATGTAATGTAAATTTATGCCTATGTGTATATATAAACTTTTATAATATTTTATGCGTACATAATGGGCCTAAAGTGAATTAAAGATGATAATTTTCCTTTCTTTTTAAAATTTGAGTTTTTATTTTTCCTCTTAAGTGGACACTCTCTTGTATGGACAAAAAAAACTCTGGTCCCGTGGCTGTCCACTTAAACAAGATTTCACTGTAATTCAATGTCACTTTACGGATGTGAAACCTGATCTCTGACTAAGATTTCTTGTCTTTGAAAATATGATCTTAACTAGAATCTATGGTGGAAAACAGGACGAAGAAACAGGCGAACGGAGAAAACTATATTAACAAATCAAGGAACTCTGTTCAGCCCCCAACATTGTCCGAGTAACTCGCGAAAACTAAGGTGAATAAATGAACAGTGAACGAATAGTCGAAACGAATGAGTAAAAATCCGCCAGGAAGGCCCCGTAGATGGTAATATAATATAAAGATTGACCTAGAAGAGAAGGGACAGAACAACGAAACATGGAAGGAACACACTCATGACAGAGAGGCTCGGCGAAGGGTGCTCAACAAGGCTCTGAATTTCCGAGTTCCAAATGATATTCAATAATAATTGAAACAGATTTATGCTGGCGTCAAGACTGCCTGAACGTATAGACATCAATTCACCCTCTTTTTAGAAGTTGAGATTATGTGTGGATCCACTCTGTTCGTGAACAAAAAAAACTCTTCCCAACAACGTGGGGATTACCGTCCCATGTTTCTATCACAAATTTATAAATTCATTAACCTTTAATATTTTATTCAATATGGATGCAAGTTTCAATAACGCATGAGCTTAAGCCAGAGATAACTAATCACCGCTTGTTTAAAGACTAATTTTACAACTTGTTCACACTATAAGAAGAGATACTCATGGAATGAATGTTTTACCAAGTCGGAGGCACATCCTAAAGTGAATTTGTGAATGTGTTCTTTTAGGGACGCCCTGCTTAACTATTTTACAGAAATATGTTGAAAGAGGAGCACACTTGAACCTCCTCAATTAGTTAGTCTCACAATTCGCGCTAGTCGAAAGATTAGTTCGTTCTTGCCAAACGCTTCTATCAGTAGCACTTAAAGACTGATAGCTTTTAAGGAGTGTTACGTCGTCTATGGTCGAATTCGTTATCACTCAAAGAACAATACAATTCACAAAGGTAATGGTTTCTTTAAATGTCAATTGATTTATGAAAACAAAGTGGTCAAATATACATAAGCACTTGTTTCTGCATCATCAAGTGCTTTATTGAATTTTCTTATTACGATCGTGGTGATTCATGCTGACAATGTAATTATTCTCGCAAGGACGTCACTTACCCGATCATACACGATGATGTAGCCAAACATGTGCACATGTTTCCTCACACCGGAAACGCTCGATCTGTCTTTGTCGACTTGTCTAAATTAGGTAATGGACGGCTAACTAAATCACCTGCCTAGTCAGAAAGAGGCCCAACAAAATGATTGTTTCTAATTTATTCGCCGTTTACCAGCACCGCTGTCAGCTGCCGTGCTCCGATCCGTTCTCTTGTTTTATTTATGATTTTTTTTCATCTTTCAATTAGAGCAAAATTTCATGTGCTTGTACACATCGTTTTGCATCATTTGAATAAATTTGTACTTTTAATAGCGCACATTTCATCGGCACTGAACACGAGACGAGGTATTGCATATTCACATGTATTTTTTCTCTCTTAATTCCATCGTTATTTGTTGTTTTAGCCATGTGGCTGGAACTTTTTCGCGTATTTTGTTGTGATCATCTGTCAATGGAAAAAAATCTTCCATTGAGAAGAGGTAGAAGAAGAATATAACTAGCGAAAAAGAAACAAAAATATACATACGAGTAGTTACACGACGCCAACAATGTGTATTCAAAGCTATGGGCGTGTAGATAAAAATAAGTCGACCAAAATTACCATGAAAATTCTTCGCTTCATCGTTGTTTTCCCCCATTTCGTACGCTAGGTCGTCGTTAAAAATACTATAATGCTCGCTAAAGCTCTAGACGCACATAAACATGCCGCGTCCATTCGAATACTAGGGTCTTTAAACTTCCTTGAACCACTAGCTCCGCTCAACTAGTCAAAGAAAAACGAGAAAAATAAAGGAAAAACGAAAACAAAAAGTTGCAACTCAGCCATACGAGGAAAATAGTTTTGTTATTGGAAGACCTGCGGGTGAGGAGAATTGGATTGGCAATGCTATTAGTTGGAAGTAGTGTTATGTGTACGAGAGCTTAGAAAAAAATTAAACAGATATTGAGATTTATACATATAATACTGTGAGCAGCAATAAACGGACTAATTACTTTGGTCGGTGAACACTTTTGAATGGTTTCTGCCAATAGATGCTAACTCGAGTTAAATATGAAAACGCCTGTAATCTCGTTCCTTTTTTCATAGCATTTTAGCACAGCGTCCAAAGGCTTTATATAATTAAAAAAAAAAAATATTCGTTGGACGAGCGTAACTAATGACGTAAGCAAAAGTAGAACTATTACCTACAGCCATATACTTAGTCCTTACGACAAAGTAACTTGGAGTTGTTATACAAAGTGAGCGAAATCGCCTTCACCTTAAACTCGTAACTACTTAGTTTTTAAAGAAAAATTAAAGCGAAGCTATACAAATTCCACAGAACTAGTGTTGGGTAGGACAAGCATTTTTATTGAGTTTGTATGAGGTACTCATTTGGGGGAGTGAAGTGGTACATTGTCCCACCTCATTTGAGGTAACGGATGTTTCTTATAGAGGTATAGAACTTTGAAATGGAATAAAACAAAGATGATTTTTTTAAATTGACATGAAATTGACTTTATTCGAAAGATAATCTTCTACCATTATAATTTAAAAATAATTTCTGGCATATGAGCGCCACGGCTGGTTCGAACGTAGTCTAATCTGGAGGTCCAATTTTCAATGACTTTTTCCAACATTTGTGGCCGTAGGTATATCGGCAATAACGGGGCGAATGTTGTCCTCCAAGTGGTCAATCGTTTCGGATTTATCGGCGTAGACTAGCGACTTCACATATCCTCAGAGAAAATAGTCAAGCGGCGTTAAATCGCAGGATCTTAGAGGCCAATTCACGGGTCCGTAACGTGAAATTATGCGGTTACCAAACGTTTCCTTCAATAAATCAATTGTGGCACGAGCTGTGTGACATGTTGCGCCGTCTTGTTGAAACCTCAGCTCCTGCACATCATGGTTGTTCAATTGATGAACGGAGAAGTCAGTAATCATCGCTCTATAGCGGTCACCATTAACTGTAACGTTCTGGCCAGCATCGTTTGTAAAGAAGTACGGACCAGCCCATAAAGCAGACCAAAAAGTCAGTTTTTGTGGATGTAACGGTGCCTCAACATACACTTAAGGATTATCATCACTCCAAATACGGCAGTTTTGTTTATTGACGTATCCATTCAATCAAAAGGGAGCTTCATCGCTAAACAAAATTCGTTTATGAAAATTGGGATCAACGGCAATCTTGTTTTGGGCAGTCATATGCCAGAAATTATATTTAAATTATAATGTCAGAAGATTATCTTTCGAATAAAGTCAATTTCATGTCAATTTAAAAAATCATCTTTGTTTTATTCCATTTCAAAGTTCTATACCTCTATAAAATACACCCTTTACATATTGTCACATGTCCCATTGATAGCTTGCAATATGTACTAATGCAAAAGTCGTGAGGTGCCTCTGACTATGACAAGAATTGAAGTGGTACAAATTATTTTTTTGAGGTGTTGGGATATTTTTGTACTGGTGTATGGGACATGAGGATGTGAGGTGCTCTGACTACGACAAGAATTGAAGTGGTACAAATTATTTTTTTGAGGTGTTGGGATATTTTTGTACTGGTGTATGGGACATGAGGATGTGAGGTGCTCCGACTATGACAAGAATTGAAGTGGTACAAATTATTTTTTTGAGGTGTTGGGATATTTTTGTACTGGTGTATGGGACATGAGGATTTGAGGTGCTCTGCATATGACAAGAATTGAAGTGGGAAAAATATTTTTTTTGAGGTATTGGGATATTTTTGTACTGGTGTATGGGACATGAGGATTTGAGGTGCTCTGACTATGACAAGAATTGAAGTGGGAAAAATATTTTTTTTGAGGTGTTGGGATATTTTTGTACTGGTGTATGGGACATGAGGATGTGAGGTGCTCCGACTATGACAAGAATTGAAGTGGTATAAAAAATATTTTTTGAGGTGTTGGGATATTTTTGTACTGGTGTATGGGACATGAGGACGTGAGGTGCCTCTGACTATGACAAGAATTGAAGTGGGACAAATAATTTTTTTGAGGTGTTGCGACATTTTTGTAGTGATGTATAGGACGTTTGTAGTGCATCTTGTATGAGTAACCCAACACTACACAGAACTTCTTAACTTGTGGGTCTTTTCAGCGTTTATTGAAATCTTATTTTGCATTATTTTGTTTCTTTTGCTAAGATGTGTCATAGTTTATTAGATGTGAAAAATGTTCTTTGATATATGTATGTACGAGTACATACATATGTACCTGACAGTTTAGGTCTTTAATTATTTGACTGTATGCTGTTTTTCCTTGTTTTTTTTTTTTTACCAGAGATACTTGTCCGTAATACCTTTGAAACGTCAGCTACATATGTATCAGCTCAAAAAATTAAGGTCATCAATACAATGTCGCAGTGGACTTCGAACATATTACGAAGAAGAAATATTGCGTGATTGGATGCTAAAATATGAACTTGTTTGGTGAGGATTTTGGGCAGGCGGCGTCATTGGGCCATACACTTTCCGAAACGAAAATAGCCAGACCGTGACAGTCCACGTTGAATGGTGCAGGATTATGGTAATTAGAGTTGTTGCAGGAAAAGTTTCCAGAATGCGTTATTTTCAGAAAAGTCGAATTGTAATAGCCGCCTAGATTATGCGACTTAACGCCAAAAGACTCTTGTCTCTGAAGCTACATTAGGTCGCTAACTTAAAGCAACAAACCAACAAAAACTGAGCAAGACATTACTTAAACCGTTGAAATAGACTCATACAAAATTGAATCTCTCGGACCGGTTCTTGTAAAGGAAGATACGGATGCTGTCTGATTGATATCACTTCCATCATTTTTGAAATGGTACTGAATTTACTTTAATCTGTAATAAGGGGTTTTTTAATACCTCACATCCAGGTCTACTTATTCAATTTCAAGGCTAGGACGCTCCTAGTGAATAACTTTTTATTTTTTTAAATGTCTACTTTCGGGCCAAATGAGTGTTATTTTGGGAAAGTTTTAGTTTTTTTCGCATTCAATTCGAAAAATTCTGCAGTTGAGACACGTGGAATGATTGAAAAAAAAATGTAATTTCGACTTGAAACTTCCCCAGTCACTGAAAAAATTTAAAGATGTAGACCCGGAGGTTTTTCTGGTTCAGAATCTATGTCGACCGCAACGTGAATTTGCAGACTCATTGAATATATGTAGGTCCCAGGACAAGGAAATTCGGTGCCATACGAGTTGAAGTCGAAATACGTCTAATGGCGTGTTTTCACGAGCGAAATGTTGTTCCAAGGATAAGAAATTAACGTTTTTCTTTTGCAACTTAATGTACCTGGCGATGAAAAGTGGCGAAAAAAATCGTGAGTTGGCAGTTTAACCCTTTTTGCCAAAGCTCTCACTCAACTATGATATGTTGGGTGTGATTAATTTTTTTTTCCGCAGGTGGAAAGATCCCCACCGCCGACTGCGAACGACGAATTTTGAAAACCTTTTCCCAGACAAACAAGCGGTCAGGTATGATATCAAACATTTTCTCCTCACATTGCAGCTGGATCCAATAATCGTTTTTATCTGGATGTGGGCAAAGAAGTAATTTCATTGATTCACCTGATGTAACCGGGCTTATATCGAACTAAGCTCTCATATTTATTTGATTACAGTTTACCTGCTCTCTTGGCCATCCGAACACTCAAACTTGTAAAATTAACTATATAATTTCATCCAACTTTCAAGCCAATTTTCGATTTCTGCGAAAGAAGTAAAACAGTAAGCAGAAGGGGCAAGGTCTCGAGAGCATGGCGGATGTACATATATAACATCCATCATATTATTATTATTATCGAAAAAAACAGAATGGGAGTGAAGCCGCTAGAGAAATCCAAAATGTGTATGGAGCGGGTGTTCTCAGCGAGTCCGAGTGTTGGCATTGGTTTACAAAATTTAAAAATGGCAATTTTGACCTAGGAGATGAACCTCGTTTGGGTAGAGTTTAAACGATGAGCTCCTGAAGTCCAAAGTCAAAATAAATGGCAATAGAACTTGTAAGTGTACTCAACGTAAGCCATGTGACCATTACTATCACTTTAAAAAAATGAGTCATAAAGCTAGGAAAATGGGTACCACACCACCTATCGCAAAATAATCTTCAGCAAAGAATCGAAGTCTGTATTGCGCTTCAGTTGCATCAAAATCAAGGATTGTTTTTTAAGTGGATCGTTATTGGAAATGAGAAATGAATTCATTGACAATTACATTAAACGCCGCTACCAATGGCTTAGTCCAGAAGACCGACCAGCACAACTTTTCAGAGAGAGACATCACCCTCTAAAAGGTGTTACCGAGTGTATGATGGGAAGCCGAGGGAATAATCCGTTTTGAGCTGTTGCCTCATAACCAGACTATCACCACAGAAGTCTGTGGTTCAAACAGCTGTCCAGGTTAAAGTCAACTTTAGGGCAGAATAGCTGTTAACAGCTCGGACTACCTGAATACACTTACCGGAGTTCGGTTGAGAAAACATAATGCATCCATCTTATTCTCCAGAAGTAATACCTTCAGGTTTTCACTTTTTCCGAAAATCTGCAAAACTTCCTTGATGAAAAAGTTATAGATCTCGGGATCTAGAGGCCCAAAAGGCTCTTAGGGGTGTTTTTTTTTTTTTTGTTAAAGCCAAAAACCTCGATTTAGTGATGGCATTAAAAAGTTTCGTGAGAGGTGGGCAACTAGATTGTTGCAACTAACTATTCTTTCTCAATTTTTCGATCTAAAATCTTGAAGTCGGTAACGAACGAACGAAAGGTTTCGATTACCTTTAATGAAAAGGAAAGGATGTAAACATGGCGACACAAGCCGGGATGGTAGAATATTTATACGCGTGAACTCTTCACTACTTTCTAGAGCTTGAAGTCTAAGAACATTGCGGGTTTTTTTTTCCTCGCATTCTCCATCGAACGAAGGTTTTTCTTTAGGGGCTTTGCACTAGCCTAGTCTGTTTCCTGCTACTTTCTTTACTACACTCTTTATTGTTGACCATACTGCGTTTGCATATCCTGATTCGTCGTTTAGTAGAGAAAACCGCTGTGTACGAGGATCCTTTAACTTTCAACGTTATATTTTTGTATACATCCCCGCGTTCCGCTTCTATGAATTTGAATTAATTTTGGTTATGATTAAGATGTGGTCAGAATCGCAATCCGCGTCTCTTTACGCTTTAACATCTAAAACGTTGGTAAAATCCGTTTCTATAGTAAATGTTATCTATTTATATCCTTCGGCCAAGTGAGCCAAAGAGCATTTTTTCATACTGAAAAAGCTATTGCAAATATCTACCAAGTTATGTCCAAAATTGGATGGAAATCCAGTAATATTAAGAGAAGAATCGTTCGCCATCAATAAAGGATCGTAATGAAAAATCAGTCATAAATATCTAGTTACAAAAAAGAAATTTAGCAGTCAAACGCTCCTGCATTCGACCTTCGACTATACTCGTATTTACATAGTTTTCTTAAACTTTCCATATGCAAAATGAAGTAAATTATTAAGACGCAATTGGTGTATTTGGCATACCCTTAGTCGATTTTCTTCTCTATTTCATACTCATTCAGTAATTCTATAGACACATTATCGAACGCCTATATTGAATCATCTAGACTGACCTTGTTTCTCTACGGATTACGCTATCGGTTGTTAGTAATCGGACTGAACATGTTTCTCCTCTTCACATATACTATACGTTGATATATAATGAGTCGATTGCATTGCACGTGTAGGTTCGTTCTTGGTTTAGGCGACAATATTCGGTCGATGAAAGCAATTGACTTGCACACAATCGATTCATGAATAAAACTATTCACAGAACTTACTGTCTTCACTAGATCCTACGGAATAGATATTGATTTATACACGTAGTAATTTGGCTAGGAACTAAGTAAGAAAAATACTTAATCAGGTCTATGCGAACATATTCTATCCATAATTCATACATTGGTTCTTGCATGACGTTCAATAAAAAAACAAAACAAAAAAAATAATCGTGAAACAAACTTCAACGCTTTATTAGACAGTATGCCTTGTATAAGGAATGATGGAAGAAGATTGTATGCGACATTGAGAAGTTCAAAAACCTCATTGATCAACTTCCCATGTACACGACCACATATCAAAATCAGGTCAAGAGCGTAGATTTTGAAAACCTCATACAACAGATACAGCCCACCACTTGACACACTATCAAATCAAGAATAGCGGATGGAAATTTAGAAAAGGGATACCTCACCTGATACTATGGCAACAAACATTTTTACGATGGCATTTTCAGATGAACAACAAATGATGACCCAGCATCAGAGTAAATTCATTTTTCGGTCGTTTTAGCACTAGCCAGCACTATAACTTGAGCAAGGTAGTTTGGTTGAATTGGAATTTCATCATCAAATTCAGGAAGTTAAGGCAACATGGTAGGAAAAGGAAACAACAAACAAATTATCATAAATAAAGAGAAAGCCTGTCTACTGAACCCCACACCAAGATATATGTATTTAGCTATTAGGGGGAGAAGCCAATACTCGAATACTGAATGACTTTCAACCTAAATAAACAATTCAATTCTCAATTAATTCTCAACGAAATCGATAACTAATTTTTTTTCAGATGCTGTAAGAGTATTCTTACATCGTAATTATACTTTTTATGTAAAGGGATATTGGAGTATGGTTTGGAGCCTTCAGTTCGGGTAAATTTGACTGTAAACTTTATGCCGTGAGTTTTTAGGCCAATATTGGGTTTCAATTTCGAAGAAAACACATGAAACTTTACTGAATAGCCATTCATTTGTGTTCAATCGACAGATACATTCTGCAATCCGAGAGATAAAGTTTTCTGCTATATGTCCGCAATATAGCGAGTAATGATGGCCTCCAATTCTCTCTATAAGCTCAATAAGTTTGGCCATCGTTTGGGAACCAGATTTCTAAAATTCGTTAATGTTATTGAAGCATATATTGAGATTTATATTAGTGATCCAAAAGTAATATAATGACAATAAAACACGCTAATCATGGTTAAAAAAATAATTTTTTTTTTTCATTATAATAGTTTCCTAAGTAAATACAGGATTCCCTTAGAAAAAAATTCTTTGCATTGACGCCTCAACAGCGGCCATAACTTCGGTATCGTCTTCAAATTTCTAGTTAGGATGTGTTCATTGAGCCAAGGAAATAGGCAAAAGTCACTGGGAGCTAGATCTGGCGAATATGGCGCGTGTTTGAACAGTTTGAATCCCGTTTCTTGAATGGCAGCCATCGCAACTGCGGCTTTATGACCTGGAGCGTTGTTTGATGCAACAACACCAGCGATCCCGCGATCTTCATATTTAGTCTGCGTAGTAAGTTCCCGAAATAGTGGTTTCCCTTTCCTTCAGCGTCCCAAAAAACGTATGCCGTACTTGACACTTTTTTGGTGTCGGTGAGGAGGCTCGCTTCCATTCATTCATTTCAGTAATCGATTGTTGTTGTTTGGTTTCAAAATCAAAATGGTGGATCCAGGTCTCGTCCATGATCACGAAACTTAATGAAAACATTTTCTGATCTGCTTGGAACTTGTCACACTCGAAATGTTGACTCATTTTTTCTTTTGTTCGTCACGTAACATTCGGGTTATCCAACGCACAGAGACCTTTTTCATATGCAATTCGTTCGCAAGGATTCTATGAACGCTGCCATATGAGAACCCTGTGACCTCAGCCATAAGCTTTATGGTCACTCCTCGATCTGTCAACACAACATATTAATTTTTTCACGTTGTCTTCAGTGAGGGACGTGGATGGGCGTCCTTCGGGATGGTTATCTTCAGTGGATGTTCTGCCCAGGATACTTCTGTGGAATATAGAGGACCAGAGACTAACGTCTTCACCGAGTCGCTGTGTATCTCTTCCGTAGGCAGTTTTTTTTTCAAGCACAGGAACTTGATGACAGCTCTACTGTCGTATTCGAATGAATGTACCTGGGAATTATGGTCTATTTATATGAATTTGTAATGCTAACCTAGTGGGTATATAAGCAAGTAAAACCGCATAATAACCGATTATCATTAATTTCGGATCACTTCTCGTATATGTCCCACTCGATGTTATGATAGCCTCTAAGTTATAAGCGGTTTTTGTCACAGCGACTTTTGGTTCCGTATTCCGTGCAAAAATAAAAATCAGTTTGAATTGAATTGTAATTTTGAAATGACTCGAGACTAGAAAGTAAAAATATTGACTTTCGTTCTTTCGTTGAAGAAGGGCTAGTTTTTCGTAACATTAGACTAATATATTATGCTCTCATTTAATCATCATGCGACTGCTGAAAAAAAAAAACGTTTAGAAAAAAGCTCAGTGCAAATCAAATAGCAAAGAAGACGGACAGTGTATTACGAAGAATAAGCATGAAAGATCGCTTTAAAAGTTCTGTCCGTATAAGAAAAGAGCTGCATGACTTTCATCAAGTTGATCTAAGCGCCGAAACGATACGTCGAAGACTATGGCAGGTTTATATAGAAGACGAACAGCGAAAAATCATCTCTTAACTACAAAAATTAAAACAGCTCGTTTTGCGTAAACGAAAAAGTATGTACATACATATATTGGACGCAGGATGATTGATGATGTGTTATATAGTCCATATTAATTTGTTGTATATCGGCAATTTGCCATACGTTCGAGGCCGTATGATGTTAAAGGTTTAAGGATGAATGCATAATAAAGAGAGTGAAGTTTCTTCAAAGCAAACGGTTTGGAAATGCTTTTCTTTTTACGTTTTGGGCCTTTTGCACTTTGTTAATGGAACTATGAACGATCTATGAAAGATCTTAATAAGCAATTAATAATGGAGTATTTCGTAGCAGCCATTGAAGAGCGTCATTCCTACACTGGAAAAAGCATTTTTCAAAATGACTGCACCTTTTCACCAAGCAAAATGGATTAGTAAAACGTTATAAATTAGCTTAATGTCGACTTTATAATTAAAAAAAAAAAAAAATTTGATGCTCTCAAAATTTCCAGGCTACATTGTCCAGGCACATGCATTAAGTCTTTCAAAATGCAATATGATTCACTTGTTGATGAAAAATCTTACTTTCCGTAATTTTTGTAAAAGTTTCTAAATATCAACTAAATGCTATGGAATTTGTGTTTTACCTTCAAACCTGTTTCAGTTTATTTATATAATTTTATAATTAAATTCTACTATCTTGTCCATCATAAAAGGCGAGTTGAGTGAAGAGTATAGTTAATTTCACTTTTATGATAACCACGGAAAAGGCTGACATCATCGATTCGTGACCAAATACGTTTGCAATTCTCTTAATATTCTCAATCAAATGATGACACCAATGAGTTTGACATTAAACCTTTTTTCCATAACCATAAAGCGACACGCTAAAATGAGGAATATTAATAAAACAAGCCCACGAGTTTTGTATGTACTTAGGCCAAATTTATGAAACTACTTTTTTTTTGTGGCCGAGGGTTAACCATTTCAATTTCCCGGAATGATACTAATTATTCGTACATAGTTACATGCATTTCTCTATGTGAAAACTTAAACATCCGATAGTAACAAAACGTAAGCTTTCCACTATAAAGGCAAATAAGATTAAGGTTCTCTCGGCGCCCCGACGAATATATTACCTTCTTTCTATACATGAGTACATTGGACTGAAAGCATAAACATTGCACTAACTTCTACCCCAGAATGTACATATATATGGTGTATATTGAATGCAGAATTAAAGAAAAAAAAGCAGAGGAAGAGGGTGTGGCCAGCAAGGGAAAATAAAGGAAGCTGAACGACGTGCGGTAGACAGAATATTCTGGACGAAATAGTGCATTTTCGCTAGTCAAATAGGAGAGGATGGGTAAAATCTTAAATGATTTAATACTTCTTGTACATCTCCCTTTTTGGCTTTGTTTTTCTTCATTATGAAAAAGCTCTCTTGTAAACGAAGCGAAGTTCCAAAATATAATTGTACATTTATCATAATGAAAGATGTAATATGTGCGTATTTTTCGATAACTTGCTACCATTTTGAAGGTAATTCCACTATGCCTTTCTCATAGAAGCCTTCGTCTTTACTGATAAAAAACTGGGACAAACGTCTTTCACAAATCTCTCTTGAGGCCATGGATAGGAACAGGTCAGTCAGGTGTGTCAGGTTGGGATTGTAAGGTCGATGGATAATAACTTAAAAACCAAGCTCCCGGAACTTTTGGCGAGTCACTATCAATGTGTCTCTTTGTCCTGATAGAACACAATTCCTCCACAATCAGTCACCATCCGTTTCAGAAATGGGTCGATATTGTTGCGATTTAGCAGCGGTTTGCAGATGGAAATTTGGTCCGCGAAGTTTTTTTTTTTTTGGGTAGATTCGTTTGGCACTCATACATCGAGCTTCCTTTTGAAATTGTTCCACATGGGTGCATATATGTATGTATATGGTTCAAATTGGTTATCATGATGGTTTTTCGGCCAAAATTGGAGTCCTCTTCCAAACGCTCCGAGGCTTAGTCAGTGAATAAACGACATTGTATATGGTCATGAACTTTGAGCGTTTGGGTCAGTTGGATCTTGTCCGTACAGTGGGCCTGTACCGATGCAAAAGTCGATAAGTTACAGTCTGCGAAAGACCGAGTTCTTGAGCACGGCGAGAAATCAACTGCCTCGGGTTCTGCTGTACACTTTCATGGACTGCGTTCTTTTGACGGTCGAATGATGACTGATTGATACAATACCGCTCGTTTCAAATTTGGTCACCATTCGTTGAAGAGTCGTCTCTGAAGCGCCACCACGTCTACCGTAAGTGGGCGCGCAACGTTTGCATTCATTTTGATAATAAAGTTGTATCATTTGGACGTGCTTTTCAATCCTATAACTTGCTATGGTAATTTGGCATTAGTAACTGAATAATAAACAAGAGATTTGGCGGATGTCGCCAAAAACACATGGCTGCCACAGGTCGCTAAAATCTTGCCAATTCAAAAACCCTTTAGATGCTGCTCTAGCAAGGGCCCGTGACGCTTCCGCTCTGATAAAATGGATGTTTCGCAGCAGCCAACAGCAGGGCCATGATTGCCTATGGATGTCTGTTTCAATGTGAGAGCCAGCTATGGAAAGGCTTCGGGTGTTTGAGAGGCAACTTGTCTCGAGTTAGGACTTCCGAATCCGAGTGCATAAAAGTTTACCATAACGAGGTCTTTACAATAGGACTAGGATTTTACGGGTGGACAATTTGCTGATGAAACTGATATGCAACTACGTAGCAAGATCAATCGCTTCAGTCAGTAACCTGATTTCATTGACTTACAACCCCAGTTACTTGTACCACAAGAGAGTATGCCTTAACGGCTTTGTTCCTCTCGTATCTATTCTCTATTTGGATCAATGTAATCTGATCCAGGATACATCTTCCCAGGTAACTTAATTAATTTTTATGAATTTGAGATCAAGTTTGACTAACAAAGTACTATATGATTATAAGGCGGCAGTTGTGAGAAACATTTAAAAGTAATCTTAATGATTAATAAACTCGAAAACACATATTTTCGAATTGCTTGTAATTTAATAAAAAAATCACCCAAGACAATGTTATAAATAAGTAGAGCGCAATGCTATTTTCAGCAGATGTATATCGTTATATCATGTTCACTGCCACAAATAACATCACCAATAACCGAGTGTTTATCCTTACGAGTTGGTTGCGAAACTGAACACCATCTGATTATCTGGAAATAACCGAGTTTCTGACCGTAACTTATCTGACCCGCGCATGATGTTTATCAATAACAACTGAATGCTCTGATGTTAATCAAATGATATGTTATTACGATTTTAATTTAAAAAGGTCCAGATATATTGGACGGGAGGTCAATTGTTACGCCACGATCCCAAACGTAAACCTCTCTGTTGACTCTCTTAATTAAGCCCATCAAATGGTTCATTGTTTTTTCTTCCTTTTTTTATTGCGACTGACGCCAATTCATTGAGATGTTGAATGGTCAATCTGTTTCAGTTTTCTTCGATCTGCACGTTTTTCTGTACGATAGAGGGTCGTGTAGACCAATTGATGAAAAGATTTGTTGCAAGGAGCTGATGAAGGTGGAGATTGAATTTGGAATGGTGCTCGAGGCAGTTTATCAAAGGAGAGGTTATTAGAAAGGATTGTCAAGAATATTAATACAAAAATAACTTTATGCCGGCAATCAACCAAATATTAAACCCTGATATTAAAAAAACCAATGATCAAGGAGTCTGAGAAGTATGTACATAAATAGAAATTCGTCTACTATAGGGTCCACCAAATAACTTTTTTTTTTTTTTGAAAATGCTATAAAAAAAACTACTGAATATTTTTTCAAATTTCTTTTTTTATTTGAATCCTTCCGGTTAATAATGGAAAATAATTTCATTCAAATGGCTGCCTCGGCTGGCCATGCAGTAGCCTACACGATCGGTCCAATTTTTAAGCACATTATCGATTGTGTGCAGCTGTATTTCACCAATGGCTTCACGAATATTGTCCTTTAAAGCGTCAATTGTCTCTGGCTTGTCGGCGTAACACTTATCTTTGACGGCACCCCACAAATAATAGTCCAACGGTGTCAAATCGCAGCTCCGAGGTGGCCAAACGACATCAGCTCTGCGGCTGATAATGCAATCTTCAAAAACAGGGCGCAAAATATCGAGTGTAGCTTCGGCTGTGGTGCACGTAGCGCCTTCCTGTTGAAACCAAATGTTGCCAATATCCTCCTCTTCAATTTTTGTGAACAAAAATGGTTCAACATGGCCCGATAACGATCGCCATTGACTGCAACGGCCACTCCTTGCTCATTTTCGAAGAAAAATGGCCCAATTATGCCTCTGGACCAAAATCCGCACCAAACAGTGGCTCGTTTTGGGTGCACCGGCTTTTCAATGTATGCGTGCGGGTTTTCTGTGCCCCAAATGCGACAATTTTGCTTGTTTACATACCCGCCAAGATCATCTGAATGATGAGCTTCATCTGAAAAGATGATTTTTTTTTGGCAAAATCGGCATCTTCTGTAAGTCGATCGCAGGCCCACTTAGCGAAGCGTTGTTCAAGCGTATACACAACCATATTCGCTTAGCGGAAGGATAAAACTAATTATCTGTCAAATCAGACATGAGCTAAGTGTTACCATTCACGAAATAAGCACTACTTGAAAAAAAAAAACGTTAGATGGCGGACCCTTTATTTATTGCAAAACTCCGGAACCATGGTGAAAGAGATACATATGTACCTCTGTTCGTTGCGATTCGCCAGATAACAGAAAGAAATCGTCCTAGTTTTATGCTAGGGCGATTACAAAGGTTCAAAACTAACTTGAACTTTCAAGAACATTCTCAGAGGTCAACACACTCCCCCAGAAAGCTGCTGCCTTAAAATCAAGGCAAAAATGTTTTTTTCTTATGAAAAAATTCAATGCGCAGCAAGGAAAACCTTCCAACATAAAAACCACAAATTTACATTTTACATTGTGACCTGCAATAATAGAACGAAAAATATCCCAGTGAACAAGTCTCTAGCCACATGACCAACCAGCCACATGACAAGTATGACACCGTAGGCGACAGGCAACGTTATGTTTCGTCCCAGCAGGTGTTACCAAGCTGCTATGTAAGTCTGTATTTAAAACATTAAGACGGTTCTAACCTCGACAGAAATGAACGGGACCTGGTCAAATATCGGGGAAGATACTAAAACATCAAGCAATGAATTTTCTTATATCTAAGTTACTGATTTAGTCCAATCTTTACCCCACCGTAAGCCAGATTTGACCACTACTTTTAATTATTTTCTTTGTTTCTCATTTCAAAAAACCTACCAATAAAAGAAAACAAGGAAAAAAAATAAAAAATGGAAGATTTTTGGGTTCTATGCTATCCATCGTAAAAAGCCATTTTCAACTTTCTTTAAGAACAGGCTAGGTACATTCAAAATTCTTAAGTCGTAGGTAGTACATTAAGTAGCTTAGGTTTGAAGAGTTTTGAGTGAAGTTGATATTTTAACGGAAGCCTTATTATCAAGCTACTCGTATATATGTTTGACCCTCTAAGAGTAGAAGAATAACCACGTAAGAGCAAATCTATCCTTTTTACCTACACTTCTAACAATATGCCTTCGGATTTAAACGATGGGCTTAAGCGTGTTAAAATAAGCTCATCCCCAGCCGGAAATGCCATACTGCAGTTTTGAGTGTAAAAGGCAGTTTTGCCTTTTAAACAATTCGGCAAGAAGTATTGGAGACATAATGAAATCTGCCAAGCTTGAGAAATCCACTCAAGCCCTACTTAAACACAAAACAAAGCAATTGGTCTGCATGTCCTAGAGAAAGAGGATTACTCAATCGTCAAGAGTTTTAAACAAATCAGTCCATGGTAATATCCTTATCCAAAGTTGCTCTTCGAATGCATCCTCCGTCGGAGATGCAACTGTGATCGATGACTGGTGCACGAGCAATGGGCTGTCGGTTAATCTTCTTAAGACTGATCTCGTTCTCTTCACGAGAAGGAGGAACAATACTGGCATTACACAGCTGGTGCTAAAAGATAGTCCCATCCCGATATCCAAGGGAGCTAAGTACCTGGGAGTCATAGAGTTATAGAGCAAGCTTCTTTGGTCGAAGAATGTTGAGTTACCAAAGCGTTATCATCTTTTAGGTAATGCAAGGTGCTTTTCGTAATACATGATGGAACAGGCTAACCCGTCGTGGCCTCTTTCACCAAATTCCAAGTGAGGTTTATCAGCACGCCGGGCGCTGCTCGACATAGATGCTATGTTGAATCTTCCACCCCTTGACATAGTTATCAATGTATGCCTACTGAAACCCATGTCTGGCCTCAAGAGTAATGGTTTTTGTTACAATTCGCACTGGAGTGACAGTGTACTTGCGCGGGAAATATCCTACGATCCCTGTCTCATGGATATGCTCTTCGACGCAATGACACCTCCCATCCTATTAGGATAACTTCACAGTCAAATTTCCATGGCGTCAGGACTTGCTTTGGGCAGATACTCAACCTGGAAAGGACTGTCTTCGCATTTTCTGAGTTTTCGCTGGAGTTTTCTTTAAACACGAAAACGTCCCACTGCACTTTTCGTTTGGAAAGTATGCGGGAAAAAGCATATACGTCCGCAGTGACAGCCAAACTGCATTCAAAGCTGTGTCCAACCTTTTAACTAGTTCCAAATGCATTAACTCAAGACCTTATTGAACAAAGTGGGAAGATTAAATTCACTAAGGTTTGTATGGGTCCCAGGTCCCTTTGGGATCCCAGGAAATGAGATCTCTGATGAACGCGCTAAAAGGGGCTCAGAGGAGAGTTTCTTAGGACCTGAACCCGCTTTAGGTCTACCTGCTTCCATGGTCAAATTCGGGTTGACCATGGGTCTTTGATGGCCACAGTCGCAGGTGGAGGGAATATTCAGGATGTAGAATGACAATGAGCTTGTACGCCCTGATGTCTGCGAGAAATCCACGACACTCTTCTTGTCCTTAAGGAGAATTGATTGCAGAAGACTTGCGGGCGTCATTACGGGCTATTACACTTTTGCTAAGCATCTCTGCGTGCTTGGCATCATTGAGACGCCCACCTATGCTGCATCTTGCGAGGAGGACACTTTCTCTGCGACCGTCCTGCCTTCGCTTGCGCACCCTTGGGGAAAACATGGTGTGTGCTGAACTCTTAACTCTACATCCTTGAAGCTCCTCCTCACTTTTCTTCGGACAAAGAGGTAGCCTGGTAGTACAATGAACAATACATATGTACATATGTATATGGTCACTGACCGCATTGGATCGATCCAAACCAAATAAAAGGACGCATAAGTCTCGTTCTCGATAACCAAACAAATTGAAAACAAAGAATTGGAGGCATTACTCGATAAAGATCCGAATCAAATGCAAACTGAGTTTGCAGATTCATTGGGAGAAATTCAGCAAGCAATTTCTATTTGGTCGAAATCCATGGGAATGATTCAGTAGCAAGCCAATTGGGTTCTTCGTGAATTTATACCGAGATGTTGAAAGGAGATTTTTCAATTGTGGGCAGCTGATTCAAGGGCAGATAATAAAGAATTTTTATATCGGATGGTGTCTGGGGATGAGAAATGGACTTTCTACGATAATCCCAAGAAGAAAAAAAATAAGCGTGGTTAATCGTTAACATCGACCTCAACCCAAATTTGAGTTCGAGAGTGATGCTGTTTATCTGATGAGACCAAAAGGGTGTTGCGAGCTGCTACAACCTGGCGAATATATTACGGGCGATAGATATAGGCTACAACTGCCTCGTTTGACCCGTGCATTATGAGGAAAACGGCCGTCACATGAACAAAGACGTGACAAAGTTTACCGGACCGAAAAAATGTTTACTCTCGATAGATTTCGGGTCTTTGAAAATAAGATCAATTAATAGTGGAAAACAGGATGAAGGAACATGGTAATGGAGAAAATTACATAATCAAGAACTCGAGGCACTACATTCGGCCTCAAGAATTGTTCGATAATAAATTTGCGAAAACTAAGATTGACAGGACATGTAGAACGAATGGACAGTGGACGAATAGTCAAAAGAATGAGTGGGAAACCTATAGGAAAAAAACCACCAGAACCATCAGACAATATAAGTATGAACCTAGACGAGATGGAACAGAATAGCGAAACGTGGAAAAAAGACGAGGGGGTGTCAACGAGGGTCTGAACTTCCACGTTCCAAATGGCCGGTAATAATAATAAATAAGATGCAAATAGGAGCTCATAAAGTGAGTTCAGAGTATATAAAATATTTTTTCATGTTTCATACAAGATCGCCTAGGATTAGTAGTTTCTTAGAATAACTGTACTCCATACATACTATAGGTATATATGTATATACTACTATTAGATCGTTGTCTAATAATCTAATCTCACCATTGACGCATTTTCGTGCTAAAACACCCCAATAAAATGTACCTTTTAACTGGGCTAATCACATTTTTTTATTAAAAAACAAAGGAAAATAACAACGGAAACGAGTAAGCAATGTCTTAATATCAGATTCTTCTATCTTCGGATTTTTTTAAAAAACAAAATTAGCCGAAAACCGCCTTAGCCCCCGATCACATTGAGTTGTGCGAAGCCAGATTTTAATATCAGTTATAATAGGTCACGATCGGCTATTTGCAAGTATGAATCGAGAGACAAACCATATCCATAGCAATCGAAACGTTTCCTTCAAGGACACAAGCAGCGATTTTATTTTTTTGAAACTAATCACAATTGATGTCCATAGAGCATTTCGTTGTTTTTCGAATAGAATGATGTCGCCAAGGTCGCTTGTTCTATTTTTGTTCTTTACTCTTGAAATCTAATGGTCACCAAACACGACCGAACGAGGCAGACAAATGGATTTCGTCTAGGTATTGAAGTATATTTAATAAAAACGAATGAAATTCGCCATCGACATAGTTTTCAGACTAAAGCTTAAGCCGTAGGCATGCTACAGTAGTAGTCAGCAGTACAACAAACCTGAGTCATTGAGCCAAAGGTCTATTCAGTAGTAAACAATTATTCGAATGAATTTGAATAAGTACAAGTAAGACTCACCTATCTCGCAATGGCATTACTGTCGACACTTTCATTGGTATCTTTACACTGTCAGAGTCACTGCTCTCCGACAATCTATCAGAACTTTTACCAATTGGTCGCTTGACCTTCCTTTTCTCTGGCGGAACGGCTATCAAGTGTTTACCCATATTTTCAATTTCACTAAAATGCCCATCGCCCTCGCCATCGGCTTCAGCCGATAATTCAAGCGAGCACGATGCCATTCCATCACTGCCGGCTGCCAATCCGCCACCCAATCCAGACAATACGCCAATAGCTCCTCCCGACGATGAGGAATTGCTGCCATTATGCAATGCGCCAATTGTAGCTCCAAGTTTAGTATCCCGGTGTGTGCCATCTAATGAAATATTCGATAAAAACGAGATCGCAGCCAATCTGCGCCTGTATCTCGTCTTATTGTGAGAACTTGCCATTAGGCAGTGAGTAATGGAGATAAACTGACTTCTCTATAATCAAATGACTTTTATTGTTGTTGATATTGTTTTTTCACACTACTGTCTTCCCGGTTGGGATCGTATCCCAATCGTCTTCGGGCAAATGGAAACTCTTCTCTTGCTACTTGCTTGTCTTTTCTTAAAAAAAAAAAAAATCTTGCTTCCGTTCGGTCTTATGTGCCTTCTAGTGGTGGGCTGAACAATTAGTCGTAGTGGTCACTGGTCGGGTGGTGTGTGATTAAAAATCGCGAACGATAATTTCACCCCAATAATATTGATAAAGTACGCTTGGCAAGGCAATATAAAAACCGTTCAATAGTGCTTGCTTGGATGCTTTATATCACAAAAACTCTATAGTTTTGGACATGACCATATTCAAACGTTTATAAGTCATCTTGAAGCTGCAATTTTACACTTTTTTTTCACACGAAATATAAAAAATAAAATGAAAACAAAAACGAACGAACAAAACACTTAAGACGGAGGCAAATCACGATTTTTTCTTCTTTTTTTTTTTCTATTGACAGTTTGGTTTGTTGCAGCTCTATTCCGGGCAGGTAGTCGGGCGGCGATTTTCTTTTAGGTGGTTGGGTAATTCTCCTTTGGGGGAAAATGGCAAAAATTTTCTTCTAGAAAAGGCAGTGACTCCTTGCGACTCGATATTGTGGTAGTACTGCTGCTTGTTGTTGTTGCTGCTACTTGCCCGTGTGTTGTATTCGACCGTAAAACTTACAACTGTCGACGAGTCGAGTGCGAATTTATGCCGAAGCGTTTATGATGATTTCAAACGAATCATTTTTGCAAGAGAATTTTTTTTTTTTTTTTTCTTGACTTATTGTTGCTAGCTGCGTTTTGTGTGGTTAGAATTGGAAATTGACTTTTAGCGACTAGACGACGAGGGAATATGTACGATACGATGTGTAATCGAAAGCGAACGATGTGATAGAGTGAAAAATTTCCGCTCGAGTTTTACTAAATATGTGGAAGTGGTAGTGGCCTATGAGATTCGAAGGCAGTTAAGTGTGCGGAGGGGAATTGGTTTTTGGATTGTGGATGGTATTACGTTAGTTGGACCAATGAAAAAAGTAAACAACATTTTTTTCACGTGGACTTTTGCCCTATGTGGAATGTAAGTGGAAGGCAAACATCACTCAGGTGTTTTGAATAAATTGGAAAAAAAGTTCTATTTCGTTGAATGATGTGGACCAATGTAGCGTTGGCGTGAAAAAATACGGATTTCAGTTCTATGTATTTTTAGACAGGTATTTTTTATGTGGAACGTGAGTTGGAGTGGGGCGGAGAATATGTTCACAAAGTGCCTCTATAGTTTGGCAGTTGATTTAAGGTAAAATGAAAAATACAAATAAACTTTTTGTTTGAGTTGATGTAATTAGATAAAGATAAACGGCCATATGTCAAACATAATACATAAAAAAATGTTTTTCGAAATGTAACTGATTACATATTGAACATTATTGTATTTGTTAGCATTTGTTTAGATAAATCCATATTAATGGTAAGTTCCTCTTGAAATTGTAAGGTTTTATTCTTGCTAGTAATAAACGTAACACAACGCTATAAGGCTTTTACCAACTGAAAAATCAGTAGGGGATCCATCATGTTATTTTATATGAACCACGCCATATGAAACGTTTCGCCAAGACTTTGCCCACATGAAAATGGTAAGTTTCTGAAAGGGTTTTCATAGACATCTACTACATATATATTTATGTATGTATATACTTTAAGGGACTTTGTTTGTTCATTGGCTGAAGAATCTTCTTTTAATTTTCTCTTTGTTCTTCCCTTTTTGCCATCGGTCATCGAAGTAGTCACGCCAATAAAACACTTTTTTTTTTCTTTTTTCTGACGTAAACACTTTAGTTTTGCGGCTGTACCAACAGCTGTTTACTAAAAGGTCAACACATTAACTATTGGGCCACTGTGCCCCGAAATACCATGTATGATCCTTCGGGCGGCATTAGGAATGATCCTAATCCGAACATCCGTTGTCATTGTGGTTGGGCTTAAGATAATTTATCGTACCGCACCGAGCACTGTCTTGTTCTTCTTCTTCTTAAATGGCAATATATTTTGGGATCTCCATCCTCCAGAGTAGAACTCGTTTTTCTGGACTAGCGGTGAGGTCCTTAGTAAATTAATTTGATTGCTGATTTTTGTTGATCATCATTACCGTCATTATACGAGGTTTGTTAAAAAAATAAGGTGACTTTTTGCATTTTGCGAGCTACATTCGATTTCGGATTAATTTATTTTATTATGTTGGCACACATGTTGTCATATTTAGTTTGTATTTCACATATATGTATAAAGGTTAGAGGTGTTTGGTTTTTATGCTATTGAAAAAAATGAATAAAGGATATGTAATAAATTTCAGTGCTTGAAATGTTGACTGTGGCACTTGGCGAGCTCTGAGCAAAAATAAATAAATGTTTAAAGTGGTACAAGCTCATCAGAGAAAGCCAAGATGTTAATGGCGATGTCCGCTGTGGCCGTTCCAGCATGTCAACAACGGATGAAAACGTTCTTCAGTGAATAAAGTTGTTTTAGAATCATCGAATCACTATCAGAGAATTCGATGAGGATATTGACATATCGGTTGACTCATGCGTTGCATTTTTAGAAAATGCATGCTGTAAGAAAAGTCAAATCTTTGCCCGTGTGTAGCACCTCGAGTTCTTGACGGATTTCTGTGATTTTTTAACTGGATTAAAATATGTAAAATTTCGCTCGTCATGACGAAGCCCAAATTTTTTTGATTGACATAAAAATTCTCAATGTAAAGTTTTATTTATTTTTTATTTATTTGACATATAGTTTATCAAATAGACAGGATTGGTAGGTTAACGTCCATAGAGAGGGATTTTCAAAAGTTGTGGCTCGAATAGCAAGATATTATAGCGAGTGAATGTTATTGATATACACTTTCATAATCTGTACTAAAAATTACTGTACCTTCCCTGCCATTTCTGATATCCGCGGTCAAAGACGAGCATATTGACATATCTAACAGATGACCTTCTCTATGTAAGATTGTGTATCAAACTTATCATGCCCTTAATTGTTGCTGAGCAGTGGCTTAATTGTTGCCAACCAAGGCCTTAATTGTTGCTGGGCAGTGGTTTAATTGTTGCCAACCTTGGCCTTAATTGTTGCTGAGCAGTGGCTTAATTGTTGCCAATGAATGCCTTAATTGTTGCTAAGCAGTGGCTTAATTGTTGCCAACCATGGCCTTAATTGTTGCTGAGCTTGATTGTTGCCAACCATAGCCTTAATTTTTGCTGAGCAGTGGCTTAATTGTGGCCTTGCATTTGCGCGCGACCATTTTGGCGCTAAAACAATCGTTCCGTTTTGATTCCAATTAATTGCTCAGTATTAAATAATGGATTTAAACGAATATCAATTTAGCTTTGCATTAACAGGCAAATGGTCTGGAACTCCACAATGCCAATTAATAAATAAGTTTCATACAAGCTTAAAAAGTAAGTTTTGTCGGCCAGAAATGCATGCGTTTATTCTAATAAATTGAACTCTAGAAATAAAAATTGCTGAACAACTTAAAGGTCTTCCGATTATAAAAGTTGGTAAGGTCGCAATATTCCAAGGTGACGTGTACACCCAAAAAATAAAGTGGCAACGCAGTTACAAGCCCAAAGATGCAAGGCGGCATATCCAAACCTTCTTCCAACACTATCATGGAATCGATTTGTTTGTGCCAGTAACTTCGTTAGTTCGGGCCAATGTGCGGATCTCCTCTTTATTTTGGCTACCATCAAATAGTTTTGATCGTCCGTAAAGTTGGAAAACATTATGAAGTTCGAATGTTTGATCCGAATCCCGCAACAGTTCCTAAAATCAATTGCCGGTATGAAGAAAGTTGAAATTTTGTGGGGCAACAATCAGGTTGATAAATGTCTCCAATTATCATACGAATTTATCATCAACAGCATGCAAATGCAAAATAGTATATTTGATGTACCTGGTAATTTCACAGCCAATGTTTGAAGAAAAAGTTCATTAAAAATTTTATTTACTAGCTCCGCTCTGCCGCTGCGTAGCGACACGACACGCAACTGCGGCGACCTAGTATATTTTGAACATGAAACGTGTGCCAGTGAAATTTCTTTCAAAATTGCTAAATTTTGACCAAAAGAACCGTCGCATGAACATCCCTCAGGAGCTGTTGAATGACGTGAATGACGATCCAGATTTGCTGAAAAGGGTCAACATTGGTAACAAAACATGGGTATATGGGTATGACTTCGAAACCAAAGCCGAATCATCCCAATGGAAGAGCCCAGTAGAGCCAAGACCGGAAAAAGCACCACAAGTTCGGTTAAATGTGAAAATTTTGCTTAGTATTTTCTTCAATTACAACGGCATGGTTCATCATGACTCCTTGTAAGAAAGTTGTGCGTTTTAGCTTTAGCCCCAGCCACCGTATAACCGGAGTTGGCCTCAAGTATATGTTGATTGTTATTATTATTACTGGCTATTTGGAACTCGGAAATTCAGAGCCTCGTTGACAACCCTTCTCCAAGCCTTCCTTTCATGAGGCTCTTCCTTTCATGATTCGCTGTTCTGTTCTATCTCTACTAGGTCCATCCCTTTCATTCCACTCTTTGGATCACTCCTAGTCGGTCAGTGACCCTCTATTGGTTTTCCTTCATTCACTTCTAAGCTTATTTGATATCCTGAAATTATTAGATTTTCTACATTTCTCTTAAATGTTTCCTCACTATCTCCCAGCAGGTCCAGATCGACGGCGTAAGTTAGAATGGATGGGATCTCATTAAAGGTTATTTCTCTCTCATATTTTTGAACGAATTCGAATTCCAGCACCAAATTAAAAAGAACTGGTGAAATGGCCGTATCTGGAATATTTGCTAATTTAAATTGCCCTTTGTTTCCTTTAAGGCATACTTATGTATATCAGTTTTTTTGAGAAAAAAAACTTAATGTCACCTTATTTCTTGAACACATCTCGTATAGTCTGCAGAAGTGGTAACATCAATTGCAAGCAGTCTATTTTCTCGCCTTAAAGTTCCGACACGTTCGTGTTACTCCCTGGTAATGATATCATACCACTAGATATATTCTCTCAATCGTTTACACCATTTCGGTGCTGTGATCTGTTATTGTGCTCTTCTAGATGGCATATAGAACCTCATCACATCAGGCGTTATAATAACATTTTGATGATTGATCGGGGTCCTCACTCTAAATATGCAAACTGTTTTTTTAGAAGTATATAGATTCAATATAAAATAAAACATTTAAAGCTAATGTTAACGTCCATGATATTAACTTTATTAAATAGCTTTTATGACATTACGCCTAAATATGATTTCGGTTATATGCGCACCATGGCTAGCTTCAATAATCGTGAATAGCAATCGTGAAGTCCAATTTTCGGCAACTTTATCGAGCAACTTTGACCGTATATCAGCAATAACACGGCGAATGTTGACTTCAAAATCGTCCCACTTCTGTGGTTTATCGGCATAGACTAGTGACTTCACATACCTCCAAAGAAAGTAATCTAAAGGTGTGAGATCACAAGATCTTGGAGACCAAAAAAACCCGAATGTATGCGTTCAGCAAATGTTTCCCGCAATAAATTGATGGTGTCACGCGCCGCGTAGCATATTGCGTCATCTTGTTGAAACCAATGCTTTCACACGTCAATGTCATTCAACTGAGGAACGAAGAAGTCAGAAATCATGTTTATATAGCGCTCTTCAATGACGGCAACATTCTGGCCGGCATCGTATTTAAAGGAATATAGGCCGGTGGAATCATCAATGGACTCACCAAACAGTGAGTTTTATAGGTTGTAAGGGCGTCTCGACTAAGGCTTCTGGGTTTTCTCCACTCCCAATTCGGCAACATATTCGTTTACATATCTATTTAACCAAAAACGAGAACAAAATTTTATGTTGAAAATGAGTATAAAACTAAATAATTTTTTCGGCAGATCCATCGAACCCGCGTATAATGGTCACGCGGTTTCAACTCTTGCACAAACAGGATCTTTAAGCCAAGATCTTTCCGAAAAATCTTCCACAAAGTGGATGGGTATAGCTCCAATTGCTCGGCAACAACTCCTTCTGTTCACACCGTTTGTCGTCTTTGGTATGAGTACTATCCACTATAGTGTACGTGGTGCGAAAACGATTCATCGTGTTCCGAATAACGTGCTTAGATGGTCGATTACGTCGACCATAAAATGGACGTAGCCCATGATAAGTTTGGCGAACTGAATCATGGTTTTCAAAATAAGTTTGCACAATTTGCATGCTTTAATCTATTTATCGTAAAATAGCAAAAGGTACTAAATACAAATCAACTTTAAACTGTGAAATTGACAATTTGTAGAAACGATGCTGCCAGTTCAAAAGCCAAACCTCTAAAAAAATTATCCTCTAGTTTTGAGGTTTTTGAGAACTAGTTCTACGATGGAACACAAGACGAAGAAACAGGCGAATGGAGGAAAGTACATAATCACGAACTCTGTCTGAGTAATTAATTTTCGAAGACTAAGATGGGCAGAATACGTGGAACGAATGGACAGTGGACGGAAAGTAAAATTCATGACAGGGGCGAAATTCAGTCTCTGAATTTCCGAGCGCTAAATGGCCGGTAATACGAGTAATAGTAATTATCTGTTGCTCTCACCCATTTTGGCATGCATTCTTTCGAAGATACTTGCAGGAACGGCTTTTTGAATGGTCTTGCTCCAGGTAGCTTATAACCTTAAAGGTATTCAGTTCTTACTTGGAAAGTCTAAAATAAATGTGCGCAGTTGAATTCCTTTATCAATGCAAGCTGACTTAAGTAGTAGCGAAAATAGTTCTCTGTCGGACTGTTCATACTGTACATGTAGCAGATTGTTATGAATCTTTACGACAAAAGAATTTTGTGGTTAATATGATAAATAAGAAAAATATTTTTTAAACATTTTTAATTATTTTGTTTTTCATCCACATGCATTTTAGTACTGTTTCGGACGTTAAAAAGCGCCATCTGTACGAGATATGTCACAGACATATATGTCATTCGTACAGTTTGAGAGTTGTTACTTATGTCAATATGACAGACATATTCTTGTCTCTAATAACAAACGTTGTGTTGTGGAGCCTTCGAAAAAATCAGGAAATATGGCAATAACAACCGAACCGATGCAAGTGGACATTGAGTTTGTAAGCGCAAAGTTACTCCATTTTAATTGCAATAAAATATGAACGTTTTTTCAGCCAGAAGAAGACGTTCCGTACGAGGAAGAAATCCTTCGCAATGCATACTCCGTCAAACACTGGCTGCGCTACATCGACCACAAATCGAAGGCAGCTAACTTCGGCGTCAACATAGTTTACGAACGAGCACTCAAGGAGCTGCCGGGATCTTACAAGATTTGGTACAATTACCTAAGGGCCAGAAGGAAGCAGGTCCGTGGACGATGTGTCACTGATCCGCTGTATGAAGAAGTTAACAATTGCTTCGAACGTGCCCTTGTTTTCATGCACAAAATGCCGCGAATCTGGATGGACTATGGAACCTTCATGACCAATCAGTGTAAAATTACGCGGACACGTCATGTGTTTGACAGAGCACTACGGGCTCTACCTATAACCCAGCACCATCGTATATGGCCGTTGTATCTGAAATTCTTGAAACGATTTGACATCCCCGAGACAGCGGTGAGAGTCTATCGGCGTTATCTTAAACTATGTCCCGATGACGCCGAGGAGTACATTGAGTACCTGACGGACGTGGGAAAGTTGGACGAAGCTGCCCAGCAATTAGCTACAGTCGTGGACAATGAGAACTTTATTTCGAAGCATGGCAAATCAAATCATCAATTGTGGAATGAGCTTTGTGAGTTGATATCGAAAAATCCGGATAAGGTGCATTCCCTCAATGTCGACGCTATCATTCGTGGTGGTTTAAGGAGGTATACCGATCAACTGGGACATTTATGGAACTCACTGGCTGACTACTATGTTCGTAGTGGTCTATTCGACCGTGCTAGGGACATATACGAGGAAGCAATCCAAACAGTCACCACAGTTCGTGACTTCACCCAGGTCTTCGACGAGTATGCTCAGTTCGAGGAAGTGAGTCTGAGCAAACGCATGGAAATGGTTGCCAACGATCCGGACGCCACTGAGGAAGATGACATCGACATAGAGCTGCGACTGGCTCGCTTTGAATACTTAATGGAGCGCCGTTTGCTACTCCTTAACAGCGTTTTACTCAGACAAAACCCACATAATGTGGCTGAGTGGCATAAACGAGTTAAGCTTTATGAATCGAAACCTCATGAGATAATCAACACATATACCGAAGCCGTGCAGACGGTCCAACCGAAGCTGGCAGTTGGCAAGCTCTACACGCTGTGGGTGGAGTTTGCGAAGTTCTACGAGAACAATGGGCAGATCGAGGATGCGCGCGTTGTCTTCGAAAAAGCCACCCAAGTCGAATTCGTAAAGGTGGACGAACTGGCTTCGGTTTGGTGCGAATGGGCGGAAATGGAGATCCGTCAAGAGAACTTTGAATACGCGTTAAAATTAATGCAGAAAGCAACTGTTATGCCGCAACGGAAGGTGGCCTATCACGATGAATCCGAAACTGTTCAAATGCGTCTGTACAAATCACTGAAGGTCTGGTCGATGTATGCCGATTTGGAGGAGAGCTTTGGATCATTTAAAACCTGCAAAGCAGTCTATGACCGTATAATCGATTTGAAGATTTGCACTCCACAGATCATCATCAATTACGGGCTATTCCTTGAAGAACACAACTACTTCGAGGAAGCATTCAGAGCGTACGAGAAAGGAATCGCCCTGTTCAAATGGCCCAATGTTTACGATATCTGGAACTCGTATCTAACTAAGTTCCTTAAGAGATACGGAGGATCCAAGCTGGAGCGGTCGCGAGATCTCTTCGAACAATGTTTGGAGAATTGTCCCCCAGAATTAGCAAAATACTTTTATCTCCTCTACGCTAAACTGGAAGAGGATCATGGCTTGGCTCGTCATGCAATGGCAGTGTACGACCGTGCGACAACTGCAGTTAAGCCCGAAGAAATGTTCGACATGTATAACATCTTCATCAAGAAAGCTGCTGAGATTTACGGTCTTCCTAGAACCCGGGAAATTTATGAAAAAGCAATCGAAGCTCTTCCTGCGGATAGAATGCGGGATATGTGCATACGTTTCGCCGAAATGGAGACCAAACTCGGAGAAATCGATCGAGCACGAGCTATTTACGCACATTGCAGTCAAGTATGCGATCCCCGAATTACTGCCGACTTCTGGCAGACATGGAAAGAGTTCGAAGTCCGTCATGGTAATGAGGACACCATGCGCGAGATGTTACGAATCAAGCGTTCAGTACAAGCTACCTACAACACTCAAGTCAATATGATGGCAGCACAGATGGTTACCTCCGGAGCTGTTGTGGATCCGTCGGTCAAAGATGGAATGCGCCTACTAGAAGCCAAGGCAACTGAAATGGTTAAGCAACAACAACAAAATGAACGAATTGCAGCTGCTCTTAAGCCACAGAACACGAATATCATGTTTGTACGAGGTGAAACCCAGGGCACGGGTGATAAAGATCGCGTGGTAAATCCAGATGAAATTGATATTGGAGAAAGCGATGAGGAGGATGAGGATAACGAAAGTTGTGGCGAAAATGGTGAAAATGAACCGACACAAGATGATGATGTTATGAAGAAAGTGCGTATAGAAAAGCAGGCCATTCCAGCGAAGGTATTTGGTGGACTAAAGCCTATCGAAGATGATGAAGATGAGTCGTAAAATGGGCTTCATGTAAAGTTTCTTCTAATAAAAATGTATTTGTTCCAATTATTTTTTGTTTTGTTTGCTTTGGTTAATGAATAGATGTGTTCCCTGTCCTAACCGCTGTTTGAATTTATTATTTTCAATTCCTGTTTGTGGGGATGACCAGCCCAATGGACTTGGAATTCAAATATTTGACACGATTGCATGAATTTGAGGCCGACTCAAGTAATCAGGCCGACTTGCAGTTTTTAATTGCGAAGTAGTGATAGTTTTGCGTGCCTTTTCTGCGGGAAGTTTTGGAAGTCTGAAATGATGGCTGAAGGTTGAAAAGTTTAAAATATGTTCAAACTGGTTGATGGTTAGCAGTTGGGGATCGTCATGTACTATTTCGAATGACGCGTGGAGGATCAAGAATTTGCTAAGGCCGTCCCAAGTTCGATGTAACTATTGTAAGTAGTTCCCGTTTTATCCTACATCCAACCATTTTTAATCTTTTAGATCACTTCAGAACATTTCTTTAGCTGCTCAGCTCTCGACTTTCTCTCAACCCGTTCAGATCTTCTCTCTGTATTCTGTCCTTGTAAATGAGATATTCTCTTATTTTCAAACCTTCTATCAACATTCCTCTTGGGCTTAACCCGATCTTTGCGCACGCGTAATTGCCAATACTCCTTCGAAAGAAGTTTCCGAAGAACCGTGTTTTCTAGTGATCTTCGCCAAAGTTACTTATCAGACTGTGACCCTTGTAGGGTCTGAGCCTGAACGAGAACCTGTTTCAACTCATATCGGTCCCGAGCACTCTGCTTCCAATTGGAGAGTCTAAGTTTCCTGATGTCTGCGATCATCATATGGTTCGGTGTTTCTTGCCTTCTCAAACCAGGTGGCTGGGATTCGAAGACTCTCTTTACTGCAACGCGTTCATTCATGCGCTTGTTGTGACGGAGCCAATGTAGTTGACGGATTTATGTACGTCGTCCACATCATTATACAGCTCGTAGAGTTTACGGTTGTGCGGTCTTCATCGCAGATAGGACCATACATACACATACTCATAAAAGTATCCGTACGCAGTTGATTTTTTACATTTTTCTTAAATAATGAGCAAAAGTTGCAATTCTTTTTGATAATATTATTTATTTACTTAAAAAAAATAACAAAATAACTAAATAAAACTTATTTCATAAAGAAATTTAAAAAAAAAACACACAGTTTTTCATATTTTTGGCGTTGGCGATCTCACAAAAGTATACATGCGTTCGATTACGGATAAATTTACCGTTACATTTCCAATTAATTGCGTTCTTCTTTGTTTGTCCCGTATTCAGTCATCGTATTTCTGTGCCAGAGAACGCTGCATTTGTAAAAATCGGGAACAAAATGCCTAAGTCAAAGGAAATTTCTTTGGAAGTCCGAAAAATTGTGGTAAAGTTGAAAAATGAAAGAAACTCTCTTGGAAAAATTGCGGAAACTTTGAATTTACCGAAATCAACGGTACAAACAATTATAAAGGGTCCGCCATCTAACGTTTTTTTTTTTCAAGTAGTGCTTATTTCGTGAATGGTAACACTTAGCTCATGTCTGATTTGACAGATAATTAGTTTTATCCTTCCGCTGAACGAATATGGTTGTGTATACGCTTGAACAACGCTTCGCTAAGTGGGCCTGCGATCGACTTACAGAAGATGCCGATTTTGCCAAAAAAATCATCTTTTCAGATGAAGCTTCTTTTGATCTTGGCGGGTATGTAAACAAGCAAAATTTTCGCATTTGGGGCGCAGAAAACCCGCACGCATACATTGAAAAGCCGGTGCACCCAAAACGAGCCACTGTTTGGTGCGGATTTTGGCCCAGAGGCATAATTGGGCCATTTTTCTTCGAAAATGAGCAAGGAGTGGCCGTTACAGTCAATGGCGATCGTTATCGGGCCATGTTGAACGAATTTTTATTCACAAAAATTGAAGAGGAGGATATTGGCAACATTTGGTTTCAACAGGACGGCGCTACGTGCCACACAGCCGAAGCTACACTCGATGTTTTGCCCCCTGTTTTTGAAGATCGCATTATCAGCCGCAGAGCTGATGTCGTTTGGCCACCTCGGAGCTGCGATTTGACACCGTTGGACTATTATTTGTGGGGTGCCGTCAAAGATAAGTGTTACGCCGACAAGCCAGAGACAATTGACGCTTTAAAGGACAATATTCGTGAAGCCATTGGTGAAATACAGCTGCATACAATCGATAATGTGCTTATAAATTGGACCGATCGTGTAGGCTACTGCATGGCCAGCCGAGGCAGCCATTTGAATGAAATTATTTTCCATTATTAACCGGAAGGATTGTACTTTCAAATAAAAAAAGAAATTTGAGAAAATATTCAGTAGTTTTTTTTATAGCATTTTCAAGAAAAAAAAAGTTATTTGGCGGACCCTATAAAAAACTTCAATGACAGTGGAACCTTTGAAAATAAGCCACGATCAGGCCGACCCCGTAAGCTGGATGAGAGAATGCGGAGGCATATTGTTCGATCAATCACAGAAAGTCCGAAGCAGAGCGCTGTTAAGCTTGCGAAAGATACCCAAAATAATCATGGGGTGTCTGTTAACGCAGAGACCATTCGTCGTTGCCTGAAGGAATGCGATCTCTATTGCAGAGTAGCAAGGAAAAAGCCATTCTTAAGAGAGATTAACAAGGCAAAACGTTTAGCATATGCCCAGAAATACCATAATATTCATCTGACAGATCCTTCGTTTTGGGAACGCGTCATTTTCACTGATGAATGTGAATTCAATGTTTTTGGTGGTGATGGGCGCGTTAAGCTCTGGCGAAAAAAGAACAACGAACTTGATCCCAAAAATGTTGTTCCCTCTGTAAAACATGGGGGAGGATCTGTCATGGTATGGGGAGCGATGGCGGCAAATGGCGTCGGTATTCTAAGGTTTATCGAAGGAATTATAGATAAGCACATGTACATAACCATTCTAAAGGATAGTTACCTTCCTAGTGTAGAGAAACTGGATTTAAGGGACAAAGCTGTTTTATTACAGGACAATGATCCAAAGCATTCTTCAGCTCTGGTAAAGGAATGGTTGCTTTATAATGTTAGAAAGAAGCTGGAACATCCACCACAATCTCCTGACTTAAATGTCATAGAGCTTTTGTGGGATCATTTGAAGCAACAAATCAGAAAAAGAAATGTCACTTCGATTTCAATGCACAGTTCTGGTCGAGGAATGAAATAATAGAACCCCAGAAACAACACGTAGGTTAGCCGTTTCCATGCCTTCCCGATTGTCTGCAGTAATTGAAGCCAAAGGAGGCCATACCTCGTACTAAGCATGTAAAACTTTTTAGTTATTATTATTTTTTAAATGCGTATCTATACTTTTGTGAGATCACCCAACGCCAAAAATATGAAAAACTCTGTTTTTTTTTTTAAATTTCTTTATGAAATAAGTTTTATTTAGTTATTTTGTTATTTTTTTAAGTAAATAAATAATATTATCAAAAAGAATTGCAACTTTTGCTCATTATTTAAGAAAAATGTAAAAAATCACCTGCGTACGGATACTTTTGTGAGTGTGTGTACGTGGTGGTAACAAATTTAGCACAACAAAAGTGGTTACATTGTTTTAAAAATTTCACGTTTTTTTTTCTTTCCAACTAAATGAATTTTTTTACTGAATTGCTCACGTCTATACCCCAATGTATATTCCGTTAGTTCAACGAAGGAATTTCGCTTTAATTTGTGAAACATCATCAGTTATTGTCATTCACCCATGTTAATAGAGGTATGTACCTATATACATTAATTTAGCACATTTGGAATATTGTGTAATTTTTCAGTTTTATTTTTGTTTTAAATCGAAATCACGTTTGAGGTAATTATACAGTTTCTAGTGTTGAATTAAAAAAAATAAAGAGAAGTGTAATTATTAGAGTTGTACCGAATAGTGATTTGGCCGGATACCGAATATTCGGCCTGCGGCTAGGCCTGATAGCCGAATATTCGGCGGCCGGATACCTGCCCAAATTAAAAGAATAATAGTTTGATGGTCTGGATATCATTCTGCTAGATGTTTTATTCATTCGCTACAACGAGCTATAAATGAAGCTTTAAATTCTCATTTTGAAGTTTGAGAGATGATACAAGCTGCACGATGAATTGTTATACATACATATGTAGGTACACTTCAATCATTCACAACATCAATTAATCCAAGATATTAGTAGACGTTGAAAATCTACTTATTATTTGCTAGAACGATTATTGGAACAGAAACGAGCGATTTCTCTCTACATTGCCGACCACGATATATGTATGTAACTTGACAGCGTGTCAGTAGGATATGTTGGAACAGTGTATAAGACTTCTAAAACCTTTTGAAGAAATAACGAAAATAACTACATAGTTCTGGTCATTCTTGCATCTCAGAAGTAATACCACATGTTGCCACATTAATAAGATATCTTGAAAAAGAGGAAACTTTACGAAAAACTTACAATTTAATGGACATGATTGGTTCATTGAAGACTGAAATTAAAAATCCATTTAATGGCTTTGATGAAGTTTTAAATAACTTGCTAGCAACTTTTCTGGACCCAAGGTTTAAGACTAGTTTTCTTGGGCCGGTTCAGGCTGAGAGAGCCCGCCAAAGAATATTGTTGGATAGTTTACAAATGAGCTGTGATGACGAATCATTAAGTAGTGAGGAAACAGGAGATTCATCCTGTAACAAAAAAAATAAAACTCGTGCTGATGATGAAGATAATATTCATGAGGTCAGCAAATGAAAGACAGTATCCAATTTTGTCCATATTCGCCAAAACTTATCTTTCATCTCCATCTAGCAGCGTATATAGTGAGAGACTCTTTTCTGAAGCAGGCATAGTATACGAAAACAAACGTACCTAATCGTTTATTATCGCTGAATGCAGAAAAATTGATTTTCATTCACTTTTGGCTCTAGTTAACTTCCAATATTAAATTACTAGTTAAACCACCTATTTATTATATGTTAAATAAAATCAGTCAGATTATAAAACTTAATACATATTTTGTTTTTTTTGTTTTTTTTTTTTACTGAAAAAACGACTATCTGGTATTCGGCTCCGGCCAGACGCCGGATAGGCCGAATACCGAATACTTACCGGATATCCGTCACATCTCTAGTAACTATGTACATATGTATGGCAAAAGGACGTTGATGCTCAAAAGAGAAAAGGGCTCTTATATTGCAGATGAAAGGCAAAGGTAAGACAATTGCGGAGATTTCCCAATCCTTGGAATGTTCGAGGAAGATGGTGTATGACGCTATAAGGCATGTCCAAGGGTTTGGGCTAGCAAAAAATGTGAAACAAGCTCCTCGTGCACTCAAAACCACGCCGAAAGAAGACCAAATCATTTGCCGAACATCAGTTAAAGACCCGTTTAAGAGCTCCAGTGACCTAAAGAATGAGCTTTCATTGAATTACGGTATAACTGTCTGCTCAAGAACAATAAGGAGGCGACTAAATGAAAAAAAATTGCGGGTGTGCATAGCGCAACGAAAACTTTTAGTGTTGAAAAAAAAGTTGAAAAGGCCAGGCTAGAGTTCGCAAAAGACCACATTGCCAAACCACTTTATTTTTGGAAGAATGTACTATGGTCTGATGAATCAAAATTCTGCATACTTGGATCAGAAGGAAAAAAATAAGTATGGAGTCGACACTAAAAATGCAGCATGATCCAAAGTACACCATAAAGACGGTGAAACATGGTGGTGGAAGCATAATGGTCTAGGGTGCTTTTTCCTGGCATGGTGTTGGTCCAGTCATAAAGATACACAGCAGAATGGATCAATAGGTTTATAAAAACATCATTGAAAACCATATGATACCATTTGCTGAAGACAATTTACCGGTTTCTTGGCGCTTCATGCATGACAATGACCCTAAACACACTTTTCGGCTAGTTAAGAATTGCTTACAGGTCAATAATGTTGATGTTCTAAGGTGGCCATCGCCACCTTGATATCACCAGATATCAACCCAATTGAGAATCTTTGGAATGATATTAAATACCAAATCGCTGAAATTAAATCAAAGAATTTGGCTGAATTGTGGCAGCAGATTCAAAACGCGTGGTATGCCATTCCAAACCAACGCCGCGAGGCTTTGGTTGAGAGTTAACCTCGACGATGTGCCGCAGTACTACCAAATACTAGCAACAATTATGGATAAATAACGGTAAGTTGGTTACATTAAAAGTTTTTCCCTAATAAGAGCAAATGTGCTAAATTCGTGTCCAGTCTATTAACGGCAATTTTTCATTTTTTTTCGTTACAGGTTCGTATGACTAACAAAAGTTGCTTATAAGTATGTACATATATGAAACACGAAAGTATGGTTAGGTCCATTTTTTTTGAAAATAGATAAAAATCAACACTAGTTCTTTTTTTATTAAAATGAGTGTGCTAAATTCGTGACCACCACTGTATATCCGAAGGAGGATTTTTCTTACAAAAGAGCCCAGAATCATCTTGGCTTTCTTGCCTATCGTCCAACATTCGGCTCCACATAGCAGGACTGGCAAGATCAGTGTTCTGTAGAAAGTCATTTTGGACTTCCTTGTTAGGAGTTTCGACATTAACTGTTTTGACAAACCGAAGTAGCAACGGTTGCCCAGAGTGATTCTTCGTCGGATCTCGACTAAATTGACATTTGTGGAGTTAACATTTGCCCTGAGGTAGACAAACTCCTTAACTACCTCAAAATTATATCTTTCGATGGTTACGATCTGTCCACGGCGGTGTTCGACGTAGCGGTTTTTAGTAGACGGCATATACATATTTTGTTTTATCCTCATTTACTTTTGAACCAACGAGGCCTGCTTTTTCTTCAATTGCCGTGAATGCCTCTACTACGGCGCGCTGGGAGCTTGCTATGATATCAATGTCGTCCGCGTATCCCAGCAGTTGCACGGTCCTGAAGAAGATAGTGTCTTGCGTACTGTCACCTGTCTGCCTCATTATTCTTTCTTTCTTTGCGGAAATCCGTATCAATTTTCCCGAGATTCCGAAATCAGTCATCGATCTGTGGAGCTCTTGACGATGAATGCTCTCGTAGGCGGTTTTAAAATCCATAAAAAAATGGTGAGTATCGACTTGGAACTCGTTGGTTTTTTCCTTAATCTACACAGGAACGTGCCTTTCTCCTATTCAGCGTATTTTCTGGATCGCAGTTATGTCCGCCTTATACTGCACGCGTAAATGGTCGGGTTGATATTTCGACCTCCGCCAAAAGTGACGAAAACCCTAACATTATTCAGTGTTCTTTTGCTAAAGAAAGCTGTTGATGGCATTGGAAGCTATTTCAGATATGAAGACTCAAGGGGTGTTATAGAAGTGTACAATGAAAAAGTGTAATGCAAATTCCATCTACGAAACCTGTAACTTCCCTCCTAACGTCAACAGCAACATATTCCACATTCTTCTTCCGCATCCTAACTGTCCCCAAATTCCTTCAATGGAAAGAAATATTAAAAATGTAAACTAAAAACAATCGCAGTCGTGACGAGCCGAAACGTATATGCAAAGAACAAAACCTCATTCTTCCTAGTACTAGTACCACCCAAATTTTCGCTGATAAGAGCAGACAACTAAACCCATATGAATGCCAAAACAACTGAAAATATCTTTGCATCAATCAGTCTGCATAAAATCCCAATAAATAAACCAGTCGCACCCGCCTTCAGTCCCAATAAATCAAACAATATTGCAATGTTCGCAACCTGAAACTGGCTACTCTTCATACTACTCAGAAAACCGAAACCCCTCCTCTCCATTGTCACTAAAGGCATATGCTACTCAGGTCTATCCATAAACAACATAGACTCAGTACCACAATAACCAAATTATCAAGATTCAATTATACTTATACTGGATTATAATAATAATCCACCTATATCTACCATAACTAAATCAGTTATAAGTAAAAACAATTACTTCATAAAAGCATTCGAAGCTAACGATGAAAACATCTAAAGATAACATTTTTACCCACAATCTCGATTCTGAAAACCAAAGATTTAAACAAACAGATTCCACTGGGGATCTAGCTGTTTCAACATCTGAATAACAGAGTCACAACGATCACCATATTCTTACCGCCCCAAGCCCCTCCTGTACTAAAGTCTCCCACAAACCACAATTACTATTAGCTACAACTACTCATAAGCGATGTTAGGTCTTTCGTTATTTATTTTCCAGAAACACATATTAACGGCAATTTTCATCCTTATGCACCCAAGCAGTTCTCTTCCCATCCAAACATGGCACATCCATCTCCGACTATGTCATCGACGTGAAATCCAATCTATCAGCGATAGCTTTTCAGTAGAATAAAAATTGCAATAATTTTTGTGTATACAATTCTCCACTATAGATCTTGAGATGTTATCGAATTTTTAAACATCAATTCTCTTGACTCGCGATTTCAACTCCTGGAGTACACGACGAGACTCCTTCCTAGGAATAGTCGCGGCAAAACACGAGTAATCAAACAATTCCTCAATCCTTCACGTTTGATAATTTTGGATAAAGGTCGACCAACACATTACTCTACTCAGAACAGTTTTACAGATGTAGATTTGATCTTTGTTTCTTCACAATTCTTCCCTAACACTTCATGAATTGAGCAGTGATCACTATTCCATTGTAAATATATCCCAAAATGTCAATACGACGGAGCCGACTGGTCCTCCTTTGAAGCCGAAGACTCTACCTACTTAGTCTTCAGGGAACGATCCTGAAACATAAATAAAGTGCCAGTCACAAAACACAAAAACATTCGTGATGCAGCGAACGTAACAATGTCTCAATTCAATTATTCCAATTCCAATTATTATTATTATTACCGGCCATGTGGAAACCGCAAGTTCCGAGTCTCGTTGACCACTCCTTGCCAAGTCTTCCTGTCATGAGTGTGTTCCTTCCATCTCTCGCTGTTCTGTCCTATCTCTTCTATCCTTATATTGTCCTTCATCTACGGCGCGGCCTTCCTGGCGATCCTTTTACTACGGCTTTTCCACTCATTATTCGTTAGACTGTTCGTCCACTGTCCATTCGTTCCATATGTCCTGCCCGTCTTAGGCTTAGTGATTGACAATACTTGGGACTAAATAGAGTTCCTCGAGTTCTTGTTCCTCGTCCTGTTTTCCGCAATAGATTCTCCTTAAGATATTATTTTCAAAGACCCGAAATCAACTCTTCTTCTTCTTAGTTAGAGACCAGGTTTCACATAAGTTTTTATAAATGCGAATTTTTACATTGTGTGACAAGAGAGTTTTTTTTAATAATTCCTTCTTAGCGAAGACGCCCGAGTTGCTTTCGAACACACAGGTGTGGACTACGCCGGGCCCATCAACATTAAGGCGTGGAAGGGTCGTGGAGCCAAAATGTATAAGGGCTATTTGGCTATATTTGTTTGTTTGGCTACGAAAGCCATGCATCTGGAAGCGGTAAGCGACCTCACAACACAGGCGTTTTTGGCAGCATTCAGACGTTTCACGGCGAGGAGAGGAGTCTGTGGACAAATATATAGTGACTGCGGAACTAACTTTGTTGGAGCCGACACTGAACTACGCAGGCTATTGCAGAGCGCGGTTCTTGACTGGAAGGAAGTAGCGGACCGTCTAGCAGACGAAGGGACAAATTGGAATTTCATTCCACCTGCTTCACCACACTTCGGAGGATTGTGGGAAGCAGGAGTGAAGAGTGTTAAATACCACTTAAAGAGGGTAATCGGCAATGTCACATTGACATTTGAGGAGCTCAACACTCTACTCACGCAAGTGGAAGCGTGTCTCAATTCGAGGCCTCTATGCCCATTATCAGAAAATCCAGACGATTTCGGAACTCTCACTCCCGCACATTTCCTGATAGGAAGCACGCTCTTCACAGTCCCAGAGCCAGACCTGTCTATCGGAAAACAAGGACTCATCGACCGATGGAAGGCAGTTCAAGCGTATCTCCAAACCTTTTGGAAACACTGGCAAGGAGAGTACCTGACCCGACTCCAGCAACGTCCAAAATGGCTGAAGATGCAACCCCAGATCAAGGTAGGAGACCTTGTCCTCATAAAAGACGAACGACTGCCGCCCGCCAAATGGAGTCTAGGCCGTATCGAGGAAACATACCCGGGATCCGACAACCTAATAAGAGTCGTGAAACTGAAGACGCAACAAGGAACATTAAAAAGGCCGATTACAAAACTTTGCCCGCTACCGACAAACAAGGCACAAGGTACCGAAAACAGTATTTGAAGCACGACACGAAAATCATACATCTCCATCCAATCCAAAACACAACACTCCACATACACATATACAGCCCATTCAATCGAAGAACATACAGACATACGGTCAGCACAAGGCAGATAAGCGCTCGTATCATCACTAAATAACCCAGCACATGTCTGCAAGATCAACCGCACCACAGTGCGTTTGCCATTCACACCACACACACACTATACACATCACACAAAATTTAATTAATTGCATCAATATAATAATAAAACCAAGTTAATATCCAAATAAATGGTAATAATTACTAACAAAATATTTCACCACCGTCATTCCACTGTAGCCACCAATTGTCAAATAATCACGCTACTGACATATGCACTACATCGGAATGTAAGCAACACGATATCCCATTCCGGTGCAAAAAGGATGAACCTAGTAGCAGTATTTATTAATGTGTCGTCTTGTCCTGGTCTCGTTCATATGTGTTTCATTCCATGTTATTAATAACCTTATCATTACATGAGACATGAGGCACACATCAGATCAGCAGCGTCGATAAGAGGACACAATCCCGAATAAAGTTGAGAACGAAGTTCACGGGCGGGGAGAATGTTCGAGAGAAGAATGCATCAGCTCCAAATTAATATAAACATACAGAGCCACAGCAACAATGCCCCCAACTGTCATTAAAACTCACCATACCTGAATTGTTTATAAAACCTCAGAAATGAATAATAAATATACTCTGTTTTATAACGTCACCAATATCGGTTGTTTCAGTTTCTTTATTTGAATTTTAGCAGTTAACCAGCGGTTCAAATATCCCGAACACATATGCAGCCTTTTATTTATTTCGATCTTTATGCCGTTTTTGGTAGTCAATATGTTGTCCAGATATTTTAATTTGTCTCAAAACATTTATCGAGTACAATCAGCTGCGAAGTTTGGATCGATTCTAGTCGGTCACGGATGTAATTCCATTTAGGTTTATTCCCTTCTCATTTTCTTGAGAAGATCTCATTACTAATTCCAGCACCAAATTAAAAAGAAGTGGCGACAAGGCGTCTCCTTGTTTTAATCCATCATATATCTCGAATGTTTCAGATAAGACATTTTCTACTTCAACTTGTCCTTTCTTTCCATTTGGGCATTTCTGTATCTGTTTCACCCGCTTTTTCGAGATTCCCAGTCTGACATTTTAGATCGATTTATAGAGTCATGTCTTTTTGAAATCTACCGTCTCATGGTGTACCGTCTCATTTCTCAATTTCTCTTCTAAACGCGCCGTATAGTAAAAATCTCTCTCGTCGAGCAGTTCCTCCTGAAGTCTCACTGGTAGTCTCTGACTATTTCCTTAGCGTATGAAGTCAGTATCTTTAAGAGAATATTTGACAGAACTTTCTAACATCTTGGTAGCAGAGATATTCATCGGTAATTGTTGCATTACGTTCGGTCATCCTTTTTAAATACGGAAATGATGATTGAGTTCCTCCATTCCTTGGGGATGTTTTCACTGTTCCAAACAGATGTGATGCGTAACTTCTCTGTTCATTTTTATTTGATTTTATTTGGTTGATTCCGATGGTATTAGGTCGATTCATGTGGCCTTGTTATTTGTAAGCAAATTAATGTTCTCGAAAGCAAATCTGAGAACCTCGCGGTCAAATTCGACTAGAACGAGATGGAAGCAAAATTCGGAAGAACGGTCTAAAAATTTGCCAACAAACTCGAGGGCATAAAAGGGCAAACATTTCGTCTAAGGGCTACCGAAAACCTAAAAAGGTGGGTGATACAGCCCCCGGCATTCGATGGTTGATGAGGCCAAATCGATTGCACTCACGCTCCGAAGCTCAGCAACAAAAATATTACGAACTCTTACGTAGATGACATATAGTGCGACATACACATTAACTTCGCGCAAGTTTGTAGATATATGATATACGGACAGAAGGACAGGCAGATATATGATATAAGCGTACAGACAGGCAGGAAAGCCTTTGCATAAGTCTTCCGTACCTCAGCTTTGAAAGGTATAATGCTAGAAGTTAACTAACTAAAAAAAAATTGTTTAAAAGTTTTTTGCGTGTTTTAAAATTACAAATGTTTCTTAAACTTTCGAGTTGTTTCTACCATAGTTGTTGGTACTACAATACAATAAAAATTCCCTTAACAAAGACCTCTTTTAAGCATTTAATAATTAAAAATTTTAAAATGCATTTTCGAAGCCTTCTTGTTGGGTAAGTGCTATCTAATATTGATACTGATCTGCCCCTAAAGTTAATAGACGTTTTAGAAGTTATACATTTCGTAAATTCAGCCTGGGACTGTGTGCCAGCAGAAACCATAAAAATTGTTTTAAAAAGGTGGGTTTTAATAAAACTGGAAATAATGCGAACGAAGATGACTTGTCAGTAGCTTCTTTTCGTTCCTTCTATCTACTTAAAAAAACATTTGAAAATTCTTCGAGTTGTGAAGAATATTTTGCAATAGACAACAATATTGCTACGGAAAATCCAACCACTGACATTGACATGGATAGCCTTGAATCTGCTTGATTGAAAAGCGAAAGATATGGGTAACGACTCTTGCCCAATAAACTCGAACAAAATAGCATTGATGACCATTTCAAATTTAAAGCAATTCCTTGAAAATTACTATTAAGCCCTTGAACATATTAAGAATTTAGAAACCAATTTATAAAAGTTTATAGTTTATAGGCGAACACAAAATAAAAAACTCTCATCAATCAACCATCCCAGATTCTTTTAAAGCGTAATTATGTAATTTTAATTTTGTTGTTAATTATTTTTTGTGTTCATTTTAACTTAACTTTATAAATAAAATACATAATATGTATGTATTAAATAAAATCAACCTATTTGAATAAAAAAAAATATCTAAGCCTCCTTCTTCTCTGTTTATATGTCTATCACAAATTAAGTTCCTGTCGATAGTAATTGTCGCATATTTGTAGCTTTCGATTACCCCGATGACCTGATCCGGAAGCTCCTTGACACATACTACTACGAAAATTAATGCTTTGATGAGTGGTTTTGCGATGACGTTCACGAACGTGCATTATCTTGGTTTCTGAATGGTTCAATAGAATCCTATTATCGTGGTGCCATCCGACATTGCATTATGTCGAATTATCTTCTTCTTTTCCTTTTCCGGCGTTGTTATGGTCAGAAGTGTAGGACCATAACCTTCCCAATTAACTGCATTCCTACTGGTCCGCTTGTGGGGTCCGCCGGTTTGACCTCAGAAAGTAGCGGCAGGCTTCCCGGTTTGGGATTACTTCATCGCTGAGGCCAATCAAATGCTTTTTTTTTGCTTTGCATAATTCGTGTTACTGAATCTATTGAAAAAAGCTGTGCCATCGACAAAAGCAAATGGGGTGTTATTTTTGAAAACCCGAAGTAGCTCATTGATAAATAAGATGAACAAAATCGGGCGTGCTTCGAACCTTGTGGTACTCCAAAAAGAACCGTATCATTACTGCAGGTATCTTTCATCCTTACTCTTTTCAAGTAATCTGCAACTCAGGTAGCTTTGAAGCAAATTCGCAAGCATTCGGCGGATACCCAATCTGTTTAATGGCTATAAAAGTTAAGTTTTCCATGATTTAGTGTTTCAAACGCGTTTTTTTCTTTTTTTGTTTAATAGGGGCTAGTTCTAACAAATAGAGCACTACGGCCAGTGTAGGACTATTATGCCTGCTAGCCAATTAGACGAGTAGTTCCTCTACATTGAGGATGTGCCTCGTAGGAGTTGAGTCGATCCCCCCTCAGGAATCATGATTTCTCTGAGGAGGAGGATTTTCTCTTAGTAAGATGGCAGACGGCAGCACACTCGCATAGTATGTGCTGTACAGTTTTCTCTTCCTCTAGACAGAGACGCTACTCGGTTTCAGACAAGAGGTTCATTTTGTTAAGATGATACCTCAGATTACCGTGTCCCGAAAGGTAGCTGGATATTGATGGAGAGTTCATTCAGGGGCCATATGAATCTCTTCCATTGTCGGAGTCCTTGAATGCTGTTCCAATAGTGCAGGTGTTGAGATTTTTCCCACTTGGGGATGTCGCAGAAAGGTTCAGAGAGGATGAACTTTTTTGCTTTTTTGCTTTTGATGTATGAAATGGTCGACGCATGTATCATCGGGTTGTACCCTATGGTGCTGAGGTATCGACCTGTTGAGATTTTTACATATGTTATGTATATCGAAGGAGCCCAGGATAACTAGCTTAAATATTGTAGCGTGTTTGAGACACTATTTTTCTTTGTTTAATTTCATAATTACAAACCACTTTTTATGATACTCTACAAACTTAACAAGTCTCAACCTTTCTAATTTCATCAAACGCTTCGCTACAATCTCAAGCCAACGTTTACTCTGTTAAAACGCACTTGATTGATAGATTGGCAGTCGTTGTCCATGTATTTAACATATATAACCGAGGCAAAAATCTAGAACCTTTACTGATGGCGCAGTGATGGCGCTGATGCTTCATCACCCAATAATCTAGATTATTCATTAATAACGGAGTGATGGCGTTGGTGTCATTCAGTAGGGCCTAACAGGGGTGAAAACTTTGTAAACATTAGTTGGATGAACTATAGTGAATCATACTCTTAACCAGTCTTTATTTTCACAATATTTAATCACCAATCAAATCTAGTTTAGACAGTGGAGCAGAGTATGCACCACTAGATGTCGTTGGCGCAACGATATTACATGACAAAATACGAGTATTGTCATGATAGCTACGAGGGTGGTCCGATAAGTACTTATCGTGTATATGCAATACTATCGTGTAGTACATTTTAGTAGACGGCTACTGTCGAAATTTCAGCCGGATCGGACTCATAGTTTTGTTTTGACCGCATGTGGAAACGGGAGTGTCGGTGGATTTTAGAAAAATGGAAAAAGAGCAATATCGGTCGGTGATTCGATTCTCGTTTGAAGGGAAATCGCGCTGCGAAATCAAAGAGCGTTTGGATGCTGTGTACGGTGACTCTTCTCCTTCGTTTTGTGACAGTCGACGAAACATGGATCCACTGGTACACACCAGAGACCAAGGAACAGTTGAAGCAGTGGACTTCACCCGGCGAACGTGCTCCAAAGAAGGCGAAGACTGTCCCATCGACGGGAAAGGTGATGGCCACCGTTTTCTGGAATTCACAGGGTGTGATCCACATCGACTGGAGAAGGGCAAAAAGGCCACAGGGCTATACTATGCCAAATTATTGGGCCAATTCGACGCCGAATTGAAGAAAAAACGGCTCCACTTGGCGAAGAAAAAAGTGCTCTTCCACCGTGATAACGCACCGGCTCATACCTTCGCCCTCGCCACGGACAAATTGGTCGAATTGGGCTACGTACTGCTGCCCCATCGACCGTATTCTCCAGATTTGGCCCCGTGCGACTTCTTTTTGTTTCCAAACTTGAAAAAGTCACTCGCCGGGCAGAAATTTCAGTCGAATGAGGAGGTCATCGCCGCCACGGGGGCGTACTTTGCAGACCTCGAGAAAACGTATTTTTCAGACGGGTTAAAGAAGTTGTAGCATCGCTCGGTCAAGTGTATCGAGCTAAAAGGAGACTATATTGAAAAATAAATCGCCATTTCTCCAAAATTGTTGTTTTTCTTTTGTAGGCTAAGACAACCCTCGTACAATTAAGAAGAAAGGAAAAGAACAAACCCTTTGCTTAACCTAATAATCTCTCAATCTCTTGATTCAATTATCTGACTAAGCCGGTATCGCTGGAAAGTCCTTAAATTCTGGTTGTTTCTTCTCCTCCACACTTCGTCAACACAAACGAGAATAAAGATTGCACGAAGAATTTTTCTCTTGAATCGGCCAATAGTCTCTTCATTCACTTTCGATAATATCCAAATCCTTCCGCCGTAAGGGAGGAAAATTGATGATTAGAATTTCGTAGAGGGTGGACCAACGTATAGCAAAGGTTGCGTCTTTTCATATTGCGACTTGTCATCGCATTTTTCACTAGTGAGCCAAACTAAGAAAAAGTTCAAAGTTATGGCTGGCAAAGGTGACATGTTCAGATCCATTTTAGCTGAAATACTGAATTGCCGCTGTTCCATTAAAGTCAGGTAACTTCGGACAATGCTACCGAAAATCGTAACGGATGGATAGGTCTTGTGAGATTATATATTTGGTTTATATGTTGCTTTTAACTGTATGGTTAGTTCCAAGTTAAGCAGTTGATTCTTTTCTTTGTAAGAGTTCAGTAGAGGTAAGGGAAATATTGGTTTCGAATTGTCTACTGGTTTCGTTGCTGTTGATAACTTTCTTCTCTTTTTTTTTCATTTGCTGATGCAATCTTTGTTGGTGTTCTCGAGTTTTTGTGATTTATTCGTACCAGCTCCCACGCAGAGCCATTGTTTATGGGACACGATTGATTAGGCATATATGCTGGATTAAAAAAAAGGCTTTTTACTGACAAAAGCAAATTAACAACGTTTTTCATATTTTTTACCCTTCTGTCTTTTCGTTGAAAAAAAAAATTTAACATTTGTCCGTTTACAGCGAAATCCTAATTAGATTTTATCCACTACATAAAACAAAACCAAACTGTACATAGTCGTGTAATCTGCATTATACAGGACATCACAATGCAGAATGACATCCGCAACGTTGAAAAGGATAGGATCAATGACATCAACAACGGTGCGATAGCTATCCGCAAAATGAATGGATCGTTTTTAATCGCTCTGAAATCCAGGAAAAGTACCTAGTTCATGACACCTTTGTCATTATTCTCAGGATCCTCTTTCACGAGCTCGGTTGGTTATTTATATCCACAAATAGTTATGTCTAAAGTCTGACAAGAGGCACGGTGCAAACTATAAACTACAGTTAATATTGTAGTATACCCGGTCCATGGAAAACATTTTGTTACCACTCTACTATTAACTGGCGCCATCTATCGAGCGTGTCATTAAATTTTGAATGGGTTTCCAGTTTTCGAGGAAATTTCTATCCACGGAAGAGGTTTTTCCCTCTTGTTACCCCCTTACTATCCCCGTCACAAGATAATAATATCCAACTAGCCCAGAGTGGGTCGATAGGAAGACCTTGTCGCTGCAACCATTGTACACATCCATTGTGCGAAGCGCCAACTTTATTATTAACTGTAAGTAGATGGTGTTGCAATTTGAGTATGCGAACGCTTATAACCATCCACGGCCGGGTACAATGGTTCCGATAACCAGGCAGGAGGCCTTGTTCATTTGTGGCAATAGATTCTTACTACTCGGGTAATGGCAGCCGCCACCAAACCTGATGCCCTATACATGTCCCGGTCCGTCGTACATCAGTGGACCCAAGCGGAGCTATGTTATCAGTTAACCACTTGGTGCGTGCTATAGAGTGGATTTGTCACCCTCCTTTCAAACCGGATAAAGGCATTCGTGCCACCATCCGCCCAGTACCAAGAGCACAATGGATGTTTAATATAAAATAATATGGGACTTAAACTCATTAGATGAAGTCGAGTGTACTGTGGGCATTTTGTTGTTTTAACTTTAGTGTCGGGTGTAAGCTTTTGGAGAGGCAGTAGGAGTACGTAATAATGGATTGGATGAGGCCAGACGGTCGTCCGGTTAGATGGGGTCGTATTTCGTGCGTAATGGTCTTCAATAGATTCGCACAGTTGCTAGGGCTACATTATCGTACCAATGCAAAGTTCGCCGTTTGTGGATGCTATAACGAGGAATTTATTGACACAAGAGAAAGAAGACACTGTCGGCGAATATAAAGAGATTTTGTTATTAGAAAATAAGGACAGAACGGAAGTATAATTAAAAAAGTATCATTTGGTAGCACTCAGCAAGAAAATGGTACAGAATGTAAAGGACGAACTATTTCACAACCATCAAATGTCGACGGTCAAAATCCGAGGTCGCCGCTATAGCTTCGGAAGGTTCATTGTCCTACGGACGATAAACACAAAGATGTAAAGCACGATTTTCTAATTCGCGAACACTAAGGTGGGCAGGGCGCGTAGAACGATTGGACAGGGGACGAACAGTCAAAAGAATAATGAGTGAGTGAAGGAAACAGACTGCTAGGATGGCCGCTTCGTAGCTGGGAGGACAATATAAAGATTAACCTAGAAGAGATGGAACAGAAAAACGAAACATGGAAGGAACACGACCTTGTCATGAACATGACCGGGAGATTTGGCTGTCAATGAGGCTCTGAATTTCCGAGTTCCAAATGGTCGGTAATAATAATAATAATTTTATGGTATATACCATATACATACATATGTACATTAAAAATAAGATAACCTTTTGAATTTCGCGAGCTAAGTTCACTCGATTTGTTTGTTAATTTGGTTAACATATCCCCTAACATAAGTTGACATTGTCAGCCATTTTGGATATCTAGTTTGTTTTTCTAATTTCTAATTTGGCATTTGGTGGCCACATACAATTTTGTTTTTGAATTACTTTTTTACTAAATAAAAAAAAAATTATTCTGAATGATGGAAATCTTTATTTGAACCTTTAAAATTTTTTTTCTGTTAAGTGGAAAAAATGATATCCGTCAAGTGGCTACCGCCAGTTTTGATACACATTTGTATCTGTTTTATCGCATTTTCCATGACATTCAATAAGATTTTCGGTGAGACTGTTCGAATTCCTGTCGAATATTCTCTTGTTAAAACCGCATGTTCACCAAGCCCCGCTCATTAAATTCCGACAGTAAGAAGTCGTTTACCATGGCTCTATAGCGTTCGCCAGTAACAGTGACCGTACATTTGCATCAATGTACATTTGCGGTCACTGTCATCGCTCGGGCGACCAGTCGCCCAATGGGATGATCTGATCATTTGTGTTTTGTTGTCAAAGCTGAACAATTCGACAAATGAAAGGTGGATCGACGAACGCGCTAAAGATCGACTACCAACTTTGAATGAACTAATTTAAATTCTTAGAGAAACGATGTCGCCAGCTCGAAACGAAGTGCTCACAGCAGTCTTATCTACACATTCCTCAACTGAAGACAACGAAGAACAGTCCATCATCAGCACATAGATCATCGTACGTAAGTGCCGCGCCAGTTAAGGTATGTTGTTATTGTTCCGGTAATAATCATCTTATTTATCGATGTAGAAAATATTTAACATTAACCTCTAAGGAACGATTTCAAGCAGCAAATGCCAAGAATCTATGCATAAACTGCCTAAAATCTGGTCACTCGCATCAACAGTGTGATTCAGAAAAATGTAGAACTTGCCAGGGAAATCATCACACACTCGTACATGCATATAGTAGTACAAATCCAACTAGCACTCTTAAGTTCCAACAACCCGAAAATAAACCAACCTCTTCTCATGCAGCTACTGCTCAAAGCATATGTCATACCGCGTCAAGGCCGGTTCCTCGAAATAAACGCATCTTGATTGCTATCGCAATTATCCAAATTATGAATAAATATGGAAAGTTAATCAGTTGTAGAGCTTTGTTGGACTCTGGGTCACAATTGAACTTTATGACAGAAGCCCTAGCACATCAATTAGGTATCAAACGCATCAAATCCATGACTGATGTTCATGGTTTTGGTACCACGACAACAACATCACGTTACATACTTTCCACTACTATACAGTCTTCAACGTCTTCGTTCTCGAAGGAACTTTGCTTCCATGTGTTCCCATGCATAAGTACATGCCTTCCTGATTATTGCCTCAATATCACATACTGGAATTTACCTGACGATGTGGAATTAGCAGATCCACGGTTTTTTGAACCAACCAAGATCGATGTTCTCATTGGTGCAGAGATTTACTTCGACCTCTTGATTTCTCAACAAATTCGCATCGGTACAGATGGCCCCGTTTTACAGAATACACAGTTAGGATACATTGTTAGCGGAAAAATACCGAATCCCTCATCACAACAATCATATCACTGTCAGTTGTCGAAAAATGTGTCCGCATCATCACTTGACAAAACATTGCAACAATTTTGGGAGATCGAAAACCACATTTCTCCAATTAAATCAATGACTCAAGAAGAGCGAGTTACATTTAGCAGAAACTGTAACAAAATCCAACGACAACAGGTTTGTTGTTCGCCTGCCTTTTCGGAACCCTATTCCTACATTCGGAAACACGCTCGAAGCAGCCAAAAAACGATTGTTATCACTCGAACGGAAATTCAAACGTAATACCGAATTTTTCAGTCAATACTTAAAATGACTACAAGCGTCTACTGACTCAACAAAACGTCGATAAATCAAGCCGACTTACAACTCTTGACCCTTTCTTAGACGAGAAGGGAGTTATTCGCGTTGGGGGTCAGTTGCATAATGCACTAGGAACCTTTGATTCGAAACATCAAATTATACTTCCTAAGTCTGAATTTACAAAATTTTTAATAAATTCTTTTCATTTCATGCACAAACACGCTGCTCCGCAAACGCTTTTGTCCATCACCCGACAACGCTACTGGCCTCTCAATGGGAAGAATCTTTGCCGAAATATTGTTCACCATTGCATAAGATGCTTTCGCACCAGCCCGAGAAGGTCTGACCAACTAATGGGGCAGTTACCAAAAGAACGTGTCCAACCTGGACGAGCTTTCCTCACCACAGGGATCGATTTCTGTGGGCCGGTGTGGACTATAACGAGGATTCTAGGACGTCCGCTCACTAAAACGTACCTGTGCATTTTTGTCTGCTTCGTAACAAAGGCTACGCATATTGAAGTGGTCAGCGATCTTTCAACGGATGCTTTCCTCGGTGCGCTGCGTCGGTTCATCGCGAGAAGAGGTCTTTGTTCAACTATTTTCTGCGACAACGCTACAAATTTCATCGGCGCAAGGAATGCTCTCGCGGAACTTTTCAAGCTTTTCCAACAAGAATCCCACAAAACAGCCATTCAACAGCTTTGCCAACTCCATCGCATCACCTGGCGACCTATACCCCCCAGATCTCCGCATTTTGGCGGGCTTTGGGAAGCCGCAGTTAAGGCGGCAAAGTACCATCTTGTACGCTTTATCGCCCAGTCCAGTCTCACATTTGAGGAACTATGCACCTTGGCTGCACAAATTGAGGCAATCCTGAACTCGAGGCCTATAACACCGCTTTCGTCAGATCCGGGTGATCTGAATGCCTTGACTCCAGGACATTTTTTAATTGGATCTCCGCTGACTTCATTCCCGGAGCCAGATATCTCTGAGGTGCCCATCAATCGATTGTCCAGGTTTCGTCGACTTCAGCAGTTTCAACAAATTTTCTGGCAACGATGGTCATTGGAGTACCTTCACTTGCTTCAACAGCGATATAAATGGGAATTCAAGGGTGACAGTATCAAGCCAGGCGCTCTAGTTCCCATTCACGATGATAATTTACCTCCTTGTCAATAGACACTAGCCCGAGTGACGGAAACGTTTCCTGGAACGGATGGAGTTCATCGCGTCGCTCAGGTAAAGACACAATACGGTACGTTTAAACGAGCTACAGCAAGGCTTTACCCTCTACCGATGGATGAATTTTAAGTATGCGTACCATACTTCAAGGAGGCCGATATGTTAAATCATGTAAGGACTATTTATTTAGTTATTTTTATTTTTCTTTGGCGACTATGAAGTTATGTTTTAACGTTGCTATGAACTTATTAAAGCCCATGTAACAATCACGTAAACTCGCTTGACACTAGGAGTATATTGATATTCACGGGAATAAAGAAAAAGAGTGGGTTAATTTGTTTTTACCCGTTGAAGGAGAAGGTTTGGCTTTTGTCTTTTTTTTTCGGAAGTAAATTGATATCAGAATTGGATATCAAATTTAACAGGCATTAACTGATGCACTGTTTGCACTTTGTACGGAAACATGTGTAAATCTTTCACTAAAATTCGCGGTCCGTATGGTGATGCTACATTGCGTGGTCCGCCGTCTGGTCGACGTTTCTTCGTTCTCAGCGACATCGGCAGCCACAGTAGCGATATTCTCGGCCAAGCGACCAATATGGTGACGGCCACGCCCTGCATGGTCTCCTGTGGTTCCAGTCTATTCGAGTCGAGTAGCTAAGCGCCGGAATGTTTGCCCAGTTGGCGCGGCACGATAAAGAAATCAACATCAAAATTCACGCCGCGCTAACACCATCGATTATGGGTAAAAAAAAATGCCACAATTATTTCGTGTTCTTGTGAAGTATAGCGTCCCATTGCATGTCTTTATGTATACTGCAGTTGTATAGTTCACAAATGTAAAATATGATTGACGTACGACGCCATTTGCAAAAAAGTTTACATCTTCCGACGGGGTGATTCATTTTGCGCCACCTTGTATAAAGGTTAGCTCGTGCCACGAACTTTTTTTGATATTTTGGGCATGAAACGTGTGTCAGAAAGGTTTTTTTCCGAAATTGCGGCAAAACAAAACTGCTGACAAAACACGGATATACGGTTGACGTCAAAACCAAAGTCCAATCATAATAAAAGTTACCTGAAGAGCCAGGATTGAAAAAATACAGGCCAAGTGCGGTCAAATGTGAAAGAAAACATCCGGATTCGTGGGGAAAAAAATGTATGGCTGTTGGATCACGATAATTCACTTGCTTACATCGTTGCTTCTGCAGAAAGTTTTTGGCCAAAAACAATACCGTTACCATGCCTTAGCCGTCGTATTCACCGGACTTAGCTCCGGCTTTTTCTCTTCCTAAAACCGGAAGAAATTTCCCAACACAACTTCTAATGTCCGTCTGGAGTTAAAAGGAATAGAGAAACCTCCAAAACACGTTTTAAAATCCTTCCATTAAGTTTTCGATCAATCAACCAACAGCATTCAAGTAATAGGCCAAAACTCAATCAACTCTTCTTCCAATGTTGAAAACTCCGGCCACGAAGTACCAATATTCAAATAACACAAACAACCCCTTGGTGTTTGTTCAAGCCAACAGCCCCTTTAGAAAATTAAAATCAAACAAAATTACTTCCGTGCAATAACAACCACCGACCGGCGACCAACGTCTTATTATCTTTTATCCGCCAAAAGTGTGAATAAATCAGAAACCAACCCTCCAAGTCACAGAAATTAACCGAAGGATAACAACAATGACTTCACTTAAAAAGCTTCACGTTTACCATTAAAAATCCATTTCATAATTAATTTATCGCTTTCAAGTCGTAAGTACCCAGCTTTCGGCGAGGATGAAGACCTCATCACCTCCTCTTCATCTGCTGGCGAACTTTTCAAGGAATGCATACCTCAGATACAATAATTCGCCATTACAAAGGACATGTCGAAAATATTTACCTCGGCACGGAGCGGAACGGAGATTTACGCGTCTTGTCGCCTATGGACCGATGACTCCTCCTTCTTTCATTTGCTTTTTGCTACTTTTTCTAAGAGCCGCAGGGGAATTCTTGTCCCGTGCCGCAGCGTCGTTCGAAAAGGTTGCTTGCGTTTTACTTTCCACTTGTAATCTCTGTTTTTTTTTTCTTCTTTTCGAAAAATTTACATTAATTTCGGAAGATAAAATGAAATCTTAATGATTTAACACTTTCCACCTTAACTTCGACAAGGAATGGAGAGTCGTTTCTTTATTTATCCTTGTCGTCGTTGCGGGCACACCTTGGGCTGGCGGGGTGGTATAGGTGGCGTGCGAATGGAATGTCCTTCCGCATAACTTTTCACTTTCTCTGGTTTTAGAAATTCCTCAGAACGCGAGGTTCGGTTTTTTTTTCCTTTGTCCTTTTTCGGATCCCTTTTTTTGGTGTACACATTTGCAGAGAGCCGAGATGGGAAGGATGGCTTGTTTGTAAGGATGTATTTAATAAATTATTAGGGACAAGAAGTGCTACAAAATTGCTCCATCCTTCGTGGAGTTATGTGCGCAGTTGGCTTTTGAGGAAAGCCAGGCAGACAGGCTGCTAATGTTGCACTATTGTACGTGTGTTTAAATATTTGTTTCTCCAGAGGCTGGTTGTGAAAGATAGGGATCAACTACCTCTAGAATCTTTTTTGCACAACTTTGTAGTCTTGAATTTATGTGAAGGGTTTATTATTTGATCCTTAAATAAATTAGTTGTGATAGAATGGCCTTCCGGTGTTCGTCCTTTTATTGTGTTCTGGTCTATATGCGTATTCCCCTTTGCTTACCTGGGCTTGAATTCAGATTTAATTTTAAGTAGTACTAAAATCGAGAAAAGTAATGGTAATACTCTGGGAATTAAATTAATATCCGCTGTTATCCTGGCAGTTAAATTATTAAGAGTGCATGACGACCTAAATTAAGGTAAATGGATTAGTAGACGAGTTCATGAAGATGAAACTTATGTCCGTCCGATATGAATTTAAATGAAGTTCGGTTTAACTGCGCTTCAGTGAATATATCGATATTTTTCTCATTTTCTCTACACGTTTTTCCATTGTAGAACAATTTCCACTAAAGGTACAAAACTCCTAATATAGAGAACCTGGATAACGAAAAATGTCTTCTAAAAGTAAAGTTTATTTTCTGATGAATAATACATTTCTAACTCTCGGGTTATATTAATAAATAAAATTGACGCATATATCTAAGAGTGACAAGGCGCATCATCGCAGCTGTCTGCCTTGATCCTATATTTAATAAATACTCGTATGTGGCTCTCACTACGACAGAGAAGTTGTGTCTCTGTCGAATATGGAAAAATATGGCTTTTGAGCCAGAGTCTTAGACTAAAATCTCTGTGCTCCAAGTGTAATTTTAAATAAAATCAATAAGAAAGATTCAAAAGCACATTGGAAGAGTTATGTCTACCTGTAAACGGTTGATCTTTGGAGATTAATACCTCTATTATAAATATAGGGTCCGCCAAATAACTTTTTTTTTTTTTGAAAATGCTATAAAAAAAACTACTGAATATTTTCTCAAATTTCTTTTTTTATTTGAAAGTACAATCCTTCCGGTTAATAATGGAAAATAATTTCATTCAAATGGCTGCCTCGGCTGGCCATGCAGTAGCCTACACGATCGGTCCAATTTTTAAGCACATTATCGATTGTGTGCAGCTGTATTTCACCAATGGCTTCACGAATATTGTCCTTTAAAGCGTCAATTGTCTCTGGCTTGTCGGCGTAACACTTATCTTTGACGGCACCCCACAAATAATGGTCCAACGGTGTCAAATCGTAGCTCCGAGGTGGCCAAACGACATCAGCTCTGCGGCTGATAATGCGATCTTCAAAAACAGGGCGCAAAACATCGAGTGTAGCTTCGGCTGTGTGGCACGTTGCGCCTTTCTGTTGAAACCAAATGTTGCCAGTATCCTCCTCTTCAATTTTTGTGAACAAAAATTCGTTCAACATGGCCCGATAACGATCGCCATTGACTGTAACGGCCACTCCTTGCTCATTTTCGAAGAAAAATGGCCCAATTATGCCTCTGGACCAAAATCCGCACCAAACAGTGGCTCGTTTTGGGTGCACCGGCTTTTCAATGTATGCGTGTGGGTTTTCTGTGCCCCATTTTGACAATTTGACAATTTTGCTTGTTTACATACCCGCCAAGATCAAAATGAGCTTCATCTGAAAAGATGATTTTTTTGGCAAAATCGGCATCTTCTGTAAGTCGATCGCAGGCCCACTTAGCGAAGCGTTGTTCAAGCGTATTCGTTCAGCGGAAGGATAAAACTAATTATCTGTCAAATCAGACATGAGCTAAGTGCTACCATTCACGAAATAAGCACTACTTGAAAAAAAAAACGTTAGATGGCGGACCCTTTATTATGAGAGTACTATAGTTCCCTATTCCCATAGGATCATGAGATTCTGAAAGATTCGTACTGCACAGAAGGTGAATGTACAGGAAAGACCATTTAAACCCTCGGCATTCTGCAGTCCTGCAGCTTCCATGTCTATTTTCAAATTTGCTTATGAAAGCTCGCGTTCAAAGCCTCAGTCAGGAGAAGTTACGCCACCACAAATCGCTGCTACCGTGCAGGCTTACATTCAAAACATGTTCTCAACTGGTACATAACTTTTTTGCAAAACATCGAGTGAACAAAGCGCTTTCAAACTACACAGGCCAGGGCCGACATTACCCGAGACGGTCTTATGAGAATATTGAAGCGTCCAAAGACCTTCTTCGTAGTTTGACATTCCTCATACCTCGTGCCTCTGATGCATAATTCACGACGATTTGATATTATTTATTCCCATACAAAATTGACGCGTCGACTTTTACTGATCGACAGGTTATGTCGATTGGATTATGCTATGATGCTATGATAGTTTCACGTCATAAACCGACGATGGGGCTTTATTTTCTTCGAATAGGAATAAATAGCGAATAAAGTAAATTGTCAATTCTAGGCCGATGAAAACCCTTAGTTAATTCACTGAAGACCTATCGACGAGGAACGTATGGCTGTTGGGACTGGAATTTATGCAGGAAAAAATATAATATTCAACTGTTCTTCTTCGAAGACGACGCTGGACCACTGATAACCAATGACCGCCTGACTAGGGCATGGACAGCTCCGAAGTCCAAGGATTATGTCAACAAGTATCGGACTCTGGAAGCTTTGATATTATCTTTCAATCATTTCCGATAGGAAATGTGATTCATCACACAAATGTGTGATTCATTTCTTTTTTTTTTCTATATATGAAAGGGAATACTGTTTATTGTATATTCCACTGCAATCGATGCCTTTGAGCCGAACATTAAAGGAGCACTATACGAGCACAGACCCTGGAAGGTGATTTGTGATATGACAACACTCGCCTATGATCGGAATCGCCTAAATCAAAAGTCCTATCTCACATGTCGTATTCATGAGACCATATCCCTTCCAATTATCACCTGCCCCGTTCGATAGCTCTGGATCTAAGTGAGCACTACTTGCATTCTTATGAAAATGCTAAAAAATTGGGTTGAGCCTTCGATAGTCTCAAAAGAAGCGTTGTTTTTCAGACATGGAATTTATACATATGCGCTCAGAAATATGGGAAAAAGTATGGAATTTATACATACGAAACGAAATTTATACATGAAACGTATGCGCTCAGAAATATGGGAAAAAGTAGTGGCTAACGAGGGGCGTTACTCTGAGTGAAATTTGTTTAGGATTTACTTCAAATATAACATAACGTTTCACAAAAAAAACAATGAGAACTTATTCTTAATGTTTCGAAACTTGAAAGAATTGCCCAGCGGAAAACGGTTCACGTTGAATAAAGAATGTTTGTTCAATAAGAATGAACATTTTTATAAGCTTTTTAGCTTCTTTTGTTCAGCTTTTTCTATGCATTAAATTAATTAGTTAATCATAGGGCCGAAAGGTAAGTTTAAGTTTAGAGTCCTCGTACAGAACGATTATGATATTTTAAGTTAATTAAGTTATTTAAGCTAGTTTATAGTGTTTTTGTCTAGCGTAAGACAATTCTAAGTAAAAATGAGTTAAAGAAAAAAAAAAGTTTGTTGAGAAAACAAGAAAACCAGGTATTTTTTTAACTTTTCTCGATTGTTTTTTTTTAAATTTTTTCATCAATATCTATTTTTCCCCTTCCGATAAAATAATATCAGTGCTTTTTCTAATCTTTAAAGAACATCTAATATGTGCGGTCTTTATTTCCTCAATCGTGGCAAATCTCCGGCCTTTTATGGCTCTTTTCAGTTTTGGGAAGAGAAAAAAGCAGCTGACACGTTTCATGCCCAAAATATCTAAAAAAAAAATTGTATGAGCCAACCTATATGGCAACATCCTCAGCAACTTCTCTGACAACTTTAGTGAGGTCCATACGAAGGTCTTCAGTGCTTATCCATTGTCCCCGTGGTGGGGAATCCAGGGCGGAGATCGTCATTACTTCCACTTATAAAATTTTTAGTTTTGCTCAAAGTAGACGTGCTACATGTCGAAGTACATTGAGCCACATTGTTTTATTTTTCACACTAAATGTAATACAGATTCTTTGAACATTTTTTTCAATAGTAAGAAATCGCTAAGCACACTAAGGCACGACTAACCTAATTATGTCTGTGGGAAACAAATGAAATATCCAAAATGACTGACAGTATCAACATATGTTAGGGGATATGTGTATTAGCGAAGAAAAACATTCGAAACATTTTCGCAATCATAAGTATCGAATTATTAATTGTTGCAAAAGTACAAGATGTCGAATGACCTTCGTGTACTTCTTCTAGCGTTAACTTCGAGCGGAATGGGTGCTTTAAAGTTGTCTTCGTAATATTTTTATATTATCGTCAATGAAAAGATGTCTTCTACTTGCGGAACACTGAACTATCCATGTTGTTGGCTACCTTGTTGAATAAGACATGTGATTGTGTTCTGAATTCTCTGTAGTAAGGCTATAGGGCTTGAAGTTACCTTACATATGATATAATATAAAAATTAGTAATATAAATAGCAATGCGCCAAATGTTACAAACATTTTTAATTCTTACTTACAAATGTCTTACTATTAAATGTGTTTTGCATTAGATAAGAAATTGCATAGACTCTAAGTCTATATTTCTTAATTACTAATGTCTTTTGGCTTGAACTTATCGATTCTATTTGTATAAATACATGCTGCTGCAGGAGGCACAAACATGCAAGCACTTTCGCTTCGGCATGCGCCTCTAACATTTCTCCTCTTATTGGTGACGATCAACTTCCGAATAAAAGCGTACCAGGCTCCCAAGCTGACGGAGCTGGAGGTGTCTTCTTGGCTATGGCCAGCGCTACCGCCGAAAAAGGCGGTGATGCTCACCGACAAACTCTGATCCCAGAAGGCAAAGTGGTTTTGGGTCCTAACAACCGTCAAATTGGCAGAGCTGTCCCAAGCTCTTAAGCTCTTAGTTTATTGCTTCAAACTCATTTCCCGGGAAAGCAGACTGTTATTCATTCATGTTACATTCCCTCATTGGTAACTGCGACTGAAACGATGAAAACAACTCGGCGCGTAGCTGGCATATTGCATCTTTCGATGGCTTCAAGTCGCCGGGCATTGACGGGATACACCTTATTATGCTACAAAAGGGTATAAGATAGCTGCGTCCTACTCTAAAAATAATTTTCACTACTAGCCTGTCACCTGCACATACATATTCCATGGCGCGCGGTGAAAGTGATCTTTATTCCCAAAATAGGGAAAGAAGCTTACTAGCCAAGAGTTTTAGACCAATCAGTCTAACATCCTTCTTGCTGAAAAGCATGGAGAGACTAGTAGAGTTGCAAGTGCGCAAAGTTGCCCTTCGAATGCATCCTCTCTCTGAGATGTAACATGCTTATCTGCGCGGGAAATCCTGTGAGACTGCCCTTCAAGGCTTAATTGGGAGAATTGATTGCGAACTCGAAAGAAATGAGTACGTACTGCAACGCTGCTAGACGGCATGGCGCAGATGAAGCACTGGTTTTGTAGATCAAAGCAATGCTTATGCACAGGACATTGATCGCTGATGCATGCCTCGAACGAAGCGTCAAGTCTTGCGTAAACAGGGGCTGCCCGCAAAGTGGCGTCCTGTCTCCGCTGTTATGGTGCCACCAGACTTCTGTTCGATGCTCTCAATGCCTTTGGAATCTATGCCCAGGCCTATGCGGATGATGCTGTTGTTCTCTCTCTCTGTCGGCTCATGTTTTGCAACTGTCTGTCTCAAAGCACAGGCGGCGCTAAATGTGGTCGATGACTTGTGCACGAGTAATGGGCTGTAGGTTGATCTTCTTGAAACTGATGTCTGGCATTACTGGCATTACTCAGCTGGTGCTAAAAAGCATTCCCATCCCTATATCCAAGGAAGCTAAGAACCTGGGAATCATCTTAGATAGCAATCTTCTTTGATCAAAACATGTTGAGTCAAAAACCACCAAAGCGCTGTCAGCTTTTTGGCAATGCAAAGGTGCTTTTGGCAAAACATGCGGCTTGTCGCCCAAAAAGCGGTCTGTCTCAGCTGTACGGGAGTTTCCCCCAAACACCGGAAGCTGCTCTAGATGCTGTGATGAATCTTCCGCCCCTTGACATGTATGTATATCAGTGGGTGCGCACTAAAAGCCATGTCTCGCCTTAAGATAAATGGTTTTTGGTACAACTCGCATTGGAGTGACAGTGTACTTGCGCAGGAATTATCCCTGTCTCATGGATATGCTTTCTGACGCAATGACACCACCCTATTATGCTATTGTATAATTTCACAATCAAATTTCCATGGCGGCAGGATTGGCTCTGGCCAGATACTGAACCTGGAATAGACTGTCTTCGCTTTTTTACAGATGGCTCCAGGAGTGGGCGGGGGTCCGGCACTGGAGTTTTCTTTGAGCGCGCAAACATTCGAATGCACTTCTCGTTAGAAAAATATGCGCATGAACTCAAGACCTTTCTGAGCACAGGCGGAAGACTAGATTCACTAAGGCTTGTATGGATCCCAGGTCACTCTGTGATCCCAGGAAATGCAATATCCGATGAACTCGCTAGAAGGGGCCCAGAGGAGAGTTTCTCAGGACCTGAACCCGCCTTAGGTCTACTTGCTTCCAGGGTCAAATCTGAACGGTTGGATCTTTAATCTCCACAGTCCTAGATAGTAGGAGTATCCAGGATGCAGGAAGACTAACCGCGTACGCCCTGATGTCTGCAAGAAGTCCTCAACATTCTTCTTATCCTTAAGGAGAAATGACTGCAAAAGGCTTGCGGGCGTTATTACAGGCCATCACACTTTTGCTAAGCATCTCTACGTGCTTGGCATCGGTGAGACGCCATCTGCGCTGCATGTTGCGAGGACGATGACATAGCAGAACACTTTCTCTCCGACTGTCCCGCCTTCGCTCGCGCACAGAGGCGCACCCTTGGGGCTGACGTGATGTGTGCCGAATCTCTTAGCATCGAATCTCTCCCCATCCGTTGCACAGTAAGCTGTTCCTGGTGTTTGTAGTGGCATTCCTTCATGTAACACGAGTATGCTTGAGGCAAAGGTCCCTGCCCAAAAAATAATAATTTTCTTCCGAATGTAATTGAAGGTGTTGAAAAAGAGTCTCTAGCTCTGTAATAATATGAATAAGTTGAGGTGTCCCTCATTCGTCTTCTACTTTCGAGTTGAATGGATATACTTAACACTTGAAGTATAATCATTTTTGTATTAAGAGAGCAGCTCCATCGCCTTTTGAGGGGTGGTAATTACATGGTAGCCTAATGTGTGTGTCTCGTTCTGGATCGGGGCATTCGTTGGCAACATATTGATAAGGCTTGCTCTTCTCTCAATTCTGACCAGGGAATTTACATTCACTGCAAGGATCTTAGGGTTAGGATCATTCTGCGTATCCATTATAATATCTGGCACTCCAAATTCGGCAAACTGCGTGGAATAGATGATGTCTATTCGAGTCGCGTGTTCGATAAGCTTCTGGAACTGACCGATTTTACCATGGAGGGGCAGTAAGATCGCTTTCAGATCCATGTCTGTTTCCTGGAGTTACTCAACAGTCTGTCATCACATTTTCCACATGTCTACTGCATGCTGCAGTTAGCTGCAGCATGACCGAACCTATGATTATGTACGAGTAAACACTCTTAGCCTTCAGTTGGCATTGCTGCTGTTGTTTTTCTTGTTTGTTTTGCTGCTATTACTGATCTTGCTTCTGCTTTTGTTCCAACCTTCTTTTCTGCTGTTGTTTTTCTTATTTGTGCAATTATTGTTGCTACACTGTTACTGTTGTTCTTCTTGCTTCCTTTTTTGATATCCTTGGCCTTGCGATCAACTCCTCAATGCCAAAAATGCTATCTTTCTTATATGTATATGTATATAAAAAAATTGTTGCAAGTTTTGGTGTGACTTTATAACTCACGAACGGTCAAACCGAATTTGATCAAATCAGGGTTTGTTTGTATGGCCGTGTAGATGGTTTATGTAAAGTTTGAACGAAATTGGTCGACGCATTCGTGAGTAATGACTTTGACGCGGAAATCAACAGTTGTTCGGCGGTGCATTAATATTGCTATCTGGTGATTTTCAACAAACGTTGCCTGTCATTCCCAGATCAATATATAAATAATTTTTGCAGAATTTTAAAATCAAAATAAACATTGTTCAAAACTACAATAAAAATCATGTTTGGTTAAGAGAACGCCGAATTTCAGCACCAAAAAATGCAAATGTTAATGATATCAATTTTCATTACATATCCATTTATACCGCTACGAATAAAGAAGACGCTTTGGAACCACCCGATATGCCACCGCATTGTTTGAATTTAAAAGTTAGTTCATCGATCATACTTCTTCGAAATCTCAATTCACCAAAGCTTTGCAATGGAACGAGACTTTTCGTGAAAAAATTAATGCCCAATTTGATCGAAGCAACAGTTTCTTACCGGGAAAGTAAAAGGAGAAGTTGTACTGATTTCGCGGATCCTAGTAAAACGTCTTCAATTTCCCGTGCGCTTATCCTTTGCTATGACCGTTAATAAAGCTCAACGACAAGCGTTTCAAGTGTGTGGAGTTCACGGACGTAGCATGTTGCAGAGTGGGAAAAAATTATTTATTCATGCACCACATAATAAAACAAAAAATGTTGTATACCTACACTATTGTATTGAATTGATTAACTATTTTTTTTAAATTTTTTCCAAATAAAAAAAATAAAAGAAACCAATGAATTTGATTCAATGTTAATATTCATGCGTAGCGAAGCACGCCGGGATCCGCTAGAAGGGTATATGATTTTGATTTTTAACTATTATTGAACTTATTTTATTTTCAGTACTCTCAGTAAAAAACTGAATTGATTCTAAAGCGGTACGAAGTTCGCCAGGTTAGCTAGTTTCATAATAAAAACCGTGTTATTTCATAAATTTTGTAACTTTTATTATAAACTACTACGAGGGTGGTCCGATAAGTACTTAGCCTACAAAAGAAAAACAAACATTTTGGGGAAATTGCGATCTATTTTTCAATATAGTCTCCTTTTAGCTTGATACACTTGACCCAGCGATGCTCCAGCTTGTTTAACCCGTCTGAAAAATACGTTTTCTCGAGGTCTGTAAAGTAGGCCTCCGTGGTGGCGATGACCTCCTCATTCGACTGAAATTTTTGCCAAAATTTTCAAGTTTGGAAACAAAAAGAAGTCGCACGGGGCCAAATCTGGAGAATACGGTGGATGGGGCAACAGTTCGTAGCCCAATCCAACCAATTTGGCCGTGGCGAGGGCGGAGGTGTGAGCCGGTGCGTTATCATGGTGGAATAGTACTTTTTTCTTCGCCAAGTGGAGCCGTTTTTTCTTCAATTCGGCGTCGAATCGGCCCAATCATTTGGCATAGGTAGTCGATGTGGATCACACCTTGTGAATCCCAGAAAACGATGGCCATCACCTTACCGGCCGATGGGACAGTCTTCGCCTTCTTCGAAGCACGTTCGCCGGGTGAAGTCCATTGTTTCGACTGTTCCTTGGTCCCTGGTGTGTACCAGTGGATCAATGTTTCGTCGACTGTCACGAAACGACGCAGAAACTTCTTCGGATTGCGCTTAAACAGCGTCAAACACTGCTCTGAAGTGGTCTCACGGTTGCGCTTGTTGTTCGGTGTGAGCTTTCTCATGCCCAAAATTTCATGCAGGATATGACCCACGCGATCTTTTGAAATGCCTACTGTCTCAGCTATCTCGCGCACCTTCAATCGGCGGTCTGCCAATACGAGATCGTGGCTTTTTGTCACGTTATCCTCCGTGGTAGCCGTTTTCGGGGCACCTGGACGTGGCTCATCAAAAACCGACGTGCAACTACGTTGAAACTCGTTAAACCAATTTTTGATGGTCGCCATCAAAGGAGAAGAGTCACCATGTACAGCATCCTAACGCTCTTTGATTTCGCTGTGCGATTTCCCTTCCAAAATCAAGAATCGAATCACCGACCGATATTGCTCTTTTTCCATTTTTCTAAAATCCGCGGACACTCCCACTTCCACACGCGGTCAAAACAAAACTACGAGTCCAATCCGGCTGACAGTAGCCGTCTACTAGAATGTACTACACGATAGTAAGTTGCTCTTGCGATACTGGCGCCATCTGGCGGTGAAGCTAAGTACTTATCGGACCAACCTCGTAGATGGATGTACCCGCTTTGCTGGGTCCTTTAATAGATGCGTACATATGTACATACATATGTGCATAAGACGTCGAAAGCCATATGTTTCAATTGTTCTGTTTGTTTTAGAGTGTCCGCCTAGGGCCAGTAAGATAGTTACATTTGTTAAGATAGTTAAGCTAGTTTTAAGCATTTTTGACTAGGGAACGATAGATATAAGTTAATATGAAATAAAAATGAATTGAATTGAAAAAAAAAAAAAAAAAAACATATGTGCATAAAGTACATACATATGGATATACATATGTATGTATGTACAATATTATATAACTTGTGTTTGCTACTCCAGTTGCTGTTCCATTGAAACATTTGTGTAAGACAAATATTAACATAATAAGAAACCTACAATAGTCCAAAGAAAAAAGAGGGAAGAAAAAGTATGTTTCATAAACATGAATGTGGCTGCACTCCACTGGTGGACTGTTGATTGCAAAGACATATGTATCTGTGAAATATGTATGTAAATCTCAACTAATTAAATTTTTGCTTATTTCTTTCGTTATAAGAATCACTGAATAATATTTGATACATTAACCTCTTCACCAGGAAATGTACTAATCGAAGAATAAAGTCAGATTCAAATCTGTTCAGTCATTTTGTAGTAATATGTGCGTATGACCCTGTGGGCCAAAATGATATCCCCAGTTCCAAATGCGTTTAAAGTGAAGACTATTGAAGATAGAGAAATGTAATAAACGTCAAAATATTGCAAAAAGTGCGCCATTTATTCGAATATATCAGTTTTGAACAAAACTCCATACAGATAGTGGGCATTTTGACGCTGACTTTCTTTAAATTTTTTTCAAAATTATCAATTACTTTTGTGAGTGTAACTCTTTTGATGGCTGCTATTTCTCTTCGGATCGACGATTTCAATTCCTCTCTGGCAGGCTTGTCTGCATACACCTTACTATTCAGGAAGACCCATATAAAAAATCCGGCGGCGTTAAATCGGGACTACGCGGCGGCCAATTGAACGGTGTGTTGCGCGAAATCAGTCGATTTTGGAACTTCTGTTTCAACAGATTCAAAACATCCGTAGAAATATGCGATGTGGCGCCATCTCGTTGAAACCATGTGTGCGATAATCGGACGTGTTTTCTTCTCAGTTCGGGGAAAAAAAAGTTCAACATCATTAGATAGCGCTCACTGTTAACCGTAGCGTTCGCTCCCTGTTCTTCAAAAAAGTACGGACCGATTATCATCTTCGCCGACACTGCGCATCACACAGTAACACGAGGGGAATGCAACGGCCTAGTATGCGTCAGCTGAGGGTTTTCGGTGGCATGATATCGCATGTTTTGTTTATTTACGTGGCCGTGTAAGTCGAAGTGAGTCTCATCACTAAACAACACGTTATCTAAATCCACGTCTTCTTCTTCGATCATGTCTAAAAATTTGTTGCGAAAATTCAACCTGTTAGATTTATCAGCTGGCTTTAGTTCTTGTGTGAGCTGTATCTTATACGGATGCATGTTTAAATCATTTTGAATTATTCAGAGAGCGCGGACTTTTGGTTACAGCTGCACGCACTTTCTCAATGTTTTGCGGGGTCCGTGACAACCGACGACGACCGGAACGATTATTACTGATCACAGAACCGATTTTGCGAAAGTTTTTAACCCATTTCAGGATACTTTCATGGTCGGGAGGGTTTTCATGACGCTTTAATGCTAACTTCTTCTTAAAAGCACGTTGCATAGTTATCACACATTCACCATCAAAAGTCAGAAAGCACTCTACCGCGAGAGAACGATGTTGTCTCGTCCACAACAACTTGACTATTAACCAAGTACTTGTATGTTAAATGGCGTACTTTTTGATACTAGAAAGGGTTGAAATCGTCGCGCTAACGTAAAGTGTACGGTTTTGTCGCGCATATGAAACAGGGGATATTATTTTGGCCCACCCTGTATAAAACATGTTTTTTTTTCAGTTAAATTTATAAAATTATATTAAATGGGCTTTAAGGCCCTAGGATACTGAAAACCATCCTATGTAATTCGGCTAATCGCGACAAATCGATTGATATAAAGGGTGGTCCAGCGAAAACGCACGATGATAATTATAGATAAAACAAAAAGTTTTCAGAGAATTATCTTAATATTTTTTTTATGATATTATGGTAGAAGGATCTATGTTGGAAGCACATATCGTCCAGGTCCATAGTCCGTTATCATCTCGCGATAGCGAACACCATTCACGGTAACTGCTTGGCCGATCTCATTTTCAAGAAGTACGGCCCGATGACGCCGCCAGCCCATAAACCGCACCAAACAGTCACTCTTTGTGGATGCATCGGCTTTTCAACAATCACTCGTGGATTCTCATTTGCCAAATGCGGCAATTCTGCTTGTTAACGAATCCACTGAGGTGAAAGTGTGCCTCGTCGCTGAAGATGATTTTCTTTGTAAAGTCACCATTCACTTCTGTCTGTTCAACCAACCATTCGGCGTATTGACGACGCTTGAAATGGTCAGTAGGCTTCAGCTCTTGAGTCAATTGAACCTTGTAAGAGTGTAAATTCAAATCTTTATTCAAAATTCGCATCAGTGATGTTCGTCAGATGCTCAATTGTTGGGCACGACGACGAGTCGAGGTTGACGGCTCTTCTGCCACACTATCGCGAACAACAGCAATGTTTTCCGCAGAACGAACTACAGACCCGGTTTGTTGAAATTTGCGCACAATTCTACCGACACATTTGGTCGATTATGCTGACCAAAAAAATCACGAAGTGCACGAAATGCATTTTGATTTGAACGCCCATTTTCGTAAAAGGCTTCAACAATCTTAACGCGCAGCTCAATTGTGTACCTCTCCATGGTTGAATTTGTCAAACACTGAAACAAAGAAATGTCAAATTAAGTTGGACAAAAAACTTTACGTTAAGGTGTGACTCACAATTAATATCGTGTATTATGGTTGGACCACCCTTTATACACATATTGTTGAGGTATCGTTACATACCTTCTCGCTACTCGCGGACAAACACGAAAATGTGTTTTCTTTTATAGATGTAGATACTATGTACATATATAAAGTAATTAAAAAATTGAAAATGAAATCAATAAACAAAGTCACTCTTAAACGTGATTATAGTAGTGCACCCGACCACTCTAACATCGCGACTGACAAACCCGCGCGTTTTGAAAGAACCCTTCTTTTTAATACATCTACGTATAACTCTAGAATCCTAACTCTGCCGTGGGACACCCTGTAAAATACGTCAGACTTACTCATTGTATAGTTCCTGTTAACCAATTACCACTTATAAATCGGAGAAGATACGATACGATAAAATTGAAAATAGATGTATAACGTACATTTCTTATATTTTGTTGTAATCGATATGAAATGCGATAAGATATGACTGCATTTCTCAACATCAATGAAGTTGTTCGTCACTTTTTAACAGGAATATATTGCAAAAGTGAGTATATCAAAGTGCAGAAGTAGAATGGTACAGTTGCAAATTTCATTAATCGCCCTATCAGTGTCTTTGGCACATTCACAAGAAGGTACCAATTCCGCGCAATAGGAAATAGAGTTATTTGGATATTTATCTCTTAAAGTATCTTTTTCGATTTAGAGCTGGCGACAACTACTCAAAAGCCGGAATTGAAAACGTCAGATTATCCATATTGTTTCAAGTTCACGTGGCTCGGGGAGAAGTTCGACAAGGATAGTGAGATAAAGAATCTGACATGTGAGACTTTTCGACAAGATTTGAAGAATGTTCCTTGCCGCCGTCCGTTAGTTGCGACTAGTGAGTATTTTATAAGTGTCATTTCATTAAATTTAATTCTTCGTCATTTTTATGAGATGCTGATAAGAAATTGATATTTCTCTAAAGGTCAGGGGTACTATAATAAATTCGATCGGTAGTTCAGTGGACGAATAAAAAAAGTGTTTGTAAATATTTGGCTTTTTAGGTGACAACATTTTGCATTAAGTTGTGATTTTAGTTAGCTTTTATAATCTTTTCAATATTTTTTTTCAATTTTATGATATGTAGCAAACCTGTTTAAAATAAACGATTCCCAATCAAGTCAGAAAATATCTTTGTTCCAATTAAAGTGTCTGAATACTATCATTTGAAAACCTATGTGATATTCATAAAATTTAGGAAGTGAATCTAAAAGTACAAGCATCAATAAGGACTTGTATTTTAGAGTCAGGTGAATGTGTTGTTTTCAATATGGTGTCAATACGCCGACTATACTTCTATTGATGGAGAAAGTGATGCATCATCGTTTGAGTTTACATTACTGTGATTTGTAGATAGTATTAGATTTCTAATCTTAAAATGTCAGCATCGACTTTTATTGTGTCATCCGGGTTATGCTCTTATTGCTCTTATTGGTGGAAATGTGTTAAAACATTCAATCATACATATCTAGTGAGTAGGCATCATTGTGGTAAATTCCCATTCCATACATTTGCTTATCGTATTTTTGACTTATTTCTTCGTCTATTCCACTCGATCATGTTGATAACTTTGTCTAGCATGTTTCTCAAACTCATAGAAAAAAGGTTTCTTAATTTCATTATCGATAGCTGAGAGTCTATTCTCTCTGACCTTGTGGTACTATCTTTAAATCTCTAAAAGTAAAACTATTTAATCGTCTTTTTATTTTTCTTGTAAAAATATTTATTTATTCATCAATATCTACTTCGTCCCCTTTAAAATAGTCCCCCTCAGACATAATAAACTTGCGTTAGCACGTTTTACAATCTCAGAAGCGCATTTGATGCGCTTTTTGGTATAGCGTTGAGCTTTTTCAGCGATGCTGTCTATATCTCCTCAATCGTGGCAAATTACACATAAGCAACGGTGAAGGAACGATCAAGGTTATATTCCTTATACGAACTGATGAGGGGATGATGGGCTTTGGTTTCGGCGACATAACCATATACCCAGATTCCGTCAACAGCGATTACTATTTTCAGCAAACCTGGGTTATCATTCACGTCATTCAACAGCTCCTGAACGATAATTTTTTTTGTGTTCTTTGTATACTCGCGAAATACTTACAGTTAACATTCTAGGTCCGTAAGAGCACCTAATTTCGCACAATTTACAGATTGTCTTATCCATTTTTTCCAGTGGTACAAATTCACTAAGCACACTAAAACACTTCCAACCTTTATATCTATGAAAAACCAGCCAAATATCCAAAATGGCTAACAATGTCAACACATATTGAAGTAAAACTCGTATGTGAAAGAAAATGTACTTAGTGCGCGAAATTTGAAAAGTCATCTTATTTTGTGAAAAACTCCATACATCACTCTTCTCACAGCGACCGATTGGTGCAATTAGATAAGCGGTGGGTAGTGCTTTTGGCCGGTTATTAAAATGCGTATTTATCTTGACCGGGTAACAACATTTTTTTCCTTTTTTTATCAGTTGCTTCGTCTTGTGATTCAAAGTCCCTGTGCACTTGTATTGGTTTGTTCCTGCTTATTCTTTGGCAAGTCCATTTTCTCTTTTCCTACATATTTGTCTTGCTTGCAGCTATATTTATATTCCAAAAAAAAACAAAACATTTGACAGCTAAAGTCGGACATGTGAAGAATTATTTTTAATGCCTATTTTTTTTAGTATTTATCCACGCCCGATAGCAATCGATAAGCTGGTCAGAAATATCGACCCCATCCATACTCTTTGGATGTCGGACTTTTGTTGTCCTTTCATATTATTATGCACAGAGAATTATCGCATAATTTAGGCATATTTCTTCAAACTTGTCCCTCTTCATGTTTAACCTTGGGAAATAAAGGTATAGTTGTTCTGGCGGTTGTTCATTAGTATTCCTGTCGCATTGATATGATCTCCCTTTGGCTTTTGAAAAAGCTGAAGTGTGAAATATCTACCAAAATAGATACAAGAGTTCTGTGGTATTGATTTAGTTAGCTGTAAAATAACTGCCGGTCCTAAACTGACACTTCTGTCTTTAAAAGGCATCGTTACACCTTGGCTTAATACCATTCCACAAAATGAATTTAACACAAAATTCTTAAGTCCCATAAGTTGAAGCTTATTTTTGGCATATTGGCGAACATGTGTCGACCTCAAAATGATGTCAATAGAACATTTTTTGAACAAGCTTCTGCGAATGTTCAAACATTTTTCTTGGATACTGTTTATAATTGGTTGCACCTTCCAAAGCATATTATCGTCTTTTTGCTGTTCTGATACAGCGTTTATATACACAAAGTTAGCGAGGAGTAAGTAAACTCGATCCCGAGACATTGCTTGAGCCATGTAATCAAAACGAATCGTTGCATAAATATACACAATATATGCAAATTAAGTTGCTTACTATTTAACAATTAAAAAAAATCAATTTGTCGAATATCAGCTTGAAAAGTGAATTGTGCGTCATAGGTACGTAATGAAATGCGGCTGTGATGAATGTGTTGAGTTGCATCCAGATGCCTCGCAGATTTGATCTGAAGCCCACAGGGGCATAATTAGCTTAATACATACAAACCTTAGAAAAAAAATAACTTAAATTAATTTATTAACTAGCTGATAGGGTGGAAACGATTAAGTAGAGGGTGAAGGGTTGTGGTATAGGGCAATTCTAAGGCTGGACTATTTGATGTGAAGGTCGAAAAGATAGGTGTAACTTTGCGCAGAATTCGGGACATTGGTTCGTGGTACCCATAATTTGTACGATGAGTGTTTACATTGAAAAGGGGCATGGGCTGAAGGTTACGTCGGTTGGTTTTAAGGGGAATCATGTGCAATAATGTGGGACTGTTAATGTTACCGCTGAGAAGGTCATGAATAAAGAGAATATCTGCAACGTCGCGTCGTTCTTTAAGGGGTTGGAGGTTGATTGATTTTAGGTGATCCGTATAAGGTGGTAAATTAAGGGGTTCAGCCCAGGAAGACAACGAAGGGCAAAATGGATAAACCTACGTTGAATGGCCTCAATACGCGTAGAATGGGATTCATAAGAGAGGGACCAGACTTGACTAGCATATTCAAGAAGGGGCCTAATGAAACCGAGGATAGAGTTGGCACATTTGATAATGTTGTCGATACGAAGGTGAAACTTAATTTCGCGGTCACGAATGATCCCTAGATCAACCAAGAAGTTGACATGGGAAACGGTGAGGAAGAGCGCTTGCGGGAGTAAGTCATGGCTTGGCATTTACCGCCATTGAGCTCGAGATGTTTTTTTTTGACACCAAGTAGTTAACCTGTTAAGTGTTTATATATATCCACATCATCGTCATATATGGAGAGCTGAGAGTTCAATATCATTAATAATTAGAATAGAAATCAATAGGCCGAGATGACAACCTTGTCGGACACCGGAGGTAGCATTAATTGGATCAGAGATAAATAACGTTATATTGACGACCTTTTAGATAAGATTTGATCCATGAGATAAAACCGGAAGAGAAATCCAGGGCAGTGAGCTTAAGGAGAATAATTTGGTGGGACATTTTGTCAAAGGCCTTGATGAAGTCAGTAGCATAAACGTCGACTTCTTTGCCGGTTTCGAGTGCACATAGGGATTGTGAAACAAACTCGACTAGATTAGTGGTTGTCGATCGACCTTATAAGAACCTACATATGTTGGTTAGGGACGATAGTTGGTCACATAATTCTTCAGTCCTTTTTTATGGACTGGAATGATATTATATTTCCAAAGCTGAGGAAAAAGTCGTTGAGAGATAGAGCTTTCAAATAAAACGGTAAGGTGTGAATGGAAATGAATGGAAATGAATAAAATGGTTCGCGCACTTTTTTAAAACTATGGCACACAGACAGTCGGGACCAGGAGAGTAGTCGTGCTTTAGGTTGCGTATTTTTTCGGTGAGTCGGGAGTTATGTTCAGTGAGACAAGAGACGTCTGGGGGCAGTCTTTCAAATATCGAAAATAGTCGTGATCGGGGTGAAGATCCTGGTGAATAATTGGCTGAAGAAATGAGCAAAGAAGTTGGCGATTATTTCGGGTTCGTTGGAAGAGTTATTGAGGAAATTAAATGTAGCGGGCTAGTTATCGGCTTTTCTTTTTACACTAATGAAGCGGAAGAAACACTTGAGGTCGAAGAAAAGAGAGCATGATTCTGGAACATGCTCTACGGGACTCAGGTGGCTATTGCATGCATCATTGTGCGTGGGCTGTATTGTCGCAAGAATTACTTATCTTCGTAAGTGGTTTTGTTGGTAATGCAGCGGCGAATAGATAACCGCCTTTTCTACCAAGTCAACAGTGAAATATTTTGAGAAATATTGGTATGGTTTTTTGATGGCCTGGAAAAAACACAAAATAAAGGACACTGCCTCACTTGTATGGTATCTCTTCCGAAATAGGAATAGGTATTGATAAATCACAATGGAATATCCTTTTTACCCATTGATATATTATTTTACGTTGCTGAAGTAAAACCATTTTATACTAGTTGAGGGTTTGAAGCGAACGAAATCCTTTCTTCAAGTCAGAAGTATCGGATTGTAAGCCATCTCATATGTAGTTTACCAACAATAACTTCTTAATTTTCTCTATCATCTTCTACAGGCAAGGCATCATGACTAGTGAGCAAAGGGAAAAATTAAAATTTGGAAGTTGTACACAATAATGAAGCTCAGCCAAACAATGCAAAAGACACTTATTTACTGAAAAATTTGAGCACAAAAAAAAAAATTAAAACCAACTGATATTTAGAGATGAATAAATAATAAAAAATATTAGGAAGCCTGTAATTTAAATACAAAATCGGCACAAAATTAATCATCCAATTTTGTTTTTGAATTACTTTTTTACTAAATAAAAAAAATGATTTTGAGTGTGGGAAATGTTTAGTTTGGCATTTACAACTTTCGCTGCCGCCAGTGCTGATACATTTACCCGTTTTATCGCATTTTCCATGACTCTTCGCAAGATTTCCGGTGATAATTGTTGCATTCCTGTCGAATATTCTCCTTAAGGGTTGCGATAGTCTGAGGCTCTTTGGCATAAGCTCGCGACTTCAAGTAGCCCCAAAGAAAGAAGTCTGGGATGTTTTGGATCGGGCGATTTTTGCCCGCCATACCAAATCGCCAAAACGGGAGATTACGCGACCAGGAAACGCTTCCTTCACAATATCCATTGTGGCTCGTCTTGTTACAACCACATTTTCGCCAAGTCTCGCTCATCTAATTTCGGCAGTAAGAAGTAATTTATCAGGGCCCTGTAGCGTTCGCCTGTAACAGTGATCGTATTGCTGATGGCGTCCTTAAAAAGGACGGTCCAATCACTCTTCCCGCGTGAACCTCGCAGTGGCTTTGAGTGGATGTAATGGCCCTTTGTGCATCACACGCGGATTTTCAGTGCCCCAGAAATGAAGATTGTGCTTATTGACGTAACTGCTTAAGTGAAAATTAGCTTCATGATGATTTTCGACACAAAATCGTCCTCTTCGTTGTTGAGATTAAGGATGGCTTGACAGTAATTCACACGCGACTGACGGTCAGCTGACATTAACTGATGCACTGTTTGCACTTTGCACGAGAAATGTGTAAATCATTCACTTAAATTCGCTATAGTCTGGTGATGCCAAATTGTGTGGCCCGTCGTCTGGTCGATGTTTCTTCGTTCCCAGCGACATTGGCAGCCACAGCCGCGATATTCTCGGCCGAATAACCAGTCCGGTGGCAGCCAGGCCTGCATGGTCTCCCGTGGTTCCAGTCCATTCGATTCGAGAAGTTTAGCGCCGGAATGTTTGTCCAGTTTGCGCGAAAAAAATTAAGAAATTGGCATCGAAATTCACGTTGCGCTAATATCACCGACCGATTATTGGTCAAAAAACCGACACAGTTATTCCACGCTCTTGCGGAGTATAACGCTCCATTGTTTATCTGTTTGTATACTGCAGCTGCCTAGTTCATAAATACCAAATATGATCGACATACGAGGCTATTTGCAAAAATTATAACATCTTCCGATAGGGTGTTTATTTCGCGCCACCTTATATAATGGCGGAAAAAAATCGGGAACTCACAATTGTGAGTTAAAGGGGAAATAAAAACAATTGTGAGGGAAAGGGTAAAATAATAAACAATTCGTTTTATGCTTAGTTGAAAGTGTAAGTTTGTACAAAGTTAAGTGCTCTTTCCAGCGGGTAAAACAATATTTGGTATTATTTTCAAGACTTGAACACAGGCTTAAGCCGACAATTTATGTTATTTAAGTTTATCGCTAGTTTTTTATCGAATACACAGACCTACAAATTTGATTTATAGGCTTTACGTCCTAATGACGTATCTAATTTTGGTTTGTTTCTATCACATCGATGTTTTTTACAAAACCTAAGAAAAAATAATTAAAAGTAAAGAAGTAACTCAATAGGTGGTGTTATTTTTGTTAACCGAATCGTTATTGTCACGACGAACATTTTGAAAATGCTTGGCTTGTGGAACCTTTTTTCTTTAAAGTTTCTATCGAACGACTTTCTCTTTTGAGCCCGGTTTGGATCATAACGCTTCATTGTACAGCTGTCATGCAGATATTCCACTTTTCTTGCTACCTTCGCCCCATTTCCTTAATGTCTGGGTGACATTTTCCGCCTTGTCCTTCATTAACTGCTCCTTAGTCTTTAGGGAAGTAATTCACATCGAATAAAGAAAATTGACTTTGAGACTCATACATTTTTAAAATGTTGGTGCCAGAATTTTTTATAAATAGATGAAATGAGAATCTTGGTTCATAAATTATAATAGACACAAGTATACATGTATTCCATATAAGAATTTTTAAAAAAAGTTTAATAGTTACTCTCATTAACTTGTTATGCGTGCATGGTATTTTTTCAAAGATATATAATTTTTTTTTTAAATGTATGTATGGAAATTAGGGAAATATCATTTTATTGTATATCATAACTATAATTTTACTAAACTCATGTCGCCCTCAAGCTGAATTCCTATCGAAATATTGTGCAAAAAAATAAAATATTCACAAAATTGTGATGAAATGGAATTTTTTGATTAATTTTCATGTAAAGAACACATACAATTCTTATCAAGGAAATAACAGAACAAGATGTGTCCTAATGGGAGTCTGCAATGTTTTTTTTGTTTTCAAAATTTGCAACTTTCTTTCAGAAACTGGTTAACTTTTTACTCCTGAAAGTTTTGCCCACTGCTAGTTATAAAATTTGCCCATTTTTCTAGCGATTTAAGAAATCTGTGTTGGAATCTGAACGTACTGTTCAGACAGGCCATGCGTCATCGATCAGAACAGGTGGTAGTCGGTAGAGCCAATGGCAATGTCTGTAGAATACGGCGGGTGGGGTAGGTTGTCTCATTTCAGTGTGTCCAGGTATTTTAACGATATCTGACCGAAAGTTCTTTGCTCGTACTGTGACAGTTTTTTCTTCAGATGGGCGCACATAAACACTTGCGGCTATTATAACCACAGATTGTGGCTAAAATAGGATGCTTTCATTCAACTATCGTACGACTGGTGGATAGAAAAAGAGACTCTGGGCGAAAACGCAAATTTACCCAGAAATTGGAGAATCTTATATGGAGAATTAGCGTGAAATATCGCTTTAAAATTGCTGTGCTTATTAGAGCAGAACTGCGTGAATTTCATCAATATCTTGGTAGAAGTTTACGAGATATAGGTTTATATGGAAGATGATCAGATGATCGAAAAAGCCTCTGTTAACAATAAAAATTAAAACAGCCTTTTCTGATGTAGGCGAAAAAGTATAAAAGGATGTTTGGAGATGTACATACTCGTATGACATGATCTGTTGAAAGTAAATTTAATGTGTTATGTCCCGAAATTTGATATGCTATCAAGTCAAGAAAGTGAAGTTTCCTCAAAGCTAACTGGTTTGGAGATGTTTTTTTCCTTTCACTCTTCTACCTTGCAAAGCTGGGGGTAGAGAAGTCTTATGCAAAGGCAAACTTGCCGAGTGGCTATGAGTCTGAAACTTGGCTGTGTTATAGAGTACATGAGCTCAAAGCGACCGGTTTTAAAACCCTAGCTACTGTAGTTCCTGAGATTCAGCTAAAAGTTTCCAAAATTCAAGGTAGAAGACCTGGAATTGTATCGTGGCTCCCAACGGGCTGATTGCATTTTTTTGGCTTTTTGCATTTTGTTAATGGAACTATGAACGCTCAAAAATTTGAGCAAGTAATAAGGGAGTTTTTGGCACCAGCCATTGAACAGCATCATTCCTATACTAACAAGTGCACTTTTGAAGATTATTCTGCGCCTACTTGTCACCACGCCAAATAGTAAAGTAAACTGTTATAAACTAACTAAACTAAACCAAAGACTTATTAACAACTGAGGAGTACTCAAAAAAATCCTCCTTTCATTACAAAAACTATGATCGTAGCTATTCGTAGCAATTCTACAATCATTTACATATGGGGAGGCTTTTATGACCAGAAGTGTCAGTAGCAAGCTCATGTTGTAATTTCACTCCCATTTCAAAACCCAGAATACAACGCGCCGAGCTAGACCTACCAAATACACAAACTGAGCTTCACAGCTTCACTCCTTAGATGTATGGTTTGGTTGTCGCTACCACAATTGCATTGATAATGGATACACTTTCATCACAAATATCAATCCGATGGTTCTGGTTGTAAATCACTTTTTCAGATTTAAAACCATTCGCGACAGGCTGTTCATTACTAGAAGCCTCTTTGTAAATTATATAATAATAATCATTTGATTAGCCTCAGCCGCAGATTTTTTTCAAATTGAACTTATCTCATATGGTCTTATTTGGTTCGATAGTCGATATTTTCACTACAAAAAAAATGTAAGATTCCAGTGAAAGTTCAAAAATATTATCTTGAAGAGTTATTATCATGTGATCAACACGCACTGCTATTGGAAAACGAGGGAGTTCCACCTATACATATACGAGTATAACTGGTCAATGCATTTATAATTATAGAATGAAATTGAGACTGTGATGTTATAAAATTATCCTTTCATCATTAAAGCCTTCCTGCCTAGATGACTTCCATTCCTTCATCATTCTGTCATTTAGAATAATAGAAATCAATGCCATAATTCAGTGCTAAATTACTTGTAGCTATTTTCAGCTAATAGCAAAGAGCCTAACACCTATTTGATGTGGAAACAATTCGAGAAGAAACCACTCGAAATCGGCTGTCGTCTTGTTCGCGGCGAATCCTGCATCAAATACTCCTACATTTATAACAAGGCCGGTAAGTTAACATTTATCTTCACTGCAATCCAGTATCATATACAACTTGTAATTTAAACCAATTTGTCTACAGTTGAAAACATAACCTATATGTGCGCCAAAGTGAATGTCTCGAACGGATGCTACAAACAAAAATATGCCACCGGTCGCGAGGTTGAAGTCTGCGTCTGTGAATCCAGTGCCGGTGCATTTCCATGTTTTACATCAACTGCCGAGCGTACACTCGCACGCAGTATCGCAGCGATCGTCTACATTACAATATTTACGACAATGTATCTATGCCTTAGGTTATAGAACGAATAACGAGTTATCAAATTATTTTCATTTTTAATAAATGCTTTCAAGCCTTGCCTTGGTGGTTTGCTGCAATGTGAATTGATGGCACTTGGGGGAATGATGGATGCGACAATTAAGTTTTTGAATATCGAGGGGAGAAAACAATTGAAAAGTTGATTCGCTCATAAATATCCTTAAAACATGGATGCGTATGGGACAGCGTATCTGTCTCTAGTAGAGCGTGAGTAACAATGACATAAAATGGGCGGTGGTTGGTGGTCGGTGGCGATGCCGGCGGAGAGTTCGTGGTTCTGGTTTATCTTTGAGAATGGGTGTGGATAATGAAATTAATCGTCTGTGATGCTTGATGACCAGAGCAAAAAAAAAAAAACAAGATAAAAACAATAAAGTGAACGGGTAGCCAAACAGTTGCATTGATTTCCAATGATTTTTTCCCAAAATACAGAAGTAGTCGAAAAATTCACACAGTTTGATTATTTCTTTGACTGTTCGTCCACTGTCCATTTGTCCTGTCCATCTTAGTCTTCGCGTTTTTATTGGGGCTGAATAAAGTTCCTCGAGTTCTTGATTGTGTTCTCCATTCGCCTGTTTCTTCGCCGCCCTGTTTTCTTTAAGATCATGATTTATTAGGAGACACTAATCTCGCGTCTCCCTTCTTAGTTTGACATCTATGTGTGGGACGTTGTGTTTGAGAGCTGCTTTCAATAGTTAGTTCGTTGGAAATTAACACACCTTGTCCGTATGCAGCCTTTTATTTATTTCGACTTAATGTCATTTTTGGCAGTTAATATTTCAACTCCACTTTTTCAAAGCGTTTGCCGAGTACAGTCAGGTGACCATATATTAGGTTTTCCCTTAAATTACCTTCTTCTCTTCTTGCCATTATAAAGTTTCCCTTTACTGTCACTTTACTATCTCTCAAAAGCGTAAACTAGAGCGGGAGTGATTCCATTAAGGGTAATTCTGTATCATTTTCCTAAAGGGATCTTATTAGCCCCAAATTAAAGAAATGTTTTTATCCCTTACGTATCTAATTCGAATGTTTTAGATTAAACATTTCATACTTTAACTCGTCCTATGGACTCCCAGCCTTACAAGGAAATGATACATTTTCAATTGATTTATAAAGTCATAAGCCTTTTTAAAATCGACGAATAGTTGGTAGACCGTTTCGCTAAATTCCCATATCTTTTCTAAAAGCTGATGTATAGTGAATACCTAAGAAAACCTAAAAAAAGACACCCTGGTAGTCTTCGAATATTTCCTTACCGTAACTCTTTAAGAGACTATTTGACCGCACCTTGTAATAACTTGACAGCATTTTGATAGCATTGCGTTTTGCCACTTTTTCTAAATACGGAAATGGAGATCCAGTTCCTCCATTCCTCGGGAATAGCTTCATTGTTCCATATAGTTGTTATGCGCCCATGTAACTCCTCTGTTAATTAATCTCTTGCATATTTTATTCATTCCAGTGGTATTGCGGCCGTGTTATTCTTAAGCTGATGAATTGCTTCCTTTACTTCCTTGATGTTTCGCAGTTCTACCTGTATTTCTGTTATGTGGATTACATCGTTTTCCATTACTGCTGGCTTTCGATGTACATTCAGCAATTAATCGAAATATCTCCTCCATTGGGCTGCAACTCTTTCGCTAACTGAAATGAGCACTCCCTTATCTTTGCATAAAATTCTGATTTGACCTTGTATCCTTTTTGCACATATCACCGGTTGAAAAAGTACTTGGAAAGGAACAGTCTAACCTAGTCAGTTCGTAATTGCGAAACACATTTATGGTGTCTCTCAAAGGTCATGTCTAACAAGGCGTCTTTTGTTTGCCTGTGGTTATCTGACAATTACACTAAATGTTCAACGCTTCAGAGGATAGTAAACATGTACATATCATAGACAATAAGCAGTTTATCCATTAACATCCCAAGGCTTAGCTGTTTAATTACCATCATCAACGTTTAGAGACAATTCAATATCCACTAATTCTAAGAAACTAATGAATTGGCCTACGTTATCGTATAATCTAACATTTTAGAATTGTATTTTGTGGATCGTAGACGGTGGTCGACAGATAATAGATAACTTGAAATCCATAATCCACCGCATTGTTGCTAATTGCCATACTACTTAGGAAAAAGAAATCATTAATTTAGCATTTGCTGTGAATTTTAACTTCCCACTTGGATATTGTAATGCCAGGTGTGTACATTAAGTAATGGGACTGGCAATACAGCGATCGAAGTGACAACACAAGACAAGAAGAGAAATTAGATTAGCTTGCGATACGTTTTTAGTATAAATTTGAATTTGTTAGATTCAATTGTTCGTCTGTAGCGATTGTTTTCGTGAGACATAATTTTGTAAGTGCTTTCTAAAAATGAGTGACTCGAATTTTGAACAACGGTGTGCTATCAGATTTTCTTTCAGTCTTCGGTAAAGTGAAAAGTAAACTTTTGCAGAACTTCAGTAGGCTTACGGAGACAGTATTTAGTCAAGAACCCAGATTTTTCGTTGGCTTAAGGCATTTTTGGAAGGAAGAGAGTGTTGAGTTCAACTTCAAGAATTGATAAAAATGTCGACGAAATCTGGGATTTGGCTAACTGAATGATCGATAAGCAGTTGAATTTGAGAAAAATCACCCTTTATCAAATTTTGACCAATGAATTGGGGATGAGAAAAATCGACTATAACTAAAGGCAAGAACTGAAAAGACATGGTGTTATCGTCACTATATGTTCGAAACACCCTGATTTAGAAATATCTAATTTTCTGAATTGCGTCCGACCTTAGTTCATAAGGTGACCAAGACCAAAAAAATGCATTCCACAGGTTATGGTTAGAAATGCCAAATCACCTTAAATACATGATTTACGTAGATAATGGAAAGAAGTTTGTTATTAAATGTGACACCGTTATTTCGAGAAATATCTTTCATATTTAAAATGGCTTACAAAAGGGAGCGGTTAACTTTCTTTTACTGTTTAGCATCTACACAAGCGATCTTAGCCTATGTATATGCTTAAGTAGCATACTATATTTCACATGTATTGAGGTCATCAATACAATGCTGCAGTGTGACTTCGAATATATTAAGAGATATTGCGATGATTGGCAGTTAAAAATTGATTTCCAAAAGTCGGAAACGATACTGTTTAGGACTCCGTTGTATAGGGCCTCAAGAGATACCAGAAAGCACTGGAGCAAATTCGCGATCATTGGGCAAGGTTAATAACCGTTAGATATCTTGAAATCTAGCTTGACTATCTATTTATCTATCTATTTCAATAGATATGTAGACAGCACGCCGATGATTGGTGGTTCTTGGGTGAAAACGCTTCTCACAAGCGGTGCGTTTCTCCAGTTCGTAAGTAAGTTTAGAGTTAGCTAGGGGAACTTTTGGAGACTATGCGTGTAATTTCGATTTCACGCCTTTCTTTACTAGAAGTCACTAGTCTATGCCGATAAACCAGAGGCATTGGACAATTTGTAAGGCAATATTCGACGTGTTTTGCTGATATATGGCCCCAGATGGTCAATAAAGTTATTGAAAATTGGACTTCATTCGAGCTAGAAATTACATTTAAGCACTAATGTTATAAATTTATCTATTTAATAAAGCTAATACCATAGACATTAACATTAGCTTCAGTGTTTTATTTTATATTAAATTTGTATATCTCTAAAAAAACACTCTTTAGGTTTATAAGCAAATTAGTTTTAATTTCAATTTACCGGCAAATGGTATTTGCTATACGAACTTTGTATATACATAAATTTAGTTTCGCTTAAAATCCAGACTAATTTGGCCTCGTAAGGAACAGTGGCCAAATTCTATGGAATAAATTTCATATCCACCAGTTTTTTCGGTCGTCTGATATTGACTGCTTTAGCCAGGTCACAAGAATCGTTAGTGAAAGATAATTTAACCCAATTTTTTTCGAGAATTACTCATTACTGATAGTTAAAAATTCTACCTCTTCTGTACCTTATCTTAAAGAGAGGAGCATATACCGTACTCCATAAGAGTAAATGGTAACAAGATCTAAATGTATCTAGGGGAATTTCACGGAATGCGTCAAAAAATCGATCTTAGATGCCCGCTAGAATGTCAAGCCATGTCTGCAAGTTTGTGTTTCGGAATTCCCTTCGGTATTTGCTTCGTCAGTAAAGTATGAGGTGGTTGGAATGTATCTTAAAGTTCGAGTCGTGAGGTATAGACTCTGACAGACTAGATTCCATTATGAAAATACGAAAATTCAAGAGTTGTTTGGCCAACCTTTTTTTCTATAGATATTAAACGCACTCAAAGTACATCTGTTGAATACTGTCTCAAAACCTGTCATGCTTAGTGTACCTATCGCGGCTTGGTCTCTTAATGGATATAGCTTCTAGGGAATGGGGATGAATTGCTGCCAATTTTAAATGGACTCGTAGTGATTTGACTGCGGCTAACATTCTGCTTTCCCTCTTGTATCCTTGCATTTGCAACGAATAATCGAACCGTATCTATGAGTTACTCGACCATTGTGTAGTTTCGCTTACGCATACAACCATTGTCGACGCCCAACAATTTATCGCCATTCGCTTTTCCGTATACTCGTACCATCACTTATATTTGTTTTATTTTCACGTAATTTTTACGGTCTATGAAGTCATAAATAAATTTATTTGTTTGTTATTGACATGAAATTGTGTTCCATTTTTTGTCCATTGAAATTATTGCACTAAAAAGCGATAGGGGAGAAGAGCAAAAGAAAAAAAACCATCAGGCGCGAAAGCAAAATCGGAGCGGGACGCGAGACTACCATTCATCAGCGATCGACAATCAGCAATTGAGACGTGGCCAAATGAACATTTAATAATGTTGTGGCTCTGAGCCGACCGAAAGCCAGGGCCGGCGTACTCTCAATTCGATTTTATCCAAAAAAGTGAGGAAATTCGAGGAAACAATGTTTTTTTCTCTTCCATTCAAAATGACACCGAAAACACGGCAACAATGGAAAATTAAAAATTCAAAAAAGAAAATTCACAAAAGAGGTAAGCGGAACAAAAAAAAATGTATAATAAAACGGAATTGGAATGAGATATAAAAAAAATGCAAATTTAATTGAGCGCACAGAAATCGCAGACTGCAGCAGAATGCTATTTGTTATTCTCCTAATGAACCGGACTATTTTGAAGTGGAATTTGCGGCGTGGCATGGCGCCCACTCTTGGGAGCTTTCGTCTTCTGTTCGAACGCATTTAACTGCAGTAGGACGAGCTGTCGGCGAAGGGTGACAATGCGTCAATGCAAGATAATTTAATTCGGTCTTATGCCTTTGAAATCTCATTTTAATGCTATGCAAAGCCATAAGTAACTGAATTAATTAACTGCCCCAACCTATGTACACACGAGAAGCGTTCGAAAAATAAGGTGACTTCTTGAATTTCGCGAGCTACAATAATTACATATGATTTGCAATCAAATCAGATTGTTTTTTAAACAAACTTAGTAATTTCAAGAAACCTGTCAACGATCCAAAAAATAGTTATTCACTTTAGGGATGTTAGTCAAGGACTAGACAAAATAAAACATTTTTGCTTCGTACAGCCGCTTGACATTCTGGCTACGTTTGAACAGTACACTAAATTTCATGTATAACATGAAGTAAGTGAAACATGGGAGTGGAGATTCGATGATATAAGACTGATTGACTGAATTTGGGGGTTTGCAAATTGAAAATAATATGGTAGAAGGAGTTACGGACCAGTACACCTACAACGATTTTCTCAAGAGAAAGTTTAAAGATAGATCTGAAACGCTACAAACTTAGATGATTTTCACTTCTAGCAAGATAATGACATATAATAAACGTATGGGTATGTGACCTCGCCCGTATCGGCCAATTTTCAGTGACTTTTTCGTATAGATCCAGCTGAATTTGAGCGATTGCCTGTATTACGTTCACCTTAAGGTCATCGGTCGATTGTGGTTTATTCGCATAGACCTGCGACCTCACAAGAAAAAACAAAACGCATGACTTTGGTGGCCAATTCACTTCACCTCGGCGAGGGTAACCTTACCCTCAAATCGTCCACGCATAACGCCAATCGAGGCGCTCGCTGTGTGGCAAGTTGTGCCGCCTGCTGGAACTACATATATGTCGTCTAAGTGCATATGGTTCAATTTGGGCCATAAGCAATTGATTATAATCATTCTCACCATTGACGGTGGCCGCCTCGGAAAAGTACTTGACCCCGTTTTCGAAAAAGTAGGTACCAATGGAGCCGCCGCGGCTCAAAACCTACACCAAACGGTAACTCTTGAGGTTGCATTGTGCCCTGGTGAATTTTAAAGTTCGGGAGTACACTACATACATCGTAGAATTCTGCATCGGTTTATATACGATTTCTTGGGCTTGATTCTCTATGCTTTGCGACTATGTTGCAATGCGTTCTTAAGGGTCGGTCATTAACATAAGTGTCTTTGTCTGGACATCGGCCCATATTTGGTATTTTATGCTTCGATGTCATTTTGTCGTAAGTTCCGTATGTGACCGGCATTCGATACTAAGTGCTTGCGTGCTATTTAGTATGAAGTGCTTAGATGTCACTTTCCGTATTCTGTTGTTCGTTCTTCGTTCATCGGAGTTTATTGCTCCATTTGTTTATGTTATTGTTTATATTTGTTACAATGTCAGCTTTTGGGCGGACGTTGTAACAGTTTTCAGTTTGTTTTGTTCCCTTTGTTCGTTTAGCTTGTTTTGTTTATTTTGTTTGTTTTGTTTTCTTTACGATGCAGCAATGCAGGCTTTTAGGCGGTCATTGTACTGATGTCGCAACTTCTTAGTGAGTGTCATATTATATTGGGTTTGGTGTTTTGTGATATAACTCCCCCCCCCGTTAGTGTGAGGCTCCGACGAACTTTTTACAATAAGTTTTCTTACAAAATAATTTCTGCATCCTATGATTAGAACTATGACAAATAATGTGGTAATTATTCGGAAAAAGGCCCTACTCACCGATTTTGATGAAATTTCAGTATGTCAGATTAGGATTTTTTCTAAGAATTTTGATATATATATTTTAGGTCGGACTTTCCTAGTTTCAAAGATATAAGCTTTTGAAGTTCCCATACAAAATACAGATTTGGCTTGATTTAGTTGAATCATAGTTATGCCTGGAACTATGCAAGAGGTTAGAAATAACCACACTTGTGGGTGGCTCGCTTCGCTCGCTAACAGGATTTTAACCCTTTTCTTCGCAGGGTTTAGCCGCTCACGCGACTTCGTCGCTCCGCTAAGGGTATGTCTACGACTGTCTGGCAGGCGCCTGTAAGAAAGTCCGGTGTATTTAAAGTATTATGTGGGTGGCTCGTATAATAATTTTATTTAAAACATAGTTGCATACTTTTAGGCATAATGAAATCTTATTTTGTATGGAAAATTTAAAAAGCTTATATCTTCCAAACTAGATAAGTCCGACCTAAAATATATATGTATATCAAAATTCTTAGAAAAAATCCTAATCTGACATACTGAAATTTCATCAAAATCGGTGAGTAGGGCCTTTTTCCGAATAATTACCAATAATGTATATATTACAATGTGTAGGGAAAGGTTTTCAATATTCTTATAGTAATTCTTACTTTCTATTTCTAAAATTTTATCTCTGTTTTCAATACTTTTAAAATGGATTTCCTCTAGTTTTATATTGGGAATTACATGTTTTTCATTTACGTTTATGAGGAAATTTGGTAATATGAAATGGTCAACAATTTCTTTATTTGAATTGGAAAACTTTTTATCCTTTATTCTAATGGAACAGTTTGTGAATTTAACAAGTTTTGTTCCACTTATGTTTACATTTAGATTATTACAGTTGTGGTAAAGTTCTACAGTATTTAAATTTTTAGTTACAATTAGTCCTTCTTTTATCTCTTCTATTTTTTCAGTATCGTTCTCTAATATGTTGCAATCAGCTTCTTTGAGTAGTACAATATTTTTTATGCAAGTGTCTTCTATTTTAATTAAATTATTTTTAAGGTTATCTTTGACATCGTTATCGTACATTTGATTATTTTGATCAACAATTACAATATGATTTTTTATGAGAATGGTTCTGTTATGGATTGTGGGTATGGGCTCAATAAGTAAACGCGAAAAAGTTAATTTTGAAAATTGAGGAATTAATATAATTATTACTATGTGGTTGTTGTAATATGTTACTACTGTTTTAATTTGTTGTAAAACCTCTAAGTCGGAGATAGTATCTAGTTCTTGTGGTGTTAGAATATTTCTCGAAAGTAACCCTAGTCTACTTGTCATTATGATTTCTTCAATGTCGTCAATGTGGTTTTTTAGGAGGTTTATGTTATGGTTAATTTGGTATATTAGTTGGAGAAGGAAAAGTTCATCTTGGAAGTTGTCGAGTCTTTTGACTACGGTGTTACTAAAGGCATTGAGGTGTGTTTCTATTAAGTTTTGTTGATTTGTTATGTGGGTGGTTATATTTTTGATTTGGTCAGAAATTTGGTTGTTTATTCTAATTTGTTGGTTGCTAGCTAGTATGATATTATGATTATTTTTCTCGAGTGTATCAAGTTTAGTCATTATTTTGATTTCGTCATCGCTATCTAGAGTTCCTGCTAAGAATTTAAGTCCTTTTCCTGCAATATTAAAAAGGCCTCGTTTTTGTCTTTCGTGAGGTTTCAAAAAACTAATTTTATCTTCTAAAATTTTTAAATTGTGTTTCATTGTGTTTATCATTGGGGTGATCAAGGTTGCGTTAAGTTCCAAAATATCTACACTGCGTTGAAGCTGTTTGCTAGTGATTTCATATTCGGTGATATTGATGATGTGAAGTACCTTTGTATATCCATTTATTAGTCTGACGTTATTGAGTTTGAAAGTTATAAATCCATTATTGTTTGTCAGGTCTTGGATTTCCAGATGTTATCCGTTGCTTAGGAGAGATAGGAGTAATATTATCCCCAATGTTGGCGTCATTGTTACCTAAGGTAATATGATTTTTGTTATTTGGTATGCACGTTAAACTTAAGGGCGTTATTGTTTTGAAACTTTCTTTTCTTTCTGACATGGGTCTTAAAATATTTGAGATTATTTCTTTTATCTTTTACGTGGTCTTCGTCTAAGGTTTCGCAATCTATTTTCCTATAACGAGGATGGTTTTTTCCGCCTCTTATTTCTTTAATGAAATTGATCCCTGGTTCGATTGTGACGTCTTTTCTAGTTTTGTTAAGTTTAGCAATTGTATGGGACTTCTTTTGAATAAGTAAATCATGAATTTGTGGGTATTCCTCATGTTTTACCTTTCCTTGTATGAAATCTATTGGTTTACGTTTGGTTGTTGAGTGGACGCTATTGTTATAATAACCATTTATTAGAATGAGTTGTTCTTCAATAGGTAAATGTTTTTTTCTGTATTTTAGGAGCCTGAGGTGTTCGTTAATAGTGTTATGTAGTCTCTCGACATCTGCGTTACTAGTGTGGTTTGAATTGGAGGTAAAATGGATTTCAATGTTCTTTTCTGTGAGGAAATCTCGCATTAATTTAGATTTCATACCTAGTTCGTTGTCGGTAATTATTTTCCCTATGTGTCCGTAAACACTTATGTATACTAATATTGCTTTCCTAAACTCTCGTTCATTTCTTTTTTCTATCTTGGTAAATAGAGCTACTTTGCTAAACTTGTCTATCATTGTGACGAAGAGTGATTTGTTGATTGAATAAAATACATCTAGGTGTATAATTTGGTTGGGTTCGGTAGGGGTTTCGTTGATTTTGAAAGGAATTTTCGCAGGATTGCGTTCGTATTTACCTAAGATACATGTTTCACAATTATTAACGATTTTTGAAATGCTTGTCTTCATGTTTGGGCAGTAAAAGTTTTGTTTTAATTCTTCATATACTTCCTCGATTCCTCTATGGTTGTTTTCAAGGTGTTTATCTTCGATTATTTTATCAAGTTCGTCCGTATCTTCGATATCTTTCAACATTTTGCTACATCTTACTACTTTATATGCGTTAAAGTATTTTTGATGCATTTCTTTTATTTTGTCGAATATTATATCGTTTACAAGGATTGCTGTAACTTTATTAGGGTTGAAGTGATTTCTTATTATTTGTTTTATGCTGTCTTCATCAGCTTTCTTCATACCTATAATCTTCCTATTTTTTCCAAAAATTGTTTTATTTTTTATGTACGAAGATCCTGATGTAATTTCGTTTATTATAATTTGGTATTTATAGAGATTTAAGGGCGTTACCGTTTGGGTTATATTACTCATATTCGTTGGGTTTTCAGTGCCATGTTCGTTCTCTGCTGTATCTATATTATTAAAGTCGATTCGACTTAAGAAGTCTGCAACCTTATTATCTTGTCCCTTTTTGTAAAGTATTTCATAATTATATTCGTCCAGTTGCAGTTTCCATCTTATAAGTTTACTATTTGGTTCTTTCATGTTGTTGAGCCAAACAAGAGGTTTGTGATCGGTGTACAGTTTGATTTTCCTTCCAAATACATATGGTCGGAATTGTTTTAGACACCATACTATACTAAGTAATTCCTTTTCGATGACTGAGTAATTTATTTCGTGTTGATTTAATGTTCGAGAAACATAGCTGATGGGTTTGTTATCCTGGGACAGAACGCCTCCAATAGCGTATTGGCTTGCGTCTGTTGTTACTTCAAACGTTTTATTGAAGTCGGGATATTGTAATATAGGTGCGGTAATTAGTTTGTCTTTAAGTGCTTCAAAGCTCTTTATATAATCTTTGTCTTCTAGGTTAATTTTTGCATCTTTTTTCAGAATATTAGTCATGGGTTTGGCTGTTTCAGCAACATTTCGAATAAATTTTCTGTAATATCCTGCTATTCCCAAAAATCTTTTTATCTGTTTTTGGGTTTTGGGTATTTTGTAATTTTTTATGACGTCTATTTTTTTTGAGTTTGGGAGGATTCCCTGTTCGCTTACAACATGGCCCAGGAATTCTACTTCCTTTCTTAAAAACTCGCATTTGTCCAGTTGGACTTTGAGGCACGCTTGTTTCAACTTCTTGAAGATCAAACCCAGATTATGTATATGTTCTTCCAGTCCGTTGGAAAAAATTATAATATCGTCCATGTAGACAAGGCATTGTTTACCGATATGCTCTCTTAAAACTTGGTCCATTAGTCTTTGGAACGTGCTTGGGGCGTTTTTTAATCCGAAAGGCATTCTACAGAATTCATAATGCCCGTGATCGACTGAAAATGCAGTCTTTTGGATGTCCGCTTCCTCCATCTCAATCTGGTGAAATCCACTTTTCAAGTCTAAAGTTGAGAAGTAATTACACCTGCCTAACTTGTCGAGTATCTCTTCAATATTAGGTATGGGGTAGCGATCGTCGATTGTTTTCTCGTTCAGTTGTCTATAGTCTATGACTAGTCGCCACTTCGTTTTTCCCGATGCATCGTCCTTTTTTGGAACGATCCAGACTGGACTGTTGTATGGACTGGAGCTTGGTCTTATGATTCCGGTTTCTAGCATGTCTTCAATTTGCCTCTGAATCTCTGCTTTGTGGATGTATGGATATCAATAGATTTTTGACTGAATTGGTTTGTTATCTGTCGTGTTTATTTTGTGTTTTATTTCATTGGTAAAGGTTAGGGATTTTGTATTGTTAAAAATATCTTTATACGAAAGTATAACTTGTTTTATCCTTTCCTTTTCTTCGGAGTTTAAATGATTCATTCGGATATCTTTAAGAAGTTCGTCTTTGTTGATTGCTTCATTGTAATGGGTGTCTTGAGGTTCGAAGCTATGGAAGTCGTGTACTTCCTTGATGTCGATTACCTCAAACTGAGTTGCGAAATTCAAAATCAGGGATTCTTTATTGGTATTAATAATCTTAGCTAATGTTTTATTATCCACGACGTTGTAAACGCCTTCACATAGTTGAATGTGTTCGTTTATTTTCGTTTCAGGTATGAGAACGGTACCATATTTTTGGTTGACTTTGATACTATATATGTGCTCGCCTGGGTCTATTTGGTATATCGTGTTTTCTTTTGTTTGGGAAAAATTTAGGTTGATTTTACTACCATTTATTAAGAGAATTTTTTCATTGAAATCGATTATTGCATTGTTTTTTATTAAAATGTCGTTTCCTATAAGTCCGTCATATATTTGATGAAATGGGTAAACCAAAAAGTCTATGCTACCTGGTATGGATTGAATTAGTTGTTGACCTTGAATGGTCGCTTTTTGTGTAACTATGGTATCTTTGTTTAGGGATCGGAGGACGATTGGTTTTTGAAGATTTCTGATTAAGTGTGGTTGGAAGGTTCCGGGATTGACTACTGAGCTTGAGGCTCCTGAGTCTATTAGGAAATGTTTCGCTTGTATGGTTATGTAGGGGAGGTTCGAGTGGGGTCTTGTCGAAATATTTCCCACTTCTACATGGTTTTGGTTATTTATCTCCATTGGCTCTACAGTTTGGTTTCTGTAGCGTGGAGATGGGTTGGTGAACACGCTGTAAATTGGTGGTTGAGTGCTATTGTGGTTGGTGTAGTTACGGGGATATTGGTTGTTCCTAAATGGGTTTTGTTGGTGGTTAGTGGAGTATTGGGTTTGCATTTGTCTGGGTCGGAATTCTTGATTATAAGAGTTCGGACGTTCAGATCTCGCATTGTATGTGTTTCTGTTAAAATTGTGAGTGTGTGAGTTAATGTTTGCTGGCTGATGTCTGTGGGGCAGATTTTTAGATTTTGGTTCACTCTTTGGCTGATTGTTAGAATTTATATTGTGGTAAGCGTATCCTGCTTTGTGAAGAATGTCTATGGCATCTTCTAAAGTGTCAGGGTTCCTACAATACAGAATCGATTTCATTGATTCTGGGCATTTCGCCTTGAAAATTTGTAAGGCGGATCGTTTGTTTAATTCTAATTTTTGCTTCAGGTCTCCATTTGTAGGAATATGTGTCTGTTTTAATTTGTTATTAAGACGTCTGAGAATGTTTTTGATAGAATTGTAATATTCGACGCAGGTGGAACGTACAGGGAGACTTCGCATTTCGTCAAATAGGTCGCCAACGCTTAGTCTGTCACCGAAATTATTTGTCAGTATTGTTTTCATGTCGTTCCATGTCGTAATATGATTATTAATTTCTAATATTTCCCTTGCCTTGCCTTTGCATCTCGATTTGATGAGGTCCGAGAAGATGCTTTGACCGAGGTCATCATATTTGGCTAAGATTGGGTGTATTTTATCGATTAGGTCAATGAAGTTTTGGAGTTCTCGATAATCTCCTGAGTATTCGGGTAGGTGGGTAAGGTATTTTATGGGGTCGATATTTAGGGTTAACATTTCGGATCCTATTCTAAGACTTTCGACTAGGTTGGAAATTTCGACTGATTGAGCCCTTACACGGTCTAGCCCTACTTCAATGTCTCCTATCATATGTCTGACTTAAATTCGATTTAATATGGTATATGTATATATAAAACAGAACATATGTATATTCAAAAAAATTATATGTGTATATAAAATAAGGATACAAGAAGGAAGAGAAAAAAAAATATTCACTGTGTTTAGAGATGGTGTTGATCTTTGGTGAGTTGTTGATGGTGGTTGATGTAGTTTCGATGCTCCTTAGTTTGGCAATGCCGGATTTTCCCTCAGGTTTCTCTTCTTAGTTGTTGTTGTCGTGCTCTGAAGAAATGGTCCAGGAATTCGGCAGTGGCTTCGTCGTCGACCCAAGAGTTGGTGTTGTCCTCGGCTTTGGGTGTGTGTGCTTCTAGTGGTGGCACTTCTGCTCCCTTCGGAATGTACGTTTCTTCCGGCAGCATGTAATTTGCACTTTTTCGTAGTACTTTAGTATACTTTGCACAACGCGAACGCGGTAACTTTCGGTGGGTTTGCAAGTTCCCTTAACGATGGGATTGCAAGTTCGAATCACGGATAGAAGTATGTATATCAGATATTCGTTCTGGTATTTGACAACTATCCTACCGACTGCGCCAAAAATAAAAGAAAAGAGATTCATTTTTTATATAATTTTATTTTCTAAGATTTTGTATTTAAACTATTGACACGCGTTCGCGGTTTAAAGTTCGGGAGTACACTACATACATCGTAGAATTCTGCATCGGTTTATATACGATTTCTTGGGCTTGATTCTCTATGCGTTGCGACTATGTTGCAATGCGTTCTTAAGGGTCGGTCATTAACATAAGTGTCTTTGTCTGGACATCGGCCCATATTTGGTATTTTATGCTTCGATGTCATTTTGTCGTAAGTTCCGTATGTGACCGGCATTCGATACTAAGTGCTTGCGTGCTATTTAGTATGAAGTGCTTAGATGTCACTTTCCGTATTCTGTTGTTCGTTCTTCGTTCATCGGAGTTTATTGCTCCATTTGTTTATGTTATTGTTTATATTTGTTACAATGTCAGCTTTTGGGCGGACGTTGTAACAGTTTTCAGTTTGTTTTGTTCCCTTTGTTCGTTTAGCTTGTTTTGTTTATTTTGTTTGTTTTGTTTTCTTTACGATGCAGCAATGCAGGCTTTTAGGCGGTCATTGTACTGATGTCGCAACTTCTTAGTGAGTGTCATATTATATTGGGTTTGGTGTTTTGTAATATAACTGTGAATCTTGTGTGGGTTGGTGTCATCCAAAATACGGCAGGTTTACTTCTTAACACAGGATTTCCTCCAAAAATGCACATCGCCGCTCTTATAAAAGCTTTGAAGTCCAGTCAGCGAAGAAACGGCGAACTCAGAGCTTCTGGATAATTTTTTTTTTTTTTTTTTTTTTTTTTTTTAAATTCATTTTTATTCAGTTTTATCTTATATCTATCTTACCCTAGTCAAAAATGTTTAAAACTAGCTTGACTATCTTAACAAATCTAACTATCTTACTGGCCCTAGACGGACACTCTAAAACAAGCAGAACAATTGAAACATGTCTTTCGACGACTACATACATGCTATTAATATTATAATATCTATCTAAATTAAGCTAAGAAAAATTGTTTTTATTAATAAAAAACTTAGCATTTCTTTCTTCTTTCTTCTTCTTCTTTTCCTTTTTTTCTCCGGCGTTGTTATGGTCAGAAGTATAGGACCATAACCTTACCACTTAACTGCATTCCTACTGGTCCGCTTGTGGGGTCCACTTGTGGGGTCCGCTTGTGGGGTCCGCCGGTTTGACCTCAGAAAGTAGCGGCAGGCTTCCCGGTTTGGGATTACTTCATCGCTGAGGCCAATCAAATGCTGGTGTTTTTGCATTTGTTTGCACCAATTGTTTTTCGGCCTGCCTTTTTTTATTTTTTATTTTTTTTTGTGACACGGGCATGCTCCAGATTTTTTTGATTGATCTTACTCTTACAACACCGGTGATCTCCAGTCGTGTCAACCCACTGATTTGCATGCACACTTGTGGGGCAGTTTAATGGTGGTATATGTGTCCCTAGGCTCACCTTGGTGTTTTCTAAATTGCCTAGATGTGATTTTTGTTTACCTTTGTTTTGTCGCCTTTTACGACAAGCGATAGGTATCGCTGCAGCGATATTCTTAACCCGTCCCTGCACGAGGTAATAAAAAACTTAGCATATGATCATTTTTATATATTTATATAAAACTTAATCCTATCTAAAACTAATTAAATCTAACTAAACCTATCTTATTCTTGTAACTTAACTAAAATATATATACATTATATATATTGCATATATATATCTTTTTTTTTTTTTGTTTTTTTTATAATTAATTTTTTTTTATATATCCTACCCTACCCTACCCCACCCTACCCTACCTTACCCTACCTTACCCAACCCTAACCTATGTAAGCCTGCCATTGGTATTAGGGTAGTAAGCCCGGAAGATCAGGCTATTGACTGAAGTCATTGCTCTAGCAAAGTGGCTTCGAATCAGTTTTATCAGAAAATTATCTATCCGTACAATCCTGGCCCTATTGTATAGGACCTCGTTCGGGTAAAATTTCCTGTACTCAGATTCGGGAGTCCTATGTAGCCCGAGACAAGTCCTAAGACATTGTCTCTCAAACACCCGAATCCTTTCCATTAAGCTGGCTCTCACATTGAACCAGACGGGACATCCATAGGCAACCATGGGCCTGATTAAGGCCATGTAGCAGGTTACCTTCACCCTGGTATCAAGTTGGCTGCTATGAAACAGCCATCTTGTCAGAGCGAAAGCGCCCCGGGCCCTCGCCAGAGCAGCATCTACATGTTTTTCAAAATATAGATACTGATCCAGCACGATCCCAAGGTATCTGACTACACTTTGTCTCGCCAGTGGACGCCCGTCCGGCCCAAAGATAGAGAACCTGCGCCAATTTTTTCTAGTGTCCCGGGAGGCCCTAGACAAAGGCGTTCTGAACAATATAGATTCTGATTTCTGGAAGTTGATTTTCAACTTCCAGTCATCACAATACTGCTAAATTTTTTCAAAGTCACGTTGCAAGAGAGTGACAATGACGTCGATCGTTGGACCTGATCTGTACGCAATTTGCGTACAGCTTCTGGGTTATTGTAGTTGGAGCTTGTACGGGTGTAGTCCTAAGTCCCGACACAAAATTCGTCGAGTCTGCAAAAAGCCAAGTTTTTGTGCACGGCAAGGAATCAACTGCCTCGGGTTCTGTTGTACACACCGTGCGATGTTGTCAGCTGATCTTGCGTTCCTTTGACGTAAGAATGTTGGCTGAATGATTACCTAACCGTTCGTCTTAGAAAAAAAAGAAAGTTTTATCAGTTGGACGTGCTGTTCAATCGTGTCATCGTGATTCAATCGTGCCATGGTGATTTAGAAACCGAATAATAAACAACCGATATGACAGATGTCACGGAAACAATATGGTCGCCAACATTTTTCAAATTCTTCTGGAATCAATTTTTCTCCGAGGGACAGTATTTGGCTCTCTTCATCTTCAGGTTATTGCTTTGATCTTTATGGATCGCCGCATCTGCCTTAGGACTTAGAGGAGACATCACATTCTCTCTCCCCAGCAAGGCCGTCTTCTGGTTTTGACCGCTCTTACCTTTTTCGGTTCGAGCTCCTGCTTCTTTCGGACGCTGCTCTGGGAAAGCCTTGTCAATTTAAGGATTGTTGGGACCGAAACCATTTTGCCTTCTGTGATCAGAATCTGTCTGCCAGCATTACTGCCTTTTTCATGCATGCTGAAAGTGCTGGAATGCCTGTGCCTTCTACAGCAGCCTTCACTAGCCGCCGATGCTTTCTGTGCTTCGGGGCTTACGGGATACCTCCGCCGATTCAACCCTCTTAATTGCTTTCTCCAGAAGTTTGCGGTCATCCACCGTGCCCTTGGCTGTGCAAGCCTATTTAATTCGGAGAATGCTTCTGTGGACGATGAAGCTGTTAAGGCGCTCCCTCTCATAGTTAAAATAGTTGGCTTAGTCAGCCTCGGAAATAACGTTATTGACCAAAATCGTTGCCCTTGTAACGTGACCTAATATCATTTTTTTGAACAATTGTCCACGCGTAAAGTTCTCTTGTTACACGATCTTGTTAGGGTAAAATTTCATGTACTTATACTCACATTCGGGTATTCTATGTAGTTCGAGGCAAGTTCTGATGCATTGTCCCTCAAACACCCGACTTAGACTAAAGAAGAAGGGTAGTTTTAGATTCTTCTGACCTGCAGTGTCCTGGTATATAGTTTGATTCCCCTGAAAGCAAGGTCATCATTCTCGAATTGTATGAACTTTGAGATCAGCATCAAGAATATAGACCTTAGGGGTATAAGAGAAAGCTTCGTGGTTGATTTCTTTAAAAATTAATTGATCAGTTTATGTTGTTTAATTTTTTAACTCGGTTTTCTGCTTACCGCTTTATATGCAATGCTTATTAGGCTTCATAGTCAATGGTATTCAAAAGTACTACTTCGTAAGTTTGGAAGGTGGTACTTTCCCTTTCATTGTATTCTTTTATTGTTACGGCAGATGATGTTGCTGCCGATTGTTACGGCAGATGATGTTGCTGCCAATTGTTACGGCAGATGATTGTTCTGCTATTGTAGTGTCTACTTCTGTTGCGGCTGTTTCTGTTGTAGCTGTTTTTCCTGCGTTTTTTGATGTAGCAGCTTAGGTTGCGGTGTTTATTTCTGATGCTGATGTTATTGTGTTAGTTTTGGTTTCGGGCCCGTCCATCGACGGGTCTTTTAGGGCACGTAGTTTGCCTGCGAATTGTCAATTCACGGTACGAGCTTCTTCTTCTTCGTCGTCTGTACCTGAGAGCAATGAAATAATTATTTTCATCGTTGTATCGACCTTCCCCACCCCCACCAATAAGGTAGGAAAAGTCTACTTCACCCGGAAGTTTGGAAGAATATTGCTGTTGTGCCTTTGATGTTGATGGCACCCTTTTCCTCACGAACTGAAGAGGGAGTGACGTCTAGCCGAATTTCGTTTCGAATATAATCATCTTGTTCCGTTTATACTGACTTTATTAAGCGGATGACGTTATTACCGAATCATAAGATGCATACGCTTTTTTTACGCTTTACGCGTCGCCTCCCGCTATTTTCCAGTTATTAATTAAATTTTCTTTTTTTCCAATTTTTTGATTTCATAATTTAATTTTTTTTTTCTTTTATGCACCTAACAATTCATATCAAGTTGTAACATAATTATTACGCGTTTTTTTTGGCGCTTATTTTCCAATTGCAATAAAATGCAAAAGAAAAAAACAATTTAATACTGAAACCGTTATTGAAATTAGTATTTGGGATATATTGCTCATTCAGTCTAGCTTCATTGCGTTGACATCATTGTAAGCATTTTTAACTGAATTTTGAATTGGACGTATCGAAAGAGTATAGATATATTCGACTTGCACTGTGCCATGAATGGCTTAGTCCAGAAGGCCGACTGGCACTACGTTCCAGAGGGGGACTTCACCTACATAAGGTGTTCTGAAGGTATGGTTGGAAGTCTATTGTCAACAGTTGTACACATTTAGCGGAATGATAGCGGAAAGGGAGAGGTCTGGTTAATCGCAAAGATTACACTCCATCAGGATATCGCTCGTCCGTTACAGCAGGGACGGATTAAAGGTGCATGAGGCCCGGGGCTAACACAAATGTGAGACCCCCCCCTCCCCCCCCCCCCCAATTTATTATTCGCAATAAAAATTTTATGTAAGAAGTGGCTTAGATGTTTTACACCAAAATATCCGCAGTTTACGTCAAAATTTCGATTTACTGGTTGGGAATCTTGAAGCTCTTGTAACCCTTCCAGAAATATTATTTGTATCTGAAATTTGGATTTATTCTTGTGAAATTGAAGATTACCATATTCCTAATTACAATTTTTTTGCGAATACCAATGATACGTATTCTGCCGGTGGAGTGGGAGTTTTTGTATCAATTTTGTATGAGTGTGATGTCAACATTTGTAATTTAAAAAGCGCGGATATAATCAAAGTCTGTTGCAACATCCACAATGAAATGTTTAACTTTCTCTGTGTTTATAGGCGTCATTCTTCATCACTTAATCTATTTTTAGAGGAATTTTCTAACTTTCTGGCTAATGAGCGATCTAAAAATCTTGTTATTCTAGGTGACTTCAATCTAGATATTTTGAACTCTAATTCCGTTTCCGATTATTACCAAGCGCTCATGGCTGAACATGGATTTCTAGCCTTGGTCGTTGAACTTACTAGACCAAGTTCAGGCACCTGCCTCGACCATGTTTATGTTTGCGTTGAGAATATTTCGATGGACCTCCTTACTGGTATCAACTTGGACCTTAGTATAACTGATCACTGTATGACCGGAATCTTTTTTGAAATTATAAAATGTAGTAAGCCAATCGTTCAATCTCAAGCCAGTTTTCGTAAAATTAACTTCCGTGATTTGAATAATAGGTTACGCTATGAGCTTTGGGATAGTGTCTATGTTGAACAAAATGCCTCTTTAGCATATACTGTATTTCTTAGAATTTTAAAACATTACATAAGCTCTTGTACTGTTACTTTAACTCAAAAAAAAATCGGAGTTTCGCCTTAAACCGTGGATAACTCGTTCCCTTATCAAAAAAATACGACTAAAACACAAATTAAGAAAAAAATGTCGGAAACTTCCATTGAATAACAAGCTAAAAAGTCGTCTTAATAAGCTATGCAAAAAATTGAATATGGAAATTAAACTCGCTCGGGATAGCTATTATCATTCCAAAATACTAGCAGTATATGGGAATCTTAAGAAAGAATGGCAAGTCATCAACAGTATTGTTAGTCGAAAAGTTTGTACTAACACATATCCCATCAGACTTAAAAATGGTAATGCTAACATTTCCAACCCTTTGGAAATAGCTAACGAATTCAGTGTTTACTTTGCTTCCATTGGACACACTTCTCCTTTATGCAGTTCCCACACTTCTTGTAACTGTTGTACTAAGCTTGGTTTTCTAGGCAATGATTGTAGTAATAGCTTTGTTTTTGAGCCCATCACGGGATTTGAATTGCTAAAAACGATTAATTCTCTTCCCAATTCCACCTCCCATGGTTATGATGATATTTCGAATTTGGCTCTAAAAAATATTGGGCACAATTTAGTAGATATTTTATCTTACCTTTTCAATTTAAGCATTATGTCTGGAACTTTTCCTTCAGAACTCAAATGCGCTATAGTGATTCCTTTATTTAAGAAGGGCAACAGGACAGACAAATCAAATTATAGACCAATCTCATTGCTGCCTTCAATTTCAAAAGTTTTTGAAAAAATAATTAAAAACAGGATTTTAGCCTATCTTAATCATATAGATTTCTTTAGTCCCTTGCAATTTGGTTTTAGGACTGGCTTCTCTACTGAGGATGCTCTGTTGGACTTTTGCTCTATTCTATATAAAGGGTTAGATAACAAAAGTTTTTTTGCTGGCCTCTTCGTAGATATAACTAAGGCGTTCGACATGGTCGACCATGTAATTCTTTTAGACAAACTATATAAGGCCGGATTCAGAGGATTCATATACAAATGGTTTGAGTCTTATCTTAAAGATAGAGTGCAGTACGTAAAAATTGGAAGTAATTTAAGCAGTTCAAAAACCAGTAACTTGGGGGTGCCTCAAGGTTCTGTTCTTGGCCCGATTTTATTTCTGATATATATAAATTCGTTATTCTCTCTTCCATTCTTGGGTAAAATTAAAGCCTTTGCCGACGACCTTGGAATTGCTTATTGTTCAGTCAGTCCTTTAGATTTAATCGCTGATATAAACCATGACGTTTTCCTACTTAGATGTTGGTTTGCTAGTCACAGACTTGTTGTTAGTAGTAAAACCAAATTGGTATTCTTCAGTTTGACTAACGAGGGGAACCCTGACTTAGATATAGTATTTCACTCTTCTGATTGTGCGCGTCACGACTTGGTAAACAACCAATGCAGATTCCAAACTGGTCTAACTTTCAATAGAAACGCTGACTGCAATAAAGACTGCTTCACGATTGAAGGTGTTGATAGTTTTAAGTATCTAGGTATAACCATAGATCAAAATTTAAACTGGTCCAAGCACATTTTTTCCTTGAAAAAATATCTTCTTTCCACTACTCGCTGTCTTTTTCGCCTAAGAAAGTACTGCTCTCTGAATACTATGATCAGGGTTTATTATGGTTTAGTCCAATCGAGATTGCAATATGGCATCTGTAGCTGGGGTGGCGCTTACCTTAGTAAACTACAGCAATTAATTGTCTCCCAAAAATCTGCAATTCGAAATGTTTGTAGTTCTCACAGTTCAGTTCACACAATGAACCTATTCAGGACCCTCAAAATACTTCCTCTGCGACATTTATACTATTTCAAAGTTCTAAAGGTCTTTTTTATGAGAGGGTATCTAGAAAGTCCAATCTCCGATTTACATAACCTACGTAGCTATTCTAACTTTATTGTAAATGTCCCTGCGTTTCACACTACAATTTATAGAAACTCCTACTCCATTGTCTCATGCAAATTATTTAATACTCTGCCCCTGGAAATTCGAACCATAAGAAATTTGTCCATGTTCACAAAAGTAATTAAATCATGGCTTCTTGATTTTAATCACATAGAAATCGAAACCCTGTTGCGGTATTTAGTTTAAAAAAAAAAAAAAAAAAAAAAAAGTGTTGTGTTCAAGTAGTTAAGTATACTTAATTAGAGTGTAGCTATTCCTGCCTCTTATAAAAGCTTTTGAATATATTTTGCTTTATTTGAATATCTTTTTTTCTATTATTATTGTTAAAGATTTTTTTTCTCTTTCCCAATTAACAGAATTTTTAAAAGTTGACTTCTATTTTATTGAACTTTGTACACCCCACCCCAATGTAAAATTACTAAAATGTGGCATCACTTCTATTTTTTCAAAAATATAGATGTCACTACCTATTCTGTATATGCTACTGCATGAAAAATTGTATATTAAATTGTAAACTTTTTTTCTTGTATATACGAATAAAGAAACAAAAAAACAAAAAACAAAATAAGGATAAGATTCAAATATCATTTTATCAACATCCATTTTATTAAATATAATACGATTAAATTAATGTATTTAAATATTCCAATTAAATTATACGCATGAAAATAACAAATTCAATTAAACATTTTTTTCCTTGCTTTTTTTTGAGCGAAGTCGTTAATTATGTCGGTGAAATCCAAAGATCTTAATAAATCTTTTTCTATACACATGATTGTCAAAGGCGAAAGTCGATCTTCTAACATTGATGATCTATTTTTATCCTCTTTAATACAGAAAAAGGTCGTTCGGACTCCGTGTTGGCTATCGGAATGGTTACAAATAATCTATAAGCTACATAAATATTTGGAAAAATATCGGTCAATTTCGATTCCATCATCCAATTCAATACATTTAAAGAATATAAAGTCATTGTGCTCATAATTTGAAAAAACGCCCGTTTTTAGTTTTTCCAATAACAGTACGAATTGTTCAAGCTCATTTAATAAATTTATTTCTAAATCTTCGGAATAAACATCGACTAAATTGTTTGCTTTGAGACGTATTTCATCCTCATTAATAAATAATAATTTGGTTAAGAAACCAAAAATGTTTATTATGTACTTATGTATAGGCTTCATGCCTTTTTTCAAGTTCGGCAGATAATTTATATATAATGACATAAAAAGTATGCACTCTAAATGCATCAGAACCACTTTGATCGACAACTTGCTTTTCTATATATTTTCTATTAGCAGTTCATTTTTTTTTTTTTTTTTTTGAGCTTGACCTCCCTGCGCCCCGGGTTTGTGGGGTTAACAGCTTTGGGGAGAAGCTGCTTGGGTTTTTCATGGCATCGTCTCCGAGAGATTGGCCTCGTTGCGCCCCGGGTTTGTCGGGCTAACAGCTTTGCGGAAAAGTTAATTGGATTTTTCATGGCATTGTCTCCGATCGCTTGGCATCGTTGCACCTCGGGTTCTCTTTTTTACCCAAAAATATATTCTTCACCTCATGAGGCCCCTCTCACAAGTAAGGCCCGGGGCTATAGCCCTTTTTAGCCCCCCCTTAATCCGTCCCTGCGTTACAGCTAGGACCATCCATAGTTACATTACTTCGGTTGGAAAAAAATAGTGCATCTGCCTTATTCTCTGGATTTTAGCAACTTCGGATTTCTATATGGGATGTCAAAGGGTACATTGCGCGAATATAGATGATAGATACCAGCGTCGATACTTAAGCCCCTGCTTACCAACTCCTAATTCATCTCCTAGCGGTGGCTGTCGGATAACCAGTACTTCAGCTGTAGATTGGGGTTTTAATCTAATCGAGAATTCTCGCTCCTCCATTAAGGTCGAAAAGGAACCAACTTAGACCTTTGCTGTTAAAAAAGAATTTAGACAGGGTGACGCACTGTCATGTACCTTTTTCAACATCGTGGTTAAAAAGATCATACGCGACTCACAGGCAAACATAACAGGTATGGCCTATCGGACGTATCGGACGAACGTGAGCGAGACGTCAAACGTTCGAAGGCATTGAGGCAGAAGCGGCTAAAATGGGATTTTCAGTGAATGAGGGAAAGACAGCTACAAATTCGAAGTGGTCAAGAACTTCGTCTACCCTGACTCGCTAGTGACCAGCGACAACAATATCAGCGTTCAGATTAAATGCAGTATAACTCTTGCCAACTGCTGCTTCTTTGGGCTCAAGACCCCTCTCTCGAAAAACCAAGGTAGCATTGTATAAATCGTTGATCATCGCGATCCTCCTTAACGAAAACGGATGTTCTCGGTCGCTTCGAAAGGAAAATTTTGCGTTCGATGTATTGTCCCTTTCGAAGAGTGGATGACAAGAACTGTACGTGGTTCCAGCGCATAAGATAACTAAGCCATGTAGAGCGAATGAACAACGCAGTTCCGGCCCGAAGAGTCTTCGATTCCAAACCCAAGGGACGATGCAGTAGAAGACGACCGAATCTAAGGTGGCGCACACAGGTGGAAGGGAATCTTAAGCAAATGGGAGTGCAGCACTGGCAAATATTCGTATCAGTTGGAGACGCTCGTTAAGGCCCAGGTTCTGTAGCGCCACCTAACTATCTAAGGATTTCCATTGTTCCGAAGTCTGCAAAACTTCCTTGATTGATAAAAGAATCGTTTTTCTGTCAAAGCAAACATTTTTTTAATGACGGTATTGAATAATATATAAAAGTGTTGTCCAATGAAGGAACTTACATACAATACAATTTTTGAGAAAATTTTAGCATTTGTTGCATTTGTTGCAAATTATGTCACTTTAAGCAGACGTTCGAATCAATTCATCAAAAATCCTCCTACGTTCCTAAGAAGCTGCAACCCCTATTTGTCAAACTATTAAGCGAAAGTAAGTTGTGCAAGTACACTGGCACAATACACACACATTTCTTTGCCCTCTTACTTCTGGATAACAGCGAGCTACCATCAAACCCCAAATACGAGTACGAGTATATCAACCTAAACTATGACGCGTATATTCAGGCTTCCATTGTATCTTAATCGGCCAAACCAAAGCGCTCAAGTTCGAATAACCCTAATTTAGTGTAAAGCACATTCAGTACTTCGAAAACTTACCCAGAACAAAATTTGACAAATGACTCCGGAATACCTTCCGATTTACGCCTTAACGCCTTCAGTCCCTTTAGACTCTTGCCTTCTTTCGCCGCAAATGTCCTTAAAATTAGCATATATTCCCTAATTCAGTCATTTCGCATTTCCCGGAAAGTATCATCCCATCACCCTGCCGTCATTTGATTCGTTGTTTTCTCATATGTGACGGGCAGCTTTTGATTTCTGAGATTTCGTTGTCAGAAACTTTTTTAATAGGCATGTATACAATATAGAACATGGGTAGACCGTTGTATCACCGGCGGGATTATGCAATACGAGATTGAGCGCCCAAAATAAGATAAGTCGGACACAGTTTAAGCGGAAATCCTAAGGAACTTTACTAGGGTTGAAAATACTCTCTTTTGTGTGCTTATTACGTATGCGAGTCATAGCATTGCCTCCTTAATTAAAATTCCTTCGGATACACCGTCGAAGTGTCAAGTTTGTATTAATTTGCATATTTGCAAATACATCTATAGTCAGGCTTACACGCATGCCACATTATTTGCCTTCATCCTGTCTAGAAGCTATGTCAAGCACACTACGGTAAAAGGACAGCATCGAGGTTGGTACATGTTGGCCGAAAGAACCACGTGCTGCTGCCTGTGTATGCTTGAGCGTGTGCATGGAATGTCTCTTCTACTCCGGCCACAAGCAGAAATATCCGTAGCTGAGGATAGACTATCCTAGAAAGGTGACGGGATTACATGTACTTTGTGTGTTATGCAGCAAATAGTGTGAATTCGAGGATGAGGACGAGGACATCGAGGCGGATGATGAGCGACAAAGGGGACTGTTTGCACGATAAGCTATTATCCCTTAAGATAACATTTTATATTAGGATGAATATCTCAATTTTAGGTAAGATCCTAATTTTTGCCGTTTCCCTAAAATGTCCTCATTTTCAAAAGCGGATCAATACTAGTAGATTTTGCTACATGTTTTTTGTTTTCTTTTGGAAGCCCTTGTAAGTGGATGCGATTTACAGGAATGAGGGATTTGGAGCTTGTTTGGTATTTAGATTTTTTTTTTTTGAGAATATTTATGAGGTGATGTATGGCTTTTAAGGGGAGACTTATGGATAATGCTTTGATGGTGGTCATTTTGACAGCTGATGGCTGGAAAAGTTTAAAGCCATAAAGGCGGATATAGTTGCAACGTGAGGTGAAACTTGGTGACCTTATTGGAAGTGGACCACATTTAGAAGTGAAACCCATGTTATGATAATAAGGGTGGGTTGGGAAGGGAGAACGAAATAATTGCTTCCTGTCAAAATAAATTATGATATAAAATACTGGCCTTGGTTCCATCTTTAGTTTGTGTGCTTGCGCGGCTGCACCTGTTAGTAATTTTATTTTTGATTCGAGCACGCATAAGTTATAATGAATAGAGTTATTAGATTAACTGATAACAATGTTTACAAATTAAATATACACGATGTCAACGATTATCGAAACATAACACAAGTTTTGCTAGGATCCAAAATATCTTGGTATTCATATGAGGATAAACAAACAAGACAAGCTAAAGTAATAATAAAAAATCTTCACCATAGCTGCGATCCAGAAATAATCGTTGCGGACTTAGGTTAGGTTAGGTTAGGTTAAAGAAGGGGAGTGTGATGGTTGGACATCACTTCCACTCGGAGGCCAAGAGGCCCATTGTGATTCCCTTCGTTTGTGTGGGTACACATAAAATTAACCTGTCCTATCACGTGGTGGCTGAAACCACCCCGTGCTCTTGATGAATCTTAGAAGATCCGATATATCTGCGTTAGCCACGTCCGCAATCTCTGTAAAGAATCTTTGGCCCAGCGACACTAGGCGTCGATTCTGGAGAGCTGGACAGTGGCAGAGCAGATGTTGGATCGTCTCAGTTTCTTCCTCATCGCCGCACCTCCCGCAGAGATCGCTGGATCCCGAGTCCCATTTCTGGAGCATTGCTCCCATGGGACAGTGTCCTGTGATCACTCCGACGAGCATACGGATCGAGTTACGGTCCAGCGCCAGGAGCTTCTTTGTTTTTCCGACGTTGAGCTCTGGCCACGATGATCTTGTCGTGTAGCTGTCGTTTCTTGAAAGCCAAAACGAGTTGGCCCCTTTGATGATTGTGTCGTTTATGATCCTGTATAATGCGCTGATCGGTGGTTGCAGTGACGTGTCCGCTTCGCTGATGTCCAATTCAGAACCTTGCCTGGCCAGCTCGTCTGCTCTTTCGTTCCCTGCGATTGAGCTGTGGCCCGGTACCCAGCAGAGTTTAACTTTATAGTGTCTGATGGACTTCAGTGAGTCGCGACATTTCTTGACAGCCTTTGATCTCGTTATACAGGATTCTATTGACTTCAGTGCAGCCTGGCTGTCTACGAACATGGTGATATCAGATGGTGGGATATCGGCTACCTGTAGGTGTTTGGCTGCTTTCTCTATTGCCAGGATTTCTGCTTGGAATACGCTACACATATCAGGGAGTGTGAATGATTCCTGTTTGTGTAGGGTATCAGAGTAAAACCCGGCCCCAGTGCTTGTGTCCATTTTCGATCCGTCGGTGAAGAGGGTGATCTCATGGTCGTTGATTACGGCGTTTGATAGCCACTCTTCTCTGTCGGGGAAAAGGATAGGTATACTGAGAGAGAAGTCATTATGGGGGGGAATATAGTCGGTCGTAGCTGCGAGGCTACTAAAACCATGTTTCCTTCCCAGGTCGTCTATTATCTTAAGTATAGCCGCATGTCCATAGTTGGCTTGCTTCCACAGAGAGGACTCTCTTAGTCTGAGAGCGCTCTTTGCGGCGTAGCTTTTTATGAATAAATCCAGGGGGAGGAGATGAAGAATCATGTCCAACCCTGCTTGCGGCGTGCTTCTCATGGCTCCCGTTGTACAAACCTCTGCTAACCTTTGTACTTTGTTGAGCATGTTCATATAGCTTTTTATGCTGCTAGCAGTCCACCACACTAGGGCCCCATAAGTTAAAATGGGTCTGATGATTGCTGTGTACATCCAATGAATGATGTACGGTTGCAAGCCCCATCTTATTCCGAAAGTCTTTTTGCATGCATAAAAAGCGTTCAGTCCTTTTTTCATCCTTTCCTCCAGGTTCCTTTTCCAGGAGAGTTTGGAGTCAAGAATGATGGCTAGAATTTTGCTTCCGCTTTAAGTTTGAGTGGAGTACCCTCTAACTTTGGGGGAGCAAATATCGGAAATTTCCCTTTCCTGGTGAATAAGACCAGCTCGGTTTTCTGGGGGTTTATTCTCAGACCGTTCCGTCTTGCCCACGAGGAGAGTTCACTCAGCGCAGATTCCATTAGTTCACTGATAGTTGGTAGAAATTTACCTTTTATCAAGATAACCAGGTCATCCGCGTACGCTATGATCTTTGTGTCTTTTTCCATAAAGAATTTGAGGATCTTGTTGACTGTAATAAGCCACAGTAGGGGGGAGAGAACTCCTCCTTGTGGTGCGCCTCTAGTTGTCACCTTCCTTATAGAACTGTGTCCAATGTTTGCATTGATGATTCTGTTCTTCAACATATTCTCAATCCAGATTACAATGGATTTGTCTACTTTTATGTCCTCAAGAGCTGTTGTTATGGCCTCTGTGTTTACATTGTTGAAGGCCCCTCTATGTCGAGGAAGGCTGCCATTGTAAACTCTTTTAAGTATAGCGAGCCCTCAATTTCACGGACAACACTATGCAGAGCACTCTCCACTGATCTGCCTTTGAGATAGGCGTGTTGAGTGTTGCATAAGTTGCGTGAATTTAAGAGTCCTCTGATGTATAGGTCAAGGAGCCTCTCCAAGGTTTTTAAAAGAAACGACGAGAGACTAATTGGCCTATAGTTCTTTGCGGCAGTATGGGATAGTTTACCTGCCTTAGGTATGAAAATTACCTTAATTTCTCTCCACTGTGTTGGGATGTACCCCATTCGCAGGCAATTGGAAAAAATGCTTACAAGATGGGGTACAGTGTGGATCTGTGTTTTTTGAAGCATCGCTGGCAAGATATCGTCCGGGCCCGGAGATTTAAAGGGTTTGAACGAATTTATTGCCCATGATACTTTATCCGCTGTGATAATCTTGTTTATCACTTCTTCGGTTGTGTGAACCGTAGGAACCGTCGTCTCGAAGGAGACTGTGGTTTCAGGGGTTTTACAGCCTGGGAAGTGGGTTTCAGTCAGCAGTTCTAAAGATTCCCGACTGGATTCTGTCCAAGAACCATCTCGAGTTCGGGTCCTGGTCCTGAGTTGCTTTAGCTCTGTGGTCCACCAGACTGCGCTGGTCTTCCTGCGAGCACGCTGCAAAGGACAGGATTTGTTGAAAGCCGCTTTCAGAATTCTCACAAGATTTTCGACTGAATTCTCAATGTAAGTTGGAGCAGGATTAGTGGTGTCTTGTGGCGGTTCTAACCTGTTGGCAACTAGGTTTGAGAAAAGATTCCAGTCTGTCCTCTGAGGGTTTCTGAAAGGTTTCGGTTTTTCTTTAATGACGTTAAGGTTGAAGAGTATCCGGCTGTGGTCCGAAAAGGAACAGTTAGTGGACACTCTCCAATCCTCTACTCGGATGGAGTCGGACTCACTTAGTAAGGTGAGGTCAATTACCTCTTCCCTAACCCGATTGCGAAACGTGGGTGTATTACCTTTGTTGCAAATATTGAGGTTGGTGGAGATAATGAAATCGAAAATGGACTCACCCCTTTTATTGATGTCGCTGCTTCCCCATTGAGTGTGGTGTCCATTGGCGTCGCAGCCTATCAATAGACGCAGTCCGCGTGACTTGGCGTGTCGCACGAGTGTTCGGACTGCGTTTGAATGTGGATCCTCCTCATCGTATGATAAGTAAGCGGACACATAAGTAATAGGAGCAAAATTGATTTGTCCTGTTGTTCGTACGTTACCACCGTGAGGTCTCCGTTGCTGTACGTACCTAGGAGAAACATGTTTAAGCATCTCTTGGCGACTATACAGGTTCTTAGCTTACCTTCGGTATGTGGATAGTATAAATTATACTCTTTAGACCTTAATCCCTGAATTTTGTTCCTAAGGAGCCAAGGTTCTTGGATTAAGGCTATATCCACATCTTCCTGCAGCATGTACATCATCAAGTCGTCGGTGGCTGCTTTGCAGTGGTGTAAATTAATTTGCACCACTAGCAACCTCCTTTGACTTGCCGCGTTCATTGGGGAGCCTTACCTTCAGGGTTCCCAGCCCGAACTTAATGCTGCCAGATCTGCTGCGGATGTGGTCGAGTGACTTTTAGTCAATGGTAACCATTTTCCCTTTCCCACTCCGTTCTTACTCTTGGCTGAAGAAATTATTCTCCAGCTGAGAGTGTCAAGCTCTTTATTCTGCTTGTCAATTAGCTTCAATATGGATTCGTCCTTTTCGGGAACCGGTGGAGGGATCCATATTGAAGCCAACGTGCGAAGTGGAAGCATCGAACCTCGATAACCTCGAGTTTAGCGTTCTGCCAGATTTCGCCGCAGTTGTCGATTGTGCGCTTTAAAAAGTCTAGGGACCTCTGATTGTCACAACCGACAACTTTGACTCCTTTCTGCCAGCCTGCCCCGTCGAAGTTAATCTCATCGCTGCTATCCGCGACAAGCATCGCTTCCAATATTTTGGCTTCGATCGTTAGCCAATTGTCGGATGTAATCTTCCCATCCGGGTTGGAACGATCGACAATAGCCACTTGTAGACTCAAGGGAAGATTGAAGCTGGCTGATGTTTTTGCCTTTTTCGCTTCCCTAAGAGTTTCTTCTCCGGACCGCCCCCTCTTGACGTTCTGCTTCGATCCTGAGGCAGTGTGTCTCATGGAGGTGCCCGGTTGCTGTGCGCTCTTTTCGACAGTGGCCGGTTGTGTTGGCAGTTGTTGAGTCAATTTTGGGACGTTGGGTTTGATAGGGGCCGTGTTCGATGGCTTCTTATCTCGCCCTGTGTCCTTTTTCGAAGCGTGAGTGGAGGTGGGTGCCGATTTCTTCTCGAATTTGGCTACCTCTTTCTTGTGCTTCTTGATCAGGACTTTTTCGCGCTCGGACAGCGTTGAGGGTTCTTTTGCGTTCATTTTCCTGATATATTGCACCGACCTCTTATAGCTACTCTTTGCTTTTTGGGCCGGTGTTTTTATCTTGCTCTTTTCTACAGGTTTGCCTGTGGCCTTAGGGGCGACCTTTTCTTCCAGCAGCTGGGCCTCGGTTTCAGAGTCCACTTGCATGGTGTTGCTTACCTGTGATGAAGCCACGGATTCATCGTCGGTAGCGGTACCAATCCGTAGTCCCTGAAGGAGAGCCCCGGCTACGCTGTCTGCATCGATCGTGCCTTCGGCGGTGGTAACCTGTGCTGTTAGCCTCTTCAGAGGATGCATTTTTCTATTTTTGTTTCCAATGTTTTCTTCTTTCATGTGTGTTCCCACGAGTCGCGCAGGAATGGGTGGTCGACCTGTACAGAGCCTCGCAGTATACAGGCAAGGCTAATTGATCCAGGAGGGCGCCAGGTATCCTGGATACACCGTTAGCGACTGGGCTATTATTTAGACTGGGCCCCCAGCCTGGCTGACTCTTGGCACGGTACGGTTAACACCTTAGTCCAGCCCAGGGGACGGGAGGGGGGAATGGAGGGGATACCCGGGGAAGGGAGTAGGAGGTGATGGCTGCAGCTTAGCTTCATGTCTCGTCATAGAGAATTCATGCCCAACATGGAAAATGAATTCTCAAGAGTCATTGTCGTTGCGGACTTACAACATCAGGGTTTCAAAGCAATTAGTGCTGTAAATAAGCTAAAATGGAACACAAAAGAGCCACTTAATATGTTTTTACTTAGTTTTAACAGAGGACATCAAAAAAATATATGAAATTACCAAAGTTCTAAATACAATTGTAAAAATTGAACCAGTTAAATCCTCGAAGCTCATCCTCCAATGTAAAAATTGTCAAAGTTTTGGACATACAAAAAACTATTGTTCTAGATTACCAAGATGTGTGAAATGTGCCGGTGATCACCAAACAGCTGAATGTACTAAAACTCTACAAGATTTACCTAAATGCTGCAACTGTGGCAAAGAACACCCAGCTAACTATCGTGGCTGTATGGTTGCAAAAGAATTGCAGAAAATAAGAAACATTGCAAGTAATGCAAAACTAAAAAACGAAAGTTCACCACCAGTAACTCGTATGACTGAACAACATACAGAAAATTGCCATCAGAATAAACCAGTTGAAAGAAACCTTGATGTCCATGTAAATGAACACACCCTAAATTTTTCACAGGTAGCACGAGGGTCTAACAAAACAAGTAACTGCACAACAGCAACTGAAGATGCAAAAGTCTTAACAAAAATATTGAATAAATTGGACAAACAAGAGAAGCTCATTATATCCTTTAACAGACGATTAGATAGGATTGAAGAATATTTGCAAATTAAGACTCATGATTAAGTCCTTAAAAATAATGTTACGGAATGCAACTGGACTACTAAAGCATAAAAATGAATTGCAGGCAGTGCTTGACATAGAGAAAATAGTGCTTAATTTCGGAAACTCATCTCACAAATCAGTTATTTTTCAAAATCAGAAATTACGACACATATTGCACAAATCATCCATATAACAATGCACGAGGGGGAAGTGCGATTATTGTCAGGAAAACGATTGAACACTTTGAAGAAGACCAGTTATGTACCAACGAATTCCAGGCAACCACGATATCAATTAAGACGGAACAAAACTTATTATCACTAACGTCGGTGTATAGTCCTCCAAAACATAAAATTAGCTCGGATCAATATAAATTTTTGATACAAAAACACAAAAATCGATTTATAATGGGTGGCGACTTTAACGCAAAACACACGCAATGGGGATCTCGTCTAATAACAACAAAGGGCCGTGAACTACTAAAAGCGATACGAGAAGAAGGTTGTGAACCCATGTCAACTGGTAAGCCAACGTACTGGCCAACGGATAGAAAGAAAATTTCAGACCTGATCGACTTTTTTATTACAAAACAAGTCTCCAGAAATGTACTTCATATCAAAGAAGGAAAACATTTAATTTCTGATCATTCACCAATATACTTAATCTATAATGACAGAGTAAACATGAAAAATACAAACTCTTACCTTGTAAATAAATTTACAGATTGGAATTACTTCCAAGCAATATTAGACCAGAATTTAAACTTTAACACAGTGCTTTGTAATAAAAATCAACTAGAAGATGACGTATTGGATTTTACGGAACAAATACAAAAAGCTGCATGGAAAAGTACTCCTCAGGTAAAAAAGAAAGGAATCGGGTATAGTTATCCGAAACCAATACTTAACTTAATATCCGAGAAGAGAAAATTAAGGGAAAAATGGCAACAATCAAGATACTCGTTGTACAAGTCACAATTAAACAAGCTTACAGAAATGATTCACTATCAATTAAATGAGCTTAAAAATAAAGCAGTTAACCAAAAATTACGCCAACTAACAGCCGACAAATCGACCGAATACTCATTGTGGAAAATAATCAAAAATCTTAAACGTCCTATTTAACACAACCCCCCAATTAAATTAAATAATTCATGGGCCAAAAGCAACCTTGAGAAAGGAGAAGCATTCGCCGACTATCTGACGAATGTATTTCAACCCAATGAGAGACAACATCCAGTAATATGGCCGGAAATCGAGCAACAATCCGTGGAAATTCCTTCAGTAACACCTTTGGAGGTAGAAACTATTATACAAAAAGATCTCAAGAAGAAAAAGTCCCCTGGCTATGATCTTATCTAACACCTACCGCCTAGAGCTAAGATTAAATTAACAATACTTCTAAATGCTTGTTTTTGCCTGAAGCATGTTCCCTGCTATTGGAAAATTTCAGAGGTTATAATGATTCCCAAGCCAGTTAAAGATTCGCACGAAATGTCGTCCTGCAGGCCAATCTCCTTACTGACCATTTTGTCAAAAATATTCGAAAAGATCCTGCTGACGAGGCTTAAGCCATTTATAAACAGCAGGAATATGATTCCATTTCATCAATTTGGATTTAGAGACCGACATTCTACTATTGAACAGGTACATATAATCACCAACATTGTCGAAGAAACCCTTGAAAATAAAACGATATGTTCTGCAATATTCCTGGACGTCGCTCAAGCGTTCGATAAAGTATGGCATGAAGGCCTACTCTATAAGCTCAAAACTCTTTTTCCTAGAGAATATTCAACAATTCTAAAATCTTATCTCACTGATAGATACTTCCGAATAAAACAAGAAGATGCCTGTTCTGCGTTGAAAGCGATCAAAGCCGGTGTTCCCCAAGGAAGCATACTAGGCCCAACAATGTATATACTATTCACAAATGACATGCCAACCTTTTCGAATTGCACACTTGCTACGTTTGCTGAAAAATTAAGTAGAATCAACTCAAACCCTACAGAATGCTGTAAATACTATAACTGATTGGACCAAAATATGGGGTATAAAACTAAATAGCATGAAATCTATACATGTTAATTTCACTAACAAAAAGATTCAACATATTCCAATCATTGTTAATGGGATACAAATTCCTTATTCCAATACAGCAAAGTACTTAGGAATGAACCTGGACGCTAAATGACGATGGAAAGAACATATAAAAAATAAAAGAGAAGAGCTTAATATGAAGCTGAGAAAACGCGATTGGCTGATTGGCAGAAGATCTATTCTATCAATACATAACAAACTTCTTATATATAAACAAACATTAAGACCTATATGGACGTACGGCATTCAACTCTGGGGGTGTGCTGCTAAAAATAACATAGAAATAATTCAGCGCTTCCAAAACAAAGTCTTAAGATGTTTAGTAAATGCTCCATGGTATGTCAGAAACTACGACTTACATCGCGACCTTAAGCTTAAATCTGTTGAAGAAACGGTCCGTGAATTTGCAGCAGCCCATCACTCAAGACTTGGACAACATATTAACCAGGAAGCAACAAAACTTTGCGATACAACTGGTATTACTCGAAGACTAAAGCGAATCAAACCACATGAGCTAACTGGGAACAATGTTATCTACAAGATACAACAGAAATGAAAAATAAGCGTGTATTTGTTTAATGTAAAATATATTGCATATAATGTAATGTATTGTATTATATAACAAATGTAAACAACTCGTTAGTGTTAACTAGTTGTAGTATAAGGAAATGTTGTCAATTCTATACCACTTCAATAAAAAAAAAAAAAAAAAAACAATTTAACTACTTTAAAGTGAACCTCGTAAGCGGTAATGGAGGACCGACCTTCCCTTTTGCATTTTTGGGTAAGCAAGAGTGAATGATAGCTGGACATTGATTGCTGATGCAGGCCTCAAAAAATGTGTCAAATCTGGCGTAAACAAAGGCTATCCGCAAGATGGCGTCCTATCTCCGCTGTTATGACTCTCTGCTCAATGCTTCTGGAATCTATGCCCACGCTTATGCGGATGATGTCATCCTTTTCTCTGTTGGCTCATGTATAGCGACTGTCTGTCCCAAAGCACAGACGGCGATAAATGGATCGATGACTGGTGCACGAGTAATGGACCGTCGATTAATCCTCTTAAGACTAATGTCGTTCTCTTTACGAGAAGGAAGAAAAATACTGGCATGACTCACCTGGTGCTAAAAGGCATTTCCGATATCCACGGAAGCTAAGTACCTGGGAGTCATCTTAGATAGCAAGCTTCTTTGGTCAAAGCATGTTGAGTCAAAAACCACAAAAAAGGTCCTCTGGATCATATGCATTAGTTCTCTGGTGGAACAGACTAACTAACGTCGTGGCCTCTTTCACCAAACTCCAAAGAGCGATCTGTCTCAGCTGTACAGGGGTTTTCCGCAGCATACCGGGCACAGCTCTAGATGTTATGATGAATCTTCCACCCCTTGACATATTTATCAGAGGATGCGCACTGAAAGCCATGTCTCGCCTCAATGGTAATGGTTTTTGGTACAACTCGCACTGGAATGATAGTGTACTTGCGCGAAAACTATCCTACGACCCCTGTCTCATGGATTTGTCCTCCAACGCAATGGCACCTGCCATCCCATTGCGCTATATTTTCACAGTCAAATTTCCACTGCGTTAGGACTGGTTCTGGCCAGATACTGAACCTGGAAAGGGCTGCCTTCGCATTTTTACAGATGGCTCTTTCTTTGAACGCAAAAATGTAGATACGTCTGCACTTTTCGTTAATAAAATATACGTCTGTCTACCAATCATAGATATATCCAATCTTAATAGCTATGTTGTGAAGCATAAGTGGAAGGGGAAAAACATATGCGTCTGTAGTGAAGCTGTACTCAAAGCTGTGTCTAGCCATTTAACCAGCTTCAAAGTCGGAATACTAAATTCTCTAAGGCTTCTATGAGTCGTAGGTCACTCTGGACTCCCAGGAAATAAGTTCTCTGATGAACTCACTAGAAGGGGCTCAGAGGAAAGTTTCTCAGGACCCAAATTCGCTTTAGGTCTACTCGCTTCCACGGTTAAATCCTACATCAACGATGACATGAATAAGCGCGTACACCCCGATGTCTAAAAGAAATCCGCAACATTCTTTTCGCAACAGACTTTTCGACAACATTACGGGCCATTACACTTTCGTAAGACTACCACCTGTGCTGTATGTTACGAGGAGAATAACACCCTAGCGCACCCTAGGCGCGGACGTGGTGTGTGCCGAATCTCTCAGCTGAAGCTCCTCCTCACTTTTCTTCGAAAAACGGTTAATAAAGAAACGCGTCTGTCTGGTAGTACAATGACCAGTATTTGAGTCTAAGTGCTCCCACAGATAGCAGAATCCTCCAACAAAAAAATAATATAGCCTTGTGCTCCTCCAGCGTTATCTCTTTATCTCTTTAATCGTTGCAAACCTTCGTCCTTTCATGGAATTATCAGTTTTTAGAAGAGGAAAAAGTCGCAGGAGGCCAAGTCCGGTGAATTTAGCCAAAAAGGTATGCACAAGCAACGATGGTGTAACAGCCATTAGTTATTTTTCCCGTCAATCCGCACGTTTTCTTCGTATTGCTTCCCGCAAACTGCACACAACTTCAAAATAATATTCCTTATTATGGCTTTCCGACAAGAACTCACGCCATTGCAATAGAAGAAAATAGTGAACAAAACGTTCACATTTGACCGAACTTGGTGTTCTTTTCTTGGCTTTGGCTCCTCTGGCCGTTTCCATTGAGATTTTTGGGCCTTGATGGTCCTTTTCAGAAATTCTGGGTCCTCACTCACGTTATTTAACAGCCCCTGAGCGCTGCTCATGCGACTGTTTTTTGGTCAAAATTTAGCAATTTTGGGAGCAGACTTTGAAGAAAAAATTTCCATGCCTAAAATATCTGAAAAAATGGATGGCATGAGCCAAACAATATACCACTTTCCTCAGGAACTTCTCTGATAGCAATTCGAATATTCCCCACAATAATTTTCTTCATTGCGTCAACGTTTTAATTCGTTGTTGATGTGCTGTGGCGCTCAGGGCAAGCATCGTCATTAACATCTTCTCGGCCTTCTGAGAAGAACTTGCACCGCTTATAAACATTTTTGCCACAGTCAACATTTGAAGTGCGTTGGAGCATTTAGCATTATTTTTCATACAAATTTAATACAGGTTCTTTGATTCATATTTTCAATGTCGTTTTCAATTTTTCAAATGTCTAACCTTTACATCTGTGAAGAACAAATAAATACTCAGAATGGTTGGCGATGTCGACGTTTATTAGGAGACATGTGTATCAACATAATTAAGACAAAAATTAGGTTGAACAAACCTCATATACGAGTATCTAATGATAATAAAGTGAAGTGGCAGACAATTCAGCGTAGTATTTAGAGCAAAAATTGGTGTGCTGATATAAAGCTTGATGGTGATATTTGAACCAGACATGGCTTTATATAGCGCGTTCCTATCTGAAAATCCAGGATCTTTGCCAAGATTCTCGAAATACGAATATTTTCCGATTGGTGGACTTTTCTGGCTTGAACTTATACTAAATTGGTCCTGTTATTGGGGACGTTGAGCAGACAAGGGCTTATAGGCAATATTGAGTAGGCTTACCTATGATTGACATTTCCTTCCTTGCGTGGCCAAATGCTCCTGAAATATCAAGACTGCCACGCGTTTCCAATTACTAATAGATTAAGACACTTCAAGCTTTATTGAATCTCTCTCAAAATAGCTGTTTGCTAAGAGGAATGTTTGGACTACCTATACATGGTTGTGTTCGTTCTATGTAATGGCTCGTTCTATTGCCTTCCTTGAGCTATCGCTGTCGTTATAGCATCGAGTGCAACTATTAGTATGGGCGATCAATAGACACAGCAAACAGCATATTTGCACCAGGTGAACTATTACTTGGTTTCATAATTCATAAAGCAATTGCTATCATTGGCAGACAAGATTATTGATGAAGCGTCATCCTGGTCAAATGGTTTCTTCCAGACTGAAGGTGGTAGACTGACATCTTTAAAGAGTCTAGAGATTTTTTTTTAAATTTTCTGCTTTACACATGGAGTGTTAGGTCTTAAAGTTAGCCATGAATTTGTCGTGTAAAGACACACATTTGAGAAAATAGTGACATTCCCTTGATCAAAAATGCAATCCGATACATTTCCGATCCTCTTGGCAAATGGATTTTATATACATAATTTGAACATCTGTACCTAGTTAATGAAATGAACCCTGTATCCAAGGTGTTTTCAATATTTTCCATTAATTAAAACTCTCATCACTTCTGTTGTGTAATACTGAAATCTCACAACTTCAATTAAGAACATTTCCCGACAAATATTAAGAGTATAATTCCTTATTGCAAGCTCCTAAGACATCTGAATTCCGAGTAAGTTGCATGTGCACTTACACGTGTGTTGCTTCTCTGATCCTTGCGGCTGTTTGAACATATACGCTTAATCAGCTTAATGTACGCTTCGATATAAACTTCATAAGTGCTTCAGCATTATCACTACGACTTGTGTGCGTTCGGAATTGTTGTACGCGTGTGTCAAAATCGGTTGGAGGGAGAGGCAGGCGCAGGCATATGCCTAAGTCAAGAAATATAATCTGAATATTCAAACGAGCAATATTGAAATTAATGGTTAGAAGCATATTGGTTAATTCTAGAGATATGCTTTGGAGTCCGAATATGGCCCACTTCACAATTATTTCTGTGGGTAAGAGCAAGTAGCTATGTTTAAAGGAAGAAACACTTTTCTTTTCTCATTGCTTTCGTTTCCGTGAAACTAAAATATCCCAAGCTTCTCTTTAGAAGGAGACGAGGAGCAATTTAAAGAAGAATTCAAAAATAAATGCATTTAATCAACAGTAAGTACATATACCACCCCTACGCCATATCTATTATTCTTCTGTGTAATACAGCAGCTAACATCTACCACTGAAATGTGACTTAATGAACTAAACTACACTATAAGGTCCTTAATCTCTTGATCTCTGACACGTTCCCTATAGCAGCATTCACCACCCTCGGCAGCACGCTTGTCACTAAAGCAAAACTTTTCCTATCCACCCCATCTGACAATGAGCTACGCCATTGTTGTCTCTTGGAAAACTGATTTGCAAAGCAAACGACAGACCGAATTAAGTTTAGAAAGCGAGTCAAGCCAACACCACAAATTCGGAGACAACCCGAGCCGCCTAGACACCAGTACCATCTACAATCATATCCTTCTGTCTCCATTACACAGCCGTACACACATAGAGAGCCTGCAATTTCATCACTAAGACAATAATCCACCACAACTCATGGTGGGTAATTACGAATCCACCTACCATCAGGATTGTCGGCATTAGCCGTCGTCCTAGATGGCAAGCCGAAACTGAGCGAGAGCCGAAAACTTCCAACAGAATCCTTTCGAGCCATTTCTCTCCTGAGTTGTTAAAACCGAAATAAATCTTAACATAATTAAATACTTAATTTTACAGAGTGTATCTCGGTATATCTCGGGGATCGTTGTATCGGTGCTGCATAGTCCTGCCGAAGGATCTCTGGTATGAGTTCGAGAGTCGTTTGTCCCTCCTTTTAGTTTACTTTGTCGAAATTTTCCACTTTTATGTTTAAGGGTGTATGAGGTCGTAGTTCTTTTTCTTCATTCTTTTGTTTTGTCGTCACGAACGGATAAGGCAGCTAAATGTGAATGTCATTGGGATACACCACAAAATCCGATCATTAAACTTTTCGCCTCGGAAATTGGTTGAAGGTAATAAAAGTTTTTCCTTCCTTTTTCCATTTTACTTTACTTTTTTTTGGTTTTATTCTTATCGTTTTTTATATCTACGATATTGTAGTTTAAAGAAAGTTTTTTGGTCGTTGGTGGTTGCGTGAAGGAACGGGCGATTGTGTGTACTTTCACGCAATCGTCGGAGTTAAGGAGGATTCGGTTGAAAGTTTATTGTGAGTTCATATCGGGATCGGAATAGTTAATGAGAAAATTGTAAAGAGGATTAAAAGTCCTCCACACTCCTACGATATTTATCGCATATCTATGTGTGTATGATTTTAATTACTTGAGGTTTATACTTTGCGGTACGTTAAGTCTTATTAGTTACTTGATGTTGACCGATATTTGAAATTGTTTCGAAAAATAGATTAAAGTTTGTACTATTTAGACTTGGATAAGCTTGTTATGGATATGTTTATTTGGTTGAAGGATTTCGAAGATATTGCCTGCAAGGTGAGATCTGGAAGCCTTCTGTATTTGAGTTTTATTGTATGAGGTTTATGGCGGCTGCAGACGAGAGAGGAGCAAAAAGCCATCTCTTAACTTTGTCACACAATTTGTTTTAGAATAGTTCCGGCAACATCACACTTCATTTGTCCATCACCATCTTACTCGTAGGTGTACTTGCTCTATTGTTAGAAATTTGTTTAAAAAAACTAAGAGACTTTGAATTTGGCGAGCAAAATCGGTTTGATTTTCGATCTCTTTGTTATTTGTTATGTTGGTACACATGTCCCCTAATATGTATATGTTGATATTCTCAGCCATTATGGATGCTTAGTTTGTTTTTCGCAGATATAATTAAGCACGTCTAATTATGCTTAACAATTTTTTTGTTGTTGAAAAAAATGGATCACGGAATCTGTATTGAATTTTGTGTACAGAATAAATTTAAGTGTTCCAAAATATGTACTTGAAATGTTGTCTGTGGCATATGGCGTTGGATAATCCAACACTGAATAAAAGCAATGAAGCAGTGAAGAAAATTTTTAAATTTTATGGAATCAACGAATCAATGTCAGAGTAGTTACAGATACATGCAATTAAGTGATTTTATCAAACTGAAATGAGTGACATTTCTATTTAATTCAGTATAGTAATACAAACTCTTAGATTATGCAGGTGGGGTGACCTTAACTTTAAAATTCAAGATGAGGTAGAATGAATATTGAAAATAAAATAGAAAGACACATTAATAGTTTTTTATTTGCAAATTTTTTCTTCATTGATTTGAAGAAAAAAAGGAATGATATGTACACAATATTGACGGTTGGACACTGGTTGTATTCTAAATCTTTTGATTGAGAACCCTAAGGCCAGGATTTTAGATCTTTTTCATATTTTTTTTTTAAATGCGTCGTTCTAAAAGGAGCGAAAAGGAGCTTCACTGTCCTCGAATCTACGAATCGAGACCATATATTATGACTGTCAAAAAAACCGAACGTTTGGTTTTAAAGTTTAAAATGACAAACCGAAGAATTTTCAGATACTTATACATAATCTTTAAGATACGTTGTTGCAACATCAGTAACTGTTAAAATGAATATCGCCCCAATATATAACAACATATTACCAATACCATTTTATTGTAGACAACGGTCAGTAGTTTCTTAGAACACACGTTGTAAATAATATACATATGTATGTTCGAAATATACTTTTTTAGTATGAGAGAAATTTTTGAGCCAGTTAACTTCAAAACATTTTTTACTGCACTGCACGATCGCAACGGAAAGCACTGGATGATATACATGGACAAGTATTTCATGGTTCGTTTAGAAACATAGTCTTAATAAATTTAAATACCAACAGGGATTTCTTTTATAATTTAAATAGGGAATTTAAATAGGTCCTATTATTGAATCCTGACGAACATTCAAATTATTGAACTCCTATCTGATATTACCTATTTTAACTCCTTGTGGCCTATTTGGTGGATAAGAACGAAACAAATCAAGCATTAAGCCATGAAATCGTGAAGATTTCGCCTTTTTTAGTAATATCTCATCACCAACCATATGAAAACATTTAATAAATAAAGCTGCAGTGTTGTTTTTTATCCAAATTAGAATATATTATGATATATATTATCGCCAAGTCGAGCAAAAAAGCGGCACGGCCGTACCATCCTTTTCTCGAAGCAGTTCGGGCCATTTTCGACCCCCTATAACTTCGTTGTGGATAAAACTAGAAGTCTGAATTTTCAGTAACCAAGCAGGCATCGCATAGACACGGTATATTTCAAATTTCATTAAATTTGAACCAGTAGTTTAAGAATTATAACTAGTCAAAGTTTCTTAATTCTGTCACTCACTCACTCACTGACCGATCATCAAAACTCTAGGGCACTTCTAGCAGACATAGAAGCTTGAAATTTAGAATACAATTAGTGTTTAGTGTATAAATCAAGGAAAAACTAAAATATTTTGCAATTTCGGTCCAGTTTTCTAGATACACCAAATATTATTATTAATAGGATAGTGTATATATATGTGTATACATATATATATGCTTTTTCAATTTATCTAGATAGCGAATTTAAAAAATGAACTCCTAAAAATATGCAAAAATCAATTGGCGGTTGGGGAATTGGGTTTAGTGGTCAATATGGTTCATGGCGAATTTAAAAAATTAACTTCTAAAAATAAGCAACCAGCAACTGGCGGTTGGGGAATTGGTTTGGTTGTCATTATGGTTCATGTATTTGACGGAATATAAAATAAATATCTTTATTATGTACATACTTATATTTAATAACCATTTGACGAACTTATAATTAAATCAATTTTAAAACAAATTGTATGTTCGGTGTCCGGCCACTGGTTTTCTAGTACATTAGATTACAAAGTTACATTTGCAGTGAATGAATCAGTGTACCTGTATATGTATAATATAAAAGAATAATAGGTGTATAATAGATAGGTACCTAAATATAATTACATATGTTCAAAGATAATTTGTAAAATGGTCATGTCTTATGAAGTTCTACCAAAATCCGGCAAAGTATTAAGTAGACTAAATTGCCCGAAATTGCCATGAAAGAAAGAACACTTATAATCATAACCGCGGCCGGCGGAGGTGGCTTGACCGCGCCGCGGCTTCCATGCTTCCCGTCCGTCATAGAAAGGCGACCACTTTCTTCCAGGCAATCTTTGGGTCTTACTGCGATATCGCAGGTATACACACAAACCACGTTTTACTTAACTTACGCAAATTGTATCAGTCAGTATATGTATAAAAATTTAAATAATCTTTATATAAATCTAATTCTGTAGAAAAATAATGGGATGTCAATAAGGTTTACCAAGCCTTACAATATTTAAAAGTTGTAAATGCTCTTTACTCTCAGATACAACTTCCACATTCACTTCAACAATTGATTGGTTATATTAACGAAGAGGACAATGTCCATCATATAGTAGACCAATTATAATCTCAAGTAGATAACGTTGTAGAAGGAAATGAACTCTAAAGTCGAGTGCTACGAGAAAAATGACGGTAAAAAGTTCCTGAAATGAAGAGGTAACCCATATTTGATCAATCACTATTTCTACGACGTAGAACAAGTACCAGAGAAATACTTCTTCTCTTTACTTTATTTATTCAAGCCATGGCGTTCCTTAGATGAATTCAAAATGGGGTGTGATACTTACACGGAGGCCTTTAATTTGGCGAAAGAAGATTTAAAAGAAGGAGTCGATTATGGTAATTCAATGATAGAGTCAATATATAAGATACAAAAAGCATTTGAAATTATAGAATCTAAAGTTGCTGAGATAAACGAAGAAAGGGAAATTGTTGATGATGACGATGGTCCTGAAAACCCTTTAGACTTTGAAGCTGTGGAAGCTGCAAACGCAATGGATGACTTTCAGATAATAATCAATCTGGTAGAAGAAGAGCAGACTGATCTTCAAAGTATGATCGCTAAACTTAATGCTGATCAAAAAAGAGTCTTCGATATGATCACAAATAAAATGGACACAACTGATAATAACGCTGACTTTTTAAGCTGTTTTGTGAGTGGAACTGGTGGCACTGGAAAGAGCTTTTTAATAAAAACTCTGAAAGTTTGGGTTAAGACGTATTTAAACAAAAAAGTGGCAGTTAGTGCTCCAGCAGGAATAGCTGCATTCAATGTAAATGGATTGACTATACACAGACTACTGCAGCTGCCTGTGGAACACAAGCAAACACCGAAGTACAAGCCACTTTCTGATGAAGTGCTCCAAGTTCTGAGATCAGATTTGAAAAAAGTACTGTTGTTTATCATAGACGAAGTGTCGATGATATCCAATGTTACTTTAACATATATTCATTTACGCTTGTCTGAGATATTTGACACAAGCGACGATCAGAATGGGTGGTTTGGAAAAAAACATCTTGTAGTTTTCGGAGATCTCTTACAGTTTCCGCCGGTAAGAGAAAAGTCACCTTTTGAAAAACTCTCAACTGCTGAAACTAACAAGTTGTTAGGCTTCCTCAGTATGCCGAATCTGTGTATTGAACTATTCATATACGATTAACTTACTATTAACATGCGACAGCTCAATGATTCTGACTTTGTTGAAATGCTAAATAGAATAAGATTAGGTGTAACTACACAAAAAGACCGCGACTTACTCTCGACTAGATTAATAACTCTAAAATCCGATTCAAATGAAAACAGATTAATTGAAATAATTGAACACTTCTCGAAACTTCCTGATGATACCGTTTGCTTATTACTTACAAAAAACATGTGTCAACAATTAAATACTGCAATGCTTAGATCTCTCCCACATCCCGAAATAAATCTTACAGCTATAGATAACATAGATTGCCTAGATACCTAACAAAAAGAGCTCGTGAATGCATAAAAAAATATGAAGACGATGCTTCTATGACTGCGGGCCTGGAAGAGAACATAATTATAAAAATAGGAGCAAAAGTCATGTTAAGGCGAAATATTGACGTGAGTCTTGGTTTATTTAATGGTTCTATTGGTATAGTGCAAAGAGTAAAGGTTGATAAATACAAAAATAATTAAGAAAATATACATTACATTTAATAAAGAACATGTTTACGAGCTTGGTTTGGTCAAAACTAAATTTGAAATTATTAATAGAGCTTATGTTCATCGCGAACAGTTTCCTATATGTACCATATAGCCTATGCTATAACTATACACAAAAGTCAGGGCCTAAGTCTAAATAATGCGCTGATGGATATCGGTTCTGTAGTATTCACATCCGGTCAAGCTTACGTGGCACTTTCGAGAGTTACAAGTCTGGGCGGCTTACATACATATAATTAATGTCGACTTTGGAAATATTAAAGCGCAGGAATCCTCAATTTGTGAATACAATAGATTAAGAAACATTTACCGTCCAGACTTGACAAAAATTGTAGCATGAAAGCCTCCGAGAAAAACCCATAGAGATAGGGAGTGGGCTTTGAGAAAAACTGTAGCTAAAGCTCAAGGAGTAGTACCGGAAAAGAAAAAGAGGAAAACTATCTACAATAAGAAAAGCTCATAAGACACAGAGCGGGCTTTAAGAAAATCCGTTGTTGGTATTCAAGAAATAGAAGGTACCGGAAAGGAAAAAAAGTAGAACTATCTACAAAAAGAAATGAGATGCCATCAAAAACATAACTTGTAAAAAAAACCAAGTCTCGCAACTCAGTTCGTCTACCGTAAAAAGTTGTGAGATCTATATAATACCAAGTCGGTTAATTTATTCAGTCGCTATTTAAGGGACCTTCTGTCTTAAGTTATTACGTGATTAGCTAACCTAACAACATCTTATAGTGACCATATTAATATTAAAAATCCTTTATGTTTTGAATAAATAAATTGACTTGGCAATCGCACTAAACAATCTAATTTAATATAATATGCATAATTTGTCAGATACATTGTATTCTCACAACTTTTTACGGTAGACGAACTGAGTTGCGAGACTTGTTTTTTTTTACAAGTTATATTTTTGATGGCTTATTATTATTACTAGCCATTCGGAATTTGGAAGTTTAGAGTCTCGTTGATTATCCTTCGCCAAGGCTCCCTGTCATGAGTGTTCTACTTCCACCTTCGCTGTTCTGTTCCTTCTCTTATAGCTCAATCCATATATTGTCCTTCGTAGGGGTCAATTTCCTACGAGCTTTCCATTCCATATTCTTTTCTCTGTTCATCAACTCCATTTGTTCCATTCGCTGCCCATTTTAGGCTTCACAATTTTATTAGTCTTGCAGCTGAATAGATTTCATCGGGTCAGCATAAGCTAGAAAAGATGTGTTTCCATTAAGGGATATTCAATTAAAATCATAAATGTGAAATGCGAGCCAAGTTCAATATTATGATATATGCCTTGGTTATTGACTTCAACGACAAAAGATCTAAATGGGTGCCAAGTTCAATGGTCAGTCCTGAAATCTATTTATAACAACATAAAATATTTTTTTAAAAACTTAAAATATAATTTCTTCTTATAACTTAATATAATATATTGAAGCCTAAGGTCTGACTTGGCTAGTTTTCATATACGACTTATATAATAGCCTTCGCAAGTTCTAAAGCTGTAAGTTCTCATTTTATTATTCTGAAAAATTGGCTTGCTGGTAGAAAATAGCCATCGAACATAGGGCTGTTTTAGTAGTACTTAATAATAATTCGTATAAGAGAACTAGCCTTGTTCATATGCCGTCTTAACCATTTCGAAGTCCAGTGACCGTTTGATGGCTCTCAAATTGGTGATGCATGGTGAGGTGTGGAACATCGTAAGCGCATATGCCCCTCAAGCAGGATGCGAACAAAAAGAAAAAGATGCATTCTGGCTAGATTTCCACAACCTTGTCAAAATCATCCCAAAGGAAGAGCTTTTGTTTGTTGGGGGAGATTTAAACGGACATGTCGGGAAGACAAGCGAAGACTATGAAGACTACCACGGAGGGCTGGGATACGGCACCAGGAACTCTTCAGGTGAAGATGTCCTAAACATGTGCAAGTCGTACGGTCTTATAGTGCTAAATACCATGTTCGTCAAACAAAGCCGGCACTTGATCACTTATAGCAGCGGCGGAAATGAAACTCAAATAGACTATCATTTGGTATCCAGTTTCATAAAGCCACGAGTTAAAGATGGAAAAGTGATCCTGGGAGATGCGATCGCCCCTCAGCACCGTCTCCTCCTGACTGAATTTTTTTATGGAGGCGAGTAAGAAGTCAAAGCAGCAAACGAAGGTGTCTGAGAGAATCAAGTGGTATAAGCTGGATAAAGGAAAAGGCGAAGCTTTTATTACCAACATGAAAAACTACCTCTCTTCCATTATCGATGAGGTCGGTAATGAGGAGTGCAGAGCACAAGACATGTGGGATTCCCCACAACAATCTGGCCTGGAGAAAGCCAAATCACTGCTCGGAACATCTAAAGGCCAATGCCAACACGCAAAAGAAACCTGGTGGTGGACAGACGAAGCCAAAGCAGTGATACACGAAAAGAAAATGGCTTTCCAGGCTTGGTCAAAGTGCTCTTCTACTAATAGAGAGGAAAAAACTCGCCGTGAAAAGGTATATAGATATTGCAAAGTATCGCGAAGAAAAAGTGCGCCAAATTCAAAGCGAAAAGCATGGAAGGCCTATATCAGGAGTTGGAAGAAATATCGTCTTCCGCGTCTGACAGGAACCAGGCTACCCAGGAGCCTCGACAAAGCAATTTGAACAAAGGAGCAAATATCTTTAAGATAGCCGCCCAGAGAAGAAGAAATGCTCAGGAGATTCGTTTCCCAAAGTTTATTAACAATGCTGAAAGCCAACTCCTTGTGGAAGACGAAAAAATTCTCCACAGATGGCGACAGTATTGCGAGGAACTTCTGAACGAACAGTTTCCCCGAGTGTACTTTCCAAGAGCCGCCCCGAATCATGCCGAAATATCCGACATCACAGTCGAAGAAGTTCGGTACGCGGTTAAAAACTCCAAGAAAAGAAAAGCTGTTGGGCCGGACGGGATACCCTCTGAGTTCTGGAAAAAGATGGGAGACATTGGGTCTAGATGTCTCATGGTTCTTATCTCCAAACTTGTGAGAGGCGATACTATGCCTAATCAATAGAAGGAAAGCTATCTTCTTCCTTTGCACAAAGGAAAGGGTGATACGCGAAATTGTGATAACTACCGTTCTGTCAAGCTGATGTCGCACACCATGAAGATCGTTGAACGGGTATTAGATAGCCAACTGCGAAAAATAATACGACTATCTGATGTACAAGAGAGCAACGACAAGAGTAAGATGCACCGCAGGAGTCACCGAAGAGTTCGCAATCAAAGTCGGTGTACACCAAGGGAGCGTCCTCAGCCCACTGCTCTTTATAGCAGTCCTTGATAGCTTGCTTGAAGGAAAAGTGACGTACCCCAATGTGCACCAGCTATTCTTTGCTAACGATGGAGCCATTATAAGTGATGATTAGGCGCCCCTACAACGAGCACTTGATGTGTGGGTGGACATTTTTGAGGGACACGGGTATCGTATTAGTACAAAGACAGAGTATCTGTGCTGCCCGTTCTCTGACCCTCATCAGCCTATTCCAGACATTTAATTGAATGGAAGAGTGCTTCCCAAGTGTGAAAAGTTTAAATATCTGGGATCTATGATTAATAAAGAAGCAACTTGTGATGACGACATCAACCATCGCGTAAACGTAGGATGGATGAAGTGGCGGGAAAACTCCGCCATCTTCTGTGATCGAAAAATGCCCCCTAAGCTGAAAGGAAGGCTCTATACTTCAGTTGTACGTCCGGCGCTCACATACGGTTCACAATGCTGGACAATGCACAAAAAGTATGAGAGCAAATTAACGGCAGCTGAGATGAAGATGCTTCGCATGACAGCGGGAGTAACAAAGCGTGACAGAATTAGAAGTTCAAAGATCCGAGGAAGCCTCCACGTAAAAGAAACCATCACAAGAAAGATAGAGCGCGACCGACTCAGTTGGTATTGCCATGTTCAAAGGAGAGATCCTTTGAACCCCGTCCAAAAGGCGTTATCAATCAACGTTCCAATTTCAACACGCAACACAATTTGACTGGCCTCAGCGATGAAGTAATCCCAAACCGGGAAGTCTGCCGCTACTTTCTGAGGTCAAACCGGCGGACCCCACAAGCGGACCAGTAGGAATGCAGTTAAGTGGAAAGGTTATAGTCCTACACTTCTGACCATAACGACGCCGGAAAAAAGGAAAAGAAGAAGAAGAAGAAGCCTTGTTCATATGCCATGTGCCATATATGAGAGCACCTTGTAACATCTTAGCAGCAGTGGTTAATTTTTTTAAATATGGAAATGATTATCGCGTTTTTCCATTCCTCGACGACAGTTTCATTGTTCCATACATGTAGTAGTGATATGCAATGTAACTTAAATATGTTTGAATTTCTCTCCTGCACATTTATAAACTCCAACGCTGTCAGGTCAACTCCTGCCGCTTTGTAAAAGTCACCTTATTTTTTGAAAATAATATAAGGTCTAAAATTTGAGTGAGAGACAATCAACAGCGAGTCGCTTAACTCGCTGAGAGCAAGGTGAACTAGCAAGGTGGTAACTAGCAACATATTTCGTCTTAGAGGGAATTGAATTTCCTACTAGAATTCTTGAAGGTTCGTGCCTTTACGGTGTGATCATAAGGTACCTTCTGACTTGGATTTATCTGCATTGCAGTTCTAAAAAAATCGAATCAGTTATATCTATTTGTAAAATGGGTTTGGACACCACGTTGCTGCCAGCCTCTGGGGATGGCAAGTACGATTATCGAAACCCTCACAACTCTTCTAAAACAAAGGAGACAACTGGAAACCGATAGAGAACGCGCAACTTTACCGCATCTGTCACTAACCCGCAACCCATTAGCTCTTTAATTTACCCGCAAGCAATTAGATGAAAAAATGCGGATATTGACTTTTTCCAACCTGGTCCATTTGTTGCTGCGGTATCCGCTGCGGTCTAGTGACACCTAACCCCCGATCAAAGTATCCAAAGGCGTTTCATCCGCACTATCCCACCTATATCTCCACATACACTCCATACAGCACTATTCAGCCGTTCAACCATTCGTTCAGGTTTTCCCTAACAAAACTGTTCATTGTGGTTGCAACAAATAAAATTTCATTAAATTCCTTGAAATTCCTACAAACGGACACTAGGAACTTGCGGCACGGGTCGGCAAACAAATTATTCTAACTTGCATGCGAGAAAAAAAATAACTAAATTTCCGCCAGAAACAAGGCTTGAATAGTATCTTTTTAAAGCGGCATGCATCCGGATAGTGGAACACGCTATGATGTGGGTGCCTGAGTGCGAGATTTCGTTCCATGCGCTTTTTTGCATCCCAATAGGAAAAGCCGCAAATAGGGACATAGACAGAAAAAAAGAGGAAACCGAACGGAGGAAATGAAAGGAATTCCTTTTCAGGACGAAGTGGGAGAGAAAAGGTCATGAAACTCATCCAAGCAAAAAACAACGTATCAGTTTAGATACGAATAGATTGTCGGTTAGACTGTTTTGACGAGGAACGTGCGAGCATTGTTGCCGGACAACGGTGACGTTTATTTGAAATTGTTTGGAGTCAGTTCTTGATTGGGCGGAATGTCGTTCAAGTCAGGGTGAATGTGGGATCGTTTTTGATAGAGGAAAGGCCTGTCAGACGGTTGGCTGTCTCGAAAAGTTTCACTAAAAACGATCGCCGGTAACCGAGCAAATCTGGTCGAACTTCTGTAGCTAATTCATGTCCGATTATGTATGTATATGTTTTTTTCATTTCTCGCATTGCTGCAATATCTCGTCGTTGTATTCTCCTAATTTTACCATAAAACCCGTAATTTGATGTATGGAACTACTGACAATCAGTCTTAAAGTTTCATTCTCTTGTGAATATCCCTTTGATAAAACTCTCCCTTCAGTCTTTAAAAACAAATTTCTAATGTTCAGCTCACGTTTTGCTATGTACCTTCAACCAACCACTTAATTATATCCTCCTTTCGTTAAAGAGCAAATGCAGCATTCAAATTCACAACGCGTGCAATATCCTTCCACTTCAGAAGTTCAAACATCTGATGCACGCGCCAAATTCCACGCACAAGTATCCCATTACGGCGGTAATCAGCCTAAATTACGCACACATACCCCATCAGCTAATTCCACTTAGTTATGACTAACAATCATTTACTCTTGTATTTGCACGAATCGCTGCATCTCGCCCACCTTTTCAGTAGCCAGTTAATAAGGCGGCACTGCCAACCGGACCTGGTCTGATGGTGATTATTTCAGCTATAGTAGTGATAACGACACCATCACCTTACCGGGGATCATAGGCCTCTCTGAGCGTTTCCCAAATATTATGTCACCAGTACGTGTTCATCCGGTTATCCACTGTATTTGTGAATGTGTATGGATTGCACCCTCCTACAGGTGACGTCTTCGGTCAATTATTTGCGAGGCACTCAATAACGAGACCACCTCCTCTGAGGTAATCAATAATATTAATTACTTGTGATTACCTCATCATCAAAGGGAGTTTATCGACGTTGTTGTTGGATCATTGTGCATCGGATTCCTTGAAGATGAAACGTTTAAGAGCTGCATTGAACAAGTGGGATTGGGTGAGGGTTTGAGACAAGTTGATTATATGGCCTTTTAAGCTTTAAGTGTTATACAATCGAAAGTTTAATTAAAATTACGTCAATGGGTTTGTTCGGGATGATGCTATTAGCTTACTGGATCTCTAGGATTTCACTCGAATTAATGAAAACAATTTGACACCGCAAAAGTACACAAAGGAAGAGGATACATTATGGAAATTCTTCTTGTCATATTGATCGGAACTAATCTGACGCAAAGGTAATATTGAACCGAACGGATTATTGCTTTGAGATGTTGAGTTATGTACTATACAGGGTGTTCCACGAGCAGTGTGCCAAAAAGCTAGAACGTGTAGGTCTGGTCAAGACAAGAAAAAAATCGTATGGGATTTAGCCGGGAGGGGCAATTTTCTAAGAAATTGACTTAATTTGGAAAAAAAAAATATTAAAAATCAACAGTTACATCCACAATGCCGTGATATACTTTTTTGTAAAGCCAGAAACTTCTTCTTTCATCTTGTTTCTAAACGAAGCTGTTTTAAGGAATAGTTTTTCAGAAATTAATTTTCAAACTCAAAATTTTGAAAAAAAAAATGAAAATGTCGCGAGGTTTGCGTAAGTACCTATAAGTATTTAATTAAACTGAAATTTAAAAAAAATTAAACTTAGCAGATTAAGTTACTCAATTAAATAGGTTCTAGTTTATTTACACAAGTAAATCGCGCGACAAGCTTTTATGATCATATACATATATTGTGTATAATGAGGCTATAAGTTGATAGTTAAAATTTTAAAGGAAAATGTTATTTTCTTCTTTTTAGAGCATTTAAATAAAAGCTTTTTTTAAAAAAGGTTTTTTTGCTTTTAATTTATTTTTTACTTTTTAGTTATCGCTGGCTCAGAAACCTGAGTCTGTTCATCTCATTCAACGCATCATTGTTGCAAGGTCGTTTGCCGGTTAATTTCGAACAGTCTAGCTCTTCAATAAGGAGACCTTCTAATGATTTTACCCTACTTAAGGCCACCAATGCTTGACCAGCAGCAAAGAGCTTCGAGCCTAAGTAAACAACGGCGTGGTCGACAGTACTACCCTGCATTTTGTGTACTGTGCAAGCCCAGCATAATACAATTGGCAGCATTCTTCGTTTTGCGGTTCCGTGACTATATTTTGCTGGAAATTGCACAGACTTGGACTGAATGAGGTGAACACTGTCTTTACCGAAGTCTATACGGACGGATTGTACATCAGTGTCATACATTTGCTCTCTTCGGAAGCAGGGCCATATAATTTCTGTAATATGTCCAATGGCACCATTCACCAGACCTTTGGACACATCTACATTGTAACGCAACATCACCTTGGCCCCAACAAATATTTCTAGCTCCTCAGGTAGCCCTCCTGTCTTGTTTATATCTGATGGTATAATATTATTTAGATCTAAGTTGTCAGTTTTTCGAGTACAATCTATTAGACTATCCTGTGCTATGATTTTGTTAATAGTTTTCGAGAACAGTTTTGTTGTGATTGTATACTTGTTGGTTAGTGGGATAAATTCGCAGGGCTTTTTCAATCGCAAATTCGCCAGTTGGTTTTTTGTTTAGCCGATTCATTAAAATAGCAAAATGATCTAATTTTGTGATTAGTGACTTGGTTTGGATAACATCTTTTAGTACAAACCTCGCAAATTTTGCCACAAAACGTATTTATAGTTTTAGTAAAAGTTTCTATTAGCGATTTTTCTGTTGTTCGTACTTGAGAGTTATGCTCTCGTAAAGCTCTCAAACGAACCTCTCGCTGTTCAGGAGTTTCCTCTGCTCTAATTTGAGAGCTATGCATTCTTAAATTGTTCAAACGTACCTGTCGCTGATCTGTAGATTCGTCTGCTCTAACTTGAGATGTGTATTCGTGAATTGCTCAAACGAACCTCTCTTTGTTCAACTGATTCGGTTTCTCGTATTTCAGATATGTGTTGACGAATTTTTTCAATTCGTGAATCGTGTTTCTCCTGTGATTCCGCTGCTCTTAACCGATGCATGCGTTGCTTAGCTTTATCAAGTTTTAACTATCGTTGAGTAGGTGTTTCGCTATTGTCCTGATCACGTCTTTTGTTGAGTCTTTGGCGTTTTGTGTCATCGTCTTCGTTGGCAAATTTTTCTTGCCGTTTTAGTTTCTTTTTCTCCAGCCTACAACAGGGTTCGCCCAGGTGCCCTGAGGTGGTACGTTCATGACATCATATTACACCCCGATGCCACTCAGTCCTCGGCACAGCCTCACCTTGACTTGGGTGTTTGGAAGAATGCGCCACTTATTTCAGCTCGGAGCTTACTTGTGCCTGACGAAACGCAGTTCCGGGTTTGATTTTGGAGTTGTCCTTCTCCTAGACAGGTTGCAGACCAATGCTGATGACGGCCATCTCGCCAAATCACACAAGTCAAAGTTAATCAACCGATGTTACAGGCTCAAAAAATTCTAACTCAAGAATAATCGAGGTCTCTACACCAAATTTCAGGTGGATTATAGCAACGGAGCTTATAATCACCATCTTTTTTTTAACCTGCATTTTTATTCTCAGCGAACCCTTTTGTTTAATACCCATACTATAGGAAAGCATAAAAAACTTCAAAAGTCCGCCATATTGGATTAAGAGTGATATCAGAATATTTTTCTAATTATTCTCGGCAAGCCCTTTCATTTGTTACCCATTATGCAGAAGTGCATAAAAAATAACAATTCCGCCATCTTGGATGGTCCGCCATATTAGATTTAGAATGACGTCACACAGCTTATCGTGTATTGTCATCCAAACTAAACGTGTATACAAAATTTCAGCCCAATCGGTTGAAGATATCTGCTTCAAAATTGAGTAGCAAGATTCCACCCGAACAAACATACATACATACATTGCAAGTAAAATAAAAGCTTTTAAAAAGGATTAATCCAGGGTTATTCCAATACTGTGTCACTTTATTGTATCCTAAACTCCGAATTTTTAAAAATAATAAAAAAGAGGTCAATGTTTCATACATTAATTTGCCTACAAGTCCAGCCGCGTTAAAACAAAAAAAATTTTTTTTTCATAGAAAAAAATGGTTCGGGTTTTTTTTTAATTTCTCAAAAACTACAAGACATTTTTGCATCCGGTTTTTTGTTTTTAACTAAAAACTAAATAGGGAATTGAATTTTTGAAAAAAAAAAATAGTACTTAATTACATTCAATTTAGAAAAAAAATAGTTCGAATTTAATTTTTTAAATTTTTTTTTCAAAATTTTGAGTTTGAAAATTAATTTCTAAAAACTATTCCTTAAAACAGCTGCGTTTAAAAACAAGATGAAAGAAGAGGTTTCTGGCCTTACAAAAAAGTATATCACGGCATTGTGGATGTAACTGTTGATTTTTAATAATTTTTTTTCCAAATTAAGTTAATTTTTTAGAAAATTGCTAAACGAGGGGCGTACCCCCCTCCCCCTACGATTTTTTTCTTGTCTTGACCAGACCTACACGCTCTAGCTTTTTGGCACACTGCTCGTGGGACACCCTGTATATTTGAGAATTGGAGAATATCAAGATCTACGTACGTAAGGTTCCATTTCAAGGCCCAGCTGTTGTATACTAATTCATTACAATGAAATATTGTTGCTGTTTGAGAGTGTACTCCTAACTGTAGTCATATTGACGTTTGTTACAAAGAAACTTAAGATATCGAAAAAGCCGTGAAAGTTTATTGATATACGTGTAAGTTCGACTCTGTAAAAGTTTAAATTTTTTTAATTTAAATTTTTATTTTTATTTTCATATCAATAATACATTAAAATCTATTATTAATAGTAAAGCTAAGAGCACTAGCAGCAGAAGGCTATCGGCTCTAAGGTTAAATAAATAGAGAGATATTATAGTTTAATTCTAAGTATAGATAACATTTTATTAATTATTTCTATGTTAGGTTGAGTAGGTTCCTTTAATATTTCTCTGATACTTAGGTTTTGTTTCAGGTGTTTTCTTAATATGTAGGTTTGATGAGAGGAGGCAAGGACCCAGCAGATGATTAATGGTGAGGTTACTTTGGCAGGCGTTGCAAATCGGTGGAGGTTCTCTTTTGAGGAGGTGCTGGTGTGTTAGGTAGGTATGTCCCAGTCGAAGCCGAACGAAGTTGGTGATCATTTTCTTGGAAGTTTTTGTCGGGTAAATCGGATGGACTTCGTTAGGACTAATTATTGTATAGTGATGGTGATATTCTGTCCATTCTTTTAGCTTTTTTTGCATGCAATTTGTCTCGTATTAATATTTGCAAGTCGCGATGTCAGTATATGTTAAACGTATAAACTGGAGCTTTGCGAACGTTGTTGGCAGCTTTGTCGGCTAGTTCTTTTCCCGGTATTCCGACATGTCCAGGGGACCACATGAGCTTTAGTTTTGATGTTTTAGTTATGAGTGCGTCTCTAATTGACCCATGCCTGGGGTTGCTAATGGCTTTCAGGACAGAAAGACTATCCGACTATCCAGATTGTCCATTTACCTGATGTGTTGGAAATTTTTTTTACTGCTTCGAGTATTGCTACAGCTTTTGCTGTAAATATTGATGTTGTAATTGGTAACATACCTTGAATGAGTATGTTGCCTTTATTCGAGACAACTGCAAAGGTTGTATTATGTAGGGTTTTTGAGCCGTCTGTGTACAAGAATTTCCATCCATCAACGGTGAGTTGCGTTGCAGTTTCGGAGAATATCTGTTTGAAAATTTCTGTGTTTGTGTTTTGTTTTTTTAGGTCGCATAAGTTGAGTACTATCGAGCTGCTGTCTAAAAGCCAGGGGGGCTGTGATGGAGTAAATTTGACATGCCTTTTGTATGTTATTTCCAGTGTTTTGCCAAAATCTAAGATGGTATGTAGTGCGGAAGGGATACGCCGAGTTCGTTTATGGGAGAGAGTTTGGTTTATGTCTTTGTCAATCACTGAACTAGATTGAAAGGTAAGCTTAGGTAAAAGTCTGACGCAGATTACAGTGTAGCGATCTTCTACTGTCGGTAGTCCGGCTTCGGCAAGGATGTTTTTAGTTGGGGTCGTTGGAAAAGCGAAAATGCTCCTTCTTGCAGCTTGACTTGAAAATAGATTTGGTTGACTTTGGACAGGAACCATATATAGCTAGGCCATAATCTATCTTGCTAAGGATTAACGTTCTTGTAACATAACAGAGTGAGTTAATATGAACTTTGCTTTTTTTCGATGAGAGATACTTAATGATACTAATTCTCGCTGCTAGTGATTTTTTTAAATTTGTACAATGTTGTTTCCAATTGTATTTATTGTTAAAAAGTAGTCCAAGTATATTAAGGTTAGTAACATTTTCAATTTTAGTATTATTAAATACTAGATTAATATTGTCGCATTGTTTTTTCGACATATGTGAAGGATGTGAAGGATTTTACAATTGTTAAGGGAGAGATTTGAACCCGAGGTCTTAGACCAATCTTGGATTTTTGCTTTTGCTAGATCGTTGTGTTTGCTTAGAATGAATGCATCGTCAGCGTATATGCAGTGGTCTAGATCTTTGTATTTTGAAATGATTGTGCTTAGTTCGTCGAAAGCAATGATAAACAGAATTACAGAAAGCGGTGATCCTTGGGGGATACCGTTATCGAGAGGAACTATTTTAGAGAAAGTTGTTTTAATTTTGACAGAGAATTTTCTGTTAGTTAAAAAGGATTTGATATATTCAAATATCTTGGAACCGATGCCCCAATGCTTTAATTTGTTTAAAACAAGGTGAATACCTATTCGATCAAATGCTTTTTCGAAGTCAAGTGTTAAGATCGATACATGGTTTCTAGCGTTAGATATGACGTAATCAAGGTGGAGAAGGATGTCCATGCATCCTCTTTTCGGCTTAAAGGCAACTTGATAAGTACTTAGGAGTTTCTTAAATTCGGTGTACCATAAAATGCGGTTGGCGATTATGTTTTCAAGGACCTTTGATATGCATGGCAGGAGGGATATGGGTGGTATCCGTCAGTGCTGTCAATTTCCTTCTTGGGTTTTGCGATAGGAACAACAACTGCAGTTTTCCAGCTTTGTGGAATTGTACCACTGTTAAAAATATTGTTGTATAAATTAAGGAGCTTTGCCTTGGCTCTGTCAGATAGGTTTTTTAGCATGGGATACGAGATCCTGTCGCGGCCTTGTGTTTTTCCTTTGACGCTGTTCAAGCAGCTTTCGAGCTCTAGCAAAGTTATATTATTTTCAATACGCTTGGCAGCTGCGCATTTTGCGGGCTGTGTGGGTGTAATGAGGGATTCCCACTTGTTTGTGCTGAAATCAGCTGAGAAGTTTGAGTTTTTAGATTGGTGAGACCAAACCTGAGCGAAAGCATTAGAAATTTCTTCAGCCGAGGAAGCTGAGCCTGAAGTTGTTTTAATTGTTTTTATAGCTGTGTTTTTGGAGTTTCCTGTTAGCCTTTTAATATTTTGCCAGATATTGCTGATGGGAGAATTGGGGTTTATACTACCAGTGAACTCTTCAAAACATTTGGTTTTGCTTATTTTCATAAGTCTTCTGAACATAGCATTGGCTTTTTTATAGGCTAATAGGTTTACTTGGTTGGGACTTTTTTTAAAAGAACGCCAAGTTGCGACCTTTTCGGCTCTTAGCTAAGCTAATTCTTTATTCCACCATGGCACAACTCGCATTGGAGATGTGGGTGATGTTTGCGGGATGGAACCATTCGCAGCATTACGAATACATCTAAGCATTTTTGCACGTTCTTTGTTAACACAAGGAGAGCTATTTTCCGGTAAACCGAGTTCGATATAACTTTTAAATTTGTTCCAGTTAGCATGATCAGTCTTGTATCTTGGGATATGTGGCTGTGGTTTTTGGTTAGATCTAAGTTCTATTGATGTAAGGATTGGAAAATGGTCGCTGTTAAACAGGTCATTAAAGGCACACCAGGATATTTTAGGTAAAAGCTCTGCCGTATAGCAAGTAATGTCAACGTGAGTAAGTGAGTTATGTATCGAAAAGTGTGTGGGGAATCCATCGTTTAATATTGAAAGATTGGATTTTGTGACAAATTCTTCAATAATAGCTCCTCGTTTGTTTGTTTTTGGCGATCCCCAAAGCTCGCTCCACGAATTAACATCTCCGGTGAGTATAAAAGGGGAATTAACCTGTTCTATAATATTCGTTAGGTCCCTATATGTAAAGCACTGGTCTGGATGGATGTAGATGCAGATAATTGTTACTCTTATACCGATATTAATTTCAACTCCTATGGCAAGTACATATATTTGAGGTAATCGGTATATGCTTGTGAGGGATACTCTTCTTTATAAGTATACCGACTCCTTGTTTGGCGGTGTTGTTGCAAGGAAAGTTGCTGAAGTATCCATCGTATGTATAGGGCACTATTGGATGAAATTGGAACGCACAGTGGGTTTCTTGGAGGGAGATGACATCTGAGTTATATTCTTTGATTAACATATTTAACTCGTCGTAGTTGTTTATGAAACCTTTTATATTCCATTGTAGAATAATGACAGGGATATTTTGCCACTGAACTATTTGAGATATTTTACATGAGCTTTTATTGCTTGGAGCAATGAAAGTGTGTTTTGTTGAGGCTGGATCGGTATATATTTTAGAATTTAGAAGGTTGTGTTGTGTTGTTTGTGTTTTGCTGTAGAGTTAATGGGTTCGATATAGTTAGGTTGTTAGGAAATTGACGCCGCTGAACCAATGTTGAACCATCCATGCTCTCTGAGGAGCGCGATTGATTCAATTCCGGATCAGCGGAGTCGTATACTTGGGCGTTAGAATTGTTTTTACAATGTGACATCATAATTCGTGTCTGGATTGGCGTTATTGTTTGTATGGATGGATGGTTGTGTTAGTGTTTGTAAAGACGGTTCAGAACGTGTTGAGAGAGTTTTGAGGGGGTTTGGATTCGAGGTTGGTGTCAGTTGTGTGTTATTGGCGGTGTTTGAGAGAGGTTGTGAGTGTGAATGAGTGTTTCTTGTGGAGGGGGATGGAGGGGTGAAAGTGTTTGAGTGAGCTATTGGTGTTTGATGTTTGGAGTTAGATGAGGCGGCTAGAAAATCTGTTTTATTTGAGAATCCTGAGTTAAGTCTTGTGCTGGTCTTTTGGATGGTATTTGTAGAGAATGATTGTTGCTGGTTTCTATAGATTTATTTTTTGTTGAGTTATTACTGACTGAGTTGATTGTTGAGGATGGAGTGTTGATAGTTGGTTTAGATGGTGGGGCTTGGGAGTTGGACACTTTAGCAGTTATGGAATCGCTTTGTTGTATTTGACTATTATGCTTCACACTGTCTGCAAATGATCCGAGGCGAGCCGAGGCTGGGGAGGGATTTTGTTCTTTGTAAATTCGTTTAGCTTCACCAACAGAGCATTTGTTTCTTGTTTTTATTGAGAGAATCTCTTTGGCTTGTTTGTAGCTGGGGCACGCTTTGGAGGATGAAGGGTGTGGTAAGGAACAGTTTGCACATATGATACGAGAACAGTTATCTGGTGAATGAGGTGGAAGGTTGCATGATTCGCATTTAGTATTCTCGTTACAACGCTTGGTGGTGTGACCAAGAAGCTGGCAATTGCGGCAACGCATGGGGCTAGGTATGTACTCCGTGACTTTGGCATTATAAAAGCCAATTTCAATAGTTTTGGGGGGACGGAAGAGGTCAAAAGTAAATAACATCAAACCAGACGGCCTTCGATTTCCTTTGTCATCAGCTTTTGTATATTTGTACACACTTGTGATACCTTGAATTTTCATCTCTGATATTATCTATGTTTCGGAGACGTTAATCAAACAAGGGGCGTATGCAATTCCTTTTGATTCGTTTAAGCGATCGTGTAATTTAATTTCTACCGGACACACATTTGCCAAATTGTTTACCTTAAGAAATCGTTCCGCAATTTTTTGCGATTTTGTTTTGATTAAAAGGTTACCATCTCGGAGTTGGGATATTTGGTCACATTCGGTGCTGATATTGTCAATCGCTTTTTTAAGCAGAAAGGGGCTCAGAGATGAGATAGGATTTTCTTTCTTTTTGGGCGTGATTATTATAAATTTAGGGTTATTAGAGTTAGATTTCACCGGTAAGGGAGGGAAATTAAGCAAGGAAGGGGGGTTTGTTTTTTGTTTTTTATTTGGTTGGATCTCGAAAACAGGTGCTGGGTCGAGATCCCTTAATCGATTAGTTTTATTTGGGCCGAGGGCCATATTATTAACCAAAGCACTAATTAAGAAGGGGAACAAAAGTTACACACTCGGAATGAAAGTATGAGGGGTAGAGAGGTAAAGTACCGGTTTGCGCACTTGTAGCGTAGAAAGAAAAGAATTGAAGACACACTATACTTATACCGAGAACGAAGCGATCTGCTCAGAGGCTAGTCGGAATTAGGCTAGACTGAATTTCAATTTTTATTAATCTTTATTGTTCTTATTTTATTCTTATTTACTTACTTACTTAATTACTTACTTAGGTGGGGCTACATTCCGGTGTAACCCTGGGCCTCAACCAACAAGCGCCTCAAGCTGGCACGATCTTTTGCTGACTGTTTTCAATGCCGCACTCCCAGTTGGCTAAGGTCCCCTTCTACCCCTTCACCTGTACGCGCCACATTAGAATCGGTCGACCTCTGCTGCGTCGTCCTTCGGGTTTGGATTCAAAAACTCTTCGGGCCGGAGCTGTGCTGTCCATTCGCTCTACATGGCTATTCCCTACATCTTCTATTTTTATTTACAAGACAAAAATCTTTAAATCTAAAATGTGTTTCCCTGGCCCGCACAGGAGCACTCCAAGTCTAAAAATATTTTTTACCATAATTACTAATCTCTTTAGGCTTAAGCTTATCTATTCTATTTAAATATAACTACATTTAAAATTTCTTTATTTTTACCTAACTTTATTAAAACGCCTATATTCTAGAGCTATCCTACCTATCCTCTTATTCTAAAGCTTAATCTATTGATAAATTTCAATCTCCAATATAATCGGGTAGGCTGGCACTCGTGTCTTTCGTTGTGTGTGGCCTCTTTCAAATACTGGGCGTCACTATCTCGTATACTCTGCATGCCCGAGACCTCATTAAGGCGAACAGGCCTCAGTCTGTTCACAGGCTCATCTAAGTATGATGATGCGCATAACCTCCAAAAGATCGCTTAGCCAGCCCTTAATTAACTTACGAACTAAGGACTAAAGAGGATATCACTGCAGTAACGCACCGAATTTCCACCCGACAACCACCAAAAGTTGGCGTGCTGTTTATCATTGCGCCATTGTTGTACTATAATGCATGAGCTCATGAGCACTGTCAACGTACCCGTCGCGGATGTGTCATTCATCCCTGGCGCCCCGATATTTCTGTGCATTTCTTACCTGTGCAGGAACGGGTTAAGAATATCCCTGCAGCGATACCTCTCGCTTGTCGTAAAAGGCGACTAAAACAAAGGTAAACAAAAATCACATCTAGGCAATTTAGAAAACACCAAGGTGAGCCTAGGGACACATATACCACCATTAAACTGCCCACAAGTGTGCATGCAAATCAGCGGGTTGACACGACTGGAGATCACCGGTGTTGTAAGAGTAAGATCAAACAAAAAAAAAAAATCTGGAGCATGCCCGTGTCAAAAAAAGGAGGGGAAGAAAGAAAACGGTCAAACGTAGCATTATGGAAAAGAACGCTAAAAGGAAGAGCACTACCCCGCCAGGCACTACTAATGGTCGTGATCCTGGGACGAGCAGCAATAGCTATAGGATTTCCGGGGGATAGCAAAGTAATGCAACGAGTTGGAACGTTGAAGCATGAGTGGTCGCAGCTATGAGCTGGAAGAAATGATGGTTAGAAGACGAGTAGACATCCTGTGCGTACAAGAGACGAAATGGCGAAACACCGGTAATCGGGCACGTTTCTTGGACGTTAAAACAAAAGCCTACAAGATGTTTTACTATGAATTGGAACAAGGAAAAAACGGAATCGCCATCATCCTTGCGGCAGAGTTACTTGGCAACGTCTTAACCATTTCAAAGTCCAGTGACCGTTTGATGACTCTCAAATTGGTGATGCATGGTGAGGTGTGGAACATCGTAAGCGCATATGCCCCTCAAGTAGGATGCGAACAAAAAGAAAAAGATGCATTCTGGCTAGATTTCCACAACCTTGTCAAAATCATCCCAAAGGAAGAGCTTTTGTTTGTTGGGGGAGATTTAAATGGACATGTCGGGAAGACAAGTGAAGACTATGAAGACTACCACGGAGGGCTGGGATATGGCACCAGGAACTCTTCAGGTGAAGATATCCTAAACATGTGCAAGTCGTACGGTCTTATAGTGCTAAATACCATGTTCGTCAAACAAAGCCGGCACCTGATCACTTATAGCAGCGGCGGAAATGCAACTCAAATAGACTATCATTTGGTATCCAGTTTCATGAAGCCACGAGTTAAAGATTGCAAAGTGATCCTGGGAGACGCGATCGCCCCTCAACACCGTCTCCTCCTGACTGAATTTTTTATGGAGGCGAGTAAGAAGTCAAAGCAGCAAACGAAGGTGTCTGAGAGAATCAAGTGGTATAAGCTGGATAAAAGAAAAGGCGAAGCTTTTATTACCAGCATGAAAAACTACCTCTTTTCCATTATTGATGAGATCGGTAATGAGGAGTGCAGAGCACAAGACATGTGCAATTCCCTACAACAATCTGGCCTGGAGAAATCCAAATCACTGCTCGGAACATCTAAAGGCCCCTGCCAACACGCAAAAGAAACCTGGTGGTAGACAGACGAAGCCAAAGCAGTGATACACGAAAAGAAAATGGCTTTCCAAGCTTGGTCAAAGTGCTCTTCTACTAATAGAGAGGAAAAAGCTCGCCGTGAAAAGGTATATAGATATTGCAAAGGTATCGCGAAGAAAAAGTGCGCCGAATTCAAAGCGAAAAGCATGGAAGGCCTCTGTCAGGAGTTGGAAGAAATATCGTCTTCCGCGTCTGACAGGAACCAGGCTACCCAGGAGCTTCGACAAAGCAATTTGAACAAAGGAGCAAATATCTTTAAGATAGCCGCCCAGAGAAGAAGAAATGCTCAGGAGATTCGTTTCCCAAAGTTTATTAACAATGCTGAAGGCCAACTCCTTGTGGAAGACGAAAAAATTCTCCACAGATGGCGACAGTATTGCGAGGAACTTCTGAACGAACAGTTTCCCCGAGTGTACTTTCCAAGAGCCGCCCCGAATCATGCCGAAATATCCGACATCACAGTCGAAGAAGTTCGGTACGCGGTTAAAAACTCCAAGAAAAGAAAAGCTGTTGGGCCGGACGGGATACCCTCTGAGTTCCGGAAAAAGATGAGAGACATTGGGTCTAGATGGCTCATGGTTCTTATCTCCAAACTTATGAGAGGCGACACTATGCCTAATCAATGGAAGGAAAGCTATCTTCTTCCTTTGCACAAAGGAAAGGGTGATACGCGAAATTGTGATAACTACCGTTCTGTCAAGCTGATGTTGCACACCATGAAGATCGTTGAACGGGTATTAGATAGCCGACTGCGGAAAATAATTCGACTATCTGATGTACAAGAGAGCAACGACAAGAGTAAGATGCACCGCAGGAGTCACCGAAGAGTTCGCAATCAAAGTCGGTGTACACCAAGGGAGCGTCCTCAGCCCACTGCTCTTTATAGCAGTCCGTGATTGCTTGCTTGAAGGAAAAGTGACGGACCCCAATGTGCACCAGCTATTCTTTGCTGATGATGGAGCCATTATAAGTGATGATCAGGCGTCCCTACAACGAGTACTTGATGTGTGGGTGGACATTTTTGAGGGACACGGGTATCGTATTAGTTCAAAGAAGACAGAGTATCTGTGCTGCCCCTTCTCTGACCCTCATCAGCCTATTCCAGACATTTAATTGAATGGAAGAGTGCTTCCCAAGGGTGAAAAGTTTAAATATCTGGGATCTATGATTAATAAAGAAGCAACTTGTTATGACGACATCAACCATCGCGTAAGCGTAGGGTGGATGAAGTGGCAAGAAAACTCCGCCATCTTCTGTGATCGAAAAATGCCCCCTAAGCTGAAAGGAAGGCTCTATACTTCAGTTGTACGTCCGGCGCTCACATACGGTTCACAGTGCTGGACAATGCACAAAAAGTATGAGAGCAAATTAACGGCAGCTGAGATGAAGATGCTTCGCATGACAGCGGGAGTAACAAAGCGTGACAGAATTAGAAGTTCAAGGAGATCATCACATTGTATCGGCATCAGCAACGAACTTGGACAAGATGTGGTTATTCGTTACTCGAAGAATGATAATTATAAGACCTTCTGCGAAGAGTCAAATCCCAGAACGCGACCAACAAGTTGATCAAAGTCCTCAAGTGAGGAAAACCGACAAAGCTGGATGTACTCAGAAACCCGGATGGTACCTTTACTGAGTCTAAGCAGTGTAGCTGGTATATTGTGTCATGCGTGGCCACGACTAAGGCCATTGAATTTGCTGTGGCATCTTTTGATGATTTTTAGTCGCCAGGCACATATGATGTAACCTGTTATACTCCAAAAGCTGCTGCTTACCTGGCCCTTGCCTACACACCTATTTCTTGGGGCGTGGTGAAACTGGTCTTTATCCCCAGCATAGAGAAAAGAAGATTGCTCACTTACTAGACCAATAAGTCCAACATCCTTCTTGCTGAAAACCAGGCATGTGCGCGAAGTTGCCCTTCGAATTCATCCTTATCCGCGCGGGAAATCCTGCAAGACTGCATTTCAAAACTTAGTTAAGAGAATTGAAAGAAAAAGCAACCTGCTGGGCATTTTTGTCGACATTGAGTGAGCTTTTGATCTCGCAACTTTCGACAGCATGTGTAATGCTGCTATACGGCATGGCGTCGATGAAGCATTGGTTTTGTGAATCAAAGCAATGTTTGTGCACATGACATTGATCGCTGATTCAGGCCTCGAACAACCTGTTAAATCTGGCGTAAACAGAGGCTGCCCGCAAGGTGGCGTCCTGTCTCCGCTATTATGGTACATGGTGGTGGACTCTCTGTTCGGTTCACTCAATGCCTCTGGAATCTATGCCGAGGCATATGCGGATGATGTTGCCGCTTTCCCTGTCGGCTCATGCTTAGCGACTGCTTGTCGTAAAGCACAGGCGGAGCTAAATGTGTTCGACGACTGGTGCACGAGTAAAGGGCTGTCGGTTAATCGTCTTAAGACTGATTCCTCTTCACGAGAAGGAGGAAAAATACTGGCATGACTCGGCTGCTGCTAAAAGACATTCTCATCCCATTGTGGAGAACGATAATCAACAGAACAAGGTCAATCAAAAAGTCTTTGGGGTTATTGGGGATGTCCCCACGAATATGACTATTGAGTCATCGACCGAACTAACGATGAGAGAGCAGTGGCACACCAGGTTTTAACAATGAAGAAAACAGTTAACAAAATAGTGTGGGCTTGCCACATAGCGAAAATTGATATCGAGAATGCGAACTTTCTCGAACCCGACGAAATTAATATGCTTGTCAATGAACTCGAAGCCCTTGCTTATGAGATCGAGACTCAAGACATCGAGTTTGGGTAGCCACATCATGAGGTCTTACGGTCAATAAAAAATATTACTTTGAAGTTATGCACCGTTGCCATGGAGCAATACGAAGAAAGCATACGGATTTGTGAGAAAAGAAGCCAAACCTGTTGCATCACGATAATGCACCTGCTCAGGTATCGTTGCTTGTGCTTACTTTTTGGCCCAAAACAATACTTTGAAGGGGACAAAATAGATATTGATTAATATACAAATATTTTTCAAGAAAAATAAAAAGTCACCATATTTTTTTAAATAACCTTAAGAGTTTGCACATCTACTTCTACGTTGAATTTTTTCCAGACGTTGCAAACATTGAGTGTGATCAAAGATTGCAAGACAATCTACGAGTATATGGGTTGAGCATTTGGCCAATTAAAAATGTATTGCCTTTATGTATGACTGCAGAATAAACTTAAGATTGAATGACCTAATTGTTGGGCAATTTGAGCAAATTGGATGAAAATTAAAGCAAAATGAATAAAACCTGCAATTAATATCTTTATTGTGGTGGTTAGACATCATTTCCAGCAGCGTTCCTCAATCCTATTTTTGTTTGCAGCGTATCCTTAATAGAGCAATACTCGTATGAGTCATTTTGATGATGATGTCTTCGACCCTTTTGTGGCGACAAAATTAATTGCTTGGTCATACTTTGATCTATAATAATATAGCCTTCCCCTGTGATTAATATAATACGAGTATTATTCTTAGCACTTTGGCATTATGATTTTGGGCGGCTTGAATTTTATTTCGTTCGATTCAGCAGATAGTTCTTTGACATTCTAGATTTATATACTGCTTCGATCGACTAGTTCTTCAGACCCAGCCTCGTGCTAAGTAATATCTGCCATTCTGTCCAATTCTTTGCTGGAGGTCAATGATTTGTTGCTTTGGATGACTCTATGTTATAGTAGTCATGATTCAAAGGGTCTTATAACAGTATTTTATTAATGCTAACGATAAGCTATATTGTCGTATTGGTGTGTGCGTAGCGATAACATAGTGCTTTAGGTGCTTAGAATCCGGCCATATGGCACGGAACTGCACAAGTGACCCAATATGTTTTTGGTGCAAAACGGGCAACCCAAACATCGCTGAACAGTTTTGATGAAAGACCTTACCAGTATGCCTTGATGAAGGTTGTGTAGAAAAGTCTTAACCACTGTGCGGCCGCACAGGACTTGCTGGCACAATTGATGAGGAAAAAAAGAGTCGACATTGCCCTTATTAGTGAACTATGCAAACTTCTGGATGGTTGTAGTTGGATAGACGATAACTCAAAGAAGGTGGCGATATGGACCTGTGGAAGCCAAGCTCTGCAAAAGTCGGTGATATTGCAGCTGACATTGTAGCTGACGCACTTGGGAAGCACTCAGTGATTATTGCTGGTGATTTCAACGCAGGGTTAGTAGGACTACGGATACAAGGGGGCGAGCTCTCCTCGAAGCATTTGTATCAGCATTTGATATGCCTGGCGAACAATGGTGCAAAAAAGACATTTCGTAAGGATCCATAATAGACATCACGTTTATGAGTAACTCACTCCTGTGTAAGACAAATTGTCAGCGAGGAATATACGCACAGAAACCATCAGGTGATTATACTCAACATAGGCAAAAAGAAGACTAGCCAGTGCCCCAATTTAACAGCACCGAAGTGGAAAGACGAATCCTTTGACAAAGAGGCTATCGAGAAAATGTTAAATGGCGACTTCTAGTCCAGCAGTTTTGCTGACGACATCGCCGTAGTTTCCGTAGCGAAACACATCCACGAGGTAGAGTTCGTCACGGATGAAGCGATAAAAAATTGGTTAGAGTTTGCCGACCATGAACTAGCTGAGAAGATTTCTTAATAATCAACCGAAAGAGTGCGAAATACCCAAACTTCCGGGTTGGGAGCAAATCAATCAGGTCTAGAGAGGCATTAAAATAAATACTTGGGTGTAATGCTCGTCAACCGATTTAACTTTAAGACCCATATCCAATATTCCAGTAAAAAGGCGACACAAATGTAGACAGCGCTTTCCAGAATGCTGCCAAACATAGGTGGAAACAAATCGTTTAATTATTTTATCTGACTGTGCTATGAATGTACATATAAATACGGCGACCAAGGACAAAATGTGTCGGAACATCTTCTAGGTGGAAACAGCCTGATTGATGGAGATTTTATGCGAAATGACTGTCTTTAGTAAAGCTCTCGGGGTAATGAAACAAAATATATGTTTTCCTTCAAATTTCCATTAATGCAAATCGAATGCTCCCAATTAAGTCACTCATATGAGGCAGTATTATCAAAGGATTAAAGACTTAACTAAAAATAAATGAAAATTCAAGCCCTTTTAGCGTTTTCAAAATCCCCCTTTCTATTTAACCCTAATCAATACCAATTTGTTTAATATTTTTTTGCGGCCACACTTGAAATGAAATTCTACGTCTATTTGCATGCTATGCTAATGAATATGACAAAAAAATGAATTTAAAACCATTCGAATGCAAATACAAATACAAATTAGGTAAAAATGCGTGCAAAATGATGTTCATAAAACCCGCGTGAATTTTAGTAAATGTTCGAAAACAAACGATATATGTGTGTTGGTCTATAATTTTTTTTGTTTTCTGATTGTTCGCAGAAATTATTTTTAAACATGCCTTAACTGTGGAACGCATCCTCAGTGGAAATGGGAATATTAAATTTAGATAGTTAGGAGACCGCCAAGTAATCTACTTTGTGATACGACCGCGACCCCTTTTATTGAGGTCAACAAGTCGTTGTCATTTTGGGTTTAATTAGTTTTTAATACTTATTAGTGTTTTTGTTTTTTTTTTCACTTTTCGGCTCATGAGATTTTGGCACTGAAAAAAAACCTACTAAGTGTGTTCAGAAAATGTTTTTTTATTTTTCTCGAAAAATATTTACTTATTCCTCAATATTTGGTCTCCTTCCCCTACAGATATATTATCCACTTAAACCAGCGATTTTTTTCCATCTCCGATGTACGAGTACTTCTGATATGCGCATTCTAGTATAGCCTTAAGCTCTTTAAGACTCGTGATCTCTATCTCTTCAATCGTAGCAAGTCTCTGTCTCTTTACGGGTCTTTTCAGTTTCAGGAAGAAAAAAAAGTCGCAGGGGACCAAGTCCGACGAATACGATGACTGAATCATGATAACATACTGTTTTGGCCAAAAAAATACGCACAAACAACAAGTGCATCATCATGATAGAACAGCCATATATTTTTGTCCCACCAATCCGAACGTTTTCTTCGTATAATTTTACGCAAACGGTGCATAACTCTAAGGCTTCCTTATTGACGGTACGACGCGACGTTCCGTCAAGCACTCATGATGAACCGTGCCAATGTAATCGAAGAATACAGTGAGCAAGAATTTCTCATTTGAACGAACGTGGGTTGCTCTTTTCGGTCTTGACCTTTCTGGTTGCTTCTAGTGGGATGATTGGGCTTTGGTATCAAAGTCATAACCATATACCCATGTTGCGTCACCAGTGATGAAATTTGTATCCTCACTCACGTCATTCAATAGCTCTTGAGCGCTGCTCCTGCGATGGTTTTTGTGGTTGAAATTTAACAGTTTCGGAACAACACCTTTTTCATACCTAAAATACCAAAAAAATGCTTGCAAAATGCCCTCATCAATATCTCTGATAGTGATTCGACGATTCTTCATTACAATTTTCTTCACTGCTTCAATGCTTCTATCCGTTGTAGATATGCAGGGGCGTTCCATGCCGGGCATCGTTATTAACATCTTCTGGGTTATCATGACTAACTTTCATATTTATGAAATATGATATTACTAAATATCCGAAATCGCTGGCAATGTCAACGTAAATTGAGAGATATGTGTACCAATCTAGTAAAAAAGAAAAAGAAGAAAATCGAGTCATCTCGGCTTGTAAAATCCAAAAAGTCAGCTTTTTTCTTGAACAAACGTCATACTATTATTATTAGATTAAATTGTGGTTCTCCAATTTAAACCTTACATGCATATCGGTTCGGAAAATCCTTTTTTTTATTGGATTGATAGTACTGCCATTGACGTCTGAGTCAAACTACTTGTCATGATCTCCATGATTTTCACAAATTCTTACATTTCATGAACAAATTGAAGTAACCATGATGACTTTTGCAATACCTAATTTTATTGAGGAAAAAAATAGCATTCAGTTTGTTTGTGGAAAAAGAATTCTGCTGCGGAGACATTAAGATTATCGGGAAAGGTCTTTGGTGATCAAAGTTTTCAAAAGAAAAAAAAAATTCCAAAATACAGAGAAGATGTTAAAGAAATATGGTTTCCAATCGTAAACTGAACACAAAAATTGTCGACCATTTGTGCATTTTTTGATATTGTTGGCATAGTGTATGGATCAATTTAAACCATCTTGAAAGAATATTTGTTCTTCAGACGCGTATCGTTTGGTTCCAGACATACTAATTTTCTTTAAAAAAGGAAGTAGCGCAAACAACTGTGAAGATGATTACTGATAGTAAAGTACAGAGATCAGATGATTGGTCAGATCATTAATTTGAGTCCTCAGAAAAGATGAACGTATATGCCATTTTGGAAAAAAAACTTTGGCGTAAATCTATTTTGTCGGAAGGAGATTATTTGGGGCGCAATGGATATGTAAGAATAAAAAAACATTGTGTAATAAGAGGTTTGAGACTTAAAGCATTAAGTAAACCACAGGCTTCTGAGACAGCTTTATGCGAATTTTAAATAAAGTGTTCATTTAATGAACTCCAAGATTTATAGAACTGTTCCTAAATTTCACGTGGGTTTGTTTTAACTGCCGAAAATAAATTTAGTCAAGGCTTAGTAAGGCTCACTACATTAAATTTAATATGTTTTTCAATAGTGTAAAGTGGATCTATGAAATGTCTAATTTAAACTCAATCTCTATGTATGAACGCAATGTTGATGGGTTCTCGAGATTTATAACACTTGCGTCCTATCGAAATTCAAATAAGCCCTGTAGGCTGCGTTACTGCGCTTTATCGATTTAAAAATTAAATCAACGGGTATTCCAATTCAATTCATTCTAGAAATGTTGACTCTAGCAATATTGAGTTCAATGTTTGCCAATTTTTTAAGCAATATATACCAACCACGACCATAATAATACCCCTCCAATCTTCTTCTCCAATTGTGTTGACATTTTTTAAACGGGCCACCGCTAACATACTACGACCAATGTATATCTATTTTGCTTGCTAGCCGATCAGACGAAAAGTTCCTCTACTTTCTTAATAAAGTTGAGAATGTCTCTCGTGGGAGCTAAGATGATCCTCTCAGGAGTTATAATTTCTCTGGGGAGGATAGGCTTCCTAAGGTTGCAGAGGACAGCGCACTCACATAATATGTGCTCTCCAGTTTTCTCTAAGATATCTCAGATATCTCAGACTACAGTGTCCCGGTAGGTAGCAGACCAGTCTTCCGATATCAACCCTGTTATAAATGTTGTTCAGGGGTCGTATAATTTTTTTTTCGATTGTCGGAATCCTTGAACGCTGTTCCAAAAGTTCAGGTATTGCTTTTTTTTCCCACTTGTGTAAGAGACAATAGTCGTAAATCTTTGACTTGGAAATTCCGCAGAAAGCAGCGGCACCTTTGTACTTTTCGCTGGAACCATTCCTAGCGAGTTGGTCGGCGATTCCGTTGCAGTTTATGCCTTTGTGCCTGGTCACCTATCAAAGTTTGACCTTGGTTCTTTTGGCTAGGTCCTGCAGGGCATCGTATTGAGTTCGTGCTGTACGAGGCCAACTCTTTGAGCGCTGCTTGACAGTCTGAGAGTATACTGATGGTTATACCTTTTGTGACAGTCTCTGAGTTAAGGTTGACGCACGTCAGAATGGCGTATAGTTCGGCTTGGAAGACACCAGGATTCGTTTCCAGGCTCTTCGATATTATCCGATTTTGTCCAAAAATGCCGGCGTCGGCATCGGAATCCATCTTGGAGCCATCTGTGTACCACCTTTGACATTTAGGATCGCCGCTTTCTCGAGCTGTGCGGTTTGGGATCAGTATCTCAATTTTTTTGTCAAAGTGTGTGGTAATGCTGAAACTGTGGTAATCATATCCGTCTCAGGAAGGTGTTGTAGGATGGACATGTGGCCCAATGGTCTACATGGATATTCTGTTTCTGCGTGTCGCAACCTTCGCAATAAAAAAGTGTAATGGACTAATTCCACTCAGTGTCTCAGAGATAGACTGAAGCGCAAAATGCATACGTTGTAGAAATTTACCTGTAACAATATGTGTAGTTACAAAGTCATCGGCGAATCTGATGACTTCAAAGCAGAGGTTGGTTAACTTGCAGAGTAGGTTGTTGATGACGAGAAAAGACACAAAAAAGCAAGGGGTGAAAGGAATCCACCCTGTGGACACCCTTTATCTGCCAATACTGTCGGAGAGTCCTATCCGGATGTAACTGTTATAATACGGCTCTCAAGCATTGCTCGAACCCAGTGGTTAGTGGGGTTGTCTACCCATATGCGGATTCAAACTGCTCAGGGCATCGCGAGTCTTCCGGTGTGGTGCGACACATCCGAATTAATTTTATCGGGATTCCGAAATCATTGACGATAAATGCTATCGTATGCGGCTTTAAGGGCGATAAAAATATGACTTGGAACTGGTTGGTTTTTCCCAGGATCTGGGGTAATGTGCAGATCTGGTCTATAGTCGATCTGCCAGGGCGGAATACACACTGGTACGTGCCTATTAATGGGGTGCAAAACGGTTTAAGATCTTGGATATGATCTTCTTGGGCAGATAGAGCTGGTATGCTTACATTCTCTCAAATTTGTCAGATGGTCTGGTGCACGATCTCTACCAGAATGTTATCGCCAGTTTTAAAGAGCACAGCCTGAATACTATCTGGGCTAGCAACTTTGTTGAATTTCAGCTTATGTATAGCTGAGTTGACTTATTCTAAATTGGGTGGGGGGATCAGTTCTGGCGCCGGGTTTTCTTCTGACCCAATCACTCTCTCTTAGTCATGCCCGCTAAGCAGCTGTTGGAAGTGCTGCTTAAAAATATTCACTATTTCCTGCGAGTCGGTGACAAGATTACCTTCACAAAATTAAAGAGCCTGGACGCCCATCCTAAAGCAGTAGCTTCTTTTCCTCTCTTCATCTGGCTCTGTATTCTTCCCTCATCGCTCTTGTTTTCCGTTGCACCGCTTTTGATATGCTTCATTCGTTGCGCACTTCCTTTCCGCACATGCTCCAAGGTATCACCATTTTTAAATTAAAAATTAAATTAAAATTGTCAGAATCGACCTTTGCGCCCTTGAATGTTCGTACATCCAGGATGTTTGACGCGAGAACATTTTTTGAAACAAAAATGATTCTAAAAATAATATTTATTATAAGTTTACTGGGTTCAATCCCACAATAGACTGATCGCAAAGTGTATTTTAAGTTTACGCAGGTGAATAGATGAGCCTGTAGTATGGATTTGAGTCGGACGTCAGCCAGACGCTAACTTGTTATTTATCAATTCTACAAATATTTAAGTAGAATTATCACATACTCGTATGTATTTTATTTCACTTAAGTATTTTGTAGATAAATAAATGAATAAACTATGAGTAAATTGTTTATTCATATTGATTGTTGACTCAAAAATAATATCGGGTCCAGCACAGAGTATTCTGGAATACCTGCATAAGATATAGGTTATATTAAAAGACAATAACCAGGAAGTCTTGAACCACCGGGAAGTCCTTCTTTAACTTTAAGACCTTCCAAAATTTAAAAATACAATTAAAATCGAATTATCAAGGCCAATATCTAAATTTTGGGGAAGATCCTCAACAGAGTCATTACACAACTGTGCTTGGCTCGGAAGCCTGATTACTATCTACTAGATTAAATTTTGTTGTGGTAATTAACTTCATTTGGAGACTTATAATTGACTTAATGTAGAAATGGTGAAATTGCAATTGGCTTATTTTCGGTATTGAACTGCGGATAAAAATGTATTTGTTGTTTTTTAAGCCGGTTCCTAAAGAATCGTTACAGTTTTCTACGGACAGTAAAATTGCTAAAGAGTAAACGAGTACCACATTTAAATGTAAAGTAATTTTTCAATCTGACATTGGATGCAGTTCAAGATACTTTGATTCTTGAATGGATTAAGTCATATGAATCACGATACCGAAGGTGCTCAATCAAATTATACAAATTCGTTCGCACAGTGATTTAGAAATTTTATCAAAACAAAAAGGCGTTACAACAAGATGCTAGTACGTCGATGATAGATCATGATTTTAATACAAACGAATAGTCTATGTGTAACCAATTCTTAAAACTAGAAGGTGTAGTTTGAATCCCCGATAAATGTTCATAAAGCTTTTATTTAAATCCTAGCAGATGCCTGAATATTATGGAACTCGCGGAGATTTGTTTTCAAGATTTTCATAAATAATCCCTTCAGGATTATCGCTTTGCGGATTGGTGTTAGGCGGAATCATTTGAAGCAGCGAGAGGCGGTAAATATTACCGGCAAGTAAGTCATGGATAAAAAGTATGTCTGCTATCTTTCGTCGTTTTTGTAGGGGTTGCAGTGTGATTAGTTTTAATCGATCCTTATAAGGCGGTACATTGTAGGTATCAATCCAGGGAAGACCACAAAGAGCAAAACGAATAAACTCACGATGAATGGCCTCAATGCGAACGGTGTGGAAACCATGAGAGGGGGACCAAACTTGACTAGCATATTCGTGAAGAGGTACGAATATATGTATAATGATTTCGCGACGTAAGGATTCAAAAACTCCTTGGACCAACGTTTCGCAAGGCCGATGGCGGATTTGGCTCGTTTGATAATGTCGTCGATGTGGAGGCGAAAGTTAAGCTTTCATATCATCATCGCATACGGAAAGATGAGAGTTATTGATGTCACAGTTAACATCATTAATGCTTGGAATAAATATCAGTGGCTCTAGATGACTGCATTGGGCAGTCCGGTGGTGGCATTAATTGGACCAGAAATAGAAGGTCTGAAAATAGCATTGTTCTGATCGTTTTCGTAGTAGAATTTAAAGCATAGGATAAAATCTGGGGAAGCCAAGAACAGAGAATTGAAGAATTATAATATAATGCGAGATTTTGTAAGGCTTTTTTAGAGTTTGTAGCTCAATCAACATTTTAGGTACACATGTTGATTTGGGAAGAAAATAGACTTTTATTATTATTATTTAACTCGGAAGTTCAAGTTCGTTGACCATCCTTCGCCTAGTATTCCTGTCTTGACTGTGTTCCATCTCTTCTAGATCCATCATTATATTGTCGCCCCATCTACGGCACGGCCTTTCTGGCGATCTTTTTTCTACGGGTTCTTCATTCATTATTCTTTTGATTCTCCGTCCACTGTCCATTCGTTCTACGTGTCCGTGAAAAAAATATTGAATCGTTGACGATATTCGGATAGAGTTTGGGAATTAAAGGGAGGCTAATAATAGGGCGATAATTGTAGACCTAATTTTTTCCTCTTTTTTTGTGGGCTGGGGTAATATAAGCATTATTCCAAAGCTGAGGCCATAGGTAGGAGCAGATGGTTGGCGTTTTTTTTTTTTAAACTATAGTAGTGAAGCAGTCAGGACCGGACAAAAAGTCGTCCTTTAAGCTAAGGAGTTATGACTCTAGAGACGTCTGAGGCAGACTTTCATATAACGAAAGTAGTGATGATCTGGTGCCTGTTCGATGAACGACTGGCTGAAGAAATGGGTAAGAACTTGGCAACTATTTTTGGATCAGTGGAAAAAGAATTGAGAAAATGAAAAGTTAGGGATACGTATCAACATTCGAACTTGTGTTTATAAAATAGTAGAAGTCCGTGAGATATTAGAGGATTGTATTCGGTTTAAATACTCAATGTAGAGAATTTCGCATAGTTGTGCGAATTCCGTATAAACCTGTGGGTAAGTAGAAAGGTAGATCTGCTACCGATTATTTATTAAGCAGGGAGTGGTGTATCCGAGTGGAGATGAGGTTCAGTTTTTTTTTTGGCGAATATGGGATGTGGGTGATTGGGTTTAGGAGAAAATTAAAGTAAATATTGCCAACCAGGTTATTTAGTTTTGCGGAGAATTATTCTTGGAATAGATTGTCGATTAAAAGTGTAACCAATAATATAGCATAATGCGGATTCAGGGTAAACCGGAGGTAGTTACTTGCGGTAATAACGCAGTTTTCGGCATCCGGTGAGAAGATCAGGTCAAGCTGTCGATTCATATTTTTGATGATTGTTGTGTATTACACAGAAAAAGAAAGACGCGTGATGTTCGGCGGTTGATACCAGAGTGAGTTTTATTTAAAATCCTTACAAGCTAGAGAGAGAAATAGTATGTATGTATACATTACGATCAATTGAGTTGGCTGAATATGGTGTTGCCAAATCAACCATATGATTGGCGATATTTAACAAAGAATAAATGTGCTACCAAACAATTTTTAATTTATAATATTCAACATGCTCTCCATGAGCTTTTTATCAACAACTATATAATTTTAATTAAATTAAATAATGTAATGAGAATAATATACTGAAAACCATGATATAATAAGAATGATATTATGAAATGAAAGAAAAGGGAATAATAAAAATAAATTAAAAATGTCACTAATTATTCAAATTAATTAAATTCATATTTTTATATAATAAAATTCAAATTCTTTAAAGTTCAAATTATTTTTATTGTCTCTTTTCGCAAATTGCTCTACCATCGTCAGATCTTGGTCTTAATTGTCTGTGTTGAATGGATTCCCTTCTTTCAATTTGAAATGAAGAACTATCATGAGGTGTACTCTCTTCAGGTGGAATGATATTTACATTAGCTCTTATTTCAGGTGCTGCATTATCATCTTCCCCAAGATTAGATGTCCGTAATGTGCTATTATTTTCCCCACGGATTTGATCCAAATGCCGATTTTAATGAGTCGATTATTATTTGAGATGATGCAACAATAAGTACGAGGACCAATTTTATGTTTAATTGTGGCTGCTGACCAACTTGGTTTATTCGGATTTCGGTAATCACGAATATACACTTTCTGACCTTTGTTAAAACTAATTTGACGACTACTTTTAAAATATTTTTTACTATTTTCTTGACTTTTTGTAAGGTTATCTGTAATTAGTGGTGGTTTCAATAAACTAAATCGCGTTTTCAAATTTCGTCCAAAAAATAATTTTGCTGGTGATTCATCAGTAACACTATGTTTCGTATTGCGATAGTCACATAAAAATCTCTGCAATATAGTATCAATATCTGGTTGTTTTTCGGATTTAATATTGGCATATAATGATTTCTTGAGTATCTTAACAAAAATTTCAGCTTGCCCATTAGTAGCTGGGTGTCCAGGAGCTGTTAATACATGTTTAACATTGTTCATTTTTAAGAAATTTCTAAAATCTTGAGAGGTAAACTGCCGACCATTATCACTGACTAATGTGTCAACAATGCCATAACGACAAAAAAGTTCCCTCATTTTTTTTATTACAAATGTTGATGTCAACTCTTTAGTTTTTAAAACTTCAACCCACTTTGTAAATGAATCAATAACTATGAGAAAATGGAAACCATTTATTGGGCCAGCAAAATCGATGTGAATGCGACTCCAAATCGAAGATGTTGGTTGCCAAGAAATTAAAATACTCTTTTGTGGGTCTGCTTGTAACTCTTGATATGGATGACAGTTTTTTTATTAAATTCTCGATGTCACCATCGATATTTGGCCACCAAACATATGATCGAGCCAGTGCCTTGGTCTTTACAATGCCAAGATGTGACATATGTAATTCTCTCAAAACATAATGGCGTAGTTTTTGAGGAATTACTGTACGAAATCCCCACAAAATGCAATTTTGCTCAACACTTAATTCTAATGACTTATTTTTAAATGGTTTAAATGTTGAGTCTTCTAAATTTTTAATTGTACCGTTTTGGATTGTATCAATTAATTTAGACAAAATTGGATCTCGTCTTGTCTCAATAGCGATACTTTTGAAATTAAGATATAGTGGATTTTCTTTTTCAATGAAATTAATATAATTTTGCTCCATGGCAGAATCTTCTGAAGAATTTACATGAGGAATACGTGATAAATTATCAGCTTCATTCAAATTTCCTTTAATATATTGAATCGTATAATTGAATCCTGACAGGATGAATGCCCACCTTTGAATTCGTGCGGCTGCCATAATCGGAAGGCTTTTGTTTTCACCAAAAATTGATATGAGAGGTTTATGATCAGTTTTCAAAATGAAGTGATTGCCTAATAAATATTGCTTTAGTTTAGTTACACTAAAAATTATCGTCAGTGCTTCTTTTTCAAGCGTACTATAGTTCTTTTCGCTTTTTGAAAGAGACCTATGTAGATATAAAAGCAATAGGTTTAACTGTATTATCCGAATACTTATGCGACAGAACACCAGCAACTGCGTTGTTGGAAGCATCGGTTGTCAAAATAATCGGTAATTTTGCATTAAAATGTACCAAAACTTTGTCTGAAGTGATTTCTTTTTTTATTAAGTCATAAGTGTTTTGACAATCTTCAGACCATCTAAACGAAACTCCTTTTTGTAATAAATGGTACAATGGAGCCATTTTATCAGCAAATTTGTCTATAAATTTCGAATAATGGTTAACTATTCCGATAAATGCTCTCACTTCTGAAACATTGTTTGGAACCGGGGCTTTTAAAATGTTCGAGATTCGTTCATCTGTTTTAGATAATCCAAATTCATCAATGGAAAATCCAAGATATTGAATTTTGGATTGAAAGAAAGTGCATTTACTCTTGTTTAGTTTTAAACCGGAGATTTGAAGTTTATTCAAAACTAACTTTAATGTTTGAACATGTTCTTGAAACGTTTTACCAGTGACGGTTATGTCGTCTTGATACACAACTACATTCGGAATATTACGTAAAAGATTTTCTATTGTTTTTTGAAATATTGCAGCGGCTGGCTTAACCCCAAAAGGTAACCTTTTCAGTTTGAGAGTGCCTACGTGCGTACTCCACGTACACAAAATTTGTGATTCATCATCTAAAATAAGTTGATTATATGCGTTTGATAAGTCCAGTTTTGTAAAAAGCTTTCCGCCTTCTAAAGCTGCGAATATTTCATCGATTCGAGGTAGTGGATACTTTATATCTATTAAGTATTTATTTAATGTTACCTTATAATCACCGCAAATGCGTAATTCACCGCTTGGTTTAGGTATTGGAACTAATGACGTTCCCCAATCGGAACTATCTACTGGTTCCAAGACCCCTTTTTTAATTAGATCCCTTAATTGGGCCTCAATTTTATTTTTCCATGCCAATGGAATAGGACGTGGTTTAAAAAAAATTGGTTTGGCATCTTTGTTTATTGGCAATGAAATTTTTCGACCATTGTACGAACCTAAGTTGTCATCGAAAACACCACTAAATTCATCTTTTAATTGTTCGATTATTGTTACATATTTTTTATGATTAGCGATTAAATTTATTCGTGTTAATTCAAGGTTAAATTTTCTTAAAAATGAACGTCCTAACAAAGGTGGATTAGCGGTATCAGAAACCACAACTGTTACTTTTTTCTTAATACCTTGGTAAATTATTGTTGCATCAAACTCACCCAGCAATTTAATTCGATCGCCATTATAGTCCACATACGGTATGTTACACTTCTTAAGTTCTTCTTTCTTGAATAAATTTCTGTATACTGAAGCTGGAATTAAAGTACACGGAGCACCTGTATCAGCAATCATGTTTATCGATGTACCATTTAATTCGACCAGAAGAGAGTACACATCAGACGAACTACCTGTGGAGAGACTAAAAACAGAATATTCTTTAATTCTAGTATCATAATTTACTATAATATCATCTGAATCAGATACATAATTTACGGTTTCTTTTGATTTTAATTTACATATCGAAGCTAAATGTCCTGTTTTTGAACAATAGTTACAAGTGCTGGTCTTGAATTTACACGCGCTCGAAATGTGATTGCGCCATCCACAATGCTTGCATGATGACTTTTTTCTGCCATTATTACTATTGCCGCAGTTATTACCGTTGTAGCTGTTGTTGCTGTTGTTGCCGCCATTATTGCTACTCTTTCCTTTGTAAAATTTACCGTTGTTTTTACCGTGCCTTTTTACCATATTAACGGTTGAATCGGTGGCTGCGTCTAGCTTTGTTGCAAATTTGGTTTCTGCAATCAATGCCTTTTTTAGAGCATCCTGAAGTGTGAGCCTTTCGTCCTCCTCACAGATTTTATCAAATATTTTATCGGGTAGACCCATAATAAATTTGTCCAGGATGAACGCATCCAAGTTAGCTGCAAATTTGCAGTTAATTGCTAACTTTTTTACTTTGGCAAACCATTGAGACACAGATTCACCTTGGTTTTTTGCATAATGGAAATTACGACGTTCACGATAAACTATCATTGGGGGTGTGTAGTAAATTTCCAAAATGGCACACAATTCTGCGAAAGACTTTGAAACTGGGGAATCTGGAGAACACAAACTATGTAGTAAATTGTATGGAGCAACACCGATTGATTTTAATAAAACAGCTTTTTTTTGTATTTTCCACATCACAATTGATTTCACAAAAATGAAGCTCCAATTTCTCTTTCCATACCGACCACGTTTCCACTGAAGGAGAAAATTCCGTTAAAGCTGTTGTTTGATGCACGGTCGTCGTTATGTTCGGACTGGTACCTTGTGTGATTTTAGTCTCAGGCATCTTTGTAATTTTAATTTTAAGTGAGTATGAATAATATTCTATTGAAATTTTTATATTAGTAACCGAAACTTGATTTTTAATATATACGTATGTGTATTTTTCTTTATATATATATATATATATGTATATCTCGTCGCCAATTATGTTGTGTATTACACAGAAAAAGAAAGACGCGTGATGTTCGGCGGTTGATACCAGAGTGAGTTTTATTTAAAATCCTTACAAGCTGGAGAGAGAAATAGTTTGTATGTATACATTACGATCAATTGAGTTGGCTGAATATGGTGTTGCCAAATCAACAATATGATTGGCGATATTTAACAAAGAATAAATGTGCTACCAAACAATTTTTAATTTATAATATTCAACAATGATGTTACTGAGTTAGAGGAGATCAGAATCACAGAGACGATCTGTGAAGAGGTTTTTCTTTTCAGACGAGGTGTTAGTCGCGACAAGGTCTCATCGTCGGATTTAACCAATTTCAAGTACGGAAGGTTGAAAGAGCTACAGATGATGATAATGTCAGCGATAATAAATCTATGAAGTCGATAGAAAGCTGATAACAATAAATGGGTTGTGAGGGACGAATTGCATAAAAGCCTGAGAGTAAACTTTAACACGCAAAAAAGCTACCTAGGCTTTTGTCAGCAATTTTATGTGAAATCCCTCTCAGTTGCTTGGTCTTTTGTTGAGAAAGTTACCATTGGATTCTTATTCACACACGAGAATCCGGATCATTACTTGTAATTTTTAAGGCATCATATCAATAGAGCTCAATTCTAAGTTCTCCATATTTGAGAGCTTTGATATGATTGCTTGCCTTGGTTTTTCATTGTCTATAATCTAGGATAATACGCTGATTGTTTCTGTGTTCGGAGATAGAGGAGTAAGATAATGCCTCTCGCATGCTTGACGTTAATTACTGACTCGAACTATAGCGAACAACTACAATATATAGCTAAATATTGTGTCCTATAATTAAGAACCCACCAAGGGACATAAGAAATTGTACACTAACATGAATTGCATCGATTTGGTAGGTCGGCATGAACATCCAGTGAATGGGATTGGGAAAAGGTACTGGTGGAATTTAGTTCGCTTCAACTAACATATCGAACAACTAGTCAACTAAAAAGTTTAAAACTAATTAAGAAGTGTTAAAAGTAATAGTTCAGTTGCCTATGTTTCGAACATATCAGAACACGTTACATGAGATGTGAGAACCAATTAAGAACTAATTCTACACCAAAGGGAAAGTAACGTCTGTCTTGACTCTCCACATGATGAAAACTAACTTGTTACCCATCCTACCATTACTGATTGAAGTCCCTAAGCACGTTCCCTGCTTTGACTCTAACTCTCTTCGAAATCGAGGAATTGCTTCCATCCGAAAACAAATGCCATCGTCAAGTACGATCTCATACTCCCTACAAAAATTCACCTCAAAGTGGAAAGCAATTAAATCCTTAAATTATCATACATCCTTGCATTCCTAATCCACCGTGCAAGTTCCATCAGAGCACCTCAACTCCGTGTGCGCAACCCCATCAAATCCTTCCAAGCTAAACTGCTGGCAAACGCTTCTCGCACAACGATGAGACCACAAAAGCGCGCGTGATGGATGGCAGGGAACGTTCTAAAAAGGCATCATCATCATTATCATCAAGATCACACCCTTAAAATATTATACACATTGGTACAAGGAAAGGGAATGAAAAAAAGTGAAAGAAACACACACCCTCGCAAGCGGGTACTTGAAAACCAGTTACCTCAATTTTGGAGTCACTTATGAAGCCACTTCGTTCCGCCATCGTACACAATACCATCATCTCTATAGTCATCAGCATCCTTTCTCTCTCAGAGGTGACGGTCGTATGTCGAAGAAGGTTGCTTCCTACCATCGTCATGCAAAAAGTTAAATATGAATATGAAGAGCAAGATGAGATTTAAGGATGAGTTGCATGCACCCACCTTTTATACACTCCCAAGTGCTGAAGAGCGAGAATGACGATTAAACACTAGATTACACTCTTCACGTCGAGAAGCAAAACAACAAGGTGTGACTGTGGCAAGTGTGGGTAATGCCTAAAGTACCCGCCAACTCAGTATTCATACTGTCGTTACCACACTCGGTTGCCTGGAAAAAGAATTGTCACGAAAACCCTGTTCTCTTTTTTCATTCCTCTACTTATGACGTTAGATCTGCAAATTGTGAGAAAAATGACATTGTAATCGAAGGCAGCCCCAAGGTGTCAACTAAACGGAATATGGGTGACTTTGACACACTGATGTTTCCGTTGTGTCGGAAGTGCAACTTTTGAAAAATCATCTCTTGGTGCGAGTTAAGTTCCTCTTTTTTGCGACTTTATAGTTTACTGCCAGGACTTTTGCCCCATTCCTTTTACACCCGCTTAGAAATAGTACACCCATTGACTCTTCATCGTTCAGTTCGGTCTTATTTTCTCTTCCGCTTGAATGCATTTGCTGAATGTGTTGCGATGAGTAGAAAAGAAAATTAATGGTTGGAAAAAAGTTTAGCAAAAGTTTGACTTGCTCCGAAGGTGCTTGAAAAAAATGGTGACGTTACTTTTAATATTACAACTTAGGGAGAAAATAGCTCAATGGAATATATAATGAGACCTGGCATGATTGAATTAGGTGTACTTTTTTGCCCCATAACTTCTTATAGGTGGGGGCGTGGGTGCGATATTTTAATTTCATCGAAACTCTTGACATTTAGCCATCAATTCTAGGTAATTTAAGGTAAAGACCAGTTGAGCTCCTAAGGTTAACATCGAAATCGAGTAAATGAAGAGAAACCAAATATATAGTCACTAACCGACAAGTATTATCCTAGTAACAAAATCGCAAATGCTGATGGGCAGAACACGTAAAACGAATGAAAAATTAACGAACTGTCATTGGAGGACAATATAAGGATGGAACAGTAAAGCGAAGGAACACACTCATAAGAGGTAGGTTTGGCGTAGGGTGGTAAACGAGGCTCTGAATCCCTGAGTTCCAAATGACCGGAAATAATAATAATATTAATTCTCGGAAGCTGAGAATCAGTTTCAGAAATTAATTTTCAATATCTTGCGTCATAAAATGGATTTAATCAATGGAGCTATGTTTAATATCACAATAGAGATTTATTGATAAAAAATTACACGACCGATCTCAATGACGTTACAAAGAAATGTGGTGTGCAACGAAAAAGGAAATATGTACATACATTTTACAAGTGGTTAGTGAGCGTAACAATGTTTGACAATGTTTGTATATAATGTAAGATTAGTATATGTATATTTGAGTAGTAGTATATATTTAAGGGGTAGTTCTTTCAACATCTTCGGGCCGGGCCGAAATAATTAACTCCAGTGGATACAGGAGTTGAATTGGTCTTCGAAATCTGCTACCATCAGCGCAGTGAACCCTTCATTGCGCTGTTGTACGGCGTCGAAGTTATCGTTAAGCCAATCAGGACCTCGTTCCCACAGAAGAGACGTTACAAGTTTCTCACCCGAAATACCACGGGTTATTAAGTCAGCAGGGTTACTTTTCCCAGAACAATGGCTCCACTCTGACATGACAGTGTGACGACGTATCTCCATAACTCGACTTTGCACATAAGGTTTCCAGCGTTGCGTTTGACCATAAATCCAATTCAAAGTGATCTTTGAATCCGTCCACAAAAAGTAATTACATATACATACGTATCCGCAAGGTTCTTTTCAGATAAGCGCATAACCTGACCGCAACCAAAGCGGCTGTGAGTTCCAACTTTGGCAAGGTAAGTTCATCCAGATTGCCCTCTTTCAGGGGTGCTACTCGACTTTTGGCACAGAGAAATTATGCTGTTACGACTCCGTTGTCATCTATTCCTTGAAGATAAGGCACTGCTCCATAGGCCTTAATACTGGCGCCAGCAAAGATATGAATATACTATACTGAATGTTGTTTGAAACTGACAATAATTTTATTGCCCTGGGTATCGCCATATCCTTCAACTGCAACACGCTGCGAACACACTCGTTCCATTGCAGCATCATATCTGTTGGTAGCGCTTCATCCCAAGTTAATTTTTTGCGCCAGGCTGTCAGGAATAATGTCTTTAATTTTATTAACGTAAGACATACAATGCCAAGTGGATCATAGACTCGGGCAATCGCTTGCAAGAGGTTACGTTTCGTTCCTTTGGAGAAATTCAACTCAAGAAAAGACTGCACAGAATCTAACGGCACCGCCAATTCATCGCTAAATACCGACCACTTTAAACCCAAAACTTTTTGAGTAAGCGGAAACTCCTGTGAACCAGCTGCTCTTCGAACTGCCGCGTTGTTTGAATGCCACTTCCTAAGATTCATAGAAGCTCTTCCCATAATATCTACATATGTATATGTAGTTTGATTGCAAAGTCTAACACCTTCTGTTTCTGAATCGACGCTAACGACCAGATCATCTACATAAAACCTATCTTTAAGTAGCTGGCAGGTTTCAGGAAATAGTTGTTGGTCCTGTTCCAAATGGTCCCGTATCGCTGCAGAGAGAAGGAACGGACTACAGCTAACACCAAAAGTTGCTCTGGTATACGATAGTCCATATAGCAATGTTATTTGCCTGCTTCCGCCAACGAGGAATACCATAGGAATCTATGCGAATCTCTATCTATCTCATTCAAAATTATCTGGAGAAAGGCCTTTTCAATGTCTGCTACGATTCCTACGATTCCTACGCGACCGATACGGAAATTTAGGAGAATGCTGAAGACATTAGGTTGGTTCCAGTAAAGAGTTGGTCGTTCAATGGAGGAATATTGTCTGTGTGACTGGAGGCACAAATACTATGCGTAACTTGGTTGTACTACTGGTCTCCTTGTACACCGGTCGATGTGGAAGATAAATTACTCTTTCGGAAGCTGCTCCTATGGTAGGCTTTACTGGTTCTGCTGTGCTCTCATCGATCATCCGACGAACAGCTAGGACATATTCTCTTAGTTTGCCGGATCCCTAGATAAGCGTTTTGTTAAATGATTCAACCGACCTACCGCAAGCTCTCGGTTGTTCTCAAACACTAAGTGTGGATCCTGGCTTTATAGCGAGCTCCAACTTTCCTTAGGCACCTCGCTGTCATTTCCGCAGTTATGTGCGCCTTCTCCTCTACCTCACCTCGTACTCCGATAGACTCCAGGGACCACATGGCAGACAGATCCGCATTGGCAATGGCTGGCAAGCTCGACACATTTGCTACAATGGAAGAATGAGCACAGTCAACCTTACCAAACTCATCGGCCGATGAGTGAGGCCCTTGAAGCGCCCATCCAAAAATAACCTCGACCGCATTCAGTCGGGTTGATAGGCGTCGGTGTTTACCACTGACTACTTCCCAGTAGAATATTGGAGTCAATTAACAGGCTTAGACCATCCTGGGCTTCCATGTCAACAACTGCTTGATCTGCCAATTTCAATTTGTGAAATATGTATTGTAGATGACAAGGACTATCCGGAACTTTTAAAACGTCTACACATATTTCCGGCACAACAACCGCTTCTACCACTATCATCTTCTTGTTGTTTTTTTTTTTTTATTTATTTAATTTTTGTTTTTATATATTAAGAACACACTTACCCTAGACAAAAATGCTTAAAACTAGCTTACATAACAACTAACATAAAATACCTTACTGGCCCTATACGGATACTCTAAATCAAACAGAAAAATTTAAGACTATGCCTTTCGGCCTTATGATTAATTTGCAATAATTAAAATAAATAAACAAGTTAGGCTAAGAAAAGTGATATTTTTAAAAAAGCTTATAACTAAAAACAACAAGGTAGGGTTACCTTAACTAAAATATATACACAAAAATACACACGTCATATACCTTTTGTCTTCTTCTTTTCCTTTTTCCGGCGTTGTCATGGTCAGAAGTGTAGGACCATAACCTTCCCACTTAACTGCATTCCTACTGGTCCGCTTGTGGGGTCCGCCGGTTTGACCTCAGAAAGTAGCGGCAGGCTTCCCGTTTTGGGATTACTTCATCGCTGAGGCCAATCAAATGCTGATGTTTTTGCATTTGTTTGTTGCACCTGCCTGTTTTTCGGCCTGCCTTTTTTTTTTTTGTGACACGGGCATGCTCCAGATTTTTTTGTGTGATCTTACTCTTACAACACCGGTGATCTCCAGTCGTGTATTCTTAACCCGTCCCTGCACGGAAAACGTCATATACCTTTTGTATGTATAATATATCTTTTTTTTCATTATTGTTTTGTGATTTTTTTCTGTTTTTGTTTTTTTTAATTACAGCTAAATCTAAAGTAAGCCTTCCAGGCACCCTAGCTTGCCTTAGCCTGTCCTAACCTATCCTAACCTACTCTAACCTCTTCTAATCTACCCTAGTCTATGTAAGCCTGGGACTGGCTTATGGCAAGCTTTGCCTTAAAGAGGCTGACCTATTAAAGTTAACCACTGACGCAGTCTGCTCCAGCCACCAAAAGCGTTGATGCTGTCGGGCGACGTCTCCCCGATCTTGGTGCGACACTGATTTACTAAACCTGAGGCGCTCGGGCTCGCGGAGCGCAACAACATGTTCGTAGAGGAGCCGCCGCTCTACAGATTTACGAGTCACGTGGAAGATTAGCGGTACCGCTGATCTATCCTGGATCAGCCCACATTGATCAAAATAGAGGAATGCCTCTGGGGGGACTAAGCCGCTAAGGCGAACTTTCTCGTGGTACATGTAATTAGGGAAGTAAGCCCCGGAGATCAGGTTATTGACCGAAGTCATTGCTCGTGGCTTCGAATCAGCTTTATCAGAAAGTTATCCACCCGTATTCTATTGTATAGGACCTCGTTCGAGTAAAATTTCGTGTACTCAGATTCGGGTGTCCTATATAACCCAAGACAAGTTCTGAGACATTGTCACTCAATCTTTTCCATTAAGCTAGCTCTCACATTAAACCACACGGGACATCCATAAGAAATCATGGGCCTGATTAAGGCCATGTACCAAATTACCTTTACTCTCGAATCAAGTTGATTGCTATGAAACAGCCATCTTGTAACAGCAAAAGCGCCCCGCGCCCTCGCCAGAGCAGCATCTATATGTTTGTCAAAATATAGATACTGGTCTAGTCAGATCCCAAGGTATTTGACTACATTTTGTTTAGCCAATGGGCGCCCGTCCGGTCCGAGAATTGAGAACCCGCGCCAATTTTTTCTAGTGTCTCGGGAGGCCCTAGCCAAAGGCGTTCTGAACAAAATAGTTTCTGATTTCTGGCAGTTGATTTTCAACTTCCAGTCATCACAATTCTGCTGAATTTTTTTCGAAGGCACGCTGCAAGAGAGTGACAATGACGTCGATCGTTGGACCTGATCTGTACGCGATTAAATCGTCCGCATACGCTATTGAATGGTGAAGAGAAGCTATCAAATCTCTGAAGTAAATGTTGAACAGGATCGGCGAGTTCACCGTACCCTGTTGCAGTCCGTTGTTAATATCAAATGTTTGGATAGAAGTCACGTTGGCAATTTTCACTACGAACTTTCTACCTGTTAACATGTCAAAAATCATATATAGCAGTGGTTTACTTGTGTCCAGCCGACTGAGCTTGTAATACAGCCCTTCTAACCATACGGTGTCGAAGGCTTTTTCTAAGTCAATCAGACAGGCACCCGTGCATTGGTTCTTGCATTTGTTCCATTGGATATCCGATACGAGTTTCGACCCAGCATGAATAGTATTATGCCCCGCTCTGAAACCGAATTGGTTATCCGGGATGATTTTATTGTCCTCAACCCATTTAGACAAGGCTCTATGGACCACCTTCTCGAAGACCTTGCTGATACTTGGAAGGAGACTTATCGACCGAAGATTTGATGGGTTAGAGGCGTCTTTACCTTTCTTGGGGATTGGTTGCACCACCGCTGTCTTCCAGTGCACTGGATAATAAGCATTATTCAGTGCTTTGTTGAACAGGATGGTGTACCTCTCTACAGCCACTGGCGGAAGGTGCCTAAGCACAACATTGGATATACCGTCGATACCCGCGGATTTTTTTCTCTTCAGTGACTCGAAGATCATCTGTAGATCCCCCGTCGAAATAATCAAGGTGTTCGCCCCTACATTCGTGACGGCATTATTTGCCATGAAATCGTCATCGAATCTGGTAAAACCAAGATTCTCGGATCGCCAATGATCAATATTATTTCTAAGGTGGGAATGATGAAGTAGAACTCTGTTTTCCAATTCGTGGTTTGGGCGAATGTAATCATTCACCTTATACACTTCCTCCAACACAGCTCATCTTCTTGTTGTATTGGCTCTTAAGTGCCACTTTTACTTTTCGAAATTTTTTTAATGTTTGACTGCGACCCTTTGCACCAAACGGAATAATAGCCATTTCCACTGTACCATTGTATGATAACTTCAGTCTCTCCACTAAGCTTTCATTTGTATATGTACCGTACTCAATGATTACTCGAATTACAATTTGGGTGCTAACGCTGGCTGCAATTACTCGCGCTGTCTTTAAAAACACATATGAAGAATTGAAACCATGAGTGTACATACCAACATAAATCTATTGTATAGGTACAATAAAAACAAAATTGAAAATCGAATGTACTTAGCTCGTGAAATTCAATAAGTTCCCTTATTTCTTGAGCAACCGTAAATGTCTAGAACACATGGAACGCCTTACTGCTCAAGATCACGGCTTACTCATGAATATTTTGTTTACAGAATCATTCGTCAATCATGTTAGCGCAACGCTTGTTCAAGATATTGGATCAACACATAATAGGATAGGCGCCAGTAGTCTCAGTACTCTGTCTGACGAGAATATTGCAGCTCTGACTGGAAATGCTGGATGGGCCATCAACATCGACCAGATGATGTGCCCCGCAGTTGGTCATTACCCGTTCGTCTTTTGATAAAAGACGCTGAAGATGTTCCAGCCAATGCAGTACAGCCAATCCATCAGCTATTGCCTGCAGACCGTCAATCGCGCCTAACGCACATTAATGCTTTCCTTAACCTCAAAAGTGAAGTGGGTGATTTTCAAGCCACAAGCTCTGGAAAAGTTAATAAAAGTTTTAAAGAAAGTTATGAATTATATTTTTCTTTTTAAATTACGTTTTTTTCAGCCATCCTATAGAACGTTTCGAAACGTTGCTTTCTTCTAACGATGGCTTACTCATTATAAGTTAGTCCAAATGAATTAACAAAATCCGAGTGTAGTCTGCAAATCATCCACTTAATGGCCTACTAGTTACTTATCGTGAAAACTTTAAGCAAAAGTGAGTAATGATTGCCTCAATTAGGCTTTTTACCGATTCCCAGAAGACAGAATGTGTCTTTTAATCATTTGTTATACTAATCTTCCCCTGCTTTTGTCCGGGTCAATTTTGTGCAAAAGTCTTAAGGCATAAAGCCAAACAAAGACATTAAAATGAATTAGTCGCACGAAAAAAGGACTTTCAATTTCTTTATCTACAATAATGAGAGGCAGAGGCGACTGACGCGGTAATGAGTGTCCTTCCTTCTTCCATGTCCTCATCTAAAATTCGACTCTTCTCTCTGCTATCACTATGAAATATGGAAAATCCGTGTAATTAGATAGCGAATTTCAATTCCTTCTTCCTGCTGTCGATTGTTTTTCTGTTTTTGTTCTTTCGTGTGAGCAGATAGTGTGTTCATTTGACGGCAAGTATATGCGGACCTTTTTGGCTCGGTTTTCAATTAAATTAAGTGAAAATTTAATTGACCTGAATACGAAGAGCGGTCGACGGTGTGAATGTATGAACGCGAGGCTTAATCGTGCGGAAGGGGGCTTATAACATGTGGTCTAGGGAAGTTTTAATGACATAATTTCAAGGAATATTTTTCGTTGAATTAAATTGGATTTCAGGCACGATTCGATCGGATAAAAGGCTACCTTGCGAGTGCAAAGAGAATTTATGGAAAAACGTTCATAGTTCTTAGTCATTGGGACGATAGGCGGCAATCGTATGAGTAGTTTTTGATGACATAGAGTCTTAATGGGCAAAAAAAGTGAAGCTAGTAAGACCACACTTAAGTTATAATTTTAATGAACGAACTGGGGTAATCGAGGTGATCTTTTTGTTTTAAGCAGTAGTTAGACTTCGTAGGAAAATCCTTAAAGATCAACAGCGATGTCTACACATTCTGAGGTTGGTTAAGAGTGTTCCCTGACAAAGGAGAACTTAGGAATTTTGCAAACATGAAGAAGGGAGTGACAGTTTCACAGGAACTACAGGCATTTATAAAGGGACATGAAAGGAAAGGACAAATCTCTGAAGCTGTCCATCGAAGCTGTTTCTCCTCAGCATGGCATTCAAATTCCTACACAATACTTGTCCAGCGAAAAATCTTTTAAAAATTTGGGTTACAGAATCATTAGACCTTTACAGGCTTAAACCGTCTTCTGCAAATTGCTTACTTTTATTTGTGCTTAGTAAAGGACTGCCCAAGGAAATGGGATCAATTTGACGCTCGTTCAGGCAGACCTTTGGTTTCGGAAACCATACTTCTCGAAAAAGAGAAGCTTGAAAATAATCAGTGAAGGAACAGGATTCTACGAGAGCACACAGATTATATTCATGAAGCCCTATACTATTAAAATACTCCCAAGTATTTTGGCATCTTTTTTGATTTGACGGTTTCTCTGTCCGACCGTTTTTTTATTGTTTTTTTTCTAATTCATTTTTATTTATAGTTTCTTAGATCTATCTTATCCTAGAGAAAAATGCTTAAAACTAGCTTAACTATCCTTACAAATTTAGGAATCTTACTGGCCCTATGCGGACACTCTAAAACAACTGCCTTTCGACTACTATATAAATAACTTACAATTAACATTATTATAATTAATTTAAGCTAAGAAAAAAATTTTTTTTCAAAAAACTTAGCATATGAAGTGTCCGACCGCTTCGGGGTTTGCTATGAACATATTATTCTAATAAGTAAGCCGTAATGATTAGCAAGTTAATAATTTCGAAAACTTCTTAAGTTCCGTACACTATCTGCCCTCGACTTCCACTCACTTTGACCCTTCACTCATCGATTTGCTAAATTGTCAATTGAATTGATCTCATTTACTTGTATAGTCAGAATGATGTTCCCGGCTTCTCAAAGCACGATCTCATTATACTCTTCTATGACATTAGTCTTAATAAATTCGCACCGACTATAATCAGCTGCCGAGCCTTATATCAATTCAATTAAATTCAATTTCAATTTATTACATATATTTAATATACATTAAGACATACATCTTTTATAATAAAAGGAAAGAGAATTTAGTAATATTCAAAATAATAAAGGACTTAAAACTAAAAAAAAATAAAAATTAGACAAGAGGAGAACAGTAAGGAGAAAGTAATGGGAAGCAAAGGAAGCAGGATTACAGGATATCAGAAACAGCTAAATAGATGTAGGAAAGGAGAATTCAATAGAGAGAAGAGAAATGGAGAAGGGCAGTAAATTTAAAGCGCGTGGTATTAGTAATAACTCTGATATTAATAGGTAAAGAGTTCCATAATTTAATAGCAGGGATAAAGAACAGACGAGAGGAGTTAAGATAACGATGACGTGATGGGATTAGAGTGGGTATTTTAAGTGAACGAGTAAAGGTAAGTTTGTTAAACAGATACACTGGGGTTTTATTCAGAATAATATTATGTAGGAAAATACAATTTCTTGCGTCAATGTGGTGATTGAAGATGCATGGTCATATCTGCGCAAGTTATAGATATATATGTATGTATATGTACATACCTTATTGCATCGTTGAACGCTACTTGCAGTTTATGTTGAGATATGGAGTCAGGATTACTGTAGACAACCTCAGCATAGGTAATCAGGGGCAAAATTAAAGGCTTTCGGTTGGTTGAAGTGAAACTTTTAGTTAATCAGAGCTTGCGAAGACACCCATAAATACGTCTTATGACATAGTTTGTGTGGTTGTATGCTGACAGTTTACAACTTATGACAAGACCAAAGCTAGTTACATTTTCAAGGAATTCAAATTTGTGAACAGAGAGTACGACATTGGGTAGCGAGTTGAAATCATTCCATTTGAAATTGGAATTACATGCGACTTCCTCGGATTCAAGAGCAATCCATTAGTTACAAACCAATTGTAGATATTAGCAAAATCAAGATTTAGTTCGTTAACTAGCATAGTTGTATAGTTCATAGCCTTGGATAAATACAATTAGATATCGTCGGTATATAGGCGAACAGTAGAAGGTTTACAAACAGACGGTAGGTCATTAACAAACATGCAAAAAAGGATTGGGCCTAATATTGAGCCTTGTGGGACAGCCTGCGTAACAGGTAGAAGTGCTGAGGAAAAGTCGCAAGTAACGACTCTTTGGAATCTATCAGACAAAAAACTACTTATAAGTCTCATCCCACTTTCACCAAAAGAGAAAAAATGTTTCAACTTCCAGCAAAGGAGTCTATGGTTTACCTTGTCAAAAGCTTTAGAGAAATCAAGTAAGAGTTACGTTTCCTCTATCAAAAACCTGTCTAATGCCTTCTAAGATGTTTACCATTGCCGTGGAACAATTGTGATGAGTTTTAAAACCAGATTGTCCTACGAAGAGAAGGCTATTGATTGACAGGTGTTTCTGAAGGTATTTAGCTATTAATTTCTCAACGACTTTCGAAAGACATGGTAAGATGCTTATCGGTCTAAAATGTGAAAAGTGGAAGTAGTGATACAATCGTTCAGAATATGGGTTAAGTGAGATATTATATAAGGCAAGATCAGCTTTATAAATCGTATTGGTAGCCCGTCTTCACCAATAGAGTTTCATTTTAGAGTCATAATACCTTACAATTTATAACTTTAATTACACTGACTTCTAATTCGAAGTTCCTTATTCTGGACTGAATAGGGTCTTCAGTAAAATTGAAATTATTTTCCTTAGAAATACTATCAAGAAAGAAGTTGTTTAGTAGATCTGGATTAATTTCACATTTAGAACTAATTTTATTACCCGGGATCCCAATTTGACGAAGATTTATTCAGAGCTTCTTTGAGGGATGCGAAGTATCTAACTTAGAAGCGTGAAAGTTTCTTTTTGTATTACGGGTAATGACAATCGAGCAATTACATATGCAAAGTTTTGTAAGCAAGCCAATTAGAATTTGAGGGATTACGTTTCCATTTACTATGAAGTCTATTGCGCCCTTCGATGGTATTCATGACGTCAGCTGTAAACCAGGGGCAGTAGTTATTTTGGACGTTGGCTATTTTGGTAGGTACAAATTCATGAAATAATGCAGCAATTATCTCTTGAAATTGGTTTAGCTGAACATTACGATTGTTATTAAAATGACAGTTACTCCATGGAGCAGATAAAACCGCAGATTGGAGGCCAGCATGATTTATTGACTTATAATCATTATAAGTAAAACCCTCAAACGATTCGCCGCGTGCTTTATGAAGCCGGTTACCATTGTCGAAATATTCGGAAGAAACCATATGTTAGTAAAGCCAATCGACGAAAGCGAATTCAATTTGTCAAAAACCCCGAACATCGGCAAGCGGAATTCTGGAACACCGTTATTTTCTGTGACGAGAGCAAATTTAACATCCGTGGTTCAGACGGACGTGGAAAAGTTTGGAGAAAAAAAAATACCGAATTCGATCCTTTAAATATGTCAGGAACTGTGAAGCACGGTGGTGGAAGTGTGATGGTTTGGAGGTGCATGTCAGCGTCTGGTGTGGGAAATTTGGTATTCATTGATTCTTTAATGAATCGATTCGATTACCTTGACATTTTAAAGAATAATGTGCCAGAAAGTGCCCGAAAATTCGGTTTGGAGAGGTATTTGTTTTTCAACAAGACAATGACCCCAAACATACGTCCAACATTGTCAAGGAATGTCTGTTATACAATGTTAAACCTCAGCTTAAAACACCACCACAATCGCCAGATTTGAATGTAATTGAACATTTTTGGGAGCACCTCGACCGAAAGATAAGGGCACATGAGATAAACACCAAAGATGACTTACATAAAACGTGTTCTTCAGGAGGAATGGTCCAAAATTGGGCCAAATCTGACGCAAAAGTTAGTGGATTCAATGCCTTCACGCATAAAGGCTGTAATAAAAGCTAAGGGCTACCCAACAAAATACTAAATTCAATAGCATATACCCATTATTTTATTCGTACTTTTCATTCATTCGAACTGCTTACACTTTTGTGATATAAATTTTCCATTGTTTTTAGTTAAGTTGAAATATCTTTTTTATGTTTAGTTACTTTCTAATTATGAATATTCCTGTTTTGAAAGAAATATATGAATTCTTAAAAATTGAGATTATCTCATATATATTTGACTTATATAAATGTCAATTTTCTATCCACCATTTCATGAATGGGGTGTGCTTACTTACTTTTGTGATTAACTGCATGTATTTAGTAGAATCCTGAGCACCTCTGTTTACCCCAGATCCTGGCAGGTTCCTAAAATACTAACCATGTTAACGAATATCGCCCCATCTCCATTTTGCCGCTCATATCTAATGTTTTCGAAAAGCTTCTGGGCACGTATCTGATCTCTTTCTCAAACAAACATTAGCTACTTTCACCTCCGTAAGAGGTTATTGAAGACTTTCACTGTGAAATTGATATGATGTCGTTGGTATTATCAGATTTTTCTGAAGTATACTGTCCCCAGTGAAATCCTTTTCATGAAGCCCAAACATGACTTCAATTTCGATATCTCCGTGCTAAAATTCAATAGGAAGTACCTTGGAATCGCTGCCAAGCTGTATATGTTGATAGTACAATAACTTTTCAACCATTCTCAAAACCAAAACGGAAGTCCTTCAAGAATCATACCTGGCTTTTCTCGCTGTTTAATAACGACATTTCTATTTCTTAAATACTGTGAGGTACATACATATGTATGTATGCAGAAGACGTCCAATTATGTATCAGCTACCCATTTCACCAAAAGGTAGACGGTACGGTTAAACGAGACCTGGAGATCGGCCGCCGCATAAAACCAAACTTAGTTTGTAGTATCCTTAACTTAAGTAACGTCTCAGCAATTTAAGTCAACGAAAGCAACATCGTCTATGAACGAGGGTGGTCCGATAAGTACTTAGCCTACAAAAGAAAAACCAAAATTTTGGAGAAATGGCGATTTATTTTTCAATATAGTAACCTTTTAGCTCGATACACTTGACCCAGCGATGCTCCAACTTCTTTAACCCGTCTGAAAACTACGTTTTCTCGAGGTCTGCAAAGTAGGCCTCCGTGGCGGCGATGACCTCCTCATTCGACTGAAATTTCTGCCCGGCGGGTGACTTTTTCAAGTTTGGAAACAAAAAGAAGTCGCACGGGACCAAATCTGGAGAATACGGTGGATGGGACAGCAGTTCGCAGTCCAATTCGACCAATTTGGCCGTGGCGAGGGCGGAGGTGTGAGCCGGTGTGTTATCATGGTGAAAGGGCACTTTTTTCTTCGCCAAGTGGGGCCGTTTTTTCTTCAATTCGGCGTCAAATCGGCCCAATAATTTGGCATAGTACAGCCTTGTGACCGTTTTGCTCTTCTCCAGGTAGTCGATGTGGATCACACCTTGTGAATCCCAGAAAACGGTGGCCTGGGACAGTCTTCGCCTTCTTCGGAGCATGTTCGCCGGGTGAAGTCCACTGTTTGGACTATTCCTTGGTCTCTGGTGTGTACCAGTGGATCCACGTTTCGTAGACTGTCACGAAACGACGCAGAAACTCCTCACGGTTGCGCTTGTTGTCCGGAGTGAGCAAACGCGGCACCCATCGCGCCGACAGCTTTCTCATGCCCAAAATTTCATGGATATAACCCACGCGATCTTTTGAAATGTCTACTGTCTCAGCTATCTTCCACACCTTCAATCGTTTGTCTGACAATACGAGATCGTGGATTTTTGTCACGTTGTCCTCCGTGGTACCCGTTTTCGGGGCACCTGGACGTGGCTCATCAAAAACCGACGTGCGACCACGTTAAAACTCGTTAAACCAATTTTTGATGGTCGCCATCGAAGGAGAAGAGTCACCGTACACAGCATCCAAACGCTCTTTGATTTCGCTGCGCGATTTCCCTTCCAAAAACAAGAATCGAATCACCGACCGATATTGCTCTTTTTCCATCTTTCTAAAATCCGCAGACACTCCCGCTTCCACACGCGGTCCAAACAAAAAGACGAGTCCGATCTGGCTGAAATTTCGACAGTAGCCGTCTACTAGAATATACTACACGATAGTAAGGTGCTCTAGTAATACTGGCGCCCTCGTAAAGATTACTAAAAACCTTGGGCAGTTTTAATCAGTTACATTTTAGGTAGCTTACAGGGGGGATCACACCACCAACTTAACATATACAGTTTACGGCGTCTTGTGTATATTATGCTACATACTTTGGAAATTGTCTTCTAGTCAGCTCATGCAAGTTAACGTTTGCGTTAGTACAGTGCCCTTCATATACAGATGACGGCCACGGGATCACATCTTGTCATTCCCTAAAACCCTGCTTGGCATGGACTATCAAAGCTTCCTTAAGTTTTGAATACTAACCTTCCGAACAAAGCACCATTATACCTTTACCAGAGACTTCGATTCTCTATGTCTGAGAGAAGTTCAACATTTATGTTACCTAATTTCAGTTATAGGGTGACAGAAAAACACCCTTTTATTTACGACGTAAATGTAATGGAATTCGCTTTTGTTTCTTTACGATATTGTTAGAGACATCTAGGCTTGGCTGGTCTAGGTACCCTCTTTCCTATACTGTTTTCTACATTTTTTTAATCTCCTTAGTTTGTCTTTGTCCTTTAAATACACTTTCACACATATTTGCCAGTCCTTGGTTTGGAGTCTACTTCATTTGCGGCCGGGTTTAAGTACAGTGATCACGGAAATATCATATACAAAGCCTATCATTTTTTTTCTCTTTGGCAGGTTGAATTTCAAACGACAAAATTCAGTCGTAAAGGGTGCTTTTTTTAGATGTATATAAATTCAATATGAAACAATACGAAGGTATTGTTAATGTCTTTGACATTCGATTTTTTTAATAGATGATTTTATTCCATTAGTGTTTAAATATGATTTCGGGCATATGCGTGCCACAGCTAGCTCGAATGAAGCGCAATCGACAACTTTATCGAGCAATGTTGACTTATAAATCGTCCAACGTCTCTGGTTTATCAGCATATGTATACTAGTGACGTTAAATACCCCCAAAGAAAGTAAAAGTGTGAAATCACAGGATCGTGAAGGCCAATTCACAGGTCCATTACGCGAAATAATGCGCTCAGCAAATGTTTTCCGCAATAAATTGAAATTGTCGCGCCATAAAGCACGTTACGCCATCTTGTTGAAACCAAAGCTCGGTCAAATCAATACCATTCAACAGAGGAACGAAGAAAGTAGAAATCATGTTTCTATAGCGCTCTCCATTGACGGTAACATTCTGGCCACCATCGTCCTTAAAGAAATATGGGCCGATGATTTCACCAGCCCATAAAGCAAACCAAAATAGTAAGTTTTAATGGCTGTAAGGGCGTCTGGATAAAGACTTCTGGGAAATTTGGCGGTTTCACTTGTTTACATGTCTATTTAGGCAAAAATTGGCCTCATCGGAGAACAAGATTTTGCGTTGAAAATGAGGATCAAGCTGAATCGTATTTTCGGCCCATTTACTGAACCTACGACGAGTACGTATATAATAGTCATGCGGTTTCAACTTTTGCACAAGCTGGATCTTATAAGCTTTTAAGCTAAAATTTTGCACAAAGTGGATGGGCATAGCTCCAATTGCTGTGCATGATAGCCAATCGACTCATTTGGATTCTCCTCAACACTGCGCTCCACAACGGCAATAATTTCTTCACTTCGCACTGTTTGCTATCTTTGAGGATGCGTGTTATCCAGTCGAGTGTACATGGTGCGAAAACTATTCATTGTGCTCAGATTAATTTTATCAGATGACCGATTATATCGACCGTAAAATGAGCCTAGCGCACTGTAAGTTTGGCGAATCGAACCATGGTTTTCAAAATAAGTTATTCTGGCGTTGATCTATTCACTGTAAAATGCAAAACATATTAACCACACATCAACTACCAACCGTCAGATTGACAATCTGTAGAAACAATGTTTCCAGTTTAACAACTAAAATTCTAAAAAACACCCTTTAGTTAAATAAATGAATTATGTTGCTACATACTCTCCTAACAAGTCAATATTCAGGATATTCTTTAAAAAAAAGTTATTTTTCTTGACTATTTCAAACCGCCTCAAAAGCGGCGATAACTTCGCTATTGTCCTCAAATTTCTTACCTCGGATGTGTTCCATGGGCTGATGAAAAAGGTGGAAGTCACTGGGAGCTGGATCTGGCGAATTAGGTGGATGTTCGCGCAGTTCGAATCCCGTTTCTTGAATGGCAGCTATCGCAGCTGCGATTTTATGAACCGGTGCATTGGCTTGGCGAAATTCCAGCTCCTCCCGCAATCTTTTTCACATGCAGGGATTATTTGAACACTACCATATGAGATCCCTGTGTCTTCAGCTATATGCCTGATGGTCACTCTTCGATCTGCCAACACAGCATTTTCGACTTTTTCACGTTATTTTCAGCGAGAGAAGCGAGAAGAGCTCTTTTCAGAGAAAATGTTCATCGTCGATTATAATGCTTTTTCCATGATCCTCTTACAACACCCGAGACAAAGAGATTCGGGTACAGATATGATATGACGGTGTTAACGCAGAGCTGTCTTCCTTGCTTTTATCCGATAGTCGGTTATCGATTTTAGTACAAGATCTCTCTCCTGAGAGATGCAGAATTTTGGTACTACTGGTGGGTTGTTGTTGTTATCCCTATGACTTGCACGAAATACTGTGGTCAGTCGCTTGGCAGAGGAAAAATTGCCTTTGAAGCAATATTTCAAATTTAGTTTGCTTGTGGTAAACCATTTTGTTTTCCTTACATAGTCGAGGGTTCCACTATAAAGTCTAAGTGGATGTTTCGTTTGACAGCGTACATTTAATATTGATTGTTGTAGAAGACTAGAGCTAATCAGCAAAAGGGTGCTACCATAGGCTTTTCAATCTACCTTTAGGGAGTTAATTTGTCGTCATATTGCAATTACTTGCAACTTAGTTTAGATTTCAAATTACAAAGCCTAATTCAATCTTACCTGTGCAACATACTCCCGGCAAATGTTTATTTAGGGCAGCTTCCACTCGACATGACAAATGTGTTGATACCTTTAGGTGAGAATGCTCTTCAACTGCATCAGGACCGGGTGACAATCACTTTGACATTGAAAACCACTGAAATCTCTTGAGCAGATTCCAACTCGTTCCATTCTATATTCAACTAGTAAAGCTGCGCTTATTTTCTATTACGATATGTTCCGCCCCGTAGATGGATCAAATGCAATCATACAATCACACAACTTGAAGCAGACACACATCTACCAGCGAAATCTGTGATTGAGCACACTGTTTATCGAAGCGAAAACATTTACACATCAACAAATTAAATTCTCACTTCCTGGATGCTCGGCAACACAACTCCGATTTCAATTTATTACACAACACTGACCACAGAAATGTCTAGGTCCATGCACCGCCACCATTACCACATGACCACCATCACCACCGTCACGACCATTGGGTAAGGGTTCGAAGGTTCCCAGGCTCTCGGGCATCGTATGAACACCCGCTACCACTTGAAAATGCCTTAATTAAATTTTCAGCCACAGTCTTCGTCTAACGATGCAGTCGACTTGTGTTCGAGGATATGTGCTGCTATGTTAGCTGGCGGTATTAAGGCAAATCCTTCTCACATTACATTGCTTTGCATCACATCTTTCCTACGTGTATGTAAACACATACCATTTGTCGTTGGTGAACACTTCCTGGGCGACCGGTAAAACGGTGTATTGTGCCCCAGGCTTTGGTTTTAGTTTTGTGAAATGGGCGGATAATGTAAGGTGTTGTAATGACGTATAGGTGCATTTGCGTCATGTTTACCCACAACTTGTTTATCCGTTTTAGGCTTTAGATGTCAGGATGATTTCAAAAGTCGTCTTTAAATAGAAGCCTAAGGCTCAAATTCAAACAAGGTCCAGCCTTGAGGCTGCCATCAGACATTTCGGTACAGTACAGAATGTACAGAACGTGTCTATGCTTAGATTGGTTTTTGAAAATGTTTCAAGTGCAGGGATAGAGATGATACGTTTGTAATTGTTTGCTTACGTGGCTTAAACATGTATTCGAAATAGAGCTTGTCCACACGCAAGATACAAACCGACAGTAACTACGATAGGTTTGATCAGATTTGGACTTAGTCCTTTTTCGAGATAAGCCTTCTACCTCACACGCACGTTTGTTATCAAATTTGTCAGCATTTTATGGCACATGTGCACATGAACGTGCCGTTGCTCTAAAGAAATTAAACGGTTTTGCGGTTGTAATGACTTTTAGGCTTTGAATAGAAGTTGGGAATGGGTAGATGGTTGAATAGGAGTAGACTGTCTCTGATTGCAGGAAATTTTTATAGCTGAAGGATCATTGGGGATTAACTAGTTGTGAATTTAATATGCTGGTGGCAACGCATGTGTTTATTCAATGTAGAGTTAAGTCGTTGAAGTGGAAGGCCAGACATTTCAATGTCAGACGGAGTATGTGTAACATATGGGGGTAATCACATGTGTGCTGCATGGAAAGTAGCAATACTGTTTGTGTGTAGACTTAATAAAGCTTTTTAAGGTAGCTCAAAATTTGGTAGATTCCTTTCATGGCTGCTAAAAGACTTTGTTGGAAAATATATGGTAAAAGTAGGAAAAATCTTCTGATCATACCAAAGTAAGGATTAGAATACAGGGTATACTAAAACCCGGGAAAAGATTCGGAGAAATTGATTCATTTCAGATATTAGTACGAAAGCTTAAAATTCATCAAAGTACATTCCTTGAAAATCGACTACCTTTTGCCATTGATTTTTTCACATCTAAAAAATACGTATGCAAGCACTTAGTGGTCCATGGTGGAGTCTTTGAGGGAGAATTTAATATTTAGGAAGAGAAAAAAGTCGGCCAAGTGGGTACTGTAAATAAAAATAAAAAATTGAGGAATCGTCGCATTGTGCAAATTTCCAAATTCCAACGATGGTTGGCTACACTTGGTTAACCCTTTTCTTCAGTCTTCTTACAACTTCTAGATATAAAAACTTAACCGAAGGTCTGACTTTAGTATTTCATTCACACGTTATCGTCGATTCTTGAGGTCGCCCACCTCAGCGCGGGGCTCGTCATGCCACTTAAAAACTGTATTTTGTGAACTGATTCAAGTATGAGTACTTTCTATATCATGCCCAACTTCTCTGTAACCGATTTCATTTCGACATAGTCCTAGGCGTATCGCAATCGTTCACTACATTCCGTTACTTGGCTGGTGTGTATTAAAAATTCGATATATGTAGCTTGAGGAGTTACGTTCTCAATTCTCATCAGCAACACGACATTTAATGAGCTCATTCCAAATAAGTTTCACGACCACCGATCCCATTTTGTAATTTTAAAGGTGATCCAACGAAATTACGCCTTTCCGACCCTTAGGTTTCTTACAAACTAAATAGTTATAAATTTCGTTGCTTTTTCGTTTGTTTTTAGTAAACTCGTTTTTAAATATTATAATTCAAGCCACTGATACTTGGAACGTTTTGAAGGTAAGACCCCCACCAGCTAGCTTGTTCAGTGCGATGTATAGTCACGTCACAAAAAAAAATCCCGATCCTTTTTATATATATAACAAAAGCGTCCAACAGCGTCCAGATCTTAAACACCAATTGATTACTGAATTATAACTAGAAAATGACAAGCTTTCATAACCCTTTCAAGAAGTAGCTATTCCGAAGTGGGTGTATAGAAGAAGAAATATAAATTATTGAATGCTTATTTTTAGTCTATGCCTCGTTATAGTAGAAGAAGGCATTAGAGATTCCTTGTGACAAACATTAGATGTTAAAAAGAAATATGGCATTAAGAGAATCGTCTTGGAGTAGTAATAACAGCCTGTAGTTATATAGTTATAACTAGATAGTCTTGATTCGCCAGGTACTGATGGGACATACCCTGAATGCTTCAAAAAGGTATAAGCCAGCTGCTTCCTACTTTGAAAAGAATTTTCATTGCCAGCTTGGCACTTGCTTATAACATATACATATGTACCTATTCTTTGGCGCGCGATGAAAGTGTTTTTTTTTTTCCCATAGAAGTTTACTCACTCGCTCAGAGTTTTAGACCAATCAGTCTAACATCCTTCTTGCTGAAAAGCATGAAGAGACTAGTAGAATTGCACGTGGGCATAGTTGGTCTTTTCGGAGATGCAACATGGTTACCAGCGCGGATAGAGTACGTGCTGGGCATTTGTCGACATTGGAGACATTGGAGGGCTTTTGATAACGCAACTTCTGACAGCATGTGTAACGCCGCTAGACGGTATGGCGTAGATAAAGCACTGGTTTTGTGGATCAAGGCAATGCTAGTGCACAGGACATTGATCGCTGATGCAGGCCTCGAACCATATGTCAAATCTGGCGTAAACACGGGCTGCCCGCAAGGTAGCGTCCTGTCTCTGCTGTTATGGTGCATGGTGGTCGATCCTCGGCTTGATGTTTTCAATGCCTCTAGAATTTATGCCCAGGCCTATGTGGATGATGTTGCTATCCTCTTTGTCGGCTCATGTTTAGCAACTGTCTCTCTCAAAGCACAGACAGCGCTACATGTGATACATGACTGGTGCACGTGTAAGGGACTGTTGGTTAATCCTCATAAGACTGATATCGTTCTTTTCAAGAGAAGTAGCAAAAATGGCTTGCATGACTCAGCAGATGCTAAAAGATATTCTCATTCCGATATCCGAGGAAGCGACCTCTTTCTCAAGGATATGCCCGCCGACGCAATGACACCTGCCATAATATAGCGCTATTATTTCACAGTCAAATGGCATCAAGACTGACTCTGGCCATATACTGAACCTGGAAAAGACTGTTTACACATATTTACAGATGGGTCTGGGCGGGGGTCTGGCGCTGAATGAGGAAACGTCCAACTGCACTTTCAATTTTTAATTTCAATTTATTTAAAGTAAAGGGTATGTGCATTAAGATTTACATCTTTTTTTGTACTAAGTATTTAAACTCTAGTTGAACAGTTTAACTTAAAATTAACATAAGTAATTCTTAAAACCACATAATGGGAGGGATGAGTTTTTATGGAAGTGTTGGCAAACGGGGGATAATTGCACTTTTGAAATTTCTGTGATTGGATATGGATTTAATAACAGAAAGTAAAGAGTTCCATAGTCTTATAGTGTGGATGAAAAATAAACGAGATGAATTTAAAAAGTTATTGCGATAAGGAATTGAGTTGATTGCCCTGTTAGAATGGGTAAAATTTATCCGGTTAAACAAGTATTCCGGACTACGACTGTAAATGATTTTATGAAGGAAAATACAGTTCCTGGCGTTGATGTACTCGTACTGTTGAGGACTGCACCCAAGCAAGTCCCTAGCGTAAGCAGAGATACGCTCACATCTACGAATGCCGTGAATATAGCGTAATGCATCATTAAATGCCACCTGTAACTTTTGCATGGAGAGCGAGTCAGGATGACAATATATTAATTCACCGTAACTTATGAGAGGTAGAATTAGGGCAATTACAATATCTAGCGGAGTGTAATAAGCACTGGTCCACAGCTTGCGAAGGCATCCATAAATGTGACCAAATACCATATTTAACCCATTTAGGACCACTAGCACAAATATCCTGGAATACACAAATTTTTTAATGCACAACAATTTTATTTAATTTTTATAAATATTTGACAGGAAGCGCCGTGGCGCAGTGGGTAGTGTGTCGGCCGCTGACACAAGATGAGCGAGTTCGGATCCCGATAACACCAACGCCATCGAATGATTATTTCGCGCCGTCCCTCCTCGGCGGAGTACTGGCAAAACCCCCCGTTGTATACTTGCCATGAAAAAGCTTCTCGGCTCTCGCCGTTCGGAATCGGCATTAGGCTTTAGGTTCCATTCACTTATGTGAAAAAACAAATCGCACACAACATAAGTGAGTAAAAAGAAGCTTGCTGGCTCCACATGAGCTCCAACGCCATCTAAGGTGTCTGTCTGGCAGTACAATGGACCAGTATTTGTGTCTGAGTGCTCCCACAGATAGCAGAAACTCCAACAAAAAAATAAAAATAAAAAAATAAATATTTGACATTTTTTTTATTTTTTATTTTTAACAGCCACGCCCACTTTTTGAGTGTTGCGTTAACACAACATTGGGATAAAACATATAAAAAAAATTAGGTGTAGTAGTCTTAAAACAATGGGAATGCAAATTGCACATTTGTTGCACATAAATATAGTTGTGCTTTTACAAACTCTGCACCGTCTTCTCCAATTTTCAGGATTCTTCTCAATCATGTGGCCAACGTTATCTAATCTCGAAGTGGTGGCGAAGAGATGCAGTTGAACCGCATCCTCGAACATATTGTGTTTTTCCTTTATAAATAATTCTATGCAGCTTCCATGCATTGACAATTCCGGAGTCTATTGTATTAACAAATAATGGCCACCACCATTTTTTCCACCAATTTGACCAAACGATTATACCATTTTACCATGACATTGGGCTGTGCAGACTTACAATTAGATGCCACCGTAACAACGGAATTGTCATTCCACTGATTTCATTTTCGTGATCATAGCAGGAATCCACGTACCACCACGCTCTTTTTTACCTATTGATTTGTTCGTCTCCAATGGGCATTTCAGAATTCTATTCTCCCTGACAGTTCCAGTAGCAGAATATCTTTCATTTCTTAGATGAACCAATAGGTTAAAGCTGGTAGACCTTGTGAACATTTCTATTTTCTAAATAGATCTATGACAGCTTGCCCACCTAGCCCGAATTCACTATTGGCATTCATAGCATTTTTTTCGTCATATGGTATGAACTGGTATAAGTACCCATCGCTTGACGTAATGCACCGTATATTATGATAACGACACTGCACTTGAGCTAACAAGTAACAAATTACCGCAAATAAATTACCAGTGGGGAAATAAAATTTTCAAACAGAAATGTTTTCAAAGCCTACTAAAGTGTCGCTGTTTGTCCCAATGTTGCGTTTTCGCAACATTACTAAGACAAGCCGATTAGAGGTACTTACCCAACGTATATGTTTATTTCGTTTCCGAATTATTGTCACTAGCAATATATATTATACGAAAACTAATTTTGACCTTGAAATATTGAAAAATAGCAATTTTTTATGAATTTTAAAAAGTACGTAGGTTTTCTTTGGACATTTGTCAATTTTATTGTATATATAACCAAAACTTCAAGTACTATTAGCCATACCAAAAAAAGTTGTATGCTACTTCAGATATTTGTTAATGCAATAAAATAGAAAATGCATTGGAAATGTTACCATTTTAGTTAAAAAAAATGTTTTTTTAATGTTGCGTTAACGCAACCATGGGATTAAATTGGTTTATGATCATACCCAGATAGATCTCTGCTTATTACATATCCCAGGCTAGTGGTTTTCTCTATGGCTTTAATCATAGAAGTGCTTAGAAAGAGGAATGGAGATGGTTGAGATTAAGTTTTGCTTTCGAGATAGGGATTATTTGGGACTTGATTGGATTGAGTTGTAAGCCATTCGCTTTAGACCAAAGGTTGATACGTTTCAAGTCATCGTTCATGAGAGACGTAAGTTCATTTAGATCTGACAAAAACAGGGCTACCGGGATACCATTTCTTTAAGTCCTTTTAGTAAAAAAAACTGTGTGTGCGAATTTCCTCCAGCATCCCTTAAGGCCTTATTAAAGGTGTTTTTTTAGAAGTATACAAATTAATTATGAAATAAAATACTTAAAGCTAAAGTTAATATCTTTGATATTAGCTTTATTTAATAAATACTTTTATGTCATAATAAATGAAGCGCAATCCTGAAGTCAAATTTTCGACAACTTTATCGCTAATATTCTACGTGGCCCCTAAGTCCCTGGAGCGGTGACTCCTCTACGAACGTGATGTTTCATTCCGTGAGTCCGAGCGCCTCAGGTTCAGTAGATCGGTGTCACGCCAAGATCGGAGAGACGTCGCCCGACAGCATCAACGCTTCTGGTGGCTGGAGCGATCTGCGTCAGTGGTTAATTTTAATAGGTCGGCCTCTTTAAGGCAAAGCCTGCCACATGCCAATGGCAGCCTTACATAGACTAGGGTAGGTTAGAAGAAAATTGAAAAAAAATTAAAAAAAAATACAAAACAATAATGAAAACAAAAAAAGATGTATATATATATATTTTAGTTAAGGTAGGGTTAAGTAATTCTTATTTATAAGTTTCTTTATAAAAAAAAAAAAGAGGATCTGATGCTAAGTTTTTTTAAAATATCACTTTTCTTGGCCTAAATTGTTTATTTATTTTAATTGTTTTAATTATTACAAATTAATCGAAAGCCTTAAGTAGTTCTATTTGCTTTAGAGTGTCCGTATAGGGCCAGTAAGGTATTTTATATCAGTTGTTGTTTAAGCTAGTTTTAAGCATTTTTGTCTAGGATAAGTGTGTTCTACAAAATAATAAAAACAAAAATGAATAACAAAAAAAAAAAAAAAAAAAAAAGCAGGGCTAGATGCTATTGAACGTCATCAGCGTACATGTCTACTGAAGAATGCCTGCGTATCTATCGTTGATGAACATACAGAAAAGAATCGGACCCAAAATGTAACCCTGCAGAACACCTTGCTATAGTTCCATGAGAGATGAATCGAGAAATCCAGGAGACACAAAAACGAGATATAGTTTTTGTCAAAGAATTTTCTTATTTCTTCAAGAACATTAATCATGGCTGTAGAGCAGCTGTGATTTGCTCTGAATCCGGATTGCTGGTTATAAAGTAGATCATTAACGGACAAGTGTTTTCTAATCTGATTTGCTATTATTTTCTCGAAGACTTTGGATAAACTGGGCAGGATACTGATTGGTCTAAAGTCGGCCGTGGACATCGGTATGGTTTTCTTAGCAATAGTTATGATTCTAGCGATTTTCCACAACTGCGGAAAGGTCGTTGTAATTATACACCATATCGATCACATATGTACGTAAGATGGGAGGCTCTTTGTAGTAAAATGAGTTCGAAAAGAAAAATCGTATTAGTATGCCATCCTTTTTATTGGAGTCTGATTTAATACCATTTCGTTTTCTGAGGTTACTACGAACTCATCTAGTCTTCAATTTGCATTGTTTAACGTATTATTAAAATCGATGTCCGTTGAGCAAGGTTTTTCCCTCAAGAATACATGGAATACAAATCACATTAAGAGCTGTGGTTACAACTAGATATACCAATTTTTTTGATCCAGAGTTTCTTTGGCGGGAGAGATGCACTTAGTTTAGATCTGAAAAATTTTAGTTTTGAAGCACACACTACTGCGGTAGCGTAGTCTTGTACGGTGACCAATTGGCTTGAGATAAGATTTGTTTCCATATACTATAAAGCCTGTTCCTTTTTTTAATGGCATTAACCACTTCAACCGTAGACCAAGGGCATGCTTGATTATAGATCTTGAGTTTTTTTGTGGGTACACAATGATCAAACTATAACGATTTTGTCGTTGGGATCGGCCTTAATGCGGCAAGTCAATAGACTTAAAATCTTTGAATGAAAAGATATCAGAGGCAGCAGCTTTTGAGAGATTCAGATCATAAGTACAGAAAAGAAGATCATGGACGGAAAAACCAGACGATAATTGGTCAAACAGTAAGAAAAGTGACGGAGAAGAGACGAATATTACATCGAGAAGGCTCGGTATGCAATTATTAGCGAATCGTGTAGGATAGCTGGTATTAATTATTTCCATTCCAGCGGAGGCAACTAATCTCTCATTTGAAAGGCCAGTGAATCTGATTTCCTTCGGACTATATTAAAGTCGCCGCAGATGATTATATGTTGGTATTGTGCACAATAATCAGATAGGGCTCTGAAAAAAGGATTAGGTGAGCACCTTCTATTATTGTAATACGCACATGCTACCAAGCATGTTGCATTGTAGTCGGATATTTGGACCATAAAATATTCGATTGCACTGCCACTGGATTTATAAATAATTTTACAGAAATTTGCAGTAAATTTCTTTCGTCAGGAAAATATGCGTCTGTCTTTCAATCAGAGATATACGCAATCCTAATGGCCATGCACTATGTTGTGAAGCACAAGTGGAAGGGAAAAAGCATGTGCGTTTGCAATGACAGCGAAGCTGCAATCAAAGCTGTGTCCAACCATTTAACCAGCTCCAAATTAGTACATGAACGCAAGAGCTTTTCGAACAAAGTCAGAAGATTGAATTCACTAAGGCTTGTATGAGTCCCAGGTCACTCTGGGATCCTAGCTAGTCTTCTTCTTCTTTCTTCTTTTCCTTTTTCCGGCGTTGTTATGGTCAGAAGTGTAGGACCGTAACCTTCCCACTTAACTGCATTCCTACTGGTCCGCTTGTGGGGTCCGCCGGTTTGACCTCAGAAAGTAGCGGCAGGCTTCCCGGTTTGGGATTACTTCATCGCTGAGGCCAATCAAATGCTGGTGTTTTTGCATTTGTTTGCACCAATTGTTTTTCGGCCTGCCTTTTTTTTTTTTTTTTTTTGTGACAGGGGCATGCTTCAGATTTTTTTGTTTGATCTTACTCTTACAACACCGGTGATCTCCAGTCGTGTCAATCCACTGATTTGCATGTACACTTGTGGGTCAGTTTAATGGTGGTAAATGTGTCCCTAGGCTCACTTTGGTGTTTTCTAAATTGCCTAGATGTGATTTTTGTTTACCTTTGTTTTAGTCGCCTTTTACGACAGGCGAGAGGTATCGCTGCAGGGATATTCTTAACCCGTCCCTGCACGGAAAGGATCCTAGCTAGTAGGGGCTCAAAAGAGAGTTTCTCAGGATTTGAACCCGCTTTAGTTTTACCTGCTTTCACAATCAAATCTTGCATCAATGATTGGGTCTTTAATGCACATAATCGTATATGTAGGGAATATCTAAGATGCAGAATGACTAAGCGTGTACACCCTGATGTCTGCAAGAAACCCGCAACTTTCTTCTTATCCTTAAGGGGAATTGATTGCAGAAGACCTGCAGGCTTCATTACGGGCCATTACACCTTTGCTAAGTATATCTGCGTTCTTGGCATCAGTAAGACGCCCATCTGTGCTGCATGTTACGTGGAGGATGACACAGCAGAACACTTTCTCTGTTCACGGTGCCGCACCCTTGGGGCCGACGCACGTGGTGTGTGCCGAATTTATTAGCTCTCATCACTGAAGCTTCCCCTCACTTCAATACAGTAATTAGTCTGTCTGGTAGTATAATTACAATGGACCAGTCTTAAGGCGTCTCCAACAAAAGAAAAGACATTCATTCTAAGATCATTCAGTAATTTGTTGGTTATGGTTCAGGCTTATGTCGATCAAGAGCACTATCTAGTTATTGTGAGTATTCTTAAATGGCTTTAATTTGCAGGATCGTTGAATTATTTGCAGCACAGGAGGTTGATATTATGTTATTCCAGTCACGTTTTTATTGCAACAGCCGTATACTTTATTTTGTTGTCGTGCAAAAACTGCCATTTCAATGATATCTCCAACCCACTATTCGGAAGCACGACCTGTTCTAATATCTTGGTGTACATATGCTCAACCATTTTTCAGAGATGTTTTTCTTGGTCGACCTGTTGGCTTGCGAGATTTTGGTGGCTGCCCGGGCTTAAAAACAAACGTGTTCGATTATCCTATGATTCTGATTCACCCCGTTGCGACTCTCCTTCCTGCGTGAGTTTTATGATCGAATATTTAGCTAAAATATTATATTATTTTAAAACACATTGCACCATTTACAGAAATCTGGTATATGCTAGCTTACTACTGAAAACTAATTACAATTTTTTAAACAGATATTTTTATTGATTAATAAAGCTTAATGAATGAGTGACAGTAGAAGATCTATATTTCAAATCTATAGTTTTTGGAGTGGTTCGTATTTTTTTCTTTTCTGACTCATATTTATCCCAATTTAGACAAAAATACTTATATCTAGCTTAGCTTTCTTAACTAATAAAAATTACTTCACCGACTGTATACGGGGATTATAACGTAGATGGCACATTTTTGAAACTGCACCTTTCGACCTAATAAATAACTTAATTGGAATTTTAGAGAGATGGCTGTGTGTGTCGCACTTTACTTACGTATGTACAAATATGGATATCGATAAATAGTCGAGAATTTGTTTAATAAAAGAGATACTGAGAATAAAAGTTCATTTAAGAAACAAATCTTTTTCGTAGTCAGTTAGGCGAATTTGCGGAGTTGGAAATATAGGTTCGTAAATGCGCTCGAGAAGGTAATGGTAGCAATCGAACCTATTTCCTGTATTTATCGCTTAGGCTACGTAGAAGTTGGTGGCAGCTTGGTTGTACACATGTTTCTACTTTTTGTTTTGCAGGCTATATTTTATTTGTGTGAATGGGAGAGACACAGCACCCTTAGCATCTGATTGACAACTTTTATCTTTACCTACCCATGATCTGGTAACGACGAGCTAACAGATTTTTAAGATTTAGAACATTTTCACATTTCCGAAATGTGTTCGCCACCGAATGGTTAGAATGACTTTATTACAAGCTTAGTCGGTTGGGCATAAGTAAACACAGCTTATAGAAAGTTCGTTGTGAAAATTGCCAATGTGGCTTCTATTCTTTGAAATTAACAATGGACTACAGCATGGTACGGCGAACTGGCTGATTCTTTTTAGCATTTACCTGAGTGATCTCTTCACTATTCAATAGCGTACGCGGACGATTTAATTGCGTACAGATCAGGTCCAACGATCAATGTCATTGTACTTGATTCCAATGCGAAGGTAATCTGCAACATGGCGTCGATCAGGCCCATGATTGCCTATGGATGTCCCGTGTGGTTAAATATGAGAGCCAACTGAATGGAAAGTATTTGGGCGTTTGAGACAGAATGTCTCAGGACTTATTTCAGGTTACATAGGATACCCAATTATGAGTATACGAAATTTTACTCGAACGAGGTCCTGTACAATAGAGTGAGTTTTATACAGGTGGATAATTTACTGATAAAACTGAAACCACATTGCTAGAGCAATGACTTTGGTCAATAATTTGAATCACTTGTACTATGGGAGGATGCACCTTAACGGCTTGATCTCCCCGGAAGCATTTCTCTATTTAGATCAAGGTGGGCTCATCCAGGATAGATATTTTCCACGTAGCCCGAAATTTCGTGAAGCGGCGGTTCCTCCATGAAAATGATTTCGCGTTCCGTGAGCCCGTGCGCTTTAGGTTCAGTAGATCGATATCACCCCGAGATTGGGGAGACGTCGTCCAATAGCATCAACGCTTTCCGTTTTTGGTAGGGGCTGCATCAGTAATTAATTTTAACAGTTCAATCTCAAGGCAAAGACAGCTTAAGTGTTTTTTTCTTGAGGCCAAAGCATAATGCTGTTCCGTCTACTTTCGAGTGTTCGCATTTAGCTAGAAAGGTATTTATAAGTTAGATAGGATATATGAGCTAATTTTTAGCACTTTTGTCTAGCGTTGTACAATACTACGTCCATTAAATTCTACACAATCTTGTTGCTGATGGAGAATCCTGTTTCAAGATTGTAGGTACTGCCACAAACGAAAGCTTAGCCGCCCTTAATAATTGTTTAGTTTGAAAGTCGAACTTCTTTTACTTCGCTAATACCCATTATATACTTACTCATTTCATAGAGGATTGTTAGGATCTGGGAACTATTATAGTTTATCTCTGGAATATTCTACCCAAGGAAACCAACCATATTTAACATAGAGGTGGGTCAACGATTTCTGATGTTGTTTTGAGTTGTTCACCATAGTTTATGCAACGATTGCCGAAATATTCGCAAAATTCCCATCCCTGTGATATTTCACTGAAGGACTCTAACTCAATGACCTTCCCAGTAATGAAGGATCTAGATTATATGATGACGCTCAGCCTTGATTTATGGGCTCAAGATTTATGAGATAAGAAACTCTATACGACTTAAGTTTCTTCCAGTTTTTGTTATAAAAAAACATTTTTTTTTGCAAACTGTATCAAGGCATACGTCGAAGGCAATTGTTTCGCAATCGATAACGTTATTTGTTCTTAAGATATACGAAACGAGAGAAAGGTTCAGGACATTGCGAACGCATAAACCTATGTACGTAAACACACACATATAAAAGTATGTACATCTTTCTAAAAACGACGAATTCAACCCTTAAAGATCTGAAACTTGGAGCTACTATATCAATTTTGTTTCCGTTGCAAAATCGAATTTATCACAATAGCTTCCTAATGGGAAGTTAATAACAATGAACCTATGTTATAACGTCACGACCACCTGCGAAAATCGCCTCGAATCGGGAATAACGTCTTGGCAAAAACTTATTTCACGCCCTCGGCAGTCAAGTGCATGAATTTCCATTCACCGCTCATTGTCATAGTAACACACATTTTCCACAAAAGAAATAGCATGACAGTCCTAGTTCCTAAAGTATCTTCGAACAAAAAAAAAATAAAACTGAGATAACCATCTCAAAGGTACTTGGGACAAAATCGAAAAGGACTAAAAAGTAAAAGGAACCTTGCTCATAAACAACTTTCCTTCGACCTTCCCCACCTCGTTCACATACATCAGACGAACATCATCATCATCAGCAAAGGCATCCGCCTGACACGACTCCCAAACAGCAAACGAGCAAAAGGCGCGCATAAATTATGGCTTCATTAAAAATTTTGTTACATTGTGGTTTGATAATTACGAGTGGAATAAATTGTTACATTGCCTCTGTGCCATGTACAGGTGGGTGTAGGACGGATATGTTCGGCAGTCGTACGTTGTGTGATTTGAAGGAGAGCACTTTGCAGGAAAGTTTAAGCCGTCAGATAGTAAACCTCTCGCACTTCATCTCTGATGTGAAGGAGTGACGCTCCTTGAAAGCCCCTTCATTTCAGGTACCTACGTTAGTGTATCTACATTCTCATGCTTGTTCTCGTTCTTATATTTGTACGTAGTCGCACACTTGAAAGGATGACATGAACTCAAATGTAGACGTTTCAATTCTGTCCTTGATGAGGAGGGCATGACGATGGCTGCTCGTCACATGTGTGTTAAGAATGTGCGTAGTGGTTGAACTATAGATAAGTATGTGAATATGCCTATGAGGCTGGGAACATTTGTGCGGTTCCGTAGAGTAAAGACTATGGTATGAGGGTCCTTAAAACAGGCAGATGGCCTGCGTGTTTCTCGCAGTCAATATAAATCGTTGTCGTTGTCGTTGTCGTCGTCTGCCTGTTTGAGTATTCTCAAAATTGAGGAATAACATTTTATTGCTGGGTGTTTGAGGGCGTCACGACGCATCGTTGTAGCATTGATGGGTGACGGTACTTTGTACCTCTGGATATGTGGATAAAGGTGATAACGTTTGGTGTTGGAATTAACTCAATTTAAAGTGCGCCCCTTTCAAACTTTGAACAAGTGCTAGTAAAAGAGTGAAGATATCCTTTTGAATAACAAAGTTTTTATGCTCCCTCAGACTCGAGAAGGTGTACAAATTGTGCGGCAGGTAATAATTTTGATTAAGTATTTAGTCAAACTTTAAGTGGAAATTTGTGGAGCATTAAGCTGGACAGTGATTAAAGAAGGATGTACAAATTGACGTAACAAAAATAGCGACGTTAGGTTGTTATAATATCTAGAGGCGACTGGGTAAAGCAATAGACCTTACGACTGTATGTCAACAACTACGTCGATCTAAAGAGTTTTCGACTAAAATTAAAATGCATCCAAGATGACATAAAGAAAGGGATCTTAATCAATGACCACCCTTCGACAAGCCTTACTTTCATGAGTGTGTTCCTTTCATGTCCGGTGTTCTGTCCCGTGTCTTATATTAGGTTGTACCACGTGCAATGTCCGATTTTTTTGTAAAAAATTAAAAGTCAATATTTTTTTTTAGTCAAAATATGAACCATTGACATCTATAACCTTTTTCCATCGCGATTCAATGTCCATTTTTCTTTTTTTATAGAAAGCTTGATTTTTTGACGCTAAAAAGTTTTCAAAGGCTTCTATGAACTCTGCTGGGTTTCGGAACACCTTTTGCCAACAAAATGACTGCGGAAAAGGTGATGATTCATTGGAGAAATATTAGGAGAGCACGGTGGATGTGGAAGAATTTCGAATCTCAACTGTAGGAGTTTTCGCACCGTTATGTATGAGGTATGGAGTTTAGCATTGTCATCCAACAGGATGGACCATACCTATTGACCAATGCAGGTTGCTTTCCAGCCAATTTCGTATGCATTATGTGGATTTCCTCATAATATTTGACTGCATATATCGTTTCCCCTGGTTGAAAAAATGAAAAGTGGATTTCTCCTTGCAATGTCCACCGGATTGTCACCATAACTTTTTAAGGTTAAGACCAAGTTTGGGGGTGTGCTGCATCCAACTGCCCAGATCTTTAACGGTTGTCATACAAAATCCACTTTTCGTCACATGTGATTATACGGTTCAACAACGGTGCATTTCGATGCCTTAGACTCAGCGATGCACAGGTTTCTAAACGGCATAGTTTTTGGGCTGTATTTGCAGGGGACCCTAAAAGTTGCACACTTCAAACACACATACCAGTTTATCTTATAAAAAAAAAAATCACTGCGTTGAACAGATGTTCACTCGACAGCTCCTAATTGAGGACTAAGTGTAATGCGAACATTTCATGTGGTACAACCTAACAGCATCTTTGTATTGTCCTCCCATCCACGGTGCGGCCTTTCCGATGGTCTTTTTCCTACGGGGTTTTGACTCATTGCTGAAAGCGGTCGTCGGTCTTGGAGTAAGCGGCTCACTATATAAATGCTCCACGGGTTAGTACGGGGATCCGGATCCCGAACCGTATGATCTTCCATCGTAACTGGGGGTCCTTCATCGGCCCGATAAGCCACAATGTAAAACAAAATCATCAATGAAACGGTAAAATAAATAAAAATAAACGGAGGATTAAGCGGACAGGACGTAAAGGCAAAAATATTTGGCTTTCAAACTCAAACAAGGGCAGGTACCTGGAACGTGCGAACCCTCTCGAGATTGTGTCAAGTCTGCTTCGAGATGCAATTATACCATCTATCCTCGGACTCTCCGAAATCAGATGGAAAGGGCGAGGCGACTTCCAGACGCAAACGGAAGAGTATTCCATTTCTTAGTGGTAGCAACACCCACCACAAGAACGGAGTAGGTATTTTACTATCGCTAGGTGGGAATATATAGCTTTTGGAGTTCAAACCCATCTCACGACAATTTGACTTCACTCGAAGTTCCACAACATCACGATCATACATTGCTATGCCGTTAGTGAACAACATGATAATGATAAGGACACTTTCTACGATCAGCTGGAAGCATGTCTCACGTCCTCCCCCTTCCTCTCAAGTCCGTTATTGGTCAACACAGCCTTCACGCAGAAAGCAACAGCAAAGAAAATCGCCTTCTCGACCTCTGTAATACTCATCACCTCTTAATTGGTGGCACAAGTTCCCTAACAAAGACATCCATAAATACACCTGGCAGTTTCCGGACGGTATTACTCGCAACCTGATCGATCACTTCCGGATCAGTAGAAGATTCCTTGGCGCTCTGCAGAACGTGAAAACCATTTTGCTGGGAATTGTGAGGTTTCGTCCATCTGCGACCTTCCACAAGGCTCCCACAAAAAGACGTTATGACACCGAGCGGTTCCAGAATCCGGTGATAGCCAAGCAAGTTGTGGGCAAGATCGAAGCCCAATCAGACACAACACCATCGTGGACAGACCTGGTGCGTGCTTTGAAGTCAAGCGCGGAGGAAACAGCGAATTTGCACCAACCCGGCTCACGACAGGCCGAGACCGAGAAATCGGTCAAGCGCATGGCGCGAGAGGACAAACGGAACTTCTTCAAAGACTGTGGCGACATGCTCTGTGGAGGTGGAGGTGGGATATTCCCCCTTAAGAGACAACAGACAGCAACAACTTGATCGCAGGAGGGAATTCTTCGCAAAATCACTTCCACTTCCATCACTGATGGTGGGGCACACATCTCATTATTCCCTTCGCAAAAATTCATGAAGAACGATCCAGACGACGCGACTGCTCCAACAGCTCCTGAAATCCAAGCCGCGATTCGCAGACTGAAGAGCCGCAAAGCCCTGGGTCGGATACCTTGCCTGCAGAACTATTTAGACTGGCTGCGTCACAAATCTCCTGTTCGACGAATTCGAGCCAGCCTTCGTCCGTAGAGATACTATTTGGAACGCCTTGGAGAACATTGGCATCCCAAACACAATCATCGAAACGTACTCGAATTGTACCAAGAGGCTCAGCACAACTTTCATCAACACCAGAGGAGTGTGTTGAAGACACCTTGTCTTCATGCTCCCAACGGAATCGAGTGGTCTCTGAACGGAAAACTCCATGCCTTAGACTACGTGGACGACATCTGTTTCATGTTTAACTCGTTCACTGGCATTCAGCAGAAATTGAATTGCTCAACATCAACGCTTCCAAAGCTGGACTCAGAATTAACATCGCCAAACCAAGGCTGATGAGAATCGGCACGAGATGTGAGACAATTCTCCCTCTCACCTCTCATTTCCTTGAAGGGATCTTACTACGAATTCCAACACCAAATTAAAAAGAAGTGGTGACAAGACATCTCCTTGTTTTAATTATTTACGTCGAATGTTTCCGACAAGACATTTTCTGCTTTATCTTGCTTTTCAGGTACGTGATACATTTTCGATCGATTTATGGTCATATGCCTGTTTAAAATCCACGAATAGTCGGTGTTTCTTTCCCTTTTCTTTTCTAAAAGCTGCAGTATAGTGGAAACCTGTTCACTCGTTGAGCGCTTTCTCCTGAAGCGCTCCTTTACCTCTACACCCTTATTTTCCGTAAGATTTAGTTATAGAGGGGACCCCGAATTGTGGACATCGACATTCGGTCGTTGTAAAATACTAGGTCCATTATATTCTGCACAATTTTGTTGCTGGTGAAGAAGCCTGTTCCATAATTGTGGGTATTCGTACCGCCACAAACGAAAGTATGTTCGTCCTTAATGGTTGTTCCGCTTGAAAGTCGAACTTCTTGTGTCAATTTCTTTTCATGATGGTCTCCCTTGGATAGTTCCCACCCGGAGATCCGATCGGGGAACTAGTTTACCTTCGGAATATTTTACCCAAAGAAAACCAGCCATATTTAACACCACGATGGGTGAATGATTCTGTATGTTGTTTTGAGTGTGGTGTTGTTATGATATATTAGTGAAGTGATGTGTGGGTGGGTAGAGCAGATTCATCAGCTCTGCGCCTACTTATGCTTATTTTTTCATGAGGCAGAGATCCATGAGGAATTTAGTAACCTCTTACGACTGGCATTCTGAGCCGCGGGTATATTCTCCGATCCGATGTCTCTAATAGAAGATATTTATCCATACTTGTCGTAGCTTAGTTTTAGGCTTGAGCTTGTATAATAGCTTATAATTCACTGAAATAATGATATAGTAACTTGTGCAGATAAATCAAATCACCAATAATTAGGAGTATCATGGTAGCGACATACCACTCCTTTTAAGTTCTTATAATTATATTTAGACCGCCATGTCGGCTTGATACAAAACTCCATTCATTGGCAGCTAAATGTTCAATTTCTTGCCAAACATTATAAGCTAAGGTTCAGGTGAATGCGATTTTATTTTATCCGCTTCACTCACGGTTCTGAACCCAATGAAACAGTCCTTTCTATTAAATCCGAGGTGTTTTGTGGTGCAAAAGACTATGTCATAAAATACCAGCCATAGTTTCATATAAAGATTATGAAGTTACCTATTTATTGTATATAACGACGTCACAATCTCAATTGTGAATGTCACCGATACAGAAATGCCCATCTGATGCCTATCCTTTTCTGAGCTACACGCAATTTAGGATGTCAGAATACAGAAGCACAATTGGCAATCAAAGTGGAAACGAGAAAATATGATGTATTGAGTGTGGTGTCCGAATGGATTACCATTGAAGAGGGTATGACTTTTCACAACCGATTTGTGCACTGTCGCGGCAGGTAATTTATCACCGGAATAGCCCTACTATAGAATGGAAGTGTTAGAGCTTCGTTGACAAGCACAATAATTCAGAAATCCTACTGGGAGTACAACCAAGTTGTTATAACTTTGTCTGACAAATCCTGATTATCGGTTTGTCAAAGTATGATTGGGGGTAAAATGGAACGTACTACAATATGATTTATTTACGGACTATATGCAGTGTTTACATTTAGAGTTAGCCAAAACTGAAACACGAAATTAAAGATAATTCAAAACACCTCTGATAAAACCCAATTTTTTGATTTTATTTTTGATCAATATATGTATATCAATCTTCAATTCACTACAAACAAAGTTGACAGAACAACCTGTATTAGGAACAACCCTCTCATCTGAAGTCAATTTTCCTGCTTACTTTCAAAGTAAAACAATTTTAAATTGTTTTTCTTTACAGGCTTACTATTTGTTACAGATTTAGTAACGGTGTTAGACCAGGGTCCTTTATATCGTATGCTTAAGTTACGATACCTTGTTGGCATGAGTGGGTTTTAATCCATCCGAGACATTGAAGGTTTGGTTCACACCGAGCGCCTCCTCTCTTTACCTTCTCTTTACGTTTTGGACGGTGTTCCCAGTTTTGCCTATGACTAAAAATTAAGTTAAGGGCAGTCAGCACTTTTAAGAACCTATTGTTATGAAAAACGACTAGCCTCGGATATATAAAGACCCCAAAACCGACGACGACCCGCCAGGAAAAAGGACAAGGATTTACGGGTGTGCACCTGGAATGTCAGAACTCGGTACACTCCCGTTGCTGCGCAGAAATTGGAAAATATCAAGCAGTATAAGACGGACATTACTGCGATCCAGGAAATACGCTGGATAGAAAATAGTATAATAATGATAAAACATTGTGATATTTGAATATTACAGCTATCACAAAAGATTGCACATATTAGGATGTGGATTCGTTGTAGGAAAACGGCTTAGATCGAAGATCATCGATGTTAAACCGATAAATAATCGCTTGACGCATCCGCATTCAGGGAAGGTTCTATAACATAAAACTAATATGTGCACAAGCCTGTAAGAAGACCATCAAAAAGGATTTCTATGACCTCTTGGGCGGAGCCTACGGAGTCTATCCGGAGTACGACGTCAAAATCATACAATGCTTTGCGACCACTAGTAATACGGTGATAAGTAGCATAAGATTTCCTCGCAAAAAGATCTACTCAGCAACTTGGCTAACTCCAGATGGTCGAACCGCCAACTAAATCGACCATGTGCTGATTGACGCAAATCTATGATTTTTACTCAGATTAATCTACAGTATTGCAAGAGCGGTAGCAGCTCTTTTCAGTAGTACAAATCATCACATTGTATCCATTCAGGAACCATGGGTGTGGAATAAATGCCTGTATGGTCTTGGTGGTGTACGTGGTGCTACGATTCCTTATGATGAGCGATCCGAAAGGCCTAGGGTCTGCCTCATCATATCGAACACGCTATCGGCAACCAAACTTGGTCAATTCTGTGGAGAAAATCTGGTGGCTGCGACAGTTAGCTATAAAGCGCACAGAGAAATTGAACACTTCGTCGTGGCGTCTGCTTACTTCCCTTACGACTCGGCACTGCCCCTGCCACCGAAGGCGATTTCTGAACTCGTAGACTACTGTGAAGCCAGAATGAATGACTACTGTGAAGCCAGAATGATCATCACCTGTTGCGATGCTAACGCTCAAAATACTGTTTGGGGCAGCAGTAAATGCGACCGGAGAGCGGACCATCTTTCAGACTTCACTCTTTCGCCTGACCTTATCATCAACAATGTTGTCTCTCAAACAACCTTTGTGACGGTGAGACGACAAAAAGTGATTGACCTAACCCTGTCTACTAGGCATGTGAAGGCCATCACTAACTGGAGAGTCTTACGATATGTTACGCTGTCAGACCATAGATATATCGAATTCCAATTCATTCATTCATTCATTGCATTTATTTGTGTATAACAATATGCTGCAAAATACAGTGGTCTTTTTTAAAAGCAAGAAGACACTAAGTTACAAAATTTAGGTTATATTACAAGAAAAAAAAAAAAAAACAAAACTTAAAAACTAATAAATACAAACTAAAATAGAGAGAATTTTGAAAATAAAGGAAACATAGAAAAGAGCTAATGAATTATAGATATTGGAATTTTAACTTATGGTACTGTTTACAGAGAGATGGATAAAAAGTTTTCTTTGGAATTCGGCAATTGTGTTTATTGTCTGGAATTCGCGGGGAAGACGATTCCACAAGCGAATTGCAGATAAGAGGAAGGACTGTTCACCAACGCAATGTGTGAATCGTGGTAAGATTAAACTCAAACCGCGAGTTGAACGTGCAAATATTATCATGTCATGAAGGTAATCTGGGCACATGCGATAAATAATTCGATATAATTTCAAGATATTTCGAAAATCTAGAAATACGTCCAGTTTCACACCTAGGACATCAGTATTAATATGAGACACACCACAGTACCTAGGGACATTATAAATAAAGCGAACACAGAGCAATTATAAGTAAAGAACGGCATTATCAAACTTTTAAAAAGATGTAGTTTTATTGACATATTTAACACGTAAGCGGAGTGACGTAGGTATCGCAGACTGGTGTACATTTTTTTGATGGTGTCAGCTATAGCATTACAACAGGTCAATGATGAATTAATGTGGTACCCAAGATATCTCACATTATTTTCAAACGGTCTCACTATTATTTCATTATTTAGTAATATTTTCGGAAAATTATGTAGGTCAAGTGTGTTTCTAGAACAGATAAGACTCGTGGACTTAGAAGGATTAAGATTGAGCTTATTCTGCGATGACCACAATGCAATACTAATAAGATGCTCTTTGATTCTTGCTATGCAGCCTTCATGCAATCCGATTGGGCGCGGGATGTAGATTAAGACGTTACCCGCATACATATGAATTTTACAATTCCGAATTACTTGTGGAAGATCATTATTATATAGTGAAAATAAAAGTGGTCCAAAAACAGAGCCCTGGGGGACCCCAATATTTGTTAAAAATGGACCCCATTTTCCTTCCGATTTCAGTAATAATAGATTGAGTGCGAACATGTAGGTAAGCTTGCAGTAATCTCACTGAGAAAGAAAAATTGAAGTTTTGTTTCAACTTCCTGAGAAGAATCGAATGTGCAATACTGTCAAAAGCTTTTGAGAAATCAAGCAATACTAATACTACTATATCGTCAACATCCAATGATGATCTAATATCGCTTGTTACCTTCATGACTGCAGATTCACAACTGTGCTTAGATCGAAATCCCGATTCCCAATTCGATAACAGGTTTTTTGAATTAAGATATTGCTGTATGTATTTGTTTAGCAAGTATCTTTTCAAATGCTTTCGCTAAAAAACAAAGCATGCTGATCTGTAATCAGAAGGATTTTGAGGGCTATTATTCTTCGGTATCGGAATAATATTGGCTATTTTCCATTGATCGGGAAACTGACTACTATATATGCAAAAATTGAAGATATGGGTTATACATACATGGGATCAAATGAGGCAGAAGAACTTTTACAAATCGTGGGCTGCACCCATCTGGACCTTTTGCGTTCGATTTTACTGACATAATTGCTCTAATAACTTCTAAATCAGTAACACGTTCAAAGTTAAAGGTATTAGAAACATTAGGTACTGTACTACAAATATCAGACACATTCGATACACCTACATCTGGAGGTTTAAAAAAATTACCAACTACATTAGGACATAATGGGCAACTGCGGGATTTATTATTCGATGTTACACCAAGTTCCTTTAGATTTCTCCATAGTTCCTTGGATGTCATACTAGTGTCTAACTTGCTAGAATAATATGAAAACTTTGAGTTTCGAATAAGCAGGTTAACCCTGTTTCGAGCCACACAGAATTGTCTTTTATTGAACATAGTTGGGTTTCTTTTGTAACGTCTGAATAATAGCTCACTTTCCTGGATACGATTTTTAATTTGTTCCGAGTACCACGGACACTGTGAAGACTTTTTACGTTTGGTTTTAACATGGACAAACGAATCATACAAGAACTGTAACAAACTATTAAAAATATCTACTTTGTAGTTAACGTCAGACGATAAATACACTTCAAACCAATTAAGATAATAGAAGGCAGCTAGAAGTTCACCATAATTTAAATGTTTAAAAGATCTATAACTAAAAGTATTGTCAGAATTCATATAGTCAATATTAAAATTAACAGAACAAAATAATATTTCGTGAATGAATTCGCTAGTAGGCTTCAGTTGATCAATACATAAAATATTAGATACGCAGTTAGTTAGAAACATGTCGATTAGTGAAGAGTTAGTAGGGGACTGGAAGCATGTGGGATAACGATCTCCCCCTCGCAGCCCAAGCAGAATCCGAGAAAGACGGACTGGGTACGATTCAGAGAGGAGCTTGAGAAATCCACTCAAGCCCTGCCTAAACTCAGAACAAAGCACTTGCTGAAGGATGCGATTCATAACCTGAGCAGCGCCATCACTAACTGTTTCGAACTCGCATGTCCTGTCAGAAAATCTCCCAGCAGGAAATTGGATCCCTGGCAGGGAAGCCAGAAGTCTCCTGAATAGATTGCTTAAATCGAACTCGGAAGATGACTGGAATAAATATTGATCGAAGCAAAAGGAATATAAGAAGCTTATTCGTAAATCGAAGAATGATTCCTGTAAGTCCTTCTGTGAACAGATCAAATCCCTGAGCGCGACCAGCAAGTTGGTTAATGTTCTCAAGCGAGGAAAATCGACCAAGCTGGATGTACTCAGAAAGTCTGATGGTACTTTCACCGAGTCTAAAGCGGAAACTCTTAATTTACTGCTTCAGACCCATTTCCCGGGAAATCAGACTGTCATCGGCTCGTTGCATACTCCCTCATTGGAAAATGCTACTGAAACGACGAAAACATCTCGGCGGAGCTGGTATGTTGCATCACGCGGGGCAACTACTGAGGCCATTGATTTTGCTGTGGCATCTCTCGATGTTTTTAAGTCGCCGGGCACTGATGGAATATACCCTGTTATGCTGCAAAAAGGTATAAGACAGCTGCTTCCTGCTCTGAAAAGAATTTTCACTGTTAGCCCGGCACTTGTCTACATACCTTTTCCTTGGCACGCGGAGAAGGTGGTCTTTATTCCCAAAATAGGGAAAGAAGATTACTCACTTGTCAAGAGTTTTAGACCAATCATCTAACATCCTTCTTGCTGAAAAGCATGGAGAGATTAGTAAAGTTGCACGTGCGCAGAAATTGCCCTTCGAATGCATCCTCTATCGAACATGCAACATGCTTCTCAGTGCGGAAAATCCTGCGAGACTGCGCTTCAAAACCTAGTTGGGAGAACTGAATGCGCTCTCGAAATGAAAGAGTACGTACTAGGCATTTTCGTCGACATTGAGGGAGCTTTTGATAACTGAAAGCCATGTCTCGCCTAAAGAGAAATGGTCTTTGGTACAACTCTCATCGGAGTGAAAGTGTACTTGCGAGAGGAATGTCTTACGACCCCTGTCTCATGGATTTGCCTTCTGACGCAATGACACCTGCCACCCCACTGCGCTTTAATTTCACAATCATATTTACATGGCGTCAGGACTGGCTTTGGCCAGACACTGAACCTGGAATGGACTGTCTTCGCATTTTCACAGATGGCTCCAGGACTGGGCAGCGGTCCGGCGCTGGAGTTTTCTTTGAGCGCGAAAACATTCGACAGCACTTCTCGTTAGGAAAATATGCGTCTGTCTTTCAATCAGAGATTTACGCAATCCTATTGGCCATGCACTATGTTGTGAAGCACAGGTGGAAGGGGAAAGCATGTGCGTCTGCAGTGACAGCCAAGCTGCAGTCAAAGCTATGTCCAACCCTCTATCCAACTCCAAATTAGTGCATGAACTCAAGACCTTTTTAAAAGTGGAAGACTAAATTTACTTAGGCATGTATGGGTCCCAGATCACTCTGGGATCCCAGGAAAAGAGATATCCGAGTCGTTAGAAGGAGCTCAGAGGAGAGTTTCTCAGGACCTGAACCCGCCTTAAATCTACCTGCTTCCATGGTCAAATCCGACATCCACGACTGAATGCACACAGTCGTAGATGGAGGGAATATTCAGGATGCAGGATGAGTAAGCGTGTACGCCCTGATGTCTGGAAAAAGTCCGTTACATTCTTCTTATCCTTAAGGAGAAATGATTGCAGAAAGCTTTTGGGCATCTTTACGGACCATTACACCTTTGCCAAGCATCTCTTGCTTGGCATCAGTGAGACGCCTACTCGTGCTGCATGTTGCGAGGAGGATGACACAGTAGAACACTTTTTCTGTGACTGTCCCGCCCCTTGGGGCCGACGTGGTGTGTGCCGAATCTTTTAGCTCTACATCAATGAAGCCCGTCCTCACTTTTCTCCGGAAACGAGGAAAATACAATAAAGACAAGATGTCTGTCTGGTAGTACAATGGACAATGGACCAGTTTAGTTTTAGTTAGTTTAGTTTTTAATTCATTTTTATTCATAATTTCTTAGATCTATCTTACCCTAGACAAAAATGCTAAAAGACTAGCTTAACTATCCTAACAATCTAGATATCTTACTGTCCCTAGGCGGACACTCTAAAATAGACGTAACAACTTAAATCTATGTCTTTCGACTACTATATCAACTTACCACTAACATTACTATATCTAGCTTAAGCTAAGAATGTAATATTAATATTTAATATGTAATATTTAATATGTAATGTAATATTAATAATTAATAATTAATTAATATATGTACATATATGTAGATCTTTTTTTTTTTTTTTTTTTTTTTTTTTTATATACGTGTATATATATATATACCCTACTACTACCTACCCTACCCTACCTTACCCTACCCTAGCCTATGTAAGCCTGCCATTGGTGTTAGGCAGGCGATGCCTTGAAGAGGCTGACGTCCACTGACGTAGCTCACTCCAGCCACCAAAAGCGTTGATGCTGTCGGACTACGTCTCCTCGATCCCGGCGTGAGACCGATCTACAGAACCTGAGGCGTTCGGGCTCACGGAGCGCGACATCAGGTTCGTAGAAGAATCGCCGTTCCACGGAATTGCGACCCTCGTGGAAGATTAGCGGTACCGCCAATCTATCCTGGATCAGCCCACATCTATCTAAATAGAGGAATGCTTCTGGCGGCACAAAGCCATTAAGGCGCACTCTCTCGTGATATAAATCATTGGGGTAGTAAGCCCCGAAGACCAGGCTATTGACCGAAGTCATTGCTTTCGCAACGTGGCTTCGAATCAGTTTGACCAAAAAGTTATCTATCCGTACAATCCTGGCCCTATTGTATAGGACCTCGTTCGGGTAAAATTTCGTGTACTCAGATTCGGGTGTCCTATGTAGCCCAAGACAAGTCCTGAGACATTGTCTCTCAAATACCCGAATTCTTTCCATTAAGCTGGCTCTCACATTGAACCAGACGGGACATCCATAGGCAACCATAGGCCTGATTAAGGCCATATAGCAGATTACCTTCACCCTAGAATCAAGTTGGCTGCTATGAAACAGCCATCTTGTCAGAGCGAAAGAGCCCCGGGCACTTGCCAGAGCAGCATCTACATGTTTGTCAAAATATAGATACTGATCCAGCACGATCCCAAGATATCTGACTACACTTTGTCTCGCCAGTGGACGCCCGTCCGGTCCTAAAATTAAGAACCTGCGCCAGTTTTTTCTAGTGTCCCGAGAGGCCCTAGACAAAGGCGTTCTGAACAATATAGATTCTGATTTCTGGAAGTTGATTTTCAACTTCCAGTCATCACAATACTGCTGAATTTTTTCGAAGTCACGCTGCAGAAGAATAACAATAACGTCGATCGTTGGACCTGATCTGTACGCGATTAGGTCGTATGCGTACGCTATTGAATGGTGAAGAGAAACTAGCAGAACGTTTAGGTAAATGCTGAAAAGGATCGGCGAATTTACCGTACCCTGTTGCAGTCCATTTTTGATTTCAAATGTTTGGGTAGAAGTCACGTTGGCAATTTTCACTACGAACTTTCTACCTGTTAACATGTCAAAAATCATATATAGCAGTGGTTTACTTATGCCCAGCCGACTGAGCTTGTAATAAAGACCTTCTAACCATACGGTATCGAAGGCTTTTTCCAAGTCAATCAGACAGGCATCCGTGCATTGGTTCTTGCATTTATTCCATTGGATATCCGACACAAGCTTCAACGCGGCATGAATAGTGTCATGCCCCGCTCTGAAACCGAATTGGTTATCCGGGATGATTTTATTGTCCTCAACCCATTTAGACAGGGCCCTATGGATCACCATCTCGAAAACCTGGCTGATACTTGGAAGGAGACTTATTGACCGGAGATTTTCCGGTTAGATGTGTCTTTACCCCTCTTGGGAATTTGTTGCACCACCGCTGTCTTCCAGTGCACTGGATAATATGCATTATTCAGTGCATTGTTGAACAGGATGGTGTACCTCACTACAGCCACTGGCGGAAGGTGCCTAAGCACAACATTGGATATACCGTCGACTCCCGCGGATTTTTTTTTCCTCAATGACTCGAAGATCATCTGAAGATCTTCCGTCGATATGAACAGGGTATTAACCCCCTCATTGGCGATGACATTGTTTGCCATGAAATCTTCATTGAACCTTGTGAAACCAAGGTTCTCTGATCGCCAATGATCGATATCATTTCGAAGATAGAAATGATGAAGCAGGGCTCTATTCTCCAGGTCGTGGTTCGGGCGAATACTATCATTCACCTTGTACACTTCCTGGAAGACAGCTCCTACTGTTGCCACCTTCTCCTGAGGATCCTCAATCACGAAGAAGTCGTCATCCAGGATGGCGCTCTCCGGATCGATGCTAACTGTTCCTAGCAAACGTTCATTGTCTGACATTCTCGGAAGCTTTAGATCCTGAATGTCATTCTGATCGTTTCTCCGAAATATTTTATTTATTTGCGGGAACATACTCGCGCTGTTGGATTTTACAGCACGAATTCTGTTGTTCCAATGCAAACTTACAGATATTCTGTAATTTTCCTTGATTAACTGTTGGATATTTATAATCAGTGACTTCAGTGTCCTGACCTTCGAGTTTTGTCTGTCGGTAAACCGCCTGTACAAGAGTTTGAGTCTTGTCAGGAGTCTACTTGTTTGTCTGTGCAGTGCGTCGATTATCGCGTTTCGGTATTCGTTTGTGGTATCGTGCTGTCTTTGGCGTGGTATCGTCAGGTACTGTGATCACGGCACATAGTCCGCTATGGTCACTGTCGTATACAATGGTCCGTAGACAGTTAATAGACCATTCGTTCGTGTCTGCCAGTCTCAGTCGAGAGTCCATTAGCATGAGATCCAGATAGGAGCCGCTCCTAGGATACGAGGGACTATCCGTTGCGAGCAATTTGACTCTATATTCAATGCTGCGAAGAACCCACCAATGGCTTAGTAGGCTCCCCCTAGTGTTGGGAATGTTATTTCCCCAATCACTATGTTTGGCATTTAAATCGCCGGCCAGAATGTAAAAGTTTTCTAATGAGTTTAAGCGCAGAGATCGAAAAAGTGTCTCGAGCTCTGCGATAAAAATATTGGGTTGAGGTGCTTCCTAGGCTGATACAATGTACATTCTCTTTCCATTTCGGAGAGGAATGCACACAATACAGGCCTCTAGCACCTGGAACCTCCGCACTTCACCGCTATATATGACTTTATGTTTAAAATTGTTTTTAATAAAGATCGCAACTCCCCCGCCTTGAATAGCGTTGGGTCGGTCCCTTCTAATTATTCTATAAGAACTGTGCCGGATTTTGTGCTTCTGGTTTAGCTTTGTTTCGCTAACCAAGAGTACATCGGGGCTTTCGTCCTGCAAAAGGTTAAACAGTACGGCTCGTCGCTCGATCCTTATCAGCGAATTTACATTCACCGACAGGATCCTCAAGGGCCTCTCTACCAGCGTACCCATCACGACCTTAGGTGCGCTAGGCCCGACAGAAGCGAGTAGATACTATCTACTCGGGTCGCCGTCTCCAGGATCTGTTGCTGGAGCTGCCCAATCTGCCCTTGGATTGCGAGCAAGATCGAACAGACATCCACCTCGGCCACCGGTGCCTTAGAGATAGGCACTGGGGCTTTAGGCACAGGTCAGTTGGGATGTGATGGCTGGTGTTTGGAAGCGGCCCGAAGGACGCTTCTCCTCGACCTACTGCTTACGGGCCAGCTTTTCTTTCTTGATGTCCTGGAACTTAGGACATCCCCGATAGTTTGCAGGTTGCCCTCGGTTCCTACACAAGACACACTCGAGCTGCTCTGTATCCGCCACCTTGTCTTTCCCAAGGTCGCATTCCTCGTTCTTGTGGTTCTTTGCACACTTAACGCATCGAGGCTGAATTTCGCAGTTCGACGCGGCGCGCGTGCCCGAACCTTTGGCAGCGGATACATTGCAAAATGTTTCCGCTCCTCTTTAATGTTTCCCATGTGACAGTCTGGGACGCTAAGGTGGTGATAGTCCTTAACCTCTCCAGCTTGCTGCTGGGTGTGAGCTGTATCAAGAAGAAGGGAATAACTCGCTTCTCCCGTCGGGAGCTCACCGTAGAGAATGGCTTAACCCCCACGAATTTGAGGTCGTCACTCTCGAACTCTTTGAGCTCTGAGAGCATTTCCTCGGGGTCTGCAATCGACTCCACGCCTTTAAGGAGCATTGTCCGCAACCTCTCGGCCTTCGGCGTGAAGGAGAAAAACTCCGTTGTGGACTCCTTTAATAAGCTTTTTATACGCTTATGCTGCTCCAGTGTCTTGCACCGAACAGCATAGCGTTTTTGGCCTAAACATTTGATTTCAAAATTGCCTACACCAATAGCATACTTACAGAGATCGGTGGTCTCTCGTAAAGCCGTGGTATAGGTGAAGATGGGTGGCACTTTCTCCTTTTTAGGACGTTGCTGCTGCTTCTGCTGCTGCGGCTGTTGTTGTTGCTGCTGCTGTTGCGGCTGCAACAATGGACCAGTATTTGTGTCTGAGTGCTCCAACAGATAGTAAAAGCCTCCAACAAAAAAAAAATCATAAAGCTGGCAAATCAAGGTAGCATTTCCGGAGCCTAAAATTTTGGCAGGAATAACTAATAACCAGCACATACGAGTACGTCTTCCTTTTGATGAAGGGTAGGAAACATGATGCTCAGGGTTGCTGCCTACTACTGGATAGTACAACTATGAATATTGAATCCAGTAGCCGATCTCCCGACTATCCGGCTGTAAAATTCTATGACACTCAACACAGGTTCAATGACAATTTAATAAAGAATTAATCTTGAAACCTTTTCGCCTTAAATGACTTTCTTTAGTATGTGTACTTAAATACTAGTGGTCTGAGATTTTTCAATAAAGCAAATGGAAATGAGGTAACTTGGCACTTAATGGCAACGCAATGACTCAACCTTCCCCACTCTTCTATTGTTAGTACTGACTTTCAGAATATACGCTTTGTTCAAGACTTATGCGACCTTTCCCACATAAGTCCCATCCTCCTATCATGCAAACCGAAAAAGGCAGAACGCCTTAAATTACTCGTGTCTCAATTTTATTACATTTTAAAATCGCACACACATTTTAAAATCAATACTTTGATAACAAACTGACGCAAACAAGATCTTGAAGCACACGCCACCAGATTATTTCTCCGCCGACCGAGATCTGTGTCAACCAACGTGCGCAGAAAAACGCACCTAGTACCAGCCCTTGTTGATACTTGTCCGACTCGAATTCAGCTTCGTCATAGGGTATCTAAAAATTGACAAACAGAACAAAATATACAGCTCTGACATACATAATTAGTAGAATAATAAATGCTAGCAAAAGTCCTTCACTACCCAGAACGTAAGGCTTCACATGGACAACATTATCAAACGTGCCGATTTCGCCTTGGGCTTTGTGATTAGTTGGTCCAAGGAGCTCTTGAATCACGTCACGCAATCTTTATGTGCTCGTTTCTATAGTCCTCTTCTTAAATATGCTAGCTATGTGGTACCCTTCTTAGGGTATCCACACTGTTGGACCTACGTCCAACGTAGGTTTATTTGTTTTGCCCTTCGTGGTCTTCTCTGGTCTGATACTTACAACTCACCACCTTTTAAGAATCACATAAAACTAATCAACCTATAACCTCTAGAAGAACTACACAAGGTCGCAGACATATTTTTAATCCACGACAATCAACCTTATCCGTAATATTGACTGCCCCTCACTGCTTCAAATCTTCTTCTTCTTTTCTTCTTTTCCCTTTTCCGGCGTTGTTATGGTCAGAAGTGTAGGACCATAACCTTCCCACTTAACTGCATTCCTACTGGTCCGCTTGTGGGGTCTGCCGGTTTGAGCTCAGAAAGTAGCGGCAGGCTTCCCGGTTTGGGATTACTTCATCGCTGAGGCCAATCAAATGCCGGTGTTTTTGCATTTGTTTGCACCAATTGTTTTTCGGCCTGCCTTTTTTTTTTTTTTGTGACACGGGCATGCTCCAGATTTTTTTGTTTGATCTTACTCTTACAACACGGGTGATCTCCAGTCGTGTCAACCCACTGATTTGCATGTACACTTGTGGGGCAGTTTAATGGTGGTATATGTGTCCCTAGGCTCACCTTGGTGTTTTCTAAATTGCCTAGATGTGATTTTTGTTTACCTTTGTTTTAGTCGCCTTTTACGACAAGCGAGAGGTATCGCTGCAGGGATATTCTTAACCCGTCCCTGCACGGACACCCCTCACTGCTTCAAATGATGTCCTTTAATACCAATCCTCAACATCTCCGGTCCATGTCCCTGTCCGCATTAATTCCCATCGATCGAATTGCGGCTACCTAGAGCCAATGTCCAGAATTTTTTTCTTTTTTCGAATTTGCTTTTTTCGACCTGCATCTCACCAAACCCTGTCCTAAAAATGTCCTCTACTGTCGCCATTCACCGTTATTAAGCATATTTTAGTTTTTCTCAACTCTGTCGGGGCTAATGAGTCTGCCAGAGAGGTTAATTGTTCCATTATCGATGTAATTTGCGAAGCTCATTAGGGCATCAAAATGTTTTTGCTGAGTAGCAGAATTAGGGAAATGTACCTTAAGCAAGATCTCCAGGGTTTCCCATGGTACCAGTCACGAAGGGCTGAAGATTGTAAGGTCAAATATCTCTTTTCTAATTAAATTAATAAACGTGGGATTGTCGCCCCTATTGGCAACGGTGAGATCGTTACTAAGTAGATATTCAATAAGTGACTCGCCTCGTTTGTTTGTGTTGTTGCTGCTCCATTTCATGTTTTGCGCATTGGTATGGCGTCCAGTGACCAGATGTTGTTCGCACAGGTGACAATATGTAACTAGATCTTGTACCTCAATGGGAGGGATTTCCTGGAAAGTAAGCGGGGGCGCATACCAATTTCCTCAACCTTCAATGGGGGCTTCCACGATATCGGTTTGTTATAAATTCTGGAATGGGGAGGAAATTTAGATCAGAAACGATCAAATATGTGGCCCTAGGAGGAGATTCTCCATTAGCGTATATAAGTTTACGCTACCTATTTTGTAGGCCCATAATCTTACCTTTGGTCGCGGTAGAAACGTAGGCTAAAGGTGTCCGAGGCACCTTTGATGGTGATGGTTGAACATCACTTCCACTCGGAGGCCAAAGGGCCCATTGTGAATCCTTTCATTTGTGGAGTACACATTCTTTTAATCTGTCTTATCACGTGGTGCCTGAAACCACCCCGTGCTCTATATGAATTTTAGAAGATCCGATATATTTGCGATTGCGATGTCCGCAGTCTCTGTGAAGAATCTATGGCCCAGCGAAGCTAGACGCCGATTCTGGAGAGATGGACAGTGGCAAGGCAGATGTTGGATCGTCTCGATTTCTTCCTCGTCATCGCAGCTCCGGCAGATATAGCTGGATTCCGAATTCCATTTCCGGAGCATTGCTCCGATGGGACAGTGTCCTGTGATCACTCCGACGAGCATACGGATCGAGTTTCGGTCCAGCGCCAGGAGCTGCTTTGTTTTGCCGATATTAAGATCTGGCCATGATGATCTTGTCGTGTGACAGTCGTCTCTTGCAAGCCAAGACGAGTCGGCTTCTTTTATTATTGTGTCATTCATGATCCGGTCTAATGCAGTGTTGGTGATTGCAGTGACGTGTCCGCTTCTCTGATGTCCATTTCAGACCCTTGCTTGGCCAATTCGTCCGCTCTTTCATTCCCTGCAATTCAGCTGTGGCCCGGGATCCAGCAAAGTTTGACGTTGTCGTGACTGATGGACTTCGGTGAATCGCGACATTTCATATCAGCCTTCGATCTCGTTGTACAGGATCCTATTGACTTCAGTGCGGCCTGACTGTCTACAAAGATGGTCATATCCGATGGTGGGATATGGGTTACTAGTGTCAATGAGTTGTGTCAATGGGTTACTAGATTCAATGAGCTCTCAATTTCACGAACAATACTATGCAGTGCGCTTTCCACTGATCTGCCTTTAAGGTAGGCGCGTTGAGTATTGCATAAGTTGTGTGAGTTGAAAGTCCTCTGATGTATAGGTCAAGAAGTCTTTCCAAGGTTTTTAATAGAAACGACGAGAGACTTGGCTTACGGGCTTTAGGTATGAAAACTACTTTTTTCCCTTTCCACTGTGTTGGGATGTACCCTACACGCAAGCAATTGGAAAAAATGCTTACGAGGTGAGAAACAGTATAAGTTTGTGCCGGGTCCTTTATACGGTATGACTTGTTATTGCCATACCGGAAGTTTCCGGCTCGATGGAAGTGATTCCGGAGTTTGGTAGGGCGACGCGACGTTGGGCTGTTGTGTTTGGACGACACTTGGTGGTTGCCTTGGTGGACCTCATCTAATCGGCTGTGGTTGCAGCGGAATATACAAAATAGAGCCAATTTGACCTATATGTCGATCCCTTTAAATGTGGTTTTGTCCCATTACCTAGCAGCTCGATTGATGTGTCAATTACAGCCGCTTGAATTGCTGCTATTTGTGCTGTGGTAAGGGCGTTTGCGCCCAGATAATTGAGGCCGAGTCTTCCAGCTACACTGCTGTAGTTTTCTGTATCGGCTTTGGGATTGCGAATTCTCCTGCGTTTAGCGGCAGGGTTCGGCGGCGTGGTTTTGGCGGAACGGTCACGTTTTGGTTGCGGACCCTTAGTGGCTTTCCGTCCACATATCGTTAAAGGATATCGACGTTGCTGTTGTTTGCTGAGCTCTTAAGGTTTCAAAAGCCCTACCGGGCGATGATATTTAAAAGGCATTACTCTCTTTGGTATTTTTTTGTTGTGAAATTTTGCTCCCACGAGTGCAAGGGTAAAAACGGTCATCTACAGCGAAGCCCGAGACGCTGCGGAAAGGCTGGACTAAAATCGAAGTTTAAATAGCTAAGCACCCTCTTAGCCACAGGAAAGGTGAGGAAGGGTCAGTAATCGCTTCTTTACTTCGGGTTCCTCTAGAGACACGTCTTGAGAGTCCTTAACTTACTAAGCCTCCGCACGGCGGCAAGGTGAACAATTTTCGCGAAGGTCGTTTTAGGTTTAAATTGTTTAAGGTATTTTGGTCTTTGTTAAAGATTGCATTAAACAAATAAAGTGCATCTACGGGGGCGTCAAATAATATACATTTCCAAAAGCTGTTCATAAAATGATCACAAACAATTTTATTGATATTATTACAGGACTCTCGGGTTATCTAGTTAGTAATGAAATAAGCTTTTTAGCTTTAGTTTTTTATGAAATCTGGTTTATTCTCATATATAAGGTGTACAATTTTGCTTCCACCGTTTGCCGATATGTGGCGATAACGGTAAGTGGCGGTCGAAAAAAACAGATCGCAGACGTCAGGCGGTTGGTTTGGACCTCAGTCAACAGAACACCATTCAAACATTAGTCGATTTTTGTCTGCATCATAAAGTCATTGAAATTGTCAGTTTACGATCCAAATTCTCGTCATTTGCGGTATGTGTTAAAATGATTGTAGTGAATTGAAGACTCAAGTACGAATAAAATGATAAGCAAAAAATCAGTTTTTTGCATATACATATCTTAATCTATTTTGAAACGCCTTAGTTGAGGTCTACACGCTACATACAATTTAAAATACATAAGCTGAATACATTCTTGCTTTGTTTAATATTGGGGCATGTGTCAATTCCATCGTAGGTGTAAATGAATATCTGACAAACTATCTAAATGAATATCACTCCACAACCACAATACTTACTGCCCTTATAACAAATTATGCATCCTCTATACTAAACAGTACTCTACGAAATAGGGCACTTCTAAAGCCAGGCCTTTGCCCATACCTCACTGCACAATATTCAATCAATTTACCAATCAAATCAACTGCGAGCCAACCCACCATCACCACCTCGGCGTCAAGTCACACAGTATTTCGAACTAGTGATGGACTACACTTCAATGAAATTTAAATCCCAAAAAGCAGAGAAAAAAGAAAACACATTCATCCTCTTCAAGCTTGTTGGCAAGTTTTATTTCTACCGTCTGCTAACCCCAACACAATTCCTTACAACCTATAGACGTGTCCGTATATAATGATGGGATATTATGTGTTGCTGTGTATGCGGTAGAGCTGCTGATGTTAGATGTGAAAATCTCCAGTTTAAAAAGGGTGGTGGTCGAGAACGGGTGAAGGAGCATACAACTTTTAATTACCACTTAAAGTCCAAACAGAGGCAACAGTTTTTCACTATTGCACTATTGTTGGTGTGGTCCTTAGTCTCTGCTTTTAATGACGAAAGCTTTTTGTTTGCGTCATATGCATTATGAGTAGAGTAGACTTGTTTAACAAATATTTTACTGCATAGCATGTTATTTCCCATTGGGAGAGGCTCTTTTATGATCCAATAAAGTTTGCTATTGGATTTAGAATTCTAACACCGTTTGTTAAATGTCTGACGACAACGCAGCGATTTATTTAAAGTTTAAGTTTGCAAGTGTTGTTATCAAAAAGAATAAATTGCTGGATGAGTCTACGCGGTTCATGTGGTAGAATAGTTACTTGCTGTTGGTGGTACAGCTGTGGTACGGTCGTGTACAGAAACCACCGATGAGACGTACCACTTAAAATGGCCGCCGACGTTTGCCTATAAACATTGTAATAACTCCAAAAGTGTGTGTGGAGGGGTGACAGGCACTGGAACTGACAAAAGCCTTGAAGGCGAGGTCATCACTGCCGATTTTTTTTTAGGTTATAAGAGCATTGCTTTGGGGTCGAGTGCCTTTAAGAAGCATTGCCTTATGCCTCTGGGCATTTGGGGTTATTATTATAAACACCGGCGATTTGGAACTCGGAAGTTCAGAGCCTTGTTGACAACTCTTCGCTCTATGTTTCATTGTTCTTTTCCAATTTTTCTAGTTCCTCCAGTTTACGGCTCAGCCTCACTGGGATCTTATTCCTACTGGTTTTCCACTCATTATTTTGACTATTCGCCCACCGTCCATTCGTTCTAAGTGTCCTGCTCATCTTAATCAATGCTTGGGACTGAATAGAATTCCTTGAGTTCTTGATTGTGTAGCTTTCTCCACTTGCCTACTTCTTAGCCCTATTTTTCACTAGATTATCCTTAAGATCTTGTTTTCGAAGACTCGAAATACAGTTTCTTCCTCTTTACTCGGGGACCAAGTTTCACATCCCTTAAGTGTCACTGGCATTACTATGGTTTTATGAACATGGAATTTAATTCGTTTTAAAGAGTTCGTTCATCACGAAGAAGCTTGCATTGCAGTATTTTATTTAATTCGATCTTTATGTGATTTTTCGCAGTCTCATGAGTATTGCTCATCGAGTCTCAAACTCATCGAGTTTCTTAAAGCGTTGATCGAGTGCAATCAAGTGCGAGATTTGAGTCGATTTAAGTCGGTCAGTGGGCATATATTAGTCCATATCATCAGCGTTAGCTTGAGCGGATGTGACTCCATTTAAGGATATTTCCTTCTGACTTGCCTGGCAGGTTTTCACTACGTTTTCCAGCACCAAATTAAAAAGAAAAAAATGAGTGTTCATTCAATATACGAATGGCGTGTGGTTCTGACGAACTGATTTTTATTGTCAGATAATATTGCTTATATAGTACAATTTTGCTTATTCTACAATAAATATCATATTACAATTTTGCTTATTTTACTTAAGATATATGAGCCGAAAGAGTTGAACAGGTGAATGAAAGAGGAAAACAAATATAAAATTTTGCTGATTAATTCTTTTGACACCGTCTTGCGTCAAGTGTCTGTGATTGTTGTGGTTGAACACAACATGCTGGGGCCCCCTATACGGTAAAATGTTCGTCAGAGAATATTGATGGGGCAACTGGTTCACTTCGTCGTCTACGTGGTGCTGGGTTGGGGTTGGTCACGATGTTAATATTGGCAGATCTCCTTTTTCGAAGTTCTTTCAGTACAGCGATGCATATTGCTATGATGACGAGAAACGTTATTGCACCGCTTATTGAATACTGCTGGATCTTGTGGCTTTGGATTTGGTTCAATAGTACTTCTTGGCTTTTTTGGAGAGCAATATCGTGTTGTAATTTTGAGATCTGCTGTGAGACCCTTGTTCCTACAACAGCCGGTTCTTCGTGGTGATAATGTTGATCAGTTGGAAAATCAGAAATGTTCGGCAGCGGCAAATAGGATGAAGTTATTCTCGTTGTTACTCACTGCCTGCCAAACATGATCATGCTTGATTGGAGAATTCTGCAGTTAGGTTGCACCTGCACTATTCCCGTTGACATCAATTGGGCTGTCGAAGATACCTTGCCACAAGCTATGTCTCATTGACCGCGCTTGGTGTGCTGTATATCCATGTGTTCGTGTGGTGCATTTGTACCCAATATAATTGAGGACTGACGCTTTGGATGACGCACGAAGATGGAATCTCTTTCGTATGTCTCAAGAGACCCATTTCATAGGAACTAATCGTCGACTCTGTTAGGTACAGAGGGTGCTTCATGTTGCACCAGAACGATCCTGACGATCGTTGCCTGCACATCGAAAATGACACTTCGTTCAAGGGGTAGAAGTGATCGCCTTCCAGATTGACTATTAAATACTCTGACCTCGCCAAGCTGGTACTGAAAACAGTTTGTAGATTTTGAACTCTTCGTTATACAAGAGTGGCAGCGTTATTTCGATGATGACATTTTTTTCCATCATTCTTGCCCTTGGCTGTAACGTCTTGTACAGTTGAATTATGGACTCGTGATTTCCTTCCCCTGGGATCATCAAGCTTCTTGGTATGTTGTCGTGGACTCGAGATAGTTCCATTTTCAGTTGATTAACTGTCAAAATTAACGGGTGAATCTGTCCATTATGCGTTGCCAGTATGATGTCTAGTAATGTATTTTGCGTATTGTAGAAGTTCATCATAGTTTACATCGCAGGGAAGGCTGTAGATATGAACATTTGAAAGGCATGTTCATTATCCACTGGGTTTTCTAACTTGGTAATCACTTTATATATTGTCTTTAACTGGTTTTGAGTTGCTGCGCGATCATTCTTGAATGGGTTGATGGTGGAATCTATTATACTGGTTTGATTTTTCAATAGATTAAGCAGATGGTTTTCATTTCCTGTCATTTTTGTTATTGTCTGTTCATATTGAAGAGCAAAGTTTTGATCCAGTATGCCAAATAATTTGTTGCTGACTGTTGTTGTAATTGCCGATCAAATAGATGTAGACTGCTCTCACAAAGCAGAGTATTTGATTCCGACAGGTTTGTGTTCAGGCAAATCTCTTTCATGTGTTTTATGCATTTCCGGTATGTATTGATATTAGCCCAATAGTTCGTCAAATTGAAGACCACTATACTCTTCCACGAACCAACAACCATATTTGCATGTCCAATATCTTCGAAATATAATCCTGGGGTTGTTTCAAAGCTTGTGACCTTGTAGTTTGCAGTCTGTTGTTGGCCAGATATAGTACTTATGGCCAGTGCTAACATGCACATCCAATGAATTGGTTTGAAACTCATTCTTCCTAACAAAACAGCAGCTTTATTTTTTGAACTTGCTTTAATTTCATTCGAAGTTATTGTCTCGCCATTATTTTCAATGGGCAGAGGACATAGTTTTGTTATTGGTCTTTTCGCGAATCTTTTGTTGGAGTACACAGTGACTGCACGAACTTGTCCATCTGTTCCAGGATGTGACTTTCACCAAGTTCCATTTAGTGGGTGGAAGGCGTTCGTCCTTGATCAATACTATATCCCCAACATGTACATTTTCTCTCCTTTGTTTCCATTTGCAGCGATGTTGTAGCTATGTAAGATATTCTGACGACCAGATTTGCCAAAAATCTTGAACCATTTTTTGGATCAGTAACCATTGGGAGCGATAAGTCTTATTTCGATCCAGTGTGGGATCTGGTAAGGCATTTAGTGCTGATCCAATTAAGAAATGTCCCGGAGTTAAAATCGGATTATCGTCTATGTCGTTGTTAATACTGGTCAATGGGCGAGAGTTCAAGCAAGCTTCGATCTGGGTTAATGTTGTAGTAATTTCTTCAAATGTGAGCATAGTATCACCGACGACCCTTTTTAGGTGGTATTTCATTGATTTTACCCCGGCTTCCCATAATCCTCCAAAGTGGGGTGCGGCTGGAGGAATAAAATTCCATTGTATGCCTTCCAAGAGCAATTTATCTTCTACATCTGTTTTCAGTTGCTGGGCAACAAGCTGATAAATTTTCTGTAGTTCCTTGTTAGCACCTATAAAGGTTGTTCCGCAATCACTGTAGAAGTTTGAACAGATGCCTCTTCGGGACACGAATCTTCGTACTGCGGCCAAAAATGCTTCCGATGTAAGATCGCTGACTAATTCAAGATGCATTGCCTTAGTGGCGAAGCAAACGAAAACGCCTTTTGTCGATCGATTTCCTCTTCCTTTTGCTATTCTTATATGAAATGGTCCTGTATAATCCACTCCGGTGTGGGTGAATGGCCTTGATGGGGATACTCTTGGTGCTGGTAATACTCCCATTATCTGCTGCCTACTAGATGTTTTAAATCTACGACATCGAACGCAGTTGTGTAAAATCTTCCTTACCAATCGCTTCGCATGGGGAACCCAATATGATTGCCTCAATGTGGCCATTGTTAGTTTTATTCCGCCATGTAGTGTTTTATTATGTACATTCTCCACCACTAATCTTGTGAACTTATCGGCGTATGGTAGGATGTACGGATGCCGCTGGATTTGTGGGAGATTTGCGTTTTCCAAACGACCCCCAACATTTAAAATTCCATCATCATTTATTTGCGGGTCTAACGATAGCAGTTTACTACTCTTTGGAATGCTGTTTCCATTGTTTAAGCATCTTATTTCATCAGAAAACTCCTTTCTTTGAACTAATCGGATGATAATTTTTCTTGTCTCTTCGACTTCATCTATTGTAAGTGATCCTGAACGTCTTTCTGCTATGGTACTTCTTGAGTTGTACGCATACCGTCTGCAGTACGCCATTACTCTGACAAGTCTATCGTACGATGAAAATTTCTCGAAGATGCTTCCTTCCTCTACTTGCGATGTTAACGATGTTAGCACAATCGGTGGATCAATAGGGCTTACGAAAATTTGGGACAACTTTGGCTGTAGTGGCCAAGATTCTTTATTGTCCTTTAGCCAGTCTGATCCTCTCCACCATAAAGAATGATTCATTAACTGTTTTGGTGTTAATCCCTTAGAAGCACAGTCAGCAGGATTTTCTGCAGATCTTATATGCCTCCATGAATTTGCGTCTACCATTTCACGTATTCTTGATATTCTAGGGATCTTTCCTTATCTATCTATATATATCTAAGGGATCTTTCCTTATCCATGCTAACACAATAGTAGAGTCAGTCCATGCAAACACCTTATCTACTTGCGCTCCAAAATTTTGTTTTACTTCCTTCAAAAGCCTTGACAATAGATTCGCGCCACACAACTCTAGCTTTGGTATAGTGAGTTTTTCCTTCAACAGCGCAACTCTTGTTTTTGATGTTAGCAGTGCAATTGAATATCCATTACCACAGGGGACTCTGGAATAAATCACAGCTGCGTAAGCTCCGTCCGAGGCATCACAAAATCCGTGTAACTCAATTTTATGGACCTTGTTCGTATTAATCCATCTAGGGATTGTTATGGCCTCTGCATCTGGAAGATCTTTTTTAAAGTTGGTCCAACATTGTTGCAATTCTTCAGTAAGCAGTTCGTCCCAATCGAGGTTGGCCTTCCAAATCCGTTGCATTAGTAATTTTGCAATATTTGTCAGTGGTGACAGCCATCCTAATGGATCAAAAAGTCTTGCTATTTCTGACAATGTTGTTCGTTTGGTTGGCACCGTCTGTTCTTTTATGTTAACTTTGAATTGGAAGGTGTCGTTCGATGGACTCCAATGTATGCCCAGTGTCTTTATGGTATTTTCTTTGTCAAGGTTGATGACAGACTGGCAATTAGAATCTGAAATGACATCCAGAAGTTCCCTGTGATTTGCTGCCCATTTTCGAAGATGAAAACCACCACATTTCAATAATTTTATGAGCTGATTCTGAGCGTATCTGCAATCACTCAAAGTGTCACCTCCGGACATGAGATCGTCAACGTAGAAGTCTTCCTTTAAGATGCTTGCAGCAATTGGATAATCTTGTTGCTCATCAGATGCTAATTGATGGAGTGTTTTGACAGCAAGGTACGGTGCAGAAGCTGTTCCGTATGTGACAGTGGTAAGTTTATAGTCCTTAATTTTTTCATTTGAAGAGTTCCTCCATACTATCCGCTGATAGTTTTGATGCTTCTCGTTAATTTTAATTTGACGGTACATCTTTTCGATGTCCGCCGTGAAGACATACCTGTGCCGTCTCCAACGCATAATAATGGTGGTTAAATCAAATTGTAGCCTTGGGCCCACCAACATAATATCGTTGAGACTAACTCCAGTTGATGTCTTCGATGACGCGTCGAACACTACTCTTGGTTTTGTTGTAATGCTGGCGGGTTTAATGACAGCATGATGTGGCATATAGTATACACCTTCGGTTTGTTTTTCATTTGAAGGAACTTCTATCATATGACCAAGATTTGTAAATTCTTTTATGAATTTGGTATACTCAAGGTGCAACGAATTGTCTGTTTTAAATTTTCTCTCCAGTTGGAATAATCTTGCCACTGCTCGGTTTCGTGAGGCTCCTAGACTATATATCTGTTCCAATTGCTTATTGAACGGAATGTTCACTATATATCTGCCATCAATGTCCCGACAATGCATTTCTTCATATATTTTTTCGCAATTCAAGTCGTTCTGCGTCAATTGAATTTGTGCTGGTACCTCCTCTTGTTCCCAGAATTGCTTGAGTTGAGTTTCCAGTGTTGTTTGGGCAACCATTCCCATGATTCCTACACTAGCGCATTTGGATGAAGTGCGCCCAGTAACAAACCATCCAAATTGAGACCTTTGTGCAATGGGAAAGCCTTGTGGACCCTTCTTTATGCCATTAAGAATGATGTCCCCGTAAACATCAGCTCCAAGAATCATATCAATGTTACCAGTAATATTGAATGATGGATCGGCTAGTAACAAATGTTTGAAATTGTTGGGAATTTCATTAAACTCGTTTTTGTCAGGTCTTGTGAGCGTTGGTAGTACAAGCGCAGAAACCAGCAATTTGAACTCTGACGCGAATCTTGGAGTTACGACCACCTCTACTTTACTGCGTGCTGTACCGGCATTAGTTGCTCCTAAGCCGCTAATTTCCGTATGGATTTTTTGTTTTGGCAGGCGTAATGACTGGGCTGCTTCTTCAGTGATCAGTGTTGCCTGCGATCCTGGATCGATAAGAGCTCTCAGCTTTCTCTGATGGCCATCAACATTTGTCGCTGTTATCAATGCTGTGGCCAGCAATACCCCTTGATTTTGATGTCCATAATTCGATTGTATTTCCTCTAACTGTTTATGTCCATTATTTGATGAACGATTATCAGCTTGTTGTTTTGATATATAATTTTCCTGGTGTAACAGAGTATGGTGTTTTTTATTACACTGCTTACATGTTCGCAAGCTAGTGCATGCACTTTTCTTATCATGTCTTAGGTAGTTCATGCATAATTTAGCAAGTTTAACTTGCTCGCATCCTTCCTTAGGAGTCCAATTTAAAAATTTACTGCATAAATAAAGGTCACTCTTGCAAAATATGCATTTAGCTCTAGTTGCTAAATGATAATTGCGAACCTTAGATTCTTCCTTGAAATGCCTTTGTCGTGAGGATCCAATCAATTAGACATATTTTTATCAGTTTCACCAACTTTTTCGGGACTTTCAACTTTACAAGAATTTGATGTATTTTCGAATGGTTTTTACGCCGTCATACGTTTTTTTAAAGATCTACGATAGTTTCGTGAAATTATCATTAAGCTGTTGCATAATGTAAATCTGGTCACTCGTCAAGGGGTTCCTCCTGAAGTCACGTTGGTAGTCTCCAATTTATCGTGCGCTACGTCCATTTTACGGTTGACATAATCGCTCATCTGAGCAAGTTATTCGGAACACGATAAATCGTTTTCGCACCACGTACACTTTAGTGGATAATACGTGCGAAGAGAAGAACTTATTGCCGTTGTGGAGCACAGTGTTGAGGAGAATCCGAATGAGTCGACTCGCTTCCACTTTCCACTTTATGGAAGATTTTATGAAATGATCTTGGCTTTAAAGCTTATAAAATCCAGATTGCGCAAGAGTTGAAACCGCGTGACCATTATACGCGTCGTAATTTTGATGAATGGGTGGACAACATGATTCAGTTTGATTATAATTTTCACGCAAAATGTTGTTCTGAGAGGAGAAAATCCGAAAGTCTTTGTCGAAATGCCCTTACAACCTTTAAAACTCACTGTTTGGTGTGCTTTATGGGGTGGTAGAATAAGTGGCCCACATTTCTTTAAGGACGAAAACGGCCAGAATATTACCGTCAATGGGGAGATCTATAGAAACATGATTTCTGACTTCTTAGTTCCTCAGTAGAATGCTATTGAGGTGATAGAGCTTTGGTTTTAACGATATTTGGCGATATTTGGCTTTCAAACTCAAACCCGAATAGATACTTGGAGCGTGCGAACCCTTCTGAGATCTCCAGATTGAGCAATGTTTGCTCCGAAATGAGCAAGGCGATTTTCAGACGCAAACGGGAGAGTACCTATTTTTTATTGTAACAACACCCACCACAAGAACGCAGTGGGTATTCTACTAGTCCTAGCTGCGAAGAGATCTTGGAGTGCAAACCCATCTTAAACAGGATCATATCAATTCGACTCCTACGGCCCCACCGAACAAGATGATGGTGAACACAAGGACACCTTCTACAACCAGCTGGAAGCACGCCTCATGTCTCCACCAAGAGCGATGTGAAAATTGTCATGGGCGATTTCAACGCCAAACTAAGCTGTGACAACGAAAATCTCAAAGCAATGGAAAAGAAAATCGCCTTCTCGACCTTTGCTTCGCTCATTACCTCTTTGGTGGCAGCAAGTTCCCCGACAAAGACATCCATAAATACACCTGGCAGTCTCCGGACGGTATTACTTGTAACCAGATCGATCACTTTCTGATCAGCAGAAGATTTCTTGGCTCTCTGTAGAACGTAAAATTCATTCGTGACGCCGACGTATGTACATATATAGCGACCATCAACTTTTGTTGGGCATTGTGAGGTTTCGTTCAGTTGCGGCCCACCACCAGTCTCCCGTAAGGAATCACCAAGCTCCATAATCCGGTGATAGCCAGGCAATTTGTGGGGAAGATCGAAGCGATAGTATGGTCAGACATAACACCATCGTGGCCAGATCTGGTGTATGCTTTGAAGTCAAGTGCAGAGGAAACATTGGGCTTTCGCCAAACAAACGTAAGCGTTGGATTAGCGACTCTACTTGGAGACAGATCGAGACTAGAAGGAAACGCAAAGATCAACTGCACCAATTAAGTTCACGCGAGAGAAGACGACAGATCCAAGCCGCAAGTGGCCGAGAAATCGGTTAAGCGCATGGCGCGGAAGGGCCTGATAAGCGAAGCAGAGTTTGCAGCTCACTGTAGCGACATGAAAGGGGCTTATGCTGCCACGAGAATGGTCTATGGAGGTGGGATGGCTATCACTCTTCCCCTGACCCATAAAAACACGTTTTTGCATTGCCCACCCCCTGTCTTGTGAAATCTGCATTTTAGGCAATTTCAATGAATCCAAATGAAAAAATGTTGAATCTCAGACAGTTAACCAATTTACTATCTCCCGATGCACTGAATATTTTTGAGATTAAGCACAGTCATTAATGCCTTTTCAAATTGCTTGCCTTACATATTAAGCGGAAATTCTTCGTCGTAAAACAGTCATGGGGAGCCCATCCAACGCGTTCGGTTGTCAAAACAAGGAATGGGTTATTCATCTTTTTATATTCGTTTCCAATCCTCCCGACATCCATGTGGTATCCATTGGAATCACAAAAATCACGGGAGCATGCCCTGGAAGAATTCTATTTCGACATGCGTAGACTAAGACTGAAGAGAACTGGATATTTCCCAAAATGTGGAACATAGCGTAGCATATAATTCCAATTGGAAAGGGAGTAGTAATACGAAGAGTGTTTTTAAGAGCCTAAAACCTTATAGTTTTAAGCGTGGGGAGAAAGGACCTTTAAGAGCAACAATATTCCGATTCAAGTAAAGAAAATTATCATCAAAAGCATTCGCAATCCACATCCGAGACCGACCGAGATGAATGGGTTAAATTTCCCTTCCGGTGTGTACCTACCCTAAGCGAAAGGGAAATTTCCGCATTCCCTTGGAAGTCAGAGACTGTAACAATGTACTAACGATTTTCCTGAACACTCTCTGAGATGTCAGTTTGCAAGTCGTTTTTAAGCGTGAAGGCTGTTCCGAACGAACGGAAGAGTTACATCGTGGCAAATGAGCGTAGACGTCATTTCCGCCGTCTGTCATAACAATGCAGTGATCCCATACCGGTTCCATTGTCTTTGCTAGCTAATTTCCGTTCATTAGTATCCTGTTAGTCAAACGCATATTCAGCGTGGAATCTAGCCGGAAATCCCGGTTTTTCTCAAAGTCTAAACCCATCCATTATCGTTCGTAGGATGTGCATTAAAAATTAACTGAGAAAATAAATTGTTTCTCAAGCTTCTTGTGATTCTTATATGTTCCTCGGGCACGCTCATTCCGTCATGAAGCTCAACACTTCAATTTGTACTGGAGTGAAAACAAAGGCAGAGGATAAATGTTCCTAAACGCAATTCCTAGGAGGATACCGCCAAAGGTATCCTTAACCTCAGTATCTTACCAACTAAAGTAACTGCTACCGGTAAGACTCTCCCCCAGGGATATCTCTACAACAGGTATGTGGTACCCGTGCTCGATACTGAACAGGTGTGTTCTGCAATCTGGTTAGTTTCTCTCTTTCGAAATGTCCAAACAACATCATGCCTATCTGCCTGTGCCGCTGCTTAATTTCACTGCCGTTTAGTCCTATTACTCTTGCTGTTTGTATTCGCAGAAAGGGAAACCGAGATTGAGGCGGAACACTCCAAGGACCTTACTTGAACTACCATGTCGTATGTTGTATCTTGTTATTGCACAAGACCCGTTTGCGTTACTTTCTACCATTTCCACGTTTCCATCATACACGGTTGTTTGCTATCCTTCGTTGTTCGTTCTGTCAGAGCTGCCGACGGTGCTCATCCACGTGTAAGCAACGTCATGCCTAAGTTTAAATGACATGCGAGGACCCAACATTGCCTTTTGCTCTACCTTTTGCCTTAGCTTCGAGAATCAGGATCACTTTTTTTTTCCATTTTCCATTTCTATATCTTTTGTGTGTGCGCGGTTATTTACGTAATTTCTGCTCTGCCTCCCTGCCTGCCATTACCATTGAGTTGTCCTCGTTTTCGCTCCTTGTTTACATTGTTTGTTTACATCGTTAAAAATATCCTTTTTGTTGGATTCGCAAGGTTCCCCTGTTGCACGCAGGTTGGTTGAAGGTATGTTTTTTTTTCTTTCTTTTCTGTGCGCGAAATTGCTTCTTTATGAGGCTGACTTGGTACCGGGATGATAGAGGGTGAAGTTTCACACCTTTTGTGGAGAGTTGTACTTCGGGGAATCGGGCGGCGGCTCAGGTCTTTGTTTGTACTCCATGCGGGCTGTGTAATTGTAGGTTCGCGCGATGAATGCGTTTTTGTGTATTTTGGCGCTCGGTGGAAATAAATTATTTGTGCGTTTGTCATCGTGTCCTATTATGTGACGATGGGATGCCTCGGCTCCTCGGAGATGGTTTGATGAAATTCTTTTGTGATAGCAGCGGTAGTGTTTACACTTCCCATCTATTTTTTTTCTTTGTGCTAATACGTCTTTTGTAAGTGATGTTGTTTCAGAGTTATTGTTTGTCGTGTCCTTGAATGGGGTGGGCTGTTAGATGGATGGAAGAGTGACGTGGCACACATTCACAACCATGGAGATATGTACGTCGAGTGGTTTTGAAGGGCGAAAAAATTAAGCCATTGCATTGGAAACAGGCTCCCTGTTCGTAAGGCATCTATTGTTGCGAAGCTTGTTTGTATAAAAGCTTTCGAAAAAATTAGGTTTTTCCGCATTTGATGCATCCTTGAAGTGTGTTCTTTAATACAGTGGACGTCCAGTATAACGAATTATATAATGCACAGTCATTCGATATAACGAAAATTTCGTTATATCGATCGTCTCTTTTTTTTTTGCTAAATAATACTAGAATATAAAAAACAAGTGATTTTGACAATGAAATTTATGTATTTATTTATAAAAAAATAAAAATTCATTAATAAGTTTTTGGTAAACAAAACAATTATGACTTGAAAAAGAAGTCTTTAATATTAGTTTGTTTTTGGTTTCCTCCAAGCTTTTTTGGACCGCCTCCTCTAGTATTTCTCTTAATAAAAGAGTCTTTGAGTAGTCGATATTGCTTTGAACTGACCACTGTATGGATTTATTGAAGCAATTCATTGCTTCTGAATGTTTAATTTTTCCATCAGTGCGCAGCTCAGGAAGGTTATTTTCGTCCTCACTTCCACTTAAAATTATATCACCTTCCTGCTCGTCTTCTTCTTCCCAATACTGTTCCATTGAACAGGATCATCAGCAGTTAATGAAGACTAAAATAGATTTTAAAACCTTAGTTTTATTTACAAATAATAATTTAAATTTGTAAACCTACCTCCGGAAAAACTTTGCTAGCTACACTGAGTGTTTATCTCAAACATAAAACTTCATCCTGATTCATTAAACTGCCAAAGGAATTTCGTCTTCTTCATCAAAATCTTCAAAGTTGCTCCTTAAATTATTCCTCCAGCACCTTTTTAATGTTTCTGCTGATATTTTCTGCCAAGGCAGGGCAATTAAAGAAACCGCGTCATATATGTCGAGTTGTTTTAAGGAATCCATAGTGTTTTCTGAACCAGTAGTTACAATTTTTTTTATAATTTTTTTTTATAGTTTTTATAATGCAATTTAACTAGCCGAATAGCATTCTGATCCATTGGTTGGATGAGAGATGTAACGTTCGGTGGCATAAACATTACCGATATCTTTCCTTCATCAGTTATCTTTATAAGTTCGTTGGCAGGTGGATGACTCGGTACATTATCCAAGATAAGCAATGCTTTTTTTGGTAAATTCTGAGTTTCCGAAAATTCCTCGACCTGAAAGGAACACACATTTATTTGTATAGAAAACTTTTGGCAGGTATAGAAAACCTATGGTACGAAGCTATGGAAAAACCAGTCTTAAAATTTCTGGACCTTCATCCATGCACTTTTAGAGTGGGAGAAACCCCCCGGAGCACCTTGTTCCGAACGCCCGAGGTTTTTGTGCCTTTTCAATGATCAACGGTCTTATTTTTTTTGTGCCCGAAGCATTTGCACACGCCAAAAACGTCAGTCTTTCTTTTGACAACTTTCGCCGTGATGCACTGTTTTCGCCTGAATAGACATACATTTTTCAGGCAACATTTTCTAAAGTCCCGTTTCAGCGTTGAATATCGCTTCCCCAGATAGCTGATTCACGCTTATTACGGCTGCTAATTGTTTTTTGAACGGCTCAGCCAGCTCAACTTGTGAAGACAATTTCTCACCTGTTTGTTTAAGAAGTCGGATTCCAAACCTTTTTTTAAACTTTGATAGCCAACCGTCACTGCCACAAAATTATCCTTCACAAAATTTCCTATCAAATTCTTGATCTTTCAATTTTAGAATTATCGTGCTCATTTAATATTTATTGCGCTTCCTGAGAAACCACTTAAAAAGTGCTCCTTCCATTTTTGGGAATTCACCGGTCCTCGTAGAAAGTCTCGATTTGGAACCATTGTTAGAAATATCCAATGTTTACAATTTTTTTTTCATTTTTCTTGATGGTACAAATTGAAGACTTTGGTAGTCCATATTTTAAAGTAATCTCCCTTAATGATACTCCTTTTTTACACTCGCTTATAATTTTTAGCTTGTCGCCCAAGGACAAACGATTACTGTTAGCGGACATTTTATTTTATTTTTTAACAAATGACAAACACAACCGACCACTAGACACTCAACAGATAGTAGTAGCAGAAGTAAGGATACATACAAAAAATGACAATATCCGACAAAAGTAAATTTGCGCCTACAGGAATTTACAAGGCATTCGCTATATAGAGCGTACAATTTTTAAACCATTCGTTATATAGAATCATTAATAGGAAAAAAAAATTTATTCGTTATATTGGAAATTCGTTATATCGAGCTTTCGTTATACTGGACGTCCACTGTATAAGGATTAAGTAATTTGTTAGCTTTTGCTTAACAAAGTCGATTGCAAGCAAGTTTCATTATGCTTGCTGTAAAATGTATGCCTAAATACGTATTTACAGATATTGTATGTTTTGCCTTGAGTTAAAGTAAATGCAAGGACCAGTTGTAAATTCGAACTTTCATTAATTTCTGTTTAACTCGCTTGTTCACCCACTACGTTAGGAAGTTACATTCTTTTGAATACCATCGAAAGGATAACATTAAAATGGAGAAAAACGAAATTACAGCTGTCATCAAGTACCTTTGTTTGAAATATGTTCTACTAAAAACATGTAGTATGGGGGACTCCATATTCTACAACAGCACGCGGGGCCAAGGAGTTTAACCCTTAACTACCCAGTCTGCCCAGTCTGCTTTTGTAACGTAACTGACCAGTAGTGTCCAGCGGACTCATTAAACAAATCAAGGTCATTTAAAAGAAAAAAGAGACCATTATGAATTTCAAAAAGTTTAATTACTTTCATTTTACATATATATTGGTATACTTTAATTTGATATTATTATTGAAACTTCTATTATAACTTCTATTATGTACTTATTTTTAGAACAAATATTATACATATATAATAATATTGCATATGCCGCAACATTGTTAAAATGTTCTGGATATTTTTGAAGGACAAATATGACAATGCTCCTTTCTTTTTGCAATAGGTTCAGATTGAACAGCTCGTTGGTCTGTGGTAGAATCAGATGATCTTACTACGTCTTGGATGACTGCTAAGCGACAACTCGTCAGCCCTTTCTTGTTCCGCCTCCGTATATGAGGCGTCACCAACTCAGTTGCGACATTTCGTAAAAGAAGTTTTTTTTTGCGTTGGATGGGGCAGCAGTTCGTAGCCCAATTCGACCAATTTGGCCGTGGCGAGGGCGGAGGTGTGAGCCGGTGCGTTATCATGGTGGAAGAGCACTTTTTTCTTCGCCAAGTGGGGCCGTTTTTTCTTCAATTCGGGGTTGAATCGGCCCAATAATTTGGCATAGTACAGCCCTGTGACTTTTTTGCCCTTCTCCAGGTAGTCGATGTGGATCACACATTGTTAATCCCAGAAAACGGTAGCCATCACCTTTCCGGCCGATGGGACAGTCTTCGCCTTCTTCGGAGCACGTTCGCCGGGCGAATCCACTGTTTCGACTGTTCCTTGGTCTCTGATGTGTACCAGTGGATCCATGTTTCGTCGACTGTCACGAAACGACGCAGAAACTTTTTCGGATTGCGCCTAAACAGCGTCTGACACTGCTCTGAAGTGGTCTCACGGTTGCGCTTGTTGTCCGGAGTGAGCAAAGGCGGCACCCATCGCACCGACAGCTTTCTCATGCCCAAAATTTCATGCAGGATTTGACCCACGCGATCTTTTGAAATGCCTTCTGTCTCAGTTATCTCGCGCACCTTCAATCGGCGGTCTGCCAATACGAGATCGTGGATTTTTGTCACGTTATCCTCCGTGGTATGATCAAAAACCGCCGTGCGACCACGTTGAAACTGGTTAAACCAATTTTTGATGGTCGCCATCGAAGGAGAAGAGTCACTGTACACAGTACCCAAACACTCTTTGATTTCAAAGACAAGAATCGAATCACCGACCGATATTGCTCTTTTTCCATTTTTCTAAAATCCGCGGACTGTCCCACACGCGGTCAAAACAAAACTACGACAGTAGTCGTCTACTAGAATCTACTACACGATAGTAAGTTGTTCTTGCGATACGGGCGCCATCTGGCGGTGAGGCTAAGTACTTATCGGACCACCCTCGTATTTTGAAAAAATGAAAGAGGCCATCTGTTTGCCTTACGGCAAACTGTATATTCATGAACCATCTGATCAAGTTTTTAGTTTGTATTAACATCTCCCTTGGTGGAGTTATAGTACAAATTTATTTCAGATTTGTTCTTATTGCTCACATCTATTTCTTTAGAATCACGCATTGTGGACAAGAAAACAACTGCACGAAAAGACTGTTACTGATCACTGCCCTGCGAGTCTTTGAGCCGTTTTACTACGATATGATTCTAAGTCTAATTCGCAAAAACAAACGGGAGAAAATATCAGGCGACGCGATACTTATGTATGTACATATGTTCTGTGTTCGAATTAGAAAACTTATGACAATAGACTGAACATCGATTGTCTTAAACTACTGCTTATATGCTAAAATACAAGGATTGGGTTACAGATATTTAATGATGAAAAATTCCCAATATCCTTATTGTCCTTTTGGGTCATAAGTTTTATTACAGGAAAAATTCGAAGGGTCTTTGGATAAATATTATTGTGTCCACTTGACATTTGTCGGTTGATAAGGTACTATTGTCCTTTATGGCTAATAAATATTAAACCATTCATGGTACAAATACTTTCATTATACATTTGGATTCACGAAACCCTAGGGGTAGATTAGATAAAACGGTTTGTCGTAAAAATAAATACTTTAGCTTTTATGAGTAACAGAATGCAAAATATTATCCGCGAGACACTTGTTCATAGTCAAGGGTTAAGTTGGGCAGAACATCCACTGAAGATGAACATTGCGAAGGACGACTGCCGAGCAATGGAAAAAAAACGAGTTGACATACCGAGGGTGAATCTCGAGATGTTCCAAGGAGATCAGGAAATGTTTTTCTACTTTTCGTGAGCTCCGATCAGACCTGGATCCACCAATTTGATCCTGAAGCCAAACAACAATCGATCACTTGAAAGCGAGCTTCCTCCTCACCAATGCCAAAGAAATTCAAATTTCAACAACAATCAATGATCTGAAAGTGAGCCTCCTTACCAATGCCAAAGAAATTCAAATTTCACCGGGAAAGGTTATTACATCCGTTTTTGGGAGGCTAGCCGCAGTCGCGATTTGTTTTTTTTGTTTTTTTTGAGACTTCTGTTGTTGTCGGTCTTGTCATTACCATGTAGATCCAAAGGACCTTTTTCGGCGATAAGACCCATCTTTCGCCAAAAGCATCATTGCAAAAAGCTGACAGTGCTTTGGTGGTTTTTGGCTCAGCATGCTTTGGCCAACAAAGCTTGCTATCTAAGATGACTTCCAGGTACTTAGCTTCCTTGGATATCGGGATGGTAATGTTTCTTAGCACCAGCTGAGTCATGCCATTATTTTTCCTCTTTCTCGTGAAGAGAACGACATCATCTTAAGAGGATTAAGCGGCAGCCCATTATTCGTGCACCAGTCGTCGATCACATTTAGCACCACCTGTGCTTTGAGACAGACAGTCGCTAAACATGAGAGAGAATAGCGACATATGCCTAGAGCATCCAGCAGAGAGTCGACCACCATGCACATAACAGTGGGAACAGGACATCACCTTGCGGGCAGCCCCTATTTACGCCAGATTTGACACATTGCTCGAGGCCTGCATCAGCGATCAACGTCCTGTGCGCTCGTATTGTTTTGATCCACAAAACCAGTGCTTCATCTACGTCATGCCGTCTTCCAGCATTACATAAGTATGCTGCAGAAAGTTGCGTTATCAAAAGCTCTGTCAATGTCGACGAAAATGTCCAGCACGTACTTTTTCATTTCGAGGGCGCATTCAATTCTCCCAACTAGGTTTTGAAGCGCAGTCTCGCAGGATTTCCGAGAGAGGACACATTTGAAAGGCAACTTTGCACTCGTTCAACATGAGTTCTAAAACTCTAGGCGAGTGAGTAATCTTCTTTCCTTATTTTGGGAATAAAGACCACTTTCAGCATGCCCCAAAGAATAGGTATAATATGTAGGCAAGTGCCAAGCTACATAGCACTGAAAATTATTTTAAAAGGAGGAAGCAGCTGTCTTACGAGTATTCCTTTTTGCATGCAGGGTATATCTCATCAGTAACAAACGACTTAGAATATTCGCTTATATATGACGCTAGCAGTACATGCTTGTCAGAAATATTACAACTAAAACGGCGCATGGTGAGTTTTGGCATTTGTCAATAACTCCTCTTCATTTCATCTGTAAACTTTCGGCATCATATACTTTTTTGTGCGTGAAAATTAGGAGTTCAGAGCCAAGTAGGCATCATTTGCGGAAACAATAGCTTTCCATCTTCAATTCGAAAAATCCACGGCTGAAGTACGACCAATTAAATTTACAGGGAGGCTTCTATAAGCGAAAAACGCAAATGGTTTAACGCTACAAAAGTGTTGATTTCGACGTGAAAAGCATGGAGCAACCCGGGCTGGTGGAAAATGCAGAATTAATGACATCATTAGACCGGTTATCACTATTAGTTTGGTCGTGACTCAAAAGCCATCGTTTTATAGCCTAGGGCACATAGCAAGGAATTGGATGAAACTATAGGTACTTTTTTCACAAACTAATTTATGCTCTAGTAGCTTTCTGCAAAGTAGATAAATAATCCAGAGCGGCTGAAATCGGGGGAACGGCGTAGAAATATATCCATATCAACAGCCAAACCAAACGTGGATTTAAGCTCTTGCTGTGTATTTGGTGAGACCGGCTTGTCGTTGTTGTAACTGGATTTAGCTAATGCAGTTAAAGCGGGCATTGAAAGAAAAATATTTTGTAGCACGACAAAGCGCAGCCAGATGTTTCTCAAGTCGTTCAAACCTATCTGGAAACACTAAAATAAGACTTCCTAGGGACTGCCCTCTGACTGCCACCTGAAATTGGCACTAAACAATACTTTCGAAAATGAACATCATTTCAGAAACATAAATTTGAAGGAAAAAACAACGAATTTCCATTTCTATTTATCGGGGAGATGATGTTACACTTCGCTATAGAATTTTGGTAGTTTCCAAATGAAAAAGTATTCGATCCTAGGGTGCGCACTGAAGGGCATGTCTCGCCTCAAGAGTTATGGTTTTTGGCACAACTCGCATTGGAATGGTAGTATATTTGCGAGCGAAATATCCTACGGCCCCTGTCTCATGGCCGTCCTATTGCGCCAGATACTGAACATGGAAAGAAATGTCTTCGCATTTTTACAGATGGGTCCAGGTCTGGATCTCCGTGCAGGGACGGGATAAGAATATCCCTGCAGCGATACCTCTTGCTTGTCGTAAAAGGCGACTAAAACAAAGGTAAACAAAAATCACATCTAGGCAATTTAGAAAACACCAAGGTGAGCCTAGGGACACATATACCACCATTAAACTGCCCCACAAGTGTACATGCAAATCAGTGGGTTGACACGACTGGAGATCACCGGTGTTGTAAGAGTAAGATCAAACAAAAAAAAAAATCTGGAGCATGCCCGTGTCACAAAAAAAAAAAAAAAAAAGGGCAGGCCGAAAAACAATTGGTGCAAACAAATGCAAAAACACCAGCATTTGATTGGCCTCAGCGATTAAGTAATCCCAAACCGGGAAGCCTGCCGCTACTTTCTGAGGTCAAACCGGCGGACCCCACAAGCGGACCAGTAGGAATGCAGTTAAGTAGGAAGGTTATGGTCCTTCACTTCTGACCATAACAACGCCGGAAAAAAGGAAAAGAAGAAGGGTCCAGGTCTGGATGGGGGTCCGGTGCTGGGTTTTTCTTTGAACGCGAAAATGTCCGACTGTACTTTTCTTTAGGATAATATGCGTTTGTCTTTCAATCACAGGTATACGCAATCCTAATGGCCATGCACTATGTTGTGAAACACAAGTGGAAGGGAAAAAGCATATGCGTCTGCAGCTTAGATCCTGGTCACTCTGGGATCCCAGGAAATGAGATCCTTGATCTCTTTAGGTCTACCTGCTTCCGCGGTCAAATCCTACATCAATCATTGGGTCTTTTATGCTCACAATCGTAGATGGAGGGAACTTCCAGGATGACTGAGCGCGTACACCCTCATGTCTGCACGAAATCTGCAACATTCTTCTCATTCTTAAGGAGAATCAATTACAGAAGGCTTCCGGACGTGATTACAGGTTATCACACTTTTGCTCAGAATCTCTGCGTACATGACATCAGTGAGACGCCTACCTGTGCTCCCACCATCCGATAGGAATCTGTCAAACGAAGAGATTGACAGATACCTCAAGGACATGGACTGTATAATCAAACAGACTATGGACAGAACGATACCACGCCAACGGCACAACGATACCACCAACGTCTACCGAAACGCGACCATTGACGCACTCCACAGACAAAAAAGTAGACTCTTGTCAAGACTCAAACTCTTGTACAGGCAGTTTACTGAAAGACAAGATCCGGAAATCAGGACGCTGAAGTCATTGATTAGAAACCTCCAACATCTAATTAAGGAAAATTACAGACTATCTGTAAATTTGCATTGGAGCAACAAGATTCGGGCTATAAATTCCAGTAGCCCGAGCATGTTCCCGCAAATAAATAAAATATTTCGGAGGAATAATCACAATAACATTCAGATGTTGAAAATCCCCAGATCGCCAGATAATGAACGCATCCTACGGACTGCGAACATTGATCCAGAGGGTGCCGTCTTGGACGACAACTTCTTCGTGATCGAAGATCCTCAGGAGAGGGTGGAGGCGGTGGGAGTCGTTTTCCAGGAAGTATATAAGGTGAATGAAAGCATTTGCCCAAACCACGACTTGGAAAATAGAGTCCTACTTCATCACTTCTACCTTCGATATGACATTGAGCATTGGCGATCTGAGAACCTTGGTTTTACCAGGTTCAATGACGACTTTCCGGCAAACGGTACCGTCACCAATGCTAGGCCTAACATCCTGTTCGTATCGAGGGTGGAGCTCCAGGGGATTTTTGATTCACTCAGGAAGAAGAAATCTGCAGGAGTTGACCAAGTACCCAATGTCGTGCTTAGACAGCTCCCACCAATCGCTGTAGAGAGGTACACTATCCTGTTCAACAATGCGCTGAATAATGCCTATTATCCGACGCATTGGAAGACAGCGGTAGTGCAACCTATCCCTAAAAGAGGTAAAGATACCTCGAACCCGGCGAATCTTCGGTCGATAAGTCTTCTGCCGTGCATCAGCAAGGTCTTCGAGAAGGTGATCAATAGAGCCCTGACTCAATGGGTTGAGGACAACAATATCATCCCGGATAACCAATTCGGTTTCAAAGCGGGGCATGACACTATTCATGCTGCGTCGAAACTCGTATCGGATATCCAATGGAACAAATGCAAGAACCAATGCACGGGTGCCTGCCTGATTGACTTGGAAAAGGCCTTCGATACCGTATGGTTGGAAGGGCTCTACTACAAGCTCAACCGGCTGGGCATAAGTAAACCACTGCTATATATGATTTTGAATATGTTAACAGGTAGAAAGTTCGTTGTGAAAATTGCCAACGTGACTTCTACCCAAATATTTGACATTAAAAATGGACTACAACAAGGCACGGTGAACTCGCCGATCCTGTTCAATATTTACCTCAGTGATCTGCTAGGTTCGCTCCACCACTCAATAGCGTACGCAGACGATCTGGTTGCGTACAGATCTGGTCCGAAAGTCGAGGTCATTAAGACGCTCTTGCAGTGTGACTTTGAAAAAATTCAAGGGTTTTGCGATAACTGGAAGTTGAAAATCAACTTTCAGAAATCGGAAACCATTCTGTTCAGAACAGCGTTGTCTAGGGCCTCTAGGGACACTAGAAAGAACTGGCGCCAGTTCTCAATCATTGGACCACACGGGCGTCCACTGGCGAATCGAAGTGTGGTCAGGTACCTCGGGATCTGGCTGGACCAGTATCTATATTTTAACAAACATGTGGATGCTGCTCTGGCCAGGGCTCGAGTCGCTTTTGCTCTGGCAAAATGGTTGTTTCACAGCAGCCATCTTGACCGCAGGGTAAAGGTAATCTGCTACATGGCCTTAGTCAGGCCCATGATCGCCTACGGATGCCCCGTGTGGTTTAATGTGAGTGCTGGCTTGATGGAAAGGATTCGGGTGTTTGAGAGGCAGTGTCTGAGGTCCTGCCTTGGATTGCACAGAACACCAGAATCTCAGTACATAAAATTCTACTCCAATGAGGTCCTATATAACAGGGCCAAAATTATTCGAATAGATAACTTTTTGATTAAGTTAATTCGAAGGCACATGGCGAGGGCCATGACCTCGACCAACAACCTGATCTCTGGGGCGTTCTACCCCAACGAGCGCTATTTCGAGCTTGCGCGTCTTAAAGGCCTTGTTCCCCCCGAAGCGTTCCTCCAATTCGACATGGACGGGCTGATCCAGGATAGAGATGCGGTGCCCGTAATTTTCCACGTGGCCCGTAACGCTGTGGAACGGCGACTGCTCTATGGGCGCGAGGTTGTGCTCCGCGAGCCAGAGCGACTGCGGTTTAGTATGGCGGTATCGAGTCACGATCGGCGAGACGTCATCCGGCAGCACCAACGTTTTTGGTGGCTGGAGGGGACACCGTCGGCGACTGAGTAATAGGGTACACCAGCCAGCCAACAATACCAGGGGCTGGCTCGCATAGCTTAGGGCTATGCCTAGCATAAGGTAAAATTAGACAAAAAAAAAAAAAAAAGATATATACATACATATATAAAATATATATAATGTACATATTTTAGTTAAGTTAGCATAAGATAGGTTTAGTTAGATTTAATTAGTTTTAGATAGGCTTAAGTTTTATATAAAATATATAAAAATGATCATATGCTAAGTTTTTTTAATAAAAACCATTTTTCTTAGCTTAAGTTAGATATTATAATGTTAATAGAATTTATGTAGTCGTCGAAAGACATATGTTTCAATTGTTCTGTTTGTTTTAGAGTGTCCGTATAGGGCCAGTAAGATAGTTAGATTTGTTAAGATAGTTAAGCTAGTTTTAAACATTTTTGACTAGGCTAAGATAGATATAAGATAATACTGAATAAAAAATGAATTACAAAAAAAAAAAAAAAAAACGCCTACCTGTGCTGCGTGTTGCGAGGAGAATGACACATCAGAACACTTTCTCTGCGTCTGTACCGCCTTAGCTCGTGCAAGTGGCGCATACTTGGGGCCGACGTGGTGTGTGCCAAATCTCTTAGCTTTACATCACTGAACCTCCTCCTCACTTTTCTCCAGACAGCGGGGAAAATACGATAAAGAAAGGTATCTGTCGGGCAGCAGAATGGACCAGTATTTGCGTCTGAGCTCGCCGACAGATAACGGAAGCCTCCAACATAAACAAATTATATAATAATAATATCCATATCCATTTGAATTTTGACAATAACTTGAGAGAATCAAAATTTTCGAGAACGTTTTTTAAATTAGGTAGTACTCGTAAGTATTGAGATATGTTGTGCTAAATAAGCCGATTTGCTGATAGAAAAGTCCTGCAGGAAAGAAGTTATTACCTAAGGAGACACCATTTCTCTGAGGAAATTACTTTTCCTAAGGTTGTAGATGCGAAGTTTAAAAAAAAGAAACATGTTCTTAGTTTAATAACCCATTTTAAGAGTATCCGTATAGGGTCAGTAAGGTATTTTAAGTTAGTTAAGTTATTTAAGATAGTTTTAAGTATTTTTGTTTAGAGTAAGTTAGCTCTAAGTAAAAAATTAATAAGAATGAATAAGAAAAGCTTTTGCAGTTTAGTCTTCCTCCAGAAAGAATCCACATACCATCTCGGCGAAAAGCGTCATTTTATGAAAATGATACCACAGGCCGCGGAAAATCACAATTCTTCTAATGCCACCCTTGTTCAGTTTAAGATGGTCTTCTTTGATTGGCGAAATCCTCGAATTATTTTCCATCAGGACAGATGTTGATATTTTTTCCAACAATCCAAAGATCGATTGAATTTGGATTTGAAAATTCTGAACCTATGTATATATGAAATTTTCAGAGGAGCCTTGTCTAGCTATCTCTGGCTAACAGGTCAATGCCATTAAGCTTCTATCCCGGTACCCGGTACCAGAGCTTAGTGTTGTTTTTCTTGCCTTGCCAGATGCAGCAACATGGTAGTTCTTTAGTGATTTTTGGCTCACACTGTATAAACTCATCAATTTGAGTGCTGTTCGTCTGTGGGAGAGTGTATTGATTACAGAACTGATGAACGCACTCCACCTCGCAGGCAGGTTTCGGCTGCTGACACCATTTGCTAGGCTTCACGAGGTAAAATGTTTGTAATAAAACTTTGGAAATCGTTACTAAGGGAAAGGGCCCTCGTGGTGGAGAGCCAGTACTATTAAAAGCCTGTCGATACCAAGGAAGGCGCAAATGGCGATCTCCCTTAAGCTTATGCTGGGATTTCAACGGCAAGCAATTTATTATTATTATTATTTATTAATTATTTCTCATTAACAATTTAACATTGTATAATAGGATCTGAATACATAACAAAAACAAAGAGAAATATTAATGACATTATATATTTAATTAAAAATAGAGTTAAATGCCATTACAGGAATTCTGATATAATATAACAAAAATGGGTGTGTGACCCGTATAAAGTGGTATAAATAGCAAAAGTTTAAATAATATAGTATAAAACTCAAAGTATAAGCACAGACAATAAATTAGCTGAAACTGGAGACAGACTTTTATTTAACATAGGCAAAATGTCAGAAGAAAGTTATAATGCAACGCTAAAAAGAGATTCCATTCGAGCATAGTCAAAATAAAAAAGCCAACGTATCAGAAGCTTCACGAATCTACTAGGATGACGTATTAATTTTAATGAAAGAGGCAGCTGATTGAAAAGACGACATGAAACTACAGTATAAAAATTCCAAAATGCAGTGGTACGAAATCTAGGTATATTAACTGAGTACAGTGGGTTATTTCGCAAAGGGTGGCTGTCAAGTATTCTATAGTTCCGATTACCCGATCTTAAAAAAAAATTCTTTTAACACCTTGAAGCAATATAGATGACGAACAGGAAGGATCTTGAAATGTTGAAATAGAGGAAAACTAGGATGCAGACGGTGCTTATTGCAGATTGTCCTTATAGCTGATTTCTGTAAAATAATTAACGGCCTTAAAGTATTGACATAAACTCCTCCCCAACAACTAATACCATATAGCAGTTTTGTGTAAAAAATGCCGTAATAAATGGTTTTTAAAACTTCGAGTGAGCAAACTCTGCGAAGGTAATATAGATTTCTTAATGTACAACGAAATTACTTCGTAAGAGAAGCTATATGCTTTGAATAATTGAGTTTGTTATCAATAATAATTCCTAAATTCCTAAAAAAATGGAGAATAACAATAAGAAGGGCAAAACAATTAAACTTAGGACATGAAAGAAAACGTCACATCCAAAATTGATCTGGTCCGAAAGACTGTAAAACATAATTTTGGTTTTAGGGCTTATAAGTAGTTTATGTTTTGCAAACCAAATCCTCAATAGATTAAGGTCGTAATTAATGTCAGAAGTTAAGTTAAGAGGACTAACTGAACCATATAAAAAACGACATCGTCCGCAAAAGCAGTGGGTATACCTTTAAATTTCAAAAGAAAGAAGGAGTCAATGTATATTAAGAATAACAATGGTCCAAGAACAGACCCTTGAAGTACACCTAAATTCACATATTTGAGATTACTTCTCACATCGCCAATTAACACACATTGTGACCTGTCTGCTAGGTAAGAACTAAACCACTCAAGCATAAAGCCACGGATGCCGGCTTTAAATAGCTTATTCAGTAGAATGTCGTGGTTCACCATGTCAAAGGCTTAAGTAATATCGACAAACAGGCTTACTGAGAACAGTATTTTGTCTAATTTTTGGAAGATTTGAGAACAAAAACAGAGAAGGGCATCTTCAGTTGATTTATTTTTTTGAAAACCGAATTGTTTAGGATTGAAAAAGTTAATCTTTGACAGGAATTTGGTAATTCTTATTTTTATTGCCTTTTCAAACCTTACTGATCGTGGGGAGAAGAGAAATGGGTCTGTAGTTACCAACACCATCTCTTGCTCCCTTTTTGTACAGTTGTAAAATATCTGCACATTTTAGGAATTCAGGAAAGATTCCTGAAAAAACACTTTTGTTAAAAATATTGTATAAGCGAGGACATCTACTATACATAGTGCAATGTTTTTTAGGGTGATGTTTTTTTGGTGAGGGAGCAGTCGTTTTTTTCCCAATATATCACTGTTATGAAGTTCGAGGAGTTTTTCTCTCGACTACGATCGATATCCGACTGACGGGACGATAAAACATAGGAAGTTTTAGGTTTCTGGTACCTCCGCTGCATTCCTGGCATAAGCAGGACCTAAACAGGTGAGATGATAAGGTTGAGGTATTTTAAACTTTGGTCGACAATTGCAATCAATGCACGGACGCCACGAAGTTTATTTACTGGAATTTCATATTATTTTACTGACGATCAAATATTATTAGTCCGTATGGGAAGGTTTTGAATGGAATTTACTGTATAATATGGACTCCAAACAGCGAATACCGCTAAAGGCTTTTTACAGACAAGTACAGGTTTTGTCAGAAATATGGGAAATACGATTTCAATTACTTATGTACATAGTTGTTACGGAACCTGATCACCAGCAGCAGATGCTAACTCCGAATTTCGGGGATCTCATTAACACTATGAAATAAATAAAAAAAAAAAAATTGGACATTCAGTAGACGTGGTTGCATTTTACAATAGAAGCAGAATCACCCATGTGAGATGTATGAATTCGCCAATTGCTCGATGAAGGCTCATAAAGCAAATCATTAAAACTGACATTAGGACAAAATGTGCAACAATGAATTCAGGCTCACATTTGCCTCAGTTTTCCAAATTACAAATGCATGTGTCAAAATTGTCATCCGAAAGTAATCCCAGGCATTTCCTTTACATTCCAAATCCTTCTCAAATCGAAAAAGCCTCAACCCAGATACTTCCTACTTGTCTGCGAGGAACTGCTAAAAAGCCAAAGACAATTTACAAGACACCATCCACCGAAACTAACTTCCTCTGCGAAAATCAAAATAATAACAAGAAGGAAACCATAAGAAGTCCGCGAGCTACAAGCCAAACATTTGTCCTCCAAAGACAAATTGTTCCACTTGTACTCGTAGTTGATTGAAATACTTGCTTTCCGAACCCAAAGCCACAATCACACACCCTCAGAAACCATAAAGCCACAGCAAAAATCACCCGCCCGAAAAGTGCTATCCAGTAACATGGAGAAGGATAAACCATAGTGTCACAGTGTCACTTACACATTTATTCTCCTTATCTCCAGAGGAAATTTACATTGTGGCTCAAGTCGTTGCTTGCATCTCGAGCTCACTGATTCGCCGGGAGAAACGAAAGAAACGAAAGCCCAACCAGTCACATTAGGTAATCAGTTATCCAACATCATCGGATACATTTTAGTCCTATAAATTATATTTTTCAACTTAAAGTCTCGGCAGCGGGAATAGTCCTGTGGGAGGCGACGACCCATCGTCAGTAGTATAACCATCACATCGTCAGTAGCATATCCACCGAGCAAAGAGATAAGAACGGCAATGACAAGACTGTGTTAGGACATAGCAAGAAGCTTTTAAATGATGATGAAAGTCATACCCGGGAAGCAAGTATCGCGCTTGGAACAAGGAGCAAAAGGGAGCGATATCCAAGAACGAACGGACTGGACAAACAAATGATAACAATAAATTATCCCCTTGAGATTTTCTATAACTCCTTGACGCTCGGATCGGTTTTACCACCCAATTTATCCCACGACCGGTTATGTGCTTCCTTCTTCGCTAAACAACTCGACTTGGCTTAGGTACTCGCTTACATTATCGAAATGCAAGAATACGATACGTAGCTTTATAACGTGACTCTGACCTCAAAAGAAAGCAAGACCGTCCCGTTTCTTATCCGAAAAATAAAGAAACTAAAACTGTGTCCACCACTCGGATCCCAGAAGTCACTTACCCACTCAGCGAAAGCAGGTTACAAGGCAGTCGAGTGCCGAGATACCGGGTGTAGCTAGACTTCTAAAAGATTTATTATTTCTATACTCTCGAGATGAGAACACGGTCAGGGAATGTTGAGTTGCGACGATGCGATGGAAAGTTGAAAAAACCAAAACGAAAAAAAAAAACAGAAAAGAAAAAGAAACTGACCTAAACCAATATTATCTGACTCTTCGGAGTACATTGAGACTTACCTCCTCTTGACTCTTCACTGCATCGGTGTGCTGGTGTCGAGTTCTCTTCCATTCCCCGCACAGTTTGTAACTATTTACATTGTCCTTGAGTTATATTCCACTTGGGAAATTTTTTTGCCTTTTTTTAAGCTTTTTTCGGATGTACTTTTGTACATTTGAATTCACGGGTTTGATGTGATATTCTTTAGCTGAATTGTCGTCGGCGAGAGATGATGACGTTTAGGAGTATTCACTGACAGAGTAAAGAAGATCCCTGCCGTGCAGCAGTGATTCCATCAAATGCTATCAACGGAAGTGAATGCTTTTCTTATTCTCGTGCTTCTTTTCCGTTCGCATTACTTCTTGTTGTTGACTTCTAGCGGTTTGGGAGACAGAGAGTGAATGAGGACATTTATTGCTTGGAAGGAATCGTTGAATGGCCAGATGGTGGAATTAAGTGAGGCAGTTGAATATTTCTCTTCGCGTATTGTATTATACAAGTATATTGTGTGCGTCGAAGATTTGAACATTTTTACTTTTATTTTGATTTTATTGCGTTACAATGAAGCTGATCTGATCCTTCTTCTGCGTCAGTTGGTGGACGGCTTAGACGGAGTCAAGGACGGGAAATCTTAGTAGCACGTGCTGGCTTTACTGTATTCAATTCATATGAGCTTGAGTTTGCCTTAAAGAAAATACGTTTTAATGGAGAAGGTCGTATTATAATACATATTAGGGTCGTTTAAGAAGTAAGGTGGCTTTTTGAATTTCGCGAGCTAAGCATATTCGACTTCCGATTTTTTTTTTCTCTCTTGGTGCCCATCTCCGTTATATGTACAATATATGCTGATGTAATCAGCAAATTTGGATATTCAGTTCGTCACACTGTTTTGGTGTTTTTGGCGATGTTTTGCTATTAAAAAAATGGATCAAGGAATCTCTATAAAATTTTGTGTGAAAAATGAAATTAAGGGCTTCAAAGTACTTGAAATGTTGACTGTGGCATTTAGTGAGTCTACTCCGAGATGGTTTATAAATGGTAAAAACGCTTCACAGAAAATCGAGAAATTGTAAATGACGACGTCTGCCTGGACGATCCAGCACGACAACAACAGAGAGAAAGATAGCGAAAAAAATGTTACGGAGAATCGTCGAATCATTATCAGAGCAATTGTGGATATTGACATATCGGTTGGATCGTGCCCTGAATTTTTTTTAGCTAATTTTGTTTTTCAAAGTTACCCCTGAGAACAACGTACATGAGCTGAACTTTTTCGGCATCTGGTTCTAGCAAGATGGCGCTACATGCCGATCAGTACGCGCAGCGATGGACCAATTGAGAAACTAGTTTGGTGAGCAATTTATTCTTCGTTATGAATAGGTGAATTGGCCCAAATGATCGAGCTTTTTGATATCTTTAGATCAACAGTTTTTTAATAAATTTTACTACGGACTATTGAGTAGTTTTTATAGGGCTACGTTAAATCACTCGTCTTTACCGATAAGCCAACGTTAATTGCAATACACCAGTCAACATGTTTGAAAAAGTGGTTAAAAATTGGACTCTCTTATTGGGATATGTTGTCGCTTCAACAAAGCACGCTGCTTGCAATCGGAGAGTCCAAGTTTTCTAAGTCTCTGAAATAGTGAATTGCTTCTGGAGGGACAAAGTTGTTCAGGCGCGGGTAGTAAGCCTCGTAGATCAGGGACCTTGTAAACTCGTAAAATACAAGCTTATTGTATAGCATCTCGTTAAGATGTAATACAATTTTCTGTTCTTAGATTCGGGTGTTCTATGTATTCCGAGACAAGTTCTGAGACATTTTCTCTCAAGCCTCCTTTTCCATTAAGCAGGCACTCACATTGAATCACACGAGATTATCTTTGCTCTGAAATCAAGTCGGCTGCCATCATCTCAGAACGACGACGCCCGGGGCCAGAGCAGCATTTATATATTTATTTTGTCAATATAGATCCCAAAGCATCTGATTAAACACCAGGGGCCGCCCGTTCGGTTCAAGAACTGAGCACCCGTGGCAATTTTTTCTAGTGTCCCGATAGGCACTAGACAGAGGTTACCTGAATAAAATAGATTCTGATATCTGTAAGTTGATCTTTAACTTCCAGTCATCACAATACTGCTGAATTTTTTCGAAGTCACGTTGCAAGAGAGTGACAATGACGTCGATCGTTGGACCTGATCTGTACGCGATTAAATCGTCCGCATACGCTATGCTATGAATGGTGAAGAGAAGCTATCAAATCACTGAAGTATGTAAATGTTGAAAAGAATCGGCGAGTTCACAGTACCTTGTTGCAGTCCGTTGATAATATGTTGATAATATCAAATGTTTGGGTAGAAGTCACGTTGGCAATTTTTACTACGAACTTACTATCTTAACATGTCAAAAATCATATGTAGCAGTGGTTTATTTATGCCCAGCCGACTGAGCTTGTAATAAAGACCTTCTAACCATACGGTGTCGAAAGCTTTTTCCAAGTCAATCAGACAGGCACCCGTACATTGGTTCTTGCATTTGTTCCATTGGATATCCGATACGAGTTTCGACGCAGTATTAATAGTATTATACACCGCTCTGAAACCGAATTGGTTATCCGAAATGATTTTATTGTCCTCAACCCATTTAGACAGGGCTCTATGGACCACCTTCTCGAAAACCTTGCCAATATTTGGAAGGAGACTTATCGACCGAAGATTTGATGGGTTAGAGGTATCTTTACTCCTCTTGAGAATTGGTTGCACCACCGCTGTCTTCCAATCCACTGGATAATATGCATTATTCAGTGAAATGTTGAACAGAATGGTGTATGTCTCTACCGCCAAGGGTGGGAGAAGCCTGAGCACAATATTAGATATTCCGTCGATTCCCGCGGATTTTTTTCTCTTCCGAGATTCGAAGATCATCTGGATATCCCCCATCGAAATCAACAAGGTGTTCGTCCCTTCATTGGTGACGGCATTATTTGCCAAGAAATCGTCATCGAACCTGGTAAAATCAAGATTATCGGATCGTCTATGATCGATGTCATTTCTAAGGTAGGAGTGATGAAGTAGAACTCTGTTTTCCAATTCGTGGTTTGGGCGAATGCTATCATTCACCTTATACACTTCCTGGAAAACAGCGCCCACTGTCGCCACCTTCTCCTGAGGATCCTCGATTTATCCTCTTATTTATTTACGGGAACATACTCACGCTGTTGGATTTTACAGCACGAATTCTGTTGTTCCAATGCAAACTTACAGATATTCTGTAATCCTCTTTGATCAATTGTTGAAGATTTTTAAGCAGTGACTTCATTGTCCTCAACTCCGGTTTACTTCTGGGCATAAGTAAACTGAGCTTGTAATAAAGACCATCTAACCATACGGTGTCGAATTCTTTTTCCAAATCAATCAGGCAGGCACCCGTACAAGGGTTCTTGCATTTGTTCCATTAGATACCCGACACGAGTTTCGATGCGGCATGAAGAATGTCAGTTATCCGGAATGATTTTATTGTCCTCATCGTATTTAGGAGGACGCTTATTGACCGCGTTGGAGTAGTGTTTGCCTTTCTTATAAATAGATCGGTCGCACCACTACTGTTTTACAGTGTACTATGCATCCTTCAGTGCATTGTTGAACAGGATGGTGTCCATCTGAATCACTCGGAGGTGCTTGAGTACAATTAGATATACCGTCGATTCGACGAAGAAATTCTTATTCAAGACGGCGCTCACTGTTCATAATAGGCCATTCTAATTGATTCATCGAGATATTTTATTTATTTGCTCGAATATTCTCGTGCTGTTAGAACTTACTGTTTAACTGTTGGAAGTTTTTAATCTGACCTACGAGTTTTGACTACGAGTTTGTAAACCGCCTTGAGTTTGAGCCTGGACAGGAGTCTACTTTTCTGTTTGTGTAGTATGTCGATTATCGCGGCTCGGTATATGTTCGTTAAGCATAATACAGTGACAGACGTGCACGTATTCACTTTCGTCAATTTATCTAATAACGATATGTAAGCATCATGTTCTAATTTTAAATAGCTTTATTGAAGTCCTGAATGTACCGCATTGTACATTGTCAACCGCACAGTCAGAGCTGTCACATTATACAGCATCAACCTTGGTGCTCTAAATGTTCCCAATTTTTTTTTTAGATATTCTACTTTCCATTTTCTCGCTCGTTTATTTTTAGTTCCATTCATTCACAACATCCGCATCCTTTGCGTCCTGACCATCATCAATTTCCGTCCCATTTTGCATCCCACTTTGTCCTCAAACCCATTTTACGTATGTATGTATTTTAGAGATTTTTTTTGCATCATCTCTTGATTGTAAATGGAAGGACGACGTAAAGTGGAAAGGTTATTGTCCTTTCTCCCCAAGAGAGCTTGAGTATCGGGCTTTGTATTTTCCCGCGCGATTGTTTTTCCAAACCTTCTCCTCCGTCCAGAAATCTCGGTTCATCTCTCGTATCCCTCTTGTTTTGTGTAACCTTTTGAAAAGACTACGCGAACGGATGAGGGCAAAAGGTGGCCCGGGAAGAAATAATAATAAAATTGAAAGCTTTCAACGTTGGTATCCTTGGCAAATTGATTTGCTTTTTGCAGCGATGAATCCTTTTAACATATCACACATACGAACGCATAGGAGTGTATCCACAGATACCATTCATTCGAAAATCATGCAAAACTGCGTTGGCAGATGTATGTATGTTTCGATTTTCGTGCTTTTTCCCTTTTCCTTTACTGTTTTTTTTTCCGCGTACTGTTTTTGTTGTGTTTGGAAGTAGGGTGAGCGTGTGGATAGCAATACAATCATAGCAAGAATGTAACTCATCGCAGCTTAATGAAATCATTGATACAATCCCGCCAACAAGGGTGGCCCACGAGGGATGATATTTTCGAACAAGTATGTCTATCTATGCGAGTATTCTGGTGAAGAAATCCGGATGAATTCAATTTCATCATCATAGTCATCAAGAACATCTTGTCGGACTCCATGGCGCGGGGAGCTGATGTGCTCGATATCATTTACATAGTGCTGATGTATTCGATTTGGCTTTATTGCTTTGTTTTATTATGCAAGTGGTTTTTGCTCCGGAGACTAGAGACAAGTTGTCGACATTAAGGGCTTTTTACAGATGAATTTGACGTAAGTTGTTCCGGCAAATGGTTTCCTTTGAATTCTAGTTGGAATTAATAAACGGCTGGTGGGTGGTGAGAAAAAATCGCGGAATCGACATAATTTTAATTTTTTTCACCGTATTTGGTTATTTCATTATTTCTTTGTAAGGTATGTTGAAGGGTGCTTTGCATATTACTATTTTATTATATTATGCATTGAAGATAGATTTTATGATCCAGCAAGGCTTACTTTGGTAATGAAGCGTTGTGCATGGCGTTCCTTCAAAATAAGTTTGATGTGTCTGCTTGGCTGTGTCTGTGTGTCAGTGTGTCAGTCTGTGGCATCGTAGCTCCTGAACAAATGGACTGATTTCGATGATTTTTTTTTTTTGAAAGCTAACGTGATCGAGATGGTTGTTAGCTACATTTTATGAAGATCTGTTCAGGCGTTTTATGACCATCAGCTATTTTAAGTGGCGCAATATTAATCATCCTATCGGAAGATGTTATAATTTTTGCAAATTATTAGTGAACTAGACAGCTGCAGTATACAAACAGATAAGCAATGGAGCGTTATACTCCGCAAGAGCGTGGAATAATTGTGTCGGTTTTTTTGACCAACAATCCGTCGGTGGTATTAGCGCAGCGTGAATTTCGATGCCAATTTCTTAATCGTGTCGCGCCGATGTCGCTAAGATTGAATAAACATCAACTAGACGACGGACCAAGCAATTGGATATTACCAGACGGACCCTACAGCGAATTTTAGTGAAAGACTTAGACATGTTCCTGTACAAAGTACAAACAGTGCATCGATTAATACCTGCTGACCGCCAGTCGCGGGTGAATTACTGTCAAGCCATCGTTAATCAATAACGTAGAGGAAGATTTTGTGACGAAAATCATCATGAGCGACGAGACGCATTTGCCCTTAAGCGGTTAAGTCAATAAGCAAAACCTTCGTTGCTGAGGCATTGAAACTCTGCATATGATACACGGGGAGCCATTACATCCACTCAAAGCCACTGTGTGGTGCGGACGCGGAAGCAGTGATTGGGATGTTTTTTATTTAGGAAGCTGTGGCGAACGCTACAGGGCCATAATAAACGACTTCTGACTGCCGGAATTGGATGAGCAAGGCTTGGTGAACATTTGGTTTCAATAAGACGGTGCAACCACACACACAGCACGAGCCGCAATGGATATTCTAAAATAAGCGTTTCCAGGCCGCGTAATTTCCTGTTGGCAGTTCAAACCGTAATTCATGGATTTTCTCCATGGCAAGCGCTGAGGTGTGAGCCAACTTGATCGAACAGGATTTTCTTTTTTGCCAATGTGGCCTTTTTCCGCAATTCCTGCCTCCAGTTGGTCAAGTAATGACGCGTAGTATGCTCCTGTAATAGTTTTTCCTTTTTGAAGATAATCGATTAAGATAACTCCATGACTATCCTAAAAAACGGTTGCCATTACTTCCTCAGCCGAAAAAAAAGTTTTTTTTTTTTTGGAACCGATTCCCCCTGTGCAATCCACTGTTTTGGCTGTATTTTTGTTTCGGGCTTATAATGGTGTATCCAAGTTTCATCGGCAGTAAATAATTAAAATAAAAAAAAATAAAAAATAAATAAAAATGTAGGTTAAGGTACGTTAAAAGCGTTAAAAGTGATCAAGTTAGTTGTCAGTCTCATGTTAAATAAAAAAAAACTGACAAAATTAAAAAAAAAAAAAATTCCGGAGTTCGCACGGTCATAAAGAATACTACCTTAAAGTAATGCGCTATTTGCGAGAAGCAATACCAAGATTTGTGGGCCAAATAATGATTTCTGTTGCATCATCGTTGCTTGTGCATCATTTTTGGCCAAAAACAATACCGTAATCATGTCAGCATGGCGTTCATCGGTCTTGGCCCCTGCGACGGTTTTCTCTTCCCAAAACTGAAAAGATTCATGAAAGGATGGAGATTCGCCACGAATGAGGAGATGAAGGCCGGAAAAACTCAAGGCAATATCAAAAGACGCATATTAGAAGTACTCGTATTTCGAGGAATGAAAAAAGCGCTGATGCAAGCGTATTATCACAAAACAAAACATATGTTGATGAATGAAATACAAAGTCACCTTATTTTTTGGACAAACTTTTTATACCCCGGCTCTTGGGGATTTGAGATATGCTCTGTTCCGTTTCATGCATCACAGGGCAGCCCATGTACTCTAGTAAAGTTTTCGATTTTCCATTATGCGTAGATTAGGTAAGGTCTGATTTTGAGTGACACCACTTTCATAGGTTTTGATCTCCGTTTCGGATAGATCCGTTACTTCACTAAAGTAGTACGAGTATTCTTCTCGAAATCGTCTTCCTCGCGCAGGGCAATTGCAAAGGAGATGGAGTGGAGATTCCCCCTCTTCCTCATCATGACACCTACTGCAACAGTCGTTATATTTCCGTCCTAAGCGTGCGGCATGATTTCTTAAAGCGCAATGTCCTGGTAGGACTCCGATTAGGCTGTTCACATATACGGGTAAACTACCTGCGTATTTTTGACAGACTTGTGGTTTTACGTTGACAATACCTGAGCCAGATTTGTCTCGCGTAGTTGCATGTTTTAAGGTCGCGCCATCTCTCATTTGCCTGTTGTCGTGCTTGTTTCGAGATTTGACATTTTTGCATTTCCATAGGCGGGTGGATTTCCTCTTAACAGTGGAGAGCTCCAGTATGGTGCCTATTTTGGCTAGTTCACCTGCTTCACTTTATACCTGGTATATCACTATGCCCAGGTACCCAGCACAATGTCTGCTCGATATCTCATTCAGAGATGTGCGGCAGTGCTAACAAATTTTGATTTCATTATTGGTGATTCGATCGCGTTTATTGCCGCTTGGCTATCTGTGTACCAATTATAGATAACGAAGTCGGCGGCCAACTTGATATACATATACTACTGTGGTTCGGTCGTCTAAAGGGTTGGGTGGTTTTTAGGGTTGGTGCATAGGCGCCGGCACCCACACTATTGCCTTTCTTGAACCCGTGTATATTTCTTGTCTTTTCTTGTATTTTCTATTCATTTCTCTACCTTGTCGTCGGTTGGGAATTGTTGTTTTATTAAGAATCTTGAAGTCTAGAGTCGGGGGGGTTAAGTGGTTCGTGACTTCACTTAGTTCATTGCTTTCGCGTAGAATACCAGCGTGGAGAACTACCAATCAGAACTACCTGTTTGCTTAAGTCGCAACACTGATTTCTTTGTCTTTTCCTTGCCACAAAGATCCAAGGGCAGTAGGTGAAGCATCGCTTCAAGGGCTGCAATGGGGGCTGTTCGCAGCGCCCCGGTTATAGCGATGCACGCCATTCTTTGAACTCTACTTAGGAGTTTTTCATAGTTAGATTTGCACAGTACGGTCCACCAGACTACTCCGTACATTTATCATTGGTCTAACAACCGCGTTATATATCAGTGTGTGATATGGAGCTTGATATCCCATCTCGTGCCCAAGGCTTTTTTGCAGGGGTATAGCGCAGTTGTTGCTTTTTTCATGCATTCTTCTGTATTTAATGTCCAGTTGAGCGTCCTGTCGAGTATCACGCCAAGGTATTTGGAGTGATCTATCTTAGGTATGTAAGTACATGGTGGAGTAATTTGAGGAATCTGTTTTTCGACAATAAAACTAGCTCCGTTTTAGAGGGATTTATTCCAAGTCCGCAGTTCTCTACCCATTTAGCCATTTCCATTAAATCTTTGATTGTTGGGAGATGTTTTCCGTTAATTACTGATGCAATGTCGTCTGAATACGCAATGACCTTGCACCCGCTGGCCTCCAGGGAAAGGAGTGCTTCGTTTACAGATAGCAGCTACAATTGCGACTAATACTCCTCTTTGTGATGTTGTGTGTCACGTTTTACTTCGCTTTTTGTGTGGTAGCAACCGAATTTCGCATTTGTTTGATCTAAAAATTATATTACCCTTAACCTCTAGCTTATCTTCTTTTCTTTTAGACTTTTTTCATTTAGGTACTTACACCTAAGGTCGACTCGTCAGATAATTCCTGTATACTTACTGAAGCTGTCTTCATTGTCCTGGGCAGATTCTAGTTCTAATTGTCAGTGTCATGATTTGGAATGCCAGGCATTATTAAGTTTTGTTTGCTTTTGTTGGGTTAGAATATTATGGAGCTAGGTTGCGAAGTACTAGCGACATAAAAAAAGTATTTATTGTCTATACGCCTTATGGTCAAGGATAGTAGCAGTTTGTTTTATTTCCTGCCTTCTGATACTGCAAGAGAAGTCTAAAGTTTAGTTGATGGGCATTTCTAGCGAGACGAACATTGAAAGGAGGATGCAATTTTCTAGCTCACTTAAGCAGTTTTTTGATGAAGTGATGTCGAGAGACATCGCAATATCAAATACCCCTATAACAGACTTAAGTGGCCTTACCCCAGTTTAGTGAGATGTCCCAATTCGTGAAAATCGAATGGCATAACCATAATGAGATTCTGCTTGGTTTCGTTTACTTTTCTTTGACTTATGTGGGTTTACATAATAAGAGAAAGGAGGCATTTAACAGTTCCCACAAAAAGCAACATGTTGGTAAGCAAGTAATTTGACACCTTATTAAGTTCGCTTTAGTTTATAAGGGTAATCTGGTTTTTCCTTAAAATGTAAGTGGAGTTGTCGTTGGATTTTTATAAAAGATAAAGTACACTTTAGTCTATTGTGTTGGTGCCTTAAGTATGCTTGGTTTTGAATTCGATCGAGCTTGTGTAGGTCTTGGGTCTTGGGAGGGCTAGACGTGGACATTGGTCGTTCCAACTAAGTGTTTTATGAGCGCACATACCGGGATGGAAATTCTTTCGGTTTGATCGGCACATGCGTCGTCCATTGGTAAAGGTTGATTATTAAGGGGTCAAGTGACCGTAGATAGCAATGACTTGTAGACGCTTTAACTCCACTCTATTGTTTATACGCCACTTATGCTGCCGAGCACGAGCAGGGATGTAAGTTTTGGAACGAATATGAAATTTGAGAATATTGACATAACTGAAGGAGTAAATTGAATCAGAACTAACAAAAAAGCGATCATTTGTCAAAGTGAAAAAGAGTGTCGGTAGCAGAATAAAACCTTGGGTAACACCAGTATTTATTAGGTGTATATCAGATTGAAAGTAATATAAAATGATTTAAATTAAACCGTACGAAAAGTACTTTTTAACCTACAGAAGAAAAAAATCAGCCATACCATAACACGCATTTTTTACAGGAGGGATGCCAAACTCTGTCAGATGCTTTATAAATATCAAGCGCAACCATATCGCTTGGCCAAGGCGGTGCAAAGGTTGGTTCCATTATTCAGTGAGACTTGAAATGATGATATGACACGATTCAAGATATAAGCTGTCGAGTTATAAGCGTTTCCATTAGTTTAAAAATAACGGACGTCTTTTCTATGCGTTTTGTGTATGCGGAAAGAGACGTTCAGATGTAAGTACTATGTTAAGGGAGCGCCGCGCCGTGGCGCAGTGGGTATTGTGTCGGCCGCTGACGCAAGATGAGCGAGTTCGGATCCCGATAACACCAACGCCATCGAATGATTATTTCGCGGCGTCCCTCCTCGGCGGGATACTGGCAAAACCCCCCGTTGTATACTTGCCATGAAAAAGCTTCTCGGCTCTCGCCGTTCGGAATCGGCATTAAGCTTTAGGTTCCGTTCACTTATGTGAAAAAACTAATCGCACACAACATAAGTGAGTAAAAAGAAGCTTGGCTCTGGCTCCACATGAGCTCCAACGCCATCTAAGGTGTCTGTCTGGCAGTACAATGGACCAGTATTTGTGTCTGAGTGCTCCAACAGATAGCAGAAGCCTCCAACAAAAAAAAAAAAAAAAAAAAGTACTATGTTCGTGGAGGTTTTTTTTTCGTATGTACATACATATGTATGTTCAGTAAATCGGTGTCACGCCAAGATCGGAGAGACGTCGCCCGACAGCATCAACGCTTCTGGTGGCTGGAGCGATCTGCGTCAGTGGTTAATTTTAATAGGTCGGCCTCTTTAAGGCAAAGCCTGCCACATGCCAATGGCAGCCTTACATAGACTAGGGTAGGTTAGAAGAGGTTAGAGTAGTTAAGCGAATGCTACGGCAGACCAGGGTGGCACGTAGGTTTAGTTTAGTTTTAGCTTTAATTAAAAAAAAAAAAAAATAAAAAAAAAAAAAATAAAAATTGAAAAAAAATTAAAAAAAAATACAAAACAATAATGAAAACAAAAAAAGATGTATATATATATATATTTTAGTTAAGGTAGGGTTAAGTAATTCTTAGTTATAAGTTTCTTTATAAAAAAAAAAAGAGGATCTGATGCTAAGTTTTTTTAAAATATCACTTTTCTTGGCCTAAATTGTTTATTTATTTTAATTGTTCTAATTATTACAAATTAATCGAAAGGCCGAAAGGCATAGCCTTAAGTAGTTCTATTTGCTTTAGAGTGTCCGTATAGGGCCAGTAAGGTATTTTATATCAGTTGTTGTTTAAGCTAGTTTTAAGCATTTTTGTCTAGGATAAGTGTGTTCTACAAAATAATAAAAACAAAAATGAATAACAAAAAAAAAAAATAAATTTGATTTTCAACAGAAAGAGATAATTTCTATTTAATAACTTATGTAACGCCCTTTTTTGTAAAAAAAACTTCCAATTGGCGCCCGTCAATTTGATTGGATCTTACCTTATTCAGATTTTTTATCAATGCAACTCAGAATGAAATCCAGCACTGTTAGACGTGCACTTGAAAACGATTTAAAAATTTATTCGCCATCTAAAAAGCCATTATTTACAAAAAGCTGTTTAAAAAAAAAAAGTTTACATTATGTGAAACAACTTTATTTATTGTCTCGAATATTAAAATTTTAATACTTTTCCAGATTGGATGTTACAAAGGAAATTGTGTTTTTTTAGAGGTATACATATTCAATATGAAGTAAATTACTTAAACCTAATGTTAGATAGATATTTCTATGACATTATGAAATAAAATGGCATATGGTCTCGGGCATCTGCGCATCACGGCTAGCTCGAATGAAGCATAATCGTGAACGGCAAATGTTGACTTCCAAATTGTCTAACGTCTCTGATTTATTGGCATAGACTGTGACTTCACATACTCTCAAAGAAAGCAATCTAACGGTGTGGTCTATTACGCGAAATAGTGCGCCCATCAAATGTTTGAGATAAAAAATTGATGGTTTCGCGCCGTGTGACATGTTGTGCCATCTCGTTGAAACCAACACTCTGTCACGTCAATGCCATATTTCTATAGCACTCTCCATTGACGGTAACATTTTGGCCGGCATCGTCTTTAAAGAATGATTCCATTAGCCCATAAAGTACACCCAACAGCGAGTTCTAATGGTTGTAAGCACGTCTCGACAGAGGTTTCTGGATTCTCTCTACTCCAAATTGGCCAATTTTGCTTGTTTACATAACCAATTAACCAACAATTGGCCTGATCGGAGAACAACATTTTGCGATGATGATTAGGATCGAACTGTATAATGTTTCGGCCCACTAACCTAACCTACGTTATACGCGTCAATAGTCACACGGTTACAACTCTTAGACAAGCTGGATTTTATAAGCTTTTAAGCCAAGATCTTTCCATAAAATCTTCACGAAGTGGATGGGCATAGCCCCAGCTGCTGTGCACGATGGCGAATCAACTCATTCGTATTCTCTTCAACATTGCGCTCCACAAAGGCAATAACTTCTTCTCTTCGCACTGTTTGTCGGTTTTTGGGGATGCGTATTATCTACCATTGTACGTGGTGCAAAGACAATGCATCGGGTTCCGAATAATTTGCTCACATGGACGATTATGTCGACTGTAAAGCGAAGGGCACGATAAGTTTGGCGAATCCAACCATGGTTTTAAAATAAGTTTGCACAATCTGCATGCGTTGGTTTAGCTTTAATCGTAAAATGGCAAAACATGCTCACTACAAATCAACTTTCGAGTGTCAAATTGAAAATCTGATTGAAAAACCTTATAAAGGCTTTGCATTTCACCCCATCGATAATACACACTTGTCTTCTACCAGATATTCGGTAATCGATCTCCATGTTTCATGGCCTTCCATTATAGCTCTCTTAACTCATACGAGTCTTGTTTCAAAGATTCATTCAACATGAATGAGACAATTGCATCATTCCACCGAATCAAATGTACTCATTTCATAGTGTCGCTGTTACTACCCTTAACTAACTCATTACATGTTTGGAAGCTGACTACCGAGTCGAATATCAAGCGATCTCTAAAATATCGTGAACTATGTATTTCAAAAACCTTTTTTAATTACGTTGCTTAGATTCGCTTAGTTCATGCAACCCTTTAAACCTGTTACACTTAGTGACCATTGCAGATGATCCTCTTTCTTTTGCCTTTCATTCCAAACACAATTTTTCTGCATGACTTACACGGCTAATGATGAACTACGACACAAACAAAGCGTCACGTCAAAAGAACTAGATGTCACAAAACAAACGTGGCATAAACCTTTGAGCACGCTATAGAACCCATAACAACCTCTTAACCTAACCTTAACCTCGTCTAACATACTTCGCAACACAAGTCAAACGACCGCGAGTCCATAAAGAAATAATAATAACTTACTCGTACACCGTTTAACTTTTAGATGCATATTTACGAAGCTATCGAGGACTCCTTTCACGTACACACCTCACATGACCCCTGCATTCTGTGTCGTCACGAATATAACGTGTTAGAGTAATCAACTTAAGTGGGAGCGGTTGTTCTCATGTTACCTCTGCGTCTCTAACGTCGCTGTCATTTATGTCAACCGGAGGACTTATAAACCTGTAATGCTTTCGGGCTTGCCTTCTCACCCAGACTTGCGCCTAAGGTAGTAAAGACCGTAGATTTTCCTCGGCTCCATGAAAGTAAGTTGTAAATAATAGTACACCACGTAGTATAGGCAACGAATGAAGACAGTTTTCTCCTCGTGCTGAGTGTATGGGTTCATGATAATAATTTGCGGTCGACTAGTGAAATAAAGCTCTTTACACTTCAAGCAAACAAATAACGATGCCCGAAGGGGCAGAGCCAAACTTGACTTGTAATCGCGATGTATATTACGTTTAATTAAACAATTGTGTGAAAAGACTTCCGTCAATTTTACTTTGTTTCAGTGTTTTACTAAATCAAAGTACTGACTCAAAGCTCGACACTTTACACCCCGTGTTCATTGGTTCCACATCACGTGTTTAAAATAGCACTTAACCTCAAAGAAATTCAATCCTGTGGTACGACGCATAGGCACGCAAGCATACACGTTTGTATATTTATATATTATGAGGAATGGTGATTGAGTTCTCGAGAATCCTAAGGCAGTGTAAATCCTTCCTGTTGTGCTCGACTAATAAGATTCGAGTTTTATCCTTGTGATAATGTATAATAATCCTATTTAAAGGGTCAACGATGTTTTGTGCGAAATAAAGTGATGCGAATATCGTTCGTAAAAAGCGGAAGGATATCAAAGAAAAACATACAATGCGGACACTCGCAGATAAACATTTTGGTGCGGACCTTTATATGGTGTGTTATTATATCCTTCTAACTGGGATGAAAATGATTTCACTCAACACGTTTACTTGCTTGCATAATCGAGTTTGAGGATGAGTTAGATAACTAAGCTGGTTTACCACTTTTTTTTGGCTTTGTTGAATGGTTGGACTAAGGGAGTCTTTCTACAATACACGAAGTTACCCCTTCGGATCAGAAGCTTTATATTCTGGAATTAAACTGAGAGATTTCAATTCCTTCCTTTATTAAAGCGTTTTTTGTTCTTTCAGATTAACCGCAGAACCTTTAAAGGCATTCGAAATGACGATAATGATGACAGGATGATGACTTTGTGTACTAAATTCAGGAGTAAGAAATTCTTAAGCGACAATTTCCCAGTGTCATCAATCAACTTTAATGTCTTCAGCAAAAAGACAAAAACAAAATCTAGGAAGGCAACAATTTGGGGGATTGTACTGCAATCCAGAAATACCGTCGATCGTTTTATTTGGAATTCTCTACGACTTGTTGGAAATCAATTTCTTTTTACCTAATTCAAGGATGCCACCTCAATTATACATATAAAGTCAAACTCACAAAAGCTAACATAAAAAGAATTGGCTGTTAGTCTTTTATTAGGAGCTTAGTAGCTTGAAGATCTTTTACAAGAATTTTTGTAAACTTACCAAGAAGAAAGCCTTGTAATACGTTTTGCCAATTTACTATGAATAGACTAACGCCAGAAGCTGCGCAAACTTATTTTGAAAACCATGGTTCGGTTCGCCAAATTTATCGTGAGCTACGCCCATTTTACGGTCGACAAAGTCGTCCATATGAGCAAGTTATTCGGTACACGATGAATCGTTTTCGCACCACGTACACTCTAATGGATAAGACGCATCCCCAAAGACGAGACGTGCATAGAGAAGAAGTTATTGCCGTTGGGGAGCGCAATGTTGAAGAGAATACGAATGAGTCAAGCCCATCCATTTTGTGGAATATTTTACGGAAAGATCTTGGCTTGAAAACTTATAAGATCGAATTTGTGCAAGAGTTTAAACTGCGTGACCATTATACGCGTCGTAAGTTCGCAACGCAAAATTTTGTTCTCTGATAAGGCCTATTTTTGGTTAAATAGATATATAAACAAGCAAAATTGCAGAATTTGGTGTTTAGAAAACCCAGAAGCCTTTGTCGAGACGCCCTTACAACCATTAAAACTCACTGTTTGGAGTGCTTTATGGGTTAATGGAAACATCGGCCCATATTTCTTCAGAGACGATGCCGGTCAGAATGTTACCGTCTGTGGAGAGCGCTATAGAAACAAGATTTCTGACTTCTTCGTTTCTCAGTTAAATGGCATTGACGTGACAAAACTTTGGTTTCAACAAGATGGCACAACATGTCACACGGCGCGCGAAACCATTAGACAATTTGGAAGTCAACATTCGCCGTGTTGTTGCTGATAAAAAATATAAGTATGTATAGTATATCGCAAAACAAAGAAACACGCTTTAACCATTGACAGATGGTTAAGAAGAAAGATTTATTGTCTTTAATTCTTTATACAATACATCACATTTGAATCTAATACATTTCTCTTGTAGGCGAATGTCACATTTTCAATGTAGTAATATTTCACTGACAACAGTTGCTGATATACGATCCCAGTTGCTCGGTAAAGTTGTCGAAAATTCGAACCAGCCGTGGCACGCATATGCTCAAAGCTATATTTAAAGCTCACATTATGGACATTAACATTAGCTTCGGTGTATTATTTCATATTAAGTTTGTATACCACTAAAAAAACACCTTTTATATATTGTAGAAAAATATTATCAGGCATCAAGTACTAGCAACGGAAGTTGTGCTGTTCTGGCTGTCATCTCTTCCTCCCGGGGCCCCCACTGGTGCCATGCAGCGGTCCTCTGGCTTCCAGCTAAGTTTTTATCATCACAGGGGATTAGCTGAATTCTGCGCAGCCTTCATCACTTCTTGTGTTGTTCCACCGTTGTAGTCGTGGAAGTCGTGTTTAAGTCACTTTTCCAGGAATTTTCTATCAGTGTTCAGTTCAGCGTTTGGTTCATGCCGGTGCGCCGTTGGAGATTGATGATTTTCTTTACCCTTGCTGATAGGAACCAAGCGTTGTGTCTTCCAGTCTCAGAAAATACTTTTCCTGTAAGATAGCTGTTGTAATTGAGGCATTTTTTGGCAATCACATTTCTTACATTTTTGTGATTTTTCATAAATTATAGTAAATTAAATTATTTCCTTCATTTTTGGTATTTTAAGTATTTTTTTATGGTGACACTTTAATGGTTTCTAAAACATAATCATAATGGAGGAGCTTCAAACGTTTGTACGAGTATTCTCGAAAACGTGCACTTTGCATTTAAAGCGCATTTTATAGCAAGGCCATGATCCTAAGATTACGGCACGGGTTATCTAAAGGTGATATGAGCAACAGCCAAAAATCTAATTAAGCTCGTGTGCGAGAAGTTAAAAAGGAAAATCCGACTTAATTGGACCACTCAACCACTCCGACCACCGTCTTTAGCCAACAGGTTAAAGTGACATACGCTCCGTTGGTTAACGTTCCTAACCAGCTGTGTACGACACCTTAGATGAAGTCATTATCTGCTGTATAATGTCTCATGTTTGGAATTGAAGGTCCTTCGGCTCGGAGTAGCAGTGTTATCCATTTTTCTATTATACGAGTAGCTCAGTAATTTCTACAAAAATCGTAATTATCTCGGTGTCCTAAATGCGCAGAGATTTAGACATTATCCTAAGTGTATAAAGAGGCTCTTGCCCAATTCGAGATTAAAATTGGACCCCGTTTGTGTTAACGAAGAGTGGAGGAAGATATTCATACAATGGTCTTAGCTAGACGTCTATGGATTTCTAAGATGGCCAGGATACATAGAGCGATGGTCGTCGCTTTTCCAAACCGAACAGTCTTCAATTTCAAAATATGACCGCACCTTAGAGACATCAACCATATGAAACCGTAGAATATTTCGATGCGAAAGTGAAACAGGTTCTGAGTAAGCTAAAATCTCATCCCATCAAAAGTAAAAAATATGATCTAAAATCGTAATAATAAAGACAGCAAAACCCTCGTCCTTCCTATAAGTTGAGGAGCTATTGTTGAAAAGCCTTCCATGTCCTTGAACTTTAAACCCACTCAACATGAGAACAACCGTCCTCTGGGGTAAAATACCGCTACTCCCAATCCAACCCAGCTCTTTGATATACGAGTATCTTTTTTTCCGTTTGGATTTGCTATCCCATCCGCTCCCACTTATCCCACAATACCCGACATATTGAAACAGACGATGATTGATGGAGTTGCCATTCATCAATGTTTGTCCGGGTGGAAAAATGTAAGCAAAAAAACGAAAAGGATTCCCGGGGTTGTGTGTGGTTGTGTGGAATTGACCAGGGGATTGTCGATAGTTTCGTGGTGATGTTGTTGGTGAATTTGTCACTCTAAAAGATTTCCACTTCTATTCTATGAATAATTTTAAATGTATGAATGCGTTTGATTTGAATAGAAAACGAACGGATGGATACTTTTTTTGTTGGATCTCGGCTGTATTATGTGGTGTATTTCAAGCTTGTATATCTGCCGGGTAGTGGTAGTGTGCAGAGTGCTGAATGACGAAGTAAGGACTGAACTCGTGTTTGCATTATGAGGAATGTCGTTGACAAATTGATGATCATAGACCGGAAGGCTATACGGAAGTGACTATTGCCGACATTATCATTCTTTTTCTTCTATTCATTTGTAAATTCGTTTGTGTGGTCTATAGACAGGTTTGTTGTTTTTCTTTAGCGTGTGACAGATGAAATGCTGGATAGGTGTTTGGCAAATGACGGAAGTTGATAGTCAACCCATATCTACCCTCACCTTTCGGCCAACAATCAGCGCAGAATATTAGGCTGGCCAACTATACTAGCACACCACCAGCTTGTAGTTGTTTCCTGGTATCGACTTTATGGTAAACAATGCACGAAGGAAGTTCGCCCTACATACGAGTGGTAAGGTATTCTCTTTTGATACATGCACGCATACACGGGATCAAGGGCGAGGAGAGGGGAATGCAACGAGTTGAGGTTACATGACTATTCCAGCAACTTCTCTGGCTGATGTCATGAAATCAATCGCTATTTAATCCTGATTCCCTTTTCAATTCTGATTCCCTGTTTTCATGCTCCTATTTCGCAGTATTCTTCGCCATTTGTGGTGATGTGCTTGCTATGGATGTGCTGTTATTTAAAAGATGTATGACGAAGGAGAATGTTTGTGTAACTTTTCATCACTGTAACTACCGAAGGGACTGGATGTACTCATCATGATGTTGATGATAATGATGATGGTGATGGTGATTACTCGGGACGTGCTTAGTTCAGGAGTTCAGTGGTTTGAAAGCGGTTGTCATTGTTACCGAGTTAAATGTGTATGTGAGCCGCTCATTATGGGTAATCGCAAACAGTTGGCCTAATTGGAAGCTATCATGGCCAGTGGTTATGCATCATGCCGTAAATACACATTTTTGAAGGTTGTTCACAATGCACTTGAGGCTTAATTGCTAATACCTCAAAGGCTTTTGCCACCCATCCTTGCCAGCCGCTTGTACATACTATAAATTGGCTCTGTTGCATAACCATGCTCGACTTTTATGAACGTTTTTTTGTTACTGCACCCACGATACGTTCGTGTATAGTTGTTGGAAATTAAAGCGTTTCATTCGAATTTTCTGGCTGTAAAATTTACAAATTAATTCCACATGTGATGTTATTTATATGATAGATGCCTTGCTAAAGAGGGAGTGGAGTAGGGTGTCTGCTGAGTTCACATACATTTTAAATAGGCCAAGGACAAATGATTTGGCAGTCAGATAAATTGAAAGGGTCACGCAGTGTTGAGGAAACTCGCGGAGTAGTCTGTATAAAGTTCAGGGTATATTCTTACTTAAAGATGTAGGGAAAACTGATTTCCGTTTGAGTTGACTAACCACAGAAAAAAAGCTAAGTTCCTGTCGAGCTTATGGATTGGAACTCTTAAGCAGTAAATCAGAAATTAATAATCGGGCTTATAAAGGGTGTTTAGAGGTATCTATACAAATTCAATAATGTCCATAATATCAGCTTTATTTAATAGATAATTTTATGAAATTAGTGCTCCGGTATATACGCACCTCGACTAGCTCGATTGAAGCGCAACCGTAAAGTCCGATTTTTGACAGCTTTATCGAGCATCTGGTTCCGTATATCAGCAATAATAATGTTGACTTCCGAATCGTTCAACGTTTCCATTACGCGAAATTATGCGTTCAGCAAATGTTTCCCGCAATAAACTGATGGTATCGCGTGCAATGTGGCATGTTGCGCCATATAAAGTTCTGACACGTCAATGCCATATAACTGAGGAGCGAAGAGGTCAGAAACCATGTTTCTATAGCACTCTCCATTCAGGCCGTATCTTCTCATAAAATTAAGATGATTCCACTTCGCACACCAAACAATGAGTTTTAATGGTTGTAAGGGCGTCTCGACAAGGCTTCTTGGTTGTCTCCACTCCAAATTCGGCAATTTTGCGTGTTTACATATCCATGTAACTAAAAATGGTCTTCATCGGAGAATAAAATTGTAGGACACGTATAAATGTCACGCGGTTTCAACTCGAACAAACAGGATCTTTATAAGCTTTATTAAAATCTTCTACAAAGTGGATGGGTACAGCTCTAATTGCTGTGCAGGATGGCGAATCGACTCATTCGGATTCTCCTCAACACTTCACCTCTTCGCATTGTTTGTCGTCTTTGGGGATGCCTATTATCCACTAGAGCGCACGGTGCAAAAACAGTTCATCGTGTTTCGAATAACATGCTCAGATGAACGGTTTTAAAATAAGTTTGCACAATTTGTATGCATTATTTTGACGTTAGTCCATTCGTTGTTAAATGGCATAACGTATCAACTACAAATCAACTTTCAACTGTCAAATGAACAATCCACAGAAGTAGTGCTATCAGTTTGAAAACCAAACCTCTAAAAAAAAACCACCCGTTATAATACATTGGAGATCAGAGTGGTCAGTTTTTCCGACCTAAGGTTGAGGGTTATGTTCTGTTTATTCCTAATTGGGGAATACCATATTCAAAGTCAATCCATTTTCTATTTCAAAGGCTAGGATTAAGGAACTGTAACGTGTTGCCTTCTGTAACGTGTTGCCTTCTGTAACGTGTTGCCTTCTGTAACGTGTTGCCTTCTGTAACGTGTTGCCTTCTATAACGTGTTGCCTTCTGTAACGTGTTGCCTTCTGTAACGTGTTGCCTTCTGTAACGTGTTGCCTTCTGTAACGTGCTGCCCTCTGTAACGTGCTGCCTTCTGTAACGTGTTGCCTTCTGTAACGTGTTGCCTTCTGTAACGTGTTGCCTTCTGTAACGTGTTGCCTTCTGTAACGTGTTGCCTTCTGTAACGTGTTGCCTTCTGTAACGTGTTGCCTTCTGTAACGTGTTGCCTAATCAAAATTTTGGATCTTTTTCAGACTAGTGCTTTACACCCCACTAAAAGGTAAACTAGGCTCCCGTTCTGTTTGTTTTTGCATCTGTAAAATTTCCCATAAATTTCCTATGTACATATTCTTAAACCTTAAATCTTAAGCTTGCAAATTCTAGTGAGGAATCGCATTACTATGCGACGTTTCTTGATGTTTACTTCATTGAGGGGTTATCGAAAAGTAATGATAATGAAAATAAAACTTGGATTATAGTTTTGAAAAAAACTGATTTATTTTTCTACACAGTCTCCTGGGTTAGGTGGTTAGGTTAGAGAAGGGGAGTGTGATGGTTAGACATCACTTCCACTCGGAGGCCAAGAGGCCCATTGTGATTCCCTTCGTTTGTGTGGGTACACATAAAATTAACCTGTCCTATCACGTGGTGGCTGAAACCACCCCGTGCTCTTAATGAATTTTAGAAGATCCGATATATCTGCATTAGCCACGTCCGCAATCTCTGTAAAGAATCTTTGGCCTAGCGACACTAGGCGTCGATTCTGGAGAGCTGGGCAGTAGCAAAGCAGATGTTGGATCGTCTCAGTTTCTTCCTCATCGCCGAAGCTCCGGCAGAGATCGCTGGATCCCGAGTCCCATTTCCGGAGCATTGCTCCAATGGTATACTGTTCTGTGATCACTCCGACGAGCATACGGATCGAGTTACGGTCCAGCGCCAGGAGCTTCTTTGTTTTTCCGACATTGAGCTCTGGCCATGATGATCTTGTCGTGTAGCTGTCGTTTCTTGTAAGCCAAGACGAGTTGGCCTCTTTGATGATTGTGTCGTTTATGATCCGGTATAATGCGCTGATCGGTGGTTGCAATGGCGTGTCCGTTTCGCTGATGTCCATTTCAGAACCTTACCTGGCCAGTGAAAAACGCTGCACAGATCAGGGAGTCTGAATGATTCCTGTTTGTTGAGGGTATCAGAGTAGTAGTAGTGCCTGTGTGCATTTTCGATCCGTCGGTGAAGAGGGTGATCTCGTGGTCGTTGATTACGGCGTTTGATAGCCACTCTTCTCTGTCGGGGAAAAGGGTAGGTATACTGAGAGAGAAGTCATTTTGGGGGGAAATATAGTCGGTCGTAGCTGCGAGGCTACTAAAACCATGTTTCCTTCCCAGGTCGTCTATTATCTTAAGTATGGCCGCATGTCCATAGTTGGCTTGCTTCCACAGATAGGACTCCCTTAGTCTGAGAGCGCTCTTTGCAGCGCAGCCTTTTATGAATAGATCCAGGGGGAGGAGATGAAGAATCATGTCCAACCCTGTTTGCGGCGTGCTTCTCATGGCTCCCGTTGTACAAACAGCGGCTGACCTTTGTACTTTGTTGCGCATGTTCATATATGTAGCTTTTTGTGCTGCTAGCAGTCCACCAGACTGTGGCCTCATAAATTAAAATGGGTCTGATGATTGCTGTGTACATCCAATGAATGATGTACGGTTGCAAGCCCCATATTTTTCCGAAGGTCTTTTTGCATGCATAAAAAGCGTTCAATCCTATTTTCATCCTTTCCTCCAGGTTCCTTTTCCAGGAGAGTTTTGAGTCAAGAATGATGCCTAGATATTTTGCTTCCGCTTTGAGTTTGAGTGGAGTGCCCTCTAACTTTGGGGGAGCAAATATCGGAATTTTCCTTTTCCTGGTGAACAAGACCAGCTCGGTTTTCTGAGGGTTTATTCTCAGACCGTTCTGTCTTGCCCACGAGGAGAGTTCTCTCAGCGCAGATTCCATTAGTTCACTGATAGTTGGTACAAATTTACCTTTTATATATTTATAACCAGGTCATCCGCGTACGCTATGATCTTTGTGTCTTTCTCCATAAAGAATTTGAGGATTTTGTTAACTGTAAGAAGCCACAGTAGGGGGGAGAGAACTCCTCCTTGTGGTGTACCTCTAGTTGTCACTTTCCTTATAGAACTGTTGTGATAATCTTGTTTATTACTTCTTCGGTTGTGTGAACCGTAGGAACCGTCGTCTCTAAGGAGACTGTGGTTTCAGGGGTTTTACAGCCTGGGAAGTGGGTTTCAGTCAGCAGTTCTAGAGATTCCTGACTGTATTCTGTCCAAGAACCATCTGGTTTAAGAATGAATCCCGGGACGCAGGGGTCCCTGGATAGGATCTTCCTGAGTCTTGCCGCTTGTTGAGATCCTCTATTGATTCGCAGAACTCCCGCCAGGATTTAGATTTTGCTGCTCTTGTTTTGCTCTTGTTTTGCTCTTGTATTCGTTGAAGCTGGATTTGTAATTATCCCAGTCTTCGGTTCTGTTTGAGATCTTTGCTCTATTGAGTAGAGTTCGGGTCCTGGTCCTGAGTTACTTTAGCTCTGTGGTCCACCAGACTGCGCTGGTCTTCCTGCGAGCACGTTGCAAAGGACAAGATTTGTTGAAAGCCGCTTTCAGAATTCTCACAAGATTTTCGACTGAATTCTCAATTTAAGTTGGATCAGGATTAGTGGTGGCTTGTGGCGGTACTAACCTGTTGGCAACTAGGTTTGAGAAAAGACTCCAGTCTATCTTCTGAGGGTTTCTGAAAGGTTTCGGTTTTCTTTATTAACGTTAAGGTTGAAGAGTATCCGGCTGTGGTCCGAAAAGGAACAGTTAGTGGACACTCTCCAATTCTCTACTCGGATGGAGTCGGACTCACTTAGTAAAGTGAGGTCAATTACCTCTTCCCTAACACGATTGCGAAACGTGGGTGTATTACCTTTGTTGCAAATATTGAGGTTGGTGGAGATAATGAAATCGAAAATGGACTCACCCCCTTTTATTGATGTCGCTGCTTCCCCATTGAGTGTGGTGTCCATTGGCGTCGCAGCCTATCAATAGACACAGTCCACGTAACTTGGCGGGTCGCACGAGTGCTCGGACTGCGTCTGATGGTGGATCCTCCTCATCGTATGGCAAGTATGCGGACGATAGGAGCAAAATTGATTTTTCCTGTTGTTCGTACGTTACCACCGTGAGGTCTCCGTTGCTGTATGTACCTAGGAGAAAAATGTTTAAGTATCTCTTGGCGACTATACAGGTTCGTAGCTTACCTTCAGTATGTGGATTGTATAAATTATATACCTTTGACCTTAATTCCTGAATTTTGTTCCTAAGGAGCCAAGGTTCTTAGATTAAGGCTATATCCAAAACTTCCTGCAGCATGTACATCATCAAGTCGTCGGTGGCTGCTTTGCAGTGGTGTAAATTAATTTGCACCACCAGCAGCCTCCTTTGACTTGCCGCGTTCATTGGGGAGCCTTACCTTCAGGGTTCCCAGGTTCCCATTTTCCCCTTCCCACTCCGTTCTTACTCTTGGCTGAAGAAATTATTCTCCAGCTGAGAGTGTCAAGCTCTTTATTCTGCTTGTCAGTTAGCTTCAATATGGATTCGTCCTTTTCGGGAACCGGTGGAGGGATCCATATTGAAGCCAACGTGCGAAGCGGAAGCATCGAACGAGGGATAACCCTGAGTTTAGCGTTCTGCCAGATCTCGCCGCAATTGTCGATTGTGCGCTTTAAGAAGTCTAGGGACCTCTGATTGTCACAACCGACAACTTTGACTCCTTTCTGCCAGCCTGCTATCTGCGATAAGCATCGCTTCCAGTATTTTGGCTTCAACTGTTAGCCAATTGTCGGATGTAATCTTCTCATCCGGGTTGGAACGATCAACAATAGCCACTTGTAGACTCATGGGAAGGTTGAAGCTGGCTGATGTTTTCGCCTTTTTCGCTTCCCTAAGAGTTTCTCTTGACGTTCTGCTTCGATCCTGAGGCAGTGTGTCCCTTGGAGGTGCCCGGTTGCTGTGCGCTCTTTTCAACAGTGGCCGGTTGTGTTGGCTGTTGTCGTGTCAATTTTGGGACGTTGGGTTTGATAAGGGCCGTGTTCGATGGCTTCTTATCTCGCCCTGTGTCCTTTTTGGAAGCGTGAGTGGAGGTGGGAGCCGATTTCTTCTCGAATTTGGCTACCTCTTTCTTCTTTCTTGTGCTTCTTGATCAGGAGTTTTTCGCGCTCGGAAAGCGTTGAGGGGTCTCTCGCGCTCATCTTCCTGATATACTGCACCGATCTTTTATAGCTGCTCTTTGCTTTTTGGGCCGGTGTTTTTGCCTTGATCGTTTCTACAGGTTTGCCTATGGCCTTAGGGGCGACCTTTTCTTCCAGCAGCTGGGCCTCAGTTTCAGAGTCCACTTGCATGGTGTTGCTTACCTGTGATGAAGCCAAGGATTCATCGTCGGTAGCGGTACCAATCTGTAGTCCCTGAAGGAGAGCCCTGGTTACGCTGTCTGTATCGATCGCTCCTTCGGCGGTGCCAACCTGTGCCGTTTGCCTCTTTGCGTTTTACTATTTTTGTCTGTGGTGTGTTTTTCCATATGTGATCCCACGAGTCGGGCAGGAATGGGTGGTCGACGTGTACAGAGCCCCGCAGTATACAGGCAAGGCTATTTGATCCAGGAGGGCGCCAGGTATCCTGGATACACCGTGTTCATGTCTCGTCGTAGAGAATTCATGTCCCAACATGGAGACTGAATTCTCAAGAGTCATTGACAATTACTGAGCCTTCGCACCGCGACAAGCTGTGCAGCCACGCGAAGGTCTCCTAACAAGTTAATACATTTATTCTATCTTTCTTTTTAACTGAGGATTCCCTTAGGAAACGATTCTGTATCTCGATCCTCCCAAAACGCCTCAACAGCGGCCATAGGTTTGCTATCGTCTTCAAACTTGTTTCCTCGGATGTTTTCCTTGGGTTGAGGAAAGTGGTACGTAGAAGTCATTGGGAGTTACATTTGGTGAATAGGGCGGGTGTTCGGGAAGTTCGGAATCCCGCTTATTGAATGCCAGCCGTCCCAACCGCGGCCTTGGAAGCCCGTTCTGTTAGTCGTCGGCCAACATTCTCGGTATCCAACGCGCAGAGATCTTCGAACACAACACTTTCGACTTTTCCACGTTATCTTCAGTGAAGGACATGATTGGGCGTCCTTCATGATGTTCATCTTTAGTGGAAGTGCTGTCCAGCTGGCAGGGTGAACATGAAGGGGCAGAGTACCCCAATGATTTTACCAAGTCGTTGTGTATGTCTTTGGAAGACAGTTTATCCAAGAATTGTTTTCTTTTTCATTCATTTTTATTTCACATTTCTTAAAACTATCTTATGAAAGACAAAAATTATTAAAACTAGCTTAAATATCTAACTGGCCCTATACGAACATTCTAAAGTAAACCGAACAGAAAATATGTACTTTCAACTACAAGTATGTACACATAGCCCAAAAAGTCTCCGTACAGTAAGCAACTTTTTATATAATCCAAAAAAAATATGATGGCATATAACATAAACCCAAAAGTGGTAACACTGAAATATATGTGTTAAATGCCTTCGTTTGCTTTCCAAATTTTAAGAATTTCTGTCCACTCAAAATACCGTTATGATCACATTCAGCCGAAATCTATGACAAAAAAGTCTCCGTACAGGCATTCATTCCTGTGTAAAAGTCACGATAGTAGCGTATGGAAAAAGGAATTGTGTCGTAATTTTGTTAGTTTTGTATTTTTTTTTAACTTTGAGCTAATTTACTTTGATTTTGTTACTTACTTGCCCCTTCATTTACAAAAATATTGAAATGGAGAGTAAAAATAAAGAAATACCACAGGCTATAAGGAAACTCATCATAGAACTTAAAAACGACGGAAAATCTTTGGCTGAAATATCTACTACAGTGAAAAGACCCCGTTCCACCATTCAGTACGTTTAAAAAAATGAAAACAACGGTTAATAAGTCTAGATCAGGCCGTCCAAGAAAAATTTATTATGGCAGAACCAAAAACAAGTGCACCTGTTATAGCATGCAACTTAAAAACAAGCGAAGGAATAGATGTTTGTGCTCAGACAATTAGAAATGTGCTTAATAGAAACGGATTCAATGGCCGAGTAAGCCGGGAAAAGCCATTGATTCGAAGAGCAAATCAAGCGGCTAGATTTGAATACGCTGTTGAGCACATGGAGAAAGATAATTCTTTCTGGGATCGCGTAATATTTACTGATGAGAGTAAATTCAACATCTTTCGTTCAGATGGTCGTCGCATAATGTGGAGAAAGCCGAACTCTGAAATGAACCAGAGGAATCTTACACCAACGGTTAAACACGGCGGCGGACATGTAATGGTATGGGGATGTATGGCTTCATCCGGCGTTGGCAATCTTGTTTTCATAGACTGCACAATGGACAAATATCAGTACCTGGATATTTTAAAAGAAAATCTGCATTCAAGTGCAGAAAAACTGGGTCTTAGAGACGATTTTGTGTTTGTACAAGACAATGACCCAAAGCACACGTCATGGATGGTATGGCAATGGTTACTGTATAACGTTCGCAGACAGCTGAAACATCCCGCACAGTCACCAGACCTCAATCCAATTGAGCATCTATGGGATCACCTGGAAAAAAAAGTTCGCCAACACACGATTTCCAACAAAAACGACCTGAAGTCCATCTTGATCAAGGAATGGAACAATATAACGTCAGAAACGACTTCTAAATTGACTCATTCCATGAAAAATCGTTTAAGAGAAGTTGTTAAGAATAAAGGAGGCCCAACGAGTTATTAAATTTTAATTTTTATTAAAGTTATTTAAGTCTCGTTAACTGTTACTACAATAATTATGAAGTGTATGGAGACTTTTTTGTTACGTTTTTCTTGCTTTAGTAAGATAAATTGTCCTTTTTTAATGCTTTTTAATAAAATGCTTTTGTTTTTGTGTAAATATGCCAACTATAGTTCATATTTTTTATTTTTGTTTATTTATCAAATTCATATCTTTCTTTTTTTGAGTAGTTTTTCAAAAGATTCTAAAAAGTAAAATGCTGTACGGAGACTTTTTGGGCTATTTGTATGTCTTTCGACCTTAAGATTAATAAAATAAATAAATGAGCCATCTTGTGCCAGGATAATTTTATAAAACAAAATCTTGGCATCTGATTTTAAAACATGAGGTTTGTTATAAGTAAGTAAGGTGACTTTTGTATTTTTCTTGAAAAATATTCATTCATTCGTCAATATATGTACATACATACATATGTACATACATATGTATATTCTGTTCCCTACGGATATAACAGACTAAAAGACTCCCTCTTTTCAGTTTTGGAAAGAGAAAAAAAACTCAAAGGGGGCCATGTCTGCTAAATACAATGGCTGAGACATTATCTGGATCGTCATTCAATAGCCCCTGAGCGATGCTCATGCGAAAGCTCTTTCGGTCAAAATTTAGTAACTTCGGAATAAATTTCGCTGAAACATATTTCATGCCCACACATATCTGAGAAAAAATCATGACAGAAGCAACCCGATTTGGTAATATTCTCAGAAACTTCTCTGAACATGATTCGACGATTCTCCATAACAATTTTCTTCACTGCTTCTATGTACGTTCTATCCAAATGGCTGACAATGTCAACATATGCTGGGGGACATGTATGTATACCAACATAACAAAAAAAGAAAAGAAAATTCGATAATCGAATGTACATACATACATACATACATATGTATGTATGTATGTATGTACCTAGCTCACGAAATTCAAAAAGTCAGTTTATTTTTGGAACACACGTCGTATAAATTACGATGTAGTAGTATAGTACATATTCCCTATTCTGATATTGGAAACTTCATCGAAAATCTGAGCATTACTTTTGTCAATAATACATACATACATATGTATATGTATGTATATAGAAATGATTGGACATTACTAGTGACACACTGGTAACAAGAGTGTCCCATTGGTACCAGAAGGAACAGTTTAAGGGGTGAAAAGGTTTTTATTTTACGATCGTTTTTAGAATTCCAGGAATAGGTCCACGACTACCTATGTAGGTATATTCGAAGATGGGAATCCCGAATATATTGGTGAAACTAAAGGAAACAAAGGACAAGTTTAAGTAGAAAAGCCTTATCCTAAACATTTGACATACATATGTATGTATCTGAAGAATTAAAACAGGGAGACGGTTTATCGCAATAAATTTGTAATTTGATGCTATGAAATTAATGGAATTACATCTGTCTTTCCTTGAGGATCTGGATCTGCTGAGAGATAATGGGGAAACAATTGAGAGAAGTGCAGAAAGTCTAAAAATGGCAGGAAAGGAAGTAGACTCAGAAGTAAATGAAGAAAAAACTGATCGATTTGGATCGATCCATAACTCGTATGTATATGGCTGTGCTCGATAAACGCTTTGAGAAAGTAGACGAGTTCAAATATCTAGATACCATATTGACAGAAACGACATAGAGATCGAGATAAGTAAAAGGCTGCATGAGGAAAATCGTGCTTATTCGTGACGAAAGAACTATTTAAAACAACACGTTTGTCCCATAATGTCAAAATCCGTATTTATAAAACCATTATAATAAAATTTGATCTCTGACTAAGAAGGAGGAAATTAGATCTGTGTTGGAAAATAAGGCGAAGAAACAGGCGAATGAAGACAATTATCAAGAGTTTGCAGAACTACACAACATTATCCGAGTAATAAAGCTTAAAATGGACAGGACATGTAGAACAAATTGACAGTGAACGAAAATTCTAAAGAATAATGAGTGGAAAACCCGAATTAAAAAGAAAGGAAAGAAAACCACATCATTGAAAAGAACAGCGATACATGAAGGGGACAACCTTATGACAGGGAGGCTTAGGAAAGGGTTGTCAACGAGGCTCATTCATTGCTAGATTTTATAAAAAAAAAACTAGTATTAGGATGAAACCATATTGAAACGTTCCTTGACATGTCATTAAATATAAAAATTTGAAAATTTATCGCCATCTAAAAGGATATTTCTGGGGAAAAATATTAATCCTGCAATTCCAATAAATTCTTCCATGGAGTAATATTTCCTTCTCAACTTTCCGTAGGCTCAAAACGGTCATCAGCCTATAAATGTGTCTTCATGTCCACCATCCAAACAGTCTTATTCCATTTCTCCCACTTTCAACATTCATCATAATTTATGATGTAAATCAAACACCAATCGCCCCCATACCACCCATAAACCATCACATCATTCAACAACATCATTCGGTCCTGAAATGACTACCCAATCTGTTGTCAAACGGACAGATTGTAAATAATGTCCATTTTTCGCATCATATGTTCTCGCCACAACCGCAAAAACACCATCGCCATTCGATGTTAGATGACAGATAATAACAATAATGTACCGTTGTTGGGTGCCATCGCTACACGCCGGCCTTACAATTTTTCACTCCGACATTACAAGGGTAATTTGCAGAAAACTATGAAAACAAATTTGCGTAGCAGTCATACAACAATGAGTTTCGTAGCATCGTGGGCGCTCCGCGTGGGCTGTTGAAGCATCCGCCATGGCTTGTCGCCTCTAAATTGTCACTCGAATCGAGCCCGTGTTGGTGGCTTTTTTAATATCGACAAGCATTCAAGCATCATAATTTGTTTTTCGTGCACACGTTTTATGACACTTTTCGAAAATCGAAATTAACTGCCGGACTCGTACTTGTATCGAGTGCAAGTGGTCCGGTGCTAATGTTTTACGAGCTCCAAAATTAACGAGGAAATTGATCGATTAAATTTAGGTTCCTAGGTTTGGTCATAATACGTCCGGTTGGTGTCTGCTGTTTGCGAAGAGCAGCGCGCGGCTGGGCGACGGTAGGCGATTTCCAGTAATTTGCCATTTAATTGACCGATTATAAGTGCGTACTCCAGGGTTGTGTGGTGTATAGGGAGAATCTTTCACGTGTATTTTGTACGTCGGACGGAATGGACATTTTGCTGGAGTGGAAACGTACGGAGCGTTTATAAACTATTAATTTGCCTTCATTAGGTTTTATGTGTTGAGTCAAGCCTAAGATAGGAAATGATAGGGTTGAGTGTTGCTTGGAAATGCAAGTGCTTTTGTACGGAGCCGTGATTAAATCATTCCAAGTGCTTTTGAGATTTTTATCAGATTAGGTGCGTTTAGGTAATGGCTGTGCATAGAAGTACTTGCGGATTGGAACGGATGAGTCTGCTGATACCTATGATGGAGGTGTTAATAATTTTACATTTATTGTATTACTTAATTACAATTGAATGTTATTGTTGTTGGGGCTTCATAGGCGCTTTAATGGGAGGTTTGTGGATAATAAATTTGCCAATAGGGCAGTGTTCGCTTATTTGTCTTAATCAGTTTGACTTGTGTGAGCTGAATTTAATATTATATTATAATATTATATAAATTGGAATCCATACAATACATCTGGATAAAACCTTTTCTGACAAAATTACCATATTTTTTTTTTATAGAGTTCGTTCAGGTTCAAGAGTGTACGCTCTTATGGTGTTTGTCACACAACCTGGGTAAAGTTTGTTCGGTCAAAAAAAAAAGATGATTGTTCAAGAATTTTTTTATAACATATCGTTATTATAGATTTATTTTGAAAATTGTTAGATATAATACAACATTTGAAGAAAATTAAAAAAAAAAATTGGTACAAAAATATAACGAAATAACGGATTTATTGCAGTTCTCCGCTGGTGCCTCGAAAAAAAATTGTTTTGCGGTGACCGCGATTCCTCAGCACTGGATTATCTGAAACCAAAAAAAAAAACAAATTGTTTTGATTAGTTAATTAGTTTCTTTCTCAATTGACGTCAAGTTTTTTTTATTTCTATCAATTTTTAGATTTTTGCATTATTTTAAAATTGAAATGTCTATTTTCTCACAATAAAATCGACCTATTTGTTATTGTAAGATTGATACTGATTAAAAAATTCAAAAAAACTCGACTTCACTTAATAATTATTTGTATGCAGGATATGTGTACCGATTTTTAAAACGATCGGTTCAGTAGTTTTTTTCGGAATTACATATTTGGGAAAATCGATTTAAAGTTTTGAAAACGAAAATAACTTTAAAAATTGAATTTTCTTATAAAATACTTACATAGAATCATTGATGCTAGGTCCATATAGTATATCACTATCATCCAAGACGTCTAAGACATATTTTTGCTCCTGTCTACACTGGATTCTGCCTTCTTTAGTCTCATTCGCAGTTTTCTCACCTGCTCTGCTGATCCGCAAATCGTCTATTGCGCGAATTACGTTGATAATCGTATCAACGATCCGCCGTTTAATAAAAAAAAAACAATTTTTCTTCTTTTCGTTATTCGTTATAATTTTATTAGGTGTTCAAAGTTTCAATCCCGCAAATGGACTGTTACAATATTAATTTATTTGTACAAATGAAGGTTCGGTTTTGCGCAACTGATTCGATGAGCTTGTAATATGGATTTCGGGTCGGAAGTCAAACAGACGTTGACGTTGCAAGATCATCGTTTCACTTGTGCAATTACAAGGAAAAATGCTGATCGGTCGATGTGTGTCCCACGGTGTTCACTGGGCCGTGAGTGCGCTGACCTGATGGTTGATGGTAGCGTATGGGGTGGTAGTGGCGGTGGTCATCGTTATGGTGGGGTGTTGCGGAGAAACTCGTGGCTATCTGGTGTCATGAGGTCGTGTATGTTGGTTGGGTGATTTAGGGGGCGACGGGGTGACTGGTGGACGTCGTAACTAGCGCGCCCATACATGAGCACTTGGTCCTGAAATGATGCCCATTTCTTGCATGAAGGTCAGAAGGCCTAAAACTCGCATTACAAATGCAAATCTATAATTTACTTCGTATAAGTTACCTTTAATTCTTTCACTAGATGGAACATACTTAGGCACTTTACATTTTTCACATGTAACATTAATGTTAAGGCTAAGACCTTCTTTTGCACGATTGGAAAGATATTTCACAATCACACGTCTTACACTTCACTAATGTTGCAATAGTTGAAAAAACAGGAAAAAAATCTATAATTCTAAAGTGTTTTTTAAGATCTTCCTCCATATCTAGAGACGCATTCAATTTAATTTTTTTGGCAGATGCCCTTAACGCTTTTACTTCATCGTCCTTATGTTCATGGCGCATTACTGTTTTTCTTGGTCGACTTAACCTTGGACCACCCTTATTACGTCCTTCTCTGACACTTTTTTTTCGACATTTTTTTGTTGATAAAATCACTGCGAAAACAAAGCAGAACCTCAACGGAGAAGAAGTTAACGAAATCGAAACTAAAATCAAATAGGGCACACAACTGCTCTTCACAACGTACAATTTTGAACTGAAATATATATTGTACATCGAAGATACACAAAGTACGTTACAAATTTTCTAAACCGAAAAGATATTGACTAAGGTAGGGGATACATGCAATACAATAGAGACCCAAACAGTTGCCGCTCACCGCTCAGCGCAGGTAGCTAAAAGGTGCGCAAAACTGAGTTGGAGCAACGGTCCCCTCCCTCTCCCCTGAGAGGAAACTTCCCTCGGGTGATTTAGAAACACCAGCCGTCACATCCCAGATGACCTACGCCTAAATGGTATCACATGGCTGTGCCCAAAGCCCCGATGCTTATTCCTAAGGTACCGGAAGCCGAGGTGGACTTGTGTTCGATCCTGCTCGCCATAACGCAACTATAATCGTAATGGGTACGCTGGTAGAGAGTCCCTCAAAGATCTTGTCGGTGAATGTGAGTTCATGATTAGGATAGAGCGAAGAGCAATATTTTTCAACCTGTTGCATGTGGAAATGTACATTAAATAGTACTTGTAAATGTACAAAAATAGTAAACGTACAAAAGCACCTCAACCCAATACCCAATATTTTAGATCTCTGCACTTAAATTTGGTGGAAAACTACTACATTCTGATCGACGATTTGAATGCCAAACATAGTGATTAGGAAACAACATAGTCAACACTAGGGGAAGCTTATTAAGCTATTGATGGGGTCTGCGGAACATAGAGTACAGAGTCAAATTACTCGCAACGGATAGTATAAGAGCGGCTGTTATCTGGATTTCATGTTGCTTGACTCTCGACTGAGATTAGCTGACACGAACGAAGGGTCTACTAACTGTCTATGGACCTTCGTATACGACATCTACCATTTCGGACTTAGTGCCGTGATCACGAATTCGTCGTAGAGATGGCAAAGTATTATGATCCAAGGTCATGTTGCGAGGGCAATGACTTCGGTCAATAACCTGATCTTCGGGGCTTACTACCCTGATAACACGTACCACGAGAAAGTGCGCCTTAACGGCTTTGTCCTTCCAGAGGCATGAGAAGCAGAGGGCTAATCCAAGATGAATTAGCGGTTCCGCTGATCTCCCAAGTGGCCCGTAAGTCCTTGGAGCGGCGACTCCCCTACGAACGTGATGTTATGCTCCGCGAGTCCAAGCGCCTCAGGCTTAGTAGACCGGGGCACGTCTTCCGACAGTATCAACACTTTTGGTGGCTGGAGTAGACTGCATCAGTGGTTAACTATAATAGGTCAGCCTATTGCCAATGCCAATGGCAGGCTTACATAGACTAGGGTAGGTAAGGGGCTAGGCAGGCTACAAAACAATAACGAAAACAAAAAAAAAAGTATATACATATGTATACCATGCATGTATTTTTGTGTATATACGAGTATATTAGTTAAGGTACGATTAAGCTGTTCTTAGTTATTTAACCCTTTGTCGTCCACCATATTAAAGTTCAAATAAAACCTATAGACGAAAATATTTTGTTACTTGCGACCAATGATACTTTTAGTAGCATATTATCTTCATGTTTTCTGTTGCATGTTTACTTGGATTGGTCTTTTTAACAGTTTTAACAGTATTTTTTTGACATCACGTTAGGCTTTGAAGAGATCTATTTTAGTTGATTTTAGTTTTGTCGTAATACATACTCGTATGTAGCTGCTATAAATTTCCTTATCCTTATAATAAACAAATAAAACTATTTTTTTTGAATTTATAACAACTCAGCAAAAGAAAATAAGTGTATTTTCTCAAAAAAAAAACGGATTCCGACAGCCCATCACCATCAGTATTCGACTCTGAGCGTCCTTGAGAAATCAAAGCACGAATTTTACTTCTAATAAAAAACACTCTTAAATAAAAAATCATCAAAAAAAAAATTGATCTTATACTGCTTTTTTAATTGTTTGGTCGACAAGGGGTTAAGTTTCTTTGTAAAAAAAATAATCTGATGTTAAGTTTTTCTAAAATATCACTTTTCTTGGACTAAGTTGTTTATTTATTTTGATTATTACAAGTTAATTGTAAGGCCGAAAGGCGCAGTCTTAAGTTGTTCTATTTACTTAAGGGTATCCATATAGGGCCAATAAGGTATTTTATTTTAGTTGTTATTTAAGCTAGTTTCAAGCATTTTTGTCTAGGGTAAGTGTGAAAATATAAAAACAAAATTGAATTAAAAAAAACATTTTAAAGCCCCGTTGACAAGCCTTCGCCTCCCCGTTATGAGTGTTATCCTTTCATGTTTCGCTGCTCTGTTCCGTTTTTTCTAGGTCCATCATTATATTGTCCTCCCATCTGCATCATGAATTTCTTGGAGGTTTTTTTCCTGCAGGTTTTTCATTCATTATTTTTTCGACTGTTCGCGATTTAAATACTCGGACTTTGCTTGGGCCTAAATAGAGTTCCTCGTGTTTTTAATTAACATTCTCCTTTCGCCCATAAAAATTCCGAAACTAAATCTTGATAGGAATCAATAACAAAGTATCCAACTAGTAAACAACGGGAGACATTTTTAAAGAGCTTTTATAAAAAACAAACCATTCTATGAAAGTTCTGGGAAGACACGAATAGTTAAAGGCAAGCTCAAATACAATATTTCTCTGAAAACACTCGTTTACAATTAGTTTGGCCTGCTTATCTGAGTCATCAAGTACATCTGCTTGAAAAACAAAATGGGAGACATGAGAGCCTTTGCATAAGTCTCCCCTAACTGCCCAGCTTTCCAAAGTAGAAGACTAAAACCGACTACCAAAGATATGCACAGCGACTTGGTGAAAACATTGGAGGACTCTGATTCTACATATTCCATGGTAGCACGCTGGGCGAAGGAGTTTAAGCTGGGCAGAGTATCCACTGACGATGAACCTCGCGAAGGACGCCCATTAACGTCCCTCACTGAAGATAACGTGAAAATGTTGTGTTGGCAAATTTCTGCGCGTTAGGTACCGAGATTGTTAACCGACGAGCAACAGAACCGGCTCATAAAGCCGCAGATGTGAGAAGTCTGATTTAGGCTGGCAATATAAAAGTGTGATAATGTACGCTATACGAATATTTTTTTTATAATTCGTTTTAGGAAGCTATTCTTTTTTATTTTTTAAAAGCAGAAAACTTGATTGACTCTTCAGTGAAACTTTTGCGGCTGCTAAAAAGATATTCCTTGCAAAAAAGTCGAGAAGCCGTAATCTATTTTCGAGTGTGGCTGTACAGACTGGGCTTGGCCAAGAGCCATTTCAATATTTTTTTCTTTATCCAGCTTCCTATTTTCACTTTTTCAATCCCAAATATTTATATTTATTTATAAAAATACGAACAAAGTATAGCCTTGAAACACGGATTAATTCAATAAGCAATAATATGGATTGACAAGATATTACCTTAGCTACGAATATGATGTCAAAACAATATGTATACGAGCAGTGATTAAATCACCACTCGTCGACTCATTTTAGATTCAATTATTTCCAGAGTATTAGGTTCCAGTTATAGGTTTATCAGCTCAACGTGCCTACGTGAAACAGGCAACCTAAGCAACGATATACTTTTTTCACCACGCAAACTCTCCGTCGAAATTCAATCAATCAGATCCCACTGATATACTCGTATGTCCAGCAGGTTAAAGGAATTATAGGTGCAGAGTGCAATATTTATTCTGCAGACGTTATGTTTGTGCTCAACGCCCCGAGTGGATTTATTTGAATGAGCTCCTAGTGCGCACCTTCACGTGTGTGGCATAAAAACATTTCTGTGTCAAATCCACTCAACGAATGCAAGCAAACTTCGTAAGTTGCATACAGCTGTTTTTTTTTTTTTTAAAGAGTTTAATTAAATATCTATTCGTTATTCGTTGGCGTCTTTTTTTTGGTATTCATGTTGCCATGGATGAGAGACGCTTCAAAGAGAACGGCAATGCACGTAGCTACGTAGTGTCCAGGCAATGGAGCATTTTTTTTTTTTTTTTTTTTTAATTCCATAGCTCAGGTTAAAGCCTGGGATTATTGAGAGAGTGCTATGGGGACGAAATCTGCGTCCGGTCAAAAGTGAATTTTTAATATCATTAGTTTTGCACGTAGGGTTGCATAAAGGCTTTTGCTTTTATGTCCATTTCAGATAACTTTTTTTGTCTCCCTCTTATGGGTTATGTTGAGGACAATCTGAACTCCTTTTTCCTATAAACGTGCTTTAACAGCTGTCCTGTTGAAGTTTTGCTCTTTCATTTCAAGAGTCGAGCAATTTTCTTGGGGCATTATAAATACAAAAAAAGCCAAAGAGCCATCTGGCACAGAGGATCCTCGTCATTTAACCCCGTGGCGGTAATAACTTTTCAGCTGCTCTAGCAATACATTAAACAGACTTTTGAAATATGCTTCGCCTCTGCTCGGTAAGCGACGGCTTAAATTCAGTAATCTTGTAAATTCATATTATTCTTGCATGTGAAATCATCATCCATATATGTAGAATCCGAGCGCCAACAGGTAGGTGTCAGGACAAAAACTGAGGGCAACAATGAAACTCAGAGAAGCTCTCCGTATGGTTTCCATCAATCGCGACGTGTCCGTTGCTACACGAATGATAAAGCATCTCCTGTATCCAGTGGTGCTGAAGAGGAAAAGAAAAAAAACAAAAGCGCTTCATCCTTGAACTCCTAGCCTACAAAATCGTACAATAATGGTTCTCGAACAATGGAAACAATAATTACGCCAACCAACCCTTGTTCGACATTATTCATGGTACTACACTTCTACCTCATATTCCTCTCCAGCTTCGTTCGTTTACTATACCTCAGGGGAGTTTTGCAATAGTGAATTTGTGGAGGTACGCAGAATGGCTGAATATAATGGAAGGATGATGGAGATGGTGTTGCAGCCGCGGTAAATTGATGTGCAGAAATGGCACGTACTCACATGACATACGATATTTTCTTCATTCTATGCTATCTTACTGGGGTTATTAAAGGAACAAAAATGAAACAAAGGAGCCTGTACACCATTTAGCCTGTTCAGAGGCCTAAGGCTAACCCGTTCACGGGGATTTTAGGTCGATAGTCCATTTACCGACGGGTTTTTAGCGTAAAATGTCTACCATGTCGCAAATAAGGTGGGGTTTGTCCATACCAAGGTTACACACACTGACCTCGTTTTACATGGTGGGTCTGTGTGATGAAACGTATTTTTAATTTTTTTTATTTAGGCTACTTATATTGATTTCAAAGAATGTAAACGTCAACAGAAACTGAAAATAGGATTCATTTGTTTATAAAGGGTGTTTTTTTAAGAGGTATACAAATTTAATATGAAATAAAACACTTGAAGCTAATGTTAAAAATGTCTATTGATATTAGCTTAATTTAATAGATAATTTCATACCATTGGTGTTTAAATATGATTTCGGGCATATGCATAACACCACAAGCTTGAATGAAGCGCAATAGTGAAGTCCAATTTTCGACAATTTTATCGGGTATCTGGAGTCGTATATCAGCAATAATAAGGCGAATGTTGAATTTCAAATCGTCCAAAGTTTCTAATTTATCGGGAAGATAAAAGATCCTGAATCCAATTGTGAACCCAAATACCACTTTTGAACCGCCTATAGCACGTAAAAAAATTATTTTAAAATATGTTTGAAATAAAATTAATTCAACATTAATTTGGCAGCCTTCCCAAATATATAGGAAATAATTTGACTGTTCAAACTTCACCCATTCAAATAGCACACGTCGTCGTATCCAAAAAGGCATCATTGACTTTATTGTTTGGTTTCTTTCCAATCTTGTGCCCTTCAATCTGACGTAAACGGATTTACCAAAACACGGAAACGAACATGCGGTTGACTGAACGACTGCTTGCCAGTCAGCTAGTCAGACGATCTGTCAATAGCTTTTCCCTCCTGTCGAATACTTTTTCCTCTTTTGTCAATTCAGGATAATACACCTGATGACCGACACGCATGTCTCAATTCAAGTTGATTCGTAACAGGGATGATGTGTTTTTGTTTACATTCTTGTTTACCGTCCAGATAACGTTGCCTAATCCGACCTGTATCTATGGTACGTTTTGTAATTCGTTGTAGGAGGCTTGATAGTTGGACAAATGGAGATGGGAATGAATGCTGTTCGATGAACGATGAATACAGCTTGACTCCTACTACGCGATCAATTTGTCAAATTGTGTAGTCGAGATGGATTACACTATGCCAACAGCAAACACTGAGGCGAGGAATTATGTAAACAGATATGAGTTTGCATGTAATATATGGTCACGTAGGCGTTTGGAAATATGTAGGTGAACAGTTTACAGATGTTTCATTCGAATCAACATGCACATTACGGTGATGTCTGTTCAACATGTTTGAGCATAATTTAAGTTGATTAATTAAATTAAGTTGATTAATTTATAAAATCAAAAAAACGAATAGTTTCATGAACGTGTCTATGTTGTGCCATTCTATTATTTTATTTCTTCAAAATAATTGATTTGACTCTTAAACACTAATCAATGGGCTGAAGTGTTTAACATATGGGTTTTATGGGACATATTTTGACAAAGATATTGGTTGTGAGATAGATTCAAACTGGTTTTTAGCCACTTAGGAGAGCTTGGACCCGATCATACAGAGTAAAGTTGCTGACTATACTTAGGGCTGAGTAGTCCATCAAGGGGATTTTCTGTGACCTCTTGGACGTAGCCTGTCCGGAGTATAACATCAAAGACGTATTCCAATGTCAAAATCGGCGAAAACATCCCTGGCGGAGCGATTGGAAAGCCTCCGCAATAGGACAACAGATAAATAGCGGACTGCGACAACTAGTAATACGGTGATAAGTTGCACAAAATTACCTCATAAAAAGATCCACTCAGCAATCTGGCTATCTCCAGATGGTCGTACCGCCAATCTAGTCGACCATGTGTAGATTGACATAAGGCATGCGTCAAATATCCTGGATGTACGAACATTCAGGGACACACACGTCGACTATGACTATCACCGACTCAGAATGGTTCAATGTCAGAAAGCTGCAACCAGAAGCAAAACGGAGGTTAGACATTGGGCTACTGCAACGGAAAATGCCAGAGACTACAGAGAGCGGCTGGCGAAAGAGTCTCCCATTCCGAAAGTAGCTGAAATCACCCTAGGTTATCGACCACCCCCGACAAGAAAGGGAAACGAGCAGCGTATGAAGCATATCAGAATGCGCTGCAATGGAAAACAAGAGCAGTAAGAGTACAGAGCCAGAAGAAGGGAGGAAAAGATCTTTGTTTTTCTGTGATTGAGCTCTGGCCACGATGATCTTGTCGTGTAGCTGTCGTTTCTTCTAAGCCAAGACGAGTTGGCCTCTTTGATGATTACGTCGTTTATGATCCGGTATAATGCGCTGATCGGTGGTTGCAATGACGTGTCCGCTTCGCTGATGTCCAGTTCAGACCCTTACTTGGCCAATTCGTCTGCTCTTTCGTTCCCTGCGATTGAGCTGTGGCCCGGGACCCAGCAGAGTTTGAATTTGTGGTATCTGATGGACTTCAGTGAGTCGCGACATTTCATGACAGCCTTTGATCTCGTTATACAGGATTCTATTGACTTCAGTGCAGCCTGGCTGTCTACGAAGAAAGTGACGGTTTTCTGGGGGTTTATTCTCAGACCGTTCTGTCTTCCATATTGAAGCCAACGTGCGAAGCGGAAGCATCGAGCGAGGGATAACCTCGAGTTAGCGTTCTGCCAGATTTCGCCGCAATTGTCGATTGTGAGCTTTAAGAAGTCTAGGGACCTCTGATTGTGACAACCAGCAACTTCGACTCCTTTCTGCCAGCCTGCTCCGTCGAAGTTGATCTCATCGCTGCTATCTGCGATAAGCATCGCTTCCAGTATTTTGGCTTCAACCGTTAGCCAATTGTCGGATGTAATCTTCCCATCCGGGTTGGAAGGGTCGACAATAGCCACTTGTAGACTCATGGGAAGGTTGAAGCTGGCTGATGTTTTCGCCTTTTTCACTTCCCTTAGAGTTTCTTCCCCGGAGCGCCCCCTCTTGACGTTCTGCTTCGATCCTGAGGCAGTGTGTCCTTTGGTTGCTGTGCGCTCTTTTCGACAGTGGCCGGTTGTGTTGGCTGTTGTCGAGTCAATTTTGAGACGTTGGATTTGATAAGGGCCGTGTTCGATGGCTTCTTATCTCGCCCTGTGTCCTTTTTAGAAGCGTGAGTGGAGATGGGAGTCAATTTCTTCTCGAATTTGGCTACCTCTTTCTTGTGCTTCTTAATCAGGAATTTTTCGCGCTCGGAGAGCGTTGAGGGGTCTCTCGCGCTCATCTTCCTGATATACTGCACCGGCCTCTTATAGCTGTTCTTTGCTTTTTGGGCCAGTGTTTTTGCCTTCATCGTTCCTTCAAGTCTGCCTGTGGCCTTAGGGTCGACCTTTTCTTCCAGCAGCTGAGCCTCAGTTTCAGAGTCCACTTGCATGGCGGTGCTTACCTGTGATGAAGCCAAGGATTCATCGTCGGTAGTGGTACCAATTTGTAGTCCCTCAAGGAGAGTCCCGGTTACGCTGTCTGTATCGATCGCGCCTTCGGCATTGCCTCTTCAGAGGATGCATTTTTTTATTTTTGTTTTCAGTGTTTTCTTCTTCCATGTGTGTTCCCACGATTCGCGCAGGAATGGGTGTTCGACCTGTACAGAGCCTCGCAGTATACAGGCAAGGCTAATTGATCCAGGAGGGTGCCTGGTATCCTGGATACACCGTTAGCGACTGGGCCCCCAGCCTGGCTGACTCTCGGCACGGTACAGTTTACACCTTAGTCCAGCCCAGGGGAAGGGAGGAGAATGGAGGGGATCCCCGGGGAAGGGAGGATTAGGTGATGGCTGCAGCTTAGCTTCATGTCTCGTCATAGAGAATTCATGTCCCATCATGGAGAGTGAATTCTCAAGAGCCATTGACAATTACTGAGCTTTCGCACCACGACAAGGTGTGCAGCCACGCGAAGGAGAAAGACGTTGTCCGTCTTTATCCCCACAGACTTCTGCTCTGGTTGTAAAGCCCTGGCACGTTCGTTTTATTTTTTTGTAAAACTTGCGATATTTTTATGATATTTATCAAATATTTATGACCCATACTCTATACTCAACACAAATATCGAAAAGTTCGCTGCCGATGGATGGAGAAAGTGGGGGTCAAGGAACCTCGATCAATTGGGCCATTTCTTTGAATTCATCAAAAGGAATTGCTATTAGTATTTAAACGCTGATGATCTTATGACACAACAAAAACATTGTTGTTAAATATTGTGCTCGAGTGGGGGCTCGCGTGTTTTGGCCTTCAATTTTGTAAAGGAAAATTTACCTAAAACAAAAGAAATAAATGTATTCAAATTTTCCTTTACATATGTATATTTGTTTACTTTCCTTTTTGCACAAGCAAAAGGCTCAAAATCCAGCCACCAGGTCACAAACACTTGACCACGAACACAAAATACGCGAACTAAACACAAAACAAATCGGAATAAACATGAAATAAACACAACATACAAAATCAAAAGTAATAAAACACAAAACAAAGAAATTCACAAATCATACATACATATTTACGCATTGTCCAAGACCACTGAGGTCAACGACACTAAAGACAACGGCAACGGCTACAGTCACCGTTGACAGATCCCGTAAACAGGGGAAATGTCAACGACGACTGGAAAGGCACCGTTCACATAGCCACCCAGCCTAGCCCTATAAAAGGCCGAGGTGATTGGCAGAAGGGCAATCAGTCCGCGAATAGAAGTAGCAATCAGCCGGTAATCAGTCTGTGTGTCAAGTCAAGACAAGTGACAAGTAACAAAAGGGCGACCAAGACAACGAGGGAAGACGAAGTGTCAGAGAAGAAGGCCAACTCATACGGAGACAACGAGGTACGTTCACACAGTGTGATACTCAGGTGACATCACAAAATATAAACGTACGTAGGTTAAGACGTCATTATAACTAGATAATAAGAATAATAAAGTTACGAAAGGAAATTATTTTTATTATTTCAATAATAATAAAATTCACAGAGGGGAATCTCCTTCCATTATTACTACATCGCAATAATAATTGGGGTAATAATTTCGGCTTCGTCGCCAAGGAGAAGGGAAGAACGTGCGGGACTAGTTGGAGCGACCGCTCGACGGGTGAAGCGGCGAATAGAGTCTGATAGGGCAAAAACCGGCTCTCCGACTCGAGTTTTAACCCAAAAGAGACCAACTAAGACCTGTCAGAGTCTACTCCCGAGGTAAGTGTCGTAGGGTCAATTCTCCGACTTGGGTTTTAACCCGAAGGGGTTTGACCGGGCGGCACAGCCGTATCCAAGGGCTCACATCGACCCAAACTAGGGGCCTCGACGGGGTTCATACCCAGACAGGCTACACCTCGTACTGCTCCCGACTCAACCATCTGCCGAGACCCAGACGTAGGTTCTCACCCACGAGGGGATCGACCGGAGATTGCCAAAGCGACAGTTGAGAGGTGACAAGGCGCGCCTACGACCAAGTGTCCCGAACGGGTCCCAACTCCAAGGGACAGCGTAGCGCGCAGGCCGCTAGTACGTCTGCCGGTGTCACAAATAAAAATGTATGTGACAGATCCTGGTCCGGCGAGTATACCCCGGCCCAGAAAGCTCGTTACAATTTCTAGGGGCTGTTTATACACTCGACAGAAAAGGAAGGATAATGTCTACTCAGTACTCTTTTGAACACAACATAAAACTGGAACCAATAAGGTACATTTTCAAAAAGCTACTTAGGACCGTATATCAGTAGAGACCATATTTGTTATTGAACAATTTGACAATTTCTGATAGAGCACAACGCTCCGCATGTCCATACTCGTATGATACATAATACAATACATAAATCCAACAAAAGACAGTCAACACTCAAGCCTTGCACACACGTTTTCTTCTTCAATCTAGGAAACTGCAACGGAATCGTTTAAGTATTTGACCCGATTGTTGCACATCTCTTCCCATAATGTATCTGGAGCATGCCAGTTGAACCCAATAGTGCTTTTCACATCAAAGTAAACATTTTTCTACGCTCACATATGTACATTCGTATTCGTCCGGACACAGAACACTATTCCATTGCACATAAACGGATTCACCCAGTCTACTACCCTGCTGCCCCAGATATAGTAGAATGATATCAAGTAAATTGAAGCACTTGAAGTGAAACATAGCGTGGAAACAGAAGAAACGGGACACACGGGGTAAACAACTTCACGATGAAAAATAGTTTGGATAATCGCACTAAGTCAGATCACATTTATCTCTGCTCCCTGCTTCTCACGAAATTAATTCATTACATGCTAGCCCACAATATATCCACAATCTCCGGCTGGGTGGATTAATTTTATTCACAAATGTCCTTTGAAATACACATACATATATGTATACGACTAAGTATATAAGAAGCCACGCTGTGAACTCAGGGAAAACGTCGGCACAGGAATCCTGCCCATTCCCTTATTTTATATTGATGTCCACTCCAGATAAGTAGGCTGCGGCTTAATTTACAAATGCTTCAAACTATTTCACTTGCATGGATTTATTCCTTTCTGATCTCCTCTTTTCTAGAGCATTCTGTTTTGCCTTTGTTTTTGTTTTGTTTTCGCTTTCGTTTCTTGACGTTTTTGTTCGTCCCTGGATTGGAATGTGCTTAAACTTTCACATACAGGAAATAAACGTAGGAACCCAGGACGGATAAATACGCAAAAAGGACGAGAAGAAAGTCTTTTTGTTTTTCGTGTTTCTGTGCTATTTTTGATATTCCGCTCAGTAACCCTGAAAGGCAAGATAACATTTTACAGCGAGGATTTAAGAGACACTGGGTGTTGCATGTGAACTATGATAGGCCAGCCAAAAGGCAAAGATAACGCTTAAGCGCTCGGAAAGGCATTGGCTCACAAAGGGTACATATGTACATATGTATGTGTTTTAAACGCCTAGTTCAGATATCCTTGCTGGCAAGTGGTGTTTTTTTGTTATCAAAGTCTCAACGTTCTTGACATTTATCGTAGGACATTGAGGAAAGGGATATTGCTTCATTCATCCCCTTTATACAAACGTTCAGCTTTAATTTATATCTAAGTAGTTTAAGCAGTGTAAATAAAACTATTTAGTTACTTTCCTTTTTTTTTGATTTAATAAAAAATTGTTCCACTCTTCGTCGGCTGGTAATACACTACTGACTTCTTTTTTTTTCGCATTCAGCGATGAATTCAAAAATGAACTAATAAAATGAATAAATACAATAATACTTTTACATCCCTCCACCGACAGCTCTTAAAATAATAATACAATATGGTTTATGTGTGTCTCTTTACGATATGGCTACAATTCGGCCGTACTGACCCACAACCGTACCGACTGACCTTGTCCTGTTCGCCAAGATTTATATACGGTTTCAAATTTGCCACTTCCCATATCCCTGTGTAAGGTATCTGGCTTAATTGGAACCATTCTACATCCTGTATCAAATACCTATCGTTAGGCAATACCTGACTCACTTCGTAGGGCCCCTTGAATTTAGGTAGTATCTTCTTACATACCCCTGGCTGACTAATGAAATTCTTTACCATTATGTAATCTCCGACTTTATATTCTTTACAAACCCTATGTTTATCTTTGATCTGTTTATTGTAATTTTGATTTTTTACAATTTTTTCGGATGCTTTTCTTCGTAGTTCTAGCAAATTTCTACCTTTTTCATTCTCGTTCATCTCTTCCAATTTTTCCCTTAATTGATCTATTATCTCTCCTCTTTGTCTCACTCCAAAAAGCAATTCAATTGCATACGCGTCAGTACTTTTATGTACAGTGTTATTCATGGCAAATTCAATTTTGGGCAATATTTTATCTAACGTAAATTCCAAGCCACCATTAGTGGTTTTAGCCAGCATAGGTGCTAAACTCCTGTTTACGCGTTCCACCTGACCATTAGCTTGAGGCGAAGCTGTAGCAATTTTAACATGCTTCACGTTGTTGTCTTTTAGGAATTCCTCGAAAGCTAATGAGGTGAATGCACTTCCCCGATCTGACACTATTATCTTGGGCCAACTATACGCAGAGAAATAATTTTTCAAACATGTTAGAACTTCTTCCGTGCCAGTGGAGCGCACCGCATATAGTTTCGTGAACTTCGAAAACGCATCTATAACCAAGAAGACATACCTCTTCTTTGAGTTTTTAAGAGACACCGGACCAAAATGATCAATATGTACCGTATCGAAGGGTACATCACCTTTAGGTATATTATGTAAAAGTCCTTCGTGTTTACCAGCTTTCGCAGAAAACACTATACATTTCAAACAGTTACAAATATGATCCTGAACTTTTCTTTTCATCTTTGGAAACCAATATGATTTCATTATATTGTCTAATACTTTCTCACATCCTACATGTCCCATTTTTTCCATACTATTAGGGACGAAAAATAGAATATTTTGACCAACCTTCCTATATACAGGGTCCGCCATCTAACTTTTTTTTTTCAAGTAGTGCTTATTTCGTGAATGGTAACACTTAGCTCATGTCTGATTTGACAGATAATTAGTTTTATCCTTCCGCTGAACGAATATGGTTGTGTATACGCTTGAACAACGCTGGGAAATATTGCGACATTACTTTGAAACAGAAGATGCCGATTTTGCCAAAAAAATCATCTTTTCAGATGAAGCTCATTTTGATCTTGGCGGGTATGTAAACAAGCAAAATTGTTGCATTTGGGGCACAGAAAACCCGCACGCATACATTGAAAAGCCGGTGCACTCAAAACGAGCCACTGTTTGGTGCGGATTTTGGTCCAGAGGCATAATTGGGCCATTTTTCTTCGAAAATGAGCAAGGAGTGGCCGTTACAGTCAATGGCGATCGTTATCGGGCCATGTTGAACGAATTTTTGTTCACAAAAGTTGAAGAGGAGGATATTGGCAACATTTGGTTTCAACAGGACGGCGCTACGTGCCACACAGCCGAAGCTACACTCGATGTTTTGCGCCCTGTTTTTGAAGATCGCATTATCAGCCACAGAGCTGATGTCGTTTGGCCACCTCGGAGCTGCGATTTGACACCGTTGGACTATTATTTGTGGGGTGCCGTCAAAGATAAGTGTTACGCCGACAAGCCAGAGACAATTGACGCTTTAAAGGAAGCCATTGGTGAAATACACCAAAAAATTGGACCGATCGTGTAGGCTACTGCATGGCCAGCCGAGGCAGCCATTTGAATGAAATTATTTTCCATTATTAACCGGAAGGATTGTACTTTCAAATAAAAAAAGAAATTTGAGAAAATATTCAGTAGTTTTTTTTATAGCATTTTCAAAAAAAAAAAAAAATTATTTGGCGGACCCTTTACTAAACCATTTCGCAACTCAAACCTACTGTCTTCCTCCTTTTGTAATTGTTCTTTCATCTTTTGAATATATACATCTTTATTTTGACAAATCGACAACGTTTGTTCGAAAGTATTGTCTTCAAGTATTAATAAATTGCAAATGCGGCTAAGTGCATCTACATGTTGCATTTTACTACCATTCCTGTGTTCCAGAACATAGTCATAGTTTTGTAACTCAAGAACCCATCTAGCTATTCTAGGATTTATTTCTTTTCTATTTAGTGTAAGCGTCAGAGAATTACAATCTGTAATGATTTTAAATTTCAACCCGTGTAGATATACCCTAAATCGTTTAAGGGCATAAATAATCGCCAGAGTCTCCAATTCGAAGCTATGGTATTTAGATTCACAATCGGTTGTTCTCTTTGAAAAATAGAAGATCGGATGAAACATTCCATCCTTCTTCTTTTGTAGGAGCATCGCTCCGAATCCTAGCGAACTAGCGTCACAATGAAGCTCTGTCTCATCTCTTGGGTCAAAGATAGCTAATATTGGTGACGCGATTAGTTTTGTTTGCAAAGCTTCAAATGCTTTGACTTCATTCGTCTCAAACTTAAATACTGCATTCTTTCTAATCAATTTATACAAAGGCTCAGCTAAAAAAGGAAACCCTTTAATGAACCTCCTGAAGTATGAGCACAAACCTAGGAAGCTATGTACCTCTTTTGCGTTCTTCGGTATAGGAAAATTCTTCACAGATTCGATTCCTTTGTTATCGGGATACGACCCGTCTTTTGATATTACATATCCTAGATATTGGATTTCTGATTCTAGAAATCGGCATCTATCTTGTCGTAGTTCTAATTTGTTATTAATTAATTTCTCAAAAACCTCCCTTAATATGTTTAAATGTTCTTCAACCGTTTCTGTGGCAATCATGATATCGTCTAAATAGATTGCGACTTTCCCCTCTTTTATGAGGTCTTCAAACACCTCGTTGATGAATCTCTGGAATGTCGAAGGGGCATTCCTAAGTCCGAATGGCATCTTAAGGAACTCATACTGCCCCAATGGGGTCACGAATGAAGTATACTTAACCGATTCTTTTTCCATTTTTACATGGTAGAATGCACTTTTCAGATCTAAAAGTGAAAATATTTGTTTGTTAGCTAGCCTGTCCAACAGATCATCAATCAAGGGCAACGGGTAGTTGTCTTTCAGGGTCATTTTGTTAAGAGTTCGATAATCGATGCATAATCGAATATCGCCAGTTTTTTTTCTCACCAAAACTATAGGAGATGCATACTCCGACTTACTTGATTTGATTACACCTGATTGTACTAATTCATCTAAAATACCTTGAACTTTTACCTTCCCTAAATACGATAACCTTCTAGGGGGGCAATGGAAAGGCTTTTCATTTATCAATCTGAGTTTCATTTCGTAGTCAGTCTCAGGAAATTCGGGACGTTTGCAGCACATAAAACTTTTGAACAGATCACAAAATTTGTCATTATCTTCGAAAGATAGGTTTTTGTTATGGGAAAAATCTAATTCGTTTATAGTTTCCTCAATCTCTATATTCATCAAATGATCACACTCATTTTGATATTCACTTTCATTTTTTCTAATCATTTGATTTACAATTTCTTTATGTTTACTTAATCTTAGGTTTGCAAGCTTCAAAAAATCTCTTCCTAAGATTGCTGCAACTTGCATAGTATCATTTTCTACAACAAACATTTTTAAGTTTATCCTTTCCTCTTCATAAATAACAACACACTCAACTAAACCAATAATTTTTAGTAAACTTTTATTTATTCCCCTGATATTAATATTGCAGTTTTGGTTTATAGAAAAGGTAAAATGCTTAGGGACGAACTGCTCTCTAATAATACTTATTGGGCTGCCGGTGTCTAAGAGGGTGCCTACTAATATTTTCTGAGTTAAATTATTTATTTGAAAATTAAAAACAATATTTCTTACATAATTATCTTCTTCATCTTAATGTTAATCAATATGATGAACTACAACAGCTTTCCGTTTAGGGCATGCAGCAGCATGATGGCCCATCTCCGCACATATGTGACAAGCTCCTGGTGGTCTTCTGGGTTTACGGCACTCCGTCGCGATATGTCCAAGGGAGTTACAGTTAAAACATCTAACCGGTTTGAATTCCGGTCTCTCTGCGACAGCTGCTCCTCGTGATGTTGATGGAAATGAAGTGACACTTTTATTTGGCAAAACCTTTGCATTGGGTAGCTTGATTTTACTGAACCCCCCTGCGAATTGATTTATGTTACCAAAGCATTGCATCCGTGCTTGTGACTTCAGGTGGACATCTGATATTCCATCGATGAGATCCTCCAACAGCTCCTCCTCGTCCAAGGACAATTTATTCGCGATAATTGTTTTCGCATGGAGATACTGTTGAAAGGTCTCCGTTGGCAGCCACTTCCTTGCTTCAAATGCTTTCTTCAACGTCCTTGGTCATGAACATCTTGGCCATTTCCTTCAGTAATTGTTCCGTTGTGATTTGCACAAGATCAGATCTTGAATGAAACCATTCAAGTGCCTTCCCTTTTAAGCGGCACGAAATTAATATTCGTGCATTTCTGTCTTCTAAATTGTAGGCAGTAATTAGATTTTTAAGTTGTGTTTCCCAGTGTGTAAAACAATCGCCATCAAAATAGGGTAGCAACTCTTTCACACCACTGTCGAAATAGTCGTTACGTTTTAATGTTTGATCTTTTTCTTTTGAAGTTACTCTCTTCAAGGCTTCATTTTCTTTCATTAGTAATATGTTTTCTCTCATCTGCAACTCAATCTCTCTTTTTAATAATTTCATTTCTTTCTTCATGAGCTACAACTCTTTTTCTGTTTCTCTCATTTGTGTGGGTTTCTGTCGTCAGTAGAATTCGCCTCAATATCGTCATCATCAGAACTCTCATCAGTTTCTTCTTCATTCATCTGTTCGTTTGCTACTCTTTCCTTTGCTCGATCATTTTTCTTTTCCTTTGTATCTTTCATTCGTTGGCTATCTTCATATATGTATACTCTCATCATCAGATCTATCATTGTCGCCTTCCATCTGCTTCTGTTTATTTTGGTTCATTTCTGGGGATTCAAACTCACCGCGTTCTTTCTCGGGTATGGAGATTAATCGTAAGACCAATTCATTCTTGCTTCCTGACGTCTTTTGATTTAATTGTTGCAACCATGCCTTCAGCTGCGACGCGGTATAGGTTTTAAATCTTTCTATGCCTGCGTCCATTGCGTCGTATACTATGTGAATGTGTACACTGCAGCAGTCAAATAACCGTTCGCACTCAAACGTCGATTAGGGTTTTTCTTTGTCTTTCTTTTTTTTTTTTTTTTTTACCACGAACACTACTGCGGATGTAATCGTATATTGTTATTACTTTCGTGTTATTTTTTTTTTGATTGGGTGAGTCCCTATCCCACTTCTGATTCTTTTAAGCAGTGTAAATAAAACTACATATTTAGTTACTTTCTTTGTTTTTTTGATTTAATAAAAAATTGTTCCACTCTCGTCGGCTGGTAATACACTACTGACTTCTTTTTTTTGCACTAACTAACTAATACAATAATACTTTTGCATCCCTCCACCGACAGCTCTTAAAATAATAATACAATATGGTTTATGTGTGTCTCTTTACGATATGGCTACAGTAGTTAGGTGGAACAAGTGTAAAACAATTTAAGTTATATTGCAATATACATATGTATATACGTATACGCGTGGATATGCAGAAGATATGACGGTCTGGATTTAGACCGGGGGGAGGGGGACGGATGTTTTCTTTTTACCCTAGCAGCTTAACCGGGTTAAGGTCGAGACTCTGAGCGGCCTACTCTAAACTTTAACTCCAAATTACTGGAACCAAGTTTTGCTTTTGCTTGCCGTGTGAGACGGAGTATTATTGTCTTGTGGGAAAATGACTTGATTTTTCGGCTTCAAATAACTTTGTAATTGATGGCTTCAGAGTTTACTGTAGCGTCTGAATATACGCCTCCGAGTTCATCCGTCCTTGACAAAGAAATGGAGTGTCCACTCCGCTGGATGTCATACAACCCTAAAATTTACGATAGGAACCAGGCATTTACGGTTGTAAGCTTCCTCAACTCTGCGACTTACGTGCACTGATAAGGAGTCGAAGAACTGGAAAGAAGCAAGCAAGGACTGTGTTAAATTTGACAGTAAACATTTCTTATTCTTATGTTTCCAGGCAAGATTGTGATGTATTATTGAGGCACAGTAGAAGTCTTGAACTTACTAATTGTTATAGCTTTTCGCCCAAGCAAGTCGTTTCTTCTTGTTGACCTCTGAAGGACAACAGCTTATTTTTGGCCTTTCTAACTATTTTGTGTGCATTAAAGACCCAATAGTCTTTAATAGATGTAGAATTTGATCGTGGAAGCAGGTATGTAGACCTGAAGCGGCTTCAGATCCTGAGAAACTCTCCTCTGAACCTCTTTTAGGGAGTTCATCAGAGATCTAATTTCCTGAGATCCCTGTGTGACCTAGGACTCATTCAAGCCTTAATGAATTTTGTCATCTGGCTTTGTTCAAGGTCTTGAGTTCATGCACTAATTTGGATCTGGTTAAACGGTTGGATACAGCTTTGTGTGCAGCTTGGCTTTCACTGCAGACGCATATGTTTTTTTCGTCCACTTGTGCTTAACAACATAGTGCATGGCCATTAGGACTGCGTTTCGATAACGAAAATTGCAGTCCGACGTTTTCGAAAACCCCAGCGCCGGATCCTGCCCAGATCTGGAGCCATCTGCAAAAATGCGAAAACAGTCCTTTTCAGTCTCAATATCTGGCCAGAGCCAGTCCTGGCGCTATAGAAATTTGACTCTGAAATTATAGCACAATAGGATGGTACGTAAAATTGCGTCGGAGGTTATATCCATGAGACAGAGATCGTAGATTTCTCGCGCAAGTACACCGTCGCGAGTTGTACCAAAAACCATTACTCTTGAGGCGGGACATTTTCAGTGCGCACACTCTGATAAATATGTATGTCAAGGTGTGGAAAATTCATCATGGCATCTAGACTAGTGCCCGGCATGCTGGGAAAAAATGAGACAAACCTGTCTGTCTTATAATTGGTGTGTAGATCTAGAGGACCTTTTCCGGCGACAAGCCCTATGTTTTGCTAAAAGCGCTTTTGCATTGTCAAAATGCTGAGAGCGCTTTGGCGGTTTTTGGTTCAACATGCTATAACCAAAAAAATTTAATGTCTAAAATAACTCCCAGGAACTTAGTTTGCTTGGATATCGGCTCATGTCACATCTTCCGCATAGGCGTGGGCATAGATCTCAAAGGCATTGCAGGATTTCCCGCGCTGATAAGCGTTTTGTGTCACCGAGAAAGGATGCTATCGAAGGTTAACTTTGCGCACGTGCAACTAGTCTACTAGTCTCTCCATGCTTTTCAGGAAGAAGGATGTTGGACTGCTTGGTCTAAAACGCCTGGCGAGTGTCTTCTTCTTCTTTTCCTTTTTTCCAGCGTCGTTATGGTCAGAAGTGTAGGACCATAACCTTCCCACTTAACTGCATTCCTACTGGTCCGCTTGTGGGGTCCGCCGGTTTGACCTCAGAAAGTAGCGGCAGGCTTCCCGGTTTGGGATTACTTCATCGCTGAGGCCAATCAAATGCTGGTGTTTTTTGCATTTGTTTGCACCAATTGTTTTTCGGCCTGCCTTTTTTGCGTGTTGAAATTGGAACGTTGATTGATAACGCCTTTTGGACGGGGTTCAAAAGATCTCTCCTTTGAACATGGCAATACCAACTGAGTCGGTCGCGCTCTATCTTTCTTGTGATGGTTTCTTTTACGTGGAGGCTTCCTCGGATCTTTGAATTCTGTCACGCTTTGTTACTCCCGCTGTCATGCGAAGCATCTTCATCTCAGCTGCCGTTAATTTGCTCTCATACTTTTTGTGCATTGTCCAGCATTGTGAACCGTATGTGAGCGCCGTACGAACAACTGAAGTGTAGAGCCTTCCTTTCGGCTTAGGGGGCATTTTTCGATCACAGAAGATCGCTTACGCGATGGTTGATGTCGTCATCACAAGTTGCTTCTTTATTAATCATAGATCCCAGATATTTAAACTTTTCACACTTGAGAAGCACTCTTCCATTCAAGTAAATGTCTGGAATAGGCTGATGAGGGTCAGAGAACGGGCAGCACAGATACTCTGTCTTCTTTGAACTAATACGATACCTGTGTCCCTCAAAAATGTCCACCCACACATCAAGTGCTCGTTGTAGTGACGCCTGATCATCACTTATAGTGGCTCCATCGTCAGCAAAGAATAGCTGGTGCACATTGGGGTCCGTCACTTTTCCTTCAAGCAAGCAATCAAGGACTGCTATAAAGAGCAGTGGGCTGAAGACGCTCCCTTGGTGTACACCGACTTTGATTGCGAACTCTTCGGTGACTCCTGCGGTGCATCTTACTCTTGTCGTTGCTCTCTTGTACATGTCCATGATCACTCGCACGTAGGTTTCTGGAACTCCTTTTTGTCTAAGCGCTATCCATAAAAGATCTCTTGGTTGCCGGTCAAAAGCCTTCTCGAAATCAACCAACAGCATATGCAAGTCCTTTGACGAATCACGATGCTTTTCCATCATGACCCTTATACTTTGGATTGCATCTGTCATTGATTTACCCGAGACAAACCCGCACTGGTCATCAGATAGTCGTATTATTTTCCGCAGTCGGCTATCTAATACCCGTTCAACGATCTTCATGGTGTGCGATATCAGCTTGACAGAACGGTAGTTATCACAATTTCGCGTATCACCCTTTCCTTTGTGCAAAGGAAGAAGATAGATTTCCCTCCATTGATTAGGCATAGTGTCGCCTCTCTTAAGTTTGGAGATAAGAACCATGAGCCATCTAGACCCGATGTCTCCCATCTTTTTCCAGAACTACCCCCGGAGGGTATCCCGTCCGGCCCAACAGCTTTTCTTTTCTTGGAGTTTTTAACCGCGTACCGAACTTCTTCGACTGTGATGTCGGATATTTCGGCATGATTCGGGGCGGCTCTTGGAAAGTACACTCGGGGAAACTGTTCGTTCAGAAGTTCCTCGCAATACTGTCGCCATCTGTGGAGAATTTTTTCGTCTTCCACAAGGAGTTGGCCTTCAGCATTGTTAATAAACTTTGGGAAACGAATCTCCTGAGCATTTCTTCTTCTCTGGGCGGCTATCTTTAAGATATTTGCTGGGTAGCCTGGTTCCTGTCAGACGCGGAAGACGATATTTCTTCCAACTCCTGATATAGGCCTTCCATGCTTCTCGGTTTGAATTCGGCGCACTTTTTCTTCGCGATACCTTTGCAATATCTACATATATACCTTTTCACGGTGAGCTTTTTCCTCTCTATTAGTAGAAGAGCACTTTGACCAAGCTTGGAAAGCCATTTTCTTTTCGTGTATCACTGCTTTGGCTTCGTCTGTCTACCACCAGGTTTCTTTTGCGTGTTGGCAGGGGCCTTTAGATGTTCCGAGCAGTGATTTGGATTTCTCCAGGCCAGATTGTTGTAGGGAATTGCACATGTCTTGTGCTCTGCACTCCTCATTACCGACCTCATCGATAATGGAAAAGAGGTAGTTTTTCATGCTGGTAATAAAAGCTTCGCCTTTTCTTTTATCCAGCTTATACCACTTGATTCTCTCAGACACCTTCGTTTGCTGCTTTGACTTCTTACTCGCCTCCATAAAAAATTCAGTCAGGAGGAGACGGTGTTGAGTGGCGATCGCGTCTCCCAGGATCACTTTGCAATCTTTAACTCGTGGCTTCATGAAACTGGATACCAAATGATAGTCTATTTGAGTTTCATTTCCGCCGCTGCTATAAGTGATCAGGTGCCGGCTTTGTTTGACGAACATGATATTTAGCACTATAAGACCGTACGACTTGCAAATGTTTGGGATATCTTCTGAAGAGTTCCTGGTGCCGTATCCCAGCCCTCCGTGATAGTCTTCATACTCTTCGCTTGTCTTCCCGACATGTCCGTTTAAATCTCCCCCAACAAACAAAAGCTCTTCCTTTGGGATGATTTTGACAAGGTTGTGGAAATCTAGCCAGAGTGCATCTTTTTCTTTTTATTCGCATCCTACTTGAGGGGCATATGCGCTTACGATGTTCCACACCTCACCATGCATCACCAATTTGAGAGCCATCAAACGGCCACTGGACTTTGAAATGGTTAAGACGTTGCCAAGTAACTCTGCCGCAAGGATGATGGCGATTCCGTTTTTTCCTTGTTCCAATCCATAGTAAAACATCTTGTAGGCTTTTGTTTTAACGTCCAAGAAACGTGCCCGATTACCGGTGTTTCGCCATTTCGTCTCTTGTACGCACAGGATGTCTACTCGCCTTCTAACCATCATTTCTTCAAGCGCATAGCTGCGACCACTCATGCTTCCAACGTTCCAACTCGCGACTCTTAAGTGTGGCTTACGCCGTTGCATTACTTTGCTATCCCCCGGAAATCCTATAGCTCTGACCCGAGCGTTGCTGCTCGTCCCAGGATCACGACCATTAGTAGTGCCTGGCGGGGTAGTGCTTTTCCTTTTAGCGTTCTTTTCCATAATGCTACGGTTTGACCGTTTTCTTTCTTCCCCTCCTTTTTTGACACGGGCATGCTCCAGATTTTTATTTTTTTTGTTTGATGTTACTCTTACAACACCGGTGATCTCCAGTCGTGTCAACCCACTGATTTGCATGCACACTTGTGGGGCAGTTTAATGGTGGTATATGTGTCCCTAGGCTCACCTTGGTGTTTTCTAAATTGCCTAGATGTGATTTTTGTTTACCTTTGTTTTAGTCGCCTTTTATGACAAGCGAGAGGTATCGCTGCAGGGATATTCTTAAACTGTTTCTGCACAGGCCAACGCCTGGCGAGTGTGTAATCTTCTTTCTCTATTTTGGGAATAAAAACCACTTTCAGCACGAGTTATACTTGTTTGCCGAGCGGAGTGTAAAAAAAAACAACTTAAGTTCCTTTTCTTTACGACCGCACATTATTGATCTTACTTGAAGACTGACTTATTACATTTTCGATAACTTAAAAGTAGCTTGTTACATTTTGTATATGTTTCGGTTTCAATGCCCCAGAAATAATTTGCAATACTCGATGAGAAATCTGACACTTCATTGCAAACGTTTGTTGAACTTTAATTGTAATATTGCATTTAGGTCAATTCTATGTTAGTCACAGAGTTTCATGTGTTGACCAATTGTTTTGTCATTAGGGTGAGTCACTACTAGGTTACTTATCGAGAGAATAAGAATGAAAATGGAAACGAAATTAGAGGAATGTATGAAACTCTATGCTGACCAATTGATTGGAATTTTGGGTGAATGCCCTTCTGTTAGGTGTTGCTGCTTAAGGGTTGACGTAACCCGCGCGCCAAGGAATAGGTATATAGGTAAGTGTCAGGCTAGCAGTGAAAATTCTTTTCAAAGTGGGAAGCAGATGTCTTATATCTTTTTGCAGCATAGCAGGGTATACCCCATCAGTGCCTGGCGATGCCAGAGCAAATTCAATGGCCTCAGTCGTTGCCACGCGTGACGCATATACCAGCTACGCCGAGTTGTTTTCATCGAAATGAACCTGAAGCAGTGATCCCACAGCTCACTTGGAATTCGATATATGTATCTGCGGTCTACCAACGTAGCACCTTGTAAGACTCTCTAGTTAGCGACGGCTTTCACATACCTGTTCGATAGATTTAGGTCAATCACCTCCTGTCGTCTCACCCTGACAAACATTGGTTGAGAGCCAACATTGCTGATGATAAGGTCAGTCGAACGAGAAACGCTCATCACGTATGCTACAGAATCGTTGCATCACGTATATCACCCAGACCACACAAGCGTTTATTCCACAACCCTGGTTCTTGAATGGATACAATATGATGATTTGCGCTATTACATTCAATTCTGCTGCTTAGAAGAGCGGTAGCAACCTTGCAATGCTTTAGATTAATCTGAGTAAAGATCAGACATTTAACCTGCAGAGCTCTCTCGCCAACGAACCTGTCCTTGGCGGCTGTCTTCTGCTTGCGAGCGGTCTTACCTTTTTCGGTTCGAGCTCCTGCTTCCTTCGGACGCTGCTCTGGAACAGCTTTGTCAGTTTGAGGATTGTTGGGATCCAGAAGAGCTCTGCCTTCTGCATTCAGAATCTGCCTATCACCATCACCACCTTTTTCGGCCATAGCGCCGGCAAAAGCAGGACCCTGAACACTTCCAGCTCCGTCAGTTTTTGAACCTATTGAGGACTTGATCCTCGCCAGTAAGAAGGGAAATATTAGGAGCACATGCCGAAAGTGCTGCCATACTTGTGCTCCTTACAATGGTCTTTCTGCTCTGTGCACCATCGAGAAGGGAGGCAGATGAGAGGGTCATGGCGAGTCATCGGAGATTTCGCCTCTTTCTCCTTCTTTTTTGGCACTTAAGAGTACAATAGACAGTACATCCCGCGTCACGCCATCGTCGGTGTCGCCTCTGTTCATTGTACCAACAGTCCAACAAGGTGGTCGGACAGTGAGCCGCAGGAGTCAGCGTCGCTCCGAACTGCCGGAGGAGAGTTTGTAATGAATGGCGGGGCCTATGAATCCTTGCCCCGACCGCGATCAAAGAGATCGCGAGTGGATGTCCGTTATTGGAGTTGCCACCTAGAGTACTCAAGTCCTTTGGTTATCCATTCATTCAAATTCTTCGGATCTAAGTTTAAGGTCATTTCCACGAAAACACTGAACCTATCTTACTCATATACCTACAATAAAAATGATTACTTTTTTTCAATTTAGAACAAGCTAACAGGCTGAGAAACCTCAGATACTCTACCGTTTTCTGCGCGAAGAATTCGGTTAAGTCAATCTCGTTATATTAGTAATTGTGTATGAAAAGTGATAGTCCATTTTTCCAGGTGGCAGGCCTTTACTATACCGTAGATGCACCAAGATTTCCGAGCCAAACAGAGGTTATATCAGTAGATCGAATTTCAGCACATCGCGCCACATAAGTGATCCTTTTTTAAACCCCGACGCAATAAGAGGGGTGTTATAAGTTTGACGTGTCTGTGTGCTTGTGTGTCTGTGTTGCTGTGTGTCTGTTTGTGGCATAATAGCTCCTGATTTTGATGATTTTTTGTTTGAAAGCTAACGTGATCGAGATGGTTCCTAGCTACATTTTATGAAGATCTGTTCAGGCGTTTTAAGGCAATCGGCTCTTTTTAGTGGCGCAAAATGAATCACCCATCAGAAGATATTATAACTTTTGCAAATAGCATCGTATCTCAATCATATTTGATAATAGTAAACAAGCCAGCTGCAGTATATAAACAAATAAGCAATGGAGCGCTATACTTCGCAAGAGCTTGGAATAATTGTGTTGATTTTTTTGACCAATAATCGGTCGGTGGAATTTCGTGAATTTCGACTTCGGCTTCCTATTCGTACCGCGCCAACTGCGCAAACATTCCGCTTAGCTACTCGACTTGAACAGATTGGAAGCATAGGATACCATGCAGGACGTGACCGCCATCGGACTGGTCGTTCGGCTGAGAATATCGCGGCTGTGGCTGCCGATGACGCTGAGAGCGAAGAAGCTTCAACCAGACGACGGGCAACGCAAATGAGCATAACCAGACGACGGGCAACGCAAATGGGCATAACCAGACGGACCCTACAGCGAATTTTAGTGAAAAACTTACACACATTCCCGTACAAAGTACAATTGCTGACCGTCAGTCGCGTGTGAATTACTGTCAAGCCATCGTTAATCAACAACGAAGAGGAAGATTTTGTGTCGAAAATCATCGTGAGATACGAGGCGCATTTACACTTAAGCGGTTATGTCAATAAGCAAAATCTTCATTCCTGGGGCATTGAAAATCCGCCTATGATAGACGAGGAGCCATTACATCCACTCAAAGCCACTGTGTCGTACGGCGTTCACGCGGGAGGAGTGATTGGGCGGTATTTTTTTGAGGACGCCATTGACAATACGATCATTGTTACTGGCGAACGCTCCAGGGCCATGATAAACGACTTCTGTCTGCCGGAATTGGATGAGCGAGGCTTGATGAACATTTGGTTTCAATAAGACGGTGCAACCACACACATAGCATGAGCCGAAACGGATATTGTGAAATAAGCATTCCTGGTCGCGTAATCTCCTGTTGGCGATTTCCCATGGTCAGCAAAATCGCCACATTTAACAATCCCAGACTCCTTTCTTTGGGGCTACTTGAAGCCGCGGACTTATTCCAACAAGCCTCGAACGTTCATATTCGCACCCCTTAAGGAAAATATTCGACAGAAATACGAACATTTATCACCGAAAATATTGCGGAAAATCATGGAAAATGCGATAAAACGGGTACAGAAGTGTATCAACACTGGCGGTGGCCACTGGACGGATATCATCTTTTCTACATAACAGAAAAAATTGTAATGGTCCAAGTAAAGATTTCCATCACTCAAAGTCAGTTTTTTATTTAGTAATAAAGTTATTCAAAAACAAAATTGGATGATAAATCTTCCGCCACCTTGTACATACAAGAATCCCTATGAGTTGTTGCATGATACTTAAGAAAAATGTAATTTAAGTAGTTACCTGTCGCAATTAGGCTCCGGGAGTAATTTAAAAAGAATAAAATAAACATAAAATAAAAATTCTAAGTAACTCCCGACACAAAAAAAAACTTTAAAAAGTAAAAAAATAAAATTTTTCTCTCGGCCTTTTGACTTCAGTAAAAGAACCTATTAATATTTATAATATAGGCGTCGCCGCGTCGGGGAACTACTAAGTAAATTAAAAAAAAAAAAACAGAATACAAATAAAAAGAATATTGATAATGATAAAGTATAGATTATACTAAGACCTACTCTATGTAAGAACATAAGTAAGTACGGAAACAACCATATCCAATATTTTAACGCAACGCACACGGCTGTCAAGCGAACGCCGTGGTACGAAGTGGTACAATATCGGAACACTGCAGGAACTTAGTAGACTTTGTAAGAAAAATTTAATTTTTTTATTTTTTAAAGTTTTTTTTTGTGTCGGGGGTTACTTAAAATTTTGAAGTTTATTTTATATTGTCCTTTTGCTCATTTGGTATCCAGACTGTTTTTTAAAGCGATTTTCCTTCACATCTGTAAAATGCTTTAATATTTTCGGAGTAGATGTGCATCCATCAGTTTTCGCCACTTGATTATGACACCTTAAAGTACACATCAGCGCCGTTACATAATTATTTATGACCTCTCATATTGCCATTACCTAAGAAAACGTGGCAATGGCAATAGCAACATTTTTAGTAGGTGGAAGACAATCATGGCTGGAGCTTCATGAATTTAGCATTTCGCCTTTTTCGAATTGGCAAAGGATAAATTTAAAGAAAAATAAGAAGAGTATCTAACATTAAAAATGGGAAAATAGACATGGATAGAATCACAATGAAACTTGATCAGAATGAAATGCCCAACTTTAATCGTGGATTGCCATGGTCATCGCGATTGCCTAGTATATTGCCTGTGAAGATACTGAGAGAGATGTTGAAGCAGTGAAAACAGTTTTTATGCAGTATCGTCGAATTACTATCAGACGAGTTGCTGATGTCATTGGCGTATTGGTTGGCTCATGCTATGATTTCTTTTCAGATATTGTATTTTGGGCTTAAATCGTTCCGACTTTTTTCTTTCCCCTAAACTGGAATGACCTATGGAGGTTTGCTAAGATTGAGGAGGTAAAAACCGCACCACAGAAAAAGTCCTTCGAGGATCGGAAAAAGCGCTAAATCAAGTGTATTACATCTAAGGGGATTACTTTGAAGTGGGCAAAACAAACATTGATGTATAAATAAATAAATATTATAGTATAAGTTAACACCATCGACCAAGGCCAGGGGCAAAGGTCGATGCACCGTTAAAACGGATTCGATGTTATCACTTTGACGAGGTTCTCACTGCTTCGCGTGTTCGTACCTGTTCGTGTTGATCCAGGTAGATTTGGATCATATTCAGTCCGATGCAATCTGATGAGTGCATTGCAACCAGCCTGGGAGATATACTTCGAGCGGATGCGCGTGCACCCAGAAAAAAGTCAACGTTGCGGATTCGGGCGAAGCGATGGTGTACCAGCGGAAATCAGTTTAGTTGTTAAGTCAGTTCTAAGTTGGACACAGTCGAACAAAGTACGTTTTTCCGATACACGCGTTTTACTCGCAAAGTAGTAAGTCGAACAGTTGGGGGTAAACCCTGTTTCCCAGTTCGCGATTTTTTTTTGGACTCCCTTCTTTTAACTTATAAATATTTATTTTTTTAATTCGTGTGCAGTCTTTCGATGCAGTGTACATATTGACAGTATTACCACAATTTATTACTCAATTATTAAATATATTAATAATGAAATAAATTACTCAATTATTTCCTACGAGCCCCCATCTTACTTGTATGGCCCCCTTTAAACCAAGTGATTTGATTTTCTTCTATTATCATATTCGTATAAATCGATTCAAAAAGAAATTAAATTATAGGGCTCACCAGTGTCTTTGCTTTATTTTCAAGCCTCCTTTTTTCGCTTTTTTTCGTAGTTTTCGATAATAAAAAGATGGTTTAATAAGATATTGTTCGTACTGAAATACGAAAATGATAGCCAAAATAGTTTATCTATTTATATAATTCTTAAATTAAAATTCTATAATTCATATATTTAATCCATTCGTACTAAAATATATTTGAAAGATAGAAACCTTTATTGCTAAAACCCCATGTACTACTAACATAATACTTGAGAAACAAGAATGTCAGTTGTTCTAAAAGTCAAAAAGCACATGGTTTTTTTGAGCCATTCTTCTCTCGTAGCCCGAAGAGGTTAGACTCGTATTTTGTAAAAGGAAATAAAGTATTTTAACTGAAGAAGAATCGAGTATTTTACTAACTCAATCAAAAACGCTTGATTGAGAACTTTCATTGGTGACCCCGACGTGATTCGCGTCTCTCTTTAATTAATACGATGACCGACAACGGAAAGGATGAAGAAGGTGGCTCCAGCTCTGCTCTATCCAAAGATGTGAAGAAATTGGAATCCCTCAAAACTCGTCGCCTTGTCTGCACCAAACAAATGGATCGCATCAATGATTTTTTGTCCAACATTTCATCGGAAACACTTGTCGCGGAATTTGAAGTAAGGCTTGATGTGTTGGAATCGGGATTCAAGGCATTCCAGCAGTTTCAAAGCAAAGTGGAAGAAATCGATCCCAAGGAAACTACGGCTAAAATCGATGTTTGAGCCAGTTATGAAGAGATGTACTACAAATCGCGATCAAAAATCCTGCATGAAATCCAAATTCGAAAGGGCACGTTGCTAACGGAAAATGTTGTACCTGTCCAAAGCAAATCACCCAATCAGTTAAAACTTCCGAAACTCAATATTCCTATTTTTTCAGGTGAAGTTACCCAGTGGCTATCCTTCCATGAAATCTTTAATTCACTAATCCACAATAATCCCACCTTGTTACAAGTCTCTCCAAGTTACAATTACATTACTTCATCTCATCTCTATCTGGTCAAGCTGCTCGCACCGTACAATCGCTAGAAATTACAGAGGACAATTACGAAGTGGCACTCAAGCTTCTCACCGAAAATTACGACTGATAGCCACAGAACATATTAAGAAAATTATGCTGTATCCACCTATACGAAAATCTTCATCGACAAATCTTCGTCAATTTTGTGATGAAATCAATGGTCATCTTCGTGCCCTAACAACTATCGGACGTCCTGTAAGTCAATGGAATGATTTACTTATTCAAATACTTCTGCCCAAACTCGACTTTGTAACTCTAAGTAAATGGAACGAAGAAGGACCAACCGAAAAAATGCCCAGTTACCAGGAACTGCTAAAATTTCTCATCAAACGTAGCCAAATTCTCAATGACGACAATCCACAGGCAAGTACATCATTTCATGTTAAAAACAAACAAACTTCTCACGTAAAAACCTTTTCAATTCAACGATCAAATATTAACAATAGTAACCGATCAATTTGTTTATTTTGTAAAAAACATAATCATTGCATCTACAAATGCTATCAATTTCTCAACTTGCCTTTATCTGAAAAACAAAGGTTTGTGAGCAATAATCACTTATGCTTCAATTGTCTCAAACGCGATCATGATACAAATAATTGCCAATCCTCCAAATGTCGCAAGTGCAACAATTCGCATCACACTTTACTCCACGTCGATACTGTTACACATAACTCTACGGATATTACACAACTCCCTTCTCATAAGATCGCATATCATGCTACAAACAATATGGCTTGCCCTGCCAATATTCAACAGGCAGAGATATTTCCGAATGGTTGCCAAAATTACCACCTACATGAGCACCCATTTTTAGATTACAGAGTCCGCCCGCGCATGCAATTCTTGCCACAGCCATAGTCTTTGTACTAAATAAGCAAAATACTCCAGTCCCTTGCCGAGTTTTGCTGGACTCTGCCTCCCATGTCAGTTTCTAACTGAGCGATTTGCAAATTTGATAGGGGCAAAGCGAGAAAACACAATGTCTTATATTTGCGGTATAGGAGAAAATGCATTAGTTTGCAAACATCGAGCTAACTCACTATCAAATCGCGATACAACAATTACGCTGAAAATATTGACGCATTCATTGTGACTAGGATATCGGGATTCCTTCCAGAATTTCTCATCAATACTCATGATTGACTAATACCTTCAAATATCAATCTTGCAGATCCATTATTTGGAACACCACGCCGTGTTGATCTTCTGATAGGAGCTGAACACTTTTTTAGTTTGTTATCTGTCGGTCAAATTAATCTTGGACCATATCTAACAATTCATCAAAATACGGTCTTCGGCTGGGTGGTGTCCGGAAGTATCGCCCAAAAAGAGTGCAATAATACAGCTCTATGTGCACATATAGCCCATGATTTCAACAAAAACAATGATATCGCCTTCATACTTAAGTCATTCTGGGAGATTGAAAACCATGAGTCGGTTCAACATCCGCTTACAAGGAGTGAACAATTATGTGAAGAACATTTCCTTAAGAATGTTAAGCGCCTTGCAAATGGTCGAATCGAGGTGAAACTGCCCTTCAAGCGAGACCCATCATTGCTAGGCAACTCATATGAAATAGCCTTTCGTAGGTTCAATGCATTGGAAAGAAAACTAAAAAACAACCGAGATCTTTCAGCGCAATATATAGCTTTTGTGAAAGAATATAAACAGCTGGCACACATGGAGGAAGTCCAAAATCACGACTTCGGCAAACCGCATTATTTTATTCCACATCATTGCATAACGAAACCGGGAAGCTCCACTACCAAATTGAGAGTAGTGTTTGATGCTAGTGCCAAGTGTCATAATGGTGTGAGCTTGAATGACATCCTATATGTAGGCCCAGTTGTACAACCAGATCTGTTTTCGTTACTCGTTAAGTTTAGATCGCACAATTATGTCTTCACCGCTGACGTAACGAAAATGTACCGCCAGATCACTCTCAATAAAAATGATCGTGCTTTTCATCAAATTTTATGGAGAGACAGTCCAGAAGATAAGATGCCATCAAAAACATAACTTGTAAAAAAAACCAAGTCTCGCAACTCAGTTCTTCTACTGTAAAAAGTTGTGAGATCTATGTAATACCAAGTCGGTTAATTTATTCAGCCCCTACTTAAGGGACCTTCTGTCTTAAGTTATTACGTAATTAGCTAACCTAACAACATCTTATAGTGACCATATTAATATTAAAAATCTTTTATGTTTTAAATAAATAGATTGACTTGGCAATCGCACTAGACAATCTAATTTAATATAATATGTATTATTTGTGAGATGCATGCGATGGACAAGTCAATCTATTTATTTAAAACATAAAAGATTTTTAATATTAATATGGTCACTATAAGATGTTGTTAGGTTAGCTAATTACGTAATAACTTAAGACAGAAGGTCCCTTAAGTAGGGGCTGAATAAATTAACCGACTTGGTATTACATAGATCTCACAACTTTTTACAGTAGAAGAACTGAGTTGCGAGACTTGGTTTTTTTTACAAGTTATGTTTTTGATGGCATCTCATTTCTTTTTGTAGATAGTCCTACTCTTCTTCCTTTCCGGTACCTTCTACTTTTTGAATACCAACAACAGATTTTCTTAAAGCCCACTCTGTGTCTTATGAGCTTTTCTTATTTTTGTAGGTTGTCTTCCTCTTTTTCTTTTCCGGTACTACTTCTTGAGCTTCAGCTGCAGTTTTTCTCAAAGCCCACTCCCTGTCTCTATGGGTTTTTCTCAAAGGCTTTGATGTTACAATTTTTATCAAGTCTGGACGGTAAATGCTTCTTAATCTATTGTATTCACAAATTGAGGATTCCTGCGCTTTAATATTTCCAAAGTCGACATTAATTAGATGTAAGCCGCCCAGACTTGTAAATCTCGAAAGTGCCACGTAAGCTTGACCGGATGTGAATACTGCAGAACCGATATCCATCAGCGCATTATTTAGACTTAGGCCCTGACTTTTGTGTATAGTTATAGCATAGGCTATACATATAGGAAACTGTTCGCGATGAACATAAGCTCTATTAATAATTTCAAATTTAGTTTTGACCGGACCAAGCTCGTAAACCTGTTCTTTATCAAATGTAATGTATATTTTCTTAATTATTTTTGTATTTTCCGGATCAACCTTTACTCTTTGCACTATACCGATAGAACCATTAACTAAACCAAGACTCACGTCAATATTTCGCCTTAACATGACTCTTGCTCCTATTTTTATAATTATGTTCTCTTCTAGGCCCGCAGTCATAGAAGCATCGTCTTCATAATTTTTTATGCATTCACGAGCTCTTTTTGTTATCCTCTTTTTGCAATCTATGCTATCTACAGCTGTAAGTTTTATTTCGGGATGTGGGAGAGATCTAAGCATTGCAGTATTTAATTGTTGACACATGTTTTTTGTAGGTAATAAGCAAACGGTATCATCAGGAAGTTTCGAGAGGTGTTCAATTATTTCAATCAATCTGTTTTCATTTGAATTGGTTTTTAGAGTTATTAATCTAGTCGAGAGTAAGTCGCGTTCTTTTTGTGTAGTCACACCTAATCTTATTCTATTTAGCATTTCAACAAAGTTAGAATCATTAAGCTGTCGCATGTTAATAGTAAGTTCATCGTATACGAACAGTTCAATCCACAGATTCGGCATACTGAGGGAACCTAACAACTTGTTACCTTCAGCAGTTGAGAGTTTTTCAAAAGGTGACTTTTCTCTTACCGGCGGAAGCTGTAAAAGATCCCCGAAAAGTACAAGATGTTTTTTTTCCAAACCACCAATTCTGATCATCGCTTGTGTCAAATATCTCAGACAAGCGTAAATGAATATATGTTAAAGTAACATTGGATATCATCGACACTTCGTCTATGATAAACAACACTACTTCTTTCAAATCTGATCTCAGAACTTGGAGCACTTCATCGGAAAGTGGCTTGTACCTCGGTGTTTGCTTGTGTTCCACAGGCAGCTGCAATAGTCTGTGTATAGTCAATCCATTCACATTGAATGCAGCTATGCCTGTTGGATCACTAACTGCCACTTTTTTGTTTAAATACATCTTAACCCAAACTTTCAGAGTTTTTATTAAAAAGCTCTTTCCAGTGCCACCAGTTCCACTCACAAAACAGCATAAAACGTCAGCGTTATTATCAGTTGTGTCCATTTTATTTGTGATCATATCGAAGATTCTTTTTTGATCGGCATTAAGTTTCGCGATCATACTTTGAAGATCAATCTGCTCTTCTTCTACCAGATTTGCGTTTGCAGCTTCCACAGCTTCAAATTCTAAAGGGTTTTCAAGACCATCGTCATCATCAACAATTTCCCTTTCTTCGTTTATCTCAGCAACTTTAGATTCTATCATTTCACATGCTTTTTGTATCTTATATCTTGACTCTATCATTGAATTACCATAATCGACTCCTTCTTTTAAATCTTCTTTCGCCAAATTAAAGGCCTCCGTGTAAGTATCACACCCCATTTTGAGTTCATCTAAGGAACGTCATGGCTTGAATAAAAGAAGTAAAGAGAAGAAATATTTCTCTGGTACTTGTTCTCCGTCGTAGAAATAGTGATTGATCAAATATGGGTTATCTCTTCTTTGCAGGAACTTTTTACCGTCATTTATCTCGTAGCACTCGACTTTAGAGGAGACTGGGCGTGTTTTAACAATATCGTAATTTTGAGCGAAACTGTACAAGTTAGTAGTCTCCAACTCTGACACCGAACATACAATTTGTTTTAAAATTGATTTAATTATAAGTTCATCAAATGGTTATTAAATATATGTACATAATAAAGATATTTATTTTATATTCCGTCAAATACATGAACCACATTGACCACTAAACCCAATTCCCCAACCGCCCATTGATTGGGTTGCATTGCATATTTTTAGGGGTTAATCGCCATCTAGATAAATTGAAAAAGGATACATACAGACACTATCCTATTAGTAATAATATTTGGTGTATCTAGAAAACTGGACCAAAATTGCAAAATATTTTAGTTTTTCCTTGATTTATACACTAAACACTAATTGTATTCTAAATTTCAAGCTTCTATGTCTGCTAGAAGTGGCCTAGAGTTTTGATGATCGGTGAGTGAGTGAGTGAGTGAGTGAGTGAGTGAGTGAGTGAGTGAGTGAGTGACAGAATTAGAAACTTTGACTAGTTATAATTCTTAAACTACTGGTTCAAATTTAATGAAATTTGAAATATACCGTGTCTATGGGATGCCTGCTTGGTTACTGAAAATTCAGGCTTCTAGTTTTATTCACAACGAAGTTATAGGGGGTCGAAAATGGCCCGAACTGCTTCGAGAAAAGGATGGTACGGCCGTGCCGCTTTTTTGCTCGACTTGGCGGGGGCACTGCCGTGCCCCCAGATAAAGATCTATCGTCTCTGCACTGTGACATATGGTACCCGCCTCAGCATCCTTTCTTGCTACCAGAGCACTTTTATATTTAGGAGAGAAAGAGATCGATTCATTTCTCATCGGAGCGGAGACGCTAAAATCGGATTTCTATGTCGATGACGTTCTCACCGGAGCCAATACATTAGAAGAGCTTAAATGCATCATAGATGAACTAACATGCATATTAAAAGGCGGCGGCCTTTTAATGGTGCTCCAATCATGATGCTATATTGCAAAACGTTCCATTGGAAGACAGGGAACCATTTTTTCAACTGAAATATAATGATGTTGTAAAGGCACTCGGTGTAGTTTGGGATCCAAAAGTCGATGCATTTTTATATAAGGTCGATAGCTCAGAACATGTGAAAATAACCAAACGAACCGTATTGAGAGATATTGCACGCTTGTATGATCCACTTGGTCTTATAAATCCTGTTATAGTCTTAGCGAAGATATTTCTTCAGAAGCTATGGAAAAACGATTTTGAATGGGATGAAGCTCTGCCCCAATCATATTTTCAAACGTGGTGGAATTTCCGAAAGGAGTTGTTGGATCTGGACAGGATATCGGTTGAAAGACAGGTTATGTAGGGTGATATACAAAGGGTCCAATTGCATGCGTTTTGTGACAGTTCCGAAAAGGCGTACGGAACTTCTATTTATTTGCGTTCCATTTTGTCAGATGGCAACATACAAGTATGACTCTTATGCGCTAAGTCTAAAGTAGCACCCGTGAAGAACATGTGTATTCCAAGGCTTGAGTTATGTGCTGCACACATGATAGTGCAATTAGTAAAAAGAATTCGGCATATCTTTGGAGAAAGATTTGAAGAAACTGGACGGATTCCAGTATAGTTATTGCATGGTTATCTTCAGAGTCGCATCATTGGCAAACATTCATTGCAAATCGAGTTGCTTCAATACAAAGCTTATCTTATATAGAACAATGGCATCAAGTGAGCACCAAAAATAACCCTGCAGATATTGTGTCCAGGGGGGCATCTCCTGCTGAATCGAACAAATCCAAATTATGGTTCCGTGTACCACCATTTTTATCTCTTTGCTGCAAGGATTGGCCCAATCCGAAATTTTTCGAGAACATCGATGAAAACTTGTTGGAGCGCAAGCCTATTAAACATATATTTTCCATACAAAGGGATGACGATCTTTTAAGCCACATGAAGTACAGAAACAATTATCAGAAAACCGTGCGAGTGATTGCTTACATTATAAGATTTTGCACAAATGCTTTATCGAAATATAAAGGAGAATCGAAAGCGACTGGATCACTGTCAGTAAAAGAAATAGACAAGGCAGATCAGTATGCGCGGGCTTAACTCCGCTACTGAAAATTTTTGATGGAGCGAGCAAATTTGTTGTTTTATCAATCATAACCAATACTTTCAAGTAAATACATATAGCTAAGTGTGATACATCAAATTAATTGTCTAGTTGCAAGGACGTTTAGATTTAAGATCATATTTTCGAGAAACGTGTTGTTCTGAAGCTTTGACCACATCTTTCGCATCTTTTGTCTTATAGGCTTTTCTGACGAAATTGAAAGCTCGTTGCATGCAATCTATGGATTCTTCTTGGGTACCTCTTAATAGTGTGATGATCCGATCAGCTTTCAATGCCTTTGCCAATTCCAGAGTGAAATTCCTCACGCCCCATTGCTCTCGAATACCCGGCGCATGGGGATCATATTGCGTCAACTTGTATTTGCCATTAATTTTATCCACCAATGCGACAATAGCGTGAAACGAAGGAATAATTAAGCGAGTTGCTCTAGCTCCGCATGGCACTTTTCTAAACTTTACTTCGTTATTTCTCACTATTTTTCAATCAAACAATTTCATTTGATAATTTATGGCTCATCTACAGACCTAGATCTATCGAATGACATGCTGCACACATGTGTGGTTATAGCCGATATCTACATTTAGTGCGTATAAGATTAGTCCGAAATCGTTTTCGGACCACTATATTCCCCGTACATGCACGCGCTAGGCCAAAAAGTGGGTGATTGCTCTCGCTCCGCTACGCTCCGCTCGATCATGAAGGCTCTCCATTCCATTATAAAAATGATTCAAAGATCTAATTACGCACGTGACATAGCAGCGTAGGCACAGAATAGACCAATTTCTCCGAGGTCGCATATTTACTCCTTGAGTCCCTTTCTTGACGAAAAAGGAATACTGAGGGTTGGTGCGCGCATACGCAATGCAAACATTGGATACGAACATAAACATCCAGCACTCATTCAGCACAAGTTATTCGGCTAGACGAACTAGACTTACGCGACAGAAATATTTCTTATCTGAACCGTTGGCAGAGAGTTCAATGGCTTATGTAGAATTTTGGCATCGGTGGAAAAATTAATACTTACACACTTTGCAGATGCGAAGCAAATGGCGAAAGGATGAACCCAGTCTTCAACTAAATGATATTGTCGTAATCAAGGATGACAATACTCCTCCGCTCAAATGGAAGCTTGGCAGAGTTATCGAAATACATCCTGGTTAAGATGAGATCTGCGAGTGGTTACATTGAAGACAGCAAGTGGGAACATGAGAAGAGCTGTTGCTAATCTTTGCCGGCTGCCAGTGGTTGAAGCACCTTTAGTTCTTCAAGAGGGGGAGAATGTTCGTACTGAAATACGAAAATGATAGCCAAAATAGTTCATCTATTTATAAAATTCCTAAATTAAAATTCTATAATTCATATATGTATTTAATATATTCGTACTAAAATATATTTGTTATTAAAGATAGAAACCTTTATTGCTAAAAGCTCATGTACTACTAACATAATACTTGAGAAGCAAGAATGTCAGTCTAAAAGTCAAAAAGCACATGGTTTTTTTGAGCCATTCTTCTCTCGTAGCCCGAAGAGGTTAGACTCTTATTTTGTAAAAGGAAATATAGTATTTTAACTGAAGAAGAATCGAGTATTTTACTATCTCAATCAAAAACGCTTGATTGAGAACTTTCAGATATCAAAACAAAAAAGAAGAAAATAAAATGGTTCAAGGTTCAATCATTTGTAGGTAATTTGTGGCTACGATTTAGCATCTACCGGAATTTCATAGAAAAGTTTATCCTCTTTGCAAGTGTCATACATTTTGCACAAAATTATTAGTGCGTCGAAAAAAATAATTATTGCCAAGTGGTTAGTAAGCCATTTGCCTCGTCTGAGAGTTACAAGCCAAAAAACAAAAACTACAAGCGACCATGCACCAGAAAACACTCACCCAACAATGTTCTTAAAGTGCAAATCAGAGTCCTGAAAAAGACATTTGCATCCGAGAATCTCGGGCGGAACAGCACATTGGTTAATTAATGTTTAGCTTTAATCTTGCCACGTGGAGTGAGTAGCGCGAACGAAAGGAGGTGTCGAATGGATTCAAGCGAAAGTCCATTTAGCAGTTTTCTGTACCTATTTATATTATTTCTGTATACACCGGGATATAGCGGTAGGAGAAAGGATAACCCGGAATGTGCGAAGCAGGCGGTTGCCGGGTGATGGTACGTTTCACTGATTTTTGTTTAAATGTTACAAATGCGCTTCCTTTTAAACGCAACCCACTTAAGAGCTATTTTGCGCCTGGCAAACGGGAAGGCTAAGAAAAAAAAATACGAAAAAGAGAAGAAAAGTTTTCCTAATTGAGAGAATGAAGAAATCCTTGTGGATTTGATTCAAGTGGAATCCGCGGTGGTGGCACCTTTCTTCCTGTTATGTTATCGATTGATGCATTTAGCTAATGTTTAGCTGGAGCCATGGAGTTTTATTTATGTTGGTTTCCCTACTTAAATGTTAAAACCATAATTTTTAGTGTTCGAAACACTTCCTAGTTGCAAATATATGTTATCCTTAGCGAGGTACATATAGATATTGAGATATATGAAGATATAGTAAGGGTGCAAAAGAAAATCGCCTTAAAGCAGAGTTGGTAAAGATGGGAATATATTCACATACTCTTTCTCGTATCTCTTATCACCTCGAAAATTGATTTTTGTAATATTTTGCAATTAACGACTAAGTGGCCTCCTTAACGAGTCCTCTTAAAGTGACGTTTTTTCTTCGCCCTGTTACCAACCTAGGTCAACATGATCTAAACTCCTCTAAGAGAGACGTATTTTTATAACAGTATAGAGTTTCCTTATGCGTGGAGTACACATGGGCACAGATCGTTTGCGGCTTATTCGCATAAACCTGCGATTAAAAGACACTACACATGAAAAACTCTAACAGAACCATATGCCGCTCACAGTCATATCATCCAATTTGGCCGAAAGAGATTTAATTGATGGTAATGGCAATGACATCGTCGTTTTCGAAAAAGCGATGGTACCGCCGCGCCGGTCTGAAATCCTTTGCTACTTCGTAGACCTTATTTAGATTCGCGCCGTTTCAAATTCGTAAAATTTCGGTGTCCAACTGATAAAGAAATAAATTACCGAAGACACGAAGTTGTTCAATGTCGTATTCCTTTAGGTACAGTGCCAATTGGATTTTGTTCTTAGGCCCAAGTTCCACACGCAATGACGATGTCTACGAAAGACCGAGTCCTTGTGCGCGGCACGAAATTGATTGCATCGGCTTTTCCTCCACACTCCCACGGACAAGGGCGATATTTCCTCCAGATTTTACATTTCCTTGACGTTGAATGGTCGAGAAGGACGTCGGCAAAACGGAACACCCATGTTGATAAAACCTCAACAATGTCCGGGTTGTATCAATTCCGGCTTGAAAGACTTCATAATAAACTTTAATTTTAATTTTACTTCACCTGAAGTAGTTATTTTTTTCTATTTACTACCTTCGAACTTAGCGGGGCTTACACTGGATGAATTTCAAATAAACAGCCTCCTCTCTAGCGTTGCTAAAACATTCTTGTAAAACACCAACTTGTGCGAGAATTTCCACGTCCACGCCTTCAAGCTGAACTTGACTATTAAATCCCACTTGATTACATTTTTGTCCTCGAAGATCAACTATCCCAAGTCGCCCTCATTATCCGCTGCTTAACAACAAAATAATTGTGCTTGACGATATTCTTGGTCCTCCTCTTTAACCCAACCTCTGCATTTTTTTTTTATTCCGCAGTTATGTATTTACCTGCCAGGTGGTTTTTTTCCCAGGTTTTTCTTTCAGAAGTTCCTTCGTTTTTTCATTGCTGTATTAATTTTATATTGTTTCTCCGTCACCGGCAGTACAAGGGCATGGTGCATGGTTAGAAGGATTCTCTAGCGGCATCCCTGCATAAAACATTTACCTCCATTTCCGTTTACCGCTGCTTAAATATTCTTACGAAGTGCTCGCCTTTGTTCCTCCCGCAATTTTTTTTTGCATTTTAATTTTTTTTTATTTTCATTGTACCTCCTTTCTCAACAAGGATTAGTGTAGTCTTTGATTCTTGTCGCGTGAATTGTGAAGCGAAAAAACAACAAAGGACATACCTACTAACTATAAAAAAAAGGAAATTTTTAAAAGGACTCAACGAAGGAGGAAAAATGAAAAGAACGATAAAACAACGAAACGTAAATTAAAAACGAAAATGAGACAAAGTTTTCTCATTAGAATTTTATTGCTTCTTAAGAGTGATCCTGATTTGGAAAGACTACCCAAGAATTACCGAAGAAGGAAAAATCAATTTTGAACCTTTCTCGCAGTGGATTTCAGTCGGAGACCTAGTGACATTGCTTTTCCCGTTTGCCATCTATCTCCGCCATCCGCCTCAAAGGGGGAATTTTCCATTTTAGAAAACAACAACAAAAACAAAAATAATATTGTCAAAAACACAGGAGGAGAAAGTTCTTAAGTAAAACTTTGGAATGCGTTTAATGGAATTAACCCGGTATTGCCTTAAATTTTCGCATCTTTTATCCAACAACTTGCTCAATGTCCTTTTTGCCTCAATAACTGCAGCCCACTGTGATTAATTCATTCTTTGATCTGTATTTGATTTGTGTCGGGATTTATTGGTCTCAATTGTGTCTGGGGTTAAGTATGATTGAACATCACTAGGGGGGCCTTGGGTCTGTAGTCTCTTTTTTGAGTGAAGTTTTTTTCCGACTTTTGTCTTTTGAAGCAGAAATTATTGCTAGGTTATAAGATAGATAATTGGTGGGTAGATTCGAAGACTTTTTTTATTATTTGTGATATTGAGCGGAACGAACATCAAAAATTATTGAAACGTTTTCTTTGAGATTCGTTTCGGATGACTCCCGGGCCAACTAGTGAAATTAGGAGAGCAATAGACTAAAACTGTGTTTTCCTTTCCTTAGAAATGGTATTATTTTGCACCGAACCAGGAAAGAAAGAGCTTTGGGTCAGGAGGCTATTTTTTCAGGAATAGCTTGATTTCAAAAATACTCAGATGTCTTGTCGCTTGTGATGTTTTAGCTCCACTTGAATTTGCAATTAGCATACACACCACAAGCGATAGAAAAAATTCTAATATTTTGAGTACCGAAAGGTAAAGGGTTTTTTGTTTAGAGCTATGCAAATTCAATATGATATAAAATAGTAAAGCTAATGTTAATGTCTATGATATTAGCCTTATTTAATATATAATTTTATGTCCCTAGTGCTGATATATAATTTTTATATATGCATATGAAGCGAATCGTGAATCCAATTTCCGACAACTTTATCGAGCAACTGGGGCCGTATATCAGCAATAACACGTCGAATGCTGACTTCCAAATCATGCGATTTCTCTGGATTTTTGGCATAGATTATTGACTTCACATACCTACCTGACTTCAAAGATGTGAGATCACAGGATCGCAGAGGCCAGTTCACGGGTCCCTTACGCGAAGTTATGCATTCAGTAAATGTTTCCCGCAATAAATTTATGGTGTCGCCCGCCGTGTGGCATGTTGTGCCATCCTGTTGAAATCAAAGCTGTCACTATCAATATTATTCAACTGAGGAACGAAGAAGTCAAAAATCATGTTTCCATAGCACTCTCCATTAACGGTAACATTCTGTCCGGCATCGTCCTTAAAGAAATATGGGCCGATGATTCCACCAGTCCATAAAGCAAACCAAACAGTGAGTTTTAACGGTCGTAAGGGTGTCTCGACAAAGGCTTCGAGGCTTTCTCCACTTCAAATTCAATTTTGCTAACTAACTTTTTCTGTTAGAGACTACAGGACGGTGGTATGTTTGTCGCCCTTTCTCTGACCCTGACGCTAAACTCAAATGCTTTCAAGAAGTGGTAACAGACTTATTTAATCAATATGTGCCAGTTAAAACAGTTTCGGTTCGTAATAATATCTGCCCTTGGTTTGCTACTAAAGTCATGAATGTTATTAAAGCCCGTAATAAATTTTGTAGTAAATGGAAACATAGACTATCTTTTTCTAACTGGGCGGAAATCGCTTTTTCTATAAAGCGATGCGTAATCATTGTACTCTTATTATAAGAAACTCCAAAAGAAAATATATCGCTTCAAAACTAAGCACGCCTCTTCCTTCTAAGAAGCTGTGGAGTAACGTAAGGCACATTGGGGTATCCAATGCCAAGAATAATTCCAAGTGTGAGATTGATCCTGACACCCTTAATGACAGCTTCCTCGAAAATACAGTGGACACAAACTTTGATTTCTCTAGAAATACTCCTTTGTCTCCTATACAAGGGATTGGTTTTGAGATTCAATCTGTAAAGAAAGCGGATGTTATAAATTGTGTAAAAAAAAAACTGGCAAATATTATATCCAACGCTGTTGGTGAGGATGGGGTCCCTCTGCGTTTTATAAAAATGATTCTGATACTTATGCAATCGCATTTGACCCACATAATTAACCATTATGTAACCATGTCTTATTTTCCTTAACAAAGGAAAATAGCCAAAATTATACAGACCTAAAAACCTATCCCTGTCTCGCCGGAGGATTTTAGACCTATAAGCGTTCCACCGTGTCTGTCGAATGTTTTTAAGGAACTAATTGCTAAACAGGTTCTTCCATATCTCAATGATAACTGTTTATTGTATAGAGAACAATCTGGTTTAAGAACCTACCACAGCTACGATTAAAATATTGGAAGTTATCAGGGAGATATATGATGATGAACATATCACGCATTTCTGCTTGCCTGAAATCTCGAAGGCTTTCGATAAAATGAACCACAAAATTCTTTGTTGGAAACTTAGGCAGAAATTTGGTTTTTCTGAATTAGCTGTTAAGCTTTTCCAAGGCTTTCTTTCAGATAGGTTTCAAAAAGTGGTTGCTCAAAATACCTCCTCCGCCCTTTTTCCGGTGAAACAGGGTGTTCCTCAGTGATAAATTTTGGTCCAATTATATTTTCAATGTTTATTAACGACTTGCCCTCTATCTGTAAACATACAAAAGTTCATCTCTATTCAGATTACGCCCAAGTTTACTGTAAAACTGTAAAAAAATTGATGAACTTGTAGCCAATCTAAACAAGGACCTCTCTCTCACATGGTCCATTTCAAACGAGTTAATGCTAAACAAAAAAAAAGTCACAGGTTGTACCGATTCTAAGAAATTCTTTAAGGGTTAAAAGTCGAACTTCTTGATCCGCTGTCGTATCCAACTTATACTAACAAGCATCGTACGTTCCAAGAGTTTATCCTCAATTTTGGTGTATTTTCTTTCATAGATGCTCTCCCTTGGATAGTTCCCTTCCGGAGATCAGACCAGGGAACTAGTTTATCTCCGGGCTATTTTACCCAAGAAAGACCGATTTTTGATAGTGTTTTGAATGTGTAGTTGTAATAGTTTGTTGTTGTAGGGATGTAAGTGTTCATAGTGCAGAGTCATTAACTCCAGAGATTCATTAGGTACAATATTTAGGACATCCGAGCGATTATATTATATTTTAGCTCCTATCTTCCACAGGGCACACAACTTTTTTACTCTTCGTTCCTCACTTTTGCTGGGCCCATTTTAAATGCTATGGATCATTTTTATTTTACTATTTTATTTGTATTTTTGTCGTTGCTAAATTCGAGCAAATACAAATAAACGCACTTTACTTCAAAAAGGATACCTGTCGGAAACATGACATGATATCATACATGTTTCACAATTGATGCGCTAGAGTGTCAAGAGTTAGGCCGCCCCCTGTAAATGCCGCATAATGCTCTGTGTATTCGAATCCTCGTTTTAATATAATTTTTGAAAATCCACAATACAACCATCAAGCTTACATTTCTGATATCTTTCGATGACTAGTACAATTGTTCATAAATTGAAATATTTCTTTTAGAGAAGTCGACAAAACTTTTAACTCGGTCTTCCTTCATTCTATTTTCTCTCATAATCAATGAATAAAAGATTAAAAAAGAGCAAAGTAATAACGGAAAAAGTTTCTTCGTTACAGTCTGAGTTCCGTCGTGGGCCACATTGGATTTTCAATTAAAGAACACAAGATTCTTGGCTCCCAGAACAGCAACTCTTTCACTGATTCCAAGAACGAATTGTTTCTTCGATATGACAAAGCAGATGAAATTGTCAGCATAGATATGGATGTTGTTTTATTTTTTGTATTTTATTTTGTTTTTCAGAATTTCAGAAATGTTCGAGATTGGGATGTGGGCGAGCCCACATTGTACGAGTGGTTAGCGGTTACTTCAAACTGAACCAGTAAACTGAAAGAGGCAAGACTTAGAGGATATTAGGAAGAATGAAGTATCTGAGTAACAGGAAAAAAGGAGCAAAATTGAATGGTATTGACCACTTTATTGTTTCGGTCTGTTTGGTGGAAAGTTGTTGGGAAAGTCCGAAAGTGAACCATAACAAGACCACTAAGAAAATGTGGAAGCGTCTGAGTGCAGTTGTTGATATTTGAGCATCTGTTTTGATTTGCTTACACATGCATGATATTCTCGTAAGAAAGGTGTAAATGGAAAAGCTTTTTTCACTTTAGCGAGGATTGCTTCTAAAGAAGAGTATTTTTGTAAATGGATAACGAGTTTGGATGATGTGGACATAATATTCTGAGATGAGGAAATGCAGGGGTTTTGTTCTGTACAAATGCTAAGCAATAAGATAAAAGCACATTTTGTGATTCTTTCATAACAAAAGGGACGAGCCCTAATGGTATTAACTCGGGATTCACCAAATGAAACTATATACTACTAATAAAGAGGTAGGAAAAGGTCAGCTTCAGCATCAGATTTGAAACGAATAGTTTACTTTCCGGGTAACATCTTTCAAACAGAAGGTCTTAAGATAACTGGCAATTTATTGTAAAACAGCAGGTTTAATGTCAAGTAAATTAGCTAGTTCAAGGTCAAGCTAAGATAAGAGAAAAAGAACTATAAGAAAATAAAGACCAGTAACTAAGAATTGTTATCTGGGATTTACATGCGAGGGGTGATCCAAAATAATGATAAGATATAAACATAGTGATTATAATTAACAGAATGACTTATTTTTATTCATAGTCTTCTAAAAAGTCCATTTTTCTACTAAACCCAGGATTCCTCAGAAAAACATGTTTTGACCTTTACAGCAGCGTCTTCAAATTTCTTGCCACATCCATTCTTTGAGCCGAGGAAGGAAGTCATTGGAAGCTAATAGGGCGGGTGCTCGAGCAGTTTGAACACCTTTTCTTGAATGGCAGTCATCGCAACTACGGCTTTGTGAACCGGTGCAGTGTTTTGGTAAAACAGCGACCCAGGTCGAAGTTGCCACGTATTTTTTCCTTAATGACCTCCTGCAGTCTTCTATGAAACGTAACAAAAAAACAAAAAAGTATTTTGAAGTTTGTTAAGATATTTAAGCTAATGTTAAGCATTTTTGGCTAGTCTTTGATACTTCTAAGGAAAAACTTACGATATTATTACTGGTCATGTAGAATTCAGAAGTTCTGAGTCCAGTTGACAATTGTTTGCCAAGTCTCCCTGTCATAAGTAAGTATTTTTAAGTATTTTTTCCATTCTGTTCTGTGCCATATTTTTTCGGTCCAACCCTATAATACCCTTCCATCTAGCGCGCGGATTTTCGGGTTTCCACTCATTATTCTTTTACTGCTCGTCCACTGTGCATTCGTTCTACGTATTCCGACAATACTTAGGGATGAAATCCGTCGAGTCCTTGATGGCGTGAATTTTTCCCGTTCGTCCTGTTCTCTACCATAGATTCTTTTTAAGATCTTGTTTTCAAAGACACAATTCCCTCCTTCTTAGTCGGATACCAAGTTTCTCATCAGTAAAATGTCACTACAGTTTTTTTTTTTTGTCACACAACCTGGACGGGGTGCAGGTGGTTTGTGTCGAAGATGTTCGTTCACTACTCTTCGGGGGTGGTTGTCCTAGATATAATTTGAGAGATTCGACTGAATTTGCGTTGGTTGTAGTTCACAGTAACTATTTTGTTTCCATGTCATTAAGGTGTCATATTGGAAATGTACACACAGAATATGAATTTTGGAGTGATCTTATGCTGCGGGTGTTATGCCTTCGTCAGCAGTTTTTGATCATCTCTCATTCACAACTGATGCTGTTGCTCAGTTTTTATAGGATTGTTCTTGACTATGGACGGACTTGAAATACAGACATTTGGCTCAACAGTCGGTGATGATTACCATTGCAACACGACCACCACCACTCGTAGATAAGGCGGTAAGTTCCCGGCGCTCCACTCGGCAAACATTTTTTGTGAGTACGTACGTGCCATTAGTTTGTATGACAACTTTCAACTTGTTTTCTCATGTTTCTTTTGAATGGATTAACATCTAAGGAAATTCATCCGAAATTGAAAAAAGTTTGCGGAGATCCTGCTCCTTCGATGTTAATTGTTAAAAAGGAAAGCCAAAAACCGCAACCACACCGACAACCATCGAAAAAGTCCATGAAATATGTAAGTGTAAATATGTAAACGATTTTCGCAGTAATCATTGGACCGATTCAATAGGGATCTGACAGATTTCGTCACATGGATGGTACATGGGTTCGCCACTATACGCCAGAAAAGAAATTCCAGTTCAAGCAATGAGCCATTGATATATCGAATTCCAATTGAAGTGTGGGATCTTTCCCATGCAGCAGAATCTGAGGAAGACGAACTGAGGACGGTTTAAAGATGAGCTTCAGAAATTCACTCAAGCCCTACCTAAACTCAGAACAAAGTAATTGTTGGAGGATGTCGTAGCCTGAGTAGCGCGATCACTAACTGTTTTGAACTCGCATATCCAGTCAAAAAATCTTCCTGTAGGAAATTGGTTACGTAGTGGAACGCTGAGCTCTTATGTCTTCGCAGGGAAGCCAGAAGTCTCCTGAATAGATCGCTTAAATCGAACTCAGAAGATGACTGAAATAAATATCGATCGAAGCAAAAGGACTATAAGAAGCTTATTCGTAGATCGAAGAATGATTCCTATAAGTCTTTCTGCGAAGAAATCAGCGCGACCAGCAAGTTGGTTAACGTTCTCAAGTGAAGAAAGTCGACAAAGCTCGACGTTCTCAGAAAATCTGATGGTACCTGAAACTCTTAGTTTATTATTTCAGACCCATTTCCCGGGAAATCAGACGGCCATCGGCTCGTTGAACACTCCTTCCAATAGTAACTGCGACTGAAACTATGAAAGCAACTCGGCGTAGCTGGTATACTGCGTCACGCGTTGCAATGACTGAGGCCATTGAATTTGCTGCGGTATCTTTCGATGGCTTCAAGTCGCCAGACATTTATGGGATAAACCCTGTCATGCTGTAAAAAGCCAAAAGATAGGTGCTTCCTACTTTAAAGAATTTTCACTGTTAGCTTGACACTAGCCTACATACCTATTCCTTGGCACGAGGTGAAAGGAGTTTATATTCCCAAAATAGGAAGAGAGGATTACTCACTCGCCAAGAATTTTAGGACAATCAGTCTAACATTCTTCTTGCTGAAAATGCATAGCATCCTTTCTCGGAGACACAATATGCTTATCAGCGCGGGAAATCCTACGAGACTGCGCTTCAAAACCTATTTGGGAGAATTACGAATACGCAGTCGAAAGGAAAGAGTACGTACTGCGTATTTTCGTCGACATAAAGAGAGCATTTGATAGCGTTACTTTCGACAGCATGTGTAACGCTGTTAGACGGCATGACGTAGATGAAGGTCTGGTTTTGTGGATGTGGCACAGGACATTGGTCGCTGATGCAGGCCGCGAACAATGTGTAAGTCTGGCGTAAGCAGGGACTGCCCGCAAAGTGGCGTCTTGTTTCCGCTGGTGACTGGTGCACGAGTAATAGGTTGTCGGTTAATCCTCTTAAGACTGATGTCGTTCTCTTCACAAGTAAAATCCCGATATACAAGGAAGCTAAGTACCTGGGAGTCATCTTAGATAGCAAGTTTATTTAGTCAAAGCATGTTGAGTGAAAAACCACCAAAGCGCTGTCAGCTTTTTGACAATGCAAAGGTGCTTTTTGGCAAAACATGGAGCTTATAGTCACAGTCAAAGGTAATTCACCCCCCAGAAGCATAAACGTAATTTGAGTTTAATGCACTTGCGGCTGAGCGAATGCGAATATTGATAAACAACGGAATGCGAAGTGGACGTCTGCCTGACATCCGGCATCGTTTCGAAATGCATTCACCCAATCGCCAGTGCAAACCTTGCACTTTGTAAGGAGTGCATTCGCCCTATCGCCTGTGCAAGCCTTGCGCTTTTTGTCTGCTCCGCGAAGGCATAAGATAAAGAAATTTATTTTTGAATAGTCAGTCTTAAGGAGGATTCAATAAAGTTCGATCGTCGTTAAAGAAATTTAAACTCGGTTACTTTTTTTATGTTCTCTTTTTTGTTTTTTTTTTGTTTTTGAACAGCCGAAAGTTCGTCTCGAAACTGCTTACCTCCTGGATCTAAACGGCAATGATAATATCGATTATCTCATATGCATTAGTTGTCTGGTGGAACAGGCTAACACGCAAACACGTTGTGACCTCTTTCCCCAAACTCTAAACAGCGGTTTCCCCAGCACACCGGGTGCTGCTCTAGATGCTCTGATGAATCTTCCACCCCTTGACATATTTATCAGAGTGTGCGCACTGAAAGCCATGTCTCGCCTCAATAGTAATTGTTTTTGGTACAACTCGCATTGGAGCGACAATGTACTTGCGCGAAAAATATACGATCCCTGTCTCATGGATATACCCATCGACGCAATTACACTTGATAGCCTATTGCGCTATAATTTCACAGTCAAATTCCCATGGGGTTAAGACTGGCTCTGGCCAGATACTGAACCTGTAATGGATTGTCTTCGCATTTGTACAGATGGCTACAGGTCTGGGCGGGAGTCCGGCGCCGAACGCGAAAATGCCCAACTCCACTTTTCGTTGGAAAAATATGCGTCTTTCTTTCAATCCGAGCTATACGCAATCCTAATGGCCATGCATTATGTTCTGAAGCACAAGTTGAAGGGAAAATGCATATGCGTTTGCAGTGACAGCCAAGCTGTACTCAAAGCTGTGTTCAACCCTCAATCCAGCTCCAAATTAGTACATGAACTCAAGACGTTTTTGAGCAAAGTCGGAAGACTAAATTTACTAAGGATCCTAGGTCACTCTGGGATCCCAGGAAATGAGAGGAGAGTTTCTCAAGACCTGAAACCACCTTAGGTCTACCTGCTTTCACGGTCAGATCCCTCATCAACGATTGTGTCTTTAATGCACACAGAATATCCAGGATGCAGGATGACTCGTAGGAAGCTCGTACGCCCTGATGTCAGCAAGAAATCCGTAACATTCTTCTTATCCTTAAGAAGAAATGATATCAGAAAGTTTGCGGGTGTCATTACGGGCCATTACACTTTAGCTAAGCATCTGTACGTGCTTGGTATCAGTCGGATGCCTACCTGTGTTGCAAGTTGGAAGGAGGATGATTTTCTCTGCGACTGTCTCGCCTTCGATTGGGTTGAACAAGAAAAAAAACATCCTTCATTAGGATAACATACTAACTTGTCCTAGGCTTGCCTGGCAATCACCCCTATTCTCCTGATTTGGCATCTTCATCTTATCGCAAACAAATGTGTTTCTGAGGAACGATTCGAATCACATAAAAAAGTTGAGAGGGCCGTAGATGAATATTTTAATAGCCCTCTAGATCTCACTTCCGAGAAGGAATTCTGCTCTTGGAGAAACGCTAAACCAAGTGTATTTAAGTCAAGGGAGATTATTTACAAAAATAAAATATTTTTTTAACTTTCTCTGTCAAGCCGAGAACTTTTCACCTTACCATCGTAAGTAGTGGTCCGTTTCATGGAATTATCATTTTTTTTATAAAAGCTATCATATAGTGAAAATTTGGTCGCTCGTTGAACCATTACTCCTGAGACCACACTAGTAGTCTCTTTGAGCATCTTCTTTTTATTTCAGTTAATGTCATTCAACTTAAGCCGGGCTTACTATAAGACGCCTCTACGTCCAGAGATCCAAATTAAACAATTATCTTTACTAAAAAAAAATACAACGCAAAGTAATACAACCCATTGAGCCACGGCTATTCCAAATACTAAGGTTTGGTACCATAGCAAGGACAAAAAATATTTCTGATGGCGAACACAAAAAAAAATACATTTGCATCCACTGATGAACGGTAGAGAAAAATGACACCCAACCCTTTTAGCAATGAACATACATTTCCATTTACATACCATACTTACCTTTTGTTCGTGAACAGCCATACAACAGGCAATATTATGATGATGAGTCTACGAATACATCTAGATTGCCTAGAACTTTTCCGAATCATTTATTCATGAATCCATTTAATTTTCATTTTACGGTTACGCCATTGGTTAATGCGTCTGTAAAATAAATATCGCCTAAGGTTTCTTTTGTTAGGCATTCAAAAACATCAAAGGCTGTAAGTCTAGCCAAGGTTTTTTGTGCGTTTTTTTTCTTCTTTTAAATAGCTTAAGGGAGTCCAAGTATACACTCAACTTCCATCTACTCCATTACTCACTACACGTTGGCTTTGCCATCTTCTTTGTTTATGTATAATACATAAATGGCTTTCATATTTTTTATCTGTTGAACGATGGTAACTTTATTTCATTCTACTTCTGCACTAACCTTTCACAATCCCAATTGATAACTTTCATCGATTTTCCAGCGTCCTAGCACGATTTGTAATCCACATCCATAAGCTCGGTTGATTGACTTCTTATTCACATTCCTCTTATTCACACTCGCTTTCCCAGCATGTGCTCGTTAGAATAATTTCGAAAAAAAAATCGGCTCTGTGTCTAACTTATTTCTACCATCCACAATCCCATATTAAGACATTTATACGTAGGAAAACTTGTTCGACTAGCTGAACAAACGGATGTATGATTCAGAATTGAGTTCAATGTGCTCCTCCTAATCCTTCCTGACGACCAAAGAATCGTGGAGCAAAAGCAGTTAACAAGATAAAAGGATATGTTAAGAACGAACCCAAGGGAAGAAAAAAAGACTCACTTAAATGAAAATCTCAATCACTCGTAATTGAAAAGTGCAAAAGAGAACAAGGAAAAAAGAAGCCTTGAAGAGGGTGCATTTATTTTAGTGCGCCTTTGCATGAGGGGCTTGATACGGAATACTACATATTTGGGTGATTGCACTACAAACAGGATGTTGGGACATTGTGGGGCGCATAATTAATCAAAGAGATCAAAGTGTTTATTATTGAATCGTTTGAAGTCGGTGCGTGCGTTATAAATTTGATGACCGAAAGAAAGTAATCAGCTCTATTGCTTTTATGAAGAAAATCATATGGATGTGACGTGGGTTCCCGGGATGAATTAACATACATATCTTTGTACTCGTATGTATAATAATGGAATTTTTGGGTTTTGTAATTTATCTTTCTGCTTTCGGAATTCTTTCATCTTAAATAGACACAAGCCAAACCAGTGCTTGCAGATCCTGTAAATTTATTTTAAGAGTCACGGTGGTTCCCTTCGGTAATGCGTATAATAAATACGTATCAAACATATAAATTAAATCTAGTTACCGTGAATGGTGTTCGCTATCGCGAGATGATAACGGACTTCTTGTGGCCAGAAATTGAGGATATGGACCTGGACGATATGTACTTCCAACAGGATGGTGCCACTTGCCACACAGCCAACGAAACAATTGCCCTTTTGCGCGAGAAATTCAATGGCAGTGTTATCTCACGTCGTGGCGATGTTAATTTTCTTTTGGGGATATTTAAAAGAAAAAGTGTACGTCAATAAGGCAAGAACAATTCAAGATATAAAGGATGAGATAATTCGGCACATTAACGACATTGAACCTCAATTATGTCTCAGAGTCATTGAAAATATGGACAATCGGATAGAGGTATGCCAACGAAGCCGTGGCGAGCATTTGGCCGATATTTTGTTTCACACACAATTCTCATAGATCCTTCTATCATAATAAAAAACATTAAGATAATACTCTAAGAACTTTTTGTTTTATTTACAATTATCATCGTGCGTTTTCGTTGGACCACTCTTTATTTGAGGACGTATTTGTGGTATTAATTTCCCAAGGTATTTTTTTCTTGTTTCTGTTTCTTATTAGATCATCAATGAAAGTCTCTAATCTAAGGCAAGAAATGAAAAGACATGCTATATTTGCGAAACACACTGATCTAGAAATATCGCATTTTCTGTATTGCGCCCGATCGTTAGTACATAAGGTTCGCAATGAACTGGAAGTATCTGAGGAACGTTCAGACACTATTAGAATTATGCAATTTATTCAACAAGTACAAGTTATCGTCGATGGTAGCCTTTGCAAGGGACCTTAAAATTTCGGACAACCTAATTCATCGACTTGTCCACGAAGATTTTCGTTATAAATCTTGTGTTACTCATAAGTAGATGATAGCTTATGTTGGCACAGATTCAGGAACAGAGGATTATCCATGCAAAGCGTCTTTTTAACAAGCTTAACCACCCTGAAGAATGTTCTGGTTTTTCTCTTACGAAAAAATGTTGATCAAGACCAAAAAATGATAGGTAGCTTTGTTCAGATCCTTCAGAGGTTTCCCTTGTTAAGCGCACGAAGTTACCAGCTACTTTCATGATTTTAGGAGTTGTGAGCAACGAAGGACTTCGACTTTGTGACTTCGAAGGACTAATTCTGCCGCCTGCAATGAGGTTTAGGAAAATGTTGTGAAACCCTGAATTAATAGTATACGCAGGATTGGAATATATGTACATAATCCAGGAGGAGTCTGCTCCTTTACACAAAGCAATGGTGTCACAGGATTGGATGTCCGAAAATTTCCATGACCACAGTAATATTTTCCAAAAGTAATGATACTCGTAATCGACTATTAAAAGCCCGCAGAAAAATTAAAAAAAAAAACTTGCTTACGTACCACTGGGTTAGCGTTAAAAAATCACATAAATAGACCACGCTTCCAAGGAAGTACATTCATTTGAATATGAACCGTCGAAGGGGTAATCAAAAGTAAGAAAAACGAAATTAGAGCTATCATCAAGAAAAAACTATATGCATACATAGCGACATGGTTTAAACATTGGCAGACTCCGCTCCTTCATGTTCCAGAGTAGCACGCTGGGGCCAGAAGTTTAAGCTGGGTAGAACATCCACTGAAAAATGTTGTATTAGCAGATCGAAGAGTGACTATCAGGCACATACAGACACACATCAGCTAAGATCACAGGGATCTCATAAGGAAACGCCAAAGGAATTCAAAGTGTCAAGTTCGGGCGGAAAGGTTATGGCATCCATTTTTTGGGACGCTGAAGTAATAATTATGGTAGAATATTTGGAAAAGAGGGACGCTATTTCGGGATCTTAGGATTCAAATAAGAAGATTGCGGGAGGTTATTAAAGGATAAAAGACGCGGTAAATTTCGAGCTAGAGTGCTGTTTCACCAAGACAACGCGCCGGGTCACAAAGCCGCAGTTGCTGCGACTGCCATTCAAGAAACGGGTCTCGAACTGCTCAAACACCCTCCTTATTTTAACTGATTTCAAAATCCCCCACAAACTAATACTCTTCAAACTGTCTTCCCTTGGCTTTGGAGCCACTGCGTTGAAGTGGATACTTATTTAAAAAACCATTACTACAGTGTTAATTTTAGATCTGATTTTTCTAACCCTTTCTTAGCTTCTTCCGGCGTTTCCCAAGGCAGCCACTTCCTCAAGATCTCAATAGCTTTTCTGTCTGCTGCTCTAAAAATTGCTTAGAGCTTAACATTTCCAAATCACATTTTCACGTGAATGAATCAAACTTCTTCCTGGTCTCTACTTCCTCGATAATCAGCCCATCTCCACCGTTCAGGCTATCTGCGATTTTGGCATACTATGTGACCAAGAGCTAGATTAGAGCACATATCGACGATACAATTCTTAAAGCCCACTCTGCACTCGGTTTCGTGAAGCATTGGTCCCTACGTGTTCTGAGATGAGGCGATCTCAGAAGAAAAATTCAATTATTAGTTTTTTACAGCAACGACTGTTACACTTTATTTCAGTGGACTGTATGTATAACAAAGAAAAAACCGAGAGAGCGCTCCCCGTAAGTGGTAGCAGCCTTATATATCATTGAATTCGGATGTAATTGCCCTAGGTCAATGACATTATTTTGGCAACATGTTGCCGACTGTGACAATGTCCCAGGGCGAGGATGAGAGCGACTATTATGCGATTTATGCACGTAATCTGTCTCGTTTTAATATCAATCCTTATGTTAAGATGGCAGAATGAGATAGATTGCGTGCTTACATATGCTATTTGTTGCCTTGTACATGACGTTTAGTTTACTATGTATTTACATTGGTGAGTATTTACAATTACAATGTGTTTACATTTTAGGTGTGACGTTTTGCGGGTTAGTGATTGTTTACATTTTGATGTTAATTTTCATGTTTACATTTTGATGTTTTATAATTGAAATTGTTTTGTTGGGGCTGAGTCCCAACATACTCCCGGCCTCTCAACTGAAAGTTTGTTATTTTTTGTGTGTCGAGGGCTGGTGATGAATCTGCAAGGTTTTGTGTTGATGTCGCCGTGGCCGTCGTCGTGTTGTCATCGGCTGCATGACCTTATTTCTGCGTTCGGTTGTCGACCCCTTGTCTTCCTTCGATTTCCAGATGTGTACCGAAGATCCTTGTGGTTTTTTCTCGTTTGCGTGTGATGTGGTAATAAAATAATAAAAAACGCATTAGTTTTTTGTGTATAATAATAAATTATTATTAATAAATTAATAATAGTTATCTGCAGGCGGGTTGAGTGGGCCAAATGATTCGACTGGTGCCTATAACTTCGATAAGTTAAATGGTGATAGTTCATTTAACTGTTGGGTTTATTTTTTGTTTTAGTTCATAGTTTATTCTACATTCATTAAGGTATTCGTGTTTGATTTCGTTACGAATCGGTCGACGCATTCGAACACGGCAAGGGAGAAAGCTTCGCGATCGGACGTTTCAAAACTGAGTTTTTCGTTTTTATGGTCACCACGCGCGTCAGACCATCCGAGCCCGTATGCAGTTCTAGCACTCGCGCTAGTAACCAGGCCGAAGGTGGAAGGTTATCTTCTTTGACAATTACGATGTCTCCGACCTTGAGATTTGGTTTCTGTTGCAGCCATTTTGGACGTTGCTGAAGAAGATGTAAGTACGATGTGCTCCATTGTGACCAGAAGTCTTGAGTGAGGCGTTGAAGGTATTTCCATCTATCTAGATTGTTGATGTTCTTCTCTTGTAGATTCCTGTCGGGATGCCTATGTAGTGCTGACCCAATGAGGAAGTGTCCAGGTGTTAAGACTGAAAGATCGGCGGGATCTGACGTCATTGGACAAAGGGGTCTTGAATTCAGACACGCCTCAATCTGAGCGAGCAGGGTCGCATATTCCTCGAATGTTAACTTGGATGCGCCAATAGTTCGTTTCAAATGATGCTTAATGGACTTAACTCCAGCTTCCCAAAGGCCTCCAAAGTGTGGAGATGATGGAGGGTTAAAATGCCATTTGGTGTTTTGCGACGCAAGGGTTTTGGCAACTTCTGACGACCATTCAGTCGTTATGAATTTGCTATCTTTATGCAACTCATTGCTTGCTCCCTTAAAATTTGTCCCACAGTCACTGAATATGTTTGCGCACATTCCTCTTCTTGCCGTAAATCTTCGGAATGCGGCAATGAAGCTTGCTGCACTGAGGTCACTTACTAGTTCTATATGGATTGCCTTGGTAGCTAGACAAATGAATATGGCTATATATCCCTTTGTGGTTTTGTTACACCTACCCTTCCATAATTTGATGTCTATGGGACCAGCATAATCGACTCCAGTGTTGGTAAAGGGTCTAGAGATGATAACTCTTTCTGCAGGAAGGCTTCCCATAAGTTGTTGTTGCATTTTGGCGTGGTACCGATGACATCGAACACATTTATAAATTGTCGTTTTTACCAGTCTTTTTAAATTGGTGATCCAATATGTGTTACGAACCTCAGCCATCATTAATTGTTGTCCTCCGTGAAGGGTCTTTTGATGGATGTCGCTGACAATGAGTTTTGCCACTGTGTGTGAATCCTTGAGTATTAAGGGGTGGCGTTGGTTAAACGGTATTGTCGCATTAACTAAGCGACCTCCCACACGTAATAGGTCGTCACCATCGAGAAACGGATTCAAGTTGAGAATTCCGCTTTTCTTGGAGATGGTTCCCCTTTCTTTCAGTGCCTTGATTTCGTCAGCAAACTGTTCAATTTGCACAATTTTGATGACTTGATTGTGGGCTGCAATTAGCTCATCGGGACATAGTGGCTGAGTATCCAATGGTGCTCGCTTGTTAGGATGTCTTAAATTGTGGATATATCGTCGCCATATGGCTATGCAGCGAACAATGAGCTGAAAAGTAGAACATCTTTGAAGCAATGAATCAACAATAGTGGAGTGCTTCGGAAGAATTTGTAAGTATATGTTTAAACCGTTGTTTATCAATTTCTGATCTTTGTCCTTTCTTATGTTTTTCTTAGTTTCCAAAGCTGTTTCCATGGGAGCTGAATTTGACCATTCATTTGATGAAAAACTTCGAAGAAAACTGGGACCGTGCCACCACATTTGATTTTTGCAGAGTTCTTCTGGTGATACTCCTCGTGAAGCACAATCTGCGGGATTATCCTTAGAGCTTACGTGCCGCCAGGCGTTTGGGTTGGACAACCGTTGTATTTCGCTGACACGGTTCGCTACAAAGGTAGTTCGAATTGACGGATTTCCCTTAATCCATGCTAGTGTTATCATGGAATCCGACCATGCAAAAATGTCAACCTCATCGAACTGCATAGCCTTCGTAATGCGATGCAATAGTTTTGCTAAAAGTACTGCTGCACAAAGTTCCAGACGTGGCAAGGAGATACTTTTAACCGCAGATGGACTTACTCGTGTCTTTGATGCTAATAGGCTTATGTTCTCCCGCTCATTTGTTACAATTCGTGCATACACAACAGCTGCATATGCTCGCTCGGATGCATCGCTGAACCCATGTAGTTGCACCTGAGCGGCCGTTTCAAATTGTATCCAACGAGGGATTTGGAAAACTTCGAGATTCGACAAACCATTACGTAGCTCTAACCATTGGTTCTCAATGTCTCGAGGGATGACTTCATCCCATGAGAGTTCTCTTAGCCACAGCTGTTGAAGGATTAACTTTGCCCTGACAATACATGGAGAGATCCACCCCAAGGGATCAAAGAGTCGCGCTATGTCTGTGAGTACTGTTCGTTTCGTATGTATAGGTATTTCAGGTAAGTTTATTTTGAATTTGAAAACATCCCTTGCTGGATGCCATTGGATTCCCAGTGTCTTAATCGAGTCTGGTGAATCGAACTTGAGAGGTAGATTTATTTCTCTTTCATTTTCAGGGACCTGTTCCAAGACCTTCTGAGAATTGCTGATCCATTTCCGAAGATTAAATCCAGCCGAACTTAAGACGTCGCGAATGTCGGACTGCAGTTTGATTGCGTCGGCTTCATTATCGGATCCATAAATGAAATCATCCACGTAGAATCCTTCCGTGAGCGCCTTGGCTACATGAGGATATTTGCCTTCAACATCGGCTGCCAACTGATGGAGTGTTCGCACTGCCAGATAGGGAGCTGAAGCTGTGCCGAATGTGACTGTTCTCAGTGCGAATGTTTTGATAGGGTTATTAGGGGTTTCTCTCCATAAAATAAGTTGATACGGGGTATCTCCTGGTGATATCCATATCTGTCTATACATTTTATTTATATCGGCAGCGAATGCAACTCTAAATTTTCTCCATTTAGCGATTAGGTCTATGATGTCTGGTTGTAGTCGTGGGCCTACCATCAAGTGATCGTTTAAAGACGTTCCACTGGAGGCCTTACACGATGCGTCGAAAACCACACGCAATTTGGTCGTTGTGCTTGACTCTTTAAACACTGCATGGTGTGGTAGAAAATAATGGTTGCTTACGGTCAGTTGAGCCTCTTCGTTGATCTCCTTCATATGACCTAATGTTTTATATTCATTTATGCATTCATGATATGCGATTCGTAACCCTTCATTCGCTGTTAACCGTCTTTCAATCTGATAAAATCTAGCCAATGCTGCGTTTTTTGAATTGCCAAGAGATGGTCGTATACCATTCTTAAAGGGCAATTTCACCATATATCGACCGTCTTTGCCTCGCTGCACGGTTTGCTGATAGTGTAGTTCGCAATTTTCTTCTTCTTGTGTGAGTTTCCTGTCGTCGAAACTTTCTTCTATTTCCCAAAATTTCTTCAGTTCCTCCAAACAGTTGAAATGGGTTTGAACTCTTACCTGTTTGGGCTTGGTTGTAGTTGAATTACCTATGTTTCCCGTGAGTATCCATCCTAGCTCCGTCATCTGTGCTATGGGGGAACCTTCTTTACCCTTTATTAAGCCTTCCAGGATAACAGATGAATAAACATCGGCTCCTAATAGGATATCAATCTTCCCAGGGAGGAAATAAGAAGGATCAGCCAGAGGTAGTTTGCTAAGATGTTTCCACCTACTGGTTTGCACCCGATGGGTTGGTAACATTGATGTTAATTGGGGAAAGACATACGCCCTGACATCGAGACTAAATTCTGCGTTCGTCAATGAGCCTAAACTGAACTCAACTTGATGATGAGAAAGCCCAGTAGGTGTTTGACCTAGGCCCGTGACACATGCTGATGTTTTGTGTCTTTTTAGTCTTAGCAGTTGAGTCGCATTCTCTGATATGAATGTAGCTTCAGAGCCAGGGTCTACTAGCGCCCTAAATACGTGGTACGTTCCATTCGAAGCAAAAATCTTTACCAGTGCGGTGGCTAATAGGGCCTTAGATCGCATTTGGTTGAAATGCGAGTTAACTGATACAGTTTGCGATGTGGAGGGCCCTTGGAAGTCACTATGTGCATTAGTTGCCGATTCATAGTGATTTGTGTTTTGAGTAAAGTGGTTGTACGTGTTGGGTTGAGTATTGTTTTGTCGTGGAACTTGATGTTCAACATGTAACATCGTGTGATGCTTAAGGCCGCATTTGTAACATCGGTTACTGCTGCTACAACTTGATGCGTGATGATCGTAACCTAAGCAATTAGCACAAATAGAATGCCTTTTGATGGTATCAGATCGTGCCTTCGCATCCATCCTTAAAAACTGTTTGCAATGCCTAATGCCGTGCGAAGCCCTGCACAGCCGACAAAGAAATTTTTTATTTAATTGTTGAGAATTTAAATGAAATGCCCTAGCCGATGGTTTTCGAAAAGAGAACGATGTTCCTTGTAGTTTCGAACTAGTGTTAATTTCAGAAATGTTTTCCAATGAGCTGAACCTAGCCTCTATAAAAGATAAAAATGTTTTCCATTCTGGTAGAGCTTTGGATGTCCCTAGTTTAGCTTCCCAATCCCTTTGTGTTTGCGGAGGGAGTTTATGGAAAATAATGTATATGAGGATGGCGTCCCAGGTGTCTACAGGGATCTTAAGGTTAGCAAGGGCGTGGAAACACTCTGCACTCGTATCGTGCAATGATTTTAATGAAGCCGCGGATTCATGGGTGAGTTTTTCTTGTTCTATTAGGATCTTTAGTTGTGTATTAACTAATTTTCGTTTATTTTCGAATCTTTCAGTTAAAATATTCCTCGCTGATATATAATTTCTTCCGTCAAGAGGAAGGTGCTGAATTAACCGCGCGGCTTCATCAGTCACCGAGTTCTTAAGATGTTGCAGTTTCTGAACATCAGATAAATCTGAGTTCTGATCTATTAAGTTTTCAAATAGATTGTGAAACTCGCACCAATCTTCGAACTTTCCCGAAAACGGTTTAATTTGAATGCGCGGAAGTCTTATTTCGGACCCACATGATCTATAGATATTTAAATGACTAACATCTAATGACGAACGGGTTTGGTCGGCGAATTTCTCTAGGTCATCGTCTATAAGCCCACTAAATTTGAAATAAACTCGCTTTATTTTCGCGAATGTTTCGTCCTCTATATATTTATCTTTCAACTGATCCGGTGCACTGCTTATAATTGCCCCGTGTTGAGTTTTCGCGCGTTTATAAGTTTCTTCGATATCGGTTAAGCATGCTTTCACATATCCCCTTGACTTTCGCGCCGCGGTCGCGTTTAAAAATTCGTCAAACTCCACTTGCAATTCTTTTAAAATTGTATCTTGTAGTTCAATGTTCTTAGCTAGTTTGGCCATTATACAATAATTTGAATACAGTATTTTAATTGGATAAAAGGGTTCTATTGTTTTGTATTACGATTTGCATATACATATATGTATTACTTCACTATCGGATTATTTATTCCAAACACTTTTATTATTATAATAAGTATTTTTGTAATATATATTTTTGTTTTAATGTAAATGTATATTTTATTAAATGAAGGGTGGAAAATGAGGTGAAATTCCTACCTTAAGCAAATTTGGAATCCTAACTGATTCCCAGTGATGTCCGTTTGGTTTCCTTGTAGCGGATTCTTCCAACCGTTCCAGCTTCGATTCCGTTTGTGCTCCGTTGGCCTTTCTTGCATGCACTGCTATGTGTACAGAATTATCCTCTTTGATTGTCTATTTTATCACTATTTTTTTTTTTTTATATCACTGGCTATATCCAAACTAACTAATTAATTTTGGTATTTTAAAGTACTTAAAGTGGCTCGAAGGACCATGTTCTGAGATGAGGCGATCTCAGAAGAAAAATTCAATTATTAGTTTTTTACAGCAACGACTGTTACACTTTATTTCAGTGGACTGTATGTATAACAAAGAAAAAACCGAGAGAGCGCTCCCCGTAAGTGGTAGCAGCCTTATATATCATTGAATTCGGATGTAATTGCCCTAGGTCAATGTCATTATTTTGGCAACATGTTGCCGACTGTGACAATGTCCCAGGGCGAGGATGAGAGCGACTATTATGCGATTTATGCACGTAATCTGTCTCGTTTTAATATCAATCCTTATGTTAAGATGGCAGAATGAGATAGATTGCGTGCTTACATATGCTATTTGTTGCCTTGTACATGACGTTTAGTTTACTATGTATTTACATTGGTGAGTATTTACAATTACAATGTGTTTACATTTTAGGTGTGACGTTTTGCGGGTTAGTGATTGTTTACATTTTGATGTTAATTTTCATGTTTACATTTTGATGTTTTATAATTGAAATTGTTTTGTTGGGGCTGAGTCCCAACACTACGTGACTCGATCCCTCTATATTACCTTTGTTCACTCCCCTCTTGAATACGAATCTCAAGTGTGGTCCCCTTATCAACAAATCCACATTTCTAGAATCGAGAGCATGCAACTGTTCCTACGTTCCGCTCTTCGAGGTCTGCCCTGGAACAATCCTTTGAGTACGTTGGAGGAAAGAACAAAGGTATCTGACATCCTCCTCATTTATAGACTTCTAACAGGTACCATTGACTGTGCCACCCTTTATAACTCCATATCTCTTAACACTAACCCTCGTAATACACGCAATCCTCTTTTCTATCTATCCACCCCCCGCGCCTTATGCGGCCCCAATGAACCAATTTTTCCGTAAGCTGGCAAGTGTTAATTCAAATATTAACTTCGATTTCAACCTCAGCAGTCCATGCCTAAAACTCCGTCTTCTTAATAGCGTTCCCTTCTCTCAATCATAGTTTCTAAGGATCGCGCCCCCCTCACCCGTTCTTCTTGTTCAGTAAGATTAAGTTAGCTTGAATTAAGCTCAACAAATGGGGGTGTTCGCCTCCCACAAAAATTTAAATAAGAGCTGGCTCAGAGTGATTTCTACCTCTTTCCGAGGCAAGAAATTTGAGGACGATAGTGAATTAATTGATCTTAGTGAGCCGTTTTCGACGGTCAACACAAAGAATTTTTTTCTATGGGAATATGGGCTTAGAAAAAATGATGGATTAAATGTATTGACTTGCTAGAAGACTTTGTATCGTAAATAAATAAATAATTTTTTTAATTATAATCATCGCGTTTTATTTTAATTATCATTACTTTTCGATCACCTACTGGATCGTGCACTTATTCTTAAAATAGCTGAAAATACATTTAATATTTACGTCAAAATTAGCTAACAGTGGATTTATTTTCTCTACTTTTGTAATGAAGGAATTGAACACTTCGATCGTTGAACGATTCATTATATAGTCGCTTAAAAATATAGTAAGTTTAATAGTTATATATTTTTGTCAAACCAATCGTCAAAGCCATTTTTATTCAGTAGTCATTATAATAAATATAATTGGGTTGCCATACACGTTTCAACAATGTTACCAAATTTTAAAAATTCGGCAATTGTTACATGCCATATTATCCGACATAATCGATCTCCTGAGACAATATTCCCGGTTTACGTGTTCTCCCATATTTTTTTGCAGAACAAGTTGCACCGGGACGCATAAGAAGTGTGCATCTATTCAGGAGAGTGTAGAAGAAGATCCAAATTTATTGAATCGACATCGTTCAAAACACGGAAAATTTTACAAAAGATTTGGCTTTGAAGGCTTATAAGTTCCAATCCTTGCAAGAATTGAAGTCGTATGACCGTCGTAAATTTCGCTAAGTAGCCCCAAAATTAAATGAGATTAGATCCGATGTCTTATCGAAAAATTGTGTTCAGCGTTGGTGCTCATTTTCTGCTCCATAGGTATGTCAATACCGAAACTTTGTTACATCCCAAAAAATGTGGGGTTATCGTAACATAAGTCCAGTCAGCGTTTTACGGTATTCATTTTAATGGGGAAAAGAATTGGCAAAAAGTTCTACATACCATTCAGTAAACGAAGCAATCAACTTAATGAAGAAAGCATGTAAGCCAACATATCCTTGAAAGAGTAGTCGAAGGCTTTGTCTCTCCTATAACATTCATCAGATCTGGGTATGGTGGGCATATGTGTTTTTATTTTTAGGGTTCCGTACCCCAAAATGAAAAAGGAACCCTTATAAGATCACTTTGTTGTCCGTCCGTCTGTCTATCAAGTCAAGTTAACGTAAAACAAAGATACGGCCATTTATGCCGCAAAAAACGTATATTTCGACCCTCTCAAGGGAATCAAAATGTATAGGATACTTCCCGTTGATCTAGAACTATGAAATTTGGCAGGTAATATCGTCATAGTCGGAGAGCTGGTCGCCACTTCGACTAAGGTACTGCCACAAAGTTAAATTTTTTTCATATATATTTTCTTTAATTTAATTGACCACCCTGTGAGTCTGCTAAAAGTAAACATGATGGACCACACTTTAAATGACAGAACCCTACCTAGTAATTGATTGTCAAACAAAGAATTGCGAAAACCCATTTGTACCATTAGGAATCGATACCATAGTTTTTAACATTAAATGTCGTTTCTTTGTTTACAGAGAAACTCAGATTTGTTTTTAATTACTGGGTCACCTTTCACAATCAAGAAATAACCTTATATACTATTTAATATAATCGAAGTAAGACAATCAAGTTCTGGCTAGATTAACGCGGTTGCAAATAAACGTACTATATTTTTTCAAATTGCAAGTTCATTATTAAAAAAAAATTATTTTCACAAGTTTGGCTTTCGAATATATTTTAATTTACACTATTTTGAATATAGAAAAAAATTACCACACGATTTTCTTGGTTACAAATACCTGTCAGATGGGTCTAAAGTTAGTAAGATGGGTAACATTGTATTTTCCCCAAAGTTGACTTCTACAGAAAATATTCTTTAAAGTATTTTGGGCAGGCATATTGAAAATTACATGATTTTACCAGATGAGTGCTTTGTTCACCGTATTCAGTGGAAGTTCAGATGAGGTTAACTAAGGTATATTTATACTACATTGAACCCCTCACATACGCGAGGGAAGCGTTCCAAAAAAACACCGCGTATGTCGAATTCGCGTTTGTTGAAACTAGAAAATGTATGAAAATATTTACATATTTAACATATAGAGATGCGTTCCAAGACCAGCAATTTTAAAATATATGTTTTATTCAGTTTTTCTGTTTTTTTTTTTTTTAAAGAACAAAAGTAATGATAAAATTGAATGAAAAGTAAAAAACATTCATAACAGAAAAAATAGAAAAAAAGACATAGTTTCAAGCCCCAGCTTGGTGCTTATCGATAGATTTAAAAAATTTAAGGATGCTACGACATGAAATCAGGTTTTGAAACGCAGAATAGCTTTTGCCAAACGCTGTGTTCTGTTAAGCTCAAAAGGGTAATCGAGAAGTAGTAGCTCCTCTCGGAAATTCAATACAGAGACGTGGACTTTATTGAAGCCGCATGGAGCTTCGGCTGTTTTAAGTGGTACATTTTGCGTGCTGCCTTTAGCCTCGTTTGTGTTAACGGAGAGTGTTTGTTTTTTTTATGGATGCGCCAAACGGATGTGGATGCTTCATAAATACTAGAGGTCCGATTCGCAGGCTCTGCCTATTTGCTCAAGCTCGCGCCTACGTACTAAGCCACACCCTGCACTCATCTGCCACTCTCCCCGTGGGACTGCCGATAGATATTACTTCGCGGGGCTGGCAAGCAATTCATGCTACTCTTGAGTTTTTAGACTTCCACCTGCTTCTGTTGTTCTTGCGGTCTCTTCTGCTTTCCTTGCCGCTTCTACTTTCCTCAGCTCTGTCTGAACATTTTTGATTAGTGTGCAGATCGTCAGCCAGTATTCCTCCGACTAGGTATTTACGGTAACCACCTTGACCAGAGAGTAACTGCGTAAGATGGTAGTTGCAGTTTCCTTGTGTTCTGTTTAGCCATATATCGATTGATGGAATCAGGGTATGGGTCAATCTGCCTTTGGGGCATTATTCCACCGAGATTGCTATTGGGCCATCGAGCGCGACCTCTCTTCCTCCTTGATTTTTCTTACTTCTCCGGCAATGGTTGGCCTTGAGAGTTTTCTCCGCTAGATTCTTTTCATCTCCTCGGCGAGAATATCACGGGGGATCATCCCAGCATTGACAAATGCGGCTTCGTCCGAAATCGTCCGGTAGCCGCTAATTGTCTTTAGAGCACAGAGTCAGTTTTCGGCATGTTTCCTTCCTCTTGAGCGCTTCTGCCCACACTGGTGCAGCATAGAGCATGACTGAGCTCACCACTCTGCCCAGTAGAATCCTCTTCGTCCGGGTCCATCCACGTTCGGCAGTATCCTGGAGAGGGCCGATTGTAGTGAGGATGCTTTTTTGTTCACATAGTCCACGTGTAATTTGAAGTCTATTGTCAAGCATCACTCCTAGGTATTTGACCGCTTCCTTGGATCGGATATCTGGTTGTCCACTCGAATGTCGATGTATTCAACAGTTTTTCTGTTTGTTATGAGGACGGCCTCCGCCTTATAGTCTGCCAGTTTGAGGCCTGCAGATTCTAGCCACTGTTTTATCTGGACAACTGCTGCGTTTGTGGCTGATTCTACTTCGTATGTGTGCTTTGCAATCACTACGATAGCTATATCATCTGCGAATCCGATGATGTTTGCTTCTTGGGAAAACCTTAGTCTCAGGACACCATCATACATTGAGTTCCAAAGAAGTGGGCCCAATACCGATTCCTGAGGAACCCCAGCGGGGATGTCGTAATAATTAGTTCCTTCCTCCGTGACATACCACAGTTTTCTGTCTTTGAGGTTGTCGGACATTATCTTTAGCAGGTAGTGAGGTGTTTCCATTCTTGCCAACGACCTTCTTATCAGGATTCAGTCGGCAGAGTTGAACGCATTCTTAACGTCTAAAGTCATTACTGCACAGTACTTCTTTGACCCCCGCCTCCATGAGTGTCCTGCTATGGCTTCAGACGCAATATCGACTACTTTCTAATGTTGGTAGTAGATCGTGCCTTTCGGTGATTTGAGAGGGCCCCCTTCTTCTCTGCTACAGTAAGTAGCCTATCGTATATTACCCGCTTTAGAATTTTTCCCACCGTATCGACCAGGCATATCGGGCGGTATGACGATGGTGGTTTTTGTCCCTTCGGTAGCAGTACTAGGTGTTGCAACTTCCATGGTTTTGGGCAGTTAAGCATCTCTGCATGATTGCTATGAACATCTCAGGCCTTGTTTGAATAGCAGCCTTCAATGCTTTGTTCCGTATTCCGTCGGGTCCAGGTGCCTTTTTGTCTCCTACTCTGTCGAGAGCTCTCTGCAATTCGTTTGGCTGTCGATGACGATGAAGTCTGCTTCCCAGACGATTGTGGGCGTCGCATCTGGCCTTCTGGGGAACAAGTGCTACTACTATGGTTCTTAATAGTATTGGAAATGTTAGTTGTGGGGACCTGTAGCCTTTTAGTTTGGCCATCACCGCTTTATACGCCGTGCCCCATGGGTTAATGTCGGCTTCTTCGCACATATGTACGTTTGAAGCATCTTGCCTTGCTCCCTTTGATTGCCTTCGTTAGGTCCCGCCTCATCTGTTTGAAGGTGTCGAGGTGCTATTGAAAACCAACTCTTCCTCTTGCCTTTTGGTCTTTACGACGAGCTTGTAAGCATTTTGATCTGAGTGTTTTTATCTCGTCATTCCACCTCCTCTCGCATGGGGCGCTTCTCCGGGTTGCTGTTTTCCTTGGCATTGCCGCATCGCAGGCTGTGGTAACATTTTGTGTCGGTGCGCCAAGTCTTCAGCTGATCCAATTGTATCCATTGAACTGCTGTTCAGCATCTTTCAGCATCTCCTCAAAAGTTTCTCTGTTGAATAGAATATCTTTCCAATGTGGGCCTCTTAGCATTGGTCTTTGCCTGTTTCTTTTCTATGTTATTTCGAAGACAATCGCCTGCTGGTCGCTGTGGCTGTAGTATTCGCTAACACGGCAATTCATATTGCGCAAAATAGGGTAGCTGACGAAGGTTATATCTATGATGGATCCCATTTCTGTTTTCTGATACATACTTGCTTGCCCTTTATTCGCTATGCCTACTTGAACTGCATAAATGTTGATTTCCCAGATCTTGCTTTTACCCCTAACTACTCAAAAAACTTTTTTATTGTGCACCAAAATATAAGAAGTATTCGTAAAAATCTTGATAACCTTCTTACCCATTTGGACTCGTTTAATAATAAACCAGATTTTATTTTCCTAACAGAAACATGGATTTATGAAGAGGAAAAAATTTTTTTTAATATTGATGGCTATGAATTGTTTACTTGTTGTAATAATGAATACGCTTCAGGAGGTGTTGCCGTTTTCGTTAAAAATGTGTCAAATGTAGATGTCTCTTCTCACAATTTACAGAGTTGTGATGTTATTAAAGTATGTATCTGTGATATAAAATTAACCATCCTCTGTGTTTATAGATTTCATGAGTCTTCAGTAAAGATGTTTTTGGAAGAATTGGAGGATCTCTTATTAAGTGTGACTTCGCAAGACGTTATTTTATTAGGCGATATTAATATTGACATCCTGCGGGATTCAGTTGAGGTAGACAGCTATTTATTTCTATTAGCTTCTTTCGGTTTGGAATCATATATAAACAAACCTACTCGTATTCAAGACTTCTCAAGTACTTGTATAGACCATATTATGGTGCGATTTTTCAAGTCCGAAGATCTCTTGATTTATAGCTCTGTTTTCGATTTGCAAATTTCTGATCACTGTATGACTTGTTTAAGTATTAAATTCAATTGCAGTGTAAGTCCAAAAATACTTCCTTCGTACTATATTTACTCTATCACTGATTTCTATGCGCTAAACGAATTTCTTCGTTATGAAAGTTGGCTAAATATTTTTAATGAAGATAATCCTTCTCGGGCGTACAAAGAATTTGTTGAAGTTCTTAATAAATATATTACACTTTGCTCAAGGAAAATAAAAAAAAGTAAAAGTAAAACAAAAAGACTAAAACCTTGGGATTACGACGGAATTGCTTCAAAAGGTTAAGGAAAAGAATAAATTATATAAAAAGAAAATCAAATCTTGTAACAATCCTACTATACTAAATGCTTATAAGAAAATATGTAAAGATATTGCCAAGGATGTCAAAAAGTGCAAACATTACTACTATATAAACAAATTTCGAGAACTCAAAGGAGACTCGAAAAAAGAATGGAAATTGATTAAAGAAATTCAAAATAAATCTATTGCCTCCAATCTCTTCGAAAACCTAAAAGATAATGACACTATCATCAGTGATCCTAATGAAGTTGCTGAAAAATTTAATAACTTTTTTGCTTCTATAGGTAGTAAAGTGGTATCAGACAGCTGTGCAAATGCGTCCAAATGTGATTGTCCATTGGATGATGTCTCTTCTAGCGTTAGTTTTTATTTTGAACAAATCACGTCTTTCGAGTTATATAATATTATCACTTCTCTGAATAACTCAAGCTCTAAGACCAGCGACGGTTTTTCAAATAGCTTTGTAAAGAAAATAGCTTTAAATATATGTGACATTCTATCTTATATCTACAACAAAAGTATCGCTACTGGAATTTTTCCTGATGATCTGAAACAGGCCGAAGTGATACCTTTATTCAAAAAAGGCGATAAAACATCAGTTAATAATTTTAGACCCATCTCTCTTCTACCTGTATTTTCAAAAGTTTTTGAAAAAGCTGTCAAAAACAGAATGGTAAAATTTTTAGAAAAAAATAAGTTTTTCAGTAAATCCCAATTTGGCTTTCGCTCTGGTTATTCAACTGAAGGAGCACTGTTAAACTTCTGCACTGATGTTTATAATGGTCTTAACAATAAAAAACTAACAGCAGCTCTTTTTATTGATATAACAAAAGCTTTTGATACAGTAGATCATAATATACTTTTGGAAAAACTATACAATTGTGGTTTCAGAGGAATGGTACACAAATGGTTTTCTTCTTATCTTACCAATAGAGGACAAAAGGTGAAAATTAATGGTACAATGAGTTCAAGCATATGCATATCTATTGGAGTTCCTCAAGGCTCGGTACTTGGTCCGATTCTCTTTTTAATTTTCATCAACTCGCTATTTTCACTAAGCTATCAGAGTAAGGTCAACGCGTTTGCTGATGATATGGCATGCACTTTTCAAAGTAATTCTGCTTTGAATCTTAGTGCTGATATAAATCACGACCTGGAACTTATAAGTCACTGGTTTCAACAGCATAAATTGGTGATAAGTGATAAAACTAAAATCATGTTTTTTAATGTGTGCGGAAAGAAGCTTGATTTTGGATCTTTTTCCTATCATTGCGTTAATTGTCCAAATTCAAACACAGTTTTCACATTTGCAAATCGTGTACAAGTTCGCAAACTTTTTGTGTAATGGGATCTTGTTCTGAAAAATGTTTCACTATTGAGAGAGTAGATTCATTTAAGTACCTTGGTGTTATGCTTGACTGGAGGATGTATTGGTCTGTTCATACTAATGCACTTAAAAATTACCTTATTGCTGCCATTAGGCAATTTTTCTTTTTAAAACCGTATTGCTCTCAAGACCTTCTTAAAAGTATCTACTATGGATTAATCCATTCTAGGCTTGAATATGGTTTAGTATCCTGGGGTGGTACCCATGACAACAAAATGAATTCGCTGTTAATTTCTCAAAAGCATGTTATTCGCCTAATATGTAATAAAAACCGTCGTGTTAGTAGTCTACCACTTTTCAGGAATCTTAAAATTCTCCCCCTAAAACATCTATACTACTATAAGGTTCTAAAGATCTTTTTCTGTAGGTCGGGCTATGAATTAAATCGAGATTCTGCTAACTACTATCTTAGAGTTAACAACTCCAATCATGCTTTGGTACCTCATCACAACCTACAAATATTCTTTAATTTCTATACGGCAATAGCTCCTAGACTTTTCAACAAATTACCGATTAGCACAAGAAACTTAAGATCTAAATCTATTTTTCTAAAGGAAATAAAACTCTGGCTTTTACATAAAAGCTATGAAGATATTACAAACCTAAAATATGTTACCATCTGAACTATTGCATAAATATGTTATTTTATTTTATTATTATTGCTACCTTTTCCATTTTCTCTTATTATTGTATTTCGTATTGTAAACAAATATTGTAAAAAATTAGTTTTGCTTTTATTCTGCGACCCCACCGCACGTATTTTATTTTTAATTTTTGTATGTAAATTTGTTATTAGTTAATGCTATCGACTCTAGTTCACTTTGTACTATAGATAGCTTATTACTTTAATAAATATAAATAAATTTAATAAATATAAAAAAATAATATATAACTTCTAGAGATGCAAAAGCCTCAAGGAGGATTCGCCGTCTTTCGTTGGTAAGCCTACTGCCCCATTCCGTCGCCTATGCATTGAAGTCTCCGCCAATGATAACTCTGGTTCTTTGCTGGGCGTCCGCCGTTATCCTGTCCAGCATTGCTTCGTTTTGGCTAGTTGTCCAGCTATTTATTCTTGCACGCACGAAACCTTCTTCATTCTCGTCGATGTCTTCGAATACTTGGTTTCCCCGTACCCATATTTAAGCATGTTTTGTTTTGTCGCTAACCCATATATTGCTATCAAGGCTTTTGTATGCTTCACTTATCACCACATCTGCTTTTTCGTCCTTCTGCAGAATATTCGACCTGCTGCAGAATATCCTGAGCTGCCTCACAGTGGTTCAGGCTTATTTGTATAACCTTAATCATTGCTTACTGGCGATAGCTTTCTTAAAAAAATAGGCGCTCCCGGTTACGTGCTTTGCGTTCTCTGTGTCATTTTTTTACCGAACATTTTTGCTCCAGTTCTTTGGCCTTCCGTCCCACATCTTCTGCAGAGTTTTGAGCGATCTTCTGTGCCTTCGAGACATTTGAAGCATTTCTTGAGTAGGGTTTTTTATCGAATTCTTAAGTATTCCTGCATTTTGCTGGGTAACTCCACCGGGAGACTGATTATTGCACTTTGGGTACGTCCGTACGTCTGGTGTAGGGAGATGACGTTCGTGGGCAATATACCATCGAATCCACTCTAATTGCATCGCAGACTTTTTCTTTTGTAGTTATCTCATCTACATACTCGTATGTCTTTGTATTCGAGGGTGGTACGGTGCGTGAGGGCCCTTATTTCAGCCTTTTGGCCAGGGTTTCGTTTATCGCAGTTTTTAACTCTGTTGCTTTGCTCTCGACGTCCTTGAGCTGTATAAGCAACTCCCCTTTGAGTGTCCTCCTGATTTTTGACACTGCTTTGCGGACTGTTCCAGTTTGGGGTCCGCTTTTATATTGCGGAGTATTTCTGCATACGTGGTTTCTCCTTTGGGTTTGATGACTATTGCTTCGGCCTTTTTTACAGATGTTTTTCCCAGAGAGAAGGCTCTAGTAGGTCCTCTTCGGTGGCCGACACTCGTTATGGCTCCGCGCTAGGTCTGATCCATGGGAAGGTTTGTGAAGAAGTGTTCTTCCTAATAACTTCCTTTGCCATCTCGTCCTGGAATTCCTTAGTTGCCGCCCGGTTCGCCGTTGGGAGTTCGCCTCCGACTGGAGTGTTGGATGTGATTGTTATGACCGGATATCTCCGCTTTAACGTACTTCTTTGGAACGGGTTTTCGATTTAAGTCCAGTTTTCTGCGTCGTTGCTTACCTTCTGATTCTTTTGGTGTAATGTTAATTTTTGTTGTTGTTTTTGTTTTTATTGTACTCATTACTGTTTAGTCTCCACTAAAAGCCGCTATCGGTGTACGGATGTGTAATCGCCTCGTGATCACATGGTTATCTTTGCAAGCAGTGGGGCCATGCAAGGGTTGACACATACCCTTATGGGGTAATGTGTTCAGAGCCTGATCGGCGTTAAGCAGGAATATTACATCTGCGCATTTAGCATTAACCTGAAAGCCATTTCGGCAGGATTTCACTCCTGCTTACTCAAGTAACAGAATACTACATATGTCAGCCCTTAAACAAACTAAATCCAGACATTTTCCCGTATTCCATAATTAAGACCTTACTGGGCTCGATCTTAATGCGCGCTTCGAGAACGCCAGGTTTCCTTTGCTGTCCGCAACATTTCCTTTGGGCGGGCTGGAGGTTTTGCCGCCTCTACTCGGTCGCCGGAGCCTCGTCAGTCCAAAGCAGGATACACCACGTGCAGGTGAGGTTGGTATTTTGTAGGTTGAACTACGCTTTGTGTCCCTTAACGGAAGGTGTGCATCAGTCGATTGGTCAAGCATCTCCGGATCAACGTCGACCTTGAGCAGTGGGTCCAGCTCAAAGATCATTTGAATTACCCCCTGAGGGAAAACTTAGCATAAGTCGATCACGTTTAAGGTGGCACACACCCGTGTAAAGGGCTCGGGAACTGATGCAGGATATTATTACCCTAAAAATGTCTAGCAATTAAAATTTATACTGCCGCACAACAGAGGCCAAAGTCATGTTTCTGTCTCATCTCTTTCATAAAGCTACATATATGTACATATATGCCATGAAAAATAATAAAATGAAAAATCGTCAGGATATTTGATGTCCGTCACGAGAAAAACAAAACAATACTTAGAGAGCGTCTAACCAGTCTGCCCAAATCACCACGACCCATGGGTACAGATTACTCGTACATGAAGGCATTTATCCCGACAATTTCCCTAAATCAAGCCAACGTTATCCCATGAGCAAACATTCAACGGTATAAATGTAAACAAACTCGGATATCATATGCGACCTTGCGTATTACCTCTATGCCTATTCGTACTGTGCATTTCAGCTCGAAATATAGCCACTGGGCCTCCTGGCTTTTGTTTCCTCTCCATTTATTATTATGCCGCATGGTCTAATGTCGCCTTCCGCCTAGCCTTCTTGTCATCAGTCACAGTTACAAGACGTCGCAATACTCGTTATGTCCCAATGTTAGGAGAATATTTGATATTTGTTTGCAATTAATTACTTTTCCCGAGGGAAAGCAAATTGGAGAGGGAAACGAGACTCTTCCAGGCTTCATCGTATTCAGGATACGAGGCAGGCTGTATTTCATTTGGTTTTACGTAAACATAATTTCTTTTCTCGCTCAATAACTTTCAAGGAGTTTTGCCGGTTGCCATTACATACCCTACCGCTGTGAGGTTCTGGCTATCTGCGACGAAAGTCCTTAATGTGTGATTCGTAGTCCTATTCATCATTTCAAGTGAAGTTAGGCTGAAATTGTCTCACAACGACGAGACAGTCGTTGTCCTCGGTAGGTAATGGCGAAGTGACTTCAAGTTGGAACATTAACTTTGATAAGAAATGCCGTGAAATCAGTCACGAGGATGACTTGGAAAAGGGATGGTGATGAAACTATGACAGCAACGACAATTACAACAAGCAGACGGCGATAAGAACTTTTCTTCTGACTATCATGATGTCAAGCTGTTCGGCCGTAAGAGTGACGCTGCAGTGATTGTTTTGAGTTTGCCGGGAAGAATGAGTTAAAGATGATAACCGGATCTATGGCTCTGATTATGACGAAAGAAGATTGAAAGAAGTAAAAAAATATTGCCACTAGATGAAAGAGTTATGCTTTGGGAAGTTACGAGTACGTCGTTTTGTTTGATTGATGTGAAGGACGTAACTACTCCCACATGGCAATTGGTTTGAGAGGGTAAATTATTATGATTTGATTGATATGAGGCTAGTATGTTACCATAGGATTTGTGTAAGGGACGGCATATGGTCTTCGTGAAAAATTAATGTTGCAGTATTTTTTTGTTAAGTGGAAAAGAAATCGACTTATGTTCTGTCAAAATTGAATTGATATAATTTAGAAGGCTCGAAAGTCAAATGATTATTTCAATTGGGGCTTTATTTCATGAGTGTAAAATAAATTCGTTCGCGGCTAAAATTATAAAGTTGGCTGCTAAAAGGTAAAGTATCTTATTAGCATTATTAGTATAAAGTCTATATAGATGAGGCTATCACTACGTCTATGATAAGATAAGTTTCAAGCAAAATTATTGGAAGATGGGAAGGTGGATAGACAAGATCTCGCTATCGTGGAGAATTATTCTATGGAGAGTAGGGACTTTAAGTTGATTTCCTTGATTTTGACGAATTAAAATTAGGCCTCGAGACAAGATTGCCAGGAAAGGTTTTTTTTTTTTTGTTGGGGGCTTCTGCTAGCTGTTGGAGCACTTTGACGCAAATATTGGTCCATTGTACAACCAGATAGACACCTTTCCTTATTGTATTTTCTTCGTTGTCCAGAGAAAAGTCAGGAGGAGTGATGTAGAGCTAAGAAATTCGGCATACACCACGTCGGCCCTCGAGATGGACCACTGTGCCTTCGGTCGCGCACAGAAAAGTCACACCACGGGAAAGTCACAGAAAAAGTGCTCAGCTGTGTCATCCTCTTCGCAACATGCAGCGCAGGTAGACGTCTCGCTGATGCTTAGCACCCAGAGATGCATTGCAAAAGTTAATGTGTAACACTACGTATTTTTATTATCCTGAAATCATGTTTTATATTTGTGAATTTATATTTATTTATTGATATTTATAATTATTGATATTGAATTGTAATTCCATTATGTACTTTATTCTTTTACAAATTTATTTCTTTTAATATTATAAAATTTATTTCTGGAAAATGTAACCTGGCAACCCTAAAAATTAAAAGCAACGGGATGCACTCGCAAATGTAAACACCACAGGACTGTATAAAAGCCGAGCTTATGCCAGTGTAGAATCACTCAGGTTTAGCACTTCGCACCGATCAGTCGGGTCAATTCCACTGTCTAGAAAAGTGCTACACTTGGGCATAAGCGAAAGCTTTTTTGGTTATTCGAGTGAGTTTAGTTATTCCATTCGACGGTCGGGTTCTCCACCGCCAATAGAATACCTTAACACGCTTGAGTAAGAGCGCCTAATTTTGATTAGGTCTAATCCATTTCTTTTTCAATGTTAATTGATTCCTCGTGATTTAATAAAATTAAAATTGATTAATATTATTTACAAAGCCAAATTGTTTCTTTTCTTTCGGCTCCCCTCCGTCCTTTTGGACCTATTTTTTTATTTGCTTGACTGCTCGTTCAGCGGCTGCTGCGGTCTTCGGACAGCACAACTCGCGGCGGAGAGTAAAGCAAAGCTGCGTTGTACCAGAGGGGTTGTGTTACAAGGGCTAAGCGTACCCCGACGACTCCCCCTCCATTACAAATGGTCGTAATGACGCGTGGAAGTCTTCTGCAATCAAATCTCTTTAAGGATAAGAAGAATGTTGCAGATTTCTTGCAGGCCTCAGGTTTAATCATCTTGCATGCCGGATATCCCTCCCATCTACGAATGTGCGCATTAAAGACCCAATTGTTTATGTAAAATTTTACCGTCGAAGCGGGTATATCTAAAGCGGGTTCAAGTTGAGAATTTTTCCCTTCTTAATCCTATCTAGCGAGTTTATCAGAGATCTCATTTTCTGGGATCCCAGAGTGCCCTGGAGCCCATACAAGCCTTACTGAATTTAGTCGGCCGTCTTTTTCTAAAAAGGTCTTCAGTTCATGCACTAATTTGGAGCTAAAGGGTTCGACATAGCTTTGAGTGCAGCTTGGCTGTCACTGCAGACGCATATCCTTTTTCCCTTCCACTTGTGGTTCACAACATACTGCATTGCCATCAGGAATGCGTATATCTCTGATTGAAAGACAGACTCATATTTTCCTAATGAAACGGGACCCCCGCCCAGACCATCTCTAAGAATGCAAAGACAGTTCTTTCCAAGTTAAGAATCTGGCCAGAGCCAATCCTGACGCCATGGAAATTTAATTGTGAAATTATAGCGAAATAGGATTGCAAGTGTCATTGTTTCGGAGGGCATATTCATGAGACAGGGATCGTAGGATATTTCTCACGCAAATTGACAAATTGAAATTTGGTACATTGTCAGTGCCAGTTGTACCAAAAACCATTACTCTTGAGGCGAGACATGGCTTTCAGTTCGCACACTCTGACAAATATGTCAAGTGATGGAAGATTCATCATAGTATCTAGAGCAGCGGCCGGTGTACTGGGGAAAGCCCCCGTACAGCTAAGACAAACCGCTCTTTGGAGTTTCGTGAAAGAGGTCACGATGTGTTTGCGTGTCAGTCTGTTACACCAGACAACCGATGCATTGTAGATTATCGGTCTTATCATTGCCGGTTAGATCAATGTGATCTTTTTCGGTGATAACCCTCATATTTTGCCAAAAGCATTTTGCATTGATGATGAGGGATGATGGGATGAGAATATCAGTTGAGCCATGCTGGTATTTTTCCTCCTTCTCGTCAAGAAAAAGATATCAGTCTTAAGAGGATTAACCATTAGTTCTTTTCTCGGTCACCAGTCATCGATCACATTTAGCGCCGCCTGTCCTTTGAGAGACAGTCACTAAATATGAGCCTCCACGTAGGACGGCATCATCATTCTCATAGGCCTGGGCATAGATTACAGAGGCATTGAGAGCATGGAGCAGAAGTCGACCGTCATGCACCATAACAGCGGAGACGGGGCGCTACTATATACTACATATTTGACACATTTTTCGAGACCTGCATAAGCGATCAATTTATTGTGCATTGCTTTGATCCACAAGGCCAGTGTTTCATCTACGCCATGCCGTCTAGGGGCGTTACAGATGCTGTCGAAAGTAGCGTTACCATAAGCTCCCTTAATGTCGACGACAATGCCCACCACGCACTCTTTCATTTCGAGTGCGCATTTATTCAATTCAAGGAGTATGCAACGAGTCGATGACAGTGTGAAGCAGTAAACTGAGAGTTTCCGGTTTAGATTCCGTAAGGCTATCATCAGATTCTCTGAGTACATCCAGTTTTGTCGATTTTCCTCGTTTGAGGACTTTAACCAACGCGCGCAGTATTGCTCTCTCCACAGAAGGTAAGGTTTTATAAGATTCATTCTTCGATTTACGAATAAGCTTCTTATATTCCGTCTGTTTTGATCGGTACTTGTTCCAGTCACCTTTCGAATTCGATTTGAGTGATCTATTAAGGAGACTTCTGGCCTTAATAGCCTTCCTGCGAAGACAATTTCCTGTAGGGATGTTTTCTGGCAGGATACGCGAATTCAAAACAGTAGGATTGCGGAAGTTCGTAGAGGAAAACTAGTCGAAGAAGAAAAAAGGACCAGTGGATTGACTTAACCTCTCGAATTAAAATCACGCTCTTTATTTCGTAGGAACTTTTTGACATTTGTTGACAATTTTACATAGTGTAGAGCGTCCAAAGATCACGGTTGCCAGTTGTTAGCTAGCCTAGGGGGCTACTTTGCTACTTTCTTTAAAAAAAAAATTGGCGATGGCACTAGTCAGACTATGAACGGATCCTTCCCCAATTGCTTTGTTTTGAGTTTGGGTAGGACTTGAGTTAATTTTTCATGAATTCCGTTTTTCCCAGATTCCGCTTGGGCTGCGAGGGGAAGATCCCACAGTTCAGTTGGAATTCGATATATCTGTGGTCTGATAACGTAACATCTAGGAAGACCCTCCAGTTAGTGGCCTTCACATACCTGTTCAAGAGGGTTAGATTAATCACCTTCTATAGTCTCGCCATAACAAAACTTGTTTGAGTCAACATTGTCAGACGAAAGAATAAAGCTTAAAAGATGGTGTTCTCTCAGGTTGCACTTGATGCTACCTCAAACAGAGTTTTGATCATTAGCATCGCAACAAATGATGAGTCTACTCTTACTGACTTCATAGAACACTGAAAGTTAAGATTCGTAGAGGAAGTAAGCTGGCGCAACGATGAAGTGTTCGATTTTTTCGTGCGCTTTCTAGCTTACTCTAGCAGCAACAAAGTCTTATCCACAGAATTGTCCAAGTTTGGTTGCCGATAGTGAGTTCGATATGATGAGGCAGTCTCTAGGCCTTTCGAATCGTTCATCACAAAGACTTATATCATCATGTTTACCACCAAGACCACACGGGCGTTTATTCCAAACACATGTTTCGTGAATGGATACAATGTGATGAGGTAGAGTGTCGTGTGAAAACGGTGGCGGTTCGGCGGCAATTTTGCTCCTTTTACAACGTCGATTCTACAAAGAAATAACGTAAATTAAATGGTTAAAGTACTATAGTGAAGCAAGGCACTATACATACACATACCCTCTTAAGATTTAAACAAGTCTTGTTCTGAAGATTCGTGTAAAATCTAAAATAAAAAGCTTATATTAAAGGAAATCACTCAACTTACCTTTAGCGGTTTTCCGGTGCCTCTCGCGGGTGTTGTTTCACTAAATTAACTCACACATAATGTCAAGTATCAAAAATACGCGCCAGGCTGCCATGAAACTGCAACAAAAACAAACAATGGATACACTATCAACATCACAATCTGGTTTACACTCATCATCGTTAAAAACAATGCCATCTGAATGCTCATCAGCCTGTACAAGAAGATCATGGGTCAGGGTGAGTTAATCCGTGGCACCATTACCAATATGGAGGAAAGGCTCTTTTCACGAATTGCCTCTTTTGAAAAAAAACTTACAAGATAAGTTCATACAAATCGATTTGGAAGTCCAAAACTTAAAAAGTCGAGTTTCTGCTTTTGATGACTTCCGAAACAACTTCAACCACTTGCAACTGGAAATTGTTGATATTAAAAAACAACCCCAACAAGAGCCAGTGTGGCTGATCTGTCCTGGGCTAGAAACGATCGCAGAATTCACGCAAATTAAGGCACATATTGAAGCACTACACATAAAACAGATTTCTACTGATGCCGTCCTGATAGGAATTCCTTTTCTTCCTAACGAAAATCTCACAAACACTTTCAATAACATCTGTAATGACACTAATTGCCAACTACCTGTCCTAAAAGGAAGTTTCGTCTTAAACCACTGTTCCCAAGTTTGTTTTAGACACTTAAAACACATAATTAGCTTCCCATCTATTTTCAATGCAATTGCGTTGCTTAATACCCCATCGGTCGGAGTCGGCCTTGCTAAGAGAATCATTTGCAGGTGATGCTTACCAATAATGAGCACTCGTCCTAACGTAACTCAAAGCGATTTCCACAGATCTCGCAGTGTAATCTCTATCAACAAGACTCGTCTGATGCTGAATATCTTCCGTAGTAAGTACTCTGATCTTTCCATTTGTCACATTAATGCTCAAAGTCTAGAAACTCACGAACTTAAACTGATATTCGATGAAATATCGAACTCCGACATTTTATATATCTCCGAAACTTGGCTTACACAGGGTGTTGCAATCTTTGTTAAGGAAGAAATTGCCAGCAGATGAATCGGCAATTCGAGTTGAAATTATCTGTGGCTTCGAAAAATATCTAGTTGGAGTCGTCAACAAGCCCCCAAGCCTAAGGGACGCCACTATTGTAACTAACATCATCGAACGCTGCGGGGCTTGCTATGAACATATTATTCTTTCTGGTGATCTCAACATTAATCTGCATAGCCGCAACGATTCACAAGTAAATCATTTCATAAACTTCCTAGGCTCCGTCGACCTATTTGCAATCAACAACTCGACTCCCACCCACTTTAGCCCTACAAGCTCTATGTTATCGATCTGTTTATTATCAATAAAACTGATCTCATCATCTTTTATAGCCAGCTTCATGTTCCCGGTTTCTCAAAACACGACTTCAATGTCCTCTTCTATGACCTCAGTCTTAGTAGATTTTTCTCACTTACTACAATCAGTTACCGATACTTTAAATCCATCAACATGGCTAGCCTTTTCGATAACTCTTTCAATTCTAATTGGCATAACCTGTACTACATGCCTCCCGTTGATGAACAGGTCCAGTTTTTTATATCTACTATTAATAACCAGTTCATGTCCTAAACAAAAACCTCACCATCCATAACACCAAATGTCAATGTTTAACTAGACATATTGAACAACTGATTATAAAACGAGGCAGGGCCTACAAAAGATGGAAGAAATTTAAGCTCTCCGAGATTTTAAACGCCCCAGGAATATTATTACGAAGAAAATCAGGATTTCAATTTTCTCTTTTTTCGAAGTGTCCTCACTGTCTCTTTGTAGGAACAGACATTCCTAACTGGAAGTCTTAGAACATGGCCTTTATGTTTTTTTCGCATTCTCGAACCAAAGCTTTCCTTTGGGGGCCTTGCAATAGTCTAGTTTGTTTTCTGCTGCTTTCTTATTCTTATTTTTTCTTTAGAACACTTAATTATTGACCATGTTGCTTCTACCTGTCTTGTTTCATCTTTAATTTCTATGACATCTAGTAGGGCAAACCGGTTGCCTCTTTTTTTTTTTGATATTGAAGCTGTATACGAGGATCCTGTAAAATTGAATTTTGTATACATTTTTATGTTCCGCTTACATGAATTTGAATTCGGCGTTTAATTTTAGCTATGATTAGGATTCGGTCAGAATCACAATCCGCTCCTCTAACATCTAGTGCGTTAGATAAGTGTCTTCTTATCCGAGAATCTTGGTTTTACCAGGTTCGATGACGATTTCATGGCAAATAATGCCGTCACCACTGAAGGGGCTAATACCCTGTTCATTTCGACGGAAGATCTCCAGATGATCTTTCGGTCTTTGAAGAGGAAAAAATCCGCGGGTATCGACGGTATATCCAATGTTGTGCTTAGGCACCTTCCACCAGTGTCTGTAGAGAGGTACACCATCCTGTTCAACAATGCACTGAATAATGCATATTATCCAGTGCACTGGAAGACAGCGGTGGTGCAACCAATCCCCAAGAGGGGTAAAGACACCTCTACCCCGGCAAATCTATGGTCGATAAGTCTCCTTCCGAGTGTCAGCAAGGTCTTCGAAAAGGTGGTCCATAGAGCCCTGTCTAAATGGGCTGAGGACAATAAAATCATCCCGGATAACCAATTCGGTTTCAGAGCGGGGCATGGCACAATTCATGCCGCGTCGAAACTCGTGTCGGATATCCAATGGAATAAATGCAAGAACCAATGCACGGGTGCCTGTCTGATCGACTTGGAAAAAGCCTTCGACACCGTATGGCTAGAAGGTCTTTATTACAAGCTCAATCGGCTGAGCATAAGTAAACCACTGCTATATATAATTTTTGACATGTTAACAGGTAGAAAGTTCGTAGTGAAAATTGCCAACGTGACTTCTACCCAAACATTTGATATTAACAACGGACTGCAACAGGGTATGGACTCGCCGATCCTTTTCAGCATTTACTTCAGTGATTTGATAGCTTCTCTTCACCATTCAATAGCGTATGCGGACGATCTAATCGCGTACAGATCAGGTCCAACGATCGACGTCATTGTCACCCTCTTGCAGCGTGACTTCGAAAAAATTCAGCAGTATTGTGATGACTGGAAGTTGAAGATCAACTGCCAGAAATCAGAAACTATTTTGTTCAGAACGCCTTTGTCTGGGGCCTCTCGAGACACTAGAAAAAATTGGCGCGGGTTCTCAATTCTTGGACAGGACGGGCGCCCACTGGCGAAACAAAGTGTAGTCAGATACCTTGGGATCTGGCTAGACCAGTATCTATATTTTGACAAACATGTAGATGCTGCTCTGACAAGATGGCTGTTCAATCCCTATGGATGTCCCGTCTGGTTCAATGTGAGAGCCAGCTTAATGGAAAGGATTCGGGTGTTTGAGAGATAATGTCTCAGGACTTGTCTCGGGTTACATAGCTCACCCGAATCTGATTACACGAAATTTTACCCGAACGAGATCCTATACAATAGGGCCAGGATTGTACGGGTGGATAACTTCCTGATCAAACTGATTCGAAGCCACGTTGCAAGAGCAATGACTTCGGTCAATAGCTTAATCTCCGGGGCTTACTACCCCAATGATTTATATCACGAGAGAGTGCGCCTTAACGGCTTTGCCCCGCCAGAAGCATTCCTCTGTTTAGATAGATGTGGGCTGATCCAGGATAGATTGGCGGTGCCGCTAGTCTTCCACGTGGGTCGCAATTCCGTGGAACGGCGATTCCTCTACGGACCCGAAGTCGCGCTCAGTGAGCCCGAGCGCTTCAGGTTCTGTGGATCGGTCTCACGCCGGGATCGAGGAAACTTAGTCAGCCAACATCAACGCTTTTGGTGGCTGGAGGGATCTGCGTCAGGGGACATTTCAATAGCTTCAGCTTCTTCAATGCAGGGCTTGCCTAACACCAATGGCAGGCTTATATAGGGTAGGGTAGGGTAGGGTAGGTTAGGATAGGATAGAACAAAAAAAAAAAATATTAAAAACCAAAAAAAGTATAAATATATTAAAACCAAAAAAAAAAAGATATACATATATGTATGTATAATATATAATATATATAATATATATAAAATATATATTTATATATGTATATACATATATATGTATATATTTTACGCTGGTAAAATGAATTTAACACATTTGTTGTTCGTGAAGTCAATTAAGTTGTTTATCTACCGATTGTTTGGCCAACAATAAGTTTTAAGTAACACGATGTCAGCTATGCCAAAAGGAGAATAAACACTCGTATAGTTGAGTGGAAGTAATTTTCACTTCTCGCTCAGTAGGCTGTGCGAATAAAAATAAAAGTAAACCTTAAAAAGTAAATTTTAAAATTCGAGAATCAAAAAAATCAAAATTACAAATAAAATTAAAAAAAAAAACTTGAAACTCACCACTCATTACGGGGTCGTGAATAATCGTCATAGGAAAAACAATAAAAAAAAAAACTACTGCACTACTACTCAGTTCGTCAGCAGTAGTAGGAAAAAAATGTCTAAGGGCGTCGGGAGAAATCCCATTCTTTTAACAGATTCAGAGTTGGATGTCCGACTTTGCAACTCCGTCTGCCGTTTCGATGACCGATGTCATTAAGAAAAGGAGGAAACTTACTCCGCGGAGTAATCTACTTAAGCGCCCCTCCCTCTCCACTTCGACAGAAATACTGCGGTTCGAAGCGAGGGAAGGGGCGAAATCAACATCTATAGAAGTTCAGCAACAACTACAGCAACCTCTCCCCGTGGAAGGTGACTCTGCCCACCATTTTGGAGATCGCCCGCTACCCTTTCTAGTTCGGTTGCGCAGGAGGAACGTACAATTGAAGGCCGTAGTAGATAGGCTCTCCGAAATGCGCCAGAAAGAGAGGGAGAAGGTCACAGCCACCTAACTGCAGCCGCAACAATCAACAAAACAACAACAGACGCAACAAAAGCAGTCGCAAAAAACCACCAAAAACAGCCGCAGCAGAAGCAGCAGCAACAAACAACAGCAGCCATAGCAACAACAACAACAGCCGCAGCAAAAACAATAACAGCCGCAGCAACAACAATAGCCGCGACAACAACGTCCTACTAAGGACAAGGTACTTTATCTTTACTTATACCAAGGCCCTACGCGATATCTGTGTCAGTATGTATGTCATTGTTGTTGGTAGCTTTGTATTTAAAGGTGCAGGCGAAAACCGCTATGCTATCTAGTGCACCACACTGGAGCAGTATAAGCCAGTCAAGAATCTTTTAAAAAAGACCACGACGGAGTTCTTCTCCTTTACCGGCGTGCTCGTGGTGGTACGCGATTACTGACATCGAGGAAATTCTCTCAGACCTCAAAAAGCTCGAGAGTGACGACGTAAGATTCGTGAGGTTCAAGGCGTTTACCACGGCGCGAGTCAAACGGGAGAACCGAGTATTGTCCTTCTTCCTGATCCAGCTCGCACCCAACGGCAGGCTGGAGAGGCTCAGGTCTATCACTTCCTTGGTTTCCCAGTTGGTAACATGGGTGGAGAGGGAGGAACCGTGGACACCCTGCAAACTATCAGAGATGACCTTAGTTCCAAGATATAAACAAAGCAAATCTGGTTCGTAAGCAGAAGTCTGAGGGGAAACTTCCCTCGCAGTCACACCCCAGATGACCTATGCTCAAATAGTGCCAGACCTGCCGTTACGGCAGCCGATATAAAAACACAAGGCTGTGCCTAAAGCACCGATGTCTCTTTTTAAGGTACCGGAGGCTGAAGGCCCCGGCCCATAGAATCCGTTAATCCGTCACTCCGTTGATTTCAACTGAGAGCAAAATAGAATATACACATTTTTATGGCAGGTGGCCCATAGCCGACGGATGTATGAACTTCAACGGACAAAGTAGACCTACTTTCAACTTTTTGATCCGTTGACAGTTCATGCACTCACATATTGGAGCTTACACATTTACATTCTGAGGTTCACGCATGCACGAATTGAGAGTAAACACGTTCATTGGTGGAGAGAAACTGAGAGAAACTTCAAATTCGGTTGACATTCAAAGTACGATTAGGTTGGTGAAGGTCGTTTGGTGTGCGAAAAGTGAACAATATTTTCGAAAAAAAATATTATAAAATGTTCGAGGAAGAACTGATTGAGGCGATCAAAGGTTATCCGTGCCATCCATTTTATAATTCAGATGAACGAACTCCATCAATTAATAAATGTCATCGACAATTGTTAACGGATTGTGTAACGGATTGACGGATTCTATGGGCCGATGCTTGCCTGCTCTATCCGCCAACACGTTCGCACTCAGTTGAAATCAACGGAGTGACGGATCAACGGATTCTATGAGCCGGGGCCTTGAGGTGGACCTGCGTTCGATCCTGCTCGCAGTCCAAGAGCAGATCGGCCAGCTCCAACAGCACATCTGTTCAATAACTCAAATGTATGTAAACAAAAATTGGATAAAATGGACTGTATTTAATATCGGCCGCATTGGTCGAACGCTCGAAAAGGAATGAATAACGGGATATGTGCCCATCACATATATTCTAGCCCGTCCCCTTTGGTTCCGCTGTCGTCGTCGTTCTGGGCCTGAGCACACGAGAGTAATTTTATCAGGAGGAAAACTGGTGTAAGCTCTGCTCTAAGCGCAAACAGAATGAATTACTCCAACTGAAAAAAATGTATATGTGAACCTCGTTTCATTGTGTTAGTGTTTTCGTCTTTCTGACATTTCATTTGACAGAGATATTTCGCAAAAGACGTCTCCTCTTTTGTCCACGCACTTAAAAGGTCCATTTGGTTTATACAGTGTTCACTGCTTGAAGGGCGAATTACGATTGAGACGCAACACGAGACAAAAAACATGCCGACTTAAAAAGTAAAGAGTTGTGTATGGATTAGTTTTGCTTTTCTTCAACCACTCGATACGCGTTTGAAGATTTTACTCCGTTTCATACTTCACACTTCAGCTCCCTCTCCAATGAAATCAATTTTCAGCCGGTTGGATTACTCCCGTGTGCGCAGGTCCACTGACTGTGGTTCTTCCCTCGGTTGTTATCGCTCCTTCTCTTTGCGCCTGTTGAAGCGGTACTTCCTTCTGAGCTGCTGGTTTGCTCTGATGCGCTTGTTGCAACTCTGATGATGATGTGTTGTTAGTTTGAGCCGCTCATCGATTTATCCGTACGACGATGGCTTGGCCTAGACAACATCCTTGGGCAGGCGACCCTGCCAGGCCTAACCCAACTACAATCGCAATGGGTACGCTAAGAGAGGGTCCTGTCGGTGAATGTGAATTCCAGAAGCACAAAATCCGGCACAGTTCCTACAAAATAATTCGAAGAGACCGACTCAATGCCACACGAGGTGGGGGAGTAGCGATCTTCATTAAAAATAATTTTAAGCATAAATAGCGGTGAAGTGCGGAGGTTCCAGGTGCTAGAGGCCTACATCATGTGCATTCCTCTCCGAAATGGAAAGAGAATGTACATTATAGCAGCCTATGCACCTCAACCCAATGTTTTCATTGCAGATCTGGAGACACTTAAGCTCTGTACTTAAGCTTGATGGAAAACTTCTAAATTCTGACCGGCGATTTGAATGCCAAACATAGTGATTTGGGAAATAACATGCCCAAGCCTATTATGCCATTGGTGGAATCTATAGAATCAAGTTAACTCGCAACGGATAGTCCGTCGTATCCTAGGAGCGAATCCTCATGGATCTCATGCTGCTTGGCTCTCAACTGAGAATGGCTGACACGAACGAAGGGTCTAATGACTGTCTACGAACCTTTGTATACGACGGTGACCATTGCTGACTTAGTGCAGTGATTAGAGTACAATACGAGTTCGCGGAGATAACAGAATACGTCCAAATGCACCCCAACGACTACAATAGGGCTCGTTGGCCGCGCTTTGCCAATTACTTAACGACATCGTTCACTTCAGGTGGCACCTTCCCACCATCCAATAGGAACTTGTCAAACGGCGAAATCGACAGGTACCTCAGACAAATGGATGATAAAATTAAGCAGACGATGGATACCACGAACTTGTACCGAGACACGACACAGACAGAAAAGTAGACTCCTGACAAGACTCAAACTCTTGTACAACTCTCTTGTTTACTGACAGACAAAACTTTGAGGTCTGGTCACTGAAATCACTGATTAAAAATATCCAACAGTTGATCATGGAAAATTACAGAATATCTATACGTTTGCACTGGAACAACAGAATTCGTGCTCTAAAATGTTCCCGCAAATAAATAAAGTTTTTCGTAGAAACAATCAGAATGATATTCAGAGTATGAAGCCTCTAAGAACGTCGGTAAATGAACATATTTTACAAACAGTCAGCAATGATGACGATTTCTTCGTGATCAAGGATCCTGAGGAGAAGGTGGCGACGGTTTGAACAGTCTTCCAGGAAGTGTATAAGGTGAATGATAGCATTCGCCCAAACCATGACCTGGAAAACAGAGTACTACTTCGTCACTCCTATCTTAAAAAGATATCGATCATTGCCGATTAGAAAATCTTGATTTTACCAGGTTCGATGACGATTTCATGGTTCTTAATGCCATCACCAATGAAGGGGCGAACAACCGGTTTATATAAACGCGGGAGCTCTAGATGATCTTCGAGTCACTGAGGAGAAAAAAATCCGCGGGAATCGACGGTATATTCAATGTTGTGTTCAGACATCTCCCACCACTGGTTGTAGAGATGTACACCATCCAGTTCAACAATTCACTGAATAATGCATATTACTCAGTGGATTGGAAGACATCGGTGGTGCAACCAATCAAGAGAGGTAAAAATACCTCTAACCCATCGAATCTTCAGATGATAAGTCTCCTTCCAAGAATTAGCAAGGTTTTCGAGAAAGTGTTCCATAGAGACCTGTCTATGTAAATGGGTTGAGCAATTTAAAAAGAAAGAAAAAACATTGAATAAATATTAGATGGTATCTACATACTGATTTTTTTTTGTAGGGTTTGCGCAAGTTCAAGAGTTACACTTTTATGGTGTTTATCATACAACCCTGACGGGGTGCAGACGGTTTGTGTCGAAGATGTTCATTCACTAGTCTACAGGGGTGGTTGTCCTGGTTCGCGAGATTCGACTAAATTTGTCGCGTTGGTTGTATTTCACAGTAACTTATTTTATGTGTCCATGTTATTAAAGTGGTATATTAGAAATGGACATACAGAGTATGAATTTTGAAGAGATCTTATACTGCGAGTGTTATGTTTTCGTCAGCATATTTTTTATCATCTCTACTTCACAACTGATGTTGCTGCACAATTTTTCCCTATAGGAATTGCTCTTGGTTTTCGACAGACTTGAACTACAGATCTTCCACTTAAAAATCGGTGATGATTACCATTGCACCACGACCACCCCAAAGTATTTTTAATGAATAAAACACTTTATTTTCTGGACATATATCATAACAACAGCTATGTGTTGTGAGTGCATGTTTTGTTTGTTGGTTGGCTCGATCGTTTGTGGCCAGTGTTCTTTTGTAAATTGTTTTCTGTACCGTGGCCTAGTCGCCTGATTGTCACCCGTTAGGTCGTCGGTTTGTTTGGCTTGACGTTCAAACCGCTTCATGGAATAGTTTCGTCCGTCTTTTGCTCCTATTTCACATTCATATGATATTGAACCTAGGCGCCGGCAGAATTATAATTATTCAGCTAAATCACAGTAAATTGCAGTGGAGGAAATGTCCAAGAAATCAGTATGTAATGGTTATATAATGTCTTTAAAGTGAAATAAAAAGTGATTATTATTTCATTTTTGTTTTTAACCCCCAACGCAAAAAGAGGGGTGTTATAAGTTTGACGTGTCTGTTTGGCTGTGGGTCTGTTGCATTGTAGCTCCTAAAGGAATGAACCGACTTTAATGCTTTTTTATTCTTTGAAAACTAACGTGATCGAGATGGTTCCTAGCTACAATTTATGAAGATCAGGCGTTTCCAGGCCATCAGCTCTTTTAGGTGGTGCAAAATTAATCACCCTATCTAAAAATGTTATGATTTATGCAAATGCCATCGTACCTCATTAATTTATGACATTAGTGAACTAGACAGCTGCAGTATACAAACAGATAAACAATGGAGTGCTATACTTCACTAGAGCGTGGAATAATTGTGTCGATTTTTTTGACCAATAATCGGTCGGTGGAATTTCGTGAATTTCGGCGTCGATTTCCTATTCGTGTCGCGTCAACTGGGCAAACATTCCGCTTAGCTACTCGATTTGAACAAACTGGAACCACAGGAGACCATGCAGGACGTGGGCGCCACCGGACTGGTCGTTTGGCCGAGAATATCGCGGCTGTGGCTTCGGTGTGGCTGAGAACGAAGGGAACATCAACCAGACGACGGGCCACGCGATTGGGCATACAGTGAATTTTAGTGAAAAATGTATACATTTTCCCGCTGACCGTCAGTCGCATGTGAATTATTTTCAAGCCCTCCTTAATCAACAACGAAGAGTACGATTTTGTGTCGAAAATCATCATGAGTGACGAGGCGCATTTATCAAAAGTAACTTTATTAAACGGACTCCATTTGTTTACTTCAGTGGAATAAACCTAGAGTTGTGGGTAGCACCAATACCGGGTGTACCGTGCATAACGGGTTTGTATGTGAATGAGAATTCTCCCAAATAATGTCCAATCATTTCTGGCTTGATTTCAACCTGTCCGAAGTCCTTCCCATTGTAGACACCAATGATGGATCCAGTCATTTCGGGCACAATAATCATGTTCCTCAAATGAGTCGTAACAATCTCTGGTTTCTCATTTGGTGGAGCTTCTTTCTTGGCCTTCCTCAATTTCTTGATCAAAGCCATTGGTTTGCGCTTTAAACCACGGGAAAACCTCCTACGGGCACGACTGTGCAACAGCTCGACCAACTGGTTGTTGGGCATGTTCAGGAGCTGATCTAAATCGACACCGCGGTAGATGAACTTTTTGAATGTGCGTTTCTTCTTAAGAGTTTCATCGACCTCAGCCATCTTGACGTCTTCAAGTTACAGAACGGAACACAATGAGGTAGCAGTCGCGGTCGCTGTCGCATCTCGGTCGCGGTCGCAGTCGGAATGATTGCCAAAAATTTTGCCCACAATGAGGTCGATTCAAATTGTAATTTTAAACAGCTGCTTGAATTGAATTTGTGCTTTTGTTGGAAAATTGCAAATAATAATAAAAGTAATATGGATAAACGTAAGAAAGTTCTTTTTATTAAGTGTTGTGCAAATGTGTTACTTGGCACATAAATTATTAAAAACAAAAAAAACGCCGATGGTGGGTCCGTCCTTTGGACCAAAACAGAAAACCGGAAGGGTTTTTTGAAACAACGTTCAAATTTATAATACAAAACGATGCCGATTTGTTTTTTAAAGCGACTCGTATGACGAAACTTCAATACGAGTTGCTTTTAAGTTTAGTAAAACCAACTTTGATGAAAACATCAATAAGAAAAGTAGTAGTCCCGAATGCCGGTTGGTAGTTTCTTTGATGTACATAAGTGTTTCATTGGAAAATGATTGGCTGAAACATAATTGTTACTTCTTTGCAGGTATTTATCTCAAGGTGTGTCTCCAAATTGTTGGTTTGGTCGTTCCGGATGGGTGTATCAACAGTATGGAAAATAATTGTTGAAGTGTGTAAAGCCCTTTGGAAAGTACTGTCTCCAGTGTATATGGCAGAACTTAACACCTCGGACTGGCAAAACATCAGCAGGCAGTTTAACGACAAATGGAACATGCCGAATTGCGTGGGCAGTATCGATGGTAAGCACATCGAAATAAAATGTCCGGCGAACACAGGGTCAATGTATACATATAAATTACAAGGGTTACTTCAGCCTTGTTTTGATGGCAATTTGTGACGCCAATTATACCTTCACGGCTGTCGATGTGGCGGCTTTTTGGTCGCGAAAGTGATGCAGGTGTTTTTTGTCATTGGGAAGCAAATTTATGACAATAACATCAATCTACCGCTCGAAGTGAAATTGCCAAATTCACAACGAACGGTACCCCTTTATTTCGTTGGTGACTGTGCTTTTCCGCTCCGAAAAAAAATTAATGCGGCCGTACCCTGGACTTCTGCTGAACCACGCTGAAAAAGTATTTAATTTCAGACTTTCAAGAGCGCGCCGAGTAATAGAGAATACCTTCGGCATTTTGACTGCTCGCTGGCGAATTCTTTGGAAACGCATAGAATTTCATCTACAAAATGCGGACAAAGTTGTGCTTGCCTGCACAATTTTATATAATTTCATCAAAATCACAGACGATGTATACAACTGCAACTCGTATTGCCCGGACAATTACTATGATTCTTATACTGCTAATGGAGAACGCATCATTTGTACTTGGCGTCAGGAGGCCAAGGAATTGTTACATATTCGTAGATGTGGAGCAAACAAAAGACCAAGCGAAGCCTTCAGTGTGAGGAGAATTTTAACAAATTATTTTCTCCACGAAGGCAAAATAGCTTTCCAACCATTGGAATAAAATGAAAACTTTTATTTTTTTTTTGTTAAGGCTGTATTAAAAATTTCACTCACCACTGTTTTTCCTTTCTTCTTCTTCTTCTTCTTCTTTTCCTTTTTATCCCGGCGTCGTTATGGTCAGAAGTGTAGGACCATAACCTTCCCACTTAACTGCATTCCTACTGGTCCGCTTGTGGGGTCCGCCGGTTTGACCTCAGAAAGTAGCGTCAGGCTTCCCGGTTTGGGATTACTTCATCGCTGAGGCCAATCAAATGCTGGTGTTTTTGCATTTGTTTGCACCAATTGTTTTTCGGCCTGCCTTTTTTGCGTGTTGAAATTGGAATGTTGATTGATAACGCCTTTTGGACGGGGTTCAGAGGATCTCTCCTTTGAACATGGCAATACCAACTGAGTCGGTCGCGCTCTATATTTCTTGTGATGGTTACTTTTACTGTTTTTCCTTTCTATCTATGATTATCGCATCTAACTTCATTGTAATCTTTTTCTATCTTTACATATGTATATACATGCATATCTTGTCATTCTTAACTTGTCAATAAATACCTTCTTCTTGATTTACAACTGATTGGATAAGGACGTATTTTAAATCAACCTCGGCTCAACATTTTTTCATAATTTATTCTTTTCTCTTTCTTTTTCTCTTTTTATGTATTTTTTAATTCATAAACTCAATAAAAATAATAAAGAAAATTCACTCAATCCAATAACAGTGTAAAACAAAAAAAAAATTAATTCAATAAAAATAACAAATAAAATAAAACTTTCACAAACAAACAATCTAAAACAAAATAAGGAACATAATAATAAGAAGCATAATAACATAATAATAAATAAATTCAGTTTTCACTCTTTCTGTTTTTTAAGGATTTTTATTTGCACCTCATTCGCATAGCGCAGGATTTCTAAATTAGTAGTATTTCTTATTTCTATTGGAAAAGTACGAAGCTTTTCCAATAAACTTCTGCAGAAATACTCATCTTCATCAGATTGTGGCTGCGATGTCTCTGGTTCAGGCTCAGAGGATTCTAAAAACCTTTGCACAGATTCCATTGTAGAAAGTAGAGTTCTTGAAGTCTCGCTGCGACGTTGAAAGTGCCGGACGACCGGTGAGGGGGCTTTGGTCCAAATCACCCAGTTCCGGTAGAGGACTAAAAAGAGGCCTCACGTCGGTTTGTTGTATTGGCGGCAACGACGGAGTCCTTTCTTCACCTCTTTGATCTATTACTGCATAATTAGATGTTGTTCTGTAAACAAAATAAAAAAACATTATATATTGTATATTCTGTTGCGAAAATAATTCACGGCCTTGGTTCTATGTGGCCTTTTAGGAAGTCCATAGCACTCTCGAACTTCCAATTGCCGTGATCCGGATCCTCAGCCGACTGACCAGACACAGTTCGTCTCTTTGCCCGCAAATAATTGTCTCGGAGCAGCTTCCACTTTTTTCTTATAACTTCAGCTACATGAAAAATTTGTTGAAAAATCATCCAGAATATCATATAAAACAAATATCTGGAACTCCGAGAATCTGCGAAATGTTTTCCCACTCTTGTGCCTACTTTTTTATATTTTTATACTGGGGATGGCAAAGGTTCCACAAAATTTCCCTCTCCTTCACCGCTTTAATTATTATTTGTTCTTCCATTTTTTCCTGTTTTAATAAAGAATAAATATCCCTAAAATACTACAAATTTCACAAAATAACACGTTTGTCCATATATAGGTACTTATGTACAATTCATCGTCAACCGTCCGATTTGAAAATTTCCTGTGTATTGTTTTTTTCCTTACAGCTGTCACAATGTCGTACGACCGAGGAAAAAGTTAGCTAACTCTCGCGACACACCTTACGACCGCGACATCATTGTGTTTACGTTATGAAATTTACGTACATTCAATTTTTGACATGCGACAGCGACCGCGACTGCAACCTCAATGTGTTCCGCGCTTTACACCTAAGCGGTTACGTCAATAAGCAAAATCTCCTTTCTGGGGCATTGAAAATCCGCGTGTGATACACGAAGAGCCATTACATCCACTCAAAGCCACTCTGTGGTGCGGCGTTCACGAGAGAGGAGTGATTGGCTCGTATTTTTTTGAGGACCCCATCAGGAATACGGTCACTGTTACTGACGAACGTCACAGGTCCATGATAGACGACTTCTGACTGCCGGAATCGGATGAGCGGGTCTTGGTGAACATTTTGTTTCAACAAGATGATGCAACCACACATACAGCACGAGCCACAATAGATATTGTGAATGAAGCGTTTGTTGGTGCGTAATCTCCCGTTTTGGTGATTTGGCATGGCCAGCAAGATCACCAGATTTAACCATCCCAGACTTCTTTCTTTGGGGATACTTGAAGTCGAGGACTTATGCCAACAAGTGTCGGACGTCCGCGTTCGAACGTTAAGGAGAATATTCGATAGAAGTATGAACATTTATCACCGGAAATCTTGCGGAAGGTCATGGAAAATTCGATAAAACAAATGTGTATCAACACTGGTGATATCCACTGGACGGATATATTTTTTTCCAAATAACAGAAAAAAATGCAAAGGTCAAAATAAAGATTTCCATCACTCAAAGTCATTTATTTATTTAGTAAAAAAGTTATTATAAAAACAAAATTGGATGATAAATCTTGCGCCACCTTGTACATAGAAGAAACCCTATACGTTGTTGCATAATATTTAGGAAAAATGGAATTTAAGTGGTTACCTATCGCAATTAGGGTCCGCGAGTAATTTCAAAAAAATTAAATAAAAATAAAATAAAAAAATTTAAGTAACCCCCGACACAAAAGTAAAAAAAAAACTTTGAAAAGTAGAAAAATAAATTTTTTCTCTCGGCCTTTTGACTTTATTACAATAAAAAACCTATTAATATTTTTATATAAGCGCCGTCACGTCGGGGAACTGGTAAATAAATAAAAGGAAAAACAGAATATTGAGAATGATAAAGTATGGATTATACAAAGACCTACTCCATGTAAACAACGTAAGAAACTACCGAAACAACCATAACCAATATTTTAACGCAACGCACACGGCTCTGAAGCGAACGAAGTTCATAAGTACAATTTGAAATTAGTAGATATTTTTTTATATTGTACATTACACCTACATATGTAGATATAATTAATTACCCTTCGTCACTTAGCGGCCCCCCACGTGGCGATGCTTTTCTTAAAAATATTAATAGGCTCTTTTAATGAAGTCAAAAGGCCGAGAGAAAATTGTTAATTTTTTGTGTCGGGGGTTACTTAAAATTTTTAATTTAATTTTTTATTTTTTGTTTTTTTCTTCCGGCCGACCCTTGGCGAAGATGCTGATAAGCTGTCGTCTTAAACCAAAATAAACTAGTCGTCTATCAAATACAAGACATGCAATAACATGCAACCGTCTCCGCCTGTACTTGAGAGCGTTGATTTCACCATGGGACAAATCCATTTTCGCACTCGTACAGTTGCAAGAGTACTAAAAGATCTCAACATACACAAATCCGCTGGCCCGGATGGTATACCCCCAATACTTCTGAAGAGGTGTTCTTCTGCGCTGGCAAAACCTCTGCGTAAGCTTTTCCATCTGTCCTACTCTTCGGGTCTCTTTCCGAGTAGATGGAAAACAGCATTTGTCCAGCCCGTCCCCAAAAAGGGCGAATCTTCGTCTCCCTCCTCCTACCGACCCATAGCACTAACGTCCCTTCTTTCCAAGGTCATGGAAACGCTGATAAACCGTCAGCTTATGAAATATCTTGAATCGCGGAAGCTTCTTAATGACCGGCAATACGGTTTTCGCAGCAACAGGTCCACTGGTGATTTGATGGCATATCTCACCGAAAAGTGGAACCAATCTTTGCACAATCAAGGCGAAAGCAAGATTGTTGCGCTTGATATTTCAAAAGCATTTGACAGAGTTTGGCATCAGGCTCTTTTGTCGAAAATGCGTGCTTATGGCATCGATAAATCTCTGCTTCTATGGATTAGAAATTACCTTTCGAACCGTTCAATTCAAGTTGTTTTGGATGGGTTCAAGTCTGATATTCACCAAATAAATGCTGGTGTCCCCCAAGGCTCTGTTTTGTCTCCGACTCTCTTTCTCATTTTTATAAATGATCTCTTATCTGTTACTTCTAATCCAATCCACTCCTTCGCTGATGACAGTACTCTCAGCTTTTCATATTCGTTCCAGGACTCACGTCCCTGCTCTTCGGCCGTAGAACTGGAACGGCAGCGTATGTCAAGCACATTGAATTCCGATCTTGACAGCATAATCGATTGGGGTAAAAATAATAGAGTAGAATTCAATGCTTCTAAAACTCAATGCTGTCTACTGTCGTTAAAGCGAACCCATAATAATCAGCCATTATCCATGAGCGGCGCTTGTGTCGACGAAACCGAAAAACTTTCCATCCTTGGTATGTGTATCAACACCAAACTTAATTGGAATGATCACATATTTGAAATCGCCAAAAACGCGGCAAAATGTCTAGGTTTCCTCAAACGATGCAAGAAATATTTCACCCCCTCTGATTTGGCTTCAATTTATAAGGCCTACATCCGCCCCAAGCTTGAGTATAACGCTCATATCTGGTCTGGTGCCCCTAAAACTTCACTGCACCTACTAGATAGGATACAACAGCGAGCGATAAAACTTATAGGAGACACTAATATCGCAAAGTCAATTGACTCGCTTGAACACCGACGTAATGTGTCTTCCTTGTCACTATTTTATCGCTATTTTAACAACCGTTGCTCAAATGAGTTAGCCAATTGCATTCCTCATCTCCATGAATTCACCCGCAATACTCGTCTTGCCAGGAATGCTCATCAGTTTACCCTTAAGCCTGCTTTCGGACGTACAGTTAAGTTCAGGGATTCGTTCTTCAGCCGCACAACACGTTTATGGAATGCTCTTCCCAGCCCTATATTTCCTACTCACTACAATCCACAGACATTTAGGACCAATGTGCACAGGTACCTCCTCTCCCTTTCTCCCTCTATACCTTCGGCCCGTGCTGTGTCTTGATTCCGGACACTTAAGGGTAGTCATAACCCCTTTTGCGCGCGCAAATTATAAAAAAAAAAAAAAAAAAAAATTTGCATTGATCAAACGTTAAAAGTCATAAAAGAGAATGCCTTCTGCGTGGACTTGGGGGTATAGCAGAAAAAGACACCTCCAGGAGTTTGAATAATGGCGTATCTAGTTGAGTTAAGCATGATTTTTTATATTTAGCAAATTAGCAAGAAATTATTGTCATAACCATGGGTGATTGACAATATGTATTTCTTATTAGTCTGGCTAGGATTTCCGAGTATTGCAGCATTATCATCTTCTATCGCGTTTCTCCAGGGTGCTCTCTAAAAACAGATGCTATCACTTGTTATTGTGTTATTGAATAATTCAAACTAGCATATATATACAATTAGAACAAAGTTGTAATGAAAAACCCATCCCAACAAACCCAACAAAGACCTCTACTCTCTAACTGCTTAACATTTCGACTAATTTACCATTCCCTAGTTATTGTTCCTCATTAATGCAAAAAGTACATCGAATTGCAAGCGGCCATCCATCATTATTCATATTGCATTGTATCTCCTGCATAATTATTTTCAGACAACAATAAGAAGAGGCCAAAACAAAAACCCCTGTTGACTTTAGCACCCAAAAAACACACACAACACAACATGAAACCTACAAATTAAACATAAAATAAAGTCCTTTTCGAGACAAATGAAGCAATAAAAGTACTGAACAAAAGTGCAAGCTACTTCTCGAAATCATCATTCAAGTCCCTCAAGATTGTTTAACTTACAAACGAACAACACCGTGGAATAAATAACAATACTCGTAAGAGAAACTAAAGGAGGAAGATAACAACATTGTGTAGAGAGAAAATTACGTCTGGCTGGAAATGCTACAACAATAATGGAAGTGAGGATATTTCAGAAGTTCAGTAACCACAACTGTGAAAATAATTAGTTCTTCTTTAAGCTTTAAGTATAGAAGCATAGGCTCACAGAGGCTAATATGCTACTGATTCGGATAAATACAATTTTAAGATTGTATCTTGCATCAAAGAGGAGGCATCTTAACGTCGTTGACAGTTCCGCCATAGATTTGGACACAGTGGAAGTTTGATGGATTTGACAAACTTACTTTACCAAGGGTTTTAGACCAATCAGTCTAACATTCTTCTTGCTGACAAGCTTGGAAAGACTTCGAATGTAAGGAAAATTACTGATGCTAAAAGATATTCCTGTCCCAATATCCGAGGAATCTAAGTGAAAATACGTTCATCTAGCTTTTTGGATGAAGACAGCAAAAAAAAACAGTTTAATTTTTGGTGGCTAACTTTATTTTTTCTCTCCAACTACAGCAGCGGCACCGGAAAAATATAATAACTTTACCTACTCTAATTTGAAACGTGTCCTTGGTAGGCTCCTAGATCATTCCTAAGGTTTTAATGACGTTATCATGTTTTAATTGGAAGAGTTGTTTGAATGTTGAGTTGCATGAATTTGGTATATTCGTGGGCTACGCTGGGATCACGATGAGTTTTCTTCTCCAACGCTAAAAACCGCCTCAACGCCATTTGATAAGAATTCCCTAATTCTTTGAAATCGGGCTTAAATGGCAGCCTAACTTGATACCTTCCAGTTAATAATTTAACTGGAATAACTGTTCGCAAACGTCTTCGTTCCTCGAATATGTTCTTAACATTAGAAAATGATTGTAGCAAATTCTCAATGTCTTCTTGTTGTTTCGGCAAAGATTGCAGGCGAACTGTCTCGTTGCATTGATGTTTACCACGCCTGAGGCTAACCATCCCAGCTTGGAGTTTTGAAGAGTTGGCGAACAGTCGTCTCGCCGATTTTGTCCAACTGAAACCAAAGAGAAAGAGTGCTCAGCTCCAACCAGAATATCAATCCGCTGTGGAATGTCAAATGCTGAGTCCGCAAGGTTTATATTACCAGGAATGTACCACACGATAAAATCGAGCCGTTTCTCCGATTCTAGGCCATTTATTCTTTTTATGGTCGTAGCTTCTACGCTGAAGGCATAATCGTTGTGTCTCGATTTAATGTTAATATGTGTCCTAAGCTTCGATACAAACTTGCTTTCTCCGATTCCTGCTATATTGGTTTGTGCTCGTTGTCGGGAAACCCCTAAAGTGTGTGCAAATCGCTCTGTGACTAAATTATGTCTAGGAGAATGCGGCAGGGAATGTAATTTTTGTTCTTTTCCATTGCATATGCAAAGGCTGTGTTAAAGACTATTTTGGTGCTTTATCTTGGCTCATCTTGAGGATTAGGAGCGTTGATATCGCGAAAAACATTTGAGGACGTGTGCGCGTCATCGTGAAGAATTGTACGGTGAAGCAAGTTACACTTACGACACCTTGATGATCGGCGGTCCTTTAAATCTTGTACGCACATTAAACAATTCGAGCACAAATTTGATCCATTTATGAATGCTCTTCGCTTGTCGATGAAAAGATTAAGAAATTTGTAACGCTGGCTGACGTCATGACCCACTCGTGCGCAAAAGGTACTTTACGGCTATCTCTACGGTCTTCTTTTTGAGTGATTAGAGTAATGCCTTTGGTCGAGCTTTTTTTACGATTGAACTGGGTAAGTAGCTTGTAATTACCAGTGTGTTGTTGGTGTTGGTGCTACAAACCATGTTTTGGCATCACTTTTCAATGAACCGCAACATTAAGTTGGAAGTTTATCGACTGGTTGTTCTTCTTGCCAGTTACTGCGTGTAATTGGATTCAGTTTGGATGCGACTAGGTGTACTATTATGTCGTCCAAAGTTTCCACTGGACATCCCAAAGACGATAATGCGTGTAGGTGGCTGTTTACACAAGAGGAGAGATCTCGAATGGCGGTTGTGTTAGGCTTTTGAAGAGACGATATGTCAAATATTTTCCTGTGCTCCGTACAGATGAGGCGTTTATTTTCATAGCGGCCTTGAAGTATTTTGAGTGCGCTTTCATAATTGGTATCGTTTACTGCCAAGGTCTCGATGGCATGTGCAGCGCTTTCAGATAAAGAGGATTGAATACTGAAATTTCGCAATATTTGCAAGGGATTGATTGAGATAAGGGAATTGAATGTTTCGTGAAAGTTCAACCATTCGGTCATTTCACATGAAAAGGAGGGGTGGTTAATTTTGGGCAGTCTCAATTGTTCTGCAGACATTTTAATCGGTACTTCCCAGGCTTCCTTTTCTGCACTGAGATCGTGCAAAAGGAGTGTGAGATGAGGTCGCACTTTGTAAAAGAGTTGTTCGTATTTTGCGCGGATATCACCGTCGTCTGTTGTTTCTATTTTACCCGGAATCAAGTTCTCGATCTTTCCTTGTAATTCCTCGAACTGATGAAAGCTCTCATCGAAGGCTGTTGTTCGCAATTCATGGCCTCTTTCACCAAACTCCAAAAAGCAGTTAGTCTCAGCTGTACGGGGAATTTCTCCAGCACACTGGCGCTGCTCTAGATTTATCAGAGGGTGCGCACTGAAAGTCATGCCTCGCGTTTTTGGTATAATTCACACTGGAGGGACAGTGTACTTGCGCGAGAAATATCCTACGACCCCTGTCCCATGGATATGCCCTCCGATGCAATGACACCTGCCATCCTATTGCGCTATAATTTCACAATAAAATTTCCATGACGTCAGGACTGGCTCTGGCCAGATACTGAACCTGGAAAGGACGTCGTCGCATTTTTACAGATGGTCTGGGCGGGGGTCCGTCGCTGGGGTTTTCTTTGAACGCGGAAACATCCGACCGCACTTTTCATTAGAAAACTATGCGTCTGACTTTCAATCAGAGGTATACGCAATTATAATGGACATGCACCTTGCATAAGAAGCACAAGTGGAAAAAAAAAAAACATACGCGTCCGTAGTGACAGCCAAACTGCACCCAAAACTGTGTCCAACCCTTTAACCACTTCTAAATTAGTGTATGAACTCAAGACCTTTTTGAAAAAAGTCGGAAGACCAAAATCACTAAGGATTGTATGGGTCCTAGAAGGGGCTCAGAGGACAGGGTCTCAGGACCTGACCCCTGACTAAGCGTGTACGCCCTGATGTCTGTAAAAAATCCGCAACATTCTTCTTATCTTTAAGGAGAATTGATTGCAGAAGACTTGCGGGCGTCATTACGAGCCACTACTCTTTTCCTAAGCATCTTTGCGTGCTTGGCATCAGTGAGATGCCCACCTGTGCTGCGTGTTGCGAGGGGGATGACACAGCAGAACATTTTCTCTGCGACTATCCCGCCTTCGTCCGCCCACAGTTATGCACCCTTGGGGCCGACGTGGCTCTACATCACCGAAGCTCCTCCTCACTTTTCTCCAGACAATGGAGAAAATAGAGAGAATACATAAAGCAAGCTGCCTACCTGGTAATGCAATGGACCGGTATTATCGTCTGAGTGCTCCAATAGATAGGTCTCTGAATGGAGGCCTTATCCTATTCGATCGAAGGCAACAACCAACATTTTTTCTCAGTTACTCAACACCTTTTCACATTTGGACATTGATGGTAAAATATAAGAATGACTCACAAAGTAGAAGGTTTGAGTACGTGTTCGGGAAAATAATAAAATTTGGTAAATACATATTTAAAAATATTCACATATCCCAATGGTTATTCAAGTTATATTACAACCCTACGTGATTTATTTAATTGCAGGGATGTATAGCTCAAACTTAAAAATAAAGAAATATAGCTAAAAGGCGCAAATCCTATTTTGGTTGCAATTATATTCATGTTCTGCATGTTTCTCATTTAAAATATTTCACTTCCAAATGAATTCTTTCAGCTAAAAGACATTGATACTGTCGGGCAAAATGTTCAAAAAAAAAATAAGCAACAATCAACGTGGCATTATTGTGAATTTGATTATTTTGCGAACAATAAATACACCGACCTTCATTTAAATTCAGGACCAAAATTGTAAGAAACGCTACCCAATCACAATACCACTGTTTAAAAGCTCAACATTTCACCGAAATGAAATTGCCATTTACTCAGGTGGCCCGCGGGACTTTAAATTCAAAATAAAACATTCAAAAAGCAAAACGTTAAAATAGTAATATTTATTCACCGAATATTATGTCCATCCACACACATACGTTCTCGGTTCTAGCCAAGAGACCATTTAGTCCATTTGGTGGCTGTGGGCAGGATTGGGCTGCGAGAGCATTCCTGACAATTCAATTACACCGCCGTCTCATAACACTTATTCCACGGCTCGTGGTGTTTACGCGAAATTGACTTCATGAAAGCGAACAAAGAGGAAAAGTGTATCGAGGGACGGAGTCGAAAGAGGAGGTGGTTGTAATAGCATGAATGGCAGTCAAAGGAGAAAGCCCAACGACCGGTCTTTGTGAAAAGAAGAAAACTGAAAAGATGCTGGAGAACAAATACACTTAATAGTATCCTTTTTTCTGCTTTCACGAGGAAGACGGTTTCTGCGAATATATGTATACTAAGCGAGAACTTGGTTTTTATTTTCCTTTCTTTCGCCAGGGACCGGCGAATTCCACTGGGGATTGTGTGACGATATAGACTGTTTTTTCTTATATTTCCTTTTATTTTTTACTTCATTTTTAGATGCTTTGTTTTGTGTCCTCCTTGGAAAGAAGGTCGTATTAAGTAAACTCGTCGTGAGATAAAATAATTTCGGGTTAAGTTTACTTTTAGCACGTACCTCGGAGGATTATCATTACAAGGGCTTAGTGGACGAAAGATGTGATTGGGTGAAACTGAAGAAGGAAGGGGTAAAAGATCAGGGAAGTTTTGTATTTGAGCTTTTGTACGAAGTTGGTTGTGATTCTTTTAGAAATGCTAGTCGTGCCATTCTATAAGGACTTTCATGTTGTAGGTTAAGGTTAAAATTAGTGCTCATCTTAGTGGTCATGACTTTGGTTTTCGCTGAAGGCAACAAAACCACCGGTCACGGTCAAAAGCTTGATGAGCTACTTGGCTTTCTTTAAATTTGCTGCTACATATGTATGTCCTGACGTCCCTAATATTATAATAATTTCGTCAAATTTCTGGACAAGACAAGACAAGACAATTACACTCGCAAGCACAATATAACGACTTATTGCAAATATGAATGGTCGGATGTAGGCTCGACGAAACATATAAATAGTTCAACTTCAAAACTGCTTTTTTTATACTTCATTGGGAACGACAAATTACTAAGTCAAATCAACAAACTTGATTAGAAAATAATCGAAGGTCCACGAAACTATTGTTGTTTAGATCGCTTGAAAACAACCCTCTTTTCGACTTGTACTGGTTGCCTACGGTTCTTTATTTCTGAGTTGGCGGAAGAGTATCTTCGATTTTTAAAAGAGACTAGCTTTAGACTTTGTTAATGTAATGGTTCCGATTTTTCGAATTAAAAGTGTTTTCAGACCACTTGAGTCCGAATCTATTGCACATATTTAGAGACGACCTTGTGTATGCGAGTACATTCGAGAACTTTTTCATGGCGCATGTCATGCGAACACAACAAGATATCAATCCGCACCAGTTTTATTCGACACGTAATTACGTATTTTTTTTATAAATTTAATGTCCTTTTTATAACGAAAAAGGAATGTTGAAATATGTATAAGTACATACTCGAACAACGCATCCTTGAAATCGATTTTTCTTATCGCTGCAGTCACTAACAACCTGGGATGATGTTTAGCTTTTCATATTTGATTTTGGCTTGGTAGAATGTGTCACTGACACAAAATGATCTTCATCAACCCTCAAATGCGTTGTAAAAATGCTGTCGAGAATCCATGCTCTGTTTAGTTGAAGATAATTTGGTAGAAAATGCATCATTTCTGGTAATTGAGTCCAAAATAAGATAATACGGCTCAACAATACTGTCTGCTAATCACGTGATTGACGTGATTGTTGGGCTTTGTCGCCTTATAACTCAGGCCACCGCCCTTAAAACATTTTATATTTCCATTCTATGGTAGCCTTTTTGCCTTGCTGTGTCTAGGCCGTAAACGTACTATCTGTGACGGTACTACCTGTTGCATTTTATCGCGTTTTACTCTCTTCGATTCTGAGTACTTCGACAGTTAGTGGCTCATGTAGACCGATCTTGGTCCAAGTGATCCCCACCGCTTTTACGCTCATCTTAGGACTATGCGATTTAGTCTTGGGACTATGCGATTTAACGAATATTTTCATAAGAAGAGGAAAGGTTATATAACAACATAATTCTGAACAAATTTCCATTTATTTGCATATCCATGCTCTTAGGTTTATCAAACGCATCGAACAACTTTACCATATGCTTTCTAACGTCTCCACCGTCATCCAGCTTCTGGGGCATGAGTTGCCTCAGTCCCTTTGAAACAATTGCCCAGACGTCTCAAGCGCCAGTGAAAATAAATCCTGATCTAGTCATCGAGAAAATACTGTACCATAAAAGATGACTACTCGTCCGGTCCTGACAAAATTCACTAACAATCTGTTCCTAGCCTTTATTACGTTATTTCTAGGTTCCATATCACCGTGGATAGGGACTCTTTCCGCAGCTTTAGAAAAATGCTTATATAATTTCAATCCGCACGGGTTCCTACTAATCTACTAATCTAGTTGAGTTTGTCTCACAATCCTTGTGTGCATTTGAGGAAGTAGAAGAAGTAGATGTTGTTGCCACAGAAACCCAGACCTCGCATCTCCCCGCTCTTTCCGGTTTTATCCTATGGAACAATCCTAACTCGAAGACTGTGAGTACGATGTTATTTAGTTATTTTCAGATATTTTATTACTTATTTAATTAATGCTACTACCGGATTCTCACAAGGCAGCCACATCGGCCTACTGATATTTATCATAACCATTAATGAAATCAACTGTGTCATCGAGAACTCTTACCTTTTCGTATACGCTGATGATATGAAAGTCTCCAAACAAATAATAGTTTCCCCTTCTGATTCTTGCTCCCTCCAGGAAATTGGTTCACTATTTGGTGTCAAAATTACTTCATACTGAATTTAGCATGTCAAGCCATCACTTACTCCCCGCTTCCCTCCAACCCCCAGGATCTGCGTTATATTTTATGAAGTCGTTTCTCCTGTAAACTTGTTCATTGGTTTAGGTGTTATCTGTCACCGAGAACTTAACTTTCGCTTTCACATAGACAACTTTATCAAATGTGCCAATTCTGCCCCGGCGTTGTGACACGTTGGTCCAAAGAGTTCTCGAACCCGTACGTCACAAAATCCTTATATACTACCTGCATTACGCCCCATATTGAATACGCCTATAGGTTTGTCAGTTTTGCCCTACGTGGTCGGTCTTGGGCTGATAGTTATAATACCGCCTTAAAAGGATTACTTAAAATTAATCAACCTGCAACCCCTACAAGGACGGCGTAAAGTCACAGACATAGTTTTTATACATGATCTAATTACCGGTAATATTGACTGCCCCTCTTCAGCATTAACTGCCATCAATCGAAATGCGGCTACCAGGAGTCCAAAATGCTGCACAAAGCGAACTCCGTTCTTTTCGACATATGTACATCTCAGAAATGTCCTCTAACACCGCCATTCACCCTCTCCTTAATCTCCTAATAAGTATTAATCTTATTGTATGTTAGGCTTTTTGTTTCGTTTTGTTGGAGACTTTTACCAGACAGGCAGCTTTCTTTATTGTATTTTCCCCGTTTTCCGGAGAAAAGTGAGGAGTGGTTTCAGTAATATAGAGCTAAGAGATTCGGCATACACCACGTGGTGGGTTAGCCATTGCGCGGCCGAACAGGACAGTCGCAGAGTAAACGTCCCTCGCAACACGCTGCACAGGTAAGTGTCTCACTAATACCAAGCACGCAAAGATTTTTAGCAAAAGAGTACTGGCCCGTAATGACGCCCGCAAGTCTAGAAAAATGTTACGGGTTTTTCACAGGCATCAAGGCGTACGCGCTTAGTCATCCCGCGTGCTGGATATTGTCCTCATCTACGATTGTGTGCATTAAAGACCCAATCTTTGATGTAGGATTTGACCGTGAAAGCAGGCACATCTAGAGCGGGTTCAGGTACTGAGAAACTCTCCTCTGAGCCCCTTTTAGAAAGTTCATCAGAGATCTCATTTCCTGGGATCCCAGAGTGACCTGTGACCCATACAAGCCTTAGAGAATTTTGTCTTCCGACTTTTTTCAGAAAAGCCTTAAGTTCATGAACTAATTTGGAGCTGGTTAGAGGGTTGGACACAGATTTGAGTGCAGCTTAACTATCATTGCATGCCCATATGCTTTTTCCCTTCCACTTGTGCTTTACAAAAAGGTGCATTGCCATTAGGATTGCGTATACCTCTGTTTGAAATATAGACGCATATTTTCCTAATGAAAAGTACAGTCAGACGTTTTCTTGTTCATAGAAAACCCAGCACCGAACCCCCGCTCAGACCTGGAGCCATCTACCCAGAGCCAGTCCTGACGCCATGGAAGTTTGACTGTGAATTTATGGCTCAACAGGATGACAGGTGTCATTGCGTCGGAGACTTGCGTCCATGAGACGCAAATTGCAAATTGTACCAAAAACCATTACAGTTGAGACGAGTCTGGGCTTTCAGTGCGTACCCTCTGATAAATTCATATGTCAATGGGTGGAAAATTCATCATAGCATCTAGAGCACCGCGGTCGTGCTGAGACAAACGTCGTACAGCTGAGACAAACCGCTTCTTGGAGTTTGGTGAAAGAAGCCACGACGTGCTTACGTGTTAGCCTGTTCCACCAGACAACCGATGTATGTATATGAGATTATCGGTCTTATCATTGCCGTGTATGTTATATCCATAGGCACCGCAACAACTACAACTGCAAAATCCAATATAAAATAAAACCTTTCACCTAGTTTTCCAATGTCCTGCGCTTTTGAGAAGAAGTCACAACAATATACAATTTATCAGTGAATTTCATCCAAAGGTGATCAAACACCAAAACTAGCTCAAACGCAAATGCCAGGATCTACCAGCGATCTTCATGCTTCAAATGGTTAAGTATGAACCAAAAAGATTTAATACGTTCAGCCTTGATATACCAAGTTATTTATCACCATCTACCTGACTGTTTTACGGTTGTCCCGGTCTTTTTCCACCGAAGAATCATCAATATTATCCTTGCATGGACTCCATTCCAATGAAATGAATATAAATGTATTCTACACCGAAACAGTGAAAAGTAACTGCACGCAATTTCGGATAAATGTGCCTGTTAGTTCTGTTTTCTTATTTCCTACTACGATGTCAAAGCCGAAAAATATCTATAATACAATGTTGTTCAAAATAGCCCAACATCCTAAGCCCATGTCAAAAACCTTTATATAGTTATTTTGCTATATTATTTATTGCAAATCGTTCGCATGGAATACAAGAATAAGACGAAGATTCTGCATTAAGCCTACTGCAAACACCATCAATTTGACTAAATCAAGGCAAATAGGTAGCAAATGAATAGCTGCATGGACACTTGTATCTTCATTATACCAGGAGCATGGAAAGATTTAGTGATTCATCAGTAAATTATGTACGAACATATGTATATCAATTGAAAGCAACCCGCATCGACCGGCGAACATAATTATATTTATCGACATAATTAATCATTTCACCATCCATCATTATAACACCATTGTGTCAAACGAATCAATACATTCACATATAATGGCTAATGGCAACAACAACAGAGACGCTGACACATCAATAATGGTTATTCCGAAACCGACGATAATGTTGAAGATGATTGTGACACTCCCTGGAGTCCTGACAATCTTAATACATACCCAGCTCATCCCAAAAGATCCTTTACTTATTTCCGATTTTATTGAAAGTGCGATATTTTGTGACTAAATTTGTCGATACATATTCGTACAAGGACATGCGTCTACTCTTGTGTAGACGCTGGCGTCTTGTTCATTGTATCAATTCTCTGCCCTCCAGGAAATGAGAGTAATGTCTCCCTTCCCCAATGGAACGACGTGGATAAGTTCTTGAGCATTCCGACATAACAAGAATAGAATAGAAATGTAGACAATAATTAATCAGGACACTCTGAAGAAGTGAAAACAGAACAGCGGAAACTGGAGGCAAGATATCTAAGTGGTTTTGAGATGTCGAACAAGCATAAGGTGCTCGTACGTTTAATTTACACGTTGTTTCCAACTTCGATGAAGCTAGACATGTACGGGTGTTACAAAATGTGCTTGAACACTTGTTTCCTATTTGAATTTAGGTTTCGGATAATAACTTTGCCTGTGCTAAGGTGAAGTGTGTGAAGGGAAAACAAGAAATTTATCTAAATAATAACGAAGGTTGTAGTAGGTGATGATTTTCTTCTGTCGACACTGCGGTAATCTGGATTGTTGAGTACCATAGATCACTTAGGTCACCCTAGATCTTAAGCGACGATCATTTTTTGCTGACACACGTTTTATGCCCGAAATATAAAAAAAATTCATAAGCCAACGTTTCTCTGAAGAGCTTGTATTATACTACTCTTAAACACTTCTTTTTTACTCAGAGAAGACTCGCCAAATGCCCCAGTTAATATTTTAAGTATAAAATTAAAACTGATTTTTTTGAAAAATTCTTTTTTTTTTCGGATCAAAAATTCGCCACGCACGCCGCAAACTTTATATCTATGATTAAGCCTAGTGATTCACAATACATTCATGACAATATAATATAAGTAAATCAAAAATCGAATGTACCTATCTCGCGAAATTTAAAAAGTCACCTTATTATTTGAACAAATCTCGTATAATGTCTAAAATGTATTGGTCAGTGTCATTTTGACGAAATAAAAACTATTGATTTCACTACCATAGCTAACTGAAGGCTTGCAAATGATGGCAAACATTAGGGGCATTGAGAATGCTCTTCATATGCATGAATGGCAAAATGAATTTATCTTCGCCAAAGGTCCAAAGGTTACTGAGGTGGGTGATTATAAAGGGTCCGCCATCTAACGTTTTTTTTTTCAAGTAGTGCTTGTTTCGTGAATGGTAACACTTAGCTCATGTCTGATTTGACAGATAATTAGTTTTATCCTTCCGCTGAACGAATATGGTTGTGTATACGCTTGAACAACGCTTCGCTAAGTGGGCCTGCGATCGACTTACAGAAGATGCCGATTTTGCCAAAAAAATCATCTTTTCAGATGAAGCTCATTTTGATCTTGGCGGGTATGTAAACAAGCAAAATTGTCGCATTTGGGGCACAGAAAACCCGCACGCATACATTGAAAAGCCGGTGCACTTAAAACGAGCCATTGATTGGTGCGGATTTTGGTCCAGAGGCATAATTGGGCCATTTTTCTTCGAAAATGAGCAAGGAGTGGCCGTTACAGTCAATGGCGATCGTTATCGGGCCATGTTGAACGAATTTTTGTTCACAAAAATTGAAGAGGAGGATATTGGCAACATTTGGTTTCAACAGGACGGCGCTACGTGCCACACAGCCGAAGCTACACTCGATGTTTTGCGCCCTGTTTTTGAAGATCGCATTATCAGCCGCAGAGCTGATGTCGTTTGGCCACCTCGGAGCTGCGATTTGACACCGTTGGACTATTATTTGTGGGGTGCCGTCAAAGATAAGTGTTACGCCGACAAGCCAGAGACAATTGACGCTTTAAAGGACAATATTCGTGAAGCCATTGGTGAAATACTGCTGCACACAATCGATAATGTGCTTAAAAATTGGACCGATCGTGTAGGCTACTGCATGGCCAGCCGAGGCAGCCATTTGAATGAAATTATTTTCCATTATTAACCGGAAGGATTGTACTTTCAAATAAAAAAAGAAATTTGAGAAAATATTCAGTAGTTTTTTTTTATAGCATTTTCAAAAAAAAAAAGAAGTTATTTGGCGGACCCTATAGTTGTGGAAATATAAATAGCTCAGCATTGGGTAATGGTATTTTTTTTTTGTATTTTAAAAAAGGTTGTTTTTTGTAGAGCTTAAGTTTTTAAACTGACAACCATGTTTCTACAAATGATTAATTTAACAGTTGAAAGTTGATTTGTAATTAATACACTTTGCCATTTTACGATGAACAACATATACAAATTATGAAAAACTTATTTTGAAAACCATGGTTCGGATCGGCTAACTTATCGTGCGCTACGTACATCTTACAGTCGCCATAATCATCCACCTGAGCAAGTTATTCGGATCAAGATGAATCGTTTTCCTTCCACGTACTCTAATGAATAATATGCGCCCCTAAAGATGATAAACAGTGCGACGAGAAGTTATTGCCCTTGTGGAGCCAGTGTTGAGGAGAATCCGAATAAGTCGATTCGCCATCGTGCACAGTAATTGGAGCTATGCCCCATCCACCTTGTGGAAGATTTGCGGAAAATCTTGGCTTAAAGGCTTATAAGATCCAGCTTCTGCAAGAGATGAAACCGAGTGACCGATTATACGCGTCGTAGGTTTGGTGAAAGGGCCGAAAACATGATGCAGCTTGGACCTAATTTTCAACGCAACATTTTATTCACAAAAGGACGATGTGGGCCAATTGTCTCCATTGTCAATGGAGAGCGCTATAGAAACATGATTTCTGACTTCTTCGTTCCCCAGTTGAATGGCATTGACGTGACAAAACTTTTTTTTTCAACAAGATGGTGAAACATGCAACACGGCGCGCGACAGCATCGATTTATTGCCAGAAACATTTTCTGAGTGCTTAATTTCGCGTATTGGACCTGTGAACTAGCCTCCATGATCCTGTGATCTCACACTTTTAAATTACTTTCTTTGAGGGTATGTGACTAGCGACTAGTCTATGCCGATAAACCAAAAACGTTAGATGATTTGGAAATCAACATTCGCCATTTTATCGCTGATATACGGCTCTAGTTGCTCGATAAAGTTGTCGAAAATTGAACTTTACGATTGCGCTTCATTTGAGCTAGCTAGTGGTGCGCATATGCCCAAGATCATATTCAAACCCTAATAACATAAAATTGTCCATGAAATGCAGCTTCAAGTGTTTTATTTCATATTAAATTTGTACACCTTTTAAAAAAAAACACCGTTTATAAACGTCCGGCTTAACATTTTTTTATGATCTGTTAATATCAATGTTTGTTATTGTGGAACTGAGTGCCCACTCCAATCGTCCCACGAGTTAGGCCATGCGTACTGTAGTGAATAAATTCAAGTCAATGCATTAAATGTTTCTATGCCAGTGAGACATACAGCGGGTGAAGTAGATGTCGAAATGGAATAAAACAATTGTGTGTGAGGTATTAACAAAATTGTTTTTTTATTTGAAAAATCCATGATGCGATACATGTATGGAATAAGACATCGTTCAAATGTCCGGCTCGGCTTCCTAGGGTAGAACGGGTTTGAGTTAACCAATTTTCAATGACTCTTCCGCACAGATCCGACTGAACTTAAATGGTGGCCTGTGTAATATTCACCTTAATGACATCGGTTGATTGTGGTTTATTTGCATAGAACTGCGACTTCAGAAAACCCCACAAGAAAAAGCTTAGCGGGGTCAAATCATATGACCTTGGTGGTCAAGTCAAGTCACCTTTGCGACAGATAACCTTACCCTCAAATCGTTTATGCAGTATGTCAATCTCGGCGTCCGCTGTGTGGCACGTAAAGCCGTCCTGCTGGAACCGAAACGGGTGTTTTCATAAACGTCTGCCTAACTAAGACCTGCGTTCATAAAGTCAGATTTTTGATCGAACATACGCAGATGAATTGCAGAAAATATGTTCATAAACGTCATATATAATCTGGGAGATAGCGCTATAGTTGAGCAAGTCATTTTATACCGGCTGAAAATCATAACAATAATAGTTTTCCCCTAACACATAACAGCTCCGAACGTCAGCTGCTTCGATAGCGGTGGAGCTAAAGGAGACAGCATGAAAAAGTCATTGGAAAAAAAATCTGCTCCGATGATTTTTATACCGAGCAAAAATGTATGAAATTATTGTTTCCATCACATTTAAAAAAATAATAATCGTCAGCTGTATTTAGGAGGGAGGGTTATATGTCAGTCACGTGCATGAACCTCATTGAAAATTTGAAAAATAAATTTATTTTATGCCTTATGAAATTTATACATCTAAATTTTCATACTTTTAAAATAATTAATAAAGTCAACGTGATAAACATCCAGGGCATCATCAAAAATTTAAAAATATTTTATCGCGAACATAATCACATAATTGCTAAAATGGATAAGGTTGTTAGTGTAGGAGAGCTTTCTTCTGCAATTAATGTGCTAGATGCGATCAATTGGGCTGCTGCAGCATGGAACAAGAAAAAAAATTGCTTCAAGAAATCTGGGTTTCTACGCAATCATACCTTCGAATTAGAGGACTTCACCCCAGAGGACGACATACCATTGATCTGTTTGCAAAATTTGTCATCGCTAATCAGAAAAACTGGTTGCGAACAAGTTCATTACTTAGAGTATACCGCAACAACGTTCAAACCGATGAAGGATGGAATGAAAACTAGGCCGAAGATGATACAGGCGTTATAAGTGTGAATGACCAAAGTGACGACAGCGAGGATATGGACGCAGAAGTAGAAGCAGATACTGAAATGGATTCATACTCCTGCAAAACGGCGTTGAATGCTTGTGAAACTTTGTGCTTTACTTTGAAAGCTGGAGATGAAAAGGCAATGCAGCTCACATCTGTTCTCCGATCTCACTATGAGTCAGTGATAGTAAGAGGTTGCAATCTACGCCAAAGGCAGATTGAAGATTTATTTAGAAAGTAATATGAATGTGTGGAAATGTATGCATATGTGCATACTTAGGTATATAATATTTTATATGTACATAAGGGACTTAAAGTGAAATAAAGATGATAATTTTTCGTTCTTTTTAAAATGTGCGTTTTTATTCTCTTAAGCGGATACTCATTTATATGGACAAAAAACTCTGGTCCCGTGGCTGTCCACTTAAGGGAGATCTCATTGTAAAATGAGACACAAAATTATAAATATACTAGGTGTACAACGTTGCTTGCGCCGTTTTTTTCCCATTTGCCATTTGAGGTTTTAATGAAACAAATAGGTTACACCTGTATCATTCAAAGTATTTTCCATGAGATGTCTGGTGAATACGGTGGGTGGGGTTTGACTTCCCATTTTAACGTATCCAAGTATGACCTCTTTTGCATAGTGGGGTCGAGCGTTGTCATGCTGGAAAATCACTTTATCGTGCCTCTCGCTGTATTGCGACCGTCTGTCTTTTAATGCTCTGCTCAAACGCATTAATTGCGTTCGATAACGAGCACCTGTGATTGTTTCACTTGGTTTAAACACCTCATAGTACACGACGCCGAACTGGTCCCACCAAATGCAGAGCATGATCTTGGTTATTGTAATGAATCCATTTTTCGTCCCCGGTCACAATGCGATGCAGAAATCCCTTCCGTTTTTGCCTCTGAAGCAACTGTTCACAAATACACAAACGCTGTTCAACGTCTCTTAGTTTCAACTCATACGGGACCCAAATTACTTCTTTCTGAATCATGCCCATGGCCTTGAGAAGTTTTGAAATAGCTTGCTGTGTCACTCCCACTGATCGTGCCAATTCTTCTTGAGTTTGACACGAGTCTTCATTCAGCAATGTCTCCAATTCTGCATCTTCGAAAAATGTCTCTTTTCCACCACTATGCCGGTCTTCGACATTAAAATCACCGTTCTTGAAGCGTTGAAACCACGCACGACACGTTCTTTCACTAATAGCTTCCTCACCATACGTATCTGAGAGCATTTGACGAGACCCAGCCGCTGTTTTCTTCATATTGAAACAAAACAGTAACACTCCCGCAAGTGACGAGAATTTGGCTCGTAAACTGACATTTTCAATCGAGAACAATGTGGTGTTATTTATATTAAATTAATACTATACTATACTCACGTCCCTACTTCGGCCTTGGTAGGATTGTATTCCATTTTGATGTCAAGTAGTCGAAGGATGGAACGTGTTCCCCAGTATGAATCCATGATTTTTACTCAGATCAACCTACAGCATTGCAAGGCTGCTACCGCTCTTCTAAGTAGCAGAATTGCATGCAGTAGTACAAATCATCACATTGTATCCATTCAAGAACCATGGGTGTGGAACAAACGCCTGTGTGGTCTTGGTGGCATATGTGATGCTACAATCCTTTATGATGAGCGATCCGAAAGGCCCAGGGTCTGCCTCATCATATCGAATACGCTATCGGCAACCAAACTTGGTCAATTCTGTGGTCAAGATCTGGTAGCTGCGAAAGTGAGCTACAAGGCGCACGGAGAAATTGAACACTTCGTCGTGGCGTCTGCTTACTTCCCCTACGACTCGCGACTACCCCCGCCACCTAAGGCGGTTTCCGAACTCGTAGAGTACTGTGAAGCCAGAAGGATTGGACTCATCATCTGTTGCGATGCTAACGCTCAAAACACATTTTGGGGCAGCAGCAAATGCAACCGGAGAGGAGACCATCTTTTAAACTTCATTCTTTCGTCTGACCTTTTCATCAACAATGTTGGCTCTCTACCAACCTTTGTGACGGCGAGACGACAGGAAGTGATTGACCTAACCTTATCTAACAGGCATGCGAAGGCCATCACTAACTGGAGAGTCTCACCAGATGTTACGCTGTCAGACCATAGATACATCGAATTCCAATTGAAGTGCGGGATCTCCCCCTCGCAGCCCAAGCGGAATCCGAGAAAAACAGACTGGGTGCGATTTAGGGAGGAGCTTGAGAAATCCACTCAAGCCCCGCCTAAACTCAAAACTAATCAATCGGTGGAGGATGCAGTTTATAACCTGAACAGCGCCATCACCAAATGTTTTGAACTCGTATGTCCTGTCAAAAAACCTCCCAACAGGAAGCCGGTTCCCTGGTGGAATGCTGAGCTCCAACGGCTTCGTAGGGAAGCCAGAAGTCTTCTGAACAGATCGCTTAAATCGAACTCGGAAGATGACTGGAATAAATATCGATCGAAGCAGAAGGAATATAAGAAGCTTATTCGAAAATCGAAGAATGATTCCTATAAGTCCTTCTGCGAAGAGATCAAATCTCTGAGCGCGACCAGCAAGTTGGTTAAAGTCCTCAAACGAGGAAAATCGACAAGGCTGGAGGTACTCAGAAAGTCTGATGGTACCTTCACCGAGTCTAAAGCAGAAACTCTTAGTTTACTGTTTCAGACCCATTTTCCGGGAAATCAGACTGTCATCGGCTCGTTGCACACTCCCTCATTGGATACTGCGGCTGTAGCGATGAAAACAACTCGGCGTAGCTGGTATGTTGCGTCACGCGTGGCAACTACTGAGGCCATTGAATTTGCTGTGGCATCCTTCGATGGCTTTAAGTCGCCGGGCACTGATGGGATATACCCCGTTATGCTGCAAAAAGGTATAAGACAGCTGCTTCCTACACTGAAAAGAATTTTCACTGCTAGCCTGGCACTTGCCTACATACCTATCCCTTGGCGCGCGGTGAAAGTGGTCTTTATTCCCAAAATAGGGAAAGAGGATTACTCACTAGCCAAGAGTTTCAGACCAATAAGTCTAACATCATTCCTGCTGAAAAGCATGGAAAGACTAGTAGAGTTGCACGTGCGCAAAGATGCCCTTCGAATGCATCCTCTGTCGGACATGCAACATGCTTATCATGCTTATCCTGCGAGACTGCGCTTCAAAACCTAGTTGGGAGAATTGAATGCGCTCTCGAAAGGAAAGAGTACGTACTAGGCATTTTCGTCGACATTGAGGGAGCTTTTGATAACGCTACCTTCGACAACACATGCTGTCACATGCTGTCAACACAACGCTGCTAGACGGCATGGCGTAGATGAAGCACTGGTTTTGTGGATCAAAGCAATGCTTGTGCACAGGACATTGATCGCTGATACAGGCCTCGAACAATGTGTCAAGTCTGGAGTAAACAGGGGCTGCCCGCAAGGTGGCGTCTTGTCTCCGCTGCTATGGTGCATGGTGGTCGACTCTCTGCTAGATGCTCTCAATGCCTCTGGAATCTATGCCCAGGCCTATGCGGATGATGTTGCTGTTCTCTCTGTCGGCTCATGTTTAGCGAATGTCTGTCTCAAAGCGCAGGCGGCGCTAAACGTGATCGATGACTGGTGCACGAGAAATGGGCTGTCGGTTAATCCTCTTAAGACCGATGTCGTTCTCTTCACGAGAAGGAGGAAAACAACTGGCATTGCTCAGCTGGTGCTAAAAGGCATTCCCATCCCTATATCCAAGGAAGCTAAGTATCTGGGAGTCATTCTAGATAACAAACTTCTCTGGTCAAAACATGTTGAGTCCAAAACCACCAAAGCGCTGTCAGCTTTCTGGCAATGCAAAGGTGCCTTTGGCAAAACATGGGGCTTATCGCCGAAAAAGGTCCTTTGGATCTACACGGCAATGGTAAGACCGATAATCTCATATGCATCGGTTGTTTGGTGGAGCAGGCTGACACGAAAACACGTTGTGGCTTCACTCACCAAACTCCAAAGAGCGGTCTGCCTCAGTTGCACGGGGGCTTTCCCCAGCACACCGGGAGCTGCTTTGGATGCTATGATGAACCTTCCACCCCTTGACATATATATCAGAGGGTGTGCACTGAAAACTATTTCTCGCCTAAAGAGGAATGGTCTTTGGTACAACTCGCAGTGGAGTGAAAGTGTACTTGAGAGAGAAATATCCTACTATCACTGTCTCATGGATATGCCCTCTGACGCAATGACACCTGCCATCCTACTGCGCTGTAACTACACAGTCACATTTCCTTGGCGTCAGGACTGGCTTTGGCCAGACACTGAACCTGGAATAGAATGTCTTCGCATCTTCACAGATGGCTCCAGGACTGATCAGGGATCCGGCGCCGGAGTTTTCTTCGAGCGCGAAAACATTCGACTGCACTTCTCGTTAGGAAAATATGCGTCTGTCTTCCAGGCGGAGATTTACGCAATCCTAATGGCCATGCACTATGTTGTGAAACACAGATGGAGGGGAAAGAGCATATGTGTCTGCAGTGACAGCCAAGCTGCACTCAAAGCTGTATCCAATCCTCTGTCCAACTCCAAACTAGTGCATGAACTCAAGACCTTGTTGAACAAAGTCGGAAGACTTAATTCACTTAGGCTTGTATGGGTTCCAGGTCACTCTGGAATCCCAGGAAACGAGATCTCCGATGAACTCGCTAGAAAAGGCTCAGAGGAGAGTTTCTCAGGGCCTGAACCCGCCTTAGGTCTACCAGCTTCAACGGTTAAATCTGACATCAATGACTGGGTATTTAACGTACACAGTCGCAGATGGAAGGAATATCCAGGATGCAGGATGACTAAGCGCGTACGCCCTGACGTCTGTAAAAAGTCCGCAACATTCTTCTTATCCTTAAGAAGAAATGACTGCAGAAGGCTAACGGGCGTCATTACGGGCCATTACACTTTTGCCAGGCATCTTTACGTGCTTGGCATCAGTGAGACGCCTACCTGTGCTGCTTGTTGCGAGGAGGACGACACAGCGGAACACTTTCTCTGCGACTGTCCCGCCTTCGCTCGTGCACGGTGGCGCACCCTTGGGGCCGACGTGGTGGGTGCCGAATCTCTTAGCTCAACATCATTGAAGCCCCTCCTCACTTTTCTCCGGACAACGGGGAAAATACAATAAAGACAAGGTGTCTGTCTGGTAGTACAATGGACCAGTACTTGTGTCTGAGTGCTCCAGCAGATAGTAGAAGCCTCCAACAAAAAAAAAAAAAAAAAAAAAAAAAAAATACTATACTTATTGAATTCAAAGTATAAGATAATTTAAATGTTAAAAAAACAAAAAATCGTCGTCAGCTGATTGTTTGTGGGTGTAAAGATCGTCAGTTTATTTTCCAAAGAGACTATGCAACGCTCAAATGCATTGAGCGCGCAAAATGTTTATCCCGTTGACTGACGGTCTTATCCCCGTCAAAAATACAGCTGACGATTTTCTTTATTATTCTAAAAGTATGAAAATTTAGATGTATAAATGTCATAAGGTATAAAATAAATTTATTTTTCAAATTTTCAATGAGATTCATGCACGTGACTGACATATAACGCTCCCTCCTCATTGCTGACGATTTTTTTTTTTAAATGTGATGGAAACAATAATTTCATACATTTTTGCTCGGTATAAAAATCATCGGAGCTGATTTTTTTCCAATGACTTTTTCATGCTCTCTCCTTTAGCTCCACCGCAAGTGCGACAACTGACGCTCACTTTACTGATTTCTGAACATTAGACAACTGTTTGAAATTCAATTCATTCGGTATAAAATTCCTAGAAAAATTGCAATGCTACCTCCCGGACTAAAATGTCATCAGCGTCTGGCAGATTGTGCACCCATATTTTTTTGACTGCAGATAGCGCGTGAGGTTAAGAAAAAAAAAAATTCATTGTGGAGGACAGAGCTGTATGAAAATAAAAATGCTAAAGTCTTCGATATAAAAAAAAAATGAGAACCTAATGACGATTTACAGAAGAATTGAAAAACGAAATTATGAATCGGGAAGAGACGCCACAACCTGAGGATTCTTCAAAAACGTTCGATCAAGCATAGGGAGGTCTAAATTTTGTCCGACATTTATAAACATTCAGTGACTACTTAAAATTGAACTTAACCAGGTCTGCACACGTAGCCGCCGACTGCCTCTGGTGCTCGATTGCTTAACAATGTAAGGGACCGCGGCAATGTTGTTGGTCGATCTTGCGTTTCATCGATGTACGAATATTGGCTGATTGATTACCGAACCGGTCGTCTCAAATTTCGTCACCAAACGTTGAAGAGCCGACTATAAAGGGCCACCACGTCGACCGTAAAATGGCGGCCTCTGGTTCATGCAGGATGGCGCGCAATGCCATACAGCCCATGATACATTCGATCTTTTGCGCACCAAATTCCCAAATCAGCCGTCTTGGCGATGTCAATCGGCCGCCTCGGAGCTACGATTTGACCCCTTTGGACTTTTTTTGTGGGGAACCGTGAAGGACCGATGTTATGCCAATAACCCGGAAACGATTCAAGCACTTAAACCAATATCACCCGAGTAATCCGCGAGCTACAGCCATCAACTACAGCTACAAACCATCAACAAGGTCTTTGAAAATTGGGGTGACAGAATGCGCTACTGCGAAGCCAGCCGAGGCAGCCACTTGAACGACGTTGAAGTAATTAATAGGAATGTTCGTTCTTACAAATAAACCCATAATACATGGAAAAAAATTAATTTTGTTCATTTTTATTTCATAGTTATTTTCATTTTTAAAAAGAAACTTGTATTTGGCCCACCCTTTACAATATCTAACAAATGCAGAATTTGGCTTTTAAATAACTGGTTAGGTCGTATGAAGAAAACTGTTTGCACATTTTATACATATGTTACATATGAGTAAGAAATATAAAACACAGCAACGACCTTAACAAGTGATTATTTCTAGAAGGTTTTATCTGAACTACACTTTAAACCTTTAAAAAGATTTAAACAATACTTTAGGGATTCTTTTCGTGGCATGATTTGGATCCCAATGTGAGAACATCTAGAAAAAAAGTATATATGTATATAGCGTACATCTTATATTTGCAAAATGGTGCAACCGTGTTTTCACTTCAAAAGAATATTGCTCACAATATCTAACGAACACAAAACACCAGATAGTCTTCGTAGTTAAATAAAATTGTGTGAAGCTTATCTCACATGATATTAGAATTCTGTACACCAGTCATATTGAAAATAATTCAAAATATCCATCGATTAGCCGTTAGAAGTTTCCATTCACTGATTTTAAATTATTTGCTTTTGTAAATAATTCAAAACCGTTCGGAACTTTTAAAAAAAGAAAAACATAAATCAATCAAAGAAAATAAATGTTGGAAAGTTTTTGTTTTTTATTGTACGTCTGCTGAAAGAAGAAAAGATAAGAAAGGAATAGAAATAAAATAAATCCAAGTCAAAATCCTAATCTATTTGATCCTTGTGATTAACATTCCAAAGAAGGGTCCTTAATCGAATTCATATGTTACACAGCCGGCAAGGAAACCAATACATCTTTTCTGTAATCGATAGACACATGCGGACATAAAAGAAAGGAAAAGACCTATACACGAGGAACTCGTCGTGCATTTAAATCAGTTTCAAACTGAAATATGGGATTCTTGTAGGTGTATCTGGTTGAAATGTCGAAAAGTCACTACAGGAATGGTTCGCAAACAGTTGAATGGTTATCTTTGTTTCCAAATTATGCATATTCCTGAAGTTCTATATATATAGGGTTTTCCAATGGGGACTTGACAACTTTGAATTTAATTTGTGAACGCACCCTTTCACTAATCATCAAACTGTCATTGTCAATTTATTCAGTAAACCCAACATTTTCATCACGGTAAAGTACACGAACGAGCATCGTCTGCACATTATAAAAATTTTCTACCGAAATTCGGGATTGGTGACCGCAACTTTAAGAGCGTTAACTCCAATTTTCGGTCGTAATTCTCGCCCTAGTAGACAGGCATTAAAAGCTTAGTGCAAAAATTTGAGTCTACATATTCGTTGTGTGATGTTGCCGTGTCAGTGAGAAAACGGGTTGGTCGAAGTGTCGAAAATATCGCTGCCGTTCAGGCGTCCGTAGCAAACGATCCAAATCAGTCAATTCCACGGCGTTCTCAAGAATTGGGCATCGCTCAGACCACATTATGGCGTATTTTGCGTAAGGATCTTGGTTTACACCCATACAAGATCAAGCTGACTAATGAATTGAAGCCGATGGACCATTTGAAGCGACGTTCTCCGATTGGGCTCTGGAGAAGATGCGCCAAGATGATGAATTGGGTTCGTCAATAAGCAAAATATGCGTTATTGGTCGGATGAAAATCCACATGTGCTTCATGAATCACCACTTCATCCACAAAAAATAACTGTTTGGTGCGGTTTGCATGCCGGCGGCGCTATTGAGCCATATTTGTTCGTCGACGATAACGATCGCTACGTTACTGTGAATGGCCAGCGTTATCGCGCCATGATTACCGATTATTTTTGGCCCGAATTGGAAGATATGGACTTGGACGATATGTGGTTTCAACAAGATGGTGCCACAAGCCACACAGCACACGTTACAATCGATTTATTGAAGAGTAAGTTTGATGAGCGTGTTATCTCAAGAAATGGGCCAGTCGATTGGCCGCCTCGTTCGTGCGATTTAACGCCTCTAGACTATTTTCTTTGCGGCTACGTTAAGGTCATTGGTTTATGCCAACAAGCCGACGACGTTGGAAGAGCTCAGAGCCAACATTGAACGCGAAATAGCGGCCGTTTCGGCCGAAATGTGTGGCCGAGTCATCGAAAATTGGGTCCAACGAATCGACCACTGCAAACGTGCTCGCGGTGGCCATATGAACGAAGTTGAGTTCCATTCATAAATGTTTTGATTGTACTTCAAGCCGATAATAGAGTTTTTGAAATATCTCAAATGGTTTGCGTTTTATGTAAGAAAAAGTTGTCAAGTCCTTTTTGGAAAACCCTTTATAAGTGTCTATATAAATGCCTTGAATCAGAATGGTTGAAAAACTTTAATTACATTTAATTCAATTCCACACTCAAAAAGATATGCACCGACTCAACTAATCATCTAATCCACGAAGCAAATTTAATCATAAAACAAACAAATATCCACTTCAAGCTCAGAAGGGCATTCCAAATGCCTCTTTGCAATACTTACAGACTTTTTACCGTCGCGTATGTATTCGAGCATTTAATTTTAACTATGTCCCAAACCATTAAGTTTTTGCGTATTCTTGCTTCATGATTTTCCCATCTACCCGTTTTTCATCTCCCTTTTGCCGCTTTGGATTTAATTCCCTAGTAATTTAATCACCTAACCGTATGTGTACAAGCACGTCTTTAACATTTGAACAGATAAGAAAGGGATGTCGCCGGAATCGTACAGTCACGTTAATTAGCTGGCAGATTGTGATGGGACGACTGACGGTTGTCGTTTGAGTTTGTTTTTACTATCTGTTAACTAACTAACATGTAAGGAAATCTCTGTTTTAAGAATAAGTCATAGCAATGGCTTTTTCAATTATAACATGAAAACGAGAAACTATTATAATTTAATTCTAAAGTCTAACGATTTCAAGGAGGAATGCTGCCTATACACAACTTAATTCAGTTGTAATCTTAGTTGTTAGCTGAATTGATATTCAGCCAACTGAATTGTTAGTTCATAAGAGTCATAAGTAGAAGACTGCTTCTACTTATAGGTTTTCGAAAAAATTAATAAGAAAACTAACAATAAATGAGCCGAATAATTTCTCGAATTTCACAACAATGAATGCAAGAGCCTTAAACGAATTTTTAAATAAAGTTACTTCAGTTATTTGCCAAAGGTAGTGATTTTGAATGTCTGAAATTTTTTTTTTATTTTTTTTCCACTTAAGCCCCTGTCTATAAAATCCCCGTGGTGGCTCCCGGATACCTAGTACCTCTGCTGTAGATTGGGGTTTTAATCATTGTTGTAAGATTGTTGGGGGTAGCAAACGAGAGAGGAAGGAAGGCCAGCAAGAACAGCGGCGGAGGAACTCCAGGATGGAATCAACGACGGCGTCCACAGTTCGAGTTAGCAGAACTACTTGACGAACACCTTATGTATTTTCATATTTCATATTTCATATATTTATTCGCATAGACTTATACAATAACATACAATATCTTCTTAGATAGTATAAGCTTAATTATTTAACGTACATGATGTGTTATAAGTGACAACAAAGATAACAATATGAAAGCAAATTAAGAAAGAAAGAAAAAGAGAAAAAAAAAACTTAGAAAAAAAAATAATGATAATAATGTATATAAATATTTTAATTTTGATGAATATAAGTACAAAAACAAAGAATAAAAAACGAAAAGAAAATCATCACTAGCTTAATGTCTTCAAATACTCCTTGAGCTTCATCCCAAATAGCCCACTACAGCTTATCATCCTTAAAGATCAGGGTAGAGAGTTCCACAGACGTATCACGTTTATAAAAAATGGGCGCTCAGATAATAGAAACGCATAACGAAATGGTACAAGATTCAAAGATCTAGGAGAACGCGAAAAACGTATCTTATCATAAAGGTACGGTGGCTGACGTGTTTGCAAGATATTGTTCAGCAGGGTTAACGTTCTAAATTTGAACAGATTTTCAAGAGTTAGGCCATATATTGATTTGGAAAACTTAAAAATGTGGTCGTATCTTCTTAATCCAAAGATATACCTAGCTATACTATTGTAAGCAACATTAAGTTTACGCTTGTGTTCATAGTCACAATTGTAGAAAAGTTCACAGCCATAGAGCATGACAGGGATAAGTAATGTTTTGGCCAAGATAATGCGTGTTTTTAAGGGTGTTATTTTATGATTGCTCCACAGTAGACGAAGCCCTCCATAAACCCTCCCGATTGTCAATCTGATGTGGTAATTCCAAGAAAGCGTCTTTGTAAAGGTTATACCTAAGTTTTTAACATATTCGACAAATTCTATTTGCTTATTATTTAAGTATATTTTGGGAAAGTCAGAGGTGTCAATGGACTTTCTTGAAATTACCAAACATTTAGATTTGCGTGGGTTTACACAAAGTCCATTTTTCTGTGACCAACTATGAACATTAATTAAATCCTCATTTACTTCAACTGCTGCATTTTCAACCAGACCAAGGGGAATGCTTTTCCGTATCTGAACATCATCAGCGTACATATCTACCTGACAATTTTGGAGGCAAAGAGGTAGATCATTAATGTACATTGAGAACAATAACGGACCCAGTATAAAACCCTGTGGAACCCCTCTGCTCAACATGAGAAATTCAGACACGGATCGATTTGCCACAACTGCCTGAGATTTGAAATTCAGATATGACTGTATTAACATTGCTACACAGAACTTTATGGCTGACCATGTCAAACGCCTTGAAAAGTCTAAGAGAATAAGGAAAGTAACATTGTCACGGTCAACAGTTTGCCTTATATTTTCAACAACATTTATGAGAGTTGTAGTACAGCTGTGTTTCGGACGGAAACCAGACTGATTTATACATAACAAGTTGTTGTCAGTTAAATATTTTCTTATCTGGGCATTCATTATTTTTTCTAAGACCTTGGAAAGATATGGTAGAATGACAATTGGTCTAAACTCATTTTGACTTTTTGGAATTGGTATAATCTTTGCTAGTTTCCAAGCAGAAGGAAAGACATTCGACGAAAGAATCGTATTAAAAAGGTGCGTTATGTATTTTAGAATGTATGGAAGTATAACTTTAATGAAAACCGGATGAATTTCATCGAGTCCAGTTGAATTTGATTTTATACGAATGCAGCTCCCTAAGACGTCAGCTTCGTCTACTGGTGAAAAACTAAAACATGGGAACGAAAACAAGTTGTTCTCATATGATAGGGCGGTTGCATCATCGATGACTTCTGGGCTTGGGAGAGATAAAAATTTCCTATTGAGTTCATTGCAGTCAATATTGTCAAAGGTGCTATTATTTTGTTTGCCAATACCAATGGCCCGTAGGTTTTTCCAGTGTGTGTGTCCAGCTTGAGAGGGGTCCAGTCGCGGTGCAAAATAGCGTCTCTTAGCTTCGCGTGCGTCAGTTGTCACCTTATTTCTCAACCTTTTAAATACACTGTATAACACATTTAATCGAAAACGTTTCCAACATTTATAAGCCTGGTCACGTTCAAAAATCAGTTTTTTATATCAGTGTTGAACCATGGAATATTTTTTCTTGTAATATTCTTTGTAATTAATGGAACGTGTGATTCAAATAAGCTTTTTACGTTTTCTTGAATGAAAGAGACTTGATCATCAACAGCAGGCAATCCATATACCCGAAACCATTCTATTTTCTTTAAATCATCTTCCAACTGACGCAAATTTATATGTTTGAAATCGCGAAAACTTATGGTTCTACTTAAAATCAGAGGATCACATTTCAAAGTCATATGGATTAAATCGTGACGCGAAAAAACAGGAACTGAGATTTGATTAAAATTTAGAACTTTGTACAGATGGCTGACAAAAAATACATCGAGAAGACTACTGCTATGACTAGTGAAATGAGTCGGTAATGATGTATTTACTGGAAAAAGATTTAAGGTACTCATATTGTAGACTAGAGACGAGTCATTAAGTATGTTGCAGTTAAAGTCGCCAACAACGATAACAAAAGGTGATATGAAAGATAATTCATCTATGACTCTTATTATCATTGTTGTATCTATATTGTTCTTCGGCCTGTACACTGTGCCCAGGAAGATTTTGTTTCCATTACATAATATTTCTACAAATACATAGTCAATCTCACTTCCAAGTTCCGCCTTCTTTATAAATTTGCAATTTATTTCCCTGCGGACGAATATAGCAGCACCTACCCCACATCTTCCAACCCTATCAGAACGAAAAGGCTTATGAAACCCATTCAAAGAGCATACAATATCACTAACATCACTTGACAGCCAAGTCTCTGAGACACAAACCACGTCCACCTTTGAACCTTCGAATAAGTACCTAAATTCATCAAACTTTGGTAAGATACTTTGTGCATTAATATGAACAACATGCAAACCAGTTCGCTGGCTACATAAAACATTAACCATTGCGCGCTTTGTGTGATTTTGGCTGAAACCATCTGTGGACTTTCTGTATGGTTCATTGGAATCAACCATTCTCAAAGACTAAGAGAAGGAGGTTCCAAATCAACCTCTGTTCAAACAGAATGTATAAGCTGCAAGTACCATTGAAGAAGAAGAGCAATAGACAGGAAGATAAGCAGTGTGATGATAATAGGTATTTATAGTATACAAATGTAAAAAAAAAAAAAAATTATACAAGCTTTTAAATTCAAATGAAAATGAAATAACTAAAATAATGTACTTATGTTCTGTTGTCATCTTTTAGAGCTGTTTTTGTTGTTGTTCGTGACGTTGTGGCATAGACGGCTAGGTCATCAGCAGTCACAATTAATTTTGTATCCTCTTCTTTGATTACCTTGACATAGACGAGACCACGGAAGGTAAATGCTGATTGAAGTTTTTGCTCTCGCTTTAATTTAAGTGCATATTGGAGAAGAGAACGATTTCGAGCCGTTAAACTTTCGTTGATGTAAACAGGACAATGTTTGTTGTTGTTAGTACCAGTATCACTCATGCCAATATCTCGAAGACAAAGCTGTGCTTTATTTGTTTTGCGATGGTTGCCCATCGACCTCAACACAAGACTCTTATCATTTGGTGATAAAAATTTAATCATAACCGGCGGTGAAGAAGAGTGGTTTTTTGATTTTAGACGAAATATGTTTTTAATTGTTGGTGGTTTTAATTTTAAACAATCGCAAAGTTGATTAAAAATCGATTGTAGGTTTTCATTCGGTAACAGTGGAACCCCATGTAAAAGTGCATCACTCATCGTCTCCTTTAGTTGTTGTTTTTCTTCGTTGGTCTCTACCTGAGCTTTTATTTTTTGTATGGTCTCGTCGTGTTTTTGTAATTTTTCTTTGAGTTCCTGGTTCTCATCTTTTAGTGTGTCAATTTCGTTTTGTTTTGATTCCACCAAGGACAAGCGGTTATTAACCGTTTCAAGCGTAGACTTTAAAACTCCAATTTCTAAATCAATTTTTTCGGTAATTCTTTTTTCTGAGTCAGCAATTTGTAACATAATTTTCTCCAGTTTATCCAAAATAGTGCAGTCTTCATAAGAATTATTTTTCTTACACATTTTTGACATAGACGATGTTTCAAGCTGCGGTGTTTGTGAAAGTGCTTGTGGTATGAGTCGTGAGGGTGTTGATATTTTCTGCGGTCGCCTTGGAGGTGATGGAGAGAACTGTCGTCTGTTCCGTTTTGCGGACATTAAATGAGAGAGTAAGCAATGTATGGGTAAGTGGGGAGATTTTATTCAGCGGTTTATTTTAGAGAGAGGGCACAAAATAGAAATTATAAATATATTTTTGTTTATTTTTATATGGTTTTAACTTGTAATTTAAGGCAATATTGTAAAATAAAATCACAATTTTGACATAAAGTATTGAAACAAAAGTTAATTTTATCTTGGAATGGAATTGCAAACTACTAAAAACCAGACCGAAACTGCCACTTTGCCACACACGTCGGTTATGTATGAACAAACTTCCTTATGTATGTACTTGAATTGATGAGCTGATGAGTACCGGTGAGAGCACTTTCGGGAGAGACAATGCACACGCACCGGCTAACAAAAAATACAATGGGAGTAAAATATGATATGTTATAATATAATAAAGAGCAAGTTAACAATTTGGATGATAACTACGCACGGTGTGCAAGAAACAAAAGCTGATCTATGCAATTGTGCATGTGTAGTGACTCACAACAGAGTTATGACAATTACTCGTATTTAAATAGTAAAGGAAATTCATTAACTAAAGGGTGGTCCAACGAAAACGCACGATGATAATTGTAAATAAAACAAAAACTTTTCAGAGTATTATCTTAATATTATTTATTATGATAGAAGGATCTATGACAATTATGTGTGAAACAAAATATCGGCCAAATACTCGCCACGGCTTCGGTGGCATACCTCTATCCAATGGTCCATATTTTCAATGACTCTGAGACATAATTGAGGTTCAATGTCGTTAATGTGCCGAATTATCTCATCCTTTAGCTTTTGAATTGTTCTTGGCTTATTGACGTACACTTTTTCTTTTAAATATCCCCAAAGAAAGAAGTCAACGGTGTCAAATCACATGATCATGGCGGCCAATTAACATCGCCACGACGCACGTGAGATAACACGGCCATTGAATTTCTCGCGCAAAAGAGCCATTGTTTCGTTGGCTGTGTGGCAAGTGGCACCATCCTGTTGGAAGCACATATCGTCCAGGTCCATATTCTCAATTTCTGGCCACAAGAAGTCCATTATCATCTCGCGGTAGCGAAAACCATTAACGGTAACTGCTTGGCCGACCTCATTTTCGAAGAAGTACGGCCCGATGACGCCGTCAGCCCATAAACCGCACCAAATAGTCACTCTTTGTGGATGCATCGGCTTTTCAACAATCACTCGTGGATTCTCATTTGCCCAAATGCGGCAATTCTGCTTGTTAACGAATCCACTGAGGTGAAAGTGTGCCTCGTCGCTGAAGATGATTTTCTTTGTAAAGTCACCATTCACTTCTGTCTGTTCAACCAACCATTCGGCGTATTGACGACGCTTGAAATGGTCAATAGGTTTCAGCTCTTGAGTCAATTGAACCTTGTAAGCGTGTAAATTCAAATCTTTATTCAAAACTCGCGTCAGTGATGTTTGTGAGATGTTCAATTGTTGGGCACGACGACGAGTCGAGGTTGACGGCTCTTCTGCCACACTATCGCGAACAACAGCAATGTTTTCCGCAGAGCGAACTGGGCGAGCATGCACAGGTGTTTTCCCATTTCCTACAGACCCGGTTTGCTGAAATTTGTGCACAATTCTACCTATTGAGGACACATTTGGTCGATTATGCTGACGAAAAAAATCACGAAGTGTACGAAATGCATTTTGTATTGAACGCCTATTTTCGTAAAAGGCTTCAATAATCTTAACGCGCTGCTCAATTGTGTACCTCTCCATGGTTGAATTTGTCAAACACTGAAACAAAGAAATGTCAAAGTTGGACAAAAAAAAATTACGTTAAGGTGTGACACACAATTAACATCGTGCATTATGGTTGGACCATACATATGTATATATATAAATCATAATATTTTGTGACCTCCAAATTGGGGGTTGTGCTTAGGGGTAACATCCGGAAAAACAATCTGTTCCGAAACAACCACAAGCCTCGGATACGGACGTATACAAAGCCGACGACCTCTGCAAATGATAAAATGACTTGCGAGTCTGCATCTGGAATGTAAGGTCCCTAACAGACCCCTAACAGGCAATCGATCTATTAATCAAACTTCAAGAGGTGCGATGGGATGGACGCGGCAAAAGACGAACGAAAAACATCGAAATCTACACCTATTCGGATGCGTATTGGTTGTTCGAGGAAGACCACGAGGAAAAGTTTCAAGCTTTCGGCATCAAAGCGAATGCCTCATAACAATCCGCATCAAAGCTTATTTCGGGAACATCACCTTAATATGGGTTCACGCTCCAACCAAAAAAAGAACAACCGTCTGAAGGATGACTTCACAATCTCCTAGACACAATCTATGTTCAATGTCCCAGCTATGATACAAAAATAGTACTTGGAGATTTTAACTTTAAACTGGGCAAAGAGGACATATTTGAGTCGATCACGGGGAAGCATAGCCTACACGACACCACGTCCAAAAACGGACACTGGCTATTTGACTTCCTGGCGGGGAGTAATCTCCTTCTAGCTAGCACACGATACCCGCATCTTAACATCCATAAAGGAACCTGGCGGTCTCCTTATCAGTCGACCAACAACCAGATTGATTCCGTTGCGATCGACGCTAGACATTCCTCCAGCATCCTAGATGTAAGAAACTTCCGAGAAGCCAACATCAACTCGGATAACTACTTTGTTGTAGCTAAGATACGAATGAGGAAATCAAGAATGCTATGGAGTCGAGCAGGACAAAGAAAGTTTGACGTCGAAGAGCTATAATCGCAGGAGACCGCTAAGATTTTTGCCGAACGAGTTTTCCTCAATCCTCAATCTCGCACAAAATCCGATGATACCAGCACAATCCACATTACAATAGTGGGGGCATTGCCTGCGCGCCATCAGAAGCGATGCGTCTGATGTGTTGGGCTTCCGACTGCCGTCAGTTAGAAACTCCTGGTTTGATGAGCAATACGAGCAAGCCATGCAACAAAGCAAACTGCCTATAAAACCATGCCACATAGACGGACGAGAGCCGCTCGTGAGCTCTACGAGCAAAAAGGGAGGGAGAAATTCATGCTTTTAAGGAAGAACGAAAGAGAGCACGAAAGGAGATGAAGAGACGCTCACAAGTTTTATTAAAAAGTAAAACGAGCACGCCAGGGCCAGCAGAAGCCTTTAGGAATGAATACGGACAGCTAGTAGTAGTTTCACAGTCGATGCTTAGAATATGGAAAGGCCACTTCTGTGGACTGTATAACGGTGAGGATAGATCTGATACCGCTATCAGGCAGAAAAATCTATTCGCAACGGACGAAGACACAAGAGAATTCCGTCCACCCGACCTATATGAAATTAAGCATGTAATATCGAAACTTAAAAGTAATATTTAAGGCGGCTGGAGATGAGCTGGTAGGGCGCATGCATCAGCTTATCTGTAAAATATGGAGGAAAGCTTGCCCGACGATTGGAGTCTCAGAATCGTTTGCTCAGTTTATAAGAAAGGGGATCCCTATAACTGCGACAACTAAAGGGAAATAAGTCTCCTTAACATCGCATATAAAATCTTTTCTTCCTTACTGTGTGAACGTCTGAAATCCTTTGTCGATAATCTAAGAAGTTCTTATCCGTGCCGTTTCAGACCATAACCCACCGAAGCAAGAATTCCAAATCGACACACATCATTTGTTTGTCGATTTTAAAGCCTCATGTAATAGCGTACATTGGTACAAGCTATAGTGAGCCATGACTAATTTTAACATCCCTGTCAAACTCGTCAGATTGTGTTTCTCACTGCTCCATTAACATCGGTAGCGAGCTAGATGAGACCTTTGATGTTGAAAAAGAATTTAGACAATGCGAGGCACTTTCATGTAACTTGTGCTTGGGAAGATCATACGAGACGCACTGGCCAACACAAGAGGTACGATCTATTTCAAGTCTGCGCAATTGCCTGCGTACGCGGAGGACATTGACGTAATTGGACGAAGACAGCGAGACGTCACTGAAGCATTCAAAAGCAGTGAAGCAGAAACGACTAAAATGGGTCTTTCGGGTCTTTCGATGAGAGAAAGACGCTGTACTTGCTGTCATAAAAAAGAGACGCACAAACCGACGTCCTGGCCAGAACGGTTGCCAGAATTGGCAGCTACAAATTAGAAGTGGTCAAGGACATCGTCTATCTTGACTCACTAGTGACCAGCGACAACAACATTAGTGGTGAGATTAAAAGTTTAGAAGAACCACTATTTCTTTTACGGAAAATATGTCTTTCTTTATTTGAATCTCTCTTAAGACTAAAATATAATGTTTTCTTGCCTGCTATATATGCCCCGATCGAAGTGATCGATCGTAGTGGAAAAGAACTCGGAATGCTTGTTTACTTAGTAAAAGATGTGGGTTAGTTTAGATTTTGCAAAATATGCGGCAACATTTTTCTTTCTCGTTATTGACCAAGGATCATTTTACATATACGGATCTTTGGTTGATGGATTGGCTGTGGCTTACACGGCATAATTATATTATAGGGTGATTGCTGTTGGTCGTAAAACCCCTATTGTTTGCCCGAGATTCCGGCGAGGTTTTTGCACAGATGTCCACTAAAACTTTGCGATCTGTATAATATGAATATTATGACAGCTGTAGTGTTGAGTATTATGAAGGTAATGCCAATACGTGGGTCCGATAGGTACTTAGCCTCACCGCCAGATGGCGCCCGTATCGCAACTATCGTGTAGTACATTCTAGTAGACGGCTAATGTCGAAATTTCAGCCGGATCGAACTCGTAGTTTTGTTTTGACCGCGTGTGGAAGCGGGAGTGTTCGCGGATTTTAGAAAAATGGAAAAAGAGCAATATCGGTCGGTGATTCGATTCTTGTTTTTGGAAGGGAAATCGCGTAGCGAAATTAAAGAGCGTTTGGGTACTGTGTACAGTGACTCTTCTCCTTCGATGGCGACCATCAAAAATTGGTTTCACGAGTTTCAACGTCCGACCGGTTTTTGATCCTACCACGGAGGATAACGTGACAAAAATTCACGATCTCGTATTGGCAGACCGCCGATTGAAGGTGCGCGAGATGGCTGAGACAGTAGGCATTTCAAAAGATAGCGTGGGTCATATCCTGCATGAAATGTTGGGCACGAGAAAGCTGTCGGCGCGATGGGTGCCGCGTTTGCTCACTCCGGACAACAAGCGCAACGGTGAGGCCACTTCAGAGCAGTGTTTGACGTTGTTTAAGCGCAATCCGAAGGTGTTTCTGCGTCGCTTCGTGACAGTCGACGAAACATGGATCCACTGGTACACACCAGAGACCAAGGAACAGTCGAAACAGTGGACTTCACTCGGCGAACGTGCTCCGAAGAAGGCGAAGACTGTACCATCGGCCGAAAAGGTGATGGCCACCGTTTTCTGGGATTTACAAGGTGTGCTCCACATCGACTACCTGGAGAAGGGCAAAACGGTCACAGGGCTGTACTATGCCAAATTATTGGGCCGATTCGACGCCGAATTGAAGAAAAAATGGCCCCACTTGGCAAAGAAAAAGTGCTCTTCCACCATGATAACGTACCGGCTCACACCTCCGCCCTCGCCACGGCCAAATTGGTCGAATTGGGCTACGAACTGCTGCCCCATCCATCGTATTCTCCAGATTTGGGCCCGTGCGACTTCTTTTTGTTTCCAAACTTGAAAAAGTCACTCGCCGGGCAGAAATTTCAGTCGAATGAGGAGGTCATCGCCGCCACGGAGGCTTACTTTGCAGACCTTGAGAAAACGTATTTTTCAGACGGGTTAAAGAAGTTGGAGCATCGCTGGGTCAAGTGTATCGAGCTAAAAGGAGACTATATTGAAAAATAAATCGCCATTTCTCCAAAATTTCTGTTTTTCTTTTGTTGGACCACCCTCGTAGGAAACTGATAGTTTTGCGAGACAACTCCCACCCATGAATTTAGTTCTTCAGTTTTAAATAGCATACATTTCACGTAAACAAAGAGCCATCAAAAACATAACTTGTAAAAAAACCAAGTCTCGCAACTCAGTTCTTCTACCGTAAAAAGTTGTGAGATCTATGTAATACCAAGTCGGTTAATTTATTCAGTCCCTACTTAAGGGACCTTCTGTCTTAAGTTATTACGTATTTAGCTAACCTAACAACATCTTATAGTTACCATATTAATTTCAAAAATCTTTTATGTTTTAAATAAATAGATTGACTTGTCCATCGCATGAAAACACAATGTATCTCACAAGTAATACATATTATATTAAATTAGATTGTTTAGACTTCTGGTACTTGTTCTCCGTCGTAGAAATAGTGATTGATCAAATATGGGATAGCTCTTCTTTTCAGGAAATTTTACCGTCATTTAGCACTCGACTTTAGAGGAGACTGGGCGTGTTTTAACAATATCGTAATTTTGAGCGAAACTGTACAAGTTAGTAGTCTCCGTTAGTTTTAATTTAATTTTAATTTAATTTAATTTTTTAATTTTCGTGGGGGCGATCGCCCCCATTTATTGGGCTTAATTCAAGCTAGCTTAATCTAATCTTAACCTAATCTCACTTACTAGGTAGGGAGAAGGGGAGGGTGGTTAAGAAGGCGGATTTTTAGGCATCGAGTGCTGAGGTTGAAATCGAAGTAAGGATTCGAATTAACAATTCCCAGCATACGAGAAATAGGTTCATTGGAGCCATAGGCAGTACGGGGGGTGGGTAGATAGAAGAGACGGGGATTTCGTACGTTGCGGGGGTTAGTGTTGATAGAGACAGAGTTATAGAGAGTCGCGCAGTCAATGGTACCTGAAAGGAGACGATGGATAAAAAGAATGTCAGATACAACTCTTCTTTCTTCCAACGTGTTCATGTTGATTAGTTTAAGGCGGTCTTGGTAGGGTGGTAAAATCAAAGGATTGCCCCAGGGGAGACCTCGAAGAGCAAAACGTAGGAATCGGCGTTGGATGCTCTCGATTCTAGAAATGTGGGTTTGTTGGTAGGGAGACCACACCTGGGAGGCGTATTCAAGAAGGGGCCGGACAAAGGTTATGTAAAGAGATCGGGTAACGTAAGGGTCCGAGAATTCTTTAGACCATCGCTTCACGAAACCGAGTGCAGAATTAGCTTTAAGGATTATTTCATCGATGTGTGCCCGAAAATTAAGCTCTTGGTCACATAATATGCCAAGATCGCGAATGACTTGAACCGTGGAGATGGGTTGATTATTGAGGAAGTAGAGACGAGGAGGAGGTTTGATTCGTTTACGTGAAAAGGTAATTGATTGGCATTTGGAAATATTAAGCTCTAAGCAATTTTTGGAGCACCAGATGGAAAAGCTATTGAGATCAGATTGAATAAGGGAAGAGTCATGACTGGAGGAAATGGTCTTGAAGAATTTGGTGTCGTCGGCGTATAATGAGATGTGGGAGTGTTTGATCACCAATTCAAGATCGTTTATGGAAAGAACGAAAAGAAGTGGACCTAAGTGGCTGCCTTGGGGGACGCCGGAGGAGGCTAAAAAGGGGTTAGAGAAGGCAGATCTAAAACGAACATTATAATAGCGATTTTCCAGGTAAGAAGATATCCACTTCAAAGAGATGGGGTCGAAGCCAAGGGAGGACAATTTGAAGAGTATCAGTCTGTGGGAGATTTTATCGAAGGCTTTACTGAAATCGGTTGAGATAACGTCGACTTCTTTGCCGTTCTCTAAGGCTGATAGGGTAAAGGACACAAATTCAACAAGGTTAGTGGTTGTGGATCAGCATTTGAGGAAACCGTGTTGTCTAGGGGAGATTAATGACTTGCAGCGAAAACTTAGTGTTTCGTACAAAACACTCTCGAAGAGTTTAGGTATATGTGATAGTTTGGCAATGGGACGATAGTTGTTAACAACGTTCTTCGGACCTTTTTTATGTATAGGGGTGATAAATGAGTTTTTCCATAAGCGGGGGAATTCACCTTGGGATAGGGATAGAGTGAAGATTTTCGAGAGAGGGCGAGAGATGGTTGAGGAGCATTTTTTTAGAAATATGGCAGGGAGACCGTCGGGTCCAGGAGTGAATTCATCATTAAGTAGATTTAATTTGTTTTCGATGACATGAGAATCAACTGTGTGTGGGAGAAATGGTCCAAGAGAAAAATTCGGTAGATAATGAGAGTATGAGAAGTCTGGAGCAAACGAGTCGTCAGCGAAAGACTGTTTAAAAAAGGTGGCGAAAAAGTTGGCGATAATATTGGGATCATTCGAGGTTTGATCGTGGAAGGAGAGGGAGGTAGGGTAGCCATCGGATTTTCTTTTATAGTTAACAAACTTAAAGAAGGACTTTGGATCGTTTATAAGATTGGCTTGCGTTTCTGTTAAATACCGTTGATAGAGGAAGTTGTGTAGGGCGGTAAAGTGGAGATAGCTGCCCAGGTAGTTAGAAAAGTCATTGGATGATTGAGTACGAAGGAAGATTGTCCATTGCTTATTTCTTTTGCTTCTTAGAGAACGAAGCCTGCGATTATACCAGGGTGGGGAGGTGGACGAAGTTTTGCGTTGTGAAACGGGAACGTAAAGAGAGATAGAGTAAAATATTTCCCTGTAGAATATGGATATAGCATCATTTACGGTTAGGTTTTCAAAATTGAGAGGGGCATTTTTAAGGTATTCATTTATTAGATGAAATTTTGCTTTGTGGAAATCGTAAGAGGCCAGAACTGTAGGAGGTTTATTCTGTGATGGAGAATCGTGAAAGAAGGAAAGGAGGAGGGGAGGATGGAAGTTATCGATGGTTGAAAGGGAAAGGGGACTAAGTGAAACAGAAGAGTTGAGAGGATCGGTTGTGAATATGAGGTCGAGTTGTCTACCCATGTAGTTTAGTACGCCACTAACTTGGCTGAGGTTTGAATCTGTTAGGCGATCCAAGAAGAGACATTCTTTGGCAGTAGTGGGATTGGTGGCAGTGTAAGACGATTGATCGTCTAATTGGATCCATTTAAGATGAGGAAGGTTGAAGTCACCGAAAACAAGGATTTCATCTTGAGGGTTTCTTAAATCGGTTAATTGGTCGATTGTGTTGATGGCGAGTTCATAGGATTCAATAGGTTGTGAGGGCAAGATGTAGAAACAAATGATGTATAGTGTCTTCTGGGGTAGAGCAATCTTAATTGAAACAAAGTCGAGAAGTGGGGAGGATGATACTGCAATAAGGGAAGAGTCAATTGTATTAAGGACGGCTAGTAGAACGCCTCGGCAAGGACAACCGTCAGTGAGTCGGCTGAGTTCGTCATCGCGATAAACATTAAAATTTGGTGGGCACAGTTCGAGGTTATTTATGCTGGGGATCAGGTTCGTTTCAGTCAACGCGAAGACATCAAAGGACAAAGCATGTGATTGTTGCAGGATAGCTTGGGTTTTCGAGCGGAGACCTCTTACATTTTGATAATAAATAGTAAGAGGGAGGTTTTTGCAGAGTGTCTGGGTGACAGGAGGACGGCGACAATTAGGAACGAAAAAACCTGTCGTGGTCGGCTCGGCTACGCTGGAGGTGCGATATCCGTTTTGAGTGTATATATTGCCGGAAAGTTTCGAGATCATTTGAGACTTTTTGAGGGGAAATATTGAAGAATTCGTGGTATTTTACGAAGAGGTTTTTGAGGCTAGCGAAGTCAGCAGGAAGACCTTCCTGTTCGATTGATACCCTTACGCTTGTGTTAGTTTTTCCTTCGTAGCAAACGGAGTCTGACTTGTCATGGAGATAAGCTAGGAAGAGTCGGATGTTTTCGTATGTTTTTTTATCCCTTAACCGAGAGAGAGCATAACGACATTCGACGGGGTTAGCGGTTTGCTGGGTAAGTTTGACTGTGGGGGGCAGAAGGGGGTCGATAAAAGATTGAGAGGAGACAGAAGAAGGATTTGTTATGGAGGGACCTGTTGATGTAGGGATTGGTGAGGAATTGGTTGTGTTGTAGGAGATGGAATTCGATTTGGGGGCAGAGGAGATGGAGCATGGTGTGGGGTAGAGAATATGGGAACTGCGGAAATTTGGGTATTTTGCACCTGATCTGAGGTCGAAATTGGGAAATGAACTCGGTGGGGGTATTTGGTTCGGGGTCTGGGTCGGGTTTGGGGTCGGTTTGAAGGAAACCTTTTGACGTTGGGGTTTGGGAGGAGCAGAGTAAGAAGGTTGTACATTAGAAATGGAGGGGTGTGTGAAATTAGGAAAGAGATTCGTCTTGAAGCTCCAGTTGTCACCGGGGTTAGGGGGAGGGTTGGGATGCTTATTTGGTTTCGGATGACGATTTGTGGAATTCTGGCTTATGGATGAAAGCGAAGTGTTGGAAGGAATGTGGTTGATATAGTTAGATTTAGGTATATTAATTCTATTGCTGTTACTTATGCTATTACTATTCTTATTGCTGTTATTGCTGCTTCTGCTGTTGAGGTCCGGTTTTGGTGAAATCCACTTCGATATTTGTAAGTTTCCGATGGTAAGGACGTCCTTGAAGGGGTTTGAGAAGAGCCACGCATATTTCGACGGAACGACGAATTTAAACCGACTGCTGTTGTTAGGGTTGATTTGGTGAAGTTTAGCACATTGAAGGATTGTAATGGAGTAATGGTCGAGAAAGTATTTCTTGAGCCAGGAAACGTTGGCGTGGGGAGGGACTCCTTTCAGGTAGAACTCGGAAAGGTTCATGTTATTGAGTTTATCCAGACGGTGTGCCCATTCAGGTTCTGTCCACGAGGTTCCAAACTTTTGAATTGTTTTTGGGGGGTCGGTAGATGTTGACGGCTGTGCGTTAATCTCGGTATCACAGTTATCAGTTTGGATAGGCGTAGTTTTCTTTAAAGTCGGTGATTTCTGCAACTCGTCGAATAGGGATATATTCAGGGGAGGTTGAGGTGATTTGATGATGGAAGGAAGAGAATCGAGTCTAGTAGTCAGCGATGAGAGTTCGGCGACTATGTTGGCAATGGATAGGCGGGTAGTCGAAAGGTCATCACTTAAGTTATTCAGCTTAGGTAGAAATTCATCGATTAAGGGGGAGTAGTCGATCTGAACATATTCAGGATTAGATGATTTAGACGAGGATTGTAGGAGGGTGTCGAGGTCGCAGCGGAAAGAGGTGACCATATCTTTAAGACTGTCCGGTGTCTTTCGCGACGTAACGAGTAGTCGGTTTATTTCAGACGCAAGTTTGTCGAGCTTGTTGGTGAACTCTTGGGCCAAGTTGTTATCAACGAGATTTTTTACCGTTCGTAAGATGTCGTCGGCCCCCAGAAAGTATTTTTTGGCGGACTCAGACGAGTTGTCGACGGCACTGGAAATATCTTCTAAATTACTCGTTATTACATCGAGGTCATTTGAGATTTTTTTATTCGATGCGGCAATGTTGCTTAGGGTGGACTTTATAGTGTCGCTAAGGCACTTTATCGCTATCATGACGTGTGATAGGGAGATTTGTTTGCACTCCTCGCAAACGAAGTTAAAATTGTTCGATAATTCCGATATATAAGTTAGGCATCTTCTGGATAAGCCAATGCATGTTGGATGAAAGGCTTTGCCACAGATACCAGTACATGTGAGCAACTCAGCGGATTTATTTCCGTAAGTGCAGTTGACATTCCCGCAGCACTTTTCCATAATGGGAGATATAATTGGGTCACGAGGTAAGTGAGAAAAATTGACAACGCAGCGAAAGGGTAGAAACGAGGAAACGAGGTTACTGATTTTTTGTTTTGGTTTTATATGTATATATAATTTTTTTGTTTTTTTTTTTTTTTTTTTTTTTTTTTGTTTATTTGTGTGTTCGTTTGATTTAATTTGTCACGTCACTGAACGTATAAACTGGGGGTAGCAAGGCAGAAGGCAAAAGACACGACCGAGCGGCTTGGAAGTTGACTTGACAATGGATAGTGGTCATCAATCCAAGACTCGTAATAAATATCGGTGGACTCCGGTTCCAGCATCATCATATAAGATTTAGATTTAACGCGCCGGTTACGAAAGATGTTGACGTCCAGCCATCGAATTATTGTGGTAGGATCTGTACCGTACAAGGGAATACCAAGTAGAGTGTCACTGGCTTCCAAAGAGCCGCACTCTCTATTAGATAAAACTCTAAGGCCAATGTTGAACAGGCGGCTTCTTAAAGGTTTTGTAGAGTTTATGTCTTGAAACATATCAGCAACATGAGTTTTCTCGCTTTTGGTGGTATATTTAGTGACGTAATAATTTAAAATAGCTGTTTTTTCGCCTACATATTGAATGTCTGTATTGCCATTCCATGCTAGCAAAATCGCGGGATTATAATCATTAACCATAACCCACTCTTTTTTGCGTACAATATAGTAAAGTCTACTGTTAGGTGACAATGTTTTTCTTGCAGCTATTGATTCTATTATATCTCTAATAGTAAGTACCTACTTCTGTGACCGGGCGGGGGAATCCGAAACGACAAACTTTAACGCAATCTCTTCTTGTTTTCTTTTGTCGCGTGCAATACTTATTATGTTTATGGGTCTCATATGACGTAACTCGTTGATAGAGTGTTGGTGAAACATTCTTGTCAGGTATAGCACAATTTACGTACTTTGAAATGAATGATGCAACCTCATCAAGCGAGGACTCGTGAAGTATGGGAGCGTCTTTTACCCATAGCATTAAATGAAAGTGTTGCGCTCCACGCGATTGATATTCTCGTCTCCAAAAGTAATGTATTACTTTTCCAAGTGGCTCATCGGATGACATAATGAAGTCTAACATAGCTTTAAACTTGTTATCAATAAATCGAGAAGTGGAGACAGGATCTAGTGCAACTAATTCACTAATGCTCTTGGTCGCCATTTCAGGACCATTAACTTCCTTAAGGTACTCGCCTAAATCATCCCACATCCATTCTGAAGGACTCATGGTGAGAAACCAGGTTGCTGGCCCGTAGTGTTGTGTCATACAGTTGACATAATTTTTCTGTTTTTTCCAAAACTGTTCCGTATTTCTTAATCTACCAAATATCGCTGTTAAGTCACCTTCTAACTCATCTTTATTAAGCATCTCAAAATACTGCTCAGCTGTATTTTTTTCTTTTTGATTAACGCAATTCATTTTATAGAATATGCCTGAATTTATTTGACGTACATATATTAGCATCATTAAGTAGAAAATATAAATATTGTTGATTTAGGCGGAATTGAGAGTGTTTTGACATTAGTCTTGCTTTAATATATTCACAAGATGTTAACTTTTGCTGCCGAACATAAAACTGCCCATATTTACCCTCAACATAAAGATCAGGAAAGCACTTTACATCTAAATCTTTATCTCTAGAATCAATTGGAGCAGCGTTGACTTTGAGCATTTGGTAGAGTTCTGAAATAGGAGCGTTTCTCCTCCTTTCATGCAAGGGGTAAATAGTGTATTGTTCATAGTCAGCCTCTTTTTCTGATGTAACTTGTGTTAGTAGCCCATCGTTTCCTTCTACAACGTTATCTACTTGAGATTCTAATTGGTCTGCTATATGATGGATATTGTCCTCTTAGTTAATATAACCAATCAATTGTTGAGGTGAATGTGGAAGTTGTATCTGAGAGTAAAGAGCATTTACACCTTTTAAATATTGTAAGGCTTGGTAAACCTTATTGGCATCTACAATATCCTCCCACACTATTTTTGATTTTGTTAGCGTACCTCGTACTATAATATATGTACAATTCAGGGTTAGTAATCGGATGTTCTCGTCTAGGCAGCTTTTTCAAAGTTTCTTCAATAGGTAAAGGAAGATGGAAAGTTCTGCCCTTTACTTTTTTCACCATATGCCTATTAGGTAAATGTTTTTTTGCAACAGGATTCATTAGCATTATTACCTGAAATGCTTTGGCGCGTTTAATTAATATCTTTTCAGAGTCATATAACTCGGTTATCTGTGGCGGAACAGTACTAACGTGTAGATCATTTAGAACACAGGCTGCTGGCAGTTGATTTGCTCTAATTTTTTGTAAACACGAGTGACAACTGTATGGGCTGTGATCTAGATTGTTGGTTTTGTAATAATTGAGAAGATTATTCCAAATACTGGTGTCTAAAGTTTTACTTAATTTGTTCAGAGATGAAATATCTCTTGAATGACAAAGTTTTATACACGACATGCACTCATGGCTTGGGGTATCAAGACACTTTAGTTTTAAAGATTTAAACGCAGCCTTATGTTTATCTACGACCTCATCCTTTCCACAACAATACTGCTAACTTTTTGTTGTTTTCCGTGCTCTTTTATTCTTTCTACCTCAGATTTTTCTAATGATTCAGATGTGATAAAATGTAAAAAATACTTTGTACTTGATATATTTCTCTTGAAATTGTCATTAGTCGAGGAAAATGCGCTTTGAGAGTGTTAATATAATTTAAATACTCTAATATTTTTTCTTTTTCAATTAATGTGTAATACTGAGCTGCACTTTTGTTCACCAAGCTTTCGAAAATGTTTGTTAATTGTATGATTACGTTTTTATCTAGTGCACACAGATCATTACAAGACCAAACTAAACTACGGCCATGCTTTTTTACATTCCCAAAGACCGCTTTTCCTGTATCGTCAATTTCGATGGCTTTGTCCTTGTTTTCAAATAAATTGTAAGCTTCTTCTGCGTAATATGGCTAGTGGTTATTTCTATGCTCTGATTTTCCAAGAAAACATTCTAACTTGTCATTTAAAGAACTATCTGGAGGGCACGAACTTAGTTTTTTTAACGATACTTTAAATTTATCTTTCAATTTATCAATCGTTTTATTAAAGTTTCCTAATGTTTGCTGCCTGTTATGAACTGCCCATTTAATTAGTTTCTCCGCTACTAATCTGTTCTTAATTTTATTTGTTAGCGCTTGAGTAATTTTTTCTAATTTTTTTAGTCGAAATTGTAATTTTTCGTTTGATCTTTTCCTTTGGACAGATTCAAGATTTAGCCCAGGGTGTACATCTTTATAACGTGCCACAACTTCCCGGTTAACTTCGGGGTGAGAAGCAGTGTAACGCGCTAGAGCTGCTCTGTGAACTTCCGGACATGAAGAACTGTAACGAGTTAATGTCTCCTTACGTTTTTCGGGGTTGTTCTGGCGATAACGAGCCGCTGCTTCTTTGATTTGTTGAGAACGGGATAGTGCTGAAGTTTAAGGTCTTCTTTTATTAACCTTTTTAGGTCTTCCGCCTTTTTTAGGTAAGTTTTTATTATTTTTGTTCATATTGTCATCATTCGGACACACTCGTGGAAGGAGCAAACGTTTCACCGGATTACGTTTGCCGTTTTCGTAAACCTCGTAAAGCATATGGATACAAAGCGGCGGCCGCCATAAGTTCAGACGCGGAACCATAGGTAGTTGATTTTACCATTGCCGTCGTGTACAAATCAGCGTTAACGTAGGGATCTCCGCGCTCGTCATAAGTATACAATTGTAACTCATCCCAATGCGCTACCACATACTCGACTATAGCAAGTCTAATCTCATACGACGACTAAATATTCCCATACATAGAGAATGACAAAGAATGAAATAAACACGAACCATCGCCAGGTATAGGGACAACCCTGTGTGGGCAAGGATGGTCATTCACATACAGTATTTCCGAATCCATTGCGACTACTAATACTGGTAGGTAAGAGTTTTTTTTGTTAAGGAATACGATTAATAGAAAACGTGACTTTGAAATACTTAAAATGTACTAATGTATTTTAAAATTATCGAAACAACGTCCAAAATTATAAACGAAAATTGCATATATAAGCTACGATTACAACATATTAATATACATACCTTAAAATTATCCAAACAACGTCCAAATTGTTGACAAACAATAAAGGTAATCCAATGAGTAATCCTTCCAATCGTCAAAGTAATAGTCGAAATTATGAATGTAAATCGCATTCTAGGCACATCCGAACAGCAAGAGGACACTCGCGACTGACGTTCTCAGGTAGAACGTGTTAAATTTAAAAGAAAAGAAACTACAATAATTTCAAAGCTTTTTATTATTTCACTATTTTATAATATTTTGTTTTAAAAGAAACCGAACACGAGGAGGTTCCAAGTTCTGTTCTGAAAAACGTTCTTGGGTTTTTTTTTTTTTTTTTAGTTTTTAATTCATTATAATTTCTTAGATCTATTTTACCCTAGACAAAATTGCTTAAAAACTAGCTTAACTATCTTAACAATCTAGATATCTTACTGGCCCTAGGCGGACACTCTATAATAGACGTAACAACTTAAATCTATGTCTTTCGATTACTATATCAACTTATCACTAACATTACTATATCTAGCTCTAAGCTAAGAAAAATGTTTCTATTAAAAACTTAGCATATGATCATTTTTTGTATTATATAAAAAACTTAAGCCTACCTTAATCTTACCTTACTTACCTTAACTAAAATAGATATATATAAATTATATACATAATATACAGGGTGTCCCACGAGCAGTCTGCCAAAAAGCTAGAGCGTGTAGGTCTGGTCAAGACAAGAAAAAAATCGTACGGGAGGGGGGGTCTATTCCCCCCCCCCCCCTCCCCCCGTTTAGCCGGTAGGGGCAATTTTTTAAAAAATTGACTTAATTTGGAAAAAAAATTTATTAAAAATCAACAGTTACATCCACAATGCCGTGATATACGCTTTTGTAAAGCCAGAAACCTCTCCTTTCATCTTGTGTTTAAACCAAGCTGTTTTAAGGAATAGTTTTTGAGAAATTAATTTTCAAACTCAAAATTTTGAAAAAAAAATGAAAAAAAAAATTTCGAACTATTATTTTTCTAAATTGTATGTAATTAAGTACTATTTTTCTTTTCAAAAATTCAATACCCTTATTAGTTTTTAGTTAAAGACAGAAAACCGGATGCAAAAATGTATTGTAGTTTTTGAGAAATTAAAAAAAACCCGAACCATTTTTTTCTATGAAAAATTTTTTTTTTTGGTTTTAACGCGGCTGGACTTGTAGGCAAATTAATGTATGAAACATTGACCTCGTTTTTATTATTCTTAAAAAATTCGGAGTGCTTGGTGCTACTCCAATGATGCAAATTGTGGAAGTTAGTAACCCCGTCTCTGGTAAACCGTGCTTCATCCTTCCAGAATATCCTTTCAAAATAGTTTCGTTCAGTTTCATCTCGGAGCAGTAATGATCCACAAAATTCTGCTCTCAAAAACTTGTCGTTTGAGGTGAGTTCCTGAACTGGTCTAAAATGGTACGGGTGTAAGTTTTCGGTATGAAGCACTCTCCATACTCTAGATTTGGGAACTCCAAGCATGGTTAGGTTAGGTTAGAGAAGGGGAGTGTGATGGTTAGACATCACTTCCACTCGGAGGCCAAGAGGCCCATTGTGATTCCTCTCGTTTGTGTGGGTACACATAAAATTAACCTGTCCCATCACGTGGTGGCTGAAACCACCCCGTGCTCTTATTGAATTTTAGAAGATCCAATATATCTGCATTAGCCACGTCCGTAATCTCTGTAAAGAATCTTTGGCCTAGCGACACTAGGCGTCGATTCTGGAGAGCTGGGCAATGACAAAGCAGATGTTGGATCGTCTCAGTTTCTTCCTCATCGCCGCAGCAGAGATCGCCGGATCCGGATGTTGGATCGTCTCAGTTTCTTCCTCATCGCCGCAGCAGAGATCACCGGATCCGGAGTCCCATTTCCGGAGCATTGCTCCAATGGGATGGTGTCCTGTGATCACTCCGACGAGCATACGGATCGAGTTACGGTCCACCGCCAGGAGCTTCTTTGTTTTTCCGATATTGAGCTCTGGCCACGATGTTCTTGTCGTGTAGCTGTCGTTTCTTGTAAGCCAAGACGAGTTGGCCTCTTTGATGATTGTGTCGTTTATGATCCGGTATAATGCGCTGATCGGTGGTTGCAATGACGTGTCCGCTTCGCTGATATCCATTTCAGACCCTTGCCTGGCCAATTCGTCTGCTCTTTCGTTCCCTGCGATTGAGCTGTGGCCCGGGACCCAGCAGAGTTTAACTTTGTGGTGTCTGATGGACTTCAGTGAATAGCGACATTTCTTGACAGCCTTTGATCTCGTTATACAGGATTCTATTGACTTCAGTGCAGCCTGGCTGTCTATGAAGATAGTGATATCAGATGGTGGGATATCGGCTACCTGTAGGTGTTTGGCTGCTTTCCCTATTGCCAGGATTTCTGCTTGAAAAAAGCTGCACAGATCAGGGAGTCTGAATGATTCCTGTTTCATTATATCACAAATATCAGAGTAGAACCCGGCCCCAGTGCCTGTGTCCATTTTCGATTCGTCGGTGAAGAGGGTGATCTCGTGGTCGTTGATTACGGCGTTTGATAGCCACTCTTCTCTGTCTGGAAAAAGGATAGGTATACTGAGAGAAAGTCATTTTTGGCTACTAAAACCATGTTTCTTTCCCAGGTCGTCTACTATCTTAAGTATGGCCGCATGTCCATAGTTGGCTTGCTTCCACAGAGAGGACTCCCTTAGTCTGAGAGCGCTCTTTGCAGCGCAGTCTTTTATGAATATATCCAGGGGGAGGAGATGAAGAATCATGTCCCACCCTGCTTGCGGCGTGCTTCTCATGGCTCCCGTTGTACAAACAGCGGCTGACCTTTGTACTTTGTTGAGCATGTTCATATAGCTTTTTGTGCTGCTAGCAGTCCACCAGACTATGGCCCCATAAGTTAAAATGGGTCTGATGATTGCTGTGTACATCCAATCAATGATGTACGGTTGCAAGCCCCATCTTTTTCCGAAGGTCTTTTTGCATGCATAAAAAGCGTTCAATCCTTTTTTCATCTTTTCCTGCAGGTTCCTTTTCCAGGAGAGTTTTGAGTCAAGAATGATGCCTAGATATTTTGCTTCCGCTTTGAGTTTGAGTGGAGTGCCCTCTAACTTTGGGGGAGCAAATATCGGAATTTTCCTTTTCCTGGTGAACAAGACCAGCTCGGTTTTCTGGGGATTTATTCTCAGACCGTTCTGTCTTGCCCACGAGGAGAGTTCTCTCAGTGCAGATTCCATTAGTTCACTGATAGTTTTATCATTTACCTTTTATCAAGATAACCAGGTCATCCGCGTACGCTATGATCTTTGTGTCTAACCTGTTGGCAACTGGGTTTGAGAAAAGAGTCCAGTCTGTCTTCTGAGGGTTTCTGAAAGGTTTCGGTTTTTCTTTATTAACGTTAAGGTTGAAGAGTATCCGGCTGTGGTCCGAAAAGGAACAGTTAGTGGACACTCTTCAATTCTCTACTCGGATGGAGTCGGACTCACATAGTAAAGTGAGGCCAATTACCTCTTCCCTAACCCGATTTCGAAACGTGGGTGTATTACCTTTGTTGCAAATATTGAGGTTGGTGGAGATAATGAAATGTCCATTGGCGTCGCAACGTGACTTGGCGTGTCGCACGAGTGCTCGGACTGCGTCTGAAGGTGGATCCTCCTCATCGTATGGCAAGTATGCGGACGATAGGAGCAAAATTTATTTGTCCTGTTGTTCGTACGTTACCACCGTGAGGTCTCCGTTGCTGTATGTACCTAGGAGAAAAAAGTATCTCTTGGCAACTATACAGGTTCGTAGCTTACCTTCGGTATGTGGATAAAATAAATTATACTCCTTAAACCTTAATCCCTGAATTTTGTTCCTAAGGAGTCAAGATTCTTGGACTTAGGCTATATCCACATCTTCCTGCAGCATGTACATACATCATCAAGTCGTCGGTGGCTGCTTTGCAGTGGTGTAAATTAATTTGCACCACTAGCAGCCTCCTTTGACTTGCCGCGTTCATTGAGGAGCCTTACCTTCAGGGTTCCCAGCCCGAACTTGATGCTGCCAGATCTGCGGCGGATGTGGTCGAGTGAGTTTTGTTCAATGGTAACCATGAGGTTCTTTCCCACTCCGTTCTTACTCTTGGCTGAAGAAATTATTCTCCAGCTGAGAGTGTCAAGCTCTTCTGCTTGTCAACTAGCTTCAATATGGATTCGTCCTTTTCAGGAATCGATGGAGGGATCCATATTGAAGCCAACGTGCGAAGCGGAAGCATCAAACGAGGGATAACCTCGAGTTTAGCGTTCTGCCAGATTTCGCCGCAATTGTCGATTGTGCGCTATAAGAAGTCTAGGGACCTCTGATTGTCACATCCGACAACTTTGACTCCTTTCTGCCAGCCTGCTCCGTCGAAGTTGATCTCATCGCTGCTATCTGCGATAAGCATCGCTTCCAGCATTTTGGCTTCAACCGTTAGCCATTTGTCGGATGTAATCTTCCCATCTGGATTGGAACGATCGACAATAGCCACTTGTAGACTCATGGGAAGGTTGAAGCTGGCTGATGTTTTCGCCTTTTTCGCTTCCCTAAGAATTTCTTCCCCGGAGCGCCCCCTCTTAACGTTATGCTTCGATCCTGAGACAGCGTGTCCCTTGGAAGTGCCCGGTTGCTGTGCGCTCTCTTCGATAATGGCCAGTTGTGTTGGCTGTTGTCGAGTCAATTTTGGGACGTTGGGTTTGATAAGGGCCGTGTTCGATGGCTTCTTATCTCGCCCTGTGTCCTTTTTGGAAGCGTGAGTGGAGTTGGGAACCGATTTCTTCTAAAATTTGGCTACCTCTTTCTTGTGCTTCAAGATCAGGAGTTTTCCGCGCTCGGAGAGCGTTGAGGGGTCTCTCGCGCTCATCTTCCTGATATACTGCACCGACCTCTTATAGCTGCTCTTGCTTTTTGGGCCGGTGTTTTTGCCTTGATCGTTTCTACAGGTTTGCCTGTGGCCTTAGGGGCGACCTTTTCTTCCAGCAGCTGGGCCTCCAAGCATAATGGCTATCCTCCTTGTACTAAGGGAGGGATTACGTCGGACCAAATCCAAAATTCTTTCATCTAAGATTCCTGATCCATCTGTAACTGATCTTTCGCTTCTTCGATGCTCTAGTACTCCGTGCTCTCGCAGACGTCGGTGGAATCTTGAAAACATGCTACGACTGGTACACCTTCGATTGGGATATCTTTCAGCGTAGAGTCTTTCGGCTTCACGATCTCGACCATTAGCTAAACCGTAGCAGAAGTGCATGTCCGTTAATTCTTCTCGAGAGTATGAGTTTGACATCGTATGTATGTGTTGATGAGTTAACATCCAATTTGGAAATGGTTTTTTATTAAAAATGCGATGCCTTTTATTTACACTTGGGTTGCAAATATTTTGTTTTTAAATAAAGAAAAATTGCGGTTTTATTGTCTTAAGGTCCTACCTAAGGTAGAACCTATCGGCGGCGGGCGGACCCAGACGAAATTGGCAGGTCAGTTTTCAGGCGTTATCAATGAAAAAAAAAGGATTAATACTGTGTCACTTTATTGTATCCTCATAAAATTCAGATTTTTTTTAAAAGTAATAAAAAAGAGGTCAATGTTTCATTCATTAATTTGCAAGTCCAGCCGCGTTAAAACAAAAAAAACAAGGTTTTTCTTAGAAAAAAATGGTTCGGGTTTTTTTTTAATTTCTCAAAAACTACAAGACATTTTTGCATCCGGTTTTTTGCTTTTAACTAAAAACTAATAAGAGAATTGAATTTTTGAAAAAAAAATTAGTACTTAATTACATACAATTTTGAAAAAAAATAGTTCGACATTTTTTTTCAAAATTTTGAGTTTGAAAATTAATTTCTCAAAAACTATTCCTTAAAACACCTTCGTTTAAAAACAAGATGAAAGAAGAGGTTTCTGGCTTTACAAAATAGTATATCACGGCATTGTGGATGTAACTGTTGATTTTTAATAATTTTTTTTCCAAATTAAGTTAATTTTTTTAGAAAATTGCCCCTTCCTAAATGGGGGGGATAGGCTCCCCCCCTCCCATACGATTTTTTTCTTGTCTTGACCAGACCTACACGCTCTAGCTTTTTGGCACACTGCTCGTGGGACACCCTGTATACATATGTACCTACATATATATCTTTTTTCTTTTTGTTTTTTTTTTTTTATATACCTATACATAGTATATATACCCTACTACTACCCACCCTACCCTACCTTACCCTACCCTAGCCTGTGTAAGCCTGCCATTGGTGTTAGGCAGGCCATGCCTTGAAGAGGCTAAAGCTCTCAACGTGTCAACTGACGTAGCTCTCTCCAGCCACCAAAAGCGTTGAGCTGTCGGACTACGTCTCCTCGATCCCGGCGTGAGACCGATCTACAGAACCTGAGGCGCTCGGGCGCGACATCGGGTTCGTAGAGGAATCGCCGTTCCACGGAATTGCTCCAGTGCCTTGCACTGAACAGAGCGTAGCGTTTTTGGCCTTTCAAAAATTGCTTTGATTTCAAAATTGCCTACACCAATAGCATACTTACAGAGATGGATGGTCTCTCGTAGGGCCGTGTTGATGATAAATCACCCGATTCCGACTCCGTACGGACGTACGGGTTTTTCCCCGCCGTCTCCCGACATCTCCTCCTGCTACTTCCAACTAATTCAGAAGCAGCAGAAAGAAACAGAGAAAAACGCACACAATAAACTTTCCTCCCGACTTGGGATCCGAACCGGCGACTTTCCGACTGCGGGTCGGGCACTTAACCACTGGGCTAATTCGAGTTCCGCGAATACTTGGCCTAAACACCCACTTATATTGTTTATAATTGTTTTTCCACTTGCTAGCCGAAACACTACCTACTCCTTCACTGGTCTGTGATGAACTGAACGTTCTAAGAAACGAATGTCAAAGTTATTATTAATTCACTATTTTATAATATTTTGTTTTAAAAGAATCCGAGCACGAGGAGGCTCGAAGTTCCGTTCTTAAAAATTATCAAGAGACTGATCCCCGATCGTCGTCAACTACTCTTTAAATATACTATAAAATGCAAGGATATTGTGTTACAAATGTTTTATTATCGAAAATTTCCAATATCCTAACTTAGTTTTATGACAGGAAGTGACCGAAGGGTCTTTGGATAAGTAGTGTTCCTACTTCCTCGTTTTCTTTTCGGAAATATTTCTATGGTCGAAAGGTCCAACATTTGTTACCAGGGTTTAAGGAAACCCAAATAAAACCTAATCGGACCTTATGATAATAAACTTGGACCGGATCCATTTATTGGTATGGTGCTGGGCAATGTGTAACTCGCGCGTATCAACGCGGCTGCCGCTCGCTCGGGGGCATTCACCTCTGCGCTTATTTACAACCTTACTTACGCACATACATATGAATACGCACGTACGTGGCTGGCATGGCAACAGTCATCATACGAGACGAGAGCGGCCGCGTCGTGTTCTTTATTTTAAAATAACTTCTTTTTTTTTTTTGCATTAGTTGGTAATATTTAGGGCTGCGCTCGTCAAGTGTCAGTTAAAGTTAATTCTTATATAAAATTGTTATCTCTCATTCACTATAAATACTGTCAATGTACCTAAGAGAAAATTACAACATCAAGCTTAACAGAGGAGCTTGAACTAATGTACGGCACTCCCTGCCGCACTTAAAGTTTTTTTAAATTAATAAATTACTTGACCCATTATTTTCTATAGAATTAGATTTATATAAAGACTAGCTGACCCGACAGACGTCATTCTGTCTAAGCCAAATATGTTCAATTGGATGGGGTAGGAAGAAGTAGAAAAAAATAAATAAAATTTAAAAATCAAGTGAAAATGTAATTTTAAACAAATTTATCTATCTGGAATATATAAAAATGAACCAATATATTGTTGGTCAATAATCTAACTCCTTGTTGGCCAAGCAATCAAAAAAGCAGTATAAGATTTTTTTTTGATATTTTTTGATTTAAGACTGTTATTAGAAGGAAAATTCATGTTTGGTTTCTCAAGGAATTCAAAAACTCAGTTGGATAGTTGGTTGCTTCGTCTTCGTTTGTTATACAGTCGATAAATTTGAAGGAATCCAGGGAACCAACGATTTGATTTTCAATTGTGCAATTTAACTCAACCAATCGTAGTTTTTGTGGATAGCAATGATGTTCGGAAACACTTTGTTGATGAACTCCTCTTTCGTTGAGATGAAATTGCAAAATGTATGTCATGTTGAACTATGATATTGATACTCAGCATTGAATGGATTTATCATTTTGATATTAAAATAATATCCATCTTCTCCTTGCCAAAACATCAGCGGGTATTGCAACGTGTCATATGAACGATGTGTTTCAGATATTTGTTGCAGTTGCCCAGTATCGCGACGTGTAAGCACAATATCGCGTGTTTCCAAGTTTTCACCAACAATCAGGATGGCAACTTCGTTTCACGGGCTGCTTCGCTTTGCTCTTGTGATTGAGAAGCACGAAGTCGAGCCATACTAACGCGGCGCTCTTCACGGGCAATTTCTTGTTCTTTTTCAGTCCTTTCATTCGCAATGTTTCGTATCCTTCTTGCATTACGGCTTTGTCGGGAAAGATTCGATCGTCTTGGTCGCGGCATTGTTAATGATGATTCAAAGAGAATACAAATTACTGATAATTATTGATTTCTGACAAAATTTATAATTATCAAATTTTCAACCATACTTAACCATAGACAAAATTACGTTTAGCTGTCATTTGCGTTTTGTTATTCCATGTCAGATACTTTTTTATTATACCAAGTTTTATAGTGACTTGTATTCTCTTTGACGTTTTATGTCACGTCACACGGGAACGCGGTCTAATGGGATAAAAAGTATCCTATATCCGTCTCCTGGTTCTAAGCTACCTCCCCACCAATTTTCAGCCAAATCGGTTCAGCCGTTCTTGAGTTATAAATAGTGTAACTAACACGACTTTCTTTTATATATATAGATTATTTAAATTTGCATACCCATACTGACTGATACAATGTGCGTAAGTTAAATAATAGTGGTTTGTGTGTATACCTGCGATATCACAGTAAGACCCAAAGATTGCCTGGAAGAAAGTGGTCGCCTTCCTGTGACGAACGGGAAGCGTGGAAGCGGCGCGGGCAAGCCACCTCCGGCGGCCGCGGTTATGGTTATAAGTGTTCTTTCTTTCATGGCAATTTCGGGCAATGTAGTCTACTTAATACTTTGCCGGATTTTGCTACAACTTCATAAGACATGTTCCATTGTTGCTTTTTCATTCCGTTGATTGACCACTTTACAAATTACCTTTGAACATATTTATATTTAGTTACCTATCTATTATACACCGATTATTCTTTTATATTATAGATATACAGGTACACTGATTCATTCACTGCAAATGTAACTTTGTAATCCTATGTACTAGAAAACCCGTGGCCGGACACCGAACATAAAATTTGTTTTAAAATGGTTTAATTATAAGTTCATCCGCCAAATAATTTTTTTTTTTGAAAATGCTATAAAAAAAACTACTGAATATTTTCTCAAATTTCTTTTTTTATTTGAAAGTACAATCCTTCCGGTTAATAATGGAAAATAATTTCATTCAAATGGCTGCCTCGGCTGGCCATGCAGTAGCCTACACGATCGGTCCAATTTTTAAGCACATTATCGATTGTGTGCAGCTGTATTTCACCAATGGCTTCACGAATATTGTCCTTTAAAGCGTCAATTGTCTCTGGCTTGTCGGCGTAACACTTATCTTTGACGGCACCCCACGATTTGTCAAATCGCAGCTCCGAGGTGGCCAAACGACATCAGCTCTGCGGCTGATAATGCGATCTTCAAAACATCGAGTGTAGCTTCGGCTGTGTGGCACGTAGCGCCGTCCTGTTGAAACCAAATGTTGCCAATATCCTCCTCTTCAATTTTTGTGAACAAAAATTCGTTCAACATGGCCCGATAACGATCGCGATTGACTGTAACGGCCACTCCTTGCTCATTTTCGAAGAAAAATGGCCCAATTATGCCTCTGGACCAAAATCCGCACCAAACAGTGGCTCGTTTTGGGTGCACCGGCTTTTCAATGTATGCGTGCGGGTTTTCTGTGCCCCAAATGCGACAATTTTGCTTGTTTACATACCCGCCAAGATCAAAATGAGCTTCATCTGAAAAGATGATTTTTTTGGCAAAATCGGCATCTTCTGTAAGTCGATCGCAGGCCCACTTAGCGAAGCGAAAACGCATTGGATGGTCAGTTGGCTTCAACTCCTGAACCAATTGGACTTTGTATGGCGTCATACCAAGGTCTTTATGCAAAATTCGTCTCAATGATATCTCCGAAATGTTCAATTGTTGAGAACGACGGTGAATTGATGTTGATGGCGCTTCACGCACACTTTCTGCCGCTTTTGCCGTTTTTGGCTTTTCACGCTTTGGTTTATCGATGAGGATGCCAGTTTCTTTCACTTTTTTCACAAGATAACGAACATACGGAGCTGAAGGCGCTTCTCTTCTTCCAAAATCCGTACGCAATTTTCGCACACATTCTGCAACATTACCATGATTTTCAAAGTAATGTCGCAATATTTCCCAACGTTGTTCAAGCGTATACACAACCATATTCGTTCAGCGGAAGGATAAAACCAGAAACCAGAATGAGACGTGCGTCTTTCGTACGTCTTCCCCCGTGACACCCTGAAATTTTGACGAGATTCTGACAGAGGTTCAGGTGCGTAGCGACAAAACCCGTTACACCCACACACACTCTTGGAATTATAACAATGTGAGTGATTGTTTACAAAATTTTGACAGCACTTGAGGTACCCACGTGCTCTTTTGACAGCACTTGAGGTACCCACGTGCTCGCCCGAGCTTGTAGGCAAACGTCGGCGGCCATTTTGAGTGGGACGTCTCATTGGTGGTTTCTGGATAAAACTAATTATCTGTCAAATCAGACATGAGCTAAGTGTTACCATTCACGAAATAAGCACAACCGCAAGTTGCTTATTGCTTACTTTTAGGAGTTAATTTTTTAAATCTGCTATCTAGATAAATTGAAAAAGGATATACAGACACTATCCTATTAATAATAATATTTGGTATATCTAGAAAACTGATCCGAAATTGCAAAATATTTTAGTTTTTCCTTGATTTATACACTAAACACTAATTGTATTCTAAATTTGAAGCTTCTAGGTCTGCTAGAAGTGCCTTTGAGTTTTGATGATCGGTCAGTGAGTGAGTGAGTGAGTGACAAAATTAAGAAACTTTGACTAGTTATAAGTCTTAAACTACTAGTTGAAATCGAATAAAATTTGAAATATGCCGTGCTTATATGCTACCTGCTTGGTTACTGAAAATTCAGGCTTCTAGTTTTATCCATAACGAAGTTATAGGGGGGTCGAAAATGGCCTGAACTGTTTCAAGAAAAAGATGGTACGGCCGCGCCGCTTTTTTGCTCGAGTTGGCGGGGGCACTGCCATGCCGTGCCCCCAGATAAGGCGTCAGCATAAGCGATAAATCGTAATTTCCTGAAGTTCGGTGTGTACCCAGCATAAATGAAAGAAAGCATACGAGTGTGTGGTAAGCTTTAGTCAAAATAGTTGTTTACCTTGCTGTCAATTATCAAGAGAGTTATTAGTTTTTTTTTTTAACTACACGTTCTCAAGTCTCTAGAGTTCGGATCTTTCGCTTTAAGAGTGATGTAACAAAGAAGAGGATTCAGTTTTCCTTTTATAGCAAAAAAAAAAATCTGCAAACTGAATCTGTCGAAGTACCCTAGCCTCTGGAGTACCCTAGTCTCTACTGTTCAAAGGAATTAACTGTATATATTCTATAATCACGCAAACGTATCCATTTTATCATTTAGTTATTTTTTTGTCGGAGGCTTCTGCTGAACAGTAATCAGACTGACCCATTGTACTTCTAGATATACACCCTTCTTTAATGTATTTTCCCTGTTGTCTGAAGAAAAGTGAGGGGGAGCTTCAGTGATGTAGTATTAAGCGATTCGGCACACATCACGTCGGTCCCAAGCGTGCGGCTCCGTGCTCGTGTGAAGGCGGGACAGGCGATGAAAAAGTGGTCTGCTTTGTCATCCTCCTTGCAACATGCAGAACAGGTGGGCGTCTCACTGATGCCAAGCACGCAGAGATGCTTAGCAAAAGTGTAATGACCTGTGATGACGTCCGCAAGTCTTCTGCAATAAATTCTCCTTAAGGCTAAGAAGAATGATACAGACTTCTTGCAGACATCAAGTCGTACGCGCCTAGTCATTCTTCATCCCGGATGTTCCCTCCAAGTTTACCATAAGCGAGTTCAGGTCCTGAGAAACTCAGCTCTGAACCTCTTCTAGTTCATCAGAGATCTCATTTCCTAGGATCCCAGAGTGACATTGGACCCATCAAATACATAAATGAATTTAGTCTTCCGACTTTGGTCAAGAAGCAGTAGTCATTAGGACTGCATATATCTCTGATTGAGAGACAGACGCATATTTTCTTTTCTTTCTAGACTCCCGCTCAGACCTGCAGCCATCTGTAAAAATGGTTCAGTATCTGGCCAAAGCCAGTCCCGATACCACAGAAATTTGAATGAGAAATTATAGCGCAATAAGATGGCAGGTGTCATTGCATCGGAGGGCATTTCCATGAGACAGGGGTCGTTGGATATTTTTCGCTCAAGTTCACTGCTACTCCAGTGCGAGTTGTACCAAAACCATTACTCTTGAGGTGAGAAATGTCTTTCAGTTTGCACCCTCTGATTATTATGTCAAGGGGTGGAAGGTTCATCATAGCATCTAGAGCAGTGCCCGGCATGCTGGCGAAAGCCCCCATACAGTTAAGGCGACTTCTGGTTTCCCTGCGAAGACGTTGGAGCTCAGCATTTCACCAGGGAGCCAATTTCCTGCGGGGAGGTTCTTTAGCAGGACATGCGAGCTCAAAACAACTGGTGATGAATCTACTCAAGTTGTCAGCGCCATCCTCCACCAATTGTTTCGTTCTAAGTTTAGGATTTTTCGAGTTCTCAAGTAGCCAATACGTCTTTCTCGGGTTCCATTTGGGTTGCGAAAGAGAGGTCCCAAAGTTGAATTGGAATTCGATATATCTGGTTCAACAACGTAGCATCTGGTAAGAACCTCCAGTTAGTGATATCCTCCACACATTTATTAGGCAAAGTTAAGTCATTCACTTCATGTCGTCTCACCGTGACAAATGTTGGTTGAGATCCAACATTATTGATCATAAAGTCAGACGAAAGTGGGAATTTTTAGCAGTATTTTGAGCATTAGCATCGCAAAAAATTATAAGTCCAATCTTTCTGACAACTGCCTTCGGTAGCGGAGGCAGTACCCATTCGTAGGGGAAGTAAGCAGACGCACCGACGAAGTGTCCAATTTCTTCGTACGCTTTGTAGTTTGGTGTCAGGCACCAAGTCTTGTCCGCGGAATTGTCCAAGTTTAGTTGCCGATAGTGAGTTCAGCGGAGCCAAGGCCTTCCGGAGATTTTGACTGCAGAGCACGTTTCATTCTTTGACTACTTGATATCAAAGTGGAATAGAATCCTACCAAGGCCGAAGTAGGGACGTGAATCATACAGTCTCGACAGAGCCGTTATCCATATCATAGCCAGAGTGAAGACTTCATTTTTCAGAGGGCCCCTACTCTCCTTGTATGGATTCTGCATACGTTTCCGTTTTCTCTAAATCCAGCAGACGACGCGCATTAATTTGGGGAGACTGACTGCCTCATAGGTAGTAGTTCCCAAAGGAAGATTTTCGGCACCATGCTCATGATCCAGGAAGATGCCCGGATGAGGAGACATCACGTTCCCCCTGACCAGCAAAGCTCTCCTTTTACCTTTTTCTGTCCGAGCTCCTTCTCCCTTCCATTGCCTTCGGGACAGCCCTGCCTGAGGTCTGCTTGAAGTTGTTAGAACCCGAAAACGCTTTTCTTTTTGCGCACAGTGTCTGTCTGCCAATATCACCGCCTTTTTCGGCGGTAGCGTCGGCCATAGTAGCACTCTGAACATTTTGAGCAGAGTATAAAATAAATGGCAGTTATCATGGGTGGATTTCTGCTTTGCGGGTGCCACCTACCTACTTAAATCCTTTCATTTATCCATTCATTCGAATTCTTTGGGTTCTTCGCGTCTTAGTTAGAGGTCATTGCCCTCTTAAGCCCCGCCCTCCCCCCCCTCCCCCCACACACACACACCATGACAAGGGCCTGAAGAACGGAGAAGCACTACCCAGATAAGTAACATAAATGTGATTGAAAGAAACTCCTACGTAACTTAACGTAATCTGCTAGGCTGTATTGGCTACATAGGGAGCAACATTCAAGATGTTAGATGCTCTAACTCTTTGCTTAAAGGTCTGCTATACAGTATGACACTTAATAACTGTAACATCATTAGCTCTTTCTTCTGCAGCAAACTATTAGAATATTCCTTCTCATAAAGGCAACACCCTATTGCCTTATCATCACCCATCAATATCTAAATTTGCATATGAATTTATATAATTCAAAAAGGACACAGAAGCAGGAAACTATTACCGACTTAAGAGGTTCCTAAAGTATTGTACTATATTATATATCAAAAAACGCCTACAAGGTTCCTGCGTTGTTTTTTATTCGATGAGCAGTGCATGGGTGATTTAATCCCACCTCTAGTCAAGTGTTTCAATACAAAGGCTTATAGGCCTATTTACGGTTCGTTTTGTTTTTTCATTCTTTTGCCATTTTTTTGTTTTTGTTTTGATGACTCATCTTTGGATGCCTTCCTGAAAGCTGATTAAACAATCTGCATGCGTGAATGTCTTTCTAATTAATGTGCTCGCTGTGGTAATGGGGCAGGTGGATGCTATGTGCTAGGTTGATGGTGGAGACTGTATCCTTTGAATACGTTTCTATCTTTCTTTCTTTCTCATCTTCATTTAACCCGCATTGCCTTCGGCTTGTTAATGGAGAATTGAATTCGGTAGATAGAGAGAGTAGCGCAGCTCTGTGTAACGAGTTCCTGCATTCTTAACTCATTTGAAAGGGAAGTCTCATTTAGATATTTACTTTGGATGTATGCACGAGCTTGCGAGTGTATATGGAGGGGCAGACGAGTATTTTGTGTGTTGTGTTGTATCTTTTCAAATTGACAGCTCAAATAAATTAGCTCGGGGGTCTGTGGAAGGCCTTGATACTGAGTGGGTTGAATGTTGAAAAGAAAATGGATCGTAGTAGGCTTACTTTGTGTCGCTTGTTGAGAGTGAATTGGCCGCGGGCACCGGTAAATCAGACATTGAGGAGGTGAGGTTGATTACGGGCAAGAGATCCGTAATTAGGTCTTACGCTAGAACTTTGCTTTGATTTTTGGTAAAGGGAAAACGAGTTGTTATTATGGAATACTCTTTCATTGCTCTCAGTTTCCCACATTTATTCCATCTAAGTAAAATAGTCTTAGACAAAACAGCTCTTATTTTTTTCTTTTTTTCCCATACATCCCATACATCCCACTAGCAATATCTCTTCACGGTCCTGACTGCTTATCTTTCACATAAACCTACCATGACAGCTATGAATAAACTGTCATCAAAATGAAGATAATCCATCGTGATATGCAGCTTATACGTTTCTGATTGCATTTCTGCTATCCAAACGTCCCCTTGAGCAGTCAAATTATATGGAATAATTACATCCGCATCCCCTGTTCAAGAGGAACTAATTTTCTGCAACGCTGTTCATTGCTTTTCTATTTCACGGTTCAAATGTGTATACATTAGCTCAGGTGGACCCGCATGGCGACGGAAACGTGGACTGCAATAAACCTAGAAATGCAAAAAAGAATATAGAAAGGAGGAAATCTACCGTCAGCCTTGCCAACTGAACGGAATACATGAAAGAAGTTGCATGCACGCCTCGCGTATACCTTTTCACATCCTCTCAAAGAAAGACAGTTCTCGTGACAATCAAATATATGCATGAACGGAGTGAAAATACATTGAATACTCGCACATACCGCATGCGGTATTTCACAGAAAGAATTCACAAAAATGTATCTCAATATGTACTAAATGTTGACACTTGTTGGATGAGACAAAGCCTTTGTTGCCTTTTTTTAACTGGACAAGATTTGCTTCATTCGAAATGAAGTTAAAAAACGAATTCATCCGCAAAATGTAACGAACCGCATTCATCTCAATTACGAAATTCCGACTCAATACACTCATGTTTTCAAAATAAAATTGAACTCCGGCAAATTACTCCAATTAACAGGCGCCGTTCATACTCTATCCGACATGATTCTCTAGCACTTCATTAAGCCTACAAACAACTTCCACCCTCCAACACTCCGTCAACTAAATTAAGAGCAAATTTCAATTGATTCCACCTTCATTACCATACTTCAACGCGTTTTTTGCTCGCCTTTCCATTTTCTAACCAACCCCAGATAACCTGCTAATCATTATCGCCTTGCCATCTTCCATTCCCATTCATGCTTCAGACTTGACTTCATCTCGCTCGACTCATCAATTATCGTGTATGTTAATTCAATACAAGTGATCATCGATAATTGGCATTACACCTAGTTGACCGACTTGGGAGAATGCGCCTGTGATGTCGGGCAAATTGAAATGTCAATCATTTGGACGCCGCCGTCCATCTTCTTCTTCAAACAGGATGCAAACATCGTTCAGATGATGGGTTTACATTTTTGACCTCGCAGTACTTCCATCATCATAAAATATTAAGATAATTAGAACAATCCGTTCGATTTGCTCTCCTTTGGGACGGAAGAAATATGGAACTGACCATCTATTCGGTGATATATCATTGGCTATATAATCAGCTCGCTTCCTGTTGACACATATTATTGAATAATTAATGCTATGTCATGTCTTTCGCTACGTCAAATTGGAATTTCAAATTAAACTTGCTTGAGAGCTGAATTTTGAAAATTGTCTCTTTATACATAAAAGCAAATTACCCACTAAATGGAAAACAACAATTGTGAGATACGACATTAATTATCTTACATATCGCCTATAAAGACAGGCGTATCGAAAGGTTCTATCCTGGGTCCCATCCTGTCATTACGAAGAAAAATTGCACTCTGTTGATCTCTTGTAAAGGGTGTTTTTTTCAGGAGGTTTGGTTTTTAAGCCGGCAACACTATTTCCATATAGTAAGTACATTTTGTAATTGTATGGTGAATAGATTAATGCCAAAACAATGCATGCAAATTATGCGAAGTTATTTAAAAAACCATTCAACGGTCGACATAATCGTCCATCTGAGCAAGTTATTCGGATCACGATGAACCGTTTTGCCACCACGTACACTCTAGTGATATGCATCCCCAAAACCGACAAACAGTGCAAAGAGAAGAAATAATTGCCACTGTGGAGCGCAGTGTTGAGGAAAATCAATATGAGTCAATTCGTCCGTGCACAGCAATTTGAACTATATGCCCATCCATTTTGTCGAAGATTTTACTTTAAAAACTTTTTGTTTAAAAGCTTATAAGATCCAGCTTGTGGAAGAGTTGTGGGCTGAAAACATGACATCTTGATCCTTATTTTTAACGCAAAATTTTGTTATCCGATGAGGTAAATTTTCCATTGGAACTCACTGTTTGGTATTTATGGGCTGGTGAAATCATCGGCATAAAATTATCTATTAAATAAAGCTAATATTTTTTTTATTTATTAATTTTTTTTGTTTTCTTTATTTCTTGAAAAATTATATGAACAGAAACAAGCAAAAGCTAACACAAAATGGTTTGCCAAAGAAAAAGCTAAATATAATCAAATGCCCTATGGCAAGCGGCGAAAGTATCTATCGACTTATGAATAAATAATATTAATGGGGAATCTAATAGACATATTGTTGTTTAAATAAATTAAAAAATAGTAATTTATAACAAGGGAATGGTCAAAAGAGAAATGCCAGTTTTTTTTTACATATACAGTTATCTTTTTCTGACATCTACAGTTTTCTGGTAACAAATTTATAAACAGTAGGAATGTTAGCAAAGTTCCTGGAATGTACTCGTAAATTGTGTATTTTCGCGGTATCTAACATCATAGAATCCCGAAATATCTTTAACACCTTACAACAATGCAAATGTATTAATGGGTGAATTCCTAGCGATTTAAATAACGAAAACCTTGGGGTTCTCCAATTAGCTTTAGCCATCATTTTAATTACACGCTTTTGTTTAACTAGTAAGGTCTATATTTTGTTAAAGTATGCTCCACCCCAGCAAGATAATGCAATATTTATTGGAGTAAGACAGTGCAGTGTCATCAGGAAAAGAAGTAATTTTTCCCTTAAAAGGCTAAATGAACAACGGATTATCATAAATAAGAAACAAGACTGGACCCAAACAGAATCTTGGGGAACACCAACATTTGAATATTTCACAGAACTGATGGAACTTGTAACTTGTTGCCGATTTTTGAGATATGAAATAAACCAGTCGTGCAGGAAAACCTGCATTGAAAAGTTTAACTAAAAGTACATTATGAATAACCATGTCAAAAGCTTTAATTACGTCTATAAATAGGCAGGATTTGTCTAAATTTGTATATAATTCTCCAACCAACTTTATCAGCGCATCTTCGGTAGATTTGCATTTCAAAAACAAAACTGATATTCACTAAAGAACTAAGTCCTATTCAAAAAAGCAATCAATCTCGATTTTATACCTCTTTCAAAAATCTTAGAGAAAACTGACAAGAAAGAAATTGGACATTGAGTCACCCTTTTTATGAAGTGTTATTCCAAGTGCTTTTTTGGGAAAGTGGGAAAAATACCTTTGTACACACAAGAATTAAAAATAAAGCTAAGAACATCAGAAATGTGAAAAGAAATACGTATGTTTCAAGAATCTGCTAGAAATTTTAGTTTATTTAAGGAAGCTATGATTTTTTATGTTTCAAGTGCAGAAAATTCATTGAAGGAAAAACGTTCAGGTTGGTTAGGTTAGGTTAAGGAAGGGGAGTGTGATGGTTGAACATCACTTCCACTCGGAGGCCAAAGGGCTCATTGTGATTCCCTTCATTTGTGGAATACACATACAATTAACCTGTCCTATCACGTGATGGCTGAAACCACACCTGTGTGCTCTTGACTGATGAACTTCAGTGAGTCGCTATATTTCATGACAGCCTTTGATCTCGTTGTACAGGATCCTATTGACTTCAGTGCAGCCTGGCTGTCTACAAAGATGGTGATGTCCGATGGTGGAATATCGGTTACTTGTAAGTGTTTGGCTGCTTTCTCTATTGCTATGATTTCTGCTTGGAAGACGATGCACAAATCAGGGAATCTATTATAAATGATTCGTGTTTGTACAGGGTGTCAGAGTAGAACCCGGCCTCAGTGCCTGTGTCCATTTTCGATCCGTCGGTGAAGAGGGTAATCTCATGGTCGTTGATCACGGCGTTTGATAGCCACTCGTCTCTGTTGAGGAAAAGGATTGGTATTCTGAGAGAGAAGTCATTGTGGGGGAAAATACGGGTATAGTCGGTCGTAGCTGCGAGGCTACTAAAACCATGTTTCCTTCCCAGGTCGTCTATTATTCTGAGTATGGCCGCATGTCCATAGTTGGCGTGTTTCCACAAAGAGGACTTCCTTAGTCTGAGAGCCGTTTTTGCAGCACAGCTTTTTATGAATAAATCCAGAGGAAGGAAATGAAGTATCATGTCCAATCCTGTTTGCAGCGTGCTTCTTATAGCTCCCGTTGTGCAAACAGCGGCTCACCTTTGTACTTTGTTCAGCATGCTCATGTAGCTTTTCGTGCTGTTAGCAGTCCATCAGACTAGGGCCCCATAAGTTATATGTGAATGATGTACGGTTGCACACCTCATTTTTTACCGAATGACTTTTTGCAGGCATAAAAAGCATTCAATCCTTTTTTCATCCTTTCCTCCAAGTTCCTTTTCTAGGAAAGTTTGGGGTCCAGAATGATTTCCGTTTCCGTTTTGAGTTTGAGTGGAGTACCCTCTAACTTTTTCCTTTTCCTGGTGAACAAAACCAGCTCAGTTTTCTGGGGGCTTATTCGCAGATCGTTCTGTCTTGCCCACGAGGAGAGTTCTTTAGAACTAGTAGATTCCATTAGTTCGCTGATAGTTAAGAAGTTAGGAAGATAGGAAGAAATTTACCTTTTATCAAGATAACTAGGCCATCCGCATATGCTATGGACTTTGTGCCTTTTTCCATGAAGATTTTAAGGATTTTGTTAACTGTAAGCAGCCACAGTAGGGGGGAGAAAACTCCCTCCTGTGATGTGCCTCTAGTTGTCACTTTCCTTATAGAGCTGTATCCAATGTCTGCATTGATAATTCTGTTATTTAACATATTTCCAATCCAGATTGCAATGGATTTGTCTACTTTTATGTCTTCTAGAGCTGTTATTATGGCCTCTGTATTTACGTTGTTGTAAGCTCCCTCGACATCGAGGAAGGCTGCCATCGTAAATTCCTTTATAATATATTCAATGAGCTCTCAATTTCACGAACACTATGCAGTGCACTGTCCACTGATCTGGCTTTATGGTATGCGTGTTGGTTGTTGCATAAGTTGTATGAGTTGATAAGTCCTCTGATGTATAGATCTTTCCAAGGTTTTTAATAGAAACGACGAGAGACTTATTGGCCTATAGTACTTTGCGGCAGTATGGATTGGTTTACCTGCCTTGGGTATGAAAACTACCTTTATCTCTTTTCACTGTGTTGAGATGTACCCTGCGCACAAGCAATTGGAAAAAAAATGCTTACGAGGTGGGGTGCAATGTGGGTTTGTGCTTTTTGAAGCATCGCTGGCAAAATATCGTCGGGCCCCGGGGATTTATAAGGTTTGAACGAATGTATTGATACTTTATCCTTTGTAATAATTTCATTTATTACTTCTTGATTTGTGTGAACTGTGCGAACCGTCGTCCCGATGGGAACTGTGATTTCAGGGGTTTTACAACCTGAGAAGTGGGTTTCAGTCAGTAGTTCTAGTGTTACCTGATTGGATTCTGTCGAAGAACCATTTGGTTTGAGGATGAATCTCGGGACGCAGGGGTCCTTGGAGAGGATCTTTCTGAGCCTTGCGGCTTCGTTGAAATCCTCTATTGATTCGCAGAACTCCCGCTAGGATTTAATGTTTGCTGCTCTTGTCTTGCTCTTGTATTCATTGAATCTGGATTTGTAGTTATTCCAGTCTTCGGATCTTTTGCAGATCTTTGCTCTATTGAATAGAGTTCGGGCCCTGGTCCTGAGTTGCTTTAGCTCTGTGGTCTACCAGACGCTGGTTTTCTTGCGAGCACATTGCAAAGCGCAGGATTTGTTGAAAGCCGCTGGATCGGGGTTAGTGATGGCTTGTGGCGGTACTAACATGTTGGCAACGAAGTTTGAGTAAAGATTTCAGTCTGTCTTCTGAGGGTTTCTGAAAGGTTTTGGTTTTTCTTTATTGGCGTTAAGGTTGAAGAGTATTCGGCTGTCGAAAAGTAACAGCTAGTGGACACTCTCCAATTCTCTACTCGCATTGAGTTAGACTCACTTAGTAGACTAAGGTCAATTACTTCTTTCCTAACCCGGTTACATTGGTAAAGATTGGTATACTCGTATTACCTTTGTTGCATATGTTGATGTTGATGAAGACTATAAAATCGAAAATCGACTCATCTCTTATATTAATGTCGCCGCTTACCCAGTGAGTGTTGTGGCCATTGGCGTCGCAGCCTATCAATAGACACAATCCGCGTGACTTGGCGACCCGCACAAGTGTTCGGACTGCATCTGGAGATTGTGAAGGAAAACTTGTAGACCTAGAACCGAAATGAAATAAATAAATTTTCCTTCACAATCATACATGTTTTACTTACTTCACTCGAGTCCAACCAAACATAAACAAAAAAAAAAAACGATAAAATAAACATACTCAACATTGAATTATAACAAATAAACAAAACACAGAAACAAATATAACAAATAAGTATAAAACAACCGCCAAACATAAAACAACTAAACACAAGATCACCAATTAAATAAACACAAAATAAACAAAAAATAAATACAAAATAAACACAAAACAATCAAACACAAAAAAAAAGTTAAAACATTCATTTTCGACAATTTGCGTAAGACCATCAGATCAAAGACACCAAAGACGAACGGCTACGGCTGCCGTTACCGTTGACAGTCCCGTAAACAGGGAAATGTCAGCGACGACTGGAAAGGCGCCGTTCACATCGCCGTTCGACCTAGCCCCATTAAAGGCCGAGTAAGAAGTAGTCGCAGACAACGACAATAGAACAAAGGAAAGGAAGCCAAATTCCGGCCGACACTACGCCAAGGCAGAACCACAACAACAACTACCACACGAATAAGGTAAGAAGTGTTCGTCAAGACAACACCGCAGTGTTGACGCTAAGGTGGCAATCACATTGCACGAAATCAAAAAAAATTAATAAAAAACAAAATAAAATAAAATAACAACCTTTCGACTACGTCGCCTGCAAGTGAGGAGCGAGTGTGTGGTCGACACTGGTTGGGGCTATCGCTCAGCATGTAAGACGGTGAGTGGGGTTTTAACCGGGTTTTTACCCATACGAGACTGATCAACTCCTATCAGTATCTACTCCCGAGGCAAATGTACAGGTTCGTAACTTACCTTCCTTCGCGTGGCTGCATATCTTGTCGCGGTGTGAAGGCTCAGTAATTGTCAATGACTCCTTAGAATTCACTCACCATGTTGGGACATGATTTCTCTATGACGAGACATGAAGCTAAGCTGCAGCCATCACCTCCTCCTCCCTTCCCCGGGTATCTCCTTCATTCCCCTTCCTTCCCCTGGGCTGGACTAAGGTGTAAACCGTACCGTGCCGAGAGTCAGCCAGGCTGGGGGCCCAGTTTAAATAATAGCCCAGTCGCTAACGGTGTATCCAGGATACCTGACACCCTCCTGGATCATATAGCCTTGCCTGTATACTGCGGGGCTCTATACAGGTCGACCACCCATTCCTGCGCGACTCGTGGGATCACATATGCCAAAAAATGCATACTGTGAAGAGGCAAACAGCGCAGGTTGCTACCGCCGAAGGCGCGATCGAGGGACTACAGATTGGTACCGCTACCGACGATGAATCCTTGGCTTCATCACAGGTAAGCAACACCATGCAAGTGGACTCTGAAACTGAGGCCCAGCTGCTGGGATAAAAGGTCGCCCCTAAGGCCACAGGCAAACCTGTAGAAACGATCAAGGCAAAAACACCGGCCCAAAAAACAAAGAGCAGCTATAAGAGGTCGGTGCAGTATATCAGGAAGATGAGCGTATATCAGTATATTAGTATATCTCAACGCTCTCCGAGCGCGAAAAACTCCTGATCAAGAAGCACAAGAAAGAGGTAGCCAAATTCGAGAAGAAATCGGCTCCCACCTCCACTCACGCTTCCAAAAATACAGGGCGAGAGAAGAAGCCATCGAATACGGCCCTTATCAAACCCAACGTCCCAAAATTGACTCGACAACCGCCAACACAACCGGCCACTGTCGAAAAGAGCGCACAGCAACAAAGCACCACAAAAAGCCAATTCAGCACTTCTATTCATATTTAAAAAGACAGAAACTATTTATACAAATAATTTAACTTAAATTTCAGATTAAAGAACTAGTTTCTGGCTTTCGAAACCATTATAGTACTTCATTGTCGTGTTGTTGTTGTTTTTTTTCATCTTAAGTAATTTTTTTCTAAAATTGGCCTACGGGGCGAGATAGACCCCCTTACCATAGTAATAAAATGCTTGTTTTGGACCCCTCTACAAAAAACGGTTATCAATTTTTGGCGCCAAAGTTATCGTACCCGTGCCACGCGCTTATTAAGTTGGAGATCACTGAATTAATGAGTTCGATTTTCTCATTCAGTTGCTTTTCCATGCTTTTAACCTTTTCCAGTAGATCGCTATGCATCTTCTCCATTTCACGTTTGATAGAAGCGATTACTGTGTCTGCATGCTTTTTCAATTCTTGATGTAGGTGTTCCACTGAGATATCATCAGCAAGCTTCTGTGTTTTAGGTGATGCGGAATAATATTGTTGTGATCGCGCGAGGTTGGACCTGGCGTTAACTGAGATTGTGTAGGACATTGTGCGGTGTTGTATACATATATGTATGTACTATAATGCGTTAATGTATTTTAGCGAAGACGGCAAGAGCAACTTTGAAATTAAGTTTTTTGCTATGTCGAACACGAATTTACAAATTATTTAAATGTTTTTAGCCAAATATTTACAAGTTATCGCGCAATATATTAGAATTACAAGTACTTGAACACACGATATTTAATAACGTCTAATCACTTTCCAACATCAACACTTCAACATACATACATATGTTGATATTGTCCAGCCGTTTTTTTATACATACATACAGTCTGTCACATAATTGTTTGCAAAAGGAAAAATTGTTTGCAATTTCATCTGAAATGTTAAAATTTATGGAAACCCATTGCTTTGGTATTTGTTTCTCTTCATAACTTTATTAATAATCTTATTCTCAATGACTACAACAAAAAAAAATTACCAAGGTTCAAACAAGAGTGCACGAAAATAGCAAAAATAAAAACATCTTCATATTTTAATCTGTCAAATAATTGTTTGCATAACATAAAAGAGAACGAAAAAAACAAAAATTGTCCTAATATTTAGTGTGCCCACCATTGGCATCAATAACGGCTTGTCGCCTTCTTGGCATTGATTCAATTAGGTGCTCCATATCGTAACAGTCCGGTAGCTTTTTCCACTCTTTCTGGATTATTCTAACTAGTTCGCCTTGTGATGTGGAAGCCCGCTTTGCAACCCTCTTTTTGAAAAATGCCCACAAATTTTCAATAGGGTTTATATCGGGACTGTATCGAGCACTTTGCTGCAGTTGTAAAGTCACCAGGTCCTGCACAAGAGTGACTTGGGCTTCGGGTCATTATCCTGGTATAACAATATTCCCGAAATTTGCAGCACTTTTGGACAGTTCATTTTGGAGTATGTCCAAGTAATACTCCTTGGTGATTGGTGGTGTACGATCAATTAACAATATTATCTTGAACTTATGCACAGTTTGCGTAAAGTAATATGGAGAAAACGTTCGGATTTGTGGGAAAAAAAAATGATGGCTAATGCACCTCCTCACTCATCGTTGCTCACGCATACTCTTTTGGCGAATAACAATACCATAATCATTGCTTAGCTAGAATCAACCATATCAAAAGATTGTATATTAGAAGGCGATTCATTTGAAAGGGAAAGTATAGATATTGAAGAATAAACAAATATGTTTCGAGAAAAACAAAAGGTCACCTTATTTTTTGCATAAACCTCTTTTATTGTAACCTCAGTTCCGAGTGAAACCGGAAAACATACTACAAATAAAGATATATGTATGTATGCAAAACCACTTCTCGAGTTTTTAAATCAGCTCGGAGGTAGGAATTAATTAAAGCTCCCAACACAAGTACCGCAGCAATAGCTCTCAATTTCGTATAAACAATTAAATAGAAAAAAAAATGGTTTCAAGTAAAGCAGTAAAAAATAGAATAGTTTATTGCCACCCAACACTCATCTCATCACTTCATGTGTTCATAGGCGTACAACCTTTATTCCTTTTTTCCAATGTCTGACTGCGTTATTTATTGTCTCGCTATTTGTATAACGAAAAGAATAACCCACCCAATTGTCGACTGCCGGGACAGAGATCGTCGTCGAATGTAAATTAAGGAGAAGCCGGAACGACGGGCTTAAAGGGTGAAATTTTCATATTGACTTTCCACTTAAATTGACAAAAAAAATAGAAAGAATAAAACTGAATTAAAGTAGCCCTGGGAGTATAGATGGACAGTGATGGTAGGTTTGAAGATTTGATTTGATGTTGGGATATGTTGTGATCGTATTACACTTGTAGACAATGAATCTGGGCACCGGGATTAAATTTCCTTTTGAATCGATCACATGCTTCGGGTCTTATTTTTTAACGCAAGAACTTAAAATTCGTATGTCCTTACTTAGTCTAAGGAAGACAATAATTTTCTTCTAACGAGATAGAAAGGGAAATCATCATATCTAAATTTCCGGACGATTCGAAACCAAATCAGTTTGACTTTAGTTATTTTAAGCGAAATTTTAGGTCAAATATTTTTTTTTTAGTGAGACATTTAGGAAGCCAATTGATCCGAGAGATTTATCGGTTTTACAATCAATATTTGCAAAAAAATTACGATTTCGCTAGTGTCGACTTGATATATTGCCCCTATTGTAGGTGGAGTTTTTGGATCGGGAACTATCGGATATGGTAGCTACATATGTATATCAGGAGCATATCTTGCGGATGAAATCCCGACATTTCGGATGTCCTTCCACTTGAGAGCAACAGTTGGGTTGCCTTTTTCGCATACTTACGAAGTGATCCTTTTTGTCTCAACAGCAGTTTTTTTCTCTTCTTCTTCCTTTCAAGCCCGGTATCGGTAATTGATTACTATAGACTCATAATCCATATGAGCTTTTTTAAGAAAGGTCTTGCTGCTGATAGTTCGATTTCTAGTATTTTTTTTGAGCGGCTAATTTTCAATCGAGTTGATGTCGGGTCTGCAGACTGTCGAGACGCTCTGAGCCGCCACATTTTAACACTGTATTGCTGAAAGATATAATTTGATTCAAGACTCATTTTCGTGACGCTTTGCTGGAGATTTCTCTTTAGGATTTTCAGGTAGTCATATTGATTGATTCTACAATCAATGAGCTTCATTTGACCAACCCCCCCGTCCCACATCATGACATTACTTGTACTACCGCCATGTGTCGCTTGTAACTTAGCTGCTTTCAGCTCAGTATTTGGTTTGTTCCCCGTCATTACCAAACAAGTTAAACTTGTTTTCATCACTAAAAATAACGGTGTTCCAAAAGTCTAGAGTGTTGTTGACATACTCTTAGGCGAATGCGAGTTTATACCTTTGTTAACTTTAGAAATAAATGGTTTGCGATATCCAACTATGCAGTTAAAAGTATTTGACCTTAAAATCCGTGGTTATTGTCCTGACCGAGAGTGATGTGTATAATGATTCCGGACATCTCTGCGATCAATATTTAATTGGCGTCCTGAGAGATTGATGAATTTTCTTGAAATGATGACTTTTATTTACCTCCGATAAATATTTTTCGACTCTTACCTTTCTTTGTTTCTAAACAGTTTTTAAGTCTAAATTATGGACAAAATTCCTAACTATGGTATAGAATATACGTATAATAGTAAGATTACCTGGCCGTTTGAAGACCACTAATTTTGAACCTCGCCTTCTGACCATTTAATGATCGAATGGTTTGTGATATTCACCAATCAAAAACTCAACAGTTGCCGAGCTCAGTTCAAACATACCATTAGGGTAGAACTTAGGGACGGAGATGGCACCGAAATTTAAAATTAATTATAGGTCTCATGTACTACTCGTCGGTATTGAAATGCATCGACGCGGATCTTCGCATAATATTTGCCATCGATGGAACTGGCCATAAAATATTCCGTTGTATAATGCACAAAAGGCATTATTCTTGCCTGATCAACTGCGTCCGATTTGACCATTGCACTTCCACAGAGGAAAGTCTGAAAGAAGATACAATTGCAAATCTCAAACAGCCAGTAACTTGAAGAAATGTTGCGGGCTTTAAAAGGTAGTTGCAAATTTGTGCCAGGGAACCCAGCAAAGTATGGTATAAAAATAATATTATAGATTGATACACGCACGTAAAATATTTACAAGGCTCACATATAACTATTATTGTACTTTTGTTTACTTGTAAATTTATCAAATTGAAAAACTGAAACAACAATTTACAATTTTTATTTTGCACCAAAAACAATAGGTGTTACCCTCTCGCTGGTCTCCAACAGAATAGACCGAGCCATCTAATTAAATTTGACAGGAAGCAGTATATGGACTGTATTATTATATGTAATAGGAATCGGTGTATGTGCAAAAAGAATAAACATTGACGAGATATTATATATGTAAAATATATGTATAAATAATTGAAATTATAAACTAATGGGTAATATTACAATGTTTGTCCACAACTATTACTATCATTATTATTACTGGCCAACTTGCAAAATTCAGAGCCTTATTATTTATTTGAAAACTACCTAAGCGAAAGAAAATTTGTGGTGAAGATTGGAGATGCCATTAGCGGAGAAGAAAATTCTGCATATGGTGTTCCACAGGGATCGAAACTGGGCCCATTGTTATTCATTATATATGTCAATGATCTGTTGTCGGTATTAAAATATAGTAAGGGATATGCATATGCGGACGACACTGCGATTGTGGTTAGCCATAGGAACGTAAATGAGGCTGCAAGCTTATTACAAATAGAATTCAATAGAATTACAGCTTGGTGTCACGACCATGGACTAATCATTAACGCACTGAAGACAAAGGTAATTCACATTCGTCCGCCTCATATCCCAAAAACTAGGCTCAAAATAAACATACATCACATAGACTGTCTTCATAAAAATGGTTGTAACAACATAAAGGAAGATGACAACTGTATTGCATATATCGATAATGTATCAACGTACAAGTATCTTGGGCTGACGGTCGACTACAATTTTAAGTGGAGCTACCACATTGAGGCACTAAAAAGAAGCTATGTAAGGCAGCCTACGCTCTATTTCATCTACGCAACCTTTGCACACAAGCAATTCTTATACAGTGCTACTTCGGTCTAGTGGAATCCCATCTGAGATATGGCATTATAGCGTGGGGAAAGTCATCCCAAATGCAATCCCTACATAGAACGCTCGAACGGCTGCAGAAAATTGTACAGGGAGCAAGAAATACAAACGAAGTCCAACCACAGGCAAAGTTTTTGAACATCGGTCAAATTTATAACCTGGAAATAATGGCGAACTATTATAATGACAGCAACTATAGGAACCTGACGCAGCAATCAATAAACACGAGAAGACGTCAACAGTATATATACGAAATCCCAAGGTATTGGAACGAGTATGGTCGAAGGACGCTTAACGTTGTAGTTCCCATAATACTAAATGAACTCCCTCAAGAATTTCGAAATCTCACAAAAAATTAAGTTTTAAAAAAAACTAAAAAAATGTATCGAAATATATGTGTTAATTTTCAATAGTATTTTTAAAAGTTTTTTTTTTTGGCTAAATAACAAATACTTATGTATTATAAATCTAAATGTATCTCCACTTTAATTTATACATATTTATATTATATTGTATGTATTTTCTATCGTATCCTATATCTAAAGAAAACTCAACATGTAAAATGATGTACACTCTTGCAACCAGTCATCTGCAGACAAGCCCTTCCGGCTTTGCAGATAAAACTATGTATGTTGATCAAGAATTAAGAATAAATAATCAATAATCAAAAAAAAAATTCCTTTCGAGAGCGCATTCAATTCTCCCAACTAGGTTTTGAAGCGCAGTCTCGCAGGATTTTCCGCGCTGATAAGCATGTTGCATGTCCGACAGAGGATGCATTCGAAGGGCAACTTTGCGCACGTGCAACTCTACTAATCTTTCCATGCTTTTCAGCAAGAAGGATGTTAGACTTATTGGTCTAAAACTCTTGGCTAGTGAGTAATCCTCTTTCCCTATTTTGGGAATAAAGCCCACTTTCACCGCGCGCCAAGGAATAGGTATATAGGCAAGTGCCAGGCTAGCAGTGAAAATTCTTTTCAGTGTAGGAAGAAGTCTTATACCTTTTTGCAGCATAACGGGGTATATCCCATCAGTGCCCGGCGACTTAAAGCCATCGAAGGATATCACAGCAAATTCAATGGCTTCAGTAGTTGCCACGCGTGACGCAACATGCCAGCTACGCCGAGTTGTTTTCATCGTTTCAGTCGCAGTTTCCAATGAGGGAGTGTGCAACGAGCCGATGACAGTCTGATTTCCCGGAAAATGGGTCTGAAACAGTAAACTAAGAATTTTTGCTTTAGACTCGGTGAATGTACCATCAGACTTTCTGAGTACATCCAGCTTTGTCGATTTTCCTCGTTTGAGGACCTTAACCAACTTGCTGGTCGCGCTCAGGGATTTGATCTCTTCGCAGAAGGACTTATAGGAATCATTCTTCGATTTACGAATAAGCTTCTTATATTCCTTCTGCTTCGATCGATATTTATTCCAGTCTGTTCAGGAGACTTCTGGCTTCCCTGCGAAGACATTGGAGCTCAACGTTCCACCAGGGAATCGGCTTCCTGCTGGGAGGTTTTTTGACAGGACATGCGAGTTTAAAACAGTTGGTAATGGCGCCGTTCAGGTTATGAACGGCATCCTCCACCAATTGATTTGTTTTGAGTTTAGGCGGGGCTTGAGTGGATTTCTCAAGCTCCTCCCTAAATCGCACCCAGTCCGTCTTTCTCGGATTCAGCTTGGGCTGCGAGGGAGAGATCCCACACTTCAATTGGAATTCGATGTATCTAAGGTCTGACAGCGTAACATCTGGTAAGACTCTCCAGTTAGTGATGGCCTTCACATGCCTATTAGACAGGGTTAGGTCAATCACTTCCTGTCGTCTCGCCGTCACAAAGGTTGGTTGAGCGCCAACATTGTTGATGATAAGGTCAGACGAAAGAATGAAGTTTAAAAGATGGTCTCCTCTCCGGTTGCATTTGCTGCTGCCCCAAACTGTATTTTGAGCGTTAGCATCGCAACAGATGATGAGTCCAATCCTTCTGGCTTCACAGTACTCTACGAGTTCGGAAACCGCCTTAGGTGGCGGAGGTAGTACCGAGTCGTAGGGGAAGTAAACAGACGCCACGACGAAGTGTTCAATTTCTCCGTGCGCTTTGTAGCTAACTTTCGCAGCCACCAGATCTTGACCACAGAATTGACCAAGTTTGGTCGCCGATAGCGTGTTCGATATGATGAGGCAGACTCTGGGCCTTTCGGATCGCTCATCATAAAGATCGTAGCATCACATATACCACCAAGACCACACAGGCGTTTATTCCACACCACACGGTTCCGGAATGGATACAATGTGATGATTTGTACTACTACATGCAATTCTGCTACTGAGAAGAGCAGTAGCCGTCTTGCAATGCTGTAGGTTAATCTGAGTGAAAATCACAGATTTGTGTGAAGTGTCCGCCTCCAACGAGCAGTCTTTGGTCCTCTCCGTCTTCAGATTTTCGCTTTGATCTTTGTTAGTCGCCGTATCAACCTTCGGACTCCGGTTTCCCGCCGCTACGTCAGAGGAGGAGACATCACGTTCTCTCTCCCCAGCAAGGTTGTCCCCGGCGGCCGTCTTCCGTTTGCGGGCGCTCTTACCTTTTTCGGTTCGAGCTCCTGCTCCCTTCCGACGCCGCTTTGGAACAGCTCTGCCAGCTTGAGGTTTGTTGTGTTCCGCGACCACTTCGCCTTCTGCGATCAGAGTCTGTTTATCAGCATCATCGCCTTTTTCGGCGGTGGCGCCGGCCATAACAGGACCCTGAACACCTCCATCAGTTTTGGAACCTGGCACGCTCTTATTGGGGATTTGACCGTCACCAATAAGAGGAGGAGTGTTTGAGGCGCATGCCGAAAGTTCTGGCATGCTTGTGCCTCCTGCAGCAGCCTTTACTAGCCGCCGACACTTAGCAGTGCAATCTACAGTACGTCCCAATTCTGGGGCTCGTTCAACCTTAGCGGTTTCCCGTGCCGCGCCATCGTCGGTGTCTCCTCCGCTGGTTGCACCACTCATGCTCAGTCCAACCAGGTGGTCGGACAGTGAGTCGCAAGAGTCGGCCGCAAGAGTAGGCTTAGTGATTTTATTACTTGGGGCTGATTAGAGATCCTCGAGTTCCTGATTGTGTAGTTTTCTCTATTCGCCTGTTTCTTCTTCCTTTTTTCGCCATAGATTCTTCTTGAACTTTAAAATATAATAGTAGGAACATAGAACGAATTCTAGAAAAAAACAAGCAGTCGAAATGGGTTTGGTGTACCACCTCATAGCGGTATTGTGGAAATTAGGGCATGTCAGTCGCATATGGTTAAAATAAGCTTTCGCTCTTCTAGTTTTTTCGTTCCACTTTTCTCTTATTTCCTTTTTTTTTATTTTATTTTCTCAGAAGTATCTTCTATTCTTCTGTTTGTTACGTCGATCACGCAATTCAACAGAACTAGCGGATAATAAAACACAACGTTTGAGCTTGTGTGGACAACTTTGTCCTGCTTCCTTCTTGTCATATTCATAGAAGTCGAAAAAAATTACATGATGTACATACATATGTACATACTGGTCTTCAGAGCGTTTGGAAGAGGTCTCCAATTTTGTCCGAAAAATCATCTTTAGCGACGAGGCACATTTTTGGATGGATGGAGGTGTTAACAAGCAAAATTGCTGGATATGGGACGACATCAACCTACACGAGGCTTACCAGGTGATAATGCTTTCCCAAAAGGTTACCGGCGTTGGTGAGGCGGTCACCATCAATTGTGAGCACTCAACGTTATGTGGTTCCTGCAGGAGAGCTACATGTCACACAACGGACGCCACAATTGGCGTGCATTAACGTTTTGCATAACAATTTTACACCGCTGGGCTTTTTCTTGTGGGGTTTCCTGAAGTTGCAAGTCTATGCGAATGAGTCACATTCGACCGATGCCCTTAAGATCAAGGCCATTGCTCAAATTAAGCCGAATCTATGCGGAAGAGTCATTGAAAATTGGCTCACTGGGAACCGTAAGAAGCCAAAGCGGGCATTTTAACTATGTCATATTCCATACATAATGGCATATTCGAGCGTTTCAAATAAAATAGAATTCAGTTATTGTAATACCTCAAATTCAGGTTATTTTATTCCGTTTCAAAATCTACCTGCCCCGAAATTAAAGAGAGCTGAACGTGTACTTAAATTTATATGTTGCCAAATCTTGCAACATGCAGTCGAGATGAGTCAAATGTGATAAGGATCATAACCATGGTCAGTGCATCATTGGCGCGTCAGTCTCGGAAACAAGCAGCTGAAGAAGAGAGACGTCAAAAGAGTTGCTCGTTCTCGACGATCGTATCATCGAACGTGACCTTCGCCCAAATGGCAGCTGGATTAAAAAAGAACAAGGCTCATATTGTACCAAAGGCTTTTGAAAGGCCCCAGGTAATAGACATGAATTTAAATGCCTAAGAGGGACATTCAAATCGTAAGATCGTAAGTTCCAGAAGCAGCTCATTTCATTCTGTTTGCCTCTGTGAGGCTAAAAGAATTGAGAGATGATTCAGAGAGAGAAGAGAAGAGCAACCTTTTCGAATACAAAGACTACCATGTGGTTAGGAGAGATCGACCCTTCAATATGGGGTCTGATTGCTGTCTTAATACGAAAAGGATAACGTCATACTGCTATGAATAGAGGGTTCGCATGAAGGTTTCAAGTGTTGGAGGCGTTCATTATATCCATTCCTCTCCAAAGTAAGAGACGAATGTATGTAGTGGCTCTTTATGCATCTGAGGCATTTTTTCTCGACACGTTCCATTGTATTCGGAAGAAAATAGTCATTTCTTGGGTAGGGACCTTAACACTAAACATACCGACAACTTGTGTATACCTATTCGTACCACGTTCTGTCAAATTGACAGGCAATTAAAAAAGTTATCAATTTTATTAATTAACGCAGATAATGGCGTTATTAAGAAATTAAGGATTTAAATGAAATTTCGTCAAAATTTATTTTTATATAATTTCAATTATAAACTCAAAAAATTAAAACTTCACTTGGATAAAAATCCAAATAGTACTCATCACTGTTTACTTCAATTTTTTTTACGTATAGTCTGATATGTCAAAAGTAAAAATCCAAAGCGGTTTTTGGAGTAAATTGTTAGAAAGGACTAAAAAGATGTGCTAAGTTTGAATATTCTTCAGAAAATAAACTCAAATATCTTTAGAAGTATAAAAGAGATAGGTATAAATTATACCAAATTAAAGCACCAATTAAGTACTTTTAACTGACATAAAATTTTAACTTGTTTTTGCGGAATTATAAAACTACGTTCGAAGTACTTTTCAACGATACTAAATATGTTATACTTACTGTAATATAATACTTAATACAATGTACACTCATTCAATGTGTTCAATTCTAATTGGCTTCGGCATTCGGGTCAGACAACACCCGTATGAAGAGATCTTTGCTGCGGTAAACAATCTGACCCAGCTAGTAAATGAGTCAATACAAATACCTGATATTGCAGATCATTCCGCCAACACCCTCACCTCTCATTCTGATAAGTATTCTATCGATATGTTGTCACCTCTAGGCTCGTCAGACCGCTGTGTCGTTTCAGCTAATTTCTCACACAGTTAGAGAACGAATTCCTAAAAGATCAGTATAGCTCTACGACAGAGCCAATTGGAACGGACTTAACAACTTCTTTAGGAATTTTAACTAGTCACTTCCTTCCTTCCTCGATAGTGACGTAGATGCCGCTGCTGATGCGATTACGAACATACTTCTGCTGGGTATGAGATCCTTCATTCCACAAGGTGAAAACGATCAAACCTAAAGCAAATACGTGGTATGGCTCGAATATTAAAGAGACTATCAGATTGAGAGAGCTGAGTTTCCGGACTTATATATAAAGCCAATCTCTGAGGAAAACCGGAATAAGTTTAAACGATCCAGAAGGGACTGTAATGCATTGATTCAACGTGTCAAATTCTACCATGAACAAAAGTTAAGACAAAAAGTGATAAATTGTCACAAAGGCAGCAAAACATTTGAGTCAGTTCTGAAAAACATAAAGAATTCTGCCTCGTCCTCAATCCCTTCGCTCAATTACCGTGACTTTTTTTTTTTTAATTCATTTTGGTTTTTATATTTTTAGAACGAACTTACCCTAGACAAAAATGCTTAAAACTAGCTTAAATAACAACAAACATAAGATACCTTACTAGCCCTATACGGACACTCTTAAGCAAATAGAACAACTTTAGACTATGCCTTTCGGCCTTACAAAATTGCAATAATTAAAACAAATAAACAACCTAGGTCAAGAAAAGTGGTATTTTTAAAAAACTTTGCATCAGACCATCGCTTTTTTTTTTTTACAAAGGAACCTAATTTAAAACAACAAGGTAGGATTACCTTAAGTAAAATATACATACAAAAATATTTTGTACGAGTTTATACATACATACATATATCTTTTTTTGTTTTCGTTATTGTTTTGTAATTTATTTTTGTTTTTAATTTTTGATTTATTTATTTTTTTATTTAAGGTAAAACTAGACTAGACTAAACCTACATGCCACCCTATCTGCCACCCTGGCTAGTTTTAGCTTGCCCCAACCTACCCTAACCTACTTTAACCTCTCCCAATCTACCCTAGTCTACGTAAGCCTGCCATTGGCATGTGGCTGGCTTTGCCTTAAGGAGGCCAACTTATCAAAATTAACCACTGACCCACATCGCTCCAGCCACCAGAAGATACTATCGGACGACGCCTTCCCGATCTAGGTATGACACCGATCTACTAATCCTGAGGCACTCGAATTCACGAAGCGAAACATCACATTCGTAGAGGAGTCGTCGCTCCACGGACTTACAGGCCACGTGGTAGTTTGGGTAGTAAGCCCCGGAGATCAGGTTATTGATCGAAGTCATTGCAACGTGCAATTACACGAGTACCTAAGGATCTAAACTTGCTCAAATCCGCTGGTCCTGATGGTATTCTCTTAATACTTCTGAAGAGGTGTTCTTCCACACTTCCACCACTCCGTAAGCCTTTTCATCTTTGCTACTCTTCTGGTCTCTGTCCGAGTAGATTGAAACATAATTCAGCCCATCCCTAAAAAGGGCGAATCTTCGTCTCATAGCACTAACGTCCCTTATTTATAAGGTCATGGAAACGCTGATCGTCAACTTATGAAATATCTTGAATCGCGGAAACTTCTTAATGACCGGCAGTACTGTTTCCGTAGCAACAGGTCCACTGGTGATTTGAAGGCATATCTCATCGAAAAGTGGAACCAATCTTTGCACCATCTCGTCGAAAGCAAAATTGTTGCGCTTGATATTTCAAATCCTTCGACCGAGTTTGGCGTCAGGCTCTTTTGTTGAAAATGCGTGTTTATGGTATCGATGAGTCTCTTCTTCTATGGATTAGAAATTACCTTTCGGACCGTTCAAATCAACTTGTTATGAACGATTTCAATTCTGATTCCTCGCTTTTATAAGTGATATCTTATCTGCTACTTCTAATCCAGTACACCTCGCTGATGACAGTACACTTAGCTTTTCATATTCATTCCAGGACTCACGTGTCTGCGCAATTCGGCCGTAGAACTGGAACGGGAGCTTATGTTAAGCACATTAAATTCCGACCTTGATAGCATAATTAAATGGGATTTAAACAATGTAGTGGAATTTAATGCTTCCGAAACATAATGCTGTCTACTGTCACTTGAGCTAACTATCAATAATCAGCCATTATTTTTGAATGGCGCTTGTGTCGATGAAACCGAAAGATTTTCCATGCGTGTTAATAAAACTCTTAGTTGGAATAACCACATGTTCGGGGTCGCCAAGAAGGCTGCGAAATGTCTACGTTTCCTCAAACGATGCAAGAAATATTTCACCCCCTCTGATCTGGCTTTCATTTACAAGTTCCGCTCCAAGCTTGAGTACAACGCTCGAATCTGGTCTGGTGCTCCCAAGACCTCTTTGCACCTGCTAGATAGAATACAAAACCGAGCGATAAAACTCATATGTAGGAGGCAACAATATCGCAAAGTCAATCGACTCACTCGAACATCGACGTAATATTTCCCCTATCTCTTTGTTTCATGGTTATTTTAACAAACAATGCTCAAGGGAGCTAGCCAGTTGCAATCCTCTCTTTCAAGAATTTAACCGCAATACACGTCTCGTCCGGAATGCTCATCAGTTTACCCTCAAGCCTGTCTTCGGACGCACAGTCAAATTTAGAGATTCGTTTTTTAGCCGAACCACACGAATATGGAATGCTCTTACCAGCTTAACTTTTCCCACTCATTACAATCAACAAACATTTAAGACCAATGTGCATCCCTCTCACCCCCTATTCCTTCGGCCCCTGCTGTGTCTTGATATTTAAGGGTAGCCGCAATCCCTAGTGCAAGCGCCAATAATAAAAAAAATATATTTTAGTCTGAAGTGTACATTTGTCACATATGTAGGTACATACATATGTACATATTTTTCGCACTTCGACCAAATTTTTTTAAATTTATTATCTTTACAAAATTTTATTTGACAAGTTTTTCGAACGAGCGAATCTGAACTTTCCGACGATGTTAGCAAAAGTTTTTCTTCTTATGGCTTTTTATATGTAGCGCCGAGCTCTGAAGCTAACAGGAATAAAAATTCTTTCCTTAGAATGTTATCACCTGTCGTTTCTTTGTACAAATTCCAGCTAGGTCCAAAATGTTAAAAATATCTGAAACGGCCACCTACAACTTTTCGTCTTCAGACTGTATTTCCTTGTAATCTGGCCAGACCAAATTTAGTATCATTATAAAATCTAATAGTTTCCGGTATATGTTTGTTGCTTTTTTCTATTTGTATTGTTTAATTAGTGGAATTTAGGACTTATAATCATTTTATCTTTTCAGTCTTTGGATAACTTTGGCTACTCTCCCTTATTTCCACCGTTTGTTCCAACAATTGCAGTCTTTTTTGTAAGTATCTTCTTGACCACTGATATACTAGTAAAAAAATTGTCTATTTTTAAGTTCCTTCTGCATCCTGTGAATGGTTAGTTCCATCAGCTTTAGAATAATGAACTACCGAAGTCGAATTGAACATTCTATTCTTTCATTCTTTCTCAAATAGGGAAACCGATTTATTACATACTCGCACTTACTTATTATTGAGGTCACACGCCAACCAGAACTTTACTCCAAATTCGTCCGGTTTGTTTGGCATATATTGTGTAAATACACACCTAGTCTTCGACGGCAAACAATTGTCAATCACCAGTAATTTATGCTCCCGGTTTATAACAATTTTGTTAATTCCCAATAAATCGAGCCCATATTGTATATAACACAGCAAGTTTGTTGGTTTGTAATCGATGCTTCTTTTGCTCTTATTATGAAATCGTATAAATCTTATAATTTCGGTAAAGTCATTTCTGGTCATTGTTTTTGAAAAAAAGCCAGTCCCCAATTTTTATTTCACAAATATGAGACATCCTTATATGCGCCGCGGGCACATAGCAAAGCAATAAATGCATCTAGTTTTGTAGCATGTAGTTCCCACTTAGTCCCCAGCACTCTAAATGCTTCTTCTTCTGTACATTTTATAATATGGTGCATTATACGGTGATATATGATAAGAGAAAATGCCGTCTTTATTTGTGCTTTCATTAAATGTCGTTTAGCATATCCTGTTAGGCCTGGCATATCCCTTAAAATATTATGCACTGCTGTCCTGCCAGGTTTGGGACTTCCTTCTATTTCTTCCCAAACTATTCCATCAACTGTAGTTTTCGAACAACATCAGCATATTCAAGTATATTATATAAGAATTCAACGTCATTGGTTGCTGGGACATTTAAAGTAAATGGCCCACTGCTCCGGGCCGATTCCAGCCTCGCAGTAGACGATGACAATATCTAAGGTAAAAATGGACCTTAACCGGCAGTGCGTGCGGTACTGGAAACAGCTGGCTAGACATTGTGCCACATTGAGAGGTTTGTTGATTGATGTCCAGGTTCACCTGGAATGGCAGAGCGTTCTAAGTCAGCCAGTAAGTATTTTGTGATGCGCTTTGATTGGGAACACACTATTTCCGGGTCTAGATGTGATCCAAATATGCGCGCTGAAGTTTTTTTTAAAGTCCAGTTTATAAGAGATTACTTCAACGGTTGCACTTATCATTTCTCTTTTTATCAAATACAAACTTTCGGTTTTGTTGGTTTTGTTTCCTTGAAATTACGCAACGCTCTGTTTTTCTAATATTTCCATTTTGATAATTTCTAGTTTCGCTAATGACCCTCAAATTCAAATAGCAAACTTTAAAATGTTCATATGGTAGCGATTAATAACCTTTGAATAACACTTTTTTCCAGCTCTACGAGCCATAGTCAGTCGCAACATTTTGAGTTGTAAAACTTATTCCTCTAACCCTTGTGCTCCCACCTCGAAGGCCATTTATAGATTTTATATCCTTTTTTCCTCCTCTTTCAAATGCAAAAGATGTTCCTCATTCAACAATCCAACGAATAAGTTTGTATATTCCATACTTTGTCCACAACTAGGGCGGATGTGGCTGTAAAAACTTTTTGCATCCTGTCAAAAATGTCTGTTAGCTTCCACCCACGACGAAAAACGTAAAAGTTATTTTACACAGTATTACCCCCAAGTACAGGAAGCGAATCATACTGGAGCAGAATCATGTCGAACGAGAATATCACTTGAAATGACCGCAAGTCGTCGTGAATTTTGCCATAGCGTCCGAATTTTCCAAAATTTTGTGCAACCGAAGCCAATTTGTGGCAACATCAAATGACAGATGTTCTTCTCCACCACCAGCAACATACGAGTATACATATGTAGGTACGCTAGATGCTAGTCCGAAAATGTGAAGCATTTCAGATGCTCTGGACGGTGTCTGTCCGATATAGAATGGAATCAAGACTAACGTTCCGGGAACTACTTTAAACCATAATTACTTTTTCGCAACAGGAAAAATTATGTGGACTATTCTTTACGGGAAGCAGTTGTGTTATTTTTTTTTTGTTGGTCTGAGTACATATGTATATGTCTGCAACATGTTCAGACCCATTAACCACACATTCCATCACCTGCTTCAATGCCATGCACTGCCCTCGAGTTCTTAGCACAATGACTTTTCAGTTAATTGCTTGTCGACCAGTAAAGAGACACAATACTGACCACCACCGCAACGCTCGATGGCAAAAGAATCACATCGCCGGACAACACTACTCCGTGCACACCACATAACTTTATTGCCAACTCAAATGTGCATTTCTAAGGCAGCATTCAGCTGCAAAGTCTAAAACAAACGACGATTCGAACCATTCATGCATTCATCTCTTTTCTTTCTTCTGGTACTCCCTCGACCATCGACTTGTTTCTCTCCTGCCTTGTATCCTATCGTTTTCTAGGAAACAACTTTTTTTTGCGTTTCTTGCACAAGCGACAGTTTAAAAACTGTTCAAGTGGAATTTTATTTCTCTCAACGATCAGGGACGAGTCGAAGCAGTAGACCGACAGGCCGATACGAACGAGCTAGAACGATTTTCAAAGGTTCGTCTGTTATCCCATTCCGAATTTAAGGTACCACTGTTGTCATCAGAATCTACTACGAACACAACAGTAGCAAAGTTGCGCAAAATTGTTGCATTGACCACACCACACGCTTATGCTCCTACGAAGCATAACGACGACAATGGCGACACATCCACAATGTGCGATATTTCTCGGACTCAAATGGCTGGAAACCGTTTTCCGTTTGTGAAAGACAGGAAGGATACGAAGCAGGAATAAAAATAAAAACAAATCAAAAGGAGAGGACTGCTGCAGGAAAGAAAGTGCAAAACGAAAATGCAATCACAAAAATAAAACAACAAAACGGACAAAGCGTTCGAGAGCTCTTCGATAGAGCAACATTAACACGGGCGAACAAGCGGGGAAAGATGTCTACTTGTATAAATCTGCTATTTGATAGTCATTGGTCATTTGACGCCGCGCCGCCGCCCGTTTGATATTCGTTTGGAGGCACACGTTTTAATTGAAATAAGATGTCATGTACTAGTACTTTTTCATACTTAGAAAGGATGCACATGCCATACAGTTTGGTTGATTTAAGAACCTAATGAGATACTTGTGAGTGATGACCGTTCTTTTTGCTCCCGGCGTACCTTTGAAATGGCGAAACAAAATAATTAAGTAAGAAAATGAATGGGCCTGATTAGTGCTGGTTACTAATGAACTGGTTTTATAGCAGGAATTAAGTGACCTCATCAGACAAGGACTGGCATAGTACCAGAGGTCTGCATGAATGCCCTTTTAATTTATCGTGTTGATCGAAAGGGTTATGAGTGCTTATCGAATAGCTGCAATTTGGTTTATGTATGTCTAGATCACTATGAAGTATGTATTTGAAAACGTTCTTAATAAATCAAAAATCGATTGCAATATGATCTAGATAATTGAGTTAAGAACTGGTAACATATGTATCTAATAAATATATAAATTAAAATATGCCTTGTTAATTTACCCTATAGAACTGCCAATCACGCTTCAGGACGAACTGCTTGATAAGTAACCAGATTATCACTATACTATCTACAGAAAAGAAATGGCAATTCCACGTAACATTCTATTCGTATATTTTAAAAATGTACATACATATATGACTTTATAAACCGATCGAAAATGTATCACGTCCTTGCGACGTGAGATCCCCAACCCACAGTTGGAGAAACTGATACAAGTACGCCTAAAAAGAAACTAAGAATAAGTTAAAATAGGAAACTCCTTATCTGAATCATTCGAGGTACGTGAAGGATCAAAACAATAAGAATCTTTATTGCCAAACCTTTTTAATTTTGTGCAGGAATACGTAATGAGATCCCTTCAGGAAAATTTGAGGGGAATAACCTGATATGGAATCAAATCTGCTATAGCTTTACGTCAAAGATCTGGACCTCCTGGGAGATTAGAAATAATTGAAGTAATTGAAGAGATTAGAAGTAATTGAAATACAAAAAAGAATCTTTGTTACCAAACCTTTTTAATTTTGTGCAGGAATACGTAATGAGATCCCTTCAGGAAAATTTGAGGGGAATAACCTGTTATGGAATCACATCTGCTCTAGCTTTACGTTAAAGATCTGGACCTCCTGGGAGATTAGAAGTAAATGAAGAGAAAACCAAATATATGCTCACTAACCGACTTGGATTGATTCAAGCCTTACACCTGACTAACTGTACTCAATGAATGCTTTGAGAAAGTGGATAAGTTAACATATTTTGGTGCAATGTTGACCGCAAAAAACGATATAAAGATCGAAATAAATAAAAGGCTGCAATGAAGGAACTTTTCAAAACAACTCTTTTGTCTCGCAAAGGAGAATATATGGTGGGAAACAGAACGATGAAACACGCGAATGGAGTCTTCGCAAGACTACACAATCAAGAACTTGAGGAACTCTGTTCATCCTCAAGCATTGTCTGAGTAATAAAATCACGAAGTTAGACAGGATATGTAGAACGAATGGACAGTAGACGAAGAGTCAACGGAATAATGAGTGAAAAAACCGAACGAAAAAGACCTCCAGGAAGGCTGTGCCATATATGGGAAGGCAATATGAGGTCAGACCTGAAAGAAATGGAAAAGAACAGGGATATATCGGAGGAACACATTCATAGCAGGGATGCTTGGCGAAAGACTGTCAAAGAGGTTCTGCCCAAATGGGTTTAGATAATCATACATTGAGTAATTAATTTACACTTTTCATACTATACATATGTCATAAACTTACAATATTTTTTGAGTGTGATTCATGATTCACTTATTATCCCTATCGCCTTCGTCTCCACTTTCCCGCCCCCACTTTTTAACCATCATAACAGAGTCACCTGACCTTCCTCAACCCCTTCCACCCCTCTTACCTCCTCTCCGAACAGCGGTTCCATCATCTGGACATTTACCATTTACAATTTTTTTTTTTAACAAAAAAAAACAAAAAGTATATGTAGTAGGCTTAGTTCCAAATTCAAAAACTCTTCTGAGTATAGTGAAGAAAGAAATGTGAAGGAACTACCGGTGGAAGAGTGAAAGCGAAATAGGAGACGAGAAAAACGAGCATTCGTGTGCTGACCGCCAAGAAATAAAGGTGTCTCAAACTGATTTTTTTTTAATGTCTTCTAATATTTTTATTGTCCAAAAAAGTTTGAATATACTTTTTCAATTTAATTTTACATGACATTATTGTCCCTGAAAATTCACTAAATAATCATCTTTCAACCCCCATATGGGGGTGTGACCGCTACATAAAACTTATTGCACAGTAGAGAAAGACCAACTCTTTCAATCCAATCAATATTTTGATTATTATATTTTTATATATGTACTTAATATTTTTTATTTTGTTTATTAATATTTAATATTTTTTTTACAACTTTATCCGTCGCAAAGCACTTGCTCTCGTGGAATCTTTATTGGCATAGTAAGAAAAATTAGCCATATGTACATATATTCCCAGAATGATGAGAGCAAATAAATCTTGAGCGCAGTACTCGAGAGTTTTTAGTTTTCATGAGAAAGTGACTTAAGTACTTACCAAATGAAGCGGTTATTTTAATCAATTATTATAATAAATATAAAACTGGGTCAAATCCTCAAATCCTCGGAAGATGTACAACTCAGCTGTTCAAGATGACCAATGGCAATTTCTTCAACATATTGGACATCACTTCACTTCCACATATTGGATATAATAAAAAAACTAAACTAAAACAGATCGATGTCTTTTAATGCGCACACTAAGTGAAGTTGCCAAGTCAATGATTGAAGAACCCGAGGATCTTCGAGTTGCTTCCATTAAGATGATTAGCCTCTGATTTGGACGTCATAAACATGTGCGCACGTCATTCAACAGGAACCGAGCGAAGCTCATGCGACGGTCAAAATTTAGTGATTTAAAAACAAACACACGTTTCATCAAATTATCTGAAAAGAAATTCATGGCATGAGCTAAGCAATATGTTCCACAACAACTTTTCTGATTGTGATTCGATTATTCTCCATAACATTCTTCTAAACTCTACATATATCTGTGAAAAACAAACTAAACATCCAATATACATATCTGCCAATGTCAATATATGTTAGGGGCAATGTCAATATCAACTTTACAATGAGAGAAATTGGAAAATGGAATGTAGATTATTTTTTTAACAACCCTCCTTAGTGACATATGAATAGTAAATATATAGGTATAATAAAAGAAAAATTAAATATGTGACAAAATATTAACTAAGTCAATAATAAAAGATAATAATGTAATTAAAATTGTATAACTGTGAAATCCGTATTTAGAGTTGTGTTCACGAGCACATCTTAAGATTTTGATACAATATTATTAAAGAAAGAAAGCTTACGTTTTTAATTCATTAAGGGCGACTTTATTAAAAACAACAACACTTATATAATTCCTCAAAAAAAAAGGAAATATTTTAAAATTAGGAAAAGACCCAACAAAAAAAAAAAGGAAAATGGCTGTTCATATAAATAGCATAGCCTGCTACTTTCTACCGAAATTCCTTAATACGAGTATGTTGTACAGTACCCTTTGCTTAGTATTATCGCCCTATAGCGTGTTCGTAAAGTCTCAACTAGGCGATTAAATTTTAGTAAGGATATTTTCCCACGACGACTTGATTATCTTCCAAACTCTAAACTAGATCTTGAAGGATGCCCTATGGAATTCAGATCGGGACTTTGGGCTGGTGAATCAAACACGCTATTTTTTCTGTCAGTCTGTCGCTTTGAATCGTTGTTGTGCAAGAAAATTCTTACAACGGCCAGGGAATCATCGATGTACATATGTCTTCATATGGCTTTCCCAAATGTGTTGATATTGGTGTTGAGAATGCCGCCAATTTTTACTATCGGACCAACACACCATGCAATGACGTCGCGGCTCACACCATTATGCCCCCGCTTGATGGTCTTAATACTGTACCTAAGAACGTATACAAGGTTTGGTGGTCTTCTCATATACTTTTTTCCGTCTGATTCTATTCAATTAAATTTACTTTCTTCATATCAGTAAATACTTTTCCAAAAGGAAATGGCTTATCTTTGTGAGCGTTGGCAAAAGCAAGTCTGCTCTTTCGGTTTTTATCAGACACATAAGGATTCTTCATGGCCATTAAACAGGAATTCTGTTAGACGACGATACACGGTTATGGACGATGTTGCCATATTATGGTAATCAGCTAATTGCTGTTTAATTTCTCGAATTGTTAAAAATAGGTCAAGCTTTTTTAAGTATATTTTTTGTAGCCTCAGTCACTTCTATCACCCTTTTGGCGTTTTGATAAGCTTTCCGGAGCAAAAACACATATTTCTTCGTCAAGCTTCGAACGAAATCTATTATGCTAAACGCTATTTATAAATTATTTTTTAATAAGGGCAGGTATGTAGTTGTTGAAATGGAATAAAACAAGCTGTTTGCGAGATATTAACAAAATTGTTTTTTATTTGAAATTTGAAACGCTCTTGTATGCCATTATGTATGGAATATGACATCGTTCAAATGCCTGCCTTGGCTTCTTACGGTGGCACGGATCCCAGTGGTCCAATTAGATAGATCTAATCTGAGCGATGGCCTGTGTTATGTCATCATTAATGGTGATCGCCTCATCGAGGTTATTTTCGAAAAAGTACGGACCAATGACGCTGCCGGCCCCAAATGCACATCAAACCGTAACTTTTTTAAGATAGATTATCACCTGGTGAAACTCGTGTAGGTTGGTGTTGTCCCATATACAGCAATTTTGTTAACACAGCTTCTTCTTTCTTCTTCTTTTCCGGCGTTGTTATGGTCAGAAGTGTAGGACCATAACCTTCCCACTTAACTGCATTCCTACTGGTCCGCTTGTGGGGTCCGCCGGTTTGACCTCAGAAAGAAGTTGAGGCAGGCTTCCCGGTTTGGGATTACTTCATCGCTGAGGCCAATCAAATGCTGGTGTTTTTGCTTTTTTTTTGCACCAATTGTTTTTCGGCCTGCCTCACTTTGGTGTTTTCTAAATTGCCTAGATGTGATTTTTGTTTACCTTTGTTTTAGTTTACCTTTACTGTTTACCTTTTACGACAAGCGAGAGGTATCGCTGCAGGGATATTCTTAACCCGTCCCTGCACGGAAACAATTTTGTTAACACAGCTATTCATCCAAAAATACTCATCGTCGCTTAAGATGATTTTTTGGCCAAAATTGGGGTCCAAACGTCCCGAAGCCCAGTTAGCACACAAACGGCGTTGTCTATGGTCATGAACTTTGAACAGTGTATAGTAGGCTCAAGCCTCGAGGAAAAATTCGCCAAGTTAAAGTCTGCGAAAGTTCTTATGCACGGCGAGGAATCGACTTCCTCGGGTTCTGCTGTACACATTCACGGAGCGCGGCGATATTCTTGACCAATCTTGCGTTCCTTTCAATGTTGGCTAATTGATTACCGAACCCATCGTCTCAAATTTGGCCACAAAACGTTCGAGAGTCTTATTTTGATAATAAAGTTTTATCTTTTGCTGTTCAATCGTGTAACTTTGGTATCAGTAACTGAATAATAACAGACAGACAAGCAACTTTACATAACAACATGGCCGCCACAGATCGCGGTAAATTGAAAAACCCTTTAGTTTGTGGGCACTCATAACGTAATGGCAATCTGTCTTAACGATCGCAACAAAATAAACACTGACAAAGCAGTGCAATAATTTGTTCGATGTCAGATCCCACATACAATCTACGTTGTCCAAGAAGAACCATTTTTTGACTGTCTGATATTGCTAGCTGTAGATGTAAGGATCAATTCTATGGGATGATATCAAAATTTAAGAATTTCAGTAATTTAAATATTTGTAGCGATAAGAACGTAGAAATTAGACAGTGCGTCTGCCCAACCTGTTACACAACCGACCATTTTCTTATAAAATTATCAACGGTGGCAAGACTCGAAGAAATCTTCCTTAACAACTATAAGGTGGCGCAAGACTAATCATTCAATTTTGTTTTTGAATTACTTTTTTAATTAAAAAAAATTATTTTGAGTGACGGAAATCTTTACTTGGGCCTTTACAATTTTTTCTGTTAAGTGGATACACATTTGCATCCGTTTTATTCCATTTTTCATGACTTTCCGCAAGATTTTCGGTGATAACTGTTCGCATTTCTGTCGAATATTCTGCTTAAGGGCTGCGATTGTCTGAGACTTGTTAGCATAAGCCCGCCACTTTAGGTAACCCCAAGAAAGAAGTCTGGGATGGTTAAATCGGGCGATTTTACTGGCAATGCCAAATCGCTAAAACGGGAGATTATGCGACAAGAAAACGCTTCCTTCACAATATCCATTGTGGCTCGTCCTGTGTGTGCGGTTGCATCGTCTTGTTGAAACCACATGCTCACCAAGCCCATCGACTTCTGGCAGTAAGAAGTCGTTTATTATGATCCTGTAGCGTTCGTCAGTAACAGTGACCGTATTGCCGATGGCGTCCTCAGAAAAATAAGGCCCAATCACTCCTCCCACGGGAACGCCGCACCACACAGTGGCTTTAAGTGGATGTAATGGCTCTTCGTGCATCACACGCGGATTTTCAGTGTCCCAGAAACGAAGATTTTGCTTATTGACATAACTGCTTAAGTGGAAATGCGCCTCGTCACTCCTGATGATCCTACACACAAAATCGTTCTCTTCGTTGTTGTGATTAAGGATGGCTTGACATTAATGCACACGCGATTGACGATCAACAGGCTTTAACTAATGCACTGTTTACACTTTTTACGGGAACATGTTTAAGTCTTTCACTAACATTCGCTGTGGGGTCCGTCTAATGATGCCCAATTTCGTGGCCCCTCGTCTGGTTGATGCATTTTCGTTCTCAGCGACGTCGGCACCCACACCCGACCACAGTAGTGGTGCAATGAAAATCATCACCGACTGTTGAACGAAAGGTCTGTTGTTCAAATATGTCCATAGCCAAGAACAATTTCTATACGGAAGAACTGTGCAACAAGTGATGTTTGTGAATGAGAGATGATCAAAAACATGCTGACGAAGGCATAACACTCGCAGTATGAGATCACTTCAAAATTCATACTCCGTGCGTGCATATCCAATAGAACATCTTATTGACATGGAAACAGAAAAGTTATTGTGAACTACAACCAACGTGACAAATTCAGTCGAATCTCTCGAATCCTATCTAGGACAACCATCCCCGGAGAGTAGTAAACGAATATCTTGGATACAAACCATCTGCACCCCGTCCAGGTTTTGTGACAAACACCATAAAAGCGTAACTCTTCCACCTGTGCGAACCCTATAAAAAAAAAAAATCTGTCCTGCATGGTCTCTTGTAGTTCCAGTCTGTTCGAGTCGACGAGTAGCTCAGTGCCGGAGTTTTTGCCCAGTCGGTGTGACACGCTACCACCAATCGATTATTGGCGAAAAAAAATCGAAACAATTATTCCAGTCCATTGCTTGTCTGTTTGTATACTGCAGCTATCTAGTTCACAAATGTCAAATATGATTGACGTAAGAAGGAAAAGTGGTACTGGGTGGTAACGAGATGGAAACACGCCAACGCAACACCAGCAACACCAGCAACAACCAACACATGACACAGGACGTCATCCAAGCGCGCAAGGAATTTATTGTCTCGGCCAACTGAACCACCATGAACTACCACTAGTACTAGTACTTAATTTAAAGCTTTTTTTCCCCTCCGATCGATCTTAAGATTTCGGATCGTGACTCTATAAAAATAAAAAAATGCAGATATCGTAAAGCTTAATTAATAAAGTACTGTATTCCGAACAAGTATTTGGCAATTACATTTAACGCATAAATTTCGGTTGCCACTTGCTCCCACTTTCGGAGGTTCTTTACAAGCCGCTAAATCACACTACCCTGGAACTTACTTCAAAACTTTCACTAGTGATCCCATTAGCACTCTCCGCGAAAAGACGCACTCCCTCTATATATCTACATGTATGTATATGGTATATATGTACGTACATATGAACCAAATTAATTTTCGCCAAACGCCATTACAATACAGTGCACGTCCAAAGGACCGTGCCAAAAAGGCAAAATGTTGGAATACAAGGAAAAAAACCCGAATTAATTTCGTGTACAATCGGCGAAAGAAAAGTCATGAAACTGCCACAAAAGCCATCCAAAAGCTAAGCCATTAGAAAAGGAAAAAGAAAAAACCCCGAATAATCTCTCGAAATGCAATATAATAATTTCCCTTATTACGATTCCTAGCCACACTTGAATTAATAAACAGATGATGAGTGGCGATGATTATTATGAGAGACGGCAGACTGTCATGCAAACTCACACATGCCCCCAAGCGCCAAGGACGAATAAGTGAGAAATTACAAATATACATACATCCATACAAGGCTACATAGAAATTTCGGATAAAGATGATTATAATCCCTGTTTGGCATTGAAATGGAAAATACGAATATGAATTTCTGACGCGTTCATCGATGATGTCGTATTCTTTTATCTTTGGATTAAAATTCGTTTAACCCGCAAATACTGTCGGCAACAAGCAGACGGCTTTGCGCGTCATAATAAATCGCTCGCCCAAGGACATTCGCTTTTATTTTCTATCTTGCTTGCACGCTACCCGCATCCTGTTGGCATGCTGCTTCTTTTGTCATCATTAACCTCGCTTTGTTTGCATGCGACGAGGACGATTTATACATGTTCGGGTATCAAAACGATAGGACTCAGGAAAGCAAGCGAGGAAAATCCTATTAACAGCAGGAAAAGCCACGGGCCTTAGACACAGATAGTTCTCATGACATTCCATTTACTATCCCATTCGAGTGCGGGCTTATATGTATAGGTATGTATATGTCCCTAGGGTTGTATTTAATCTTTGTGAATTTCTTTTCGCTTTTGTATTCTGCTTTTTAATCCTAGTTTGCCTCTAACTGAAGGTAAAAGCTGTAACCTCATGGATACGGAAATTGGCGCCGACTTTCTTCTCACCGGCTTCGGACGTGGCAAACCACAAGATAATTTAATTTTCACTATGGAAAAGAATAATGACAACCAATTTCGTCTCTAAAATTCGGACGGGTCTTTACCCTGCCTTAGACCACAAGACCAAATTTTGGTCAAGTTTGCCAAATCTCCAACAAAAGCAATGAATTAAATCATCCACATCCTGAGGATGGCGCCTTCATATTATACAAATTCAATGTCAGTGTGCTATCGTTTACCTCTCGGCCAGGATCGCTCACAGGAAAACGCACAGTCGTACAAGCACAATAAATCCATACAGATTTCCAAGCTGCATTGTGAGGGAATCCATTATAAATTCCCGGAGAATAATACGGATCAAAAGCTCTCCGGCATCGCCTTTGGGGATCCTTTAATAAAGCCAATAATAACATAAAGTTTAAGCGTGCATCGAGAGAAGGTGTACCTCGTTCCGTATTCACCACACATATCCGGGGCGATGCACGACATTGGTCTGTCGGTAGTAGTCGCCATAATCGTAGCCGGGGATAGAAAGTCCTTTAGGAGTTATGACTTTTCCAATAACTGCTCGTGTCAGATAAACGAAACACTATCCCCGGCGCGGAAAAGGAACGTTATTTTCTCTTAACGGGATTTTAATTGAAATTTCTCTTTTCCACACCGGTTGGCTTTTGCTCATGTCAACAAAAATCGTCCGTTAGTTCTTTTTTCCAACAACAAACGCGAAAATGGGTAAGATTCCAAGCCGGGACAAGTGTGCGGAGATGAGGGTGTAGAAAATAATTTACTTTTCCACTTTTTCCGAGCTTTTCTTTCATTTTTCTTTATCTTTTATGACTTTTCCATGAATCCACTGAAATATTGCTTGAAAGGATAACGATTAAATGGGAACGGATTATGGAACACATTTTTTGGTTTCACTCTCTGTCGTTTTTGGCTTTCGAGTCGAAATTAGAGCGCTCGAAGACAAAGGCGAGAGTTTGACGAAGTTAGGTAGGGATTTCCATTAACTGAACATGAAGTGGTTAATTAATCATTGTTCTGGTTTAATTAGGCGTTAGCTTGAATGAGGAATTACCAGCTGAGGTGCACATTAAGATTCCTTATTCAATTCAATTCTTTACTGATTTCTATGAATTCCCTTTAAAAATGCAATTGCCCTCTAATGCAGTAGACCTGTTTATAAACAGATTTTCGGTTTATTTGTTATTTGGGCCTGCACTATTTGCTGGAATAATATGTCTGTTTTTTTACTTTAATATATTGTTGACTGTGTTGGGTCTCAGATTTATATTAAATCTAGTCATGTTCTTTGCACGCCTCGATGTTTCAATAACGATTTCGTCTCTTGTTTAGGCTCTTTGTACTATGTACCTTGACCCTAGTTCATGATAAAGAGCGGTGAATAAAGGTGTGTAGAAGAAGGGATAGAGAAAAAGATTGAAAGACAGAAGTTCGACTTTAACAACATACTGTATCAAGAGAGATGGTTGCATGGTTTATATTCTATTTGAATATCGGAACATAATTCCGCAATTGGAGGCTTTCGGATGGATCATTCGATCAGATTAAGCAGTATATCTTGTATGCATTGATAAATATATAAATTATATAAATACATGAATACAGTGTTGATAACGAAAATCATACACTACTACTAAATTTGCCTACAATTCGGCCAACCTGACCGTGGAATCGACCTGATAACACTTTTTTGTGTTTTTACATTTGATACATTTACATTTGTAACTCAATATTTTTTTATTTTTTTCTGTTGGTATAATAAAATGAACTAGTAATTAAATAAATTCTTCTTTTAAAATCAACTTATTAACTTAATATTATTTAATACAATAATAATTCTGTATCTATGACCGTGCAGGGACGGGTTAAGAATATCCCTGCAGCGATACCTCTCGCTTGTCTTAAAAGGCGACTAAAACAAAGGTAAACAAAAATCACATCTATGTAGGCAATTTAGAAAACACCAAAGTGAGCCTAGGGACACATATACCACCATTAAACTGCCCCACAAGTGTACATGCAAATCAGTGGGTTGACACGACTGGAGATCACCGGTGTTGTGAGAGTAGGATCAAACAAAAAAATCTGGAGCATGCCCGTGTCACAAAAAAAAAAAAAGGCTGAAAAACAATTGGTGCAAACAAATGTATTTGATTGGCCTCAGCGATGAAGTAATCCCAAACCGGGTTATGGTCCTACACTTCTGACACCATAACACCGCCGGAAAAAGGAAAAGAAGAAGAATAATTCTGTATCTAATAATTTTCTTAAGAAAACATGGTTTAGGTTTAATTTTTAAGATAGGTCCTCTTTATCAAATGGTTCATCAAAATCACTGTTGCTCCGTTGATTGTTGTCGTCATCACCTTCCAAATTCAACAACTGTGTATTGAATGGTCTCATAGTCGGGTTAGCTGTAAACCTTCTCCATCTGTGATGGCATAAGGATCATATTAGGTAAACATTTCTTTATTTGATGTGGGCTCCTGTATTTTGCAAGTTTTTATTGAAACTAGGAATTCCTACGTTCCTGATCATAACATAGTCACCTTCGCGGTATAATTCTGGTCTCTCATGCCGTTTATCATAGTATGTTTTTTTATACATTTGATTGTTCCCAATGTTTTTCGCCGCTAAAACCCTAACATCTGCAAGGTTCACGACTTCTCTTTTGTTGTTCTGGAGTAAAAACTCCATAACTTTATCATAAACTTAACCTTTCTGATTGGTGCCAAATAAAAATATGCTTGGAGTGAAACCCGTACATCTATTTACCGTCATTAATTGCAAATTCTACTTTGGCTAGATGATTGTTTCAATTGCTCATTGTACTAGCAAACTAGCAACTAGCATACTCTTTGGCTAACATCGGGACTAGTACTCGATTAATATGCTCGACCTGGCCATTTGATTGGGGTGAATGTGTGGCGACTTCTACGTCAACGTTGTTATCTTTCAGAAAATCGGAAAATTTCTTCGAAGTGAAACATGGTCCACGATCGGAAACTATTTTTTTAGATCTTGAGTAGTTTCGAAAAAAATGGACTTAAACAGTCTATGGCCTCCTTAGTCTTAGTTTTTTTAAGAGGATATTGCTTGGTGAACTTCGAGAAACCATCAATTACTACGAGTATGTGATGTGCTTCGTTCCCGAGTTTGGGCTCGCTAAAGGACAAATTTGTAACATTTCAAATGGAATTACACCCTTAGGAATGGAATGCAAGCTACCTTGTGTTTTCCCTGAATCAGATGAAAAGAAAAAACATTTCCGTTCGTTTTTCGTTTAATCTTTTCCTTCATCTTAGGAAATCAATACGTGCAAGCACATATCTATGCTCGAAACATTTATCTACCCCTAGGTGACACATTGCCTCAAGGTAGGTACAAAACCTTTTTCTTTGCTTTGCGATATATCAGACCATCTATCATTTTGAATAGGGGACTTTCGGTCTTTTCTAAGTCATTTGCGATCGAAACAATGCAACGTTGCTGCAAGTACGAATTCAAATGACTGATCATCAACATAAAGAATATTGAAAGATCTATTCAACGCATCGACATGAGTCATTCGATTACTTTTACGATGTTCTACTTTGTAATCAAAACTTTAGAGTTTCAAGGCCCGTCGGGATATGTGAGGATTTGAGGTTTTCTTTGTAGAGTTAAAGTAAGAGCTTGGCAATCAGTTACAGTTGTAAAGGAAAATCCTATCAGATATATTCTAAACCTCCCTAATGCATATATAATATAGGGTCCGCCAAATAACTTTTTTTTTTTTTTAAAAATGCTATAAAAAAAACTACTGAATATTTTCTCAAATTTCTTTCTTTATTTGAAAGTACAACCCTTCCGGTTAATAATGGAAAATAATTTCATTCAAATGGCTGCCTCGGCTGGCCATGCAGTAGCCTACACGATCGGTCCAATTTTTAAGCACATTATCGATTGTGTGCAGCTGTATTTCACCAATGGCTTCACGAATATTGTCCTTTAAAGCGTCAATTGTCTCTGGCTTGTCGGCGTAACACTTGTCTTTGACGGCACCCCACAAATAATAGTCCAACGGTGTCAAATCGCAGCTCCGAGGTGGCCAAACGACATCAGCTCTGCGGCTTATAATGCGATCTTCAAAAACAGGGCGCAAAACATCGAGTGTAGCTTCGGCTGTGTGGCACCTAGCGCCTTCCTGTTGAAACCAAATGTTGCCAATATCCTCCTCTTCAATTTTTGTGAACAAAAATTCGTTCAACATGGCCCGATAACGATCGCCATTGACTGTAACGGCCACTCCTTGCTCATTTTCGAAGAAAAATGGCCCAATTATGCCTCTGGACCAAAATCCAAAATGAGCTTCATCTGAAAAGATGATTTTTTTGGCAAAATCGGCATCTTCTGTAAGTCGATCGCAGGCCCACTTAGCGAAGCGTTGTTCAAGCGTATACACAACCATATTCGTTCAGCGGAAGGATAAAACTAATTATCTGTCAAATCAGACATGAGCTAAGTGTTACCATTCACGAAATAAGCACTACTTGAAAAAAAAAACGTTAGATGGCGGACCCTTTAGAAAGAGATTTTAGTTCATAGCTGTGATACTTGCTTTCATATTCCGTAGTGCGTTTGGAGAAGTAAGAAACAGAATGAAATTTATTATCATTTTGCCTCTGCATTAATACGGCCCCAAACTCATTGCTACCTGCATCGCAATGTTATTCAGTTAAATTATATGGGCTATAAATTGACAACACAGGTGCAGCTGCAAGTTGCTGCTTAAGATGACTGAAAACTTCAACTTCTTTGATGCCAAATACAAACGGAGTATCTCTTTTTAAAAGCTCATAAAGTGGTTTTGCAATATTTGCAAAGTCTTCAATAAACTTTCGGAAATACGAACAAAACCGACAAAACTGTGTATATCTTTAGTGCAAGTTGGTATAGGGAAGTTTTTGATTGCATTAAGATTATTATTATTTGTTCTAATACCTTCTTTATTTATCTTATATCCCAGATCTACAATCTCGGTTTGCAAAAATGAACATTTATCAAACCGAAGGTGCAACTCGTTTGCTTTAATAACATCCATCACCTCTGACAAAATGTTTAGATGCTCTTTTATGGTTTCGGTTGCCAAGAGGATGTCATCTAAATAAGTTTTCCGAAAATATGTTTCATATACCTTTCGAATACCGATGGAGCATTCTTAAGCCCAAATTGCATTCTCAAATACCCGTACTGACCTATATGCGTAGTAAAAGAAATATATTTTACAGAATCTTCTTCTTAGGCAAGGTGATGAAACCCATTGTTTAGATCGAGAGTGGTGAAATATACTCTTAGTCGATTGAGATGATCTTCTATAAGAGGCATGGGATAATTATCCGTACAGTTATCTTATTAAGTTCGCGGTAGTCAGTGCATAGTCTGAGTTTTTGATTTTTCTTTTTTACCAGAATTATGGGAGACGCATATTCGGATTGAGATTCGCGTATGATACCATTAGCAAGAAGGTTACCTAATTTTTCGAAGTTCTATATTGTGCGCATATACTCGTAATAACTTTCTAGGCGGCGAACGAAAAGGGATTTGTTTAGATTATAGTATTTTCATTCGAAATATATTTATTTAAATTGCTCTAAATGTACTGGTTTGGTTTGGTTGAGAAGTTGATTGATGTAAGATCCTTCTTCTGCATTTGTGTTGTCGCTTGAAAGGTAAAGTATTTGTTTGTCTGCGCAGTGATCTTGAGTACTGGGCCACTTACATATTCACCACAATTCTTCAGCACTAAACCACTTTTCCAAGAAAATGTCTACCTAAAACAATGGGATAAATCATTGTGCAATTCTGAACAACAAATAAATTAATTTCTACAAATGAGTTACCAAATTCAGTAAAATTGTTTGTACTTCCCAAAATATCGAGAGAACTGCCATTTACACCATAATATGTGTGGTTCCCCACGTTCTGCTGGCTTATCACGATTGTTGGTAGAAATTGATGCTGTATGAAGCTAATGTGGCTTCCAGAATCCAGTAAGGTCAGCAATGTCGTTGACATTTCCATAGCATTGAGCGTAAGCGTATACTTAATTCTTCTTTCGAGGTCATTTGAAGCCACTTAATGTTCTTTGATAGAATAGATCGAAGGCAGCTTTTGACGAACAGATGCGCTTAGGTCAGTAGTTTCTTTATTCACGTATGAATGTGACAATAAAACAGGTGTCTTTTTAGGACAATTCGTAGAAATATGTTATTGCCCTTCTCACCACATTTGAAACATTTTACCGAACCTTTGCCTTGCTTATACGTGCGCACATTGTTTTGATTAGATGAACCATTTATTCTTTCATTTGCTTTCTTGTTTCTATTAAAATTACCACAGTATTTTGTCTCACTTTTAATTAATTTGTCCACATTGTTATTGAATTTATTATATTTTAACTTTTAAATTCACATAAGTTATTAGCACTATATAGAATTGTTTTATTTACTTCACTATCTGATATGATGAACTGAATGATGTCTTCTTCTTCTATAGTGTTGTGTGATGCTATTTCTTGCACACTTAATACATTGTTGCATTGTTTCTTCATTCGCCCATTCAGTTCTTCGTAAATATCTGCCTGCGTTATTATTTTCTTGAATTCAACTGTCAACTCAGTTTTGAGTTCTAGCCAACTTTTGATGTTGAGGGTTTTTATGGACATTTTTGCGGTTTCTCTTAGTTTTCCCGTTTTCCAAAGAAAAATTTTGTTTGCTTTTTTTCAAATGTGCAATTTTTGCACTTTCCTCAAACTGTTCAACCCAACGGTGGATTGAAAAATGATTATCCCCGCTAAATGTTGGAACGGAGTCTCTAATATCTTTAAAATGATGGCCAATTGAAGACCTCGCCCTTCCTCCTGAACACTGAGCTCACATAGCTCTTCATTTATTCTATTGATTTCTTCTTTCTTACTGTAAGTTCGACGAAGCCTCTTTAGCTCCTCGTCCAGATCTTCTTCTTCTGCCTGAGACTCGCCTTCTTCAAAAACGTGTACAGCTAGAAGATGAAGAATTTTCACGCATCAACTTCATGATCGCTTCTTCCGTGAAATCCGCTACAACCTCCTGTATCCGAATTTTCAATTAGGCTTTCTTGCATATTGTTTGCATTTTCAAAATTCTTAGCACGTCTCGAAGTTCCATTCCGACATCCGACGAATATTTTAATTTCCCGAATTTACGCAAAAAGAAGGCTTTTTACCGCGTAAAATATAAAGAAATAATCCAAACCGTGTACAGCATATCAGGCGGCACTCCTTATTGCAACTAACTTTTGTGCTCTCTTTTGTGATGCGTGCGATCCCACTTCTGAAGAAAATATAGAAGGAACAAGGAAAAAGACCAAAAGACAGAAGTTCGACTTTAATAACAACTTTATTTGGACTGTGTCAGGAGAGATGGTTGCATGTTTTATATATGTACAATTTGAGTATCGAAACATAATTCCGCAAATGGAGACTTTCAGATGGATCACACGATCAGATTAAACAGTACTACTGAAATGTATTGAAAAATTTTAAAAATTCGGTTGCAAGCGTAAATATCAGTCGGAAGAAGCGGAAATCAATTTACGATCGATTTCGCACTGTAGGTTTAGTACCAGCAACTAAAAACGGCCATCATTTCGACGTATAGTATCGGATTAGGCCAGCTTTTATCCTAGCCTTGCAAAATTATTCACCAAAAGAATGAAATCTTGAGATTGAATGCATTTCAGGAATGTCCTTAAAAATCATAAGGCGAAGTATTAGGACCGTGAATAATTTGTTTTCTGTGAAAATGAATGCTTTATTTAACGTAGGTCTAAACATTATAAAAGCATGTCCCTCCACTTTTTCTTCTTCTTTTCCTTTACAGCGCGATTTTGATCTTTATACTTTACTGCAGGCTTACCATTAAAAGCCTGAGTGGTTTGACCTCAGGAAGTAAATGTGTGGATTAAGCCGATGTGGGTCAGAGAACGGGCAGCATAATAACTCTGTCTTTTTTGAACTAATACTCTATCCATTTTCCTCCAAAACATCCACCTATCTTCACTTCTGATGGCTCCTTTGTCAGCAAAGAATAACGTATGCACTTTGGGGTCCGTCACTTTTCTTTCAAGCAGATAAGCAAGGACTGCAATAAAGAGCAGTCGATTGGGGACGCTTCCCTGATGTACATGTACACCAACTTTGTTTGGGAACTCTTCGGGAACTATTGGTTTTGCTGCCTCATATATGTCTATGATTATGTGCACGTAGGATTCTGGAACAACTCCTCGTTGTCTAAGTGCCACCCATAAGAGATCTTGTTATCTATCAAAGGCATTCTTAAAATCAATCAGCACAAGTCACTTAAAGAATCACGAGGTTTTTCCATTATGATCCTTATACTTTGGATTGCATCTGTTGCTGATTTACTCGTGACAAACCCGCACTGGTATCAGAAAGCCGTATTACGAGTAATTATCGCAGTTTCGTGTATCATCCTTTTTTTTATACAAAGGAAGAAGATAATTTTCCCTCCCCTGAAATTAGGCATTGGATCTCCGCTTATAAGTTTGGAAATAAAAATCTTGAGCCATCTGCTCCCGATGTCTCCCATCTATAGACTGCGGGACTGCATAACGAAGCAAGGATTTCTCATCATTCAAGAACACAATATACGAGTATATCCCTCTCTCACAAGAATACCAAATACACCACTAAGTAATCTTACTGACGCCATTATATAAAATACGAAACCCACGCTGATTTCATTATTTCCGGTCTATCATGATCTCATGGCTGAGGTTAAGGTAGTGAAGCAGAACATCGAAAGAGTTCATGGCAATCTACCAACTAAATAAAGAACTCATGGTATTCAGAATACTATAGAATATGTCGGACTCCTTATAGGCTCTAATTATAATTTTCTTGTACATTCAATGTTGGCTCCAAACAAGAAAGAATAAACAAATTGTCCAACCACTATCAACCCCATGGAACCGAAACAAGAACCCAGGAAAAGAGATTTGGTATGTATGTTCTCGTATATGTATGAATGAATAAAAACTCTCACAGATGTTGATCCTTCAGTAAAAACTACCTCGCGGTAAAATGTTAAACTTTATAAACATAATTTCTTCAAACACTTACCAAGTTCATTGTCAACTGAGGTTGTTTAACCTCTGAGTGAGAGCTCTATTTGCATAAATACATAGTCTATATTATATTATTCTTGTCCGTTTAGCCTTAACCGTTGCATGTAAATATGTACCCTGCAATGTAAAATTGCATACAATTTATGTCACTTTTAACCAGGTAACATACATAAGTCTTTGATTTTGCCTCAAGTGAGCCTGTATGAGGGGTTGTTTAGCTATTCTATTACAACCGACGCATGAATCGGCTTATACACTCAACAAGACACAAGGTTCATGGTCAGGAGATCCAAACCGATCAATTTGAACAAAGGAATTCCATCTCTGTGGGCAAAACTTTCACATTTGACCGAGCTTGGCGTTCTTTTTTCGGTCTTGGTCGCTTCGACCGGGATGATTCGGCTTTGATTTGGTTTCGATGTCCCAACCATATAACCATGGATCGTCATTCAACAGCTCCTGATTTTTGTTTTTTTGTTTCGTAAAGATGGCATGAGTCATGGCATATGTCAATATCCTTCGCAACTTCTCTGATAGTGATTCTCCATAACAATCTTCTTCACTGCTTCAACGTTTTTATCCGTTGTTGACGTGCTGGGGCTTCGTCACATCTTCTCGGCCTACTGTGGGGAGCTTGGAGCACTTATAAACTTTTTTTTTTAATGGTGAAGGCTTGCCAAATGCCGTAGGCATCATTTAAGGTACGTTGGACCATAAAATTGAATAGAGACTTTTTATCTATTTTTTTCATTAGCAAAAAATCGTCAAGTACACCAATACACTTTTAACCTCTATGACTGTGAAAAACAGATTAAATATTTAAAATGGCTGACAGTGCCAACATACAGTTAATATCAATAAAATAGGGTCACCATCATATTTTGCCTAATATACTAAAGAAAGTCTGTAAATTCATTGCAATATTTATACTCGCATTAAAATTTTTTTTGTTTTAAATTTAAATACCAAGCTTAGAAAAGACAACAAAATATACGACATAACTTCTGTATGAGAAAGATGAAATGAAAGATATTCGAGATGGTTTTATAATTGAATGTACAATTTATTTTACATTTGTTGCCGAACTTACAAAAGACCGCTATTGGCCTATTGCAATTTGATCATTATATTTAAGGCTATTTGTATAACAGTTTTTTGTATAATAATATATTACAATTATTATTTGTGTAGTTTAGTATAATTAATAATAGAAATCCCAAACTTCATTGAGTAAATTTCAGATAATATAAAAGATTTGTTTGAAGTACAATAAAATAGAATCACAATGTCAAGTAATAATAATAAAAAAAAAACAAATGAATAAAATATTAATTTGTACTTAGTGCTTTGTCGAATTGCCCTTTTGATCCAATACAGCCTTGCATCTAGAGGGTATTGAATCTGCCAAAGCTCTTCAAGTACTATTTGATATAGCATACCAAGCCGACCGTAATTTTTGTCACAACTCTGGTCTTTGGTTTCATGGATCCTATTTGTTACTTAATAATCCCCCATAAATTTTCAATAGGATTTAAGTCGAGGGATTGCGCAGGCGAAGTCATGAGATGTAAACTGTTTTCGGAAAACCACATGTGAGCTAGAACCAGAGTGTGTTTCGGGTTATTGTCTTCTGGAAATTCCCAAGACAATGGCATTTCCCACTCGGCATAAGGCTGCATTATGTCCTTAAGTATATTATTTACACGTGCTTGTCCATAGCACCCTTGATCCAAAAAAGTGGCCCGACTCCATACCCTGAGAAGCAGCCCCACATCGTTATATAATATTACCACCCCAATGCTTAAAGGTCTTAGTGGTATAGCGAGGTTTCAGCTCAGCAGTTTTTTGCCTCCTTATTCAAGATCTGTCATCGTTATCAATCATATTTATATTTGATTCGTCAGACCACAGGATTTTAGGCCACTTCTTCCCATTAACTGGGTCATGCCAATTCAGTTCGTGAACACTATTCAATTTCTGTTCTATTTCTTTATTAGAATAGGTACCTTTCACGATCTTCTCTCAAGGAGATTTTTCCCAACAATCGCCTTCTTAGCGCCCGAGATGAAATTGGAGTTCCTAATTTGTACCGCTAATTGCCGCAGCTGACTTTAAATAGAAAAGCCTAAAATAAAATACATACTTCCAGATTTATAAAAACTTTTTCGACTTTTTTTAAATATGTATTTAAATACTGACCATATTTTTTTCTCTATTGTTCAACGCGTGTGGCAAAGGTTTTCGAGTTACCGTTATTCATATGATCACTTAAGTTTGGTATATGTACCATATTTAGAGGACATGATTACAACTATTTTAAGCAAGATGTTGCTGTAGTCAATAAAGAGTGAGTGACATAAATAATGAAAATATTTTTAACAAACGCGTGACCCTATTTTTTTGTTCATAATTGTATGTTAGGGGACATGTGCATTAACATATCTACCAAAAAACCAATTCCAACATCGAATGTAGTAGAATGTAGCTCGCGAAATTCAAAAAGTCCCCTTATTTTTTGAACAAACCTCGTATACAAATGTACGTCCAGCCACTCAATAATATTACCGCGACAATCAGATCAAACCGTCACTAAATGATTCTTTCTGACATGACATTACAAGAGAGAACCTGGTTTCTTGAGTCAATATAAAATATTGTGAATATGTTGGGAAGAAAATTAGCTAAGGAGTCTAGCTGAGCATCTAAGATAATTGGATATTATTTAATATTTTTTTTATTTTTAAGCCCACAAAGTGCTTTAAATCATCACGGATAAATGTTATATTCTGTTTTATTTTGCTAATGGGAATTCGCATATAAAGGTATCGCACACAGCTTATTTATAAAACCTCTGGCGACCATGATGAATATTGTTTGGGGCATGCGTTTATATGTACATATGCTTTACAACTCACTCTAAAAACGAATTGACCTCTTTTCATTTAGTTTTATAATGCCATTCACTTCATAGACATCACCTGAACCTGTTATACATTTCCATCCAACGTATTGGAAAATAAAATAGATTTACACCGCAAGGTGTTAAGCCCTTTACACGCCATCAAACAAAATAAATGCATCATTCGTGTGCAATATAAATTCATTCACAGCTCTATTTAAGCCCTCTCAACACTAATAACAAAATTCCACCGGAACTTAATGCAACCCGGACAATTTGAATTGCTGTAAAGGACTATCGACTGCCCATCAGTAAAAGACTTCCAGCATATCTACTGTATCTGTTTTGCATAAATACAAATCAGAACACACACTGCCAGGTGAAACCGGTGTGACAAGGAGACTAAAGTTTCATTACTCACCGGCCTGACAGAAATTGAAATCAATTTATTAAGTTGGCGAACTGCAGGCTTCTGCCGGTAATAAACTTCTGATGCTATCATCTGTCTCCAAAGAAAGTTTTACCAGAAAACAACTGTACAACTTCTGTTCCTAATGTCCCTCAGAATCCATTACCCCGTCGCTATCCGGACATCCGTAAATACAATTTCCCATTCGTAGTCACAATTGTAAATTCCTCGTTTGGGTTGTTGCATCATTGTCAAGAATGCGGTTAGGTTCACTGCCGCCGTCCAGCCCCGTACCAAATATTTGCATCTTTATTCAGAAAAGGGAAAATAACAATAATAACGAGCAACGGAACCAATATCATTTATTAATGTCCCATATCAATGACACGGTCACAACCGCAGATAGATAGATGAAATGTTTGAGTTAACTTCAATTGGTCTGCCTGCATGGACAATCGCAGCGACAAGGGCAGGAAGATAGATTCCATTTTAATATTCTGATTAAAATGTATGGATTTTCCGAGAAACGAAAAACGGAAAATCACCGACGCACCGCACCATCTCAAACGGTGGCCCACTCAAGCATCCATATGTAAAGATATATGTACATAAACCGCTCTTGAATGTAAATATCTCTATAATTATTTGTGTTGTTGTTATTGTTTTGCGTATTCTTGGAGCCACTTTGCAGTGTTGTTGTTCGGCTTCGTGATCGTTATTGTTGTTACCGAAGGATATTGGAGAAGCAAGAGAAGGAATCGGGTGACCATCAGTCTCAAAACCAATTCAATAGATTCAAATCGCTCCATTGGTTTTATTGGGCGAAAAGTTTTTGGTTCATGCACGCAATATATGTACTAGAATAGGACACTTGTGCACTTGTGTGTACCTACGTATCTATCATCATATAACTGCATTTCGTGTGCTGAGTACATACGTACATAAGTGCAATTGTGTGACTTTGTGTAGACCGTTCCGCCAATGAAGCGACCACCCGAGAGATGCTTTTCAGTCGCCACATGAATAGGTTCCTGTCTAGTCGGGATATCCTTGCGAATGAGCCTAGATTCTATTTCATGGAAACTAATCAGTTCGGTTCCCAGAGACTATTGAAATGTATATGGCGAAGTGGTAGCTATCCTTCGGTCGTTGACAGACGCTCCATTCTATACACAGCATTCCTCTATACTCTACACAGCGATTTGTATTCGCTACAAGTGTATCCGAACACATATGTACATATGTAGATTGTGTGGAATGGATTTTTCAATTTACGAGTATGGCATGAAAATTTACGTAACAAAATGAAGGCTTGGCATTTTGTGATGCAAGGAGCGTTAAATGTGCGTTGAGGTGATTGACACACTGATGGTTTCTTGCTGGACGGTTGGTTAGTTGCGGAACTAATTAAAATTATCGGGAGTCAAACGATTCAGTTCATTGAGGTACTCGAATGCGGACTTGACTTGCGTAAGCAAGGACTGTCGATGGCTTACAAATAATTATCAGTTGTGTTAGCCTCAAGAAATAACTTTGACAACCTATTTACATTCAAATAGGCTATTAAATGGTCGATCGAAAAGTATTACCATGGCTGAGTGCTTCTCTGATGCATAAAAATCAAATTTGGGATGCAAATTTTGTTATAATCGTTCCATGAATGCGAAAGTAAAGCCTTAAGTTATACTTTTTGATAAGTCCTAGGAATGGTATACCAAAATTTATTCAGAAGCTTTGGATATGAGGAAATCCATAGCAAGAAAGCCATCAAACTGTGATTGAGTGTGTCACAAGGATACTAGCAAAATACTATGACACCGCTGAGTCAAAGCGACAAGTTACGTGTTTCATTATAGTGCTCAAGCCTAACTTTGGATTCTATTGTAATGTTACTTCGAAAGAGGATCGCAAATATTTTTGGCATTTATTTCGAATGTTCTTAGCGATTCATTTTTTGTCTTGCTTTTATTAGTTTGTTTTTATCTCCGTTGTTTACACATAAATGTCGTTTTCGAGCCATGACAGCTTAGTAGTTTGACAGTTTGACATCTGTCAGCTGACGCCTGATAAAATACATTTTCCTTTGTTAATCACCTCTAGTATTTTGTCAGAAGAAGAACATATCCAGAAAGCTTTGTTTTTTTATGTAAATATTTTTTGTTTAAATGTTTGGAAAGGCCTTTGCTGCAAGTGTTTTATCGGAAACTCAAAGTGCAGAGATTGGTATATATGTATTTATGGGTAGCAGGAAATGTGTATCTCACATCACTACAACAATAAGCCATAACAACATCCACTCAAAACAACATCAAACATTGGGGGTAGTCGCGGTTCAATGGTAATCATCACCGACGGAAAGTCTGATGTTCAAGTCTGTCCATAGCCAAGAACAATTCTTATACGGAAAAACTGTGCAACAACATCAGTTGTGAATGAGAGATGATAAAAAAAAATGCTGACGAAGGCATAACTTTCGCAGTATAAGATCACTTCAAAATTCATACTTTGTGTGCGTATTTCCAAAATAAAACCAAAAAAGTTACTGTTAACTACAACCAACGTGACAAATTCAGTCGAATCTCTCGAATCATATCTAGAACAACCACCACTGGAGAGTAGTGAACGAACATCTTCGACACAAAACCTGCACCCCGTACAGATTGTGCGATAAACACCATAAGGGCGTAACTCTTGAACCTGCGCGAACCCTATAAAAAATAAATATGGTTAGTCTTCCTCGGATCGAATCACCGGGTAGGAACTATACAAGGGAAAGCATCCATGAAAAGAAATGCACCTAAATTAAGGATAGGCTCTTGGAAACTACGAGACTTGTATAGACCGAGGCTTGTATAGACCTGAGATATAGTGAAGAAATAGTTAAGAGAAATGTTGAAAGTCTAAAAGTGGCGGGAAAGGTAGTAGGCTTAGAAGTAAATGGAGAAAAACCAAATATCGGTCCAAACCACGCGCCTGACTGTATTCGGTGAATGCTCTGACAAAGAAGACGAGTTCAAATATCTGAGTTCCATACTGATTGCCAATAAAGATAAAAAAAAACCACGCGGCTCGTGCTTCGTCCCTATTATTTAAAACAACTCTTGTCTCGCCAATTTTGACACCCGTGTTTATATAACCATAATAATGTCAGTTACACCTTAGGGATGTTAAACCTTATTTCTGACTAAGAAGAAAGAAAATAGATTACTGGCCTTTAAAAGCAAGGTCTTAATGAGAATCTAGGGTGGAAAACGAAACGAAAAAAAAAATAGGCAAATGGAGAAAATTACATAATCAACAACTCGAGGAATTAATTTTTTTTTATTAATTATTTTCTGAGAGCTACATTACGCTAGACAAAAATGCTTAAAAATAACTTAAATAACTTAACTAACGTAAAACACCTTACCTACGCAGACACTCTAAGGTACACGGAACAAAGTAAACTATGGCTTCCGGCCTTATAATAATGTAATTTTTAAGACTTACGGTCTTAAAATAATTTAAGAAAAAATAGTTCAGCTAAAAAAATGGTTATTATTAAAAAAGCTTAGCATCTAGTCTCAAGGAACTCTACTCAGCCCAAGTATTGTCCGAGTAATTAAATCGTGGAAAAGCCGTAGAAAAACAAAAAAAAACGGGGCTCTAAACTTCCGAGTTCCAAATGTTCCAAAAGTTATTCGCGTATAAGATTTTGTATCTAAGAGATCATAGGTTATGAAGAATTTTTAAGATTTACGACACAAACAGGAACCAGATCGCTTTTTGTTTGCCGTGGAAAAAATCGGTGGAAAAGAAGGAAAGTGGTTAAGTAGACCAAATATTAGCTTTTTCCTAGTGAAAAGACAGAAATTCGTGAGCATTAATTTTTAACTGCCACTTGTCGGCATATTCAATTAGTATATTTAGCGTTGGTTGCATGTTGAGTGTAATTGGTAAACCAAATGAACAAGAGGAATAAACACACGTGCCATCTGCAAAAATGGCAGTGACAGTTCGAAAATTAAGGAAAGTCCGGTGTATACATTTATGTTATACAGGGTCTGCCAAAAAGCTAGAGCGTGTAGGTCTGGCCAAGACAAGAAAAAAATCGTATGGGAGGGGGAGTCTAACTCCCCCCATTTAGCCGGGAGGGGCAATTTTCTAAAAAATTGACTTAACTTGGAAAAAAATCAACAGTTACATCCACAATGCCGTGATATACTTTTTTAGAAAGCCAAAAACCTCTTCTTTTATCTCGTTTTTAAACGAAGCTGTTTTAAGGAATAGTTTTTGAGAAATTCATTTTCAAACCCAAAATTTTGAAAAAAAAAATGAAAAAAAAAATTTCGAACTTTTTTTTTCAAAATTGATTGTAATTAAGTACCAATTTTTTTTTTCAAAAATTCAATTCTCTTTTTAGTTTTTAGTTAAAAACAGAAAACCGGATGCAAAAATGTCTTGTAGTTTTTGAGAAATTAAAAAAAACATTGACCTCTTTTTTATTATTTTTAAAAAAATCGGAGTTTTATGAGGATACAATAAAGTGGCACAGTATTGGAATAACCCTGGATTAATCCTTTTTTTTTCATTGATAACGCCTGAAAACTGACCTGCCAATTTCGTCTGGGTCCACCCGCCGCCGATGGGTTCTACCCGCTAGGACCTTAAGACAATTTTTCTTTATTGAAAAACAAAATATTTGCAACCCAAATGTAAATAAAAGGCATCGCATTTTTAATAACAAACAATTTCCAAATTGAATGTTAACTCATCAACACATTACGATGTCAAAGATAGTCAAAGATGTCAAAGACGCTGAAAGATATCCCAATCGGAGGTGTCCCAGTCGTAGCATGTTTTCAAGAATTCACCGACGTCTGCGAGAGCACGGAGTGCTAGAGCATCGAAGAAGCTCAGTTACAGATGGATCAGGAATCTTAGATGAAAGAATTTTGGATTTGGGCCGACGTAATCCCTCCCTTAGTACAAGGAGGATAGCTATTATGCTTGGAGTGCCCAAATCTAGAGTATGGAGAGTGCTTCATACCGAAAACTTACACCCGTACCATTTTAGGCCAGTTCAGGAACTCACTTCTAACGACAAGTTTTTGAGAGCAGAATTTTGCCGATCATTACTGCTTCGAGATGAAACTGAACGAAACTATTTTGCAAGGATATTCTGGACGGATGAAGCACAGTTTACCAGAGATGGGGTTACTAACTTCCACAATTTGCATCATTGGAGTAGCACCAACCCACACAACAAAAAACAAAATTAATCACAACACCGCCTTAGCTGTAATGTTTGGCTTGGTATTGTTGGACAAACTGTAATCGAGCCCCGGTTTTTGAATGCCGTTATTAATGGAGAATCATACCTGCAGTTCCTACGAGACCTTTTGCCCGATTTGATGGACAACGTTCCTTTGGCCATAGCAGATAATTTAATCTACCAGCAAGATGGAGCACCAGCACACTACAGCTTACGGGTTAGAAACTGGCTGGATAATCATTTTAGTGACCGTTGGATCGGAAGAAGGGGCCCCACGGAATGGCCACCTAGATCACCAGATTTAACTCTAGATTTTTATGTGTGGGGATTCATGAAGAATTATGTTTACGAAGTGGAAATAGTATCTTTGGAACAACTAAAAGAACGGATTGAAGTCGCTGGAGTCAAATTGCATGAAAATTAGTTGAACATAGACTTATGTGCAGTCATTAGAAGGAGATATAATCTTTGGCTTCTAAAAAATGGCGATCATATTCAAAATTTATTATAATAAAACTCGGAATTTTTTTAAAAATAATAAAAACGAGGTCAATGTTTCATACATTAATTTGCCTACAAGTCCAGCCGCGTTAAAACCAAAAAAAAGGTTTTTCTTAGAAAAAAGTGGTTCGGGTTTTTTTTTTAATTTCTCAAAAACTACAAGACATTTTTGCATCCGGTTTTGTGTTTTTAACTAATAACTAATAAGAGAATTGAATTTTTGAAAAAAAATAGTACTTAATTACATACAATTTTGAAAAAAAAATAGTTCGAAATTTTTTTTTAAATTTTTTTTTTCAAAATTTTGAGTTTGAAAATTAATTTCTCAAAAACTATTCCCTAAAACAGCTTCGTTTAAAAACAAGATGAAAGAAGAGGTTTCTGGCTTTACAAAAAAGTAAAGATTAAGTAATTTTTTAGAAAATTGCCCCTCCCGGCTAAATGGGGGGGAATAGACTCCCGTACGATTTTTTTCTTGTCTTGACCAGACCTACACGCTCTAGTTTTTTGGCACACTGCACGTGGGACACCCTGTATAGGATTTGATTTAGGACTGCGAGAATGAAGTATTTAACTGATAGGCGCATATTTTCTGACTCAGAAAACAGTCAAGGATTTTTGTAAAGTGCAGTTAAGTGACTTGAAGAATAAAGTCTGATTCCTGTTATAGGGAGACTCTTTTAAAAATATGTTTTGTACCTTATCAGATCTAATCGACTCTAATCGTTCAGCGAGGGAGATTTTTCGCTGAAAAAATTTGCCAAGAGGTAAACCAGAGAGTGTCATTAATAATGAACAACTGGCAGCAGCTGTTGAAGAAAATCCAGCTACGACAGTTCTTAGCCTTGCTGCAAGGTTCAAAGTGTCAACTGCAACCATAAGTCACCACCTTTCCGCCATCGGAAAGGTAAAAAAGCTAGGGAGATGGGTGCCCCACATCCTAACACCAGCGTATATGCTACAACGTTTGGAGGTTGCAGTGTCTTTGACCAACAGACACCGTATGGATCCTTTTTTGCATCGCATCGTCACCTGCAACGAAAAGTGGATCCTACACGATAATCGGAATAGGTCAGGAGAATGGGTAGACGTGGTTGAGCTTCCCAGTGGACTTGGCAAAGCAGACTTACATCCCAAAAAGGTAATGATAACAGTATGGTGGACCAGTAAGGGAGTTGTCCATTATACCTTTCTCAAACACGGAGCAACAAACACGGCTGAGTCGTACTGTAGAGAAATCGACATAATGCACAACAAATTCCTCACGTGATAAAGCTTTGGTTTCAACAAGATGTTGCAACATGCCACACGGCGCGCCACACCATCAATTTATTGCGGGAAACATTTGCTGGCGCATAATTTCGCGTAATGGACCTGTGAACTGGCCTCCACGATCCCTTGATCTCACACCTTTAGATTACTTTTTTTGGGATTATGTAAAGAGACGTTGGACGATTTGGAAGTCAACATTCGCCGTGTTATTTATGATGCTCGATAAAGTTGTTGAAAATTGGACTTAAAGATAGCGCTTCATCTAGTTAGCCGTAGCACGCATATGCCCGAAATTATATTTAAGCTAAAGGCGTAGAGTTATTTATTAAATAAACCTAATATCATATACGTTAACATTAGCTTCATGTGTTTTATTTCATATTGACTTTGTATATCTCTAACTATAACATCTTTTATATTTGAAGCTCTTTCAGGGAAATACACTGAGAATACCATATTTGCGATCCCAATTAAAAAGAGGATCTCGATATTTGCATTCTCCACTACCGTTGTGTTCAATGGTCAGAAACTTCTTCTTACGACAATGGCAACACCCCTCCTTTCTGTCTTCTCTATCCATGCTATAGCATTTATAGTCTCTATGAGCTAAATTGGGTTGGTTTTTCGGTTCAAAGACGACAGTTTTGACCTGAGCGACAAGGGTGTGAAAATTGGCCTATGGAGGTGGGGAGCCATCAGTTTCAGATTATTTTTGATGGGGACGATACACATTCACAAAAAAATGTTTGCCGAGGTTATTGATCAACTAGCCCCAGGTGTCTACGTAATTGTAATTGTAATTTATTTATTTGAATCAGTGTTAACACGTAGGTACAAAAATCGTTGAGTTTTTTAACAGTTATAATCAATTTATAATTTATATTGAAAATGAAATTTTACATAAAATAAAGAAACGAGAAAAGGTACAATATAATAAAACATTTATAACAATTTTAACAATGTCAAACTATCGCGATTTGAAAAACAAAAAAAAAAATTAAAGAAAAACTATGTACAAAAGTGTTGTTTCAATTTTCGTTGGAAGTCTCCGAAGCGTGACGTCCGCCTTATGTGAACTGGAGGCGAGTTCACAGGTTTACGGCGTACACAAAGAATTGCTTATTCGGTGTGGTATAATTTTATGTTGGCGCAATACGAATTCTACTTCTAGCTGAGGAAGAGAATTGCAATCTTTGGAACAGATAATCTGGTGCTTGGCTTTCTTTTAAATTAAATAGGAAAGTCAATATTCTGTGATTCATATAATTCTGTAGGTCCATTCCGAGAAATTCTCTCACATAACTTGAAATGTGGTCTCTTCACAGATAACTGAATGAGCATAAAAGAGGATCGGTAGCAATAATGATTCAACTAACATTGCTTTGATATTGAAGATTAGACAGTTTCCTATTTGATACAGGGCTCTTAGCGAACTGTAGATCTTAGCAACTACATTCACAATGTGGTCTTCCCAGATAAGATACTGATTGAAAATAACTCCCAGGTTTTTAGCACTGGAGATATGTATATGGCAGAGGCACCCATCGATAATAAATTGAGGTAAGGTATTGGTATCAACGCGTGATCGGGTAATAGCTATGGCCTGACTTTTGCTAGAATTAAGCATTAATTTGTTTCTACGGGACCACAAAACAATTGAATTTAGATCTTCATTAAAACGCAGGGATCTTCATTAAAATGCAATTGTACGTCATCTGCAAACATCTGGATTTTGGAGTTTTTTAGGACTGATGGAATGTCGTTGTTGATCACAGTAAACAACAGCGGACCCATTATTGAACCTTGTGGACATCAGCTTTAGTTTCAAGGAATGTTGACAGTTTCTCGTTTGCATACACAGCCTGGATGCGGTCTTTCAAGTAACTTTCCATTAGCTTAAGTGCCGTCGAGTCAAAATTGAAATAGTATCTGAGTTTATTAATGTGTATTTCATGGGGTACAGTATCAAAAGCTTTCGAAAATTCAATAGTACAAGCGATGCTGCATTATTCTTATCCATTTCAACACGAAGGTCTTCAACCCAGTTTACAAGTGCCATAGTACAACTGTAATGCGGTCTAAAACCGGACTGATGTGGTGAAAGGAGAAAGAATTCGTGAAGGTATTCATGAACTTGCCGACTCATCAGTTTTTCGAATACTTTTGAAATTAATGGAAGAATGGAGATTGGACGGTAAGTTATGCTTCTATTCGCTGAGCTCTTGGTGATAGGAATAATCTTATATGCTTTCAAGGACTTCGGGTACGCAGAATAGGTGAGAACGCTGTTAAAAATACACGTATATGTATGTTCAGATAGAACTTCATGAATTATGATTTTCAAGAATTTCGAATGCATGCCGTCCAGACAAATAGCATTTGACTTAATAGCGTTAACGGCATTGAGCACATCACATTCGTACACTCTTCGAAAACAGAAATTTCTTGATGTAGAGGAGTTATGTGACACTATTGGAGTTCGTACTCCGGTATCACTGCAACATGCATATGAGTCATTTGAGGCTACGGCAAATTCAAAATTTAAATTTCAGGGCTTACTTCAATCTAACAAGCATTTGATGTCCACCTTATTTCTTTCTTCGCTATATTCCTTGCAATTTTATACTCATTGAATAGTTCTGGAATTTTGAATCTTTTCCATCTTTAATAGGCCCTGTTCCTTATTTCAAGAAATTGTTCAATTCTCGTACTTAGCCACGTACAATATTTATTTCGAGGGATAAACGTTTTTATAGGAACATGGGATTCAAAAAAATTGTTAGTTTGGGATGTAAAAAAATTAATTTGTTCATCAACGGACGTCATCTGGCGCAGTCTGTGTCATGAGAAGATTCAATAACATTCGGTGGCTAATAAATAAATCCAACCAAGTATTTGTCAAATCCGCAGACAATTTCAACGAAGACGTATTCCATAATATCGTTTACCCCAGAAATAAGCAGGTGTCTACAATGAATAACTTTCTTGGTGAAAATAGCTGCTCCACCTCCCCTGCTCCCAAGTCTGTCGCCCCGATACATTGTGTAGCCATCTATATCAATGATTTTATTGTCAATAGTTGGATATAGCCACGTTTCTGATACACAAATAATATCAACTTTCCCATTACTGAAAACTATTTGAAACTCGTCACGATGTTTGATTAAACTCTGACCATTTATATGGCAAGAAATACCAGAATATAACATATGTATGTTACAAAAAAATTTTAACATTAACCGCGTTTTATGTGATGGATAATTACAACTAATAGAAGAAGTCGAGAAATCGCTTTCGGTTTCAATCTACTCACCGTTCATTAACGAGGGTTTAAGAGAAACACAAGGCAGAGGCTATCGTCAAGCTGGAAATCACCATCGAGAAAACTATGAAACATACACATAAAAGTAAAAAATTGCACAACAAAAATAATATCACAGAGTCATTTACAAACATTTCAAAAAATATAGTTAAAAAGTAGAAAAAAATTGAGTTTGACATGAACTGGATCTAGAAGTTGACTTGGGAGCCTCTGGTATAATTTGACATGTTATTTCTTTTATCTTCATCATTTTCATCATGATTTTTGCCAGCGGCGAGCATATTCTTACGTAGCATTTTAAAAGATGGGAAAATGGATATCGCATGATTTGGACGATAGGCAGATTAACTGAAATTCCAAAATACATACGGCACCTTGCTCGTAAAAAAAAAGAAAGTCATTCCTACATGGTAGAAGTTATAACGTTGGGTTACCAATTTTTTTTAAGCACCGAACAGTATAAATTATAAATACAGGCGTATATAAGTGTTATAACTCATCTTTAGTCTTTGCTTTTTTTAATATCTTGTGGAACTGCTTTGGAATCAAAAATAAAAAAAATTAAGTTATACCTTAGAAGCTGTTATATAATTATAAACGAAGAATAATTTTCAAGTATTTTTTTTCCTCGGTTTCATGTCACTTTGTCTTTGTCGAAAAGAAATCGAAAGAAATGAAATAATATTATAATGTGTACAAGTTTCTTTAAATTTGAAAATAGAATTGAATCTTCGAAACAACCTCCAGACAAACATCACATTTCGCCATCAATAGTCCATCAGTTGAAAGTTCTCTGGTCAGACCCTTTCAAATGGTTATTCAATATTATTTCTTCATATTAAATAACAATAATCAAAACCTCAACCTTCCTTACTCAAATAAAAATATAAACTAAATGAGGCGAACTTAATACCACATATTTATGAAAAGACAAAGTATAAACAAGCAGGCAAACGTTATAATTGCTTTTAGCCCAAAAAACCTCCTTCAAGTAATGATGACCCTTGTAATCCTTACAGTAATCCAAGCCCCCACTTGTCCTAGAGCCAATCAATTAAAAAAAAAAAAACCAAAAAATTTATTTTCACAGATATGAGTGAATTTGTTAAAGTGATGAGTATGTCCGGCCCTTACCAGCCTACCACAAATCCCAATAGAAAAATTGAAAGGATGGAAACATGAGGCGATTAACCATATTCATCAATCAATGTCCTCAACGTCCATGATAAATATGTTTCTTTCATTAAGATGGTAATAATGGATGCTGGGAAAGCCATGCTTGGCCTTGTCCGATGCAACCTGGGAAAAAATGCAAACGAGCATGTCAATTTGTGTATATCGAATGCAATGTTTTCACTCCAAGGCCCAATAAAGTACACTTTAGCGCGAACTCCTTTGATGTGTGAGCACTAATCTGTGCATTCACCCTCGATCTCATTAAAATCAACGACAGTTTTTTTTTCTTTAATGGGACACGTGTCAGACGATGGTTTTGCAACATGCTTTAATACATGGCAGTAGTCTAATTTCAAGTTTGATTTTTTGTTTGGTAAAGTGCTTAACAAGCGAATTAATCTTTGAGTCCCCCTTCAAGGTGCAAATGCGGAGGTAATAGTGAAGGGTATGTTAGAGACGTGAAATTCTTAAATTATTGTTAAAGTACGATATCTTATGTTAAATTATTATTATCACCGGCCGCTTGAAACTCAGAAGTTCAAAGCCTCATTGACAGCCCTTCGCCAAGCCTCCCTGGCAGTGTAATCCTTCCATGTTGCGCTATTCTGTCCATCTCATACTCATATTATCCTCCCATCTAGGGCGTTGCTCTCTTGTGGGTCTTTTTCCGGGTTTTCCACTCATTATTCTTTTGACTGCTTCAACACCACATTCGTTCTACGTATCCAGCGCCTTCGCGATTTAATTACTCGGGCAATGCTTGGGGAATGAATGAATGAATAGAATTCTTGAAATGTATAGTTTTCTCCATTCTCCATTCTTCTTTCCAAAGACCCGAAATCTATTTTCTTGCATCTTAGTCAGAGAACAAGTGACAAGTATTATTGGCGTTATGATAGTCCCATAGATATGAACTTTGATGTTTTCAGACGAAAAAATTGTTTTCAATAGTTTTTTTGTCTGCGGAGATGGAATAACATTGGACCAAAAACGGTCTTGGAATAGACTCATAAACAAAATATACTCAAAGGCCATCAAAGCTCTCTGGGCCCCAAATCTACTCGTAGGTAAAACATGGGGACTAAACCCAAAAATGAGTCTGTGGATCTACAATCAAATGACAGCGCCATACTTTATGGCCCACAACCCAATTCTATTCCTAACCGTTTTTTTCTTTGTGCCCTAAACAGCAATGTTGTTTTCTTCTGAATTCCCTTTCTAACGGTACCGATTTGATCGCGCTAAGTTCAATAGTGTGACAAATACAGGCATTTCTGTAATTTTTTCTGTGTGGACGGACAGTAAAATTAATTGCGATTTTTGTGAAAATCAAAGTGTATTAAATAGTACTTTCCAAAAGTTCAATTGACTTGATTTTTTTTAGGTAAGTAGTTCGCTGTTATATTTTAATAATTTAAAATAATAATTACTACTTTGTTTTGTGGAAAAAAAAGTGTCTTCAAATCGAAGTTTTATGAAGACCGTCTGTGGGCGGTCATAGTGGTTTAGTAACTTTCGGTATGTATGTTTTGCCAGTTTATGTTCATTTATTTACATGAAACAAACGTGGTCATTTTTTGCCAAGGTGTTATTATGTTTTCTTTTTGTTAAAAGACTTTTTGTCACGACGAAGCGAAAGGAATATGGACTGCGCAAAACAGAAAAAAATCATTCGCTTTTGTTGGATTCGATTGAAATTGATATTGAAGGTGAATTCGAAGCGACAGAATTGCAGATTATAATTGTGATGAACTGCAACCTGAGTATTCCTCATCGAATGCGGTTAATTTGTCATTGAATGTAAGTAATTTAAGTTTGATTATGACTGACGCATCACAACAAGTATCAACTGTCACAAATGGTGAACAATAAACAATAAATGGGGGGGAATAGACTCCCGTACGATTTTTTTCTTGTCTTGACCAGACCTACACGCTCTAGTTTTTTGGCACACTGCACGTGGGACACCCTGTATAGGATTTGATTTAGGACTGCGAGAATGAAGTATTTAACTGATAGGCGCATATTTTCTGACTCAGAAAACAGTCAAGGATTTTTGTAAAGTGCAGTTAAGTGACTTGAAGAATAAAGTCTGATTCCTGTTATAGGGAGACTCTTTTAAAAATATGTTTTGTACCTTATCAGATCTAATCGACTCTAATCGTTCAGCGAGGGAGATTTTTCGCTGAAAAAATTTGCCAAGAGGTAAACCAGAGAGTGTCATTAATAATGAACAACTGGCAGCAGCTGTTGAAGAAAATCCAGCTACGACAGTTCTTAGCCTTGCTGCAAGGTTCAAAGTGTCAACTGCAACCATAAGTCACCACCTTTCCGCCATCGGAAAGGTAAAAAAGCTAGGGAGATGGGTGCCCCACATCCTAACACCAGCGTATATGCTACAACGTTTGGAGGTTGCAGTGTCTTTGACCAACAGACACCGTATGGATCCTTTTTTGCATCGCATCGTCACCTGCAACGAAAAGTGGATCCTACACGATAATCGGAATAGGTCAGGAGAATGGGTAGACGTGGTTGAGCTTCCCAGTGGACTTGGCAAAGCAGACTTACATCCCAAAAAGGTAATGATAACAGTATGGTGGACCAGTAAGGGAGTTGTCCATTATACCTTTCTCAAACACGGAGCAACAAACACGGCTGAGTCGTACTGTAGAGAAATCGACATAATGCACAACAAATTCCTCACGTGATAAAGCTTTGGTTTCAACAAGATGTTGCAACATGCCACACGGCGCGCCACACCATCAATTTATTGCGGGAAACATTTGCTGGCGCATAATTTCGCGTAATGGACCTGTGAACTGGCCTCCACGATCCCTTGATCTCACACCTTTAGATTACTTTTTTTGGGATTATGTAAAGAGACGTTGGACGATTTGGAAGTCAACATTCGCCGTGTTATTTATGATGCTCGATAAAGTTGTTGAAAATTGGACTTAAAGATAGCGCTTCATCTAGTTAGCCGTAGCACGCATATGCCCGAAATTATATTTAAGCTAAAGGCGTAGAGTTATTTATTAAATAAACCTAATATCATATACGTTAACATTAGCTTCATGTGTTTTATTTCATATTGACTTTGTATATCTCTAACTATAACATCTTTTATATTTGAAGCTCTTTCAGGGAAATACACTGAGAATACCATATTTGCGATCCCAATTAAAAAGAGGATCTCGATATTTGCATTCTCCACTACCGTTGTGTTCAATGGTCAGAAACTTCTTCTTACGACAATGGCAACACCCCTCCTTTCTGTCTTCTCTATCCATGCTATAGCATTTATAGTCTCTATGAGCTAAATTGGGTTGGTTTTTCGGTTCAAAGACGACAGTTTTGACCTGAGCGACAAGGGTGTGAAAATTGGCCTATGGAGGTGGGGAGCCATCAGTTTCAGATTATTTTTGATGGGGACGATACACATTCACAAAAAAATGTTTGCCGAGGTTATTGATCAACTAGCCCCAGGTGTCTACGTAATTGTAATTGTAATTTATTTATTTGAATCAGTGTTAACACGTAGGTACAAAAATCGTTGAGTTTTTTAACAGTTATAATCAATTTATAATTTATATTGAAAATGAAATTTTACATAAAATAAAGAAACGAGAAAAGGTACAATATAATAAAACATTTATAACAATTTTAACAATGTCAAACTATCGCGATTTGAAAAACAAAAAAAAAAATTAAAGAAAAACTATGTACAAAAGTGTTGTTTCAATTTTCGTTGGAAGTCTCCGAAGCGTGACGTCCGCCTTATGTGAACTGGAGGCGAGTTCACAGGTTTACGGCGTACACAAAGAATTGCTTATTCGGTGTGGTATAATTTTATGTTGGCGCAATACGAATTCTACTTCTAGCTGAGGAAGAGAATTGCAATCTTTGGAACAGATAATCTGGTGCTTGGCTTTCTTTTAAATTAAATAGGAAAGTCAATATTCTGTGATTCATATAATTCTGTAGGTCCATTCCAAGAAATTCTCTCACATAACTTGAAATGTGGTCTCTTCACAGATAACTGAATGAGCATAAAAGAGGATCGGTAGCAATAATGATTCAACTAACATTGCTTTGATATTGAAGATTAGACAGTTTCCTATTTGATACAGGGCTCTTAGCGAACTGTAGATCTTAGCAACTACATTCACAATGTGGTCTTCCCAGATAAGATACTGATTGAAAATAACTCCCAGGTTTTTAGCACTGGAGATATGTATATGGCAGAGGCACCCATCGATAATAAATTGAGGTAAGGTATTGGTATCAACGCGTGATCGGGTAATAGCTATGGCCTGACTTTTGCTAGAATTAAGCATTAATTTGTTTCTACGGGACCACAAAACAATTGAATTTAGATCTTCATTAAAACGCAGGGATCTTCATTAAAATGCAATTGTACGTCATCTGCAAACATCTGGATTTTGGAGTTTTTTAGGACTGATGGAATGTCGTTGTTGATCACAGTAAACAACAGCGGACCCATTATTGAACCTTGTGGACATCAGCTTTAGTTTCAAGGAATGTTGACAGTTTCTCGTTTGCATACACAGCCTGGATGCGGTCTTTCAAGTAACTTTCCATTAGCTTAAGTGCCGTCGAGTCAAAATTGAAATAGTATCTGAGTTTATTAATGTGTATTTCATGGGGTACAGTATCAAAAGCTTTCGAAAATTCAATAGTACAAGCGATGCTGCATTATTCTTATCCATTTCAACACGAAGGTCTTCAACCCAGTTTACAAGTGCCATAGTACAACTGTAATGCGGTCTAAAACCGGACTGATGTGGTGAAAGGAGAAAGAATTCGTGAAGGTATTCATGAACTTGCCGACTCATCAGTTTTTCGAATACTTTTGAAATTAATGGAAGAATGGAGATTGGACGGTAAGTTATGCTTCTATTCGCTGAGCTCTTGGTGATAGGAATAATCTTATATGCTTTCAAGGACTTCGGGTACGCAGAATAGGTGAGAACGCTGTTAAAAATACACGTATATGTATGTTCAGATAGAACTTCATGAATTATGATTTTCAAGAATTTCGAATGCATGCCGTCCAGACAAATAGCATTTGACTTAATAGCGTTAACGGCATTGAGCACATCACATTCGTACACTCTTCGAAAACAGAAATTTCTTGATGTAGAGGAGTTATGTGACACTATTGGAGTTCGTACTCCGGTATCACTGCAACATGCATATGAGTCATTTGAGGCTACGGCAAATTCAAAATTTAAATTTCAGGGCTTACTTCAATCTAACAAGCATTTGATGTCCACCTTATTTCTTTCTTCGCTATATTCCTTGCAATTTTATACTCATTGAATAGTTCTGGAATTTTGAATCTTTTCCATCTTTAATAGGCCCTGTTCCTTATTTCAAGAAATTGTTCAATTCTCGTACTTAGCCACGTACAATATTTATTTCGAGGGATAAACGTTTTTATAGGAACATGGGATTCAAAAAAATTGTTAGTTTGGGATGTAAAAAAATTAATTTGTTCATCAACGGACGTCATCTGGCGCAGTCTGTGTCATGAGAAGATTCAATAACATTCGGTGGCTAATAAATAAATCCAACCAAGTATTTGTCAAATCCGCAGACAATTTCAACGAAGACGTATTCCATAATATCGTTTACCCCAGAAATAAGCAGGTGTCTACAATGAATAACTTTCTTGGTGAAAATAGCTGCTCCACCTCCCCTGCTCCCAAGTCTGTCGCCCCGATACATTGTGTAGCCATCTATATCAATGATTTTATTGTCAATAGTTGGATATAGCCACGTTTCTGATACACAAATAATATCAACTTTCCCATTACTGAAAACTATTTGAAACTCGTCACGATGTTTGATTAAACTCTGACCATTTATATGGCAAGAAATACCAGAATATAACATATGTATGTTACAAAAAAATTTTAACATTAACCGCGTTTTATGTGATGGATAATTACAACTAATAGAAGAAGTCGAGAAATCGCTTTCGGTTTCAATCTACTCACCGTTCATTAACGAGGGTTTAAGAGAAACACAAGGCAGAGGCTATCGTCAAGCTGGAAATCACCATCGAGAAAACTATGAAACATACACATAAAAGTAAAAAATTGCACAACAAAAATAATATCACAGAGTCATTTACAAACATTTCAAAAAATATAGTTAAAAAGTAGAAAAAAATTGAGTTTGACATGAACTGGATCTAGAAGTTGACTTGGGAGCCTCTGGTATAATTTGACATGTTATTTCTTTTATCTTCATCATTTTCATCATGATTTTTGCCAGCGGCGAGCATATTCTTACGTAGCATTTTAAAAGATGGGAAAATGGATATCGCATGATTTGGACGATAGGCAGATTAACTGAAATTCCAAAATACATACGGCACCTTGCTCGTAAAAAAAAAGAAAGTCATTCCTACATGGTAGAAGTTATAACGTTGGGTTACCAATTTTTTTTAAGCACCGAACAGTATAAATTATAAATACAGGCGTATATAAGTGTTATAACTCATCTTTAGTCTTTGCTTTTTTTAATATCTTGTGGAACTGCTTTGGAATCAAAAATAAAAAAAATTAAGTTATACCTTAGAAGCTGTTATATAATTATAAACGAAGAATAATTTTCAAGTATTTTTTTTCCTCGGTTTCATGTCACTTTGTCTTTGTCGAAAAGAAATCGAAAGAAATGAAATAATATTATAATGTGTACAAGTTTCTTTAAATTTGAAAATAGAATTGAATCTTCGAAACAACCTCCAGACAAACATCACATTTCGCCATCAATAGTCCATCAGTTGAAAGTTCTCTGGTCAGACCCTTTCAAATGGTTATTCAATATTATTTCTTCATATTAAATAACAATAATCAAAACCTCAACCTTCCTTACTCAAATAAAAATATAAACTAAATGAGGCGAACTTAATACCACATATTTATGAAAAGACAAAGTATAAACAAGCAGGCAAACGTTATAATTGCTTTTAGCCCAAAAAACCTCCTTCAAGTAATGATGACCCTTGTAATCCTTACAGTAATCCAAGCCCCCACTTGTCCTAGAGCCAATCAATTAAAAAAAAAAAAACCAAAAAATTTATTTTCACAGATATGAGTGAATTTGTTAAAGTGATGAGTATGTCCGGCCCTTACCAGCCTACCACAAATCCCAATAGAAAAATTGAAAGGATGGAAACATGAGGCGATTAACCATATTCATCAATCAATGTCCTCAACGTCCATGATAAATATGTTTCTTTCATTAAGATGGTAATAATGGATGCTGGGAAAGCCATGCTTGGCCTTGTCCGATGCAACCTGGGAAAAAATGCAAACGAGCATGTCAATTTGTGTATATCGAATGCAATGTTTTCACTCCAAGGCCCAATAAAGTACACTTTAGCGCGAACTCCTTTGATGTGTGAGCACTAATCTGTGCATTCACCCTCGATCTCATTAAAATCAACGACAGTTTTTTTTTCTTTAATGGGACACGTGTCAGACGATGGTTTTGCAACATGCTTTAATACATGGCAGTAGTCTAATTTCAAGTTTGATTTTTTGTTTGGTAAAGTGCTTAACAAGCGAATTAATCTTTGAGTCCCCCTTCAAGGTGCAAATGCGGAGGTAATAGTGAAGGGTATGTTAGAGACGTGAAATTCTTAAATTATTGTTAAAGTACGATATCTTATGTTAAATTATTATTATCACCGGCCGCTTGAAACTCAGAAGTTCAAAGCCTCATTGACAGCCCTTCGCCAAGCCTCCCTGGCAGTGTAATCCTTCCATGTTGCGCTATTCTGTCCATCTCATACTCATATTATCCTCCCATCTAGGGCGTTGCTCTCTTGTGGGTCTTTTTCCGGGTTTTCCACTCATTATTCTTTTGACTGCTTCAACACCACATTCGTTCTACGTATCCAGCGCCTTCGCGATTTAATTACTCGGGCAATGCTTGGGGAATGAATGAATGAATAGAATTCTTGAAATGTATAGTTTTCTCCATTCTCCATTCTTCTTTCCAAAGACCCGAAATCTATTTTCTTGCATCTTAGTCAGAGAACAAGTGACAAGTATTATTGGCGTTATGATAGTCCCATAGATATGAACTTTGATGTTTTCAGACGAAAAAATTGTTTTCAATAGTTTTTTTGTCTGCGGAGATGGAATAACATTGGACCAAAAACGGTCTTGGAATAGACTCATAAACAAAATATACTCAAAGGCCATCAAAGCTCTCTGGGCCCCAAATCTACTCGTAGGTAAAACATGGGGACTAAACCCAAAAATGAGTCTGTGGATCTACAATCAAATGACAGCGCCATACTTTATGGCCCACAACCCAATTCTATTCCTAACCGTTTTTTTCTTTGTGCCCTAAACAGCAATGTTATTTTCTTATGAATTCCCTTTCTAACGGTACCGATTTGATCGCGCTAAGTTCAATAGTGTGACAAATACAGGCATTTCTGTAATTTTTTCTGTGTGGACGGACAATAAAATTAATTGCGATTTTTGTGAAAATCAAAGTGTATTAAATAGTACTTTCCAAAAGTTCAATTGACTTGATTTTTTTTAGGTAAGTAGTTCGCTGTTATATTTTAATAATTTAAAATAATAATTACTACTTTGTTTTGTGGAAAAAAAAGTGTCTTCAAATCGAAGTTTTATGAAGACCGTCTGTGGGCGGTCATAGTGGTTTAGTAACTTTCGGTATGTATGTTTTGCCAGTTTATGTTCATTTATTTACATGAAACAAACGTGGTCATTTTTTGCCAAGGTGTTATTATGTTTTCTTTTTGTTAAAAGACTTTTTGTCACGACGAAGCGAAAGGAATATGGACTGCGCAAAACAGAAAAAAATCATTCGCTTTTGTTGGATTCGATTGAAATTGATATTGAAGGTGAATTCGAAGCGACAGAATTGCAGATTATAATTGTGATGAACTGCAACCTGAGTATTCCTCATCGAATGCGGTTAATTTGTCATTGAATGTAAGTAATTTAAGTTTGATTATGACTGACGCATCACAACAAGTATCAACTGTCACAAATGGTGAACAATAAACCATAGGATTAAGTTGCGATAGGATTACCTGCATCAATTCCAATACAACAAGAACAACAAATAGGAGCGTTAAAAAAAACGCTCGATCACCATTACCAAGTGTTGAAGCCTCAGGACCTCACGTAATACCATTAACTTGTGTCTTCGCTGGAAGTTGTTGGTATTTCATTTCAATTTAGCATTTGTATTTTCTATACTTCTCTTTTAGATTTGGTGAACATGAGCAAGGATTCAGCTGAGTTAAAAGAGATTTTCTAGCGCAAAATGTGTAAGCAGTTACAGGTAATCAAAGTTGCATTCAGAAGAAAAACAGATTTGCCATCTGAAGTGAAAAAACTGTAAACAGCATTAAATTTTTCCTCCTATTTTTTACGGCCGATATAATAGAAATGATAAGTCTGGAAACGAATCGAACTGCAATCACAGAGAACGTGAACACACAATTCAAAATTGATAAACCGGGGAATTCGACAATACATTGGAGTTTTGATTTTTATGTCCATTTATTTAACGTTCACTAATGAAGCAAAACGACTCAAAGAAAGTCAAGTAGGTTATGATCTCATTTTTCGAATCAGAAAAATATCTATGTACATATTTGAATAATCGCTTTGATTCCATTCTGAAAAACGCCCGTTTATGTATCGACGAAAAAATGTGCTTAACAAAAATGCCTCATCATGGCACGTCAGTATTTACCAAACAAACAACATTCATGGGGTGTAAAGTTCTTTGTCCTATGCGACAGTAGTGGCTACTCGTATCGATTTGAAATTTACACTGCAGCCAGAAATGGTGACATAATTTTGCCCGATACACCAAACCTTGGAGCAACTGGAATTGTAGTAATCAGGCTGTCGCAAACAGTGCCTAATTTTGTAACCATATATTGTATTTCGACAATTTTTACACATCTCTACCGCTTATGGTGTACCTCAGAGCGCGTGGCATTTTTAGTTTTGCCACAATCAGAGTGAATGGAATTCTAAAATGTAAGCTTCCAACTGACAAAAGCAAAGAACTGAAAAAACACCTCGAGGTTATTCTACGGAATTCGTCGGATCAGCTTACGGTGTCGACATAACCACAGTCTCTTGGAAAGATTCGAAGAATATCAGACTTTGCTCAACTTACTTTGGCACAAAGCCGTTCCAAAGAACCAATTCAGTCAGTCAGCCATCGAAAATCGCTCGTTATAATCGAAATGACAAGTTGTATGATGATATTGACTGTCCACAAATTATCGGTGAATACGACACACATATGGAGGTGTCGATCTAATGGACTCTTATATGGGTCGCAGTGGACTCGAAATTAAAACACAGAATATGGCAACCAGGATTTTTTATCATCTTCTCCACATTACCATAACAATTGCATTCGTTTTATATCGGAGACTCAATGCCGAAAATCGAATGGCTGAGAAAGAAAGAAAATTGAGAGACATGACGATTTACGAATTTCGCTGTATTGCCAAAAAACTCTGTGCTGCTACTGACCGCCACACAGCCAACTACTAGCAATAGTGTTGGTAAAAAAGCAGTTTATCCAGTGGCAAGTCTGAGATTTGACCGAATTAACCATTTTACCTGCAGGGACGGGTTAAGAATATCCCTGCAGCGATACCTCTCGCTTGTCGTAAAAGGCAACTAAAACAAAGGTAAACAAAAATCACATCTAGGCAATTTAGGAAACACCAAGGTGAGCCTAGGGACACATATACCACCATTAAACTGCCCCACAAGTGTACATGGAAATCAGTGGGTTAACACGACTGGAGATCACCGGTGTTGTAAGAGTAAGATCAAACAAAAAAAATCTGGAGCATGTCCGTGTCACAAAAAAAAAAAAAAAAAAAAGGCAGGCCGAAAAACAATTGGTGCAAACAGATGCAAAAACACCAGCATTTGATTGGCCTCAGCGATGAAGTAATCCCAAACCGGGAAGCCTGCCGCTACTTTCTGAGGTCAAACCGGCGGACCTCACAAGCGGACCAGTAGGAATGCAGTTAAGTGGGAAGGTTATGGTCCTACACTTCTGACCATAACAACGCCGGAAAAAGGAAAAGAAGAAGAACCATTTTACCTGAGTGGGGATCGAAAAAATCTTGCAAATTTTGTAAAACATCGGATACACACACATTTTGTACTAAATGTATCAATCATTTGTGTTTTTCGCAAACAAAATACTGCTTCACGAAGTCAATATAATTAGCAATTTATATGAATAAAAATGTTTTTTTTACCTTGTATTATATAGCACATGTTTTATTTTTTTTCCTGCTAACTAGGCCCGTCTACAGACGGTGCTCCTACTTTTTTTACCTGGTGCTTCCAGGTAAAATGTTAATAAATCCGACCTAAGAGTGTAATGTGAGGCGCCAACAGGACACGGGGCATGCAATTAGCACCTTTATAAAATGGGTCTTAAGAGCAGAGAAATTTGTAGGCAATGTTTGTGTTAAGTAAACTGTGGAACATATACTAACCGTCTGCCGAAACCTTGCCCGAAAAAGATTCAAAATGACAAGTAAAACAACCATAACAGGGAAAAACTTCCAGAATATCCCATCCCGAAAATTTGTCAAATTTTTGAATATAGTAATCAAATTCTAGACCAAAGTAGGAGGGTACAATAGATCTTTAGGGTCGCAGTACTAGTGTGTCCATGTGACACACTCCGAGTTCTTTAATTCAATTCAATTGACTGCTAAGAAGCACGCGTTGCCCCTGCACGGCCTGTTATTTATTTCGATCTTTTAGTCGTTTTTGGCAGTCAATAAATTTGCCAAATATTTGAGAACTCGTCCACTTTCTCAAAGCGTTTATCAACTACAATGAGGTGCGAGATTTGAATCCATCCAAGTCGGTCAGCGAGCAAATATTTGGTTTTCTCTTCACTTATGTACTTCCAGGCCATTATTCGATTTTCTACCTTGCTTTTAACTGTTTCCTCACTATCTCCCAGCATGTCCAGATCGTCAGCGTAAACAAGAACTCCATTCGAAGTTATTCTCCTAACATTTTTCTGAAGGGATCTAACTATGTACGTATTCCAGCACCAAATTAAAACGAAGTTGTGGGAAGGCATCTCCTTGTTTTAATCCTACTTTACTTGTTCTTCGCTTCCTTTAGTTAGTCATACTTGTATGAGTTTCACCATTTTTTGGGTCTTTCAAATCTCAGTAGGACTTCACACATTTTCGGTCGGCTTAAAGAGTCATAAGCGTCATGGAATTTACATTTCTTTTCTTTCTAGTGTCATTCACTTTAAGAGAATATTAGACATCACCTTGAAATAAAGGGTCCGCCATCTAACGTTTTTTTTTTTCAAGTAGTGCTTATTTCGTGAATGGTAACACTTAGCTCATGTCTGATTTGACAGATAATTAGTTTTATCCTTCCGCTGAACGAATATGGTTGTGTATACGCTTGAACAACGCTGGGAAATATTGCGACATTACTTTGAAAATCATGGTTTTTATTTTTGGTCACTACTTTTACTTGCCTTCGTTAGTTTCTATGCCGTCTAATAATGCAAATCAGTTATTGATCTTGTTTTGGTATTGGCGCTGTATATGGCAATCATTTAATTTTTCAATGATGAATTTTCTTGTGTTCCACTTCTCTGAACTTTAATTCGGCTTTTAATTCAATTTTCACGATCATATTATTTGAGCTTTCCATATTGTCCAAAGACCATTAACGTTTAATGAGACATGGAGACTCGCTTCTTCTTTTGTTGTCTTTATGTCGCTTCGTTTCCTATTTTCCGCTCCGAACTACCGAGTAAGATTTTCATAACGGAGGATGAGAAGTTGTCAAACATTCCATCCATTGTTTTGTAAAACTTATCCCTGACCTCTTTGTCTTTATCTTCCGTCGGACATTGTACGTTCAGAAATACATGGTTAAAGCAGGGACTTCGAATTTTGGCCATTGACATTCGGCTGTTGTAAAATACTACGTCCATTATGTTCTGCAAAACTTTGTTGCTGATTAAGAATCCCGCTCCAAAATTGTGGATGTCCGTACCAACACAGTGAAAGTATAGCTGTCCTTAGTTGTTATTCCGCTTGAAGGTCGAACTTTTTGTACCACTGTGATACCTATTTCAAAACTATTAATTTCATCGAGTGCTATTTCGAAAACATCCGGTCTGTACATGCTACGTACCCTCCATAAGCCTTCCTTAATTTTTTGTGCAGCCCTTTTCATGGATGCTCTCCCTTTGATAGGTCCCATTTGGAGATCCGATCGGGTAACTATTGAAATTAATGACTTTCGAATCTGCACCTGGAATATGAGGTTCCTTAACCGATCAGTTGCAAGCAACCAATTGGAACAAACCATCAACTGCTTTACAGCAAATATCACCGCACTCCAAGAGATGCGATGAACCCGGCAAAAGACGTATTAAAAGAAGCAACATCTAATACGAAAATTGCTACAAGGAGAACAAGCAACGCCTATTCGGATGCGTTATTCGAGAAAGATTACGACAAAAATCTTAAGCTTTCGGCATGTAAGCGAATGCCTTATGATCATCCGCACCAAAGCTAATTTCAGAAACATCAGCTTAATATACGCTCACGCCCCAACCAAAGATAAGGACCATCTACTTAAAGATGATTTCTACGATCTTCTAGACAGAATCTATGTCCCAGTTATGATACAAAAATAGCCCAGGTAGATTTTAATGCGAAACTGGGCATATTTGAGTCGATCACGGGGAAGTATAGCCTACATGACACCATGTCGGAAAACGAACAGCGGCTACTTGACTTCCTGGGGGCGTAATCTTCTTCTAGCGAGCATACGGAACCTGCTGGTAACCAGATCAGTCGACCATCAACCAGATTGATCACATAGCGATTGATGCCAGACACTCCACCAGCATCCTAGATGTACGAATCTTCCGAGGAACCAACATAAACTGGAATCACTATCTTGTTGTAGCCAAGATACAAATGAGGATATCAAGGATGCTATGGAAATGAACAGGACAAAGAAATGTTGACGTCAGAAAGCTACAATTGCAGGAAACCGCTAGGATCTTCGCCAATCGAATTTAATCTCCCAGAAAATACGATGACACCAGCACAATCCACAGAACAACAGAGATGTTTCCTCTGTTGTGTTAGGCTTTCGACCGCTGCCAGTTAGAAACCCCTGGCTTGATGAGCAATGCGAGCAAGCCCGTGAAGCAAAGCAAACTGTCTACAAAGCCATGCTACATACACGGACGAGAGTCGCTCCTGAGTAGAAAAGGAGGGAGGAGCTTGAGAGTTTTACGAAAAAGTAAAACGAAAATGCTAGGGCTATCAACCCGAAGCAGAAGTCTGTAAGGGTTAAGACGGGCTAGTAGTAGAGTCACAATCGATGCTGAGAATGTGGATAGACCATTTTTGTAGAGTGTATAGCCGCGAGGATAGATCTGATATCGCTATCAGGTGTAATGATCCATTCCCAGCGGACGAAGATAGAATTCCGTCGACCCGACCTACATGAAATTAAGCATTTAATATGGAAGCTTAAACTAATAATTAAAGCGGCTGGAGATGAGCTGGTAGAGCACATGCACCAGCTCACATGTAAAATATGATCGAAGGGAAACATGCCCGATGAATGGAATCCCAGCATCGTTTACCCTCCATAAGAAAGGAGACCCCTATAACTGCGCCAACTATAGAGAAATAAGCTCTTCAAAGTCGCATATAAGAACTTATTGTTCTAAACGCTATATTTGAAGTGAGGTGACAAAACGTGGTTACATGACAAAAGTTAATAGAATAGCAAAGAATACAATTCATTGTCAATAGTAAAAGAGACAGTATAACCAATAAGAAATACAGGGTATTTCTGTATAGAATTTTAATTCCATGTTGTTAAGATTTCTCTTCCGCACTCTGTGAATGTCTGAAATTCTTTGTGGATAATCTGACAAGTTCCTATCAGTATGATTTCAGGCCAAGTAAATGCACAATAGACCAAATATTCACACTGCAGCAGATCTTGGGAAGACCGAATTCTAAACAGAATTCTAAATCGACACACCCCATCTCTTGTTGGTTTAAAAGCCGCATACGAGCTATACCGAGCCATGTCTGGTTTCAACCTCTGCTCCATTAAGGTCGGTAACGAACTAACTGAGACTTTCGATGTTAAAAAAGGATTTAGTCATCGGATTTAGGATTTTCAACACCTGAAAGAATCTTCGAATTCAAACCCGAATTCAGAATAGAACGATCGAGTCCAAGGTGGCGCACACAGGTGGAAGGGGACCCTAACCAACTGTAATGCGGCACTGGAAACAACTTGCAAGTGCTGGAGGCGCTTGTTGGTTGAGGCCTAGATTCACACCGGACTGTAGCGCCATCAAAGTAAGTAAGTAAGACCAGCCACATATTAACAACGTGTTGTTATGTTGCATTGTGGTAGTGGTGTGACTGTGCGCAGTGGGTTTTAGGATTTTACCTTTATCCCGCAAGGGTTCAAGTTTATATATTCGGTGCATTAAACAAAACTTTTTGTCACAAAATTCAATTAGACTTTTCATCTGGTTTCACAAGAAGCTCTTCTGGATGAGCATCTTTCGAAATCCTCTAAAATCCTTTCCATCATCGCATCGGACTCCAAAAACAAATTCAAGCATGTGCAGTTCTTTAATGCGATATTAAAGAGATTCTCAAGAAAGAACTCCTACTTCCAAAACCACTATCGAAGACACAATTCACCAAACTCCGATCCAGATCGAACGATAGTGCACGTATGTTTATCCCACCTAACTGTGTTCCATAGGATTACGAAAGAATTGAATTTAAATCCACAAGATGACTTTACTTCAAATGTTCTCCAATAAACGAGTGAACCTAAAAAAGAAACAGTAAAAAGCTGCAGGAAAGTTACCAACATTTATTTCTCTATCATCCAATCCTGTATGCCAGCGAATATGTATAACGCCCCACTGTGAATCGATACTATCTCACTAACCATGTACATGCATCTCGGCTGCATTTTTGCTGTAGAATAAATATTGACGAACTTATCTAAATTCGTATAATGGCATCAAAAGGATTTTACATCTTTAGTTGGTGAAGTTACGCTTTCGAACGGGGATCGTAGTGCTGGTACATCTCTTCTCAGGTCATCAGACCGCCTCAGCTATTATAAGTTTAGCAATGGAAATGATTGTATAAAGAAGAATGTCCTTTGATGTTATCTTTTCAGTTAAATGGCGCATTGGAGTGAGTATAAAGAAAAGCGACGACTGAAAATTTGCAAAATTGACAAAATATACTTTTTTCTTTTCATTTCGAAATGGGAGGAAAACAGTGCACCGGTTGAGTTGGCAAAGTGAAGTGAATGACATTACTGATGACGAGATCTTGCGTGCTCTGGGGGTAGGTATTGAATGACGGGAGATGGTTGAGTTGGAAAAAAATAGCATTTTGCAGTGTTTTCTTTTGATGGTTTTTCTGCACAACGTCGTTGTTGTCCATTTAAAAGATTAATAAAATTGCGACGCATAAAAAAGTTTTTCAAAAGAAAACAAGAAACGTAAACTACTCTTTTGAAAAGAAGTCAAGGATAAATGGATTGCAGTGATTGAAGTCGAAGATGGAAGAGCTGTATTTCTCTTAACTTAAGCGCCTGGTCTGGACAGATGGACAAATTGCAGAACTTCATATCCCATTTCTTTTGGCTGTTATAGGAATTTTAGGTTCCGTTACAACAGGTGTCCACTACGTCTGCTGAAAACTAGTAAATTGTATCCTTAACAGGAATCTTTCAATTCTCAATATCTCAGTGCTTCCCGACTATCTAAAATTCGACAAATTCAGTCAAATTCGTCAGTGCAACTAGAACAGCCATAGCTCTCTTGTTGCAATTGCTCATCGCTCACCGGCTTTACCAGCTTTCGTTAATTTAACCGCACTGAATCTCCTACGTGTTCCTGCGAACCTGATTAACATAATTGGAAAAATGTCCCTCTCGGCACCTATAAAATGCAAAAGCATTTCCCCGTTCTATGGTTCGTCGAAAACGAGATCCAAAACGACTGAAGGGACATAAAAATAAATGAAAAATCCTTATAGAATGGCTTTACTTTAGGCAGGCAGACGACAAAGCAGGAAAAAACACACAAAAAAGGGAAACACGAGAAAAAAAACATCAGTACTTAAAGCAATCGTCCTTATCCATTCAGCTCCGGAGGTCGACAATGTGACAGCGCGAAAATGCACGTAGATAGGAGCTTACAACCGAAAAGGAATTCGAAAGAAAAACAACAAGAGTAAGAATCTGGGAATAGTCGTTCCGTTCTGCCCGGATGGTCACCCAGAGCGCCCGTATGAATTAGATATTCAAAGGAACCTTTTTAATCGGCAACCAATCGCAATCATGTCTTTATTTTATACATGACAACCACGAATCTACCACCAAGCGGCAATGGGTGCAATCTCCGAAGCCATTCATCCAATGAGAAGAATCCAGGATGAGTGTAGGTCGCATTGAAGGCAGAGGAAAACTCTCGCATAATGAGTATTCAACCGTTGTCTAAGATGTTTTTGTCTTTCCTCGATGAACTTTTTCCCATTGTTTCTTATGGTCACCCTCTGTTTTCTCTTCATCGGGGCTTTGTTTTTATTTCATCGGGACGGTGTGTCGGTGTGCCCCGGTTAGAATTAGGGATGTTTAGCTTCTGAATTGTTATTTCTTTATCGCTCGTTTTACTGCCAGTAAGACTATACGAAGACTCCTACATTGCAATTCGAATTTCCCAAACATCGATAGAAGGGGAGCGAGGGACTAGAATCCGGACAGAAAAACAGAGCAATCCTGCACGTATTCGATGGTTTTATCGATTCCATTACGACTGAATTTCCTTCTTCCTTCTCGTCATGATCAACCGTGGATAAATTCGACTATGAATTGCGTGCGTATGGGTGTATGAGTGATTGTCATCCTGTTCCTCTTTGACGTACACTCTTATTAGTTTGACAAGCCGTCAATTCAGTTTTACGGACCGCATTAAGCATGGGTTTCATTAATCCTGATGGTGTACGACACCGTGTGGATGTGGATGTGGAGGCGACAATCAAGATGGTTTGTGTGAATAAGACGTGCAATTACCATTTTATCTTACTCGTTGCCAGTATGCGTATGCAAGGGAGCAGTTGATGTGCGATAAGGATTTATTGGTAATCGGTAGCTTGGTGTAACCTTCCAAGTTTTTTTCCTTTGACTTTTATGGTTATGGCATGGTTTAAGCGAGAACTCCAATTTCCTGTAATTGAATTGAGGAGGCTTGAAGTCCTGTCATGTGAGTGTTGGTTAGTTAATTGGATGGCTGCTATTAGAAGTAAGGTTGAAGTGAAACTGAAATACATATAAACTAAATCAATCCCGGTTTGACTTCTATTTTAAGTAGCAAATTTTACTTAATCACTTATAATGTAATCAAGATGAGGAATCAGAGCCAAAGTTTCTCTCAATCACATATGTACATATGTATGTATGTAGGTGCCAGTTTAAACTTCGCATCATTGTTGAACTGTTGAACTATCAGTTTTCAACTAACATATTGATAAATTGTGACAATCAAGAATTAGTAGGTTAATCCAAACACTCGTACAGTGAACATTCATTACAAAAACCTACAAAATATAGCAAAAACCGTGCTTGTCACCAACAAGTGTCTTTTCACACGGTTCTGGTGGAAACATTCGATACATTTTAACGCCCCCAACAGGTTCATGTGATGCAAAGGCTTGGTCTGGGAAAATCTGCTGATGATGCAAAGTGGCGCAAAATTAAGCACCCTTTCGGAAGATATTATAATTTTTGCAACTGGTGTCGTACATCAATCATATTTAACATTTGTGAACTAGACAGCTGCAGTATACAAATAGACAGGCAATAGAGTGCTATACTCTGCAAAAGCATGGAATAATTGGTCGGTGGTGTTACCGCAGCGTGAATTTGGTTGATTTCCTAAATGTGTCGCGCCAACTGTTCAAACATTCCGGCACTTAGCTACTCGACTCGAACAGACTAGAACCACAGGAGACCATGCAGAGCGTGGCCGCTACCGGACTAGTCATGTGGAATATCGCGGCTGTGGCTGCCGATGTCGTTGCGAACAAAGAAACATCAACCAGACGACAGACCACGCAATTGGGCATCACCGAATTTTAGTGAAAAACTTATACATGTTAATACAGTTAATGCCTGCTGACCGTCACACAGTGGGGAAAAACACCCTGAAAACTGGAAACAATTCCTGTGCTGGATTTAAACATATTAGATATTATACATATATAAATGGTAAAAAAACACATTTTCACTTTTCAATTTTTTTTTTTAGTTTTGAAAAGACTCGAATCGTTTATGTAAGAACACACAAATCGGAAGATTTTATTTATATTTATTTCACATTTTTTTCGAACTTTCGTACATACATAAAAATGTAATATAGAAAATACACAATTGCATTCAATGTTTTATAGCAAAGTTAGGCGATTGATTCATCTGAACAAGAATAATTTTTACTCTCAATTTGTGATTTTTTTTATAATTTTTCCACGTTTATTTCATATCCGCTTGAAATTGTTACCAAAACTGTATAAAATTCGTCAATTAATACTTTGTCAATACCCAACATTTTGGGGACGGTATTTGTATCATTAAAAAATTACCGAGCAGTTTTACCATCATTAGTGTTGCCGAAATCTGGTTTCGGTTGATCAACAATAAGCCCTCTTTGATGTTTAAATTCATTTTATATCCGAGCTTTGTTTTCTGCCGCTAATTTTTTGTCTCCATTTCTGGCTTGCCACTTTATAATCAGATTTACCAACAGGAAATTGCATCCAACAATAGAATTGCAGTGGAAGCCTTTAAATATAATTTGCCAGAGCTAACAAAATCGATCGTGCTAGCCCGAAACTGACAATCACTGAACGAAGCTTACAACGTAGTTCTGGAAATAAGTCACTAAACATTTGGACCTAATATACCTGATCGGTTTTTGGACATAGACGTAGTTATTGCAGTCAAGGCTCTTATCCTACACCCACAAAAAATAGTTATACAAACAACACTAGAAACGATAATGCCCATATCTATGTATTTTACACGGAATAACCAGGTGGGGCAAAATAGTAATTACACACCGCGACAAAATCAGAATAACATACAGTCAGGACGAAATCAGAATTACATTCAACCAGGACAAAATCAGAATTACATTCAGTCAGACCGAAATCAAAATTATATTCAGAGAGGACAAAATCAGAATTACATTCAGTCAGGACAAAACAATAATCAACTGCAGAGTATTCAATCGCGACAATCAAACAGATATAGGCAACGTAGCGATATTGAACCAATGGATATTACACTGAACGGAAGCAGATTACAGAACCAACATGCTTTCGATAATCGTCGAAAATTTCCCCTAAACGAGTCAGGAGATTACCCTATATAATTATAAATAGCCATGTAAGACCATTAAGATTTATAATTGACTGCGGTGCTGAGTACAGCATAATAAATAAAAATGTATGCAACCCAAAGTGAAAAGTACCATGCAAAAATCACATCCTGAAAGTGCTCAACCGCAATGTTCAAACTAATATAAAATTCAAAATTCCCAAAACCCAATTACTTTGTAAACTTTCTACAATATAAATTTCATAACCATTTCGACGGTCTAATTGGTAACAACAGACTTGTTGATCTAAATCCAATCCTTAACTATGCGACGAGTTCACTTATTACAAACAATGCGACTATTCCAATCTATTTTAACGAACAAGAAGAAACTCATTCAAAAATTATTCAAAGTGTAGAACCCTGCAGGAAGGAAGGAAAAATTGAAATCCTTGTTGTGCTCCTATAAATCTATTTTCTATAGAAACGAAGACGTTTTATCCTTTACAAACGAAATAACACACCAAATTATTACAAAAAATGACATCCCTATTTTTACTATAATCAAGCCAAGCAATCTTCTTCTTTTCCTTTTTCCGGCGTTGTTATGGTCAGAAATGTAGGACCATAACCTTCCCACTTAACTGCACCCCTACTGGTCCGCTTGTGGGGTCCGCCAGTTTGACCTCAGAAAGTAGCGGCAGGCTTCCCGGTTTCGGATTACTTCATCGCTGAGGCCAAGCAAATGCTGGTGTTTTTGCATTTGTTTGCACCAATTGTTTTTCGGCCTGCCTTTTTTTTGTGACACCGGGCATGCTCCAGATTTTTTTGTTTGATCTTACTCTTACAACACCGGTGATCTCCAGTCATGTCAACCCACTGATTTGCATGCACACTTGTGGGGCAGTTTAATGGTGGTATATGTGTCCCTAGGCTCACCTTGGTGTTTTCTAAATTGCCTAGATGTGATTTTTGTTTACCTTTGTTTTAGTCGCCTTTTACGACAAGCGAGAGGTATCGCTGCAGGGATATTCTTAACCCGTCCCTGCACGGAAAAATCAAGCCAAGCAAGAGTCACTACAATTCACCTATTTGGGTAGTCCCTAAAAAGGATGATAAAAATGGGCAAGAACAGTGGCGAATTGTAGTAGACTACAGAAAATTAAACTCTCAGACGGTAGACGATAGGTTCCCCATGCCTAACATCGATGACCTCTTCGATAAACTTGGAAAATGCAATTACTTCTCGACGATCGATCTAGTGAAAGGTTTCCACCAAATCGAAGTCGACCCGGGCGACAGAGCTAAGACTGCGTTTTCTACTAAAAGTGGGCATTATGAATTTCTTAGAATGCCGTTTGGGCTGAAGAATACTCCTGCGACATTCCAGAGGTTAATGAACCATGTACTAGAAGACTACATTAATAAAATTTGCGTCGTCTACCTCGACGAAATTCTGGTATTTTCCATCCAGGAACATTTACAATCACTGAAGAAAATTTTTCAAAAGCTGAAAGACATCAATTTGAAAATTAAAGTTAACAATAGTCGTTTCGCTCATTTGTCTACAACTTATTTATGTCACGTAATTGTGAATAATGGAATCAAACGAGATGAAAGCAAGGTGAATTCAATAACTACTGTGAAATTACCAATTAGTATAAAGGGCATCAAACAGTTCCTAGGAATTACCGGGTATTACCTAAAATTCATAAAAGATTATGCCAAAGGAGCATACCCAATGATCAAATATTGGAAGACGTCTGAAAAAGTAAATGTATCTGATCCACAATATATTAGAGCCTTCAACCAATTAAAAACTTTATTAATCTCTGACCCCATACTTAAAAGTCCCGATTTTAATAAGCAGTTCGTTCTCACCACAGATGCTTCAAGCTATGCTTTGGCTAAGGAGCAGTGCTATATGCCCTATCTGCTATGCTTCTCGTACGCTCAACTAAATTACTCAACAATCGAGAAGGAGCTTCTAACAGTCGTGTGGTCTGTAAAGTATTTCAGGACGTACTTGTATGGCAGAAAATGTACAGTACGGACAGATCACAAGCTCCTTGTATGGCTTAATGGTATTATGGAGCCGAACATGAAGTTTCAGCGATGGAAAATAATGCTCAACGAATATGATTTCGATATTGAGTACCTCAAGGGGAACGAAAACTGTGTAGTGTGTAGCAGATGGGCTAAGTAGGTATACTGATGTTAATGAAGACAAGATATGTCGAACAGTAACGATGAAATTAGTTTAGTAGACATCCTAAATAATGAGGTTTCTATTTGTGGCATTTCTGTAGTTTCAAGACGCAGCAATTATAACGACGAAGTTATATCCACTGGTGCCACTATACACAGTGCAATGGAAGATGAAACTCGCCACATATATATAACAGAAAAACCTATTTATCTTTTCAAGAATCAAATACATCTATCTTATGGATCTAGGGAAAAGGTTTCAATAAAACTAGTCCACAAAAAAATACAAAACCTCGTCCAATTAGAGAAAGGCAATAGTGATTTACTAGGCATAATGAAGCGACTTTTAATAACTGAAGGATTAATTTGTATTTACTGTGAGGATTTGTCGTTGTTTCTTAAATTTCAAGACCTATATGTCAAATATTTCTCTATGAATAAAAATTAAAAAACATTGAGGACCAGTATAAAACTGAAGGACATCGTAGACAAAAATGAACTAATTACACTCATTAAAAACTAACATATTAGTAAAAACCACAGAGGTATAAGCGAGGTATTTTCGGAATTAAAGGAGTTATACTTTTATCCCAACATGCAGGTTGAGATACAAAAATTCATCAACAACTGTGAAATTTGTAGTCTTGCAAAATATGATCGACAACCTTTAAAAATAGCAAGTCAAGTAACAGAAACGCCACTGCATTTCAATGATATAATCCATATTGATATTTGGTTTCCCGAACGTGGTGTTCATGTACAATCGATAAATTTTCCAAATATGCAACAATTCACAGCCTAGAAGACAGAAATTGGATAGCCATACTGGGTGCAATAAAGCAAATGATCCAATTCCTGGAAAAGCCAAACAAAATCGTATCCGATGGAGATAATTGCATATTGCACTCAGCGGTCGAACAGTTTTTAAAGAATAACAAAATTGACTCTCATAGAACAACTGCATCACTTAAGACCGGCACTTTGAGTGTGACGTATAGGTGGTTGAAAACAACCTCGTAGTATTCCAGAACAGCTGTCATCTTGAATATACCCTGAATATCTAAAAATTGTAATCGTGTATCGTTATTGTATATAATTTTAATCAGACGTCGTTGACTATGAATTTTATCTAGATGAGTTTTGGACGTATTTCCCCAAGCTAAAATTCCGTATCTAATTCTGGATTCAGCCAATGAAAAGTAAACCTGAGTTTAGACATCTGTAGTAAAGGGTCCGCCATCTAACGTTTTTTTTTCAAGTAGTGCTTATTTCGTGAATGGTAACACTTAGCTCATGTCTGATTTGACAGATAATTAGTTTTATCCTTCCGCTGAACGAATATGGTTGTGTATACGCTTGAACAACGCTGGGAAAGTGGGCCTGCGATCGACTTACAGAAGATGCCGATTTTGCCAAAAAAATCATCTTTTCAGATGAAGCTCATTTTGATCTTGGCGGGTATGTAAACAAGCAAAATTGTCGCATTTGGGGCACAGAAAACCCGCACGCATACATTGAACAGCCGGTGCACCCAAAACGAGCCACTGTTTGGTACGGATTTTGGTCCAGGGGCATAATTGGGCCATTTTTCTTCGAAAATGAGCAAGGAGTGGCCGTTACAGTCAATGGCGATCGTTATCGGGCCATGATGAACGAATTTTTGTTCACAAAAATTGAAGAGGAGGATATTGGCAACATTTGGTTTCAACAGGACGGCGCTACGTGCCACACAGCCGAAGCTACACTCGATGTTTTGCGCCCTGTTTTTGAAGATCGCATTATCAGCCGCAGAGCTGATGTCGTTTGGCCACCTCGGAGCTGCGATTTGACACCGTTGGACTATTATTTGTGGGGTGCCGTCAAAGATAAGTGTTACGCCGACAAGCCAGAGAAAATTGACGCTTTAAAGGACAATATTCGTGAAGCCATTGGTGAAATACAGCTGCACACAATCGATAATGTGCTTAAAAATTGGACCGATCGTGTAGTCTACTGCATGGCCAGCCGAGGCAGCCATTTGAATGAAATTATTTTCCATTATTAACCGGAAGGATTGTACTTTCAAATAAAAAAAGAAATTTGAGAAAATATTCAGTAGTTTTTTTTATAGCATTTTCAAAAAAAAAAAAAATTATTTGGCGGACCCGTTAGTATATTTTTTAAAAATACCATTGCAAAAACTGCGCTTTTAAGTTGTAACCGCAGACGTTGAATTTGTTCCCGCCATGTAAAATGTTCAAGGAAAGAGTACTGGAAGACTTCTAGCCGAATTAATTATTAGGTCTTGACAATTTATCGAACTCATGTTGCATTCTTTCAATCGCCGTTAGCAGATTTTGGTGTCTGACTACGATGGCAATGTCGTCTGCGTATGCAAATGCAGTCGAAAATTTGAAGACACGCAGGAGATAATTCGTAAAAAGAATAAATAAAATTGGACCAAGCTTAGAACCTTGTGGTACACCGTAGGTACACTGCTTTACTTCACTTGTTATCTTTCCTATTTTCCTATTTTCACTCTAAATGTTCTTTCCGACAGGTAGCTCTTTAGCCCTTGTGCTACCTTACCTCTAATTCCGATTCGGAAAAGACATTCAAGCAACGTATTGTGTGCTATTGTGTTAAAGACCTTACTAAAATCCACGTACATAACTAGCACGTGCTGGTTTTATTCAGTCCATTATTGATCATATTTGACATCTCGGCTAGAAGTCTTCCAGTTCTCTTTCCTTTTTGAAAAGCATATTTATTGGTTTGTCTGTAGAACATTGTACCTGTTTATGAAATTTGTTGATCTTTTTTTTTTTTTTTTCATGTTTGTTTATTTATTATTATTATTAAAATATATACATACATAATATATCGTTTATAATGAGAAATAATAAATAAACCGCTATCTATAGTTCAGAGGGAACTAGAGACGATAGCAATATAGCAAGTGAAATATAGGTATTATGAATAACAGGCAAAAAATTCAGTGGGGTCACAATTCATACATTTTAAGGACTACATAATTAAATTACATTTGATTGAGGAAGAGAAAAAACAAAAAAGGAAAGGAGGAAAAAAATTGTTTCAGATGATTACGCGTGTGAAGTTTGTAATATCTCCATAGCTTTTTTCTAAAAGCCAAACTTTAAAAAATGGATTTAGATCTTAAATTTCTGATACTGACGGGTAACCGATTGAAGAGTCTAGGAGCAATTGCTGTAAAGAAATTAAAATATATTTGAAGGTTGTGATATGGTACTAAAGCCAGATTTAAATTGTTGATTCTAAGGTTCGAGCAGAGCTTCGATTCAATTCATATCCCGACCTAGTGAAGAAGATCTTTAGTACTTTACAAAAATATAAATGTTTTAGGGAGAGAATTCTAAGATTTCTAAAAAGAGGCAAACTATTAATATGACGATTTCTATTGCATATAAGACGAATAACATATTTCTGGGAAATTAGAAGTGGATTCATTTTATTGTCATGCGTGCCGCCCCAGGAAACTAGACCGTATTCAAGCTTTGAATGAACCAACCCATAATAGATACATTTAAGAAGATCTTGAGAGCAATATGGCTTTAAATAGTACAATTGTCTTGTGATAGCTATAAGGTACTTCTTAAGTGCACAAGTATAACACCAAGGTACTTAAACGAATTGACTCTCTCTATAGTGATGAAACATTTATCGGAACATGAGCGCGATGCAAAAAATGTTTTCAAACATGTATTAGACTTGCAAATATGAAAACTATGTTTAAATTTATTACAGTTCGCGCAATGAAATGTGTAAGTTCCAAAATCTAGCATCCTTCGGCATACATTTAAAAACATAATTTTTTTTTATCACTTATCACCAAATTATGTTGTTGAAACCAATGGCTTAGGATTTCCAGGTCGTGATTTATATCAGCAACTAAATTAATTTTTACTTTTAGAATTACTTTGAAAAGTGCATGCCAAATCATCAGCAAATGCAGTGATTTTGCTTCGAAAATTAAGTGAGAATATCGAGTTGATGAAAATTAAGAAAAGTATCGGACCAAGCACCGATCCTTGAGGAACGCCAATAGAAATGTTTCTACTTGAACTCTAATTCCACTAATTTTTACCCTTCGTCTTCTGTTGGATAGGTAAGAATTAAACCAAATCTGTACCATACCCCTGAAACCATACTTGTATAATTTTTCCAAAAGAATGTTGTGATCAACTGTATCAAAAACTTTGGTTATATCAATGAAGAGAGCCTCAGTTAAGTTTTTATTATTAAAGCTATTGTAAATGTATGAACAGACATTTAAGAGTGCTCCTTCAGTTGAAAAACCTGAACGAAAGCCAAATTGAGACTTACTAAGAAAGTTGTTTTTATCTAAGAACTTTATGATTCTGGTTTTAATGGCCTTCTCAAAAACTTTAGAGAAAACAGGAAGAAGCGAGATAGGTCTATAGCTATTAACTAATGTTTTGTCTATTTTTTTAAACAATGGAATCACTTCGGCTTGCTTTAGATCATCTGGAAAAATACCCATTGAAATGCTTTTGTTATAAATGTGACATAAAATGTCACAAATATTCAGGGCAATTTTCTTAACAAAGCTATTTGAAAAACCATCACTTGTTTTTGAGTTTGAGTTTTTTAGAGAAAGAATAAGGTTGTATACCTCGAAGGAAGTAATTGGTTCAAAGTAAAAGCTTGCAAGAGAAGATACCTCATAAATTGTACAATCATATTGGGAGATATCTGCACAGCTATCTGATATCACTTTACTACCAATAGATATAAAGAACTTATTGAATTTTTCAGCTATTTCTTTGGGATCATTGATGATAGTATCTTCATCTTTAATCTTCTGAACGCAAGGGCTGATAGTCGTTTTACTTTGAATTTCTTTAACCAGTTTCCATTTTTTTTTTCGAATCGCCTTTGATTTCCCCAAACCTGTTCAAGTAGTAGTTATTTTTGCAGCTTTTAATCTCTTTACTAAGGTCGTTACACTTTTTTTTGTAAGCGTCACGTAAATTAACATTGTTATAAAATTTCGTTTTCTTTTTCAATTTTCCCCCACGTGGTTGGTTTTTGCAGAAGTAATTTTTCTATTTTTGAAAAGTCAAATAAAACGACCGTGGGCTGTAGCGAACAGTTAAACTGTACGACTGTAATTTAGTTTGTCATTTTTATAATGAATAACAAAAAAACATGTTATCTAGTTTTTAGGAAAATTCAGTCTTTTTATTTTAAGAACTATTAGGTCTGCAACTAAGTCCTCGCTGTTTATCAAGACATGGCTCTAATAGTAAGTGCTGGTCGATTGTGACGTATCCAAAACGTCATGAATCAAGCTTAGACTTATGGTAAACAAACCGCTTTGACACATTAGTGATTTTGTTTGAGAACTCCAAAAAGTTTACGGAGATGCTTCTCTAAGTGAAGCAACGTGCCGTGATTGGTTCCCTCGCTTCAAAGACGGTGATTTCAATGTTGACGACCGTTCTAAGGAAGGCCAAAAACCTTCGAAGACGCTGAATTGGTGGCATTGCTCGATGAGGATCCATGCCAAACGCAAAAAGAGCTTGCTTTAGTATTAGGAGTTACCCGCCAAGCTATTCCCAAGCGATTGCATGCGTTTGGAATGATTCAAGAGCACGGAATTTGGGCTCCAAAGCCAAGAGACGTTGAGCATCGTTTTTTCGCCTGTGAACAACTGCTCCAGCGGCAAAAAAGGAAGAGTTTCCTTCATCGCATCGGGTGATGAAAAATGGATTTATTACAGAAACCCAAAGAGACAAAAATCATTGGGACAGCCGGGTCATACTTCTATGTCGTCGGCTCGGCCGAATATTCACGATGCGAAGGTTATGCTGTCTATTTGATGGATCAGGGCGGTGTTATTTATTATGAGCTGTTGAAACCAACGAAACCATCACTGGGAAACGGTATCGAACTCAATTGATGCGATTGAGCCGAGCACTGAGCTAAAAGTGGTCCCAATACGAGCAGACACACGAAAAAGTGATTCTACAGCATGACAACTCTCGGCCTCACGTTGCCAAATCCGTTAAAACCTACTTAGAAACACTCAAATGGGAAGATCATCTAAACAAAGTATTAAAATTAGATTAAATATGCAATTTTTTTCAATCTCAGAATAGCTGAGAGACAGGAGTCATTCATAAATATATCTCAAGAAACCTGTTTCCACTCTTTCGCATCGTAAATTAATAGGAAGTGAATTGAATAACCGAGGTGCAGTAAAACAGAAAAAACATGAAAAGTGACATTTCTTTATTAGTTTAGACGCAAAATTTCTAGTATTGACACGCAAGTTATAGTTATCGTCAAACCTGACTGCATAATAACCAGCATTTTTAAAGAATATTCTTAACACTTTGTAACAATAAAGATGTCTAAGCGGTAGAATTCTAAGGTTTTTAAACAGATCAAAGCTAGGTGTAAATCGATTTACTTTGCAAATTATTCTTACAGCAGGTTTTTGTTTAGGTATTAAAGGTTTAATATTAGAAAAGTATGCACCACACCAACAAGATAGCCCATATTGCAATTTAGATTTTAAAATTATAAACCAGTTTCAAAACAGATTGATTACAAAAGAGACTAAGGTGGTAGAGCTGCTTGGCAATAATAATATTAATTAAATAAGGTTAAAAAAAAACAAAGATCTTCATTTGAAAAATTAAATAATAAAAGTAGTATTACTTTAAGATTTAACTTAGGTTTTCAAAATGAAAAAAGAATATAAGAAATTGAATGGTGCGTGTGCATTTTTACGGTTTTTTTTTAATTTTTAATTAATTTTTCGGAAATATGTATGCACAAAATATGCACTTATTATTAAAAGTATGCAAGAATATGCAAAATATGCATTTATAGTAAAATATGAAAAATATGCACTAACGATTGGATGCCAATTTAAAGGAAAATTCATGAATCGGAAAGAAACTTATCCTAGTGCTTCTAATGTCTCTCAAAAAAAAAATGTAAATGCATTGAAATCCTAGCCCTATTCATAACGAAAGAAATCATTTAGCGCAAGGTAATCAGTGATAGTGACAGAGGGACACGAAGCAATTATTTTACGACTTACATCACTATTGTACTTAATACTTAACTTACTTACTTAAAACATGTCATACAGTGATCAGAAAGTCAAAAACCGAGCTATGGAGCAAGTGTTGCTCGGCTTTAGAAAATCGTACCATGATATGGTCTATACAAGCACTTGACGAATCACAAATACGAGTAGGTTTGTTTACACACGATTCTAAGCCGTAAGAAGCTAGCAGGAATAAATACTTATTAACCGATACAGAGTTCTGCAAAATGTCAACATTCAAATCCCCTAATACTATTACGTCACGCGATGACTCACTTATTAAAAGGTTTTCCAATTCTTCCAGAAACATGTTAATCAACGACTCATTGAATCTATACATATATGCAAATGATAGTTAATTTTTTTTCACAGATACACACTTTATTTGTATGAAACTGCAAATTTTCAGCGACAGTGCCGACATTTAACCCATTTTTAAAAAACACGGCAACACCCACAGAAGCATACTCACTATTACAGCATCAAAAGAATTCATAGCCTCCAATATTAAAAAGAGAACGTTCTACATCATAAATCCATGTTTCTGTTAGGAAAATAAAATGTGGTTTGTTTATGAACGAATCCAAATTAACAAGAAGATTATCAAAATTTTTAGAAATTTGTCAAATATGTCATTCATTTTTTCCACAAATTTATGATAAGTAGACTCCACGCTATCTTCTTCATAAATTTGTTGCCAGTTTACTTGCTCAACAAGTTGTTCATTCGTTGGTTAATTCGACTATGAACTTTGCATGTATCTACATCCCTTTTATTCTGAGTTTTAACATATATGATGATGAACCACGCTGCTGTAATTGAAAAAGACAGTGAGTAAAACTTTCACATTTAATCGAACCCTGCTTTTTTCGTTCATGTCTCTTCTGGTCGTTTCCATTGAGATAAATGGCCTTTGGTTTCGAAGTCATAACCATATAATAATATTTTGTCACTAGTGATGATCCTTTTCAGCAAATGGTCCAAATTTATCAATTTCGGAACAAACTTCGCTGTCACATAGCCAAAATATCTGCAAAAGTAGCAAAAACATTTCCTGGTCTGCTTGGAACTTCTTGAAGTGTCGAGTCAATATTTCTTTTGCTCGTCGGTTAACATTACCAATACCAGCGAACAGAGACGGTTTTAATATGCAATTCGTTCGCAAGGATTCTTTGAATACTGCATTTGAGATTCCTGTCATTCTTTTATCTGCGAACACAACATCTTCGACTTTTTTCACGTTATCTTCAGTGAGGGCCATTCATGGGCGTTCCTCGCGATGTTAGTCGTCAGTGGATGTTCTGCCCAGTTTAAAATCCTTGACCCAACCGGCTACTGTGGAATATGGATAAGCAGAGTCCCCTTATGTTTAAACCAAGTCGCTGTATATGTCTTTTGTATTTCTCAAGCAGGTGTACTTGATGACAGCTCTAATTTCGTTTTTCTCCATTTTGATGATATCTCTTTGACGGTTCGTATTCAAAAGAATGTATTTTCAGGGAATTATGGTCTATTTATATAATTTGTTTACGCTAACCTAGTGGGTATATAAGCAAGCAAACATTTAAATTTTTCATTTTTATACGGACTGGATTATCATTACTTTTGGATCACCTCTCGTATAGGACCTCATTAGAGTAACATTTTGCGTTGTTTCGGTTGTTATCTGCAATCCGAGACAAGTCCGGAGACATCAATTTTCAAACACCCGCATCCTTTCCATTAATCTGGCCCTCACGCTGAACCACACGGGACATCCATAAGCTGATCAAGGTCATGTAGTAGACTAAAACCACTCTGGAATCAAGTTGGCTACTGTGAAATAGCCATCGTCTCAGAGCGAAAGCGCTCCGGGCCTTTGGTAGAGTAGTATCTATGTATATATTTGTCAAAATATATATACTTTTCTGGGCAGATTCCAAGGTATCTATCTACACTTTGCATCGCCCGTGGATTCTGATTTCTTGAAGTTGATCGTCAACTTCCTGATATCACAATATTGCTGATTTTTTTCGAAGTCACGCTGCAGAAGAGTAACGCTGACATCGATCGTTGGACTTTATCTGTATGCGATTAAATCGTCCGCGTACGCATGGTGAGATCGCATGATCAGATCAATGAAGTAAATGCTGAAAAGGATGGGTGAGTTCACCGTCGGTAGAAGTCACGTTAGCAATTAAGTCAATCAAGCATTCACACGTGCATTGGTTCTTGCATTGTCCTCAACCCATTTAGATAGAGATCGACGGAAAATTATCTGGAAGACCTTACTGATATTGGGAAGGAGACTTACTGATCGGAGATTTGCCGGTTTGGAGGTATCTTCAACCCTCTTGGGGATTGGTTGCACCACCGCTGTCTTCCAGTGCGCTGGCTAATATGTATTATTCAGTTGGTTGGTGAACAGGATGCTGTACCTCTCTACAGCCACTGGCGGAAGGTGCCTAAGTACAACATTTTTTCTTTTTCAATGACTCAAGGATCATCTGAAGATCTTTAGTCGAAATGAACATCGAATTAGCTCCCTCACAGGCGATGGAATTGTTTGCCGTAAAATCTTCATTGAACCAGTAAAACCAAGATTCTTTGATCGTCAATGATCGATATCATTTAAAAGATAGAAGTGATGAAGTAGGGCTCTGTTCTCCAGTGGTTCGGGCGAATACTATCATTCACCTTGTACACTTCCTAGAAGACAGCTCCTACCGTCGCCATCTTCTCCTATAGCACGAATTCTGTTGTTCTAGGGCAAACTTGCAGATTTTTTAATTAGCGACTTCAGTGTTCTGACCTCTGAGTTTTGTCTGTCGGTAAAGCGCACGTATAAGACTCTTGACAGGAGTCTACTTATCTGTTTTGGCGTCATTCGTTTCGGTGGATGTTTGTGATCTCGTGACAATGTCAGCATATGTCAGAGGCCATGTGTATAATAATAAAAATAAACAAATAAATTGAAAATCGAATTTCGCGAAATTCGAACAGTCATCTTATTTTTTGAACAAAGCTCTTAAATATTCGGACATAAGTTGGAAATGTGTGGTCGAGGCCTTGAACATTTTATGCTAGTGTGGAATTCTCTAGACGTGCTCGTTGTTATTGTTAAGATCGTTAAGAAAAAAAAAATATGTAAAAAAGGAGCCGCGACTTATGAAAGATCCTCATCGCAAATTCTCCTCTAAAGTATCTTGTCTTCTAATTCTATTCTATTTTAGTGACAGAATCAAGTTCGTTTATATTGTAGTTATTTTGTTTGGACAATACTCGAGCATGAAACATGCATTTACCAGATTACAGCAGTACAAAAAGTTAACGAAAATCCATTGACCAACAATTTTCCAAATAAGAAAAATAAATCTTCTAACCCAACATCGACCCTTTCGCCTTTTCAACCAGCACATTTCGATTGACTTGAGAAATTTAATCCTACAAACTTCACCCTTTATATATGATGATACGTGGGCAAGAGGTAACTAGCAATAGATTGAAACTAACCTCTATATACACTAGGCTAGTGGGCCCCTCCTGGTGAGCTTGGAAATGCACACATACCTTCGCAAAAACAAAACCATGTTTCAAAGGAAAAATTTAGGCCAGAAAGAAAGACGAATGCCGCGGCAACATGCAATTTGAAATAGGAAATTGATGGAACATGCTAGGCAGCTCCTTCGGTTTTTGGGGCTTCCTATGGTTTGTGTTTTTTCTGCTTCTCATCCATGCAAGTAATGTAGTGGACATTTATTAAAGGCGCAGTGTCATTGCATCCTACTATGGATTTTTGAGGGATATTTCGAGCTTTATACAAGATATTGCTTTTGTCAGACGTAGTGCATCCACGCCAACGGCTACTGGTCTTTAGTTTATTCTAACTCAGCAGGTTTGCAAGCGCAACGACGCAACCGACATTGCTTGAAGTGCAATCACTTCACTCTCTCCCACTAGTCATCATAAGCTCAAATTTCATGCGGCACCTACTTCTGCGACATCAGCGAAGTGGTGTCGTCAGGATGCCTCCGTAATTTCTGTTCTACTCATTGTCCGCTCTTTCATCCTTCGGAATTGTTGGACCAAATTAAATTTCGTCACGTTCTTGATTCCTCCTTGAAAAATTTATTACCACCATTCGACCGACAACGACAACGACGATGAAAGCCAGAAGGAATCCGAAGGACACTCTTCAAGCCATCGTTTCATCCAGCTGCCAACGACGAATAACGATTGTCCTTTTTTTCTCGTCTAAACCCTCACACACAATTGCCGTAAATCAATGGATCAATATGACTTAAATAGTGGGAGGACATGAGTATAGGGAGCAGAAAAAGAAAAAATGAAAAAACCTCTCGATTGTTGGCGAGAGACGAGCTATTCTTGGTTGTCCTCCCTCTTTGCATGCACATGCGGTTGCGGACTGTAATTCCACTTCCTTTCATTGGCTCATCCTACTCCTTCGACATTGGCCATGTCTCCTACATCCTCAAGGGCAGGAAAAATAAAACGACGAGAGTAACCGACGACGATTATAATGACTTATACGACCAGAAATTCTAGTTTATTTCCAAATTATTCCTGGAATTCCTACAGAGCTTGATATATAGTACGCATTTTCCAGAAACTGTCCATGGATCTTGGATATGGAAGATACATTTTAATGGTTCTATTGGAAGGCCATAAATCTTCACAGCAATTTTATTTTTGGTTTTATGCGGAAAGTTTTTTGGTTATTAAATTTAAAGCTGGAATCTCTATTACGAGTGTATGCCAAGCTATTTCAGATATTTCCTAATGGTCATCCGTGTTGATTGTAATTTGCTTTGAATGGCTTCAACTATCGTTTCCGTGCTGATAATATGATTTCTCTAAAGAGCTTCTCACAAACAAAACCCCCGCTTATGAGAAGTAAAATAATACTGTCTTCAGTGGGTAATACAATCACGGAAGAACTGTTAAATTAAGTAAGAAATGGTCGATTTCCAGAAATGGTCTTTATTCGTCGGTAATCACGACAGAAGTGATCTTGGCTAAATTTTACGGCTTACGTAAACTAACGTACAATGTGTAACAAAGCAAGTTGTAAAAGCAAGGTTGTCTTTGTGTATTATATATTATATAAACAATGAAATGAGTGGTTTTATGACAACTTAAAAGAGATTATTTTTAAATTCGACTTCAACTTTAACTGGAGTTTTAGTGACCTATTTCTGCAACCAGCAGCGAGAGTCATACCTTCAATTGTATGATTGACCTTAAAACTATGTTTATACCACTCACCTCATCCATATGAAAATTTCTTTATATTCGAATTGTGTTCAAAAAATAATGTGACTTTTTGAATTTCGCGAACTGTATACATTCGATTCACCGACTCTTTCACTGTTCTCTTCGATTACTCCCTGCGGAATAAGGGTTAGAATATGCCCGCGGCTCGGAGTGCCAGTTGTAAGAGGCGACTAAATTCCTAATGGATCTCTGCACCCTGAACAAAATGACAGAGATAGGCACAGAGCTGATAACTTTGCACTACGCACACTCATATCATTACTGGTACTTTCCAAGCAGTACTCAAATAAATTAGTATGTCCATGAACATAATAGCGGCACAAGAAATTCTATTTTCGACCGGAACAACCGTTAAGGAAATAGGATTCTTCATCAGCAGCAATATTGTGTAGAACGTAATGGACATAGCAATATACAACCAAATATTGATGGCCAAAATCTGGAGTCCCACTATAACAATTTACTTCCAAACGTACACTGTCATGCGTAAGATAAAGAGGTAAAGGACGCTGGATGAAATATTTGTGCATTTCTCAGATTTCGACGTGAAAATCGTACTCGGACTTCAAGGTGAAATTAGGAAAAAGAGAAGAAAGTTACCAGCTCTCTTTCCCCCTGCGGGAAAGGGGATAGAATATTCCCGCGGCATGGAATGCCAGTCGTAAGAGGCGACTAAATTCCAGAACCCACTTCTAAGCCAAGGTGTTGAGGTACCCGTGCCGATGGCTGCATGGTCAGTTAGTGGTTAAAGAGTACTGGCCGTTAACGGTCCCCTCCGATGCCCAGGCAAGGTCGGTTGTATAAGTGCCTTATTCCAGTATGTCGGCTCTGCTGGGACGGACCTCTCTTTCTGGACCTACTCGTGGGACCAAAATAATTTAAATACATGGATAAAAAAAACAAAAACAAAAACAAAACAAGGAGGTCGCCTAGCCTTGGCACCTCATCCGAGGACGAGCTACTGGCTTCGAGCCAAGAAAAAGTAGCCAGTCCATCAAAGGAACAGGGTTCTAAGAATAGTTCCCTTATCCAACCAATTGTACCTCAACCTCAACCTCAAAACATACCAACGGCTAAAGTCAGCAGCAGCGACCAAAAGCCGGTTAAAAAGCAAAAATCCTCCGGCCAGATTATGAGAGAGAAGTACCTCAAGGCTGTATTCATCCTTGGCAAGATTGCAAAGAATGAAGCAGCTGGTACTCCTCATGAGAAAGACATAGAGGATCGGCGCAAATACCAGGAAGTGGTGGATGAGTACACCCGACTCAAAACCACATCAAATCGCGAGGGAGCGAAAAGGAACAGGTCTCAAGACGAAACCTCAATCGCTCCTAAAAGAAGCAAGGTCACGGCAGCAGCAGCCGCCGCGCCCTCCTCGCGTAAACCCCCCAGCAAGTTTTCCTCCTACGCGGAAACTGCGAGAGATCACCTCCAGGTCGCGCTGGGTGACGAAAACTCCTCCACCGGTAAAGCGGTGCTTGACAGATGGCCGAGCATCGAGGCTAAGCTTACCGTAATGACGGTGGACCATATCATTAATAACCCCAATAGCCAGATGCCTGGGTTTGACTCCGAAGAGATTGTTAGGGGTTTCCGGGTTATCAAATGCGCTGACCAATTCTCCAAAGACTTCCTTAGCGAGTGCATCGCTAAGGTTAACGATGCCTGGGATGAACTTAAGATCAAGATCATCCCCGCTAAGAATATCCCCAGGATACCAAGGGCACGTATTTGGCTACCCCGGACGACTATAGACAGCGGAAAGGTTCTCCAATGTCTCAAGTTGCAAAACCCCAACATCCCCACGGAGGACTGGGCCATCATAAAGGTCGAAGAACCACAGAACAACTCCCAAACTTACTTGCTCTCCATCAATGAAAAGTGCTTGGAAGTACTGAAGGAGACAAACTACAAAATGAAGTTTGGCGTCAGGCAAGCCAAACTCAAAATTTTTCGCCCGACAGGCCCTGGTGACGATCTAGTTGAGATCGATGCAACTGACAAATTGCTGGAGGGCCTATCGATCGAAACGGAAGACCAACCTCAACTACAACAAGAGCAACAACAAAAGCAACAACAGTAACTACAATATGCTTAATGTCATACAGTTTAATCTCCAGCACTCGAAATGTGCGTCGGAGAATCTGCTAGTTTTCCTGCGGGAGGAAAACATTGACATTGGCATATTGCAGGAGCCCTGGGTAAACGGTTCTATTATCCGAGGGCTCAACGACACCAACTACAACATTTTTTACAAAAAACAAACCGGTAAGCCCAGAACCTGTATACTAGCTAAGAAACATATTAAAGCCTTTTTATGTCCCCACCTTAGCTCCGAAGATTTAACAGTCGTTAATCTGGAAGGTTCTGGCCAGCCGAACCTCATTATAGCATCAAGCTACATGTCGCACGATATGCCATCTCCACCGGTTGAAGTGCAACTACTGGTTAGGCAACTTCAAAAGGGTAAGGATACCCTTCATCTCGGATGCGACGCCAACGCCAGACACTCTCTATGGGGCAGTTCGGAAATCAACGAAAGGGGTGAGTCTCTGTTTGATTTCTTAATTACCTCCAAGCTCAATATATGTAATGTAGGTAGCTCCCCAACCTTTGTATTTCCGAGTTCGGAAGCACATCCTGGCTGGGAGGAAGTACTTGATATAACCCTAATTTCCAATTCCACCAATTATAGGGTCGACAGCTGGAGAGTATCCAATCTAAAATCGTTTGCAGACCACAAATGGATACTCTTCAATGTGAATTTCAGTGCCGACCCCTCCATCCCCTTCAGAAATCCTAAACGTACTGACTGGAAAAAATTCAGCAGGATCATTAACTCCAACCTCAATAACCTTCCCGATCCAGACATGGAATCTGTAGAACAACTGGACACGAAAGTTAGGACCTTTGAAAAGGCCATGGTCACGGCCTTCAAAGTTGCGTGCCCAGTTAAGCACAGCAAAAAAACCTTCCCACCGTGGTGGAATGAGGATCTCTCCGTTTTAAGGAAAATGACAAGAGATTTCTTCAACATCTGCCACAGACACAAATACTGGAAACCCTACAAAGACTGCCTTAAACTCTACAAAAAGGCCATTAGCAAAGCCAAAGCTCAGGCGTGGTCAGAGTACTGCCAGTCAATCGAAACACTAAAGGATGCTGCCAGGCTGAGCAAAATCCTATCCAAACAACACCAGAATCCATCCTACATTAGACGTAACGACGGTGTTTGGGCAGATTCCACAGAAGAGTCCCTGGAACTTCTCTTGAACACCCACTTCCCCGGATGTAAAGACTACGGGACTACTTCGCAGGTCCCTCATCATACGCAGCACACACCACGGGCGATGCTAATTTGATCATCAACCCCGATAATATATCTTGGGCCATTAGCAGCTTCCCTCCATACAAGTCACCGGGACTTGACGGGATATTTCCTATAATGCTACAAAAGAATTTGGGCAAGGTTATACCCTGGCTAACGGTGATTTATCGAAGTTCGCTGAAATTCAACTACATCCCCCTAGCCTGGAGAAGAGTTCGATGTATCTTCATCCCGAAGGCTGGCAAGCGCGGTCATGAATCCGCAAAGGATTTCAGACCTATCAGCCTCACATCCTTCGTCCTGAAGACCCTCGAACGCATCTCGGACAGGCACATCCGCGACTCCCTAGGAAACACAAAGTTTTCGAAGTCCCAACACGCTTACATTAAAGGCAAGTCCACTGAGACCGCCCTGCCTGAAGTCGTGCAGACAATCGAAAAATTCATTCACCATAAACAATTTACCTTAGCTACCTTCATAGATATAGAAGGTGCTTTCAACAACATTCACACTGAATCGATCCAAGAAGCCCTCACCACGGCAGGGGTAGAGGGACTTGTTAGCAGATGGATCACATCCATGCTCAGAACTAGGATCATTCAGGCCCAGATGGGCAACACCACTATAGTTAAGACCGTAGATAGAGGCACACCCCAAGGTGGGGTAATATCGCCTCTACTATGGCTCTTGGTTATCGATAAAATTCTGAAAGAATTCGAGAGAATCGGAATAAAGGCGGTTGCTTATGCTGACGACGTGGTCATCCTAGTATCGGGAATGTTTCCCTCGGTAATTAGCGAAATCTCAGAGAGAGCTCTGAATAAGTTAAGCGCCTGGGTCTCAGGATGCGGCCTAAGCGTCAATCCGAGTAAAACAGAACTGATGCTGTTTACCACCAAATATAAGATACCGTCCTTTAATCTCCCTCGACTCAACAACCAGCCACTCTCCTTGTCTTCCGAGGCTAGATACCTAGGAATTATCCTAGACCCCAAGCTCGGTTGGAAGATAAACATTGAACATCGGGTACGGAAAGCATGTGTCGCTTTCTATGCCTGTAGCAGAACCTTCGGCAAAAGCTAGGGACTTCGAACCAAAATGGTGCTGTGGATGTACACGGCTGTCATCCGCCCCATCCTCACCTACGGAGCGTTCGTATGGTGGCCTGCCCTAAATAAGGCATACAACATCAAAAAACTAAGCCGCGTACAGAGATCGGCCAGTATCGGGGTAACCGGTGCCCTTCGGTCTACCCCGACCGAGGCACTCAACGTACTCCTAAACCTCCTCCCTCTGGACCTCTTCATCAGATATAATGCAGCCTGTAGCGCCATTAGACTCAGAGAATCTGGGTTCTGGTCATCTAAACCCTACGGTCATAGCAAGGTGCTGGACCTATTACCTAGTGACCTGGCCATGACTGCAACCGATTTCACGACAACCATACACAACCCAAATAAAGCCGCCCATGTCCACTTCCCATCCAGGATGGCATGGAAACAGGGACTGCACTCTGAGAACCATCAGGTAGCTTTTTTCACCGACGGTTCGAAAATGGAGTGTGGGGTTGGCTCGGGTATCTTCTCAGCGGAACTGAATATCTCCAAATCGTTGCGACTTCCAGACTCGGCCAGCGTGTTCCAAGCGGAAATACTGGCGATTAAGGAAACTTGCAAGTTACTCACGCGCTATCCTATTACCAAGAGAGATGTAAATATATATATTGATAGCCAATCAGCTATCAAAGCTCTCGACTCTCACTCCATAAAATCCAAATTAGTTGCGCAGTGTAAGGATGAAATCAGCTGTGCAGGAGACTATTTCAACATTACTCTCATTTGGGTTCCTGGCCACAGCAAAATAGAGGGAAACGAAAAGGCTGACGCTTTAGCAAGGCACGGCTCTTCCCTCGACTGTTCTTTGGCGGAGGCAGTACTCCCCCCCATCAGACTGGTCAAGGCAAACCTTCTACAACACTTTCTCTCGAGGGCGAACTCCAGATGGTGCAGTCTTAGCAACTGCGTCATATCTAGGAAAACATGGCCCTCCTATAACAGGAAAAGAACCCTCGACCTAACTAACAGACCCCGACAAGAGATTGCCAGAATTGTAGCCATCTGTACTGGCCACTGGCCTGTCGGTACCCACGCTGCTAAGTTAGGCATCCCATTCAACACCTACTGCCGTAGTTGCAAGAACCCACTGGAAAAGGAAACTCTCACCCATTTCCTGTGTGAATGTCCGGCTCTAGCTAGAACCAGACAGCGCCTACTCGGCAAAATCTCCTTCGACGATCTATCAGAATTCAGGGAAATAGGATTCTGTAATATCATCAAATTCCTTAATTCCACAGGATGGATATGAAACTCCAATAACAGCACACTAGGTCACTGAGTTGTGGCATCAAAACGGCGCATAAGCGCTAATTGGGCCTGGCATCTCGATATCAGGCGGCCACTCCTACCTACCCTACCTACCTACCAGCTCTCATCAAATGTTAATGGTCTTAGGACAATAAGTCTCACCAGTTCAAAAAATATGATCGTGAAAACTTCAACATTCAAACGCCAGTGAATACTTAAGGCTACCTAGAAATCACTGGATGGAACAACGCGCAACCAAATTGATCATATGCTGATAGATAAAAGACTCCATACCAACGTACTAGATGTTAATGCATACAGAGGAGCGGACTGTGACTCAGACCATATCCTAATCACCGCAAAAATTAAAAGTGGAATCCAAACTCGCAGAAGTCGATCACAGCAAAGGATACCAGACCAGATTAGGGTTCAACTATGATGTCCGCTGTTTGGGAGAATGAAATGGAGGAGGTAGGCATAGAGAGTCAGCAGCAATGGAAAACGGTGTTACCCACCAGCACAAGTTCAGGTAGAACTGCTAACCATTGAGGAAGTAAAAAAGGCAATTCATCAGCATAACAATAACAAGACTGGGGGTATCGACCGAATACCATCGGAATTAATTAAATATGCAGGAGAAAAATTAACAGAGAAGTTACACGAACTCATCCTATGTCTGAGTACCATATTGACTGTCGAAAACGACTTGAAGATCGAAATAAATAAAAGTCTGCATATGAGAAACGCGTGCTTCTTCGCAATGAATTTAAAACAATAATTTTGTCCTGTAAATCTGTATATATAAAACAATAATGCCAGTGACACTTTACAAATGTGAAACCTAGTCCCTGACTAAGGAATAGGAAGGAGGAATAAATTTCAGGACGAAGAAACAGGCGAATTAATAAAATTACACAATCAAAAATTCCGGGGAATCTATTCAGACTCAAGCATTGTGCGAGTAAGAAAATCGCAATGACCAAAATGAGCAATACACATAATATGTAGAACGAATGCAGAGTGGATGAACAGTAATAGTGAGTGGAAAACCCGTATGAAAAAGACCTAGAGGAAGTACGCGCAGTAAATGAGAGAAATGGTTCTAGAATAGATGGGACTGAACAGTGAACATGGAGGCATGGTGGAGGGTGGTCAAAGAGGCTTTGGAACTTTCTAGTTCCATATGACCGGTAATAATAATAATAATAGGTTCTCTTCGCTTACAATGTCGTTGATAATAAACATTACCTTGAAGGTTTGCGCCGTTTGCGTGAAGAAAATGCCGGGTATTGTAGAAAAAGTTCTTGGTTCTTGAATCACGATAACGTACCTGCTTACTCAATGTTGTATTTTTTTTGGCGAAAACAGCGATTTTTTTTTCTTTTCTTAAAACTGAAAAGAAATTAAATTTGACACGATTGAGGAGATAAGGGCCAGACTTCTGGAAGAGCGCAAGCGTATAGGTCAAATTTTTATTGCAATAAAAACAATTTCTTGAAATAAAAACTTAACTGGCGCCCGAGCAGGGATATATTTCGCTGCACAGTGAATAAAGTAAAATCTCGGTAATACTATAGCTTGTGAAGCGTATATATAAAACAATAATCCCAGTGACTCTTTACAAATGTATTCCTTAGTGATTAACGCGACCTAGAAATCCACGAAAGTGCGTAAAGAAGTTAATGTCTAACGCGACCCAAAAATCCACGTGTAATAACAAAAACCACAGAACTAATTAACCGGTTACTGTGTATACGATTCGATATCAAGTGATAAAAGTGTGAAAGTGGTGCCACCGAGGGAGATTCAACGACAGAGTGATGCTCATCATTATATTAACTCTGTATATTACAATATATTAAGCTTTTAATTACTGTATTAGGCCAAACTCACAAAAATACACATATCCATGTACATACATACACATATATAATATTTAAAATCAAGAAAGAAATTGCGAAAGGAGGTGAGAAAAGAAAAATACGAAAATATTTATATAATTGTAAATGATTAACTAAAGCAAAAGGAAAACTAAATCATTATTATTATCATTACCTTCAACAAGTGAAATACAGAATAAATTTTATTTAAATATAATTGGAAATAATATTGTATATTATGACTATGCATTGATATGTGATTCTTGCAGCTAACTTAAGTACCTTTTTAAAATTGACGAAAGTTCCTGTAGTATCTGATATAAGTAAAGGTTTATATATTCATAGTTTTATAGTAGTCCATATTTGGGTACCTATTCCATAATTAGGTGCATTTATGTTGATTTTGTGTTTGAGAAAATTTTATATTTTAAATTAATATATGTAAAATAAGACTGTCAATAAGATAAGCGCAACTATATGACTGATAATAAATAAGAATAAAAGTTTTTGATTTACAATATCTTTTTTTTTTATAACACGAAAACAAAATGGTATTCCATATTTGGTTACTTTCCTCTACATATAAAATAGTTTGTACGTAAGTGATCTAGAAAGAATAGGTAGGTACCTATTGTTATTACGCGCGTGTCAGTCAAGCTCGTGCGGTGCGTCGCGCCGCTGTGACCCCGTGCCCCGCCGCTGCCTACCCACCCACGCCTTAAGGGCCCAACCCATAGAATCCGCTGATCCGCCATTCCGTTGATTTCAACTGACAGCAAAATAGAATATACACATTCTTATAGGAGGTGGCCCATAGCCGACGGATGTATGAACTTCAACGGCCAAGTAGAGCTATTTTCTACTTTTTTACATCCGTTGGCCCGTTGGCAGTTCATACATTCACATATTGAAGATTACACATTCACATTTTGAAGTTCACGCATTGACGAATTGAGAGTAAGCACGTTCATTGGTGGATGCATTGAGAGAATGTTTAAAAACTCTCTCGCATTGAGAGAAACTTTAAATTCAGCTGACATTACAAAGTACTTTCGGTTTGTGAAGGTACTCAGTACGCACGTAAAGTATTGAACATTGTTTTTGTTTTCGCAAAAATTTAAATGTTTTAAGAAAAGCTCATTGAGGCTATCAAAGGCCATTCGTGCCTTTACAATAAAACGTTAAAAACGTATAAAAACAAATTGATTAAGGAAAAGGCTTATTAATATAAATATGATTACCGAAATAAACTGTTCTATATTGTTTTCGTTTTTTTAATAAGTAGGAATATTTCTCAGTTGAAGCCAACACGTTTGCTGTCAGTTGAAATCAACGGAGTGGCGGATCAACGGATTCTATGGGTTGGGCTCTTTACTCGCTTACCCGCTCGCGACTGCGATTTGCGATAGTTATATTAACAGTGTGCGTATAGCAATTGCAGTGAGCGGATTAAGTTTTTTACTAATTTGGTAGCGACATTCGCGACGCGACGTGTACGTATTGCTATATTATACTTATTACCATAAATATTTGTAATTATCTCACGCACACGTAAATGCTTTGTGTTGCATAGTTAAATATGGACGGAAAGAAAAGGGTAAGGTTAAGTGGGGCAGAGTATCGCAAGCGAGCTAAAGAAAAAGATGACAAACAAAAGGACACGATTAAAAAAACGCGGAAATTAGACGATTTCTTTGGAAAACCGTCTACAGATATTAAAGATCCTATCATTGAGCCAACACTCAACGTTCCAAGTAGTAGTGGCGCTCCGTCAACTGATGATTCTGCAGTGTCTTCAAGTGAAAATACTTTGATCGATGTGGCAAGTATATCAAAAGAACAAGCCGAAGATGTCCCACTAGTACCAGGAGTGGCAGAAGTAGGAGTGCATTGGCCTCCGGACCAGGAGCTCTACGAAATCAGCGGCGATCCAGCTAAATGGACAATCGACGAGTTCACGCGTGATCACATTTGTAAGAACGGAGCCAATCCAAACATCCAAAATGATTTTCCTAAAAGTGAGCGCATTTACAAAGATAAAGCGCGACAGTTGTCGAGACATTTATTCGAACGTCAGCTTCTTAATGGTGAAAAAGTTCCGCGAAAGTGGCTAATTTATTCCAAAAGTACTGGATGTGTTTTTTGTGGTCCTTGTCTGCTTTTAATGGCGGGGAGAGTCAGTTCGACAAAAAAGAAGGTTTCAATGACTGGAAAAATTCATATCATCGAGTGTCAACTCATGAGAATTCGCCTACTCACAAATTATCTGTTCTGCATATGAAAGAACGAAGCAACGTGTTAGGTCGCATTGACCGCGCATAAACAATGCAATTAGATGAAGAAATAAATTACTGGAAAAACATTCTGAAAAGAGTAGTTGCATGCGTAAAAGCGCTTGCATCACGTGGTTTGCCTTTCAGAGGACACGACGAAAAATTTGGATCAATCTACAATGGAAATTATTTGATGACCATAGAGCTAATCGCTGAGTTCGATCCGCTCTTAGCCAAACACATTACACGTTATGGAAATCCAGGCTCAGGATTTACGAGTTATCTTTCTTCAACAACATGCGAAGAATTCATGCGACTTATGGGAAACAAAGTTTTGGAGACAATTGTAATGGAAATATTAACAGCAAAATATTTTTCTCTGATCATTGACTCGACACCGGATATATCTTACGTAGACCAGCTCACTTATGTAATCAGATATGTCCTGCCTAATGGATCACCTGTAGAACGGTTCCTCAAGTTTATTCCAAACACATGCCACAAATCACAACAAATGACAGATGCTGTTACCTCAACTTTAACTGAATTGGAAATTGACATTTCAAACTGCCGCGGGCAATCATATGACAACGCAGCTAACATGTCAGGCATATACAACGGCCTGCAAGCTAAAATAAAGGAAATTTCACCCCTTGCCGACTATGTTCCCTGTTCAGCACACTCGCTTAATTTAGTAGGTGAATGTGCAGCTGAAAGCAGCCAAGAGGCTTGTTCGTTCTTTTCTCTACTCCAAGAGTTATACAATTTCTTTGCAGCGTCAACTCAGCATTGGGAACTCCTTCAAACCCATTTCACCGTCAGAAGTCTATCAACGACTCGTTGGTCAGCTCGTGCAGACGCATGCAAAAGTTTACGCGAATCCTGGAATGAAATCCATAAAGCGCTAGTCACCATCGAAAATTACACACAACAGAAGAGAACCGTTATATGCGAAGCAAGAGGTATTCGTTTCAAACTGGAACGTTTTGAAACGGCCCTCATGGCTGTTTTTTGGGGATGTTTACTAGATCGCATTAACGACACAAGTAAAAAATTTCAGAGTGTGGCAATTGACATTACCATTGTCATAGAACTGTACGAGGCTTTAATACATTTTGTTGGCGAAACAAGAGATAATTTCGATGATTTGGAAAAACAAAGCCAAAAAACTGTCCTTCGTACAGGAATATGAAAAAGATTTTCGACGCAATCAAAAGCTTAAGCAGCTTCCTGGCGAGACAAATACAGGTGAAGAGATGCAACAAAAAAATGGCCGTGAAAGTTTTAGAATAAATGCTTTTTTGGTAGTAATTGATACATTGTCAGAAGAACTGAAAAGACGCCGGGATGCTTATAAATTACTCTACAATAAATTTTACTTTATTATCAACCTGACGAATCTAAGCATCTCAGAAGTCGAAGATAAGGCCAAGGCATTGCAAATGATTTATTCTACTGACTTAGAAGACAATTTTACAGAAGAATGTCTTCATTTTCGTTCTCACTGCAGCATAAAAAATCGGGAGCGAAAGAGTGCAGTCAGTTTGTTGAAATGGTTACGACCCGAAGGTCTTCAAACCATTTACCCAACGTGGATATTGCTCTTCGTATGTGTGTGTACACCCGCCAGTAACTGTACAGGAGAAAGATCGTTTTCTTGTTTGCGCAGAGTTAAAAACTATTTACGCACAACAATGACGGAGCAGAGGTTAAACGATCTTGCTTTGCTTAACATAGAAGCTGATTTTTTAAGCAAACTGGATTGCGAAGATTTAATTAATGATTTTGCTGCGCTTAAGTGCAGACGAGTTTTGTAACACATTGTAAAACATTTATTTTATTAAAAACAAAACCTAAAACCTCGGAAAATATTATAAACTAGCTTTATAAGCTAGCTTTTAGTTAAACAATTTTCTGAATCAATTAATCGTGGTATCTAGTCTATAATGATGGGTGCTGAGAAAGGGGGCGGCACATGGCCTGGGGCCTAGAGCGGCTAGGACTGCAAAAACGCCACATGGCTCTGTAACGACCATTGTTGACCGAAATGTTGTTCCCAGTCCCATTTTCGAAGAAAAATTATCCAATGATGCCACCACTCCACAATCCGCACCAAACTGTCACTCTCTATGGTTCTCGACAATAACGTGCGGGTTTTCCGAGCCGCCGTTTAACGTAGCCGCCGAGATGAAAATGCGCCTCGTCAGAAAAGATGATTTTTCGCCCAAAATCGTTGTCCAATTCAAGCTGCTCTAAGGCCCAGATTGTGAAGCGATAACGATGCGAATGGTCGCGCACCTTCAATTACTGAGTCAATTGGACCTTGTAAGCGAATAATCCGAGATCTTTGTGCCGTCGCAAAATTGTCGCAAATGCGAATGGCTTATTCCAATCAACTTCGTCTCACGCGGACGCAAATCAGGAGATAAGAACAGCTCCACCGCTCGATCGTTTAATTGCACCCATCATTGAATCAGAGTGTCCTTAAGCCTAGCGAAGAATTCTTGGAAGTAAGAGACAAAGAAATTGCTCTCGAACACAGAGGAAAACTCGAAGATCTAGATAAGGTTCCGAAAGTTGTCCGTTCCTTGCGAGAGTTCTCTGGACATCCAGGACATCCATTTGTATTCTGGAGAGAAGCGTAGACAGGATTTTTGTTTTGTACGAACCTATTAAATATACGCCTAAATATTTCGGAATCCTGTCAATGATACGCAACAAAATTGTAGGGAATGCCGATAGAATCGTATAGCATCCCGCTAGATTATAGTTCAATACCGAAATATCTGGTAGTGGATTACACAGACAAAATAGATTTAGGTACTCTAGAGTACAAATTCTAGTGCGGGACAATGACTTCATACAAACTTTCTATCAATCCGTCTACACTCACCTCTCCCTGATTTTTATCAAAATTGGCTGCATGAATATTGCTTCCAAAGCTATGAGATTACTAACGAAAACGTACCGCGATAAGGCCCTATACACTTTTAATCTAGGGTTAAAAGGAGACTTGCCAGACTTTTGGCATTTCTTGAAACGGTTAAAAAGCCCAAATTTTAGAGGCCAATACGCGAATATTAATCAAAGCAATGGGTTCGATAATTCGAAACCACCTCCACACCCTCTTAAACATTTTTAATTAGTAATTTATTTAAACATAGTAATTTTAGACACACTCAGGACAGGCATTCAATTCAATACAATCAACAACAAACCGCTTTTCCTCATCGTCCACAATCCCGATTTTTTCCTCAGAATCAACGCATTATGTCTCCAAATAGATTTAATTATAATCCCCATCTGGCCATTTTAATAAATATTCAGCGACAGACACAATCTACAACTACTCCTCAAATCAAATTAGAGTCTCGAGGGAGAAGTGCTCAACTGCGAAAATATAGATCATCAAGGCAGATATCAACAACAGGACAAAACGCAATATAGACCACAACACACTTCTCACCAAGACTTTCAAGGAAACTACCTATCTTTTGCAGGCAGTACTACCCGCGGACCCAGAATCGACTTTACCAGAAGATAACTCGAAAGATATTTGTGACGACTTCCATAATTTATTTTTTTTTAGATTAAAGAGCTCTTCACTCCCTATTTACGAACGACGAACAAAAACTATATCAAATCATAATTCATTAGATATCCTATTCCCAACATTTAGATCATTTTTCACAAAATCTGTTAACGATAAAACCAGAATTACTATCCACGCAAATCTAGATGTTCTAGAATCAGGCATTTACATATTATACGAGTACTAGATCAGTTCGAGATTTTTGATGGAATAATAGGCAATGACACTTTAAAGGATTTAGGAACAGTAATTCATACAGATAAACTTCTTCACCCTCAAAGACAAATACAGATTTCCATTGAAGAAATATGCATCCCAGTCAGTAAGTAACATTAACATTCGTTCTTCTCATCTCACTCCATTTCAAGAAAATAATATAAAACAAATTCTAAACACTTTTCCAAATTTATTTGGTATAGTAGTTGACTACAGAAAATTAAACTATGTCACCATATCAGATAAATATCCTATCTCGGTAATCAATTATGTTTTTAATAACCTAGGAAAAGCAATTTTTTCACAATAATAGATTTACAAAGCGGTTTCCACTAAATACCCTTAAGCGAGGCTGACATAGAAAGCACCTCTTTTTCTATAAACAACGGCAAGTTTGAATACACTAGACCACCCTTTGGGCTAAAAAATGCCCCCGCAATATTCCAACGACGTTCTGCGTAAACACATCGCTATAAGATGCTATGTTTACGTAGACGGCATAATATTCTTCAGCAAAACAACATTACGAAGACCTCAAAACTATATTTAGAGTACTCGACCAAGCAAACATAAAAATACAAATGGACAAGTCCGAATTCCTTAAAACTAACGCACATCCCTTCGATTAACTGTCTTAAAATCGGGAATAAAAACAAACCCGAAGAAAGTATGTGCCATAGCTGACTATCCCATTCCAAGAAATCTTTAAGAGCTTAGAGCTTTTCTCGGATTGACCGGATTATTATAGCCGGCTTATTCGCGACTATGCGAAATTGTCAAAGCCTTTAAGTTTTTGCTAAGGAGAGAAAAGGTCTAGTATCGAAAACGCAATCAACATTAAAAACCATCCACCTTGATCAGACCGCAATTGACGCTTTCACGAGAATTAAAAATTCTTCTAAATGTTGACTTACTTCGACTTGACAAATCATTTGAACTAACCACAGACGCCTCAAACTTTGCCCTCGGCGCCATGTTGAGGCAAGAAGGTAAACCTATTACATATTTATCGAGAAGCCTAACTGAAGAAGGATACGCAACAAACGAAAAGGAGATGCTATTCATTATATGGGTATTAGGTAGTCTCAGAAATTTGCTATACGGAGCAAAGAAGGTAGTTATATACACGGATTATTAGCCGCTTACATATGCACTAAGTGCAAAAAATACAAATTCCAAAATGGCATGGTGGAAAGCCATTTTGGAGGAGTATAACCTCCATAAGTATGAAATATACCCACAGAAAATTAAATGTAGTTGCAGACGCATTGTCGCGATTTCCACAGAATATAAACAATATAAATTCCTTAACGTCAACAGTTCACAGTGCAGAAAGTTCTGACCATTTCCTAGTACCATCTGTAGAAGTTTCTATAAACGTATTTCAAAATTAAACAATTCTTAAAGTAGGTAATAAAAGCAATACGAGTTAACAAAACTATATAATAAATTCCATAGACATGTAATTACAGAAAGAACTCATACTACCGAAAACCTAGTAGGATTATTTAAACGTTTCCTAAGCCTTTATGTAATTAATGGCTTCATAGCCCAAAAAATGTAAGATGAATTATTCAAAATGTACCTACATATATCTCCTACACTTTGCGAACTATAAACTCAGATTTAGTTTGTCTTAAGTTGACCGTTATATAAAGGGGCATAGCCCCCAGATTTTTTTTTTAAATATTCAATACAATAAAAATTTAACTTGTATCACAAGTTCTTCGAAGATTGGAACAAAATTTTTATATAACATTCTGTGCAAAAGGACATATATGACAATATGACAATAAAAACTAAGAGTCCATTAACAAAATATTAGGCTAAGGAGTAATATAGACTGAATCAGCGCTAGAGTGGAGCATTCTACACATACTGCTAAATGTTAAAGCGAATAAGGGGGTTTCTCTGGCATCAACGCCAGATAAAGATGGGTCATGTGGATCGATCTTCAACCGTACAAATTGTCAAAAATTAAGCTTAGTCGAATTTTTTCCAGACTTTAAAGGGGTCAGTCTAATGCGACTGATAGTGATGAGAGAGAGTCTTATTGTGTTATGTGCAAATATAGACACATTAGCATATACTCGTAGAGTGGACGAGGCTTGTTGCTCTGACCTACTGTTTCCGTCTCTTTCTAACAATCTGCGTCGATTTTTCATTGAAATCGAATCACTCGCGCAGAAGTTCTCCCACTATACGGACGTCCTATTATCTTGTGCTTTACTCCTTCAATAATAAAGTTTTACGAATGTGTTGATAGTTGATACGCATTTTTCTTTTCGTTCTTTTTGTTTATACCAGACCATTGGTCCTTCAAACCGAATTAACAAAAAAAAAAACAGTAGCAAACCAGCTAATCCTAACCGTTAGACTGTTTTTTTCATCATTCTTTTGTCTACACATAAACGTACAGTGGCGTGATATATGTACATAAGTAACGCGAATATAGAGTGGCGCGCCAGTACCGCTCGCTTGTTTCCTAAAACACAGATATAAGTAAAAAGAAAAAAAATACATTTGTCGTGCGTATACATAAAATAAAAAAATATATAAAATACATATATCCCTGTGCAGTGTCAACATGAGTAAAAACAGTTTGGTGAAGCGGGATAGTGCAAGAAAAGCGATAAGAAGGTGCCTCAACGCAAGCAAAGGAGCTGAATCATTGGACGAAGCCGAAATTGAAGCGCATCTTCAGCTTTTAGCAGACGTGTGGACTCAATTCTGTCAAGCTCAGGACGAAGCAGAACGTGCTTGTGGAAGTGACACTTTGGAGGAACAAGAAGCGGAACGAGAGCAAGGGGAGGAATGGTACCGCCAAGCACTAGCGAACCATAAACGTGCACTCAAATTGAAAATCGCTAACCACAGCACACCTCAAAATCTACCAACATCTGTCAATAAACCGCGCGCCGATGTAAAATTACCAATCATACCCCTACCGCATTTCTCGGGTGACCCAAAGGAATGGCGACCCTTTAACGATGCCTTTGAATCGATGACTCATAACGAATCCTCGCTTAATGGGTCGCAAAAGCTGCACTACTTGCGCTCCAGCTTACACGGAGAAGCTCTCCAAGTCGTCAAAGGTTTCTCTTTAACGGACGAGAACTACGAGGAGGCATGGAAGCTTCTGAAAAAGCGTTACGATAACCAACGAATTATCATCGATTCACATTTTCGAGCGCTGTTCGCTTTAAAAAAGGTTAATGGTGAATCATCTATTGCTTTAAAAACATTATTAGATGCAACTCAAGAGCATTTCCAAAGCCTTAAAGCTCTTGGTAGATCCGTTGCCAATTGGGACGATTGGTTGGTACATTTGACGGTAAGCAAACTAGACGCCGAGACACATCGACAATGGGAACTTTCACAAACGAACGGCCATGTTCCAAGCTTTGACACACTTGTATCATTCATCGAAATACGGTGTCGTTCTTTGGATGCGATAGCTTCACATCATCAAACACAGACTTCCAATTCTAAACCGAGTCAACAACTACGCGGCAAGCCAAGACCCGCTACAAACTCACTGCATACCATTGTCCCTAAGCAATCAGAGGTATGTATCTACTGTCAATCTAAACACAAACTATACAGCTGTGACAAATTTCGTGCTCTCGAGATTCCACAAAGGACGTCGATCGTTCAAGACCTAAACCTATGTATCAACTGTCTTGTAGCTGGTCATAATCTCGCCAGATGTCGCAGTACCAATTCATGTCGTGTGTGTCAACAACGTCACCACACGCTTTTACATCGAGACACACCAACAACTCCAGTGGAACCAAGCACAACCAGTCAGTTCATGCGGTCGCATTTCGTGCACACTGAACAACAAGTGCTACTCGGTACCGCAGTTGCAAAAGTCATCGACCAATCCGGAAGATATCAACCAGCTAGACTCCTGTTCGATAACGGATCACATCTATCTTTCATTCACGAAAAGTTTTTGCAGAGATTGAAATTGAGAAGATCACCCTCTTCAACATCGATTGAAGGAATAGGCGGTACCGCAGCTGGGAGTTCAAAAGGCGAAGTTGAACTTACATTATGTGCGTACGACCACAGTTTTGTCACAACAATCCATGCACAGGTACTACAAAAAAATTACTAACAACTTACCGCCCATAAAACTTACTAAAGTCGAGTGGCCGCATCTTAAACGTCTAAAGCTAGCTGATCCATATTTTCATACACCGGGGGCAATCGATATATTAGTAGGATCTGATGAACTGGGACAATTTCTTCGCTCGGGGCTAGTCAGGGGACCCATTGGCACACCTATAGCTCAACAAACTACACTCGGATGGGTCTTATTTGGCAAGATAGCTGATGCAAAACCAACATGCACCGCTGCAACAGCCATTTGCATGTATACGGATAATTCGTTAACAAAGGCAGTTTCGAAGTTCTGGGAAATTGAGTCCTTACCTGAGCTCAAACATCTTACTCTAGAAGAAAAGTTGTGTGAGAAGCACTTCGAGGACACTCATTATCGTAGAGAGGATGGCCGCTATGTCGTAAAGCTGCCATTCAAGCCTGATTGTCCGCTGGGTGAGTCTCGTCGATCTGCCGTTCGAGCTCTTTCTCGAATGGAAACACTTTTTGCCAAGAACGAACAACTTAGGACTCAGTACAAGGAGTTTATCCATGAATTCATTCAGCTGGGACATATGGAAAGGATCTATCACACTCCGACACTCGGCAATCACTACTACATGCCACACAGAGCAGTGATTAAGGAAACTAGCACGACAACTAAGCTAAGAGTTGTTTTCAATGCTTCATGCCGAACTGCGACTGGATTCTCTCTTAACGATGCTCTAATGGTTGGTCCTCAGCTTCAAGCAGACCTCTTCGTGGCTCTCCTTCGCTTCCGTTCTTATCATTATGCAATGACCGCTGACGTCGCTAAGATGTATCGCCAGATTCGAATCGACGACGAACACTTAGACTACCAACGAATAGTCTGGCGTGATTCTCCTCATGATGATGTCGAAGATTATAGGATTTTGACAGTTACATATGGCGTTGCTCCGTCTTCTCATCTTGCAGTGAAGTATGTTCAACAGACTGCACTTGATGAAGCTCACAATAATCCCGCCGCAAAACATGCTATATTGCATCACTTTTACATGGATGACTTGCTGACTGGTTGTTTTGAAGAACTAGATCTGTGTCGTCTTCAAGCTCAAGTATCCACTGTACTGAAGCGTGGTGGTTTCTGTCTTCGCAAATGGGCAACAAACTCTTCGCTTACGCTCACCACAATTCCAGAAGATCAACGCGAAGTCATACAGTCTCTGGATTTCTCTGAACCTGACCGTGTGCGAACTTTAGGACTCCAGTGGGAACCTTCTGCCGACAGTCTGTCGTTTACTGTTCAGGTTCATGAATTACATATCACAAACCTTACTAAGCGTTTATTTCTTTCAGACGCATCTAAGTTGTTTGATCCTTTGAGTTTACTTTCTCCAAGCACAATTATCCCTAAGATGATATTTCAACGTTTGTGGAAGCCAAAAGTGGACTGGGATGAAGCTGTTCCAGGTGACGTTAAACACGAATGGTTGCACTTTAGAGAAAATTTAAACAAACTTGCCGCGATTAAAGTGCCGAGGTGGGTCGGTACCGGCATTCCTAATGCCATATCAGATCTGCATGGTTTCGCAGATGCTTCACAAACCGCTTTTGCAGCTGCTGTATATGTCCGCACATTAACCACCCTTAAAATTGACTACGTTGTCACTTCCCCGTTTGGAATTATGCGGTGCCGCTTTACTGGCCAAATTGATCAAGCAGGCACAACTCTCCTTTGAAACCCCAATACGAAAAGTCGTCGGCTGGACTGATTCGACTGTAGCTCTCGCATGGATTCGGCAACATCCTGGCAAATGGTGCACATTCGTGGCTAACCGCGTATCGCAAATTCAAGAAGTCATACCCGCAGAAAATTGGTTTCACATTCAATCAACTGAAAACCCAGCTGACTGTGCTACTCGAGGTGTACAGCCACAGCATTTGGCTGATCATTCGCTGTGGTGGAATGGGCCACATTGGTTAAAACAGGACGAATCCACATGGCCTCAACAGCAGGTTTTTAGCACAAACTTGGATCGGCGCTCAGATTCCTCACATCTGTCCAGTGTGTCCCAACCACCGCAAATATGGGAGCTTGCTAATAACTATTCATCTTTGAGAAAGCTGAAACGTGTCACTGCATACGTATTACGATTCCTGCACAACACTCGCGTTGCTATTGAAAAACGCAAAAACAAAAATCATAGATCTTTTCGTACAGGCAAACGTCTACAGCTTATTGAATTAAACGAAGCTCTTAGCCTTTGGGTAAAACTAACGCAAGGTTTTTTCTTCGCAGATGACATCAAACGCCTGAAGAATAGCCAACCGCTGAGCCGAAGAAGCAAACTTTTAAAAATGTGCCCTTTTTTGGACGAAAGAGGACTCCTTAGAGTGGGTGGAAGACTGAGTAACGCATCAATACACCCGGACAAGAAATACCCTCTGTTGCTACCTGGTTCCGCAAGAATTACTACACTCATCTGTGAAGATATTCATCGCATAACTCTCCATGCTGGTCCACAAACTATGCAAGCAATCCTTCAGAGCCGCTTTTTTGTCAATGGTGTGCGCAATATTCTTCGAAAAATATCCAGATTGTGCGTAAGATGTCGCCGACATTGCAGCATGATCCAGCAGCAATTGATGGGGGACTTGCCGACAGCTCGTGTCCAAGCTTGCAGAGCTTTCCAACGTAGCGGAGTGGATTTTGCGGGCCCAATACATTTTCGTTTTTCCAAGGGTTGCGGCTCGAGAGCTGTAAAAGGATATATTGCGATATTCATTTGTTTGCTATGCATTTAGAACTCGCAGGGGACCTATCGTCGTCAACGTTTATCGCTGTTTTTAAGCGGTTTGTGTCCCGTCGAGGTCACTGCAAGGATCTGTATAGTGATAACGGAACCAATTTCGTTGGAGCTGAAAAGGAACTCCGAAATCTCCTATCGGATGCCATTAAGGACGAAACGCTAGCCAAATATCTTCAGGATGACGGCACTACATGGCACTTCATTCCTCCAGCTTCTCCTCACATGGGCGGCTATTGGGAATCCGCTGTGAAACGTGTCAAATACCGTCGTACATTAGGAGAGCATTTACTGACATTCGAAGAATATTCGACTCTTCTGGCAGAGATTGAAGCCTGCGTAAATTCGCGACCACTCTGTTCGATATCTCCTGATGTCAATGATCTTCACGTCTTAACTCCTGGCCATTTTTTAATCGGCGAGCAACTGACAACGATTCCGGAACCCGATATGATCGATCATAAGGGAAGCATAGTGGACAGATGGCATTAAATTTCTAATCTACGTCAACATAAAAATAGGGGACTTGGCTATCATCAAGGATGAGAAACTCCCTCCAACCAAGTGGAAACTAGGAAGGGTGACCAATGTTCATCCCGGATCAGATGGAAAAGTGCGCGTAGTTACACTTAAAACAGCAGATGGAATCTTGACTCGTCCTATCGTAAAGTTGACTCCGTTACCAGAAGTTCATCCGACTCTTAATAACGGCTCATCCTAGTTGTACGTACATCACTCTAAAATTTTGAACTCATTCATTCGTTCAAGGCGGGCGGAATGTTTCCGTCTCTTTCTAACAATCTGCGTCGATTTTTCATTTAATCGAATCACTCGCGCAGAAGTTCTCCCACTATACGGACGTCCTATTATCTTGTGCTTTACTCCTTCAATAATAAAGTTTTACGAATGTGTTGATAGTTGATACGCATTTTTCTTTTCGTTCTTTTTGTTTATACCAGACCACCTACAGAGCAATATTTCCTAAATACTTTCTATGCAATCATTATTTTATCCGTTTTTGTTTGTTTATTTCTTCATTGTCCTTACCCATTAAAGGGCACCGACAAAATTGTCGTTGACTTGTACGAATAAACTTTGCCCAGTAATCATTTGACTGCTAGTCAAATAACAGCTAAGTACCCAAGTGTATTTCATAGCCAAATCAGTGCGTTCTGAGCACTTTGCCTTCAGAGCTTGCTATAGCTTTGTCCAGTGTTTTCTCTGAATCTAAAAAGAATGAACACAGATTCACACCCTTTCTGTGCCGGAGAAGGGCATTCTGCTACTAATGGAAAAACATTTGCAGCTAAACTTGCATATTTAAATCAATGCGTGAGTACGAGTACATCGGAACAGGTACGAGTATATGTAAAATGAAAGCGATAAAAGGAGAGAAACTTGTCAGCAAACTCATAAACACTGTCGTGGTATTGAGTAGATGCATTTGAAAGAAATTGTTACATCTTAATGCAAGCAATCCACTTACGAGAGAAACTTATCTCAGTCTTTCGCAAAGCACTCAAGGATATGTGCCCCCGGTGACATGACATAATGTGCATGTCAGCGTCATAGTGAGGAAGGTAGTATTTAACTACAATACACCGGTACACAATGACTACGACTAGTAAAAACTTTGTGCTCTCCGACATCGCTCTTGTTCACTTACTCAAGTAGAAGATTCAGATGGCAGGTGTAAATGGATTTGCCGACAGATTGACAGATCGCATGACATAAGGCAACACATTCCGACTCGGTGAAACTTTGTAGATGAGAATATACATACATTGAGTAGCCCTGTTTTAGTGAAGTTTAGGGACGTGATATACGGAAGTTAGTTTTAGGGTTTTGCTAAATGGTTGTAAAATTCAGTAAAATGTTGCCAAGTAAACGTGAAGGTGTAAGCAAATGAAATTTGTCTGAAAACTCTTGTTGTTGATGATTGAAATTCTCAAAATATCTGTATTGAAAAGGATAAGAGGTTAAATAAGAAGGCTTTGAGGCGAATGCTTTTGGTTAACTTCCTTCAATGAGCATTGCTAATTTAGATGTTTTTATTCAATGCTGTATTTCAAAGATTTGATGAAGTTGTCTGAATTATTTTTTCGTGTCGTCTAGGCAACATAAAGAATTGTATTTAGAAAAATAACAAAATGTAATGAATTGGTTTTACACGTCAAAATCATTTATGTTTTCACCATTAGTACTAAACTTCTGATCATATAAGCTCGCAAATATAAGACGGCCGCCAGGGACGGCTTTGTTGGGGAGAAAGAATGTGATGTCTCCTCCTCTAATGTGGCGGCGGGCAATCGAAGTCGTAAGGAAGCAACAGCGATCCACAAAGATCAAAGCAAGAACCTGACGACGAAGAGTACCAAAGACTGCTGCTCGGAGGCAGGTACTTCACATAACAAGAAGCAAGAGAGAAGCAGCATTCCTACAAGGAGGCAGCCATCTCCTCTGAAAAGGTCAGGATAGGGGAAGCTGGCAGTGACAGCAGAATGACCAGAGCAGATTGCCAACACGGCAAGGATCATCTACTGGAGCTAACTTCAGCAATTATCTTCCGTATTCAGGCTGAGAGATCTCCACTGATGAATGGCAACTTTGTGGTTAGCCGGTCCTCACAGTAGACATCTGACTGGATTAGGAGCATTAGGCGGCAACGACTGAGGCCATTGCATTTGCTGTGGGATCTTTTGATGGCCTTAAGTCGACGGCCACTGATGGGATAAACCCTGTCATGCCTTAAAAGGGTAAGAGATAACTGTGTCCTACTTTGAAAAAAATGTTCACTAGTAGCTTGACACTAGCCTACATACCTATTCCTTGGCGCGAGGTGAAAGGAGCCTATATTCCCAAAATAGAAAGACAGGATAACTCACTCGCCAAGAATTTTAGGACAATCAGTTTAACATTTTTCTTGCAAAAAAACATGGAGAGACTAGTAGACTAGTTGCACGTGCGCAAATTTGCCCTTCGAATGCATCCTCTTTCGGAGATGCCAATTTTTTTTTTTTTTTTTTTATAATTCGTGCAGGTTCAAGAGTGTACGCTCTTATAATGTTTGTCACACAACCTGGACGGGGTGCAGATGGTTTGTGTCGAAGATGTTCGTTCACTACTCTCCGGGGGTGGTTGTCTTGGGATTCGAGAGATTCGACTGAATTTGTCGCGTCGTTTGTAGTTTTACAGTAATTGTCTTTTTTTTTATTCCATGCCATTAAGATGTTAGAGTATATAGTTTTTAAAGTGATCATATACTGCGAGTGTTATGCCTTCGTCAGCATTTTTCGATCATCTCACATCCTTATTAGCGCTGGAAATCTTTTCAGGCTTGTATTTATTGTGGCAGAAATTTTTACAGTTTTCACAGTAACATACAAAAATATTACAGAGATATAGTTTAAATAACCTTAATATTATAAAATTCATTCAAATATTAAAAAGAAAAATGTATACAATCATTGTAGAATGATTGGAAGGAAATGCCATAGAAAAACACCTCCATTAAAAATAAAACATCCGATTTCGGTGGAAGAAAGTAGTATCAACGGTAGATTAGGATTACATAATGAAATATAGTACAAGACTGAAATCAATTATATATGTACATATGTATATTGCATATGCATGTACTTAAAAAAATAAAAAATGATAACAATATAGATAAACATATAAATATGCATATAAATGAATATATAAATATATGAAAAAATTACTAAATAAATAAATAATAATAATAATATAGATAAATATATAAATATATGAAAAAATTACTAAATGAATAAATAATAATAATAATATAGATAAATGTTTAAATATATGAAAAAATTACTAAATAAATAAATAATAATAATAATATAGATAAATATATAAATATATGAAAAAATTACTAAATGAATAAATAATAATAATAATATAGATAAATGTTTAAATATATGAAAAAATTACTAAATAAATAAATAATAATAATAATATAGATAAATATATAAATATATGAAAAAATTACTAAATGAATAAATAATAATAATAATATAGATAAATATTTAAATATATGAAAAAATTACTAAATAAATAAATAATAATAATAATATAGATAAATATATAAATAAAATAAATATGTAAATAATAGACACAAATTAGTAGCAAGTCGTTATATTAATATTAACAGTACTAATAACTCTCTTTATATTTGCGGTGGAGAGTTATAACAGAGAGTCCATAACATAAACATAAACATAAAAAGAGATATTAAAGAAAAAATGAAAATATACTCCAAGTGATTTTTAAGCTGTTCATAATAATAGTTTAATTTTGAAAAAAAAAACTTATACAATAATTTCATAAAAAAAGAGTTAATATTTGGTATTATAACCTTTATTTGTTAATACCAGCAAACACTAACGTGACATAGAGTCAACAAGGTGCTGGCAATGAGTTATTTCTGCCAGGCTTCCTTAACGACACTCCAAAGCTGATGTTTGTTTGTTGGTTTCGCATCGGCAACATATTTTATGACATCACACCATACATTTTCGATGGGATTCAAGTCAGTGGACTGTGGTGGCCACACCAAAACCTCAATCCCTTGGCACGAACCCAATCTTTTGCCTTTTTGCTGGTGTGCTTTGGGTTGTTATCTTTTTGAAAGACTCATTTCAGCGGCATATTATATTCGACATAACGATACATAACCCCTTCTAGTATTTTGGAGATGATATAGTATGGAGATTTTGATCCATAATACCATCTATCAAATATATGGGCGCCAATGGTAAGAGAAACATGCCCAAAACATGACTTTAGCACCACCATGTTTAATGTTTTTTTAGGTGTATTAAGGCAAGTATTCTGTATTGGCAGACGACGAACGTATTACCGGGAACCAGTTCCACCAAACAAGACGATCTTTCATCCGACCAAAGAATATTACGCCATTTCACAGCAGACCATGCGGGATGGTTTTTGGCAAATTCAATACGGGCCTGTAGATGCTTCCTTGTTAAGAAGGGACTTCCGTGGGCTTCTAGCGAAAATATTGTTTTCCAATAATCTTTTTCTAACGGTTACAGCACTTATTGGGAGTTGAAGTTCATTTAGCATGACCTTGGAAGATGCACCTGGCTTGTTTTTAGAAAATCGTACAATCAACAATCAACCTATTATCATTTTCGGGTTTTGACCCCGCGTTTTTTGGCTTTTCTTCAAAATTCAGCGCATTCGCTTTTGTAGAAGAGTTTTTTGTATCTCTCTGTATGTTTTTCTTATTTTGCGCAGATTAAGGATAAACTCTCGATTTTGTGAGCTAGTGTGTTTTCCTTTATCCATTTGTAATCAGTACTTGAAAAAATTGCTCAGAGAATCTTTCTATAATCTTCTAAAAATAAAATAAATTTGTTTTCCTGCCCTTTGACAATGATAACTTATATTTTTTCACTTTTAAAGTAAGCACTCCTATTTTTGTGAACACAACTTCTTCGCAGGCGGTCACTTCACGAATGAAATACAGAAGCATGCAAAAACAGCTGCGCTTCTTTTTTACCGAGATCACTTCTCTAAAACCGTTAGAAAACATGAGTAAGCACAGGCTATGGGATCAAATGTTCACGAGAAAAGGATTTAAAGTTATTTTAACTGGGCGCTCCTATTATTATGAACACAACTGTATATTGTATAATATTGGACCAAGGACAGATTATTGGGGGACTTGGCTTTTAGAAACCTTAAAACTACAGTATGAAAGAAATGACTGAATGGTTGTGTCCTGGAATCTATGCCCAGGCCTAGGCGCATGATATTCCCGTTCGTTGCCTGTCGGCTCATGTTTAGCGACTTTCTTTTAAGGCTAAGGCGGTGCTAAATGTGATCTGTGACTGGCGCACGAGTAATGGGCTATCGGTTAATCCTCTTAAGATTGATGTCGTTCTCTTAACGAGAAGGAGGGAAAATACTGGCATTACTGAGCTGGTGCTAAAAGGCATTCCCATCCCGATATCCAAGGAAGTTAAGTACCTGTGAGTCATCTTAAAGAGCAAGCTTCTTTGGTCGAAACATGTTGAGTCAAAAACCACCAAAGCGCTGTCTGATTTTTATCAATGTAAAGGTGCTTTTGGCAAAATATGGGGCTTATCGCCGAAAAAGGTCCCCTGGTTCTAAACGGCAATGATAAGACCGATAATCTCATATGCATGGGTTGTCTACTGGAACAGGCTGACACGCAAAAACATCGTGGCCTCTTTCACCAAACTCCAAAGAGTTTGTTTTTATGTTTAGTTTATGTTTAGTTTAGTAAAACCAAATGAAAGCACGGTGGCGCTGCTCTAGATGCTATGGTGAATCTTTCACCCCTTGACATATTTATTAGAGTGTGCGCACAGGAAGCCATGTCTCGCCTCAAGAGTAATTGTTTTTGGTACAACTCGCACAGTGTACTTGCCCGAGAAATATACGATCCTTGTCTCATGGATATGCCTACCGACATAATTAGACCTGCCATCCTATCGCGCTATAATTTCACAATTAAATTTGCATGGCGTCAGGATTGGTTCTGGCCAGATACTGAAACTGGAACGAACTGTCTTTGTATTTTTACAGATGGCTTCAGGACGAGGCGGGGATCCGGCGCTGGGGTTTTCTTTCAACGTGAAAACGTTTGATTGCAGTTTTCGTTAGGAAAATATGCGTCTGTCTTTTAATTAGAGATATACGCAATCCTAATAGAAGTGCACTTTGTTGTGAAGCATAAGTGGGAGGGAAAAAGCATATGGGTCTGCAATACCAGGCCAACTGCACTCAAAGCTTGTCCAAACCTCTAGCCAGCTCCAAACTCAAGACCTTTTTCAACAAAGTCGGACTAGACTAAAGACAAGGGTTTCCGGAGGGTTTCCGATGTCCGGTGAATACAGTGGCTGGGACATGATTGTGATATTGTTTTTGGGCTCCTGACGGATGCTGATGTAACGGTTCACTTGGTCAAAATTTAGCAATTTCGGCACAAATTTCTGACACAGTTTGATAATATCTATATATTCTATATATCTAATATATCTAATATATTTGAGAATATCCTTAGCAACTTATCTTCTTCAATTTTCTTCACCATTTCAAGGTATTCATCCTTTATTGACGTGCTCGGAAGTCCAGGGCGGACACCATCATTAACATCTTCTCCTTCTGGGAAGAGCTTACACGAAAAAAATCTTATTGCAATCTAGAGTACATTGCTATATATTGATGTGTGCACACGTGCGGTTATTCGCCGCAAAAATTTTACAACAAATATCAATAAATGGCAGAAGAGGATTTTGATATTGAGCAGTTCATATTTGAAATTAAAAAATATCCTGAAATATGGGATGTTGCTGTCGAAAGTTATTTTGCCCGGCAAAAAAAAGAGGGGCGTGGATAAACGTTTGTCGGGTCTTTTCTGAAGGCTCGAAGGGTAGGACAAAAAAGAAATATTTATGGTAAGTACCTACTTTTATTTAATTTTCAATCAACTTAATATATGTTAAATATTGCCATGGGACACTGCCAACATCAGATACGAAATAATCCGCTATTTGATTTCTTGCTTGTATTGGCTGATTAGGTGCTTTTAAGTGTCTTGGGGAGTCTTGTTGCTCAACGAATCCTTCTGTTAACATTAAATCTTTCATGTTACACTCATTCCTTGGTCTTACAAAGTTATGGGGAGCACAGCATGTTTTTATCAACAGTATTGTATCCGAATTTCCGTTGATCGGTTTATGAAAGATTACAGATTCCACATACCTTCTGGAACGAGATAACTTCTTATTTTTTCTGGCAAAACATTGCCGCTGAAAGGTATCCTTATGTTTTGTGAAAGTTCAAATGCCTCATCAGCAATAAATGGGTATGGCATACTTAGTGCCAGGGGAGGGTTGGCCTTTTGGAATAATTAATACATTATTTTGAAATTTTCCACAGAAAACTGTCCGAATCTTTTCCAAAGACACTAACGTCAATATAAATAAATATGTATTTTGCATCTACAATCGCGAACAATATTATTAAAAAAAAAAAATTGTTGTTTTAAAAGAGGCACTCATCCTTGGTTTCACAATATCACATGTCTACCGTCGATAGCACCTAGGCAATTCGAAAACTGACTATTTTTATAAAAAAGATTTCGAAATATCCTTCCAACGCATTTCAGTTAGGTCTGGAAAAAATTAATTTCGCAAACATTCTCTAGTAACACAATAAACTTTTCTTAATATTTTTCCTATTGAAGTGTGTCCGAGCCTGTAAGTATGTCAAATGCAGATAAATTTGATCACATCCAGAACCTATGAACCTGAAAAAATTAAAAATATAAATTAAGTTAATACTCGTAGACGCTGGCGAATGTAACAAAGATCTTAATGAAACAGAAATATGTTTACTGTCTCTGTTTCAGGCGAAAAAATGAAAAGTAAAAGGTTAAATCAAAACAGGCTGCTAATTCAGAAAGACAATATTTGTATGCACGGCAATTATCATTCCTGCAAGTTGCTGGTTACATAATATCGATTCAGAAATTAAAGGATCAGCATGCCCACCTCGCTATTATCAGGATTCTACAAAGAAACGCAAACATGACATAGAATCTACACTGATAGATTTTATAAAAGCTCCCATTCATTCAACTGCATCTATTGTTCCAGAGATCATCCAGACAGATCGTTTTTTGAAAGCATTCTTCCATCTATAAGCGGTTTTACAGAAGACCTTGAAGTGCTAGAGTTTCGTTGCGCAATCCTCAATATCATACTGTATCTTGAGATGTAATTTTAACTGAAACTTTGGCGGCCAATTCATCAAATTGTGAACACCCATTCGGAAGTAATTAAAGATTTTTTTCCGGATTTTCTCTTAAACTACTCGTATTAAAAGACGTATAAAATAATATTTTTGTTAGACGAAGATCGGCAAAAGTATGTACCCAATAACGTCGTTTAGTTTTTAAAATATATGTTCTGTACACAAGATACGCGAAAATTATTGTTTTTTTTTTTCATAAACATCCGTCTCTGAAAACCAAATGCGAACTGAAGGTACGCAGCGGCCAAATGTACGCATTGAACAAATGCGGTACCGCGGCGGTGCCGCAGTATGAGAAAACGCATATGCGCACCGGTACTTATACTTATGTACAACAAACTATATATCCAAAATGGTTTACAAAATTTACACAGGTTTTGGGACGCGTGTTCCAACATAACACCAAAAAAATTATTGAAAATCGAATGTACTCAACTCGCGAAGCTCCAAAAGTCACATTATTTTTTGAACACACCTCGTATACCTCGATTAAAGAATAGATCCTGGTCAAGCCAGATACCACATACATTTCTCACTGCTTGTGGTTGTCCATGTTTGCGCAATGATCGCGAATTGCATCCAGTTCATTCTGGTATCTTTTAGATTCTATATAACGAAGTACTAAACTTATAGTTAATATTTATGTCTTATTATGTCTTAATATGATCGAAGTCACGCCACAGCCCAAAAAAGTCTGGGCATAAAATATGTCAAGAACTGATTCGACCTCTTTACAACGCCTTTAGAGCCCTTTTGCAAACATTGGTATCTCTTGCAGAAATGAATACAATTCGTATTTAGGGAGCCCACCAAAGGCAATACTTAAAAATTATATCAAAATTTAGTTTAAATTAAATGGCTTTCAACTGTGCCAAAACACAGCAATTTATAAATACATTTGGGACATATGTATGTATCTACCCAACAATGTTAATAAAAATAACGCTAATCGGACAAAATTGACTGCCTGCGTAGGAAATGTCAAAAGTTTCATTTCCATTGACTCATTGTGTCAGATGGAACTTTGACTTATTCATTTCATTTTAATACCCAATCTAGTGGGGTGAATTATTCATGTCATTTTAATACCCGCTCCATAGTGCATTGCAACCATTAATGATTAGTCTAAAATGATTGCCTTTTCAATATATGTACATATGTACTCAAATTCTATGTAAATCTTACCAATCAAGAGAGGCAAATAAATCCGGTCCGACAAAACGAACATCTTCAGGTTATATGAAAACTATCAAAGAGTCACCTACTCAAAGGCACAATCAACTTAATGATTTTCAATATGTCCTTTTCGTGACTACTCTCACGGCAACAAGAAAAGTTACAAAAAGTTCCTGCTGGACAAGCCCTATTCAATAGGAGTCAAATAAAACATAAAGGACTGAAAGCCAAGGAAATGAAAAAAAATGCAGCTTTGAATGGCACCCTAAGTAGATTGAATGACTTCAGTTCTAGAAGAAGAAAGTCAACAGCAATAGAAGTAGTAATGTTAAGCCGATATTCAAGCTGTGCCGGTCGAATGCATTCCTGGAAAAGAATACGACACTATCAAACCTCTTCAACTCCAACTTATCCACCCAGCATACAATGCTTTGTAAACGCTGTCACTTCAACTGGACTTCTTGTAACGTATGGGGGATAAATAAGAAAAAAAAACATAGGAATGCACTATAATTGTATGTTGACCACAAAGGAGCACTTACTTGAAGTTGATTGACATAGTATTATAGAAAAGCAGGCATTTCATGGAGTGAATTTCTTAAATATAAGACCCTCTTAGGTGTAACTGCTCAACAAGGTTTAATTCGATATATTCGTATAAAACATTCCTCAGTAATGTTTGTTTACCCAATTGCCTGGAATATTTTTCACCATATTTTCCTATATTTTCATCTCCAATCAGGTGAGCAATTGGTGATGTATGGCTCAATTACTTGAATTTAAAAAAAAAAAAAAACTTATTTCAACCATCAGCATCAAGTCCAGGTTTTCTCTGCGTACGAGCATTCTATCTGACATATGAACGCAGATCCATGTACATACATGAAGAAGTGTTCTTCAGTTGAATATTAATTATTGCTACCATGCTGATGCAAATTCATCAAGATATGGATAATGGATGCGAAATCTATTTGTTCAAGAATATTGCACAAAAGGTTTTCACCGAATAGGCTATGAACAGAAATGTATCGGGTATCACTCTCACCGTGCACGTCACGACCTATGAGGCGTTCAGAACCTCACATGGTCACACTGTGCATGTCCTTATGGCAGAAAAATTACGAGGATTTGTATGCAAAATCTGATAACATGAAACAAGTGTTCTAAGGGTGGACTCATTTTAACGTAGAACAAATGAATAAATGATCATATGCTAAGTTTTTTAATAAAAAAAAACATTTTTCTTAGCTCAAGTTAGTTAGTTATAATAATGTTAATTGTAAATTCATGTAGACGTCGAAGCAGCTGGGGCGGGTTATTAGCAGTAGCACGGCAAATGTTGACTTTCAAAGCGTCCTGGTATCTGGTTTATCGAAATAGACTATTGAATTCACATACCCCCGAAGAAAGTAATCTAAGGGTCTGAGATCAAAGGAGTGTGGAGGCCAGTTGAATCCAGCCAGCCGCGAAATTATGCGCTCAGCAAACGATTCCCGCAATAAATTTATGGTGTCGCGCGCCATGTGGTATATGTTACGCCATGTTGAGAGCAAAGCTCTGTCACGTCAATGCAATTAAGATAAACGAAAAAGTCAGAAATCATGTTTCTATAGCATTCTCCATTGACGGTAACATTCTGGCCGGCATCGTCCTTAAAGAAATATGGGCCGATATTCCAACAACCCACAAAGCACAGTTATAATGGTTGTAAGGACGTCTCGACAAAGGTTTCTATGTTCTCTCCACTCCGAATTCGGCAATTTTTCTTGTTTATAAAGGTATGTATATCTATTTAACTAAAAAAATAAAATTAAAACTTTTAGTAGCCGATAGCCCTGGTAGCTAGTGCTATATCCACTGTAGATTAAGATATAAATTAAATTTATATTTTAGCGACAAATACAATACAATACAAAACTTTTAAATAACCCCCGACTCAAAAAAAAACTCCAAAAATTAAAAAAATAATTTTTTTTCTCTTGGCGTTTTGACTTCATTAACAGAACCTATTAATATTTTTAAGATGACGTTTGTTGTTTTTGGGATTGCGTATTATCCACTAGAGTGTATGTGGTGTGAAAACGATTCACTGTGTTCCCAATAACTTGCTCAGATGGTCGATTATATCGACCGTTAAATGGACGTAGCGAACAATAAGTTTGGCGAACCGAACCACGGTTTTCAAAATTTGCGCAATTTGCAGGCATTGCTCTAGTGTCAAACTCTGCATTGTAAAATGGCAAAACACATCGAATTTCAACTGCCAAATTGACAATCTCTGAAAACAGTGTTGTCAGTTCATTAGCCAACCTCTTAAAACCCCACCCTTTATATGACACTGATCACCTGACGACATGGCGCAGATGGCAGATTATGTCCAAACGCAACTCTTACATTACAGTAGGGTTCCACGCTTCGAGTGCCCTCTTTTCACCTTTTAATAGGAACCCGTCACAAGATTAGCAGGTACCTTAAACAAATGGAGGATGTAATTGACGATGGACAGTATGGTACCACGCCAAAAGCATTACGACTACACAAACGCGTACCGAAACGCGACAATCAACCCACTACACAAACAGAAAAGTAGACTCCTGTCAAAACGCAAGGTTATTAACCGACTAACAAACTCTGTTGTCACACTGAAGTCAATGTTACTGTAAATAATTAAAATATTTCGGACAAGCAATCAGAATGACATTCAGGATCTGAAGCATTCAAGAGCGTCAGGCAATGAACGCTTTGCTCCGAATAGACAGCGTCACCCTTAATGAACGCTTTTACGAGACTGAAACAAGATCCTCAGGAGCAGGTGGCGACAGCCTTCCGGGAAGTGTACAAGATGAATGATAGCATTCGCACGAACCGAAATATTATCGATTATTGGTGACCAGTGAACCAGGTTCTACCAGGTTCAGCGACGAATTTAAGGCAAACAATGTCAGCGCCAGTGAGAGGTATAACACCCTGTTCATTTCGAAATAACCGGTGGGCATAGGCATTTTTCATCAATGGCTGTAGATACTGTTCAACAATACAATGAATAATCAATCTAATGCAATCCGATGAATTGGAAAGCAGCTGCGGTGCAACTAACCCTAGAGAGGTAAAAACATCCCCGGCAAATCTTCGGATAAGTCTCCTTTCGAGTACCAGTAAGGTCTTCAAGAAGTTGGTTCATAAGCCCTGAAATGGGTGGAGGATAACAATCTTATTCTGAAGCAGGGCTGGGCATAACACTATTCATAACTCGAAGCTCGAGCTAGGATTTTACGGCTAAATAGTTTTCTGTTTAAACTGATCCGACGTCACTTTGCATGAGCAATGACTTCGATCAATAACCTGATCTCCGGGGCTCCTCCCGCCAGAAACACATTGTCCGTACCTCTAATCTTTTACGTGGGTCGCAATTCTTCTACGGACTGGATATCGCATTTCTGGAGTCCAAGGGCCTCAGGTTCTGTAAGTTTTACGCCGAGATCGAGAAAATCTAGTCCGTCAGAATTAACTCTTGTGACTGGAGAGAAAGTCGTCAATGTACATTTTAATATTTAGCCTTTTTAAACAAAGCATGTTTTACATAGATGGCAGACTTTAGTAGGCTAGGGTAGTTTAAGTGTGTTTTTTTTTTATATTGTAGTACTTTTATTCATTAATTTTCTAATAAAGTGATCTTTGTCCAATTATTCGCTGTAGATGACATATTAACTAAACTCATTACAGGGCAGTGTGAGACTGAACAGCATTCCATCACTTTTTCGGGCCTATTTTTTTTAAAACCTTAGTGAATTGTTTGTTATATATTCTGCTTTTGCCGTGAAATATAAAATCCAAAATGTGGTGGTAGTAGTGGAGGAAATAAGGCCTCCAAAGACCTGCCAGCACTTTGACACAAATAAAGTGTAATAGCCCATTATACACACATATTGATAAAACAATCACTCGCATTGAATACAGAGAGCCAAAGTAAATATTCCCAGTAAAACGTGCAACTAAAAAAATGTTCATACGTGACAATCAAAGATTTGTGAGCACTAAAACCATATTACTACGACCACCTGAATTCGTAAGAGTTCCTAGAGTTATGTTGGTCGTTAATACGAATAATCCTGCTTTCACCATATCTTTCGTCTTAAAGGCTTCGTTTTACATAAATTTCATTGGTCACAAGGACGTATTTTCGGGTCAATATCTATGGTATGAAGGCGTTATTCGTTTTTGGCGTCTCACTGCCTGCAAGGATATCATTCAAAATCATCAGGACATCATCGATTGCCGTTGCACACCGGACTTACTTGAAACTATTCTATCCAAAGAAAGGAAAGACGACAAATGCAATATGCCACAATGAATAAATGCTAATGAACGCCTTCGTTTCTCATTCATGCATTGAAATTTTACGACCAGGGTAAGGATTCATGAAATATTTACGGACATCGGATGAAGAAAAATTGCTGAAATATTGGTATTTGCTTGGTTAGGGACTGAGTGCCCACGGATGTGTTTATGCGAAAATATTCAGAACAAACCTTTCTTTTTTGTGGGGTTTCTGAACTTCTTCCTTAATTTCGGACAAAATATTCTTTTATTTTTTTATTATAATTCTCTAAACCGTTATTCTTTAAGCATTTTATAATAGTATAAAGCCTTAAAGATTTCGCATAGGATGGTAACTTTAAGGTGGTTTTATGAAATTGTACAATCCATAGAAAATGCTGAAGCACGCCAGTAGGTATTACATTTTCAATCTCCAGCAGCCTTTCACAGTTGTTTGCTCTGATAAACGAATTTATCTGTGCATGGTTCCTTAACTGATGGTGTACTTGAAATTTCGAAGCATTTGGTAATGTAATGTATTATATGGACTGGATTGCTAAACTGTACCAAACGTAGCAAATTGTTGGTACTTTGTGAAAAACATAAAGGATTCTGCCTTGTCCTCAATCCCTACGTTCATTAACAATGACATCCCAGCTGTCAGCTCTTCAGAAAAAGCCAATCTGCTAGCCGCACATTTTGCAGCTAGGTCAACGCTTTCAGATTGTATTGTAGTTTGTCTCCGCCTGTACTTGAGAGCGTGGAATCTTCCAAGATTAAGTACCTAAGGATGTCAGCTTGCACAAATCCACTGGCCCTGATGGCATTCCCTCATTTTTTTGTGGAGAGGTGTTCTTCCTCGCTGGCAAAATCACTGCTAAAGCTTTTTCATCTTTCCCACTCTTCTGGTCTCTCTCCGAGTTCAGCATTTGTTCAGCCCGTCCCTAAAAAGGGCGAATAATCCACTAATGTTCCTTCTTTCTAAGGTCATGATAAATTGTTAGCTTATGAAATATCTTGAATCGCGGAAATTTCTTAATGACCGGCAGTGGAGTGGACCAGCAGCAGGTCCACTGGTGATTTGATGGCATGTCCCACCGAAAAGTGGAACCAATCTTTTCACCATCTAATCGAAGGCAAGATTGTTACACTTGATATTGCAAAAACATTCGACAGAGTTTGGCAACAGGCTCTTTTGTCGAAAATGCGTGCTTATGGTATCGATGAGTTTCTTCTTCTATGGATTGGAAATTATCTTTCGGGCCGTTCGATTCAAGTTGTTTTCGATGATTTCAAGTCTGACACTCTTCCTCGTTTTTATATGTGATGCCCGATTGACAGTCGAGTGCATTCACCTCTCAACCGAGCGGCGACTGCCCAATTGACAGCCGGCTGCACTCAGCGTTCAATCGGACATTAACACCCTCTTACCTGGCTTAAATATACAAAGTCTATATACGCCCCAAGCTTGAGTACAACGCTTATATCGGGTCTGGTGCTCCTAAGACCTCTCTGCACCTGCTAGAGAGAATACAAAAGCGACCGATAAAACTTATAGGAGACAACAATATCGCGAAGTCGATCGACTCACTCGAACATCGACGTAATGTCTCCTCTTTCTCTCTGTTTTTTTAGATATTTTAACAAACAATGCTCAAAAGGGCTAGCCAATTGCATTCCTCCCCTTCAAGAATTTAACCGCAATACACGTCCCGCCCAGAATGCTCATCACTTCACCCTCAAGCCTGTTTTCAAACGCACAGTTAAATTTAGATATACTTTTGTTAGCCGAACCACACGAATATGGAATGTTCTTCCCAACTCAACTTCTCTCATTCATTAGAATCCACAACCATTTAAAACCAATGTGCACCGGTTCCTCCTTTCCCTCTCCCACTATGCTTTCGACATGTGCTGCATTTTGACTTCTTGACATTTAAGGATAGTCATGACCCCTTGTGCACGTGTCCATTATTTAAAAAAAAAATGTTATCTGTTATTAATTTGTTCCTCCTGTCCGCTTTTTGGTTCACTGTGGACAGGAGGACAGATGTTATCTGTGACCGAGGACTTAACTTTCCCCTTCACATCGACAACATTATCAGACGTGCCAATCCCACCCTCGGCTTTTGGAGATGTTTGGTCCAAAGAGTTTTCAAATTCTTAAGTCACGAAATTGTTATACATATACTACCTTCGTAAAGCCTCTTCTTGAACATGCTAGTCAATTCTGGTGCTCCTCTTATGGTATGCACATTGCGCGCATTGAGTACGTCCATTCGTTTTACCATTCGTGGTCTTTCCTGGGCTGTTAATGCCTATCTTCCGTTTTTTTTCGGTCTTGGCCCTTCTGGGCTTTGGTTTCGACGTTATAAACACATACCCACGTTTCGCCACAAATGACTATTCAGCAAATCTGGATCGTCATTCACGTCATTCAAGAGCTCCCGAGCGATGCTCATGCGACGGTCAAAATAGAGCTATTTCGGAACACAAGTTTAATGCTAAAAATACCTGAAAATAAAATGAGCCAAGAGATATGACAGTATTCACAGCAACTTCATTGATAGTGTTTTGGCGATTGTTCGCTATAATTATTTTTCATTGCTCCAACGATTTCATCCGTTGTTAACCTGCTTAGGTGTCCAGGGCGGGCATCGTCATTAACATTTCTTCGGCCTTCTGTTAGCAACTTATTCCTCTTATAAATATTTTTTTTTTTTTTGGTCAAGGTAGACCCGAAAAAAGCCCCAGTTCAAATTCAAGTTGGAACGCTTAATTTTATTTTTGACACAAAATTTAATACAGCAAAAAATCGCCAAGCACTCCAAACACGTCTAAACTTTAGATATTTAGAATATACATATGTATATCAATTTTCAGCAACGGCGTGCTATCAGGTTTTGATCCAGACTTGAACATAGTACAACGGAATCTTTTGCAAACTTTCGGCAGACATATGGACGAAGTGTTTTGTCAAGACAGCAGGTTTTTCCGTAGTTTGAGACATTTACGGAACGAAGTGAGTTAATTTTCACGCAGTGAAAGCCTTTAACTTCAAGAAACGATAAAATGTCGACATACGAGTAAGCCTTGTTCGTTCAGATCGTCAGTTCATCAGAATGATTTGCGAACAGTTGAATTTGAAAAATACCCGCGTTCGTGAAAATTTAAGCAATGAAATGGAATGAGGAAAATTTGCTCAAAAGTGGTGCCAAAAACCTTTCGTATGAACAAAAAGACGTCAGGAGAGAAAGATGTCTTGAATTTTTGAAAACGATTGAAAATGATCAGGAATCATCCATAAAGAATTTATGCCTCAATGTCAAAAAGTCAATCGACACTTTTACCGAGAGGTTCTTGAAAGATTTTGCAAACAGGTCATGCGTGTGAGATCAAACAATAAACGAATTTTTGGCGAGTAAAAATATTCCTCTTGCTGCTCAGACTTCCCTCTTCCTAAAGCAGCGTCATTTTAAGACACTGGAAAATATTCGAGTGGTTGTAATCAACCAGTTCAAGTTTATATCAGTATCCCAGTTCCAGCACTACTATGTATGAAGAATGGAAGAACCATTTACTATATGGTTTCCCAAGAAAGAGGACTACAAATGCTAATTTTATTCGAATAAAATTTTTGTTAAAAATAAGTCATTGTAAGGATGTTGTCCACCCCAGTTGTGAAATCACATTATTAGTAACGAAGAACTAATAGATATTGACATTCGATCTTGTCGCTAGAATACTTTGGCTATAACCAATTTTAAATATACCACGAACACCAAGGCAGCAAACATATATTTTTGCTCATTGGAACACCGGCCGAGAACTTTTCACCTTATCTGCACACACCAATACACATTAAAATGTTTCCCACTCTGTAACCAATACTTTTATTTGGTCCTTATCAAGCAGAGAAGCAGAACGATATCGTTATCAGGAGTATACTATGTCTCTACGGGATGAACGATCAGAACAGAATCTAATTCAGGAGTGTGATCAAAATGTAAAACGTGACTGAGGCTGGTCTTCTTTCCTATGCTTCACTGTGATGTGCGGTCAATGCAACTATGGAAAAAAAATCCAATAACCGAGTGGTTACTCCGAAGTCCTGTGACAAGTACAACAATTGGATTTTGCACATACAATTGAGTTAGTTAGGTGAAGAGAAACTGTGATGTGCCCTCGTTTCCCTTTGTCCAGCTTTGAAAAGTTAGCCCCTCTCATCGTGACTTTTGAAAGAAGCGAGCGGTGAACACCAAATCACGCATATTGCCGTGATAGTGGATCAGTAAGAATCATTTTTTTTTTCTTTTTTTTTTTCCTTGTTAGTTGTTTGTAACGGCATTGAATTCAGTCAACTGGGAAATCGAATTCGTTGACTTGAATTCTTCTTCCGCAGACGGCTCCCAACAGGGCGACTGCAGTGGAATTGAGAAAAAGTGGTGAAGCAAGTTGATTGTTGTCGTAAGAATTGCAACGTTTTTGGGTTGGAATAGAATTGCTGATGTTTACAGAGACTTGAAACAGCATATCTGTGTGTCTATAAACGTTTGTATATTGTATTACGGAAGCTTAATTTTGGAGGTTAATAGAGAACTATTCTTGTGGTTGAGAAGGTAGACAATATATTTCTAATTAAATTCGACTCCTTTTTATGTTTTCGTTTCGAATTTGTTATTAAAAAACTTTTTGTCATTCCTTCACAATTTGCAACATGTGCTTCGAAGCGACTTTGTGCTATTCAAAACTATGTACGTCGTTTCATACCATTTCCATCTGTGTCCATTACGAACCACTTACCTACAAGTCAGTAGTTGTCCCAAACAATCCAGACAATCACACACAATTTACAGCAAACATCCTGGGCACTCTGGCTAACCATGAGGCGGTTATCAACTCTATATCACTCAGTTTTCCAGTTTCCTCTTCTAAATTGTTTTTCATTGCCCACGGCAACGACAACAATTCGTCCATGTTACATGACGAGTAGACACCAGTAGACACCAAAAGACAGATACAGAGCAGAAGGAACAAGTGGATGTTAGTCCGCATGAACTAATGGTATGTGGTAGAAGAGGCTCTTTACGCATACTGTGGACTGTGAATATTGTGGATTTTGTGTTTGTGTTTTTCTAATTTGCGGTGTTAAAGACAGAAAATACAATTCATCAAATTCGGAATTTATTCGATTTTAACGATGTTTAAATGAATTGGTTTGGGCTTAGCTACCAATATCCATCACTATTCTGCTTTCATGCATCTGGTAATCTGATTAATTAACTTTTAATGAAAATGGTCACCAATTGTTTTTCGTTTTTCTTTAATTTCCACAGATAGTAAGGGGAACCCAATAAAGGTTTCATATCGCATGAACGGAGATGACTTTCTCGGAAGTCACAATTTTCGGAGAAAGGTGCTTCCATGACGCTTACATTTTACCTCGATTTGCCGTTTTGTGAAAGGCAACAAAGTTCTGAAAGGTAGTGGGGAAGTATTCGGATATCGTCCCTGTTAAGATTTAGATTATTTTTAGAGCCTTTCTTCAAGTGTCATATAATTTTTGTGATCTCTCTGGGCAGATTTCTTGTTGTTTTGTGAAGCCCTTACAAGTAAAAGGTCGGCAAGTTCGTTGCCACTGCAGATGAAGGTCTGATCTTGGTTTTCCTAACAAAATTTTGCAGAGCATTACGGCAGTCTCGGACAGATTTTGAGTTCATACTCTATGAGCTCAACACTTTGAGTGCTGCGTCGGTTACATCTTTAATAAATTGACAAAGGTAGAATTTGTTATATAAAATTTTCTAAAAGATCTTGACAAAATTGTATTCTTCGTCGCAACTAATGGAAGAACCGAGCCGAAGCTTCTCTCAATCACCTATATTAATGGATGAAAGGGACTTACTGTTGAATCCCGTCTACGATGTATTGTAGATGACATAAATGTTACGGAATACGAACGCCGCGTCATCGGTGTCAAAAGCCAACGCACCAACATCTTGACAACGGACCCCTTTCTTAAAATTTTAATATTTAATGAGTGGAAATGCTTATCAGTGCAATGTTTTTTAAAAGGTTGTGAACGTGATTATATTTGATTCTTCGTTTTACTGTGTTCGAATGCTCATTCCATTTATCACCATTTATCACCCAATGTCAGATCTGAAAGTAGATTTTCGATGAACTCAATACATTGTTTATCAACACGCAATCTAACTCTCATTTCCACTCTCCATAGGTCAGAATAAAATTATTTTAATCGATGAAGCAACTTGCTTCTGCTGGAATTGACACTTCTTAAATCGTAATGGGTTCTCTGCCTGCGAGACCCTTGAAGATTCAGGGAACCAATTAAATTGAATTCATTGATTAGAATCAAATCGAGGGCGGTGTTTTTTTAGCCTGCTGCAAAGTTGAAACACTTTTTTCAATCTCTACCGTTAACATATTGGTTGATGAAACAACAATCGTAACAGTTTGCGAGAAACTTTTAAGCCCCTGATAGGCTCTACATCAGCCATACTCAACCTTTTTTTAAAATGGGCCACAATGATAATTTTGTAACGATTCTCGGGCAACAAGAAATATGTGTTTAACGTAAATAATAACACTCATTTTAAAAATTATGTATTTATTCAAACAAAAAATGTTTTTAATGGGATTTCTGAAATTGGGAACACATTTTCAAGACTTTGTCAAGATCTGGCTTATTGCTGCATGCCAACCTTATGACATCATCCAGATGGGAGTTCGTTAGTTTGTTTCGGTACATATTTTTTGCATACTTCATTCGCGAAAACGATGATTCGCAAACAAATGTAGATCCAAATAGTGTTAATAGAATCTGAGCACTTCTTTGGACGATTGCATATTTTTCGGGGACAATGGTCCAAAACTCCAAGTATTCTCCTTTTTCCCTTTTTTCCTTAAACAGAACTTCTAGGTTTGCATCGTTTTTAAAATCTTTTTTTTATTTTTCTTATATCATGAAACCTTTTTTCAAATTCTTTTGACAGTGCTGTTAAGTAATTTAAAATTGTCGAGCAGGTTTCTTTCGAAATGTCGATGAGGTCCTCTGTAGCCATTATCATTGTTGGAAAATTTTGTAGTTGTTTATTTCGTATTTCTTCATGAAAAATACTTAGCTTTTCTTCAAAAGCAAATATTTTACTCGCCAACTGTGAGATTATGTTATTTTGTCCTTGTAAATTTCGATTGAGGCTATTTAGTTTTTCTGTGATATCACATAGAAATGCTAAAAGACACCACCATTGATCATCTTGTAATTCTGGGTAAACTTTTTCATTTTGTTGTAAGAAGAGGATTATTTCGTGGCGTAAGGAAAAAAAACATTTCCAAAACCCTTCCCCTGCTAAGACATGCAAAAGAGGTATGCAAAAGAACGTCACCATACTCACTTCCCAGTTCTTCCAAAAGGCTTTTAAATTTTCTGTGGTTCAATTTTCTCGCTCGTATATAATTCACGATATCAACAACAATCTTCATCACAGCTTCGATTTTTAAATTGATAACACGAGCAGCCAAGTTTTCTTGATGAATAATGCAATGAAATGTAATTAAATTTGTCAAATTATATAGGGTCCGCCAAATAACTTTTTTTTTTTTTTGAAAATGCTATAAAAAAAAACTACTGAATATTTTCTCAAATTTCTTTTTTTATTTGAAAGTACAATCCTTCCGGTTAATAATGGAAAATAATTTCATTCAAATGGCTGCTTCGGCTGGCCATGCAGTAGCCTACACGATCGGTCCAATTTTTAAGCACATTATCGATTGTGTGCAGCTGTATTTCACCAATGGCTTCACGAATATTGTCCTTTAAAGCGTCAATTGTCTCTGGCTTGTCGGCGTAACACTTATCTTTGACGGCACCCCACAAATAATAGTCCAACGGTGTCAAATCGCAGCTCCGAGGTGGCCAAACGACATCAGCTCTGCGGCTGATAATGCGATCTTCAAAAACAGGGCGCAAAACATCGAGTGTAGCTTCGGCTGTGTGGCACGTAGCGCCACAATTTTTGTGAACAAAAATTCGTTCAACATGGCCCGATAACGATCGCCATTGACTGAAACGGCCACTCCTTGCTCATTTTCGAAGAAAAATGGCCCAATTATGCCTCTGGACCAAAAGCCGCACCAAACAGTGGCTCGTTTTGGGTGCACCGGCTTTTCAATGTATGCGTGCGGGTTTTCTGTGCCCCAAATGCGACAATTTTGCTTGTTTACATACCCGCCAAGATCAAAATGAGCTTCATCTGAAAAGATGATTTTTTTGGCAAAATCGGCATCTTCTGTAAGTCGATCGCAGGCCCACTTAGCGAAGCGGTGTTCAAGCGTATACACAACCATATTCGTTCAGCGGAAGGATAAAACTAATTATCTGTCAAATCAGACATGAGTTAAGTGTTACCATTCACGAAATAAGCACTACTTGAAAAAAAAAAGTTAGATGGCGGACCCTTTATTTTTTCCTAAACAATGTAATGAATCCATTTTCGGATCCAGTCATGGAAGGACAGCCATCTGTACATACACTCACGGTTTTTTCAATGTTAATATCATTCTGCTCTAGAAAATTTGAAATAGTATCAAGATAATCTATGCCCCGGGTTTGACCTTTCATTGAGAGGAGTTTGAAAAAGTCTTCAATGATTAAATTCTGTTCTGTGCAATATCTAACAAACACCGAGCATTGAGATGTTGCTGAAATATCTGTGCTGGAATCGAAAGCCAAGCTAAAAGACTTACAGTTCTTTAAGTTACCTATTATGTTGTCACGAATATATCTGGAAATGTCTTCAATACGTCTCACACATGTTGAATCAGACAGCTGTAGTTTTTTTATTTCAGACAGTATTTGTTTTTTGTTGCTAAATTTATTAAAAAGTATATCGGCAGCACTTACAAAACATTGCTTTACAATTTCTGCATCGGTAAATGGCTTCATGTATTTACCAAGAGTATAACAAATTTCATAAGATGCCTTAGTCACCGCAGAGTCTTGGTATAAGGCCACGGACATCACATTTTGTTGCTGTTGTAATGACCCCTTAAAAAAAGTTAATTTCTCTCTTCTTAATTGTGTTCCAGGAGGATAAGTTTCATTGTAAGAATTGTATTTTGTGCTAAAATGACGAGCAATATTATATTTTTTTAAAATAACACTTTCACGGCATATTAAACAGGTAGCTGCGTTGTTTTTGCTGGGCACAACAAAATATTCCGTTTCCCATTCATCTTGAAACGATCGATTTTCATCAGATATATTACGTTTTAGCTTTGAAGAAATTCCTGCCATTATTTTTAAATTCCAAAACACAAATTAGCAATTAACTGCAACCACTAACTGAAATTCAAAATGTAACTAAACGTCAAAACCGGGTATGGGGATTTCCCGGTTAGCTACTACGACTCACATATAAACGGTGAGGAGATGTGTCGGCAAAGAAGTTCGGGGTTTCTTTCATCGATAAAGTACATCGAAGTTACATGTTTGTATGCATAGAGACGAACTACCCTACTTCATCGATGTGTAGGTAAGGCTGTTTATTTATTTTTTATTCCATTTTAAATTCTGTAGGTGCCTATACAGAATTGATTTTTTTTTATTGATAGGTACTCGTACGCTTTAGTGTTGCTTGTATTTTGAAAACTCAAAAGGATATATTTTGCTCACAATTTTTTGCAATCGCGCGATAGTTTAGGAATTTATTAAACTACGCCGCGGGCCAACTTTTATAAGCTTGCGGGCCGCAGGTTGAGTAGAGTTGTTCTACATAATCTTGAGTATAAATTTAAGTGACTTCCAACGGATATTTCGTATCCTTGACATGTTTCCTTTCAGGATCTTATGGCGCTTGACTCTCGAGACTGTCAAACACAAACAAGCAGTAAACTAATTGTCTATGTACCTTCCTATACGACAATGACCATTGGGGATATAGTCTTAGCCAGACGCGTTCACGAAGATGATGTTGAAACACACTCCTGTGTTTGGCAATGGCGACTAGCATACCATAGACATTAAGCAAACTACCACGAACGTGTACTGCAACTCGAGGCACTATGCAGAAAAAATATAGAATTCTCTCAAGATTTAAATCCTTGTACAATCAGTTGACCGACGGTTACAACTCGGAGATCTAGACACTGAAAAAAAAATTAGGGAAGATAAATGGAAGAACCTTAAAAGCTAAAGCTTCCAAGAGTGTTAGATAATGAACAATTATTTCAGACCATCAGCATTGATCCAGAGAGCGCCATCGTGAAGGAATATTTGTGATTGAAAATACTCATTGCAGCTGTTGAACGGAATGACAGCATCTGCCCGACCTAGAAAATAGAGTCCTGCTTCTCTACTTCTATCTTGGAAATGATATCGAACATTGACTATCAGAGAACCTCTGTTTTCCCAGGTTTCACTATAGATATATATGAAGTTTTTTTCAAAAATAAGGAGACTTTTTGAATATCGCGCGCTAAGTACAATCGATTTTCGATTTTTTTTCTTGGTTAAGTTGGTATCCTTGTCTTGGCGATTTTTTGCTATAGAAAAAAAAATGGATCGAGGAATCTGTATTAATTTGTGTGTGAAAAATAATATAAGTACTCCAACCTACTTGATATGTTCACTACCCTTCAGCCACCATATTCACTGGATTTGGCCCCATGCCATTTTGTTCTCTTTCCAAAACTGAAAATATCCATAAAAGGACGGAAACTTTGCCAAGATTGAGAAGATAAAGTCTGCATCCCTGAAAGTGCTCAAGCTCAAGTTATACCAAAAAAATATATCAGAGGTGCTTCGAGGATTGGGAAAAGCGCTGTCGCAAGTCTATTATATCTGAGGAATATTTCTTTGAAGGGGTCAAAATAGATATTGATGTATATTTTTTCGAGAAAAGTAAAAAAGATTTCTTGGATAAATCTCGTATAGATACACCATTTTGTTTAGTATTGCACTGAATAATGCGTACTAATCCGTGCACTGGAAGTCAGCGGTTGAGCAACCTATTTACCAGAAGGGTAAAGATACCTCCGGTCAATAAACTTAGCATCAGCATGGTTTTTGAGAAGGTACTCCATAGAGCTTTGTCTAATTGGTTAATCATATTGATTTTAGGACGGGCATGACATGATTCAGGATGAAACTTCTATCGTATACAATCTTCTGACTTATTTTTCGAACACTATCAACTTGACTTCTACTCAAATATTTGTAATCAGGACATGGTGAACTCGCCGTCCCTTTTCAGCACTAACGCTATGGACATGATAGTTTCTCATCACCATTATGTAGTAAAGTTCAGGCCCAATCCACCTGGTTTGGAAAATCCTACATGGTGGGATTTCAAACGAAATCAGAGATCACTTTATTCAGAACTCCATTGTCAAGGGCCAACAACAACAATCCAGGCTCTTTCACGTATTCGACGGAACTTCAATGGATGGAAAGGGTTAGAGAAATAAACAAAGGAAATTAAGTCTAGACAGCATAGCTCATAGAACGAAGTAGAGCAAACTCTGAACTTAATTGTGGACCAGTAAACGGGGAAGAAAGAGCAAATATTGCACAGCAGCTCATGAAGTAATCCTTAGTGGGTTACTAGTATCTTTAGAAAACTACACAACCGCATCTAAATTAAACACTTATGTATCTATCTTAATACTGCAAGGAGAAACAACCGATCTTTTGAAACATCAAGCTTTATAGTTACGGACTGACTTTGCTATTTGACTCTACTGTGGTGCACACACCTTCCGCTTTCAAACAACGTCAGTCTCCTGCGTATTTTTATTTTGCTTGAGGTGTCCAATTCAAACCCAGATTTGAAACCATTAATTGCTAGGGACACATAGTTTTTCTGAAAAAATAAACATCTTTCTGCCAAACTCGTCTATGAGCAAGGAAAATATCTCGTACCATCGGTGAAATTGTCCGCAATGGGCCACAAATGTCACTATGGATCAGCACGAACCATGTTTGCTGCGATACATTGGGCACTTTTTCCATGAATGCACGTCTTATAGTCTATTTTTCCGCATGTAACTTTCCCTTTATTTCACGCCAGCATTCCGTCGAGGAGAAAAGCCGCGAAATGAACATTCGATGGCGTTGGTGTTACCGGGATCCGATCTCGTTCATCGTGCGTCAAAGGCCGACATACTACCCACTGCGCCACATCGCTCTCAGCTCGATTGCCATAAAAAAATTCTGAGAGCTTCGAGTAACACCTGATATGAGACCATACGTTGTCTAAGTATGACCAGTAATTTATCCTGCAGTTTGATATCAGTTTCTGTTTATTTTTGGAATAGACAAAACATATTGAGATGACTTAAATTTTGTTTCGGTTATAGGTATTCCATAGCACCTCTTATTTTATGTCGATAACAATACAGGTAACAGAAAAGAGCACACACTCTTAGACACTAACGATATGTAAAAATAATGACTGTGACATATGTACATATGTATTCGTACAACTTATCCGCCTTAATCCTTGTCATCCAATTCTTCTATCTGTTACAACCCCGAACCCGTTTATTGAATAACAAAAATTTGACAAGGTTTTCAAACTCACGCCATTTAACTTGGTCTGGGCCTATAGCTGTTCTTGAGACGTTGACAGGTTCAACGGCTTAATGGAGATTTGATGTAATCGTTTTCATTCCGTTACCTGCCCTTTTCACAGGTTCTTGTACCAACATCTAAGTTAACCATAAAAATGTTCGTAACAGTATTTGTATCTTATCAGTTGTTTCACAGGATGATGGTGGCAGCAAAACATCGATAGGTACCCCAGCTTTAGCGATAATAGCGGATATCGGATCCTCTTCCGAACTTTTCTTGAATTTTCTCAATTATTTTATTAATATCGAAGTTACATTCAGAAACCTTTTTTTTTTAAAGGCTGCGCCAAAAGATGTGTAATTTTCGGAAGATACCTGTAGTCGGGCGATGTACGATTCGTATGCCAGGAATCCGCATATGTATTCCACACTTCAACCACTATCCACGGGACTGCCCGTAGGTATTACTTTGCAGGGCTGGTGAGCAACTTATGCTATATCTGCCGTTTTCAAGTATTTTAATGCATCTTTTGACCTGATTTACTGACTCCCAACTCGAAAGTTTCCGTATTCCACAGTCCTACCGCTGGTTATTAAGACTGCCTCCGTCTTGGGGTCAACTAGTTCAGGATCGGCTGAATTTAGCTAATTTTTGATCCTGGCAATCGCTTCATCTGTGGCGGACTCTATTTCGTGAATGTGTTTCGCTACAGTAACGATGGCAATGTCGTCGGCAAAACCGATAATATTGACTTCTTGTGTCAGCGTTAATCGCAAAATTTCATCATGCATTATGTTACACAGAAGAGGATTGATCCCTGGAGGACTCCCGCGGAAACATGTTAGTATTTAAAGCCATCATCCGACTGGTACCTCAGCTTCCTAACCAGCAATGTAAATGATTGATCCTGTTGTACCATCCCAAAACTTGTTACACGTTGCATTGTCTTGCTGAAAAAAAACATTTTTTTCTTCTGAATTTTGAGTCTTCTTTCGCAATTTTACTAACGCCATATAATTTGCGCTATTGATAACTTCTTCCTTTTTAAGGTAATCGATGAATAAGAAACCGCACGTACCCCAAAATATGGATTCCAAAACCTTACCAGCTGACGGTTGCGTTCTTTGCAGCTGGTTTGATCATTTGCTATTCACTCATCTGACTGCCGATCTAACTCTGAAAGTTAGTAATTGATCTAGGTATATTTCATCCATTTTCATATGTATGTATACCGACATCAGTCAGACTGCTCTACAATTTTGATACGTATCGTTTGAAACTACGACATTCGATTTCTGCCCCTAAAATTATGGCATACAGTGAGCCATGTATGCCTCAAAAAGTCATCAATAATTTTGAAATTCGAATGATCCCCTGTTCACATGGACCATGTATTTAACAATTGCCAAAAACAAAGTTTTCGTAAAAAAGTGCGTAAATTAACAAACATTTAGAGAGCGCCGTGACGCAGTGGGTAGTGTGTTGGCCTCTGACGCGCGATGAGCAAGTTCAGATCCCTATAACACCGACACCGTCGAATGTTTATGTCGCAGCTTCTCTTCTCGGCGGGAGTACACTTGCCTCCTCTCTGCAAATGTCCAATGCGCAACGTTCTGCGTCTTTGGCAAATACTTCCTCAATCACTTCTCAGACGTAACCACCCTCAGCTTGGCCAACATAACCACCACTTTCTTAACTCCTCAGGCTGGATTTAAATGAACATCGCCCTTTACATCCATTAGGTTTCGCGAGCTTTATGCCTTCAAGACGGCGCCTAAGAGTTATTTGTACCCTGATGATAGTCGGGTAGCCACCTCCACCTACCTACCTAACAAAAACTTCCGCACTAACTGTTGGCTTACACATTGCGTACCGCAGTTCCTAATCCGCTAACTAACTCAATGATACGAGTATGTTCAAAACTCAATCGTTGTTCCTGCCAAGTGGGGCAGAAGAAAGAAGATCAGCCTCAGTCACGTTCTCCATTTTGATCACGCTCCTGAATTAGATTCTATTCTTGATCGTCCATCCCGTAGAGACATTGGACATTCGTGATATCGATACCGTACTGCTTCTCACGGAACAAATAAAAGTATTGACTATAGACTGTGAAATCCAAATTCGTATTTGAATATTATGCACGAACACCAAGTCCCATGCGAACTTCTGGTTAGCATGCATGTGGGATTCAACTCATCCCGCGTATATGGGTATGGCGAAATCGCCTTGCGGTGTAGCTGGAAGTTCAATTGCTCAACCGGTACGTGGAAGTCCTGAAAGGACTTCAAATAAAATTTAACTTTATTCAATCTAGGTTCTTTTACGGCTTCTTCTTATGTATGTTTTTCATTTTCTTTTCGATTTCTTTGAATTGGAATCGAATAAATGGCATTGAAGTTAAGCAAAGAACCCAGGGGCATAAAGGGAGGAGGATTTCTTTATTCAATCAGCTTTAACTAGCTCATGCACATACAGTGTATGTCGACACTAGAGAGGTGTAAGGTATTGGATTGATTCTTATGTGTCAATTTATCCGATTTCTTGTGGGTAATTGTATTTATGTACTTGGTAACTGCTTGCGGAACGAGGCTTTTGTCATTCTCTACTTTCCTATTTTCTTGAATAATAACATGGATGAAGAGTAGATTGGATATTGTTCAATACAAAAGCTGAATGGGGAAATAGGAATATTAGTTAGTAGTCGATTTTAAGACGGAACGCTACAATTTTTGAAGCACTTTTTTTTTCTTTTTTTTTTGTTATTCATTTTTATTTATAGTTTCTTAGATCTATCTTATCCTAGACAAAAATGCTTAAAACTAGTTTAACTATCCTTACAAATTTAGGAATCTTACTGGCCCTAGGCGGAGACTCTAAAATAAACTGTATAATTTTTACGTATGCCTTCGACTACTGTTTAAATAACTTACAATTAACATTATTATAATTAACTTAAGCTAAGAAAAATTTTTATTTTTTTCAAAAAACTTAGCATATGATCATTTTTTATATGTATTTATATAAGACTTAAACCTACCTAAACCTAACTAAACATATCTTATTCTAACTTAGCTAATATATATATATATATAAATATATATTTTATATATATTACATATATATATGTATATCTTTTTTTTTTTTGGTTTTAATATATTTATAATTTTTTTGGTTTTTAATATTTTTTTTTGTTTTATCCTACCCCAACCTACTCTACCCTACCCTACCCTATGTAAGCCTGCCATTGGTGTTAGGCAAGCCCTGCATTGAAGAGGCTGAAGCTATTGAAATGTCCACTGACGCAGCTCCCTCCAGCCACCAAAAGCGTTGATGCTGGCGGACTACGTCTCCTCGATCCTGGCGTGAGACCGATCTACAGAACCTGAGGCGCTCAGGCTCACTGAGCGCGACATCGGGTCCGTAGCGGAATCGCCGTTCCACGGAATTGCGACCCACGTGGAAGATTAGCGGCACCGCCAATCTATCCTGGATCAGCCCACATCTATCTAAATAGAGGAATGCTTCTGGCGGGACAAAGCCGTTAAGGCGTACTCTCTCGTGATATAAATCATTGGGGTAGTAAGCCCCAGAGATTAGGCTATTGACCGAAGTCATTGCTCTCGCAACGTGGCCTCAACTCAGTTTGATCAGGAAGTTATCCACCCGTACAATCCTGGCCCTATTGTATAGGACCTCGTTCGGGTAAAATGTCGTGTAATCAGATTCGGGTGTCCTATGTAACCCGAGACAAGTCCTAAGACATTGTCGCTCAAACACCCGAATCCTTTCCATTAAGCTGGCTCTCACATTGAACCAGACGGGGCATCCATAGGCAATCATGGGCCTGATTAAGGCCATGTAGCAGATTACCTTCACCCTGGGATCAAGTTGGCTTCAATGAAACAGCCATCTTGTCAGAGCGAAAGCGCCTCGGGCCCTTGCCAGAGCAGCATCTACATGTTTGTCAAAATATAGATACTGGTCTAGCCAGATCCCAAGGTATCTGACTACTCTTTGCTTCGCCAGTGGGCGCCCGTCCTGTCCAAGAATTGAGAACCCGCGCCAATTGTTTCTAGTGTCTCGAGAGGCCCTAGAAAAAGGCGTTCTGAACAAAATAGTTTCTGATTTCTGGCAGTTGATCTTCAACTTCCAGTCATCACAATACTGCTTAATTTTTTCGAAGTCACGCTGCAAGAGAGTGACAATGACGTCGATCGTTGGACCTGATCTGTACGCGATTAGATCGTCCGCATACGCTATTGAATGGTGAAGAGAAGCTATCAAATCACTGAAGTAAATGCTGAAAAGGATCGGCGAGTTCACCGTACCCTGTTGCAGTCCGTTGTTAATATCAAATGTTTGGGTAGAAGTCACGTTGGCAATTTTCACTACGAACTTTCTACCTGTTAACATGTCAAAAATCATATATAGCAGTGGTTTACTTATGCTCAGCCGATTGAGCTTGTAATAAAGACCTTCTAGCCATACGGTGTCGAAGGTTTTTTCCAAGTCAATCAGACAGGCACCCGTGCATTGGTTCTTGCATTTAGTCCATTGGATATCCGACACGAGCTTCGACGCGGCATGAATTGTGTCATGCCCCGCTCTGAAACCGAATTGGTTATCCGGAATGATTTTATTGTCCTCAACCCATTTAGACAGGGCTATATGGACCACCTTCTCGAAGACCTTGCTGACACTCGGAAGGAGACTTATCGACCGGAGATTTGCCGGGTTAGAGGTGTCCTTAGCCCTCTTGGGGATTGGTTGCACCACTGCTGTCTTCCAGTGCACTGGATAATATGCATTATTCAGTGCATTGTTGAACAGGATGGTGTACCTCTCTACAGCCACTGGCGGAAGGTGCCTAAGTACAACATTGGATATACCGTCGATACCCGCGGATTTTTTCCTTTTCAATGACCGAAAGATCATCTGAAGATCTTCCGTCGAAATGAACAGGGTATTAGCCCCTTCATTGGTGACGGCATTATTTGCCATGAAATCGTCATCGAACCTGGTAAAACCAAGATTCTCGGATCGCCAATGATCGATATCATTTCTAAGGTAGGAGTGATGAAGTAGAACTCTGTTTTCCAATTCGTGGTTTGGGCCAATGGTATCATTCACCTTATACACTTCCTGGAAAACAGCTCCCACTGCCGCCACCTTCTCCTGAGGATCCTCGATCACGAAGAAGTCGTCATCCAGGATGGCGCCCTCTGGATCGATGCTAACTGTTCGTAGCAAACGTTCATTTTCTGACGTTCTCGGAAGCTTTAGATCTTGAATGTCATTCTGATTGTTTCTCCGAAATATTTTATTTATTTGCGGGAACATACTCGCGCTGCTGGAATGTACAGCACGAATTCTGTTGTTCCAATGCAAACTTACAGATATTCTGTAATTTTCCTTGATTAACTGTTGGATATTTTTAATCAGTGACTTCAGTGTCCTGACCTCCGAGTTTTGTCTGTCGGTAAACCGCCTGTACAAGAGTTTGAGTCTTGTTAGCAGTCTACTTTTTTGTCTGTGCAGTGCGTCGATTGTCGCGTTTTGGTACACGTTTGTAGTATCGTTATGTCGTTGACGTGGTATTGTACTGTCCATGGTCTGCTTAATTATATCGTCCATTTGTTGAAGGCACCTATCAATCTCGTAGTTTGACAGGTTCCTATTAGACGGTGGGAAGGAGGCGCTCGAAGTGAGCGCTCTCGTCAGGGAATTGGCAAAGCGTGGCCAACGCGTCCTACTGTAATCGTAGGGGTGCGCTTGGAAATACTCTGCCATCTCCACGAACTCGTCAGGTACTGTGATCACGGCACGTAGTCCGCAATGGTCACTGTCGTATACAATGGTCCGTAGACAGTTAATAGACCATTCGTTCGTGTCTGCCAGTCTCAGTCGAGAGTCTATTAGCATGAGATCCAGATAGGAGCCGCTCCTAGGATACGACGGACTATCCGTTGCGAGCAACTTGACTCTATATTCAATGTTGTGAAGAACGCACCAATGACTTAGTAGGCTCCCCCTAGTGTTAGGAATGTTATTTCCCCAATCACTATGTTTGGCATTTAAATCGCCAGCCAGAATGTAGAAGTTTTCTACCGAGTTAAAGCGCAGAGATCGAAAAAGTGTCTCGATCTTTGCGATGAAAACGTTGGGTTGAGGTGCTTCAAGTGCATAGGCTGATACAATGTACATTCTCTTTCCATTTCGGAGAGGAATGCACACAATACAGGCCTCTAGCACCTGGAACCTCCGCACTTCACCGCTATATATGACCTTATGTTTAAAATTATTTTTAATATAGATCGCGACTCCCCCGCCTTGAGTAGCGTTGGGTCGGTCCCTTCTAATTATTCTATAAGAACTGTGCCGGATTTTGTGCTTCTGGTTTAGCTTTGTTTCGCTAACCAAGAGTACATCGGGGCTTTCGTCCTGCAACAGGTTAAAAAGTACGGCTCGTCGCTCAATCCTTATCAGGGAATTTACATTCACCGACAGGATCTTCAAGAGGCTCTCTACCAGCGTACCCATCACGACCTTAGATGCGCTAGGCCCGGCAGAAGCGAGCAGATACTATCTACTCGGATCGCCGTCTCAAGGATCTGTTTTTGGAGCTGCCCAATCTGCCCTTGGATTGCGAGCAAGATCGAACAGACATCCACCTCCGCCTCCTTAGAGACAGGCACTGGGACTTTAGGAACAGCCATGGGCTTTTGTACCGTCTTTCCCAAACCTGCCGCCATTTGGGCGTAGATCAACTGGGATGTGACGGCTGGTGTTTGGAAGCGACCCGAGGGACGCTTCTCCTCGACCTTCTGCTTACGGGCCAGGTTTTCTTTCTTGATGTCCTGGAACTTAGGACATCCCCGATAGTTTGCAGGGTGTCCTCGGTTCCGACACAAGACACACACGAGCTGCTCTCTGTCCGCCACCTTGTCTTTCCCAAGGTCGCATTCCTCGTTCTTGTGGTTCTTTGCGCATTTAACGCATCGAGGCTGCATTTCGCAGTTCGACGCGGCGTGCCCGAACCTTTGGCAGCGAATACATTGCAAAATGTTTCCATTCCTCTTTAATGTTTCCCATGTGACAGTCTGGGACGCTAAGGTGATGATAGTCCTTAACCTCTCCAGCTTGCTGCTGGGTGTGAACTGTACCAAGAAGAAGGGAATAACTCGCTTCTCCCGTCGGGAGCTCACCGTAGAGAATGACTTAACCCCCACGAATTTGAGGTCTTCACTTTCGAACTCTTTGAGCTCTGAGAGCATTTCCTCGGGGTCTGCAATCGACTCCACGCCTTTGAGGAGTATCGTCTGCAACCTCTCGGCCTTTGGCCTAAAAGAGAAAAACTCCGTCATAGACTCTTTAAATAGGCTTTTAATCCGCTTATGCTGTACCAGTGTCTTGCACTGAACAGCATAGCGTTTCTGACATAAACATTTAAAATGAAAATTGCTCACACTAATGGCATACTTACAGAGATCGATGGTTTCACGTAGGGCTGTGGTATAGGTAAAGATGGGTGGCACCTTCTCCTTTTTAGGGCGTTGTTGTTGCTGCTGCTTCTGCTGCTGCGGCTGTTGTTGTTGCTGCTGCTTCAGCTGTAGCGGTTGTTGTTGTTGCTGCTGTGGCTGTTGATGTTGCTGCTGCTTCTGCTGCTGCTGTTTCTGCTGCTGTGGCTGTTGTTGTTGCTGCTGCTTTTTCTGCTGCTGTTTCTGCTGCTGTTTCTGCCGCTGTTTCTGCTGCTGTGGCTGTTGTTGTTGCTGCTGCTTCTTCTGCGGCTGCTGTTGTTGCTGGCTTTGATGAGTGGCGGTTGTTGCCTGCTCCCTCCCCATCTGCTGCATCTCCTTAAGCCTATTGACTACGGCCTTCAGCTTGGCGCATAGGACCCGTTTTTCCTTCTCCAGTTCGCTACGCTCTTCCTCCATAGCCGAGCTTGAAAGGGCGGCGAAAGGGTTGTTGTCACCCGTGTAGGGGCCTGCCCTACCATCTGAGAGGCAGGCAATGTCCGCTTCCCCGGGGATCACTGGTCTTGGTTGTTGATGATGCTGTCCAGCTGCCTTGGACGTCGATGGTGATGGAGATGGCGCCCCTTCCTTCGCTTCGACCTGCAGCTTTTCGGTCGAAGTAGTGAGGCAGGGGCACTTCATCAAATCGGTCTTCGGGTTGACCCTTCTGCGCTTTTTCATGACGGCGGCCGGAGTTGCGAAATCGGATGATAAATCATCAGATTTCGACTCCGTATGACGAACGGGACTTCGCCCGCCGTCTCCCGACATCTCTTCGCGTACCTGCTGCTACCACTGTTGCACTGCACTGGACTGGACACTTTATCACCTTTATTATTTTAAATTTACTCGTATTTGAAAATATTTTCTATCAAAATTTTTGTTTGATTTTTAATTTTTTATTTTTTTTATTTTTTTATTATTATTTTTTGTTGTTACTCGCACAGCCTACTGAGCGAGAATGATTTTTAAAGCACTAATTTCATTCGCTTGTACGAAATTTCCTTAATTTGTGGGATAAGTGAAGTAGCTTAATATTTTATTTTTCTTCGCCAAGGCAATGTCCTTCTATTAGGAAGGAGTACAATTTAAAAAAATAAATCGAAGACAGTGAATAGTTAGCTATCACCAATAAGCAAGTGGTAAAATGCCTCTTAAAAATCTTTTCAAAACTAGTTGCATGCGGGCTGAGCTATGCACTTATCAAACTGTTCTCCGCAATGGAGGCCTTATACAAAATAGTGATATTTTAGGAGCAACTTAAGGTACGTTCAAATACGTTCGTCTCCATTAGCCCCCAAATGAAAAATTGCAATAAAGCTCCTGTTGATAATTAAGAACTTGTTCACGGAAGCTACTGTGCAACATTTCAGATTAAGATTTTATTAAATTTTAAACGTAATATCCTACAAAAAATTAAAATTCCTTCTTAAGTGTGGCTGCTCCATCTTAACTACCAACTTCCGTTTTATTACTCTTAAAGAATAAGGCCTTTGTACTTAAGACAGTCCAAACTGGACTGAAGTTATCATTTAATTTTTTCTCAAGAACAGCACAAAAACAATAACACGAACATACGAATTTACGCGGTTTGTTTAAAAAATAGGTTGATTTTTAATTTCTCCCGAAAAATATCTATTTGGTTCCCTTCAAAGTAATCGCCCTCAGATACACAATACACTAGCGCCTAGTTTTCTATAAAGCTTATCTGCAGAAATTAGCTATACAATATTGTTTGGTATGTACATGAGCTGGGCTACGTATACTTATATGCATATAAATAACTTGGCTTTTAATCCATTTTTATTTTCTATATACATAAATTACCTAAGAAAAAGCACATCTGTAAGTTATGTATGTTAGGGTGTCCCTTATTTTTCAAAGTTTTTATTTTTTAACGCATACGTCTTAGTTTTGTTCATTTGTTTCTAAAACACGCGGAAATAAACTTTTATCTCATTTTGAGAACGACAACCCGTGCCGATTTGCATCGAATCATGTTCATACAAGTTACGATGAAGTAGCGGCGCGTACTCGTCGTATTTGTCATTTGTTCTTACTGGATATTTACTTTTAAATATACAAAAATTAAATTGATTTTATTACTATTATTTATGACTGAAGATGTATGGATGTAAACAGTTTTTATATAAACTGAACCATCATTATTGTATTAAAACAAGTCTGGGAAAATCCCAGATGAAATTTTTATTAGAGTAATAAAATGAAGGACGAAGGGTTCATTGAAATCCCTTGAAACATGTGCAAGCTAAATGTGATGTTTTTTTAAGAGTGTGGCTGGTTAGGATGAGTTTGAGTTTATATTTTTTTTAGTCTCTTGCAGATATCCTTAGAGAAAAGATCGTGACCATCACGTGACCAATATTTGAAATTAAACATTTATTAATTATTTAATTATAACCTTTCCAACAGTTCTCAGTTAATCTCGTGATTAATACATATTGTTTTGCATTTAAAAAATGGCAGTGAAATTAAGAAGCAATGAAAAAAGTATTTTCTTAGTTGGTGAACCATCAAATGACTGGAGCAAAGTTACCTTCTAACCGTCAAGTTCTTGCAGTCCTCTTTTTTAACATTCGCGAAATTAAATTGACTGTTAATGGAAGCGCAAATCTTGTCGTTCGAGAGTGTATTATATTCTGGGAAAAAGCTAGAATCCCTATCAGAGCTATGCCTAACTGTGTAAAGAAACTTGTGGATCTTCACCATGCTTGGAGAGAGGTACAAAAAAATTCAAAAAAAACACAAGATGTTTACAAGCCGTGAGGAGGTTTTTCAAAACAATTTAGATAATTTATTCGATATAGCACACGCTAATGCTTTGGATTGGATGAAAATAGAAGAAGATAAAATCTTTTTACAAAAACAAAGAGAACCAGGGCGTCCAGGATGTTTAGCCGGTGTAGAAAAAAGTTAGCCGAGAAACAAGAAAGAGCAAGACAGAGAAAATTAAAGAAGAGAAAAAAAGACATAAGCAAATGTGTTCCGAGAGTTTATCGTAACAGTAAGAGTTAGAGTGGAGAGTTAGAGACTCCACAAGATTTTATTGAAACGCAAGGACATCCCGATCAACCTACCAGCTCTGATGAAAGCCTTGAAGAATCCTTGCCATCGACATCTCAAACGGTAAGTTCTGGAACTACTAGAAAAAGAGGAAGGAAAGACTTCATCACTCATAAGTTAGTTGCGGCTTTAGATAGATGGCAATTAAGCATAAGGGATTCTGTCTATATACTTCAGGCTGTAGTAGAAGCACTAGATCTTAGCTGTGATGATTTCCCGATAAATAAATCGTTTATTCAACGAATTCGCACACAGAGTAGAAAAGATAGAGCGGAATTTATAAAATCAGATTCTCAGCATAATTTGCCTGAAACGGTGACCGTTCACTGGGAAGGGAAATTATTACCTGGACTGGACGTAAGGAGTTCTAAAGAAGAACGCCTGCCAATTTTTATTTCATTTGGAGAAAAGGAACAACTTTTGGCTGTGCCCAAACTGATTGAACTATCTATTATTTTCTTAGGAGGAGATAATGAGAAAAAAATTAAAATAAGACCTCCTGGAGCAATGCATCAAGCAAGGTGGATGGCTCGAGCTATTTACTATTTGAAAATATGTTTGTTGCAATCTCAGTTCAAAATTAACGCTAAGGATAAACGAGCACTTCAAGACGTTTGTTTATTCATTGCAGTTATATATGTGATCATGGCTTGGATGTAGTCTGGCGGTGAAGGCACCAAATCAAGATTTGCGCTTTTTAAAGAGGCTTAAGGAATATGAAACTGTTGACAAAGAGATATCCAAAGCAGCCCTGAGCAAGTTTAGTCAACATCTTTGGTACTTGTCAGAAGATATTACTGTTTTATCACTCTTTGATGATGAAGTTGATGAACAAACCAAGGGAAATATTGTAGTGAACTTACAAAGAGAGAGTTTGTATGATTCTGGGAAGAGATACATTCCATCGAAAGAAGATATGTCTGATTTTTTGTATGGTAAGTGAGAATACATAGTTTTATGTTTTACACCGTTTTTAATAAACTGATAATAATACTGTCTTGTATATTGTTGCAGGAAAATCATTAAATGATCCAAGAGCACAAATTTATTTTCTCTTTTAAAAATTGTTGAAAACTTCTTGAAGAAACCCGTTTCTACGTGGGAAGACAATGTGGTCTATTTGCAGGCAAAAAGAAGGGTTCTTTCTTTAAGGGCAGTGAATGATACAGCTGAAAGAGCTGTAGAATTTATGCAAGATTTTCATGGTTTGATCACTGCAAAGGAAGAACAAAAACAATTTTTGTTACGCTGTGTGCAAGAGCATAGAAATCTGTATCCAGACTGTAAAAAAGAGACCCTTAAAAAAAAATATCCTTGCTGATCGCTAATTGTATGTTCTTTTAATAAATAAGTACCTATTTTCTAACTTTCTTTTTTATTATTATTTTTATAAAATATACATAAATATGTATTTCATTTGATTTAGCTACATAACGAAAAGGGTTAAAGACAGCGTTTTTGAAAATCTTCACGGCCCTGTCGGAACGGATTAATGTTGACATAGGAAGATACAATTTTGTATTTGAGTAAGTCTGGGTAGCTTAAAAAGAATTAAGGGGTATGCATTTCGATATCCGAAATAAGAAACCCCATAATAGGGACACCCTAATGTATGTATACCATTTATTCTTTTCTATTCTAAGTTTCACTTTTTTCAATAAAAGAGGTTTTGAAATATTTTTAAAATTATTTGGAAATTCATTAATATCGCCTTCGTCCGTACTGATTCCAATGCCATGGGAGGTTGTAACGTCCATGTAGCCTCCTTCGTGTTAAAGTTATGTACAGCTGCAACCTTGTGAGTGTCATCGTTCCAAAATCTTGAAATAACTTCGTAGCTGTAGTGCTGTCCTGTATTTACGCGATGTATTATTTTGTGGATTCTTGTTTGTAACGACCGAATCTGAGGCGCATTTCCCCGTGCTAATATACCAAGACGTAAATGAAATTCCACTAATCCATAATAGCACTGTCATAGAATATCTTGCATACTGATATGAAAAAGGGCATAAGTTAATTGCCGAAGTTTTGTCTCAAGTGCTCTTATATATGGTGGCTTCATTTAAAATTGTAGTCTACGATGACCCCTAATTACTTATAGGTTGACACATTTTCGATAAAAGTTTCGCAGCTGTCGTCTCTTGCAAGTTGCATAAGGTTCTTTGCATTATGAAGGCAGTTGGTGTCATGTATTTTTATTTTTAATGCCTTTTGGATATGTGTGTGGTGCATTATTTTTGTCTTCTTTGATTAAGACACCGCGATCATGGCACCAGATTGTAACCGCGTCGAATTTTTTTTGTATTATTTCTATTGCCGTTTTGGCACATTTGTGATTGACAACTACAGCTGTATCGTATGCGTACGCGTATCTCGTACTCTGCCGAAAAACAGATAGTAGATCATTTTATTGTTATAGTTATCTCTAATTTTAATTTTAGAGCTACGGTTTTCTAGGTAGTTTTCAAACTATCTTAATATCACTCTTCGTACACCAATTCTGTCTAGGCCTTTTTATCCATAAATTGAACTATTGTGTTATGATTTTTATTCAGGCTACTGTTTATTTGATTGTTGAACTGATAACTGTTGAATCAATAACTGATTTATGCTTCTGTTCTTCCGTAACTCGAATTAGTTTTTGATTAAAATATTGTTACGTTCTAGGTATTGATATAGTCTTTCTGCGATTATCTCTTCAAGTATTTTATCGATTACTGACAAGATAGAAATATGTACATATGTTCTGTAGTTCAGTATCTCATTTTTGTACCACTCTTGTATATTGGTCTCACTACAGAGACTTTAAGTATTTCAGGAACATGAGACTGTGATATGCTTTTATTGACCAATTTACAGATTAAAGGTAACAGAGCTATAGCGAATTGCTTAAAGTCTTTCGGTCGTATGCCATCTATTCCTGGTGACAGATTTGTACAGATGGAGATGTTTACTGCTGCAATGAGTCATTTTGTGTACTTGAGTCTGCTGTTGAGCGTGGGGACTCCACTTACCAGGCTCTTTTCTATAATTGGACATCTTCGTCACTTCTGGTTTTTCTTCTACATGTTCCACATCTCCAAGAGTATTCCACTCATAATGAAATTGACCCTTACACGTTAAGCATGAAATGAAATCTCCATCAACGGGTAGAGGATCGTTGCACCTAGTACATTTAGCCATAATAAGAAAGGTTTAGCGTTTAATTGTGTATTTTTTATAACGACCTGTGCAATTCACTTTTTCAGTAAATCAAAATCACAATTAAAATAGAAGTAAAACCGTTAACTGCGTTTTAACAATTTTACGAAAAAATTTAGCTTTAGGAAACACGTCTGAAGCTCACGAACTCACTATGAACGCTAATCGATATCTATACCAATATCCTCTGATACTGATTCGATGATTTTACGTTACAATTTTCTTCACTGGTTCAACGTTTTCATCCATTGCTGGCGTGCTTGAGTATCTAGGGCGAACAACGTCATTAAATTTTTCTCAGCCTCCTGTGAAGAGCTTGCACCAATTATAATCCTTTTTTCTTGCTCGGAATAGACTTGCCAAATACCATAATAAACATTTCAGGTACGTTGGAAGACTTAACCTTATTTTTCTCACAACGTAAGGCAAATCCTTTAAACTATTTTCTTCAATATTCAATTCGTCTGTAAATATTTTTTTTTTTGGTTATTCTAGCAGTTAAGCTTCTTTAGTTGTTTAAATCTAGTCTTAAATACAATTAGGTTGGCTAGCACTTACCTTTTCGCTCACTCTCCATGCCCGAGAGCTCACCAAGGAGTCTGTCAGGTTTCCGATCCATCTAACCATGATGATGCCTCTAAAACATTCCTTAGCTACCCGTAATCTAGCCTACGATTGAAAACTTGGGAGACGTTTTCACCCGATAACCACTAAAAGTCGACGTGTTGCTTACCAACACTTTCGCCACTGCGAAACTAAAACCTATGAGTTCTTTAGTATTGACATCGTACCTGTTGCGGATTAGCCGGTTGTCTCTAGCGTCCCGGTGGCGATGGTACAAGACCGAATACTTTTGTGTACTCACCTTTCGCAATCCATATGAAGGGATGTCTCAGACATAATAAAGCCCGATTAGACGGCGTTTTTGTGGTATCCATAGGTAATATGGATAATGGCCCCCGGATAACCAAATCATCATCTTATAACCCTTAGGTTTTCCAGTCATTTTAATGAAAAATTATTGATTCTGTTGAGCCTGGCTCCGTTATATGTTTGTATGTACATACTCGAACATAATGAACATAACATAACATGACAAGCGTTCTGTATATTCTAAGACAGATCTTAGGGCACTGATTCGAGAACGGGATTCACCTTATTTTTTGAACTAATCTTTACGAATAGCCGTAAAACAACTTCGTTATGAAACAACTTCGTTTTTCGAAATGCTTTTGATTACAAATTGATATGTTTGTTTTTCTTATAATCCAATAATAATCCCAGCAACCTGTGAATTTATTTCCATGTATCCTCTTCTATACAATCATACTGCTCGTTTTGCATTTAAATTAGTTTGTATTTGTGAAAAATATAGAGAAAAGGCCAAATAAAATCAAGCCTACCATCTCATTAAAATCAATCCTAAATCAATCCCTCCTCTGCATTTTGATATATTAAAGAAGAAAAAATTAAATTGAAAATTCGATGGCAGGATAATAGAAATTTGTTCTCTAGTGATAAGAGGGAAGTGCATTTTCTAAAATGGTTTAGTGATTCAATTTCAGTTGGATTTCCAAGTTACCATGCAAAGGCCAAATAAAGAAGCTCCTCTTCCTGTAAATTTGAATAACAGGTGCCAAATACCCGCACGTTTTTCTCACGATAGAACATTGGATTAACAAAAACTGCTCAAAAAGCATTTTCACATTTATATTGTGAATCCAGAACCTTATTTTTTGCGACATAACTCAATTTGTCATTACAAGGAATACAAAAGACGATATACCATATACAATAAGATGAGCCCGCACGCTTAGGCAAGTAATTAAGAATTCAAATCACTTGTCACGCGCCCAGTAGGCGCGTACACTCTCGAGAAATAAAGTATTTTTCGCGTCACACGCACATACGCAAAAGAGTTTCAAAACTGAATCAATACAAAGTGTCATAATTGAGAACAAGAATAGCACTTTTCCAACTCCCCATTCCCACACTACCATTCAATTTCTCAGCATTGAAAAACTGGTAAACATATCATGTGCTCGTAATTATTTCGACATGTTAGGAACTCGCTCGGTAGAAAGTTTCTCCTTGTTAGCTCGTCACCACGCCGCGCCGCGCAGCGATCTCGCCCTTTGAAAAAGTGCTTGTTTCGGAGAATTTAATAGCCGCCAGAAATTTGTCACCATCATGAATGGCAATTTGTCGGGAGGGAAATAAAAAAAATCTGAAAATCTTGGGCTCACAGTAAACGATATTTGGGTGACATTTTTGACATGTCTGTGATAAGGTATCGATATCCTGCGGCATGATAGTCGTATTCCATTTAGTTGCTCATATTCTGTGCAAGGCAGTAAACGAGTGTGACACTTAGCCTCCCCGGAAACATGGGGTAACCTCCCGTCATATCAAGCTGACATTTCATTTGACACAATATGTCACATTGGAAAATGTAAATCGGAAAACGTATCCATATAGATGAGTAAACGTGTTATTTTGTTTGCTTAAGCAACAGGGGGTTGATTCAATCTTTAAAGTCTCTTACATTTTCAAGCACCTTTCCTGGAAATATTTGTATGTTTCCTAATCGAGTAGATGAGTAGATCATTGCATTTATAGTCTCATGGACGTTTTTCATCGAAAAATTTATCATATCCTGTGGAGTACGGGAATCAGAATATAATTTAGTTAGTCAAGCACGCTTTCTGTTTTTTTCCATCAGAATAAAAATTTCCTACACTCATTCATCCATCCATCTATCATGCGAAATAATCGAACACTCGAAGCGAACACTTGATAAGCATTCACGAGGATGAGAATACGAACACGTAAGTTGGGATAATTAAGCCTCTCAACAGGTAATGCTTAGATTTTAAAGCGAATATTCTTTAATCGGGTCTTAAAAGAGTAAGTCAGGAATATTGAGACATAATCTTTATTGATTGAATTCAGGAGTTTCATTGCAATGAATTTTGGGTCCAAAAATCTTCCGATAGCGGATAATTGGTTATCAATTAGATCCGTAAACTTTCTTTAATACAATCATGTAAAGACGAATTCCTTTAGAACGAGGAAACGTTTTCAAATTATTAAATACCTCGACGGTTATTAAATTTCGCAAAACTTTAAAAAATCTAAATAAAAATCTATTATGATTCATAATAGATTCTTCTCACATTCCAGGTGAAATCCGGCGTGAAAACGAAAATTAAAAAAAAATCATGAGGATTGTTTGGATTTTGAATTTTTTAGAACCAAAAAACGAGGGGACCGCAATGGTATAAAATTACCAATATTTCTTCTCTGAAAACCAGAAATCCCGTTAGGCGAAAGGTAAGCGAAAAGTGCTAAGAAGAAGAAGAAAAAAAACGACAAAGAAGTGATTGTTGGAGTTTTTTGTTAACCTGCGCTGCGTTGACGCCATCTAGCCATCATTAAAAACTAAACAGTAGAAAATCGAAAAAAGGCAACTTTCGATTATTTCTGAAAATAATTTGATTGCAATGCCAAGCAGAGGTAAAACAAATAGCAAGGAAATCGTTAGCCTGCCGCTTGATTTTTCGAAGGTGTTGCGTGATTTGGAATTCAGGCAGGGCTCGTTAATTGCGGGAAATCTGCCCAAAGGAAAGGAAAGTTTAGAAAAAGAGAAATAGAGAGAAATTGATTTGCTTCCTCGGGAGACTGAGGTTAGAGAAAAGGAAAACGAGATTAGGGTGGAGCAGTCTATCCCTAGAACATCAATGGGGGAAGAGATAATATGACACCCTGTCGTAACTGCAGTAGTTCCAGTGGCAGTGATGAATACAACATCGTGCATTGGTTCCAGGACATCGAACGGGTTTCGGAAATCTGTAGTGGTCGGATATAGAATGGGTTCTTCTTGGGCTCAGTAGACAACTTCTACATTCTACCCTGCGATTCAAAATATAGTGATTGGGAGAATAAAATTCCCAATGCGAGAGGAGCCTACTTAGCCGTTGGTGGGCTCTGCAAAGCATAGAGTACAGACTTCACTTACTCGCAACCGGTAGTTGACGTATACTAGAAGTGTCTTCTATCTGGATCTCATGCTGCTTGACTCTCGATTGAGACTGGCTTGACGCATTTATCGGAGGGTGCGCATTGAAAACCATGTCTCGCCTCAAGGGTAATGGTTTCTTGTATAACTCTCACTGGAGTGACAGTGTACTTGCGTGTGAAATATCCTACGACCCCTGTCTCATGGATATGCTTCCCGAAGCAATGACACCTGCCACCTCAGTGCGCTATAATTTTACAGTCAAATTTCCATGGCGTTAGGACTGGCTCTAGCCAGATATAAAACTTGAAAAGGGCTGTGTTCGCAGCTCCAGGTTTTGGTGGGGGTCCCGCCTCGAGATTTTCTTTGAAAGCGATAACGTCCGACTGCACTTTTCGTTAGGAAAATATAAATTTGTCTTTCAATCAGAGATACATATGTTTATGCAATTCTAATGGCCATGCAGTATGTTGTGAAGCACAAGTGGAAGAGACAGAGCATATGCGTCTGCAGTGACAGCCGAGCTGCATTCATAGCTGTGTCCAACCCTTTAACCAGCTCCCAAATTAGTGCATGAACTCAAGACCTTTTGAACAATGTCAGAAGACTAAATTCGCCAAGGCTTGTATGGGTCCCAGGTCACTCAAGGATCCCAGGAAATGAGATCTCTGATGAACTTGCCGGAAGAGGCTCAGAGGAGAGTTTCTCAGGACCTTAACCCACTTTAAGTCTACCTAAATCCTACAGCAACGATTGAGTCTTTAATGCACACTGATCTCTATAAGATTTTCGAAACATTCTTCTTGTTCTTAAGGAGTATTGATTGCAGAAAACTTGCGGGCCATTACATTTTTGTATCAGTGAGACGCCCATTTGTGCTGCACATTGCGAGGAAGATGACACACAGAACACTTTTTCTGCGACTGTCCCGCCTTCACTCGCAGGCAGTGGCGCACCCATTTGGCCGACGGGGTGTGCGCCGAATCTCTCAGCTCTACAAAATACTGGGAAAATAGGGAATGTTTAAAATTAAAGATGATGTGAATACGACCTAAGGTTGGGGGAATGAAATGGAAATAGTTCATTCCATTTTCTACTCACCCTGCCATTTGTTCTTTTTGGCTTGGGTACGCCATTGTTGTTACAGATGTCTGAAGTGAGCAACATCGGGTTTTTTCTTGTACGCGTGGAAAAGAATATTTGTAATGAATAAAGAAAATAAAGTTCTAATATATGTAGTTTAAGTCATAACATTTTTGGTGCCTCCTGTGAGGAATTGCCCTTATGCTCGAGGATCTCGCATCTGCGGCCAGATTGCAGTTAAGAGTTCGATCATTGTGCTGTGAACAACGTGCTCTTCCATATCATATTTAAAGACGATATTTAACAATAGAGAATTGGTTTACAATGGCGGAGTTAAATAAGAGATCGTGTGCAGTAACCGCGATTAACCGAATAAGTGACCATGTGCGTGGAGCGAACTTCGCCACGTGGAATGTTCCTCAAATCGAGCAGGAGCTTAAATCTACAGAGATGCACTACCTTCGTTTCGTGCAGAATCATGGGGTGTTAGTTGGTGCGGCTAAAGGTGACGAGCTACCTGCTCATGATCTGCTGTGGGAGCAGGTGGAAACGACCTACAACCAGACGTGTATAGTGCTTAATCGAAAACTGTTGGAGTACAAAGCATCTTCAGTCCCCCCTACAACGGTTAAGTCTGTGACATCATCAAATACAACAACGAATGTGGGTTCTACTTTCGACATTAAGTTAGATCCTGTATCCATTCCGAATTTTGATGGATCCTACGCTAATTGGCTCGCATTCAAGGACGTTTTTGAGACGCTTGTCCACGAGGCTGATTTTCCGGAAGCCTACAAACTCAGCAAACTCCGACAAGCCGTCAGTGCAAGCGTGGTGCTGTTAATTGGCGGACTGTACTCAGGCGGATATGAAGAAGTATGGGAAGCACTAAAAAATCGATTCGACTATCAGAAGCTATTGGCCGAAATACATGTTTCCAGGTTCCTTAACATGAAGACGGCCACAGAGGAGACTGCGAAGACGTTGTTGACAGTGGTGGACACAGTGCAGGAGTCGCTACGTGCCCTCAGGATCATGAAGCTCCCGGTCGACCAGTGGGATGCCCTTGCGGTGCCAATAGATGTGTCAAAATTACCTAGCACAACGCGACGTGAGTGGGCAATGAATTGCGACTCCAACCAGATTCCAGCGTTAAGAAATCTTCTTGGATTTTTGGAGAAAAGGGCTCACAGTCTTTCTACAGAGATTATTCGCAGTACTCAGCGCATAGAGTCCTCATCGACTAAACAACGGCCAAGAAGTCAAAATGGTCTTAAATCTTGCCTGGCTGCAGCAGACAGTGTAAAGTGTTGCTATTGCCAAAGCCCACACAGGATCTCCCGATGTCAAGCCCTCACGTCTTTGAGACCAGAACAGCGCTTCGAGGAATTGAAAAGCTTTGGTCTCTGCTTCAATGTCTGAAGAGCGGACATACCTCAAAGCAGTGCTCTTCAGGTGGATGCCGTCAGTGTGATCGTCACCACCACACCATGTTTTGCCGTAACACCAGCGCTCAAGCCTTGGTTCAATCAACATCAACAGTGCAACCTAAAGACTTAACACCTGCGCCAGCAGTTACACATCAACCTTTGTGACTAACCGACTTTGTGAAGTCTTGTATAACCCGAGTCGATCAGACGATATTACTTGCAACAGCGCGTGCTTACGCAATTGGAGATCTTTTACAACGGCGCCTAGCTCGTATTCTCTGCGATCCTGGATCGCAGGTAAGTTTCATTTCAGCCCGTTTAGCTAATTGTTTATGTCTTCGCAGAAGCAAGTGTGAAGTAGCAGTAGAGGGCATTGGCGCATTAACTCATATGCGTACTAGGGGCAGCGTTTCGCTCAGACTTGCATCAACTTATAAAGAATTCTCGTTGGACATCAATGCATTTGTACTTTCATCAATAACGTCGATGTCCTCAGCGGTGCATGTCGACGTCACTCAGTGGCAACATTTGTCGGGTCTTGAGTTAGCTGACCCGAATTTTGGTACACCTGGTGGTATAGACCTACTCATCGGAGCTGATGTGTGGGGTTTGGTTGTCAAAGGTGATATAATCTGCGGCAAGGAAGACGAACCACACGCTCAACGAACCCAATTTGGATGGGTAGTTTTTGGTCCAGCTTAAACATCACCTAGATCAGCGTCGACTATCCGCACACTCCGTGCTTACGTGTCTGAGGATGAGCCAAATCTGGTGGAGCTCGTCCGCAAATTTTGGGAACTGGAGGAGGTGCCCGAAGATGATGTGGGAGATGATAAATGTGAACGGTTCTTTGCAGCGACCCACTCTCGAACCAGCGAGGGCCGATACATCGTTCGCATCCCATTTTCCAGTAAAGGACCGCAGCTGGCGACTCATTTCGAGGTGCAATGCGACAGTTTCACCCCCTTGAACGTCGATTGGCTGGAGATGTTGCATTGAAGGAGAAATATGTTGCGTTTATGCGGGAATATGCTGACCTTGGCCATATGGAATACGTTGGTTAACCTGGTGACCATGTTAGTGGTTATTACATTCCACACCACGCAGTAACGTCGAAATTCAGAGTTGTGTTCAACGCATCTGCTCGCACCAGTACTGGTGTCTCATTAAACGACACGCAATTGGTGGGTCCTACGATACAAGACTCTTTGCTCAACATCATTTTTCGCTTTCGTCGCTTTCTCATCGCTCTCACTGCAGACGTTGAGAAAATGTTTCGCCAGATACTGGTGGCTCCAGAACATCGGCTGTTCCACCTATTCTGTGGAGGGAGTCGCCACAAAAGGACTTGGGCGTTTACCAACTAACTACGGTAACTTATGGAATGGCTTGTAGCCCATTCAATGCAGTGCGGACTCTATACCAGTGTGCGTATGACAACTCTGGCGAGGTGGTGGATTCTGTCCAGGCTTTAGCAGCGCGGGACTGTATATTAAAATCGTTTTACGTCGACGATTTTTTGACAAGTTGCAACTCCGTCAAAGATGCGGCTGTGTTGGCTAAGTTAACAAAATTCTTTCGGCAGGACATTTCAAACTCCGTAAATGGAATTCGAACAGCTCACAGGTGATTTCCGACATAACGAGTGGAGTAACTTTGGGTTCTGCGCATATCATCAACTCCACATCTTCAGTGCTTGGACTAAGATGGGATCCATCCAGCGACGAACTATTTTTTTGCGTGGAAATCCACCAATCTGATAAATTTCCTACGAAGAGACGTGTACTCAGCGATGTGGCTCAGCTGTTCGATCCAACCGGACTGCTAGCACCGGTCATCATTACTGGCAAGATTTATATTCAATTACTTTGGTTAGCGGGCGTTACTTGGGATGCTCCTCTACCACCAGAACTGGTAGGAACTTGGCTTACGTTTCGCAATGGACTGCAGGCTCTTAACCGATTTCGTGTGCCTAGAATGCTAGGTATGTCTCGTGGAGAAATTACATCAATCCACGGCTTTTGTCAGGCCAGCTTACGCGCTTACGCAGCTATCATTTATATGAAGACGATTCGTCCAAACGAGCCTGCTCATATTTCTCTACTTACTGCTCGCACCAAGATAGCTCCGCTCAAGGGCGCTACTATACCACGACTGGAGCTGTGCGCAGCGCGCCTTTTGGCATCAACACTCCAGAATGTCCGTGTTGCATTGGAATTGCAGAATGCTTCGTATTTTTTGTGGTCGGACTCAAACATCGTGCTGTGTTGGCTACGTAAACATCCTACCACACTAAAACCATACGTAGCCAATCGAGTTAAGCAAATTCAAGAACTTACATCACCCGACCGATGGTATCATGTTCAGTCGGTACAAAATCCAGCTGACTGCGCCAGTCGCGGCATCGGAGCGGTAGAACTATTGAAGCATCCTTTGTGGCTATATGGGCCAAAATGGTTGACCAATGACTCATTCTGGTTTTGTTTTAAATAAAAATAATAATAATAAAAAAAAAAAAAAAAAAAAAAATTCACTACAGAAGACGGTAACACTCTTACAACAGAAGAAGAACATACCATGTTGGCCGAGTAGAAATTGCCTGCGCGAATAATGGTCGCTATGGTGGCGCTTGGACTTACAACGAAAAGGCGAGATGGTCAAGTCATATCAATCAACGAGCGTTTCAGCTCTATTCAGCGCCTGCTTCACATGTTGGCTTTCATCTTACGTTGGTTGCCGAGCCGTCGCCATCTACGTAAAACTGTGCTGACGAAATGAACAACGCATTGCGAATCCTTCTGCGCATTGAGCAACACAGTGCATTTCCGACTGATATTTATCAACTACGCAACAAATCCAGTTTGCCGAGTTCTAGCAGATTGTTATCACTTAACCCTTACCTGGATGAAGACGGCCTCTTGCGCGTTGGAGGTCGCATTAACAAGGCATCAGTACCATACGACTATCGCTTTCCCGTCATCCTATCGAAGGCCGGGGCCATAACTTGGCTGCTCATCAAAGATGCTCATGAGCGCACGCTACATGGCGGTACACAGCTCATGCTCCAGACTCTCCGCAGTCGTTTCTGGATTTTACATGGCAGACAAGCTGTGAGAAGTTATAGGCACAATTGTGTTGTCTGTCGGCGCCACCGTGGAGCGACTCTCACGCAGCAAATGGCTTCGCTGCCTAGGCATCGGGTTATTGCCGCTCGACCTTGTCAATATCTCTACAGCGACAACGGCACAGCTTTTGTGGGAGCTAATCGAATGCTTCGAGAAGACTTGGCGACTTGGACTAGCGAGCAGAACCAGCAGACTTTGGCAAACAATGGAACGAGGTGGCATTTCATCACGCGCAGCGCTCCCCATCAAGGCGGACTATGGGAGGCTGCAGTGAAGTCCGCGAAGCGACATTTGGTTCGGTTAGTTGGTGGACAGCACCTGTAGTACAGTCAGCTAAAAACACTGGCGGTCCGCATCGAGGCGTGCCTTAATTCCCGCCCACTAATACCACTGCACGATGACCCGGAAGACAAATTTGCTTTAACACCAGGAGACTTTTTCATCGGTGCTCCACTCGTCGCAATTCCAGAGCCCTGTCTCACTGAGGTGCCTCCCAATCGTCTCAAGCAATGGCAATGGCTGCACCAGGTCCACCAGCACTTTTGGAAACATTGGAGTGACGAGTACCTGTCAACACTACAAACGCGTAACAAATGGCATCGGCGTTCAGAGAATATCAGAGTGGGTGACATCGTATTAATTCGGCATGAGAATCTTCCACCAACCCACTGGCGCCTGGGCCGAATCACGGTCATTCATCCGGACAGCGATGGACTGATTCGCAACACGACATTGAAGACGGCAAACGGAGTTTGCACTCGAGCAGTACAGAAACTGTGTCGCCTGGTGGAGTCTTTTGAACCTGACGGTCCAACCGGGCAGGATGTTTAAGATTAAAGATGATGTGAATACGACCTAAGGTTGGGGGAATGAAATGGAAATGATTCATTCCATTTTCTACTCACCCCGCCATTTGTTCTTTTTGGCTTGGGTACGCCATTGTTGTCACAGATGTCTGAAGTGAGCAACATCGGGTTTTTTCTTGTACGCGTGGAAATGAATATTTATAATGAATAAAGAAAATAAAATTCTAATATAGTTTAAGTCATAACAGGGAAAATACAATAAAGAAAGGTGTCTGTCGTCTGCAGTGCATTGGGCCAGCATTTGCGTCTGTCTGCAACAGATAGCAGAAGCCTCCAACCAAAAAACAAAAAAACGAGGCTGGCTGAGACGAACCAATAGTTCTCCGAGCTAGTAGATTCGCAGGCCGTTGTTTACCATTCCGGTCTTATTACGGTGTTTACAGTATACCAGGAACGTGTACCAAAACGCGACAATCGACGAACTATAAAAAAAATAGACTCTTTCAAGGCTCAAGCTCTTATTTACTGATTGACGAAACTCGGAGGTCTGGACACTGAAATCACTGATTAAAAATCAATCAACAACATTAATCAAAGAAAATTATGGAATATCTGTAAGTTTGCTTAAAACAATACAATTAATGCTGCATACGTACATTTTAAGAGCTCGAGTATGTTCCCACAAATAAATCAGAATGACATCCAGGATTTGAAGGTTCCGAGAACTTCAGACAATGAATGCTTTTTATGAGCAGTCAGCATTGATCCACAGAGCACCGTTTTGGATGATGATTTCTTCGTGATGAGGATCCTTGTTCAATAATGGTTCAATGACGCTTTCACGGCAAATAGAGCCGTTGTCAGTGAAGGGGCTAACACTCTGTTCATTTCTGAACGATCCAGATGATCTTCGAGAAGAGAATGAAATCTGCGGAAACCGATGGTATAACAAATACTGTGCAGAAGCATACCATCCCGCTCAACGGTGCACTAAACAATTGCAACAAGGTACGGTGAAATCGCCGATTCTTTTCAGCATTTACCTAAGCAATGTGCTAGTTTCTATACGCCTTTCTATAGCGTACGTGGATGTCTTAATTGGGTACTGATCAGCTCCGACTATCGACTTGAACGTCAACTTCCAGAAATAATAAACTACTTTATTCATAACACCTTTGTCTTTGGCCTTTCGGAACATTAGAAAAAGTTAGCGCAGGTTCTCTATTTTTGGACCAGGCGAGCTTCCAATTGTACTAGGGCTAGATTAAAATCTATATTTTAATTAACATGCAGGTGCTGCTCTAACTAGGGTTGGAAGCGCTTTCATTTGGATGTTTCATAGCAGCCAGCTTGACTCCAAAGTGAAAGTAGTCTGCTACTGGGCTTGGTCAGGGCCAGCTTCAACGTTTGAGAGATTATGTCTTGGGACGTGTGCATAGAATTTCAGTTTCAAATCGTGCAATCACCCTAAATTTGGTCAAAACTGAATTTTACATATATCTCCCTCTATCTTTGTATTAGTTTTACTTCCGTTTTTTTACAAATAGTTACAATTAGTTCAAGTGAGACTTATTCATTTCACTTTTTCTTGCTCTTATTAATCCTACAGAAACCGAACTCGCAAACATTTGGTCCTATCGAACACGGATTACTTCTAATGGCGGCAAAAATATGTTGTGATATTACATATCAACCGTCTCATTCGAAAAACGTAAACCCTACGAGTGCGAATGGGGTTGGTGTATCAACACAAAATCTATAGCGGGCTTCGAATAGTTCATTCACCAACAAAAGACGAAGCCGATAAATGTAATGAAAAAAAAACATGATCAATGAAAATTGTGCGGTACTCGACTTCGAACCGGTGCGGTTATACTTTAATTGCAATGTTCTTGTCAAACAATTCAATTGGTCGGTATTTCAATTTATGTATATTTGTTTCTATGTACAATTGCATCGATTGTGTGATTGATTTTCGTTTTCAAAACAATCATTGGTCGCTAGTTCAACTTGCATTTACTTATTTGGTTCACTTATCATCTTGATCCAAATTGCCGTGTCGGTGAAGAGTCGTGAGTTATGCCAATGGAAGCTTTGAAGAAACAATGCGCGGTATTAAAGGGCGAGGCAACGCGCATCGCTACCTTTTGCGAGGCTCAAAATCGCCCATTACCTCAGAGCAAATTACGTCAAACAAGGCTAGAACAACACATGAAAGACTTCGAGCGCCTGTAAAATGCCATTGAAGCATTGATTGAAGATGACAGTGAGACAGCTGAAGAAGTAGACTATCGTTCCGGGTTTGAAAATACCTTTGACGAGTTACATTCGAAATTATATGTTATGGTAAGTGCTAGTGATACGCAAACACAAAAGGACAGTGAATCAACAAAAATCTTAAAATCATTAGCCGACAATCAGACATCATTAAGTAAATTGGTGAAAACGCTAAAGACCACATCGCGATCGTCTATTACTATTACAGTTGCCAGAATTCTCAGAAAAGCTTGACGAGTGGATACGGTTCCGCGAGATATTTACGGCCTTAGATGTGTTTAAAAACAAATTAAAGGGTGTTGGACGCGGCTAAAGTGAGATGCACTGACGGTCGTAAAGCATATTCTATTAAGCAACGATAACTTTAGTATCGCGTGGGATTTAATTAGATCGCATTTTGATAAGCCACAATTCATAATGGTGTCTTGTGTGTCTATTTTCCTGGTGGCCCTGTGACAAGTATTAAAAGAAATAGTTTAAGAAACGATTTACGAAAAATCTTTTCTTTGAATGGTGACTACTTAATTGGAGGTGACCTAAACTGTAGACATAGAGATTGGGGTTGTACTCGTGCAAATGCGTGGGGTAATTTACTATCAAATCTTAGTATTGTGTTGCCCATTACGTTAATGTTCCCTCATAGTCCAACTTATGTACCTCCTGGTTCACGTGGTTGTCCATCTGTACTCGATATATTTGTTACAAACTGTCCTAGCTACGTAACTCAACCTGTGTCACTTAATGAATTAAGCTCAGATCATAACCCTGTATTTTGTAAGCTTCTTTGGTCTGGCATGGAAGTTGTCCAATATATCCAAGATCTAAGTAAAGCTAATTGGAAGCGCTATAGAATAAACATTAGTGAGAAACTTCGACAGGTTGATACCAACCTAGACAATATAACCTGCAAACAGGATGTTGATCATCTCGTTACCAACTTCTCCAAGCAAATTGTAGATTCAGCAAATGAAAGTATACCAAAACTAGCTAAACAGAATTATTGTATTAAACTTCCTCCTTATATGTATAAAGATAAGAAATATGCATAGAAGAAACTGGCAACGATACAGACAGGTTATATACAGAAACGAGGTCAATTATCTTAACAAGATCATCAAGGAGAGTATAGATCGATTGCGTAATGATTCCTGGAATAATAAACTTAAAGATTTAGAAAAAAACTCAAAACCGTTCTGGAATATAAACAAAATTGTTAGAACCAAGAATAGGCAAATACCCTGTCTTCGAGACACGTTTAATACTTATTTCACAGATGTTGAAAAGGCTAATGCACTTGCCCTTACATTTCAGTGTAACCATAACGTATCGGGTCACCTGGGTGATATACATACTGATACCTTGGTTAATGGCACTGTTCAGACCTTAAAAACGATGAACTCAGACACACCTACGCATGAATATGTAAATGAAAATGATATCAAATTCTTCATCAACAATCTAGTAACTAGGAAATCTGGTGGGCTAGATTTAATAAGAAATAAGTATCTGAAAGAACTACCGAAAATTGGGATCAAAATGGTGGCATATGTTGTGAATGCCTGTTTGAAAATGCAATACTTTCCAGTCACATAGAAATTTGCTAAAGTAACACCTATTCTAAAAGCTGGTAAGCCAACCGATAATCCTGATAGTTACCGCCCAATTAGTTTGCTTAGCAGCTTAAGCAAAATTTATGAAAGGGTGTTGAAAGAAAAGATAATGAAGATTGTAGATGAGAAGCACATTTTTCCCATAGTGCAGTTCGGGTTCAGGCGCTATCATAACACTTCTCATCAAGTAAAGAGAATCTGTAATCATATAAAAAGTAATCGTGCAGTTGGAAAATCGACTGGCATGATTTTACTAGATATAGAAAAGGCCTTTGATACCGTTTGGCATAATGGTCTGATCTTTAAAATGAACAATTTCCACTTTCCACCTTATTTGTGCAATATAGTTCTAAGTTTTCTGTCGGATCGTTGTTTCCGAGTGCATGTCAATAGTGGTGTAACTGATTTGATACTTTTCATTGCAGGTGTACCACAAGGGTCTGTCTTGGGGCCAATTGTTTACAACTTATATACCTCAGATTTTCCAGAACTACCCGATTGTGAAACAGCTATCTTTGCTGATGACACAGCTATTTTTTCGTCACATGAGTTAGCTCTCAACATTGAGAGCAATCTTAAATATGCGATGGAAATTATTTTTAGATACTGTGATAAATGTAAAATAAAGCTAAATCTAGATAAATTACAAGCTATCTATTTCACTCGAAAAAGAAAAGATTGTTTTCTGCCTTCTTCTAGCTTGCAGGTAAATGGAATAAACGTTGAGTGGAAGAGCTCCGTAAAATACCTTGGTATTCATATTGACAGCAAATTGACTTTTCATGAACACATCACCCAAACCCTTAACAAAATTAATATCGCAAAGAAAATTCTTTACCCTTTCATTAATAGAAAATCATTTTTGTCTTTTGCTAACAAAGTAATTATACTAAAGGTTATATTTCAAGCTATAATCCTATACGGTTGTCCAATATGGGGAAATTCCGCACAGTGTCATATTAACAAGTTACAAATAGCCCAAAATAAAATTTTGAAAATGATGTTAGACCTACCACGAGATTACTCCACTTTAAAACTACACAAAAGAGCGGGTGTTGACCAGGTTTCTACAAGAATATTGAAACTGACGAATAAGTTTATAAATTCCAGCGTTTTTGCAGATAATCCTCTAGTTAATGACCTATTTTCAAATGTATAGAGTTTATTATACATATACAGGGTGCCCCACGAGCAGTGTGCCAAAAAGCTAGAGCGTATAGCCCTGGCCAAGACAAGAAAAAAATCGTACGGGAGGGGGGGGTCTATTTCCCCCCGTTTAGCCGGGAGGGGCAATTTTCTAAAAAATTGACTTATTTTGGAAAAATAATTATTAAAAATCAACAGTTACATCCACAATGCCACGATATACCTTTTTGTAAAGTCAGAAACCTCTTCTTTTATATTGATTTTAAATGAAGCTGTTTTAAGGAGTAGTTTTTGAGAAATTAATTTTCAAACTCAAAATTTTGAAAAAAAATTGAAAAAAAAAAATTTCGAACTATTTTTTTTCAAAATTGTATGTAATTAAGTAGTAATTTTTTTCAAAAATTCAATTCCCTTATTAGTTTTCAGTTAAAAACAGAAAACCGGATGCAAAAATGTCTTGTAGTTTTTGAGAAATTAAAAAAAAACCCGAACCATTTTTTTCTAAGAAAAACCTTTTTTTTTGGTTTTAACGCGGCTGGACTTGTAGGCAAATTAATGTATGAAAGATTGACCTCTTTTTTATTATTTTTAAAAAATTCGGAGTTTTATGAGGATACAATAAAGTGATACACTATTGGAATAACCCTGGATTAATTCTTTTTTTTCATTGATAACGCCTGAAAACTGACCTGCGAATTTCGGCTGGGTCCGGCTGGAATGCGCAAATTGAATGAAATGCAAATTTGTCATAATAGTCTCGGCGTAAAACATAGCTTATATGACCTTAGGTTCTCTAATAATTGTAAAATGTGTGGTGCAAAACATAACACTATGCTGCATGTAGACCTGGCGCATGCAAGTAGCTCTAATGCCAGTGCTCGTGGTTTGTCCATTAAGACGACTCAGTTGAATTAGGAGTAGTTCACTATGTTACCAACCACGATAGTAACAATCAGAGGAATCGACGGAGAGTATAAACAGTGCAGAGAGTTGCTAGATTCCGGCTCGCAACCCACTTTAGTTTCCGAATCCTAGCATCCCCATCGTCGGATTGGGTAGAAAAAAGCAGTACGCGCGGCACTGTTGTTCTCGAAACTTCGATGGTCACAAACTTTAATCGTACATTATCAGCTCATACGTTTGCTCTATCGTCTATAACGAATGAAGTAACGAATGTGAAGCTGAACAGTGCGAATCTACCATACTTCAATCACCTTTTTCTTGCGAATCCAAAGTGTCACTAACCCAATCGGATCAATATCTTGATCGGAGCGAATATTTCCTTCGATACCCTTGTTGAAGGTTTATCGTGCACCCCTCTAGTTCACACGTTGCCCAGAATACCATCTTTGCCTGAGTTAACGCCCAAAGGTTTGCATGAAACCAAACCGACATTAAATGTTGTCCTTTCTAACTGCACGGTAGGTACTCAAACCCTACAGTGCTACAACAAATCTTAGAGTAGTTTTCAACGCCCCTCATTGAATGACCACGATTCAAAAGAATTTATTCACATGTACCATAAGGTCTCGCATATAATATAGCAGTAAAGGCTGATATTGCCAAGATGTATCGATAGATCCTTGTCAATATCGACGATATTCATTTTCAAAGAATCGTTTGGCGGCAAGGCAATGCAGAAGATACTCGCGATTCCGTACTTCTCACAGCTACATATTGGACGGCTTCCGCTTTATTTTTAGTTGCAAGGTTTCTCAAGCGAATAGGCGTTAATAATATCGCGAAATATCCTCGAGCTTCGGATAGCCTCATTAAAGATTTTTATGTTGACGACTACACAATAACATTCGAAAGCGATCGGCATAAAAAATGATTTTTGTCTTATGCTGAAAAATGCTGATATGGACTTAAAGTAAAAGGTCTTCTAATTCATTGGAATTTCTTAACACCATCGGCTACAAGCATCGAAAAATAGCAACCGATTGACTATTGGGGATGCGGGGATCAGAACGTTGGGTTTACTCTGAGACACACGAAGCGACTGTTTTAAATTCGCATCAACTGTCACAGCTATTGGCTCACCAAGAGGGAAATACTAGCAGAGATCCCACATATCTTCGATCCTCTGGGCTGGCTCTCACCGGCTATGATCAAGACGAAGGTCTTTATGACGCGCCCTTGGGCTAAAGGTATTGACTGGGACGAGTATATTCCACTAGATTTCTATCAGGAAAGGTCTGATTTTAGATGCGATTTATGTTCGTTGCAAATGTTAAGCATTCTGTGATGGCTACAATCAAGCCGAAAAGAAGTGATGGAACTGCACGGCTTCGCTGACTCATCAGAGTCAACACATTCTGCTGCAGTATGTTCACGGGTGGTTGGAACTAGAGGCCTTCAAACAACGGTTATATGCGCCAAAACAACGGAGCTTCTCCGGTAAGGCCTGCCCTTTTAATTCTGCGTCTCGAATTGTGTACGTCTTTGTTGCTAGGAAGGCTCCTTAGCAAGGTGAAAGAAGCTCTCTCCATATACGATATTGAAAGCTTTGCGTACACTGATTCCACGACCGTGATGTCTGCGTAATGTTTTCGTATATCGAGATCCTCGCATTGTTTCCTTCGTTAACTTGGCACTATGTAAAATCAGCCGAAAAACCCACCGACTGTGCAACTCGCGGTTTTGTGCCCCGAAGCCTAACCAAAATGGACTTGTGGTGGAACGGCCCGCCGCCTCGCGATATACGCGCCGCCATGGTCGCTATAGTTACACGTGCAACAAGATTTCTTCATTGCCGAGATCGCTCTATTGAAAAAAAGGGAAATCAGTCTCAAACAAAAGCAAATTCGTTATGCTGAATCCCTTTATCGATGAGGAGGGCGTATTAGGTGTCGGCGGCAGACTCGACAATGCCAGACTACCGTTCGATCAAAGGCATCCAATTATTCTTCATAGAGCTCATCGTCTAACATAGTTAATCGTCGAGGATTGTCATTCATCAAATTTGCATGCCGGTATCAGTTAAATGACGTATCTTCTCTCTCTACAGTTTTTTGTCCCTGGCATTCATCATGTCTCGTTGTAGACAGCCAGGCTGTACTGTACAACGAGATCAAAGGCTGTCATGAAATGTCGCGACTCAATGAAATCCATCAGATAATACAAAGTCAAACTCTGCTGGGTCCCGGACCACAGCTCAATCGCAGGGAATGACAGAGCGGGCGAATTGGCCAGGCAAGGGTCTGAAATGGACATCAATGAAGCTGACACGGCAATGCATTATACCGGATCATAAATGACACAATAATAAAAGAAGCCAACTCGTCTTGGCTTACAAGAAACGACAGACAAGATCATTGTGGCCAGAGCTTAATACCGGAAAAACAAAGAAGCTCTTGGCGGTGGACGGAAATTCGATCCGTATGCTCGTCGGAGTGATCCCAGAACACTGTCCCATCGGAGCAATGCTCCGAAAATGGATCTCGGAATCTAGAGATCTCTGCCGGAGCTGCAGCGATGAAGAAGAAACCGAGACGATCCAACATCTGTCTTGCCACTGCCCAGCTCTCCAGAATCGGCGCCTAGCTTCGCTGGGCTTAAGATCGTTCACAGAGATTGCGGACGTAGTAAATGCAGATATATCGGACCTTCTAAAATGCATAAAGGGCCCGGGGTGGTTTCAGCCACCACGTGATAGGACAGGTTAATTGTACGTGCACTCCACAAATGAAGGGAATCACAATGGGCCCTTTGGCCTCTGAGTGGAAGTGATGTTCAATCATCACACTTCCCTTCCTTAACCCAACCTAATCTAACCTACGAGGAGTTGTCTACGTTATTGTCCCAAATTGAGGGTTGTGCTAACTCAAGGCTATTTTGCATTCGTTTCGAATATGACATGATTCCCCTCACAGCAGTACACTTTCTCATTGCGAGGCCATTAACAACGATTTCAGATGCGAGTAATTTTTCCAAAAGGGTGTCGGCACTTCATCGATGGCAGTATATTCAGCATCTCCTACATGAATTCTGGGAAAAATGGTCGCAGGACTGCATCACACAGTTGCAAAAGTGTTCTAAATGGCTGAAGAAGGAAAGCAATGTCAAGGTAAACGATATCGTGCCACTAGAAAAAATAACGTATCCTGGGCGAGACGGGCTTATTCCTGTTGTTTCTGTCCTGATGGAAAAAGAAGAGTACAAACGGTCAGTTTGCAAGTTGTGTCTCTTATTATTGGACGATGGTTGAAAGGACTTCAATGGCAGGATGCTGTTACTGTTTTAAATTGCCATTATACGACCACCCTAATTTTGGTCAAAATTAAATTTTATATGTTGGCAGCACGTCGGCTTTTGTCTCTATATATCTCTCCCCATTTTTGTATTAGTTTTACTTCCTACTGGGGCTTCCCTGGGGCTTACTACGGCATTAATTCGTATCATATCATGAGGGGTAGTGCCTTAACGGCTTTGTCCGCCAGAAGCATTCCTCTATTTCCATCAAAACGAACCGATTCAGGATAGATTTGTAGGCTCGCTAACTTTCAACGTATCCCCTAATTCCGTGGAATGATGACTTCTCTATGAACACGATGTCAGTAGGCGGTGTCATGTCGAGATATGAGAGACGCATTCCGACAACATTAACGCTTTTGGTAGTTAGAGAATGCTCCATCGTCGCCGCCCTATCTTCCAGCTATTGGTTTTGGGCCCATTTAAATAGGTTGGCGTTAGTGTAGATTAATTTAGTTAAGTGCATGGGTGGTGGGTAGATGTAGTAATCAGTTTCCGTCAATGGATATCAGCTCTAGGTAGTGACATCACCCTCATACACATTGATGTTTTCGTACGAATAGGAGCAGCACATCTCAAAAACCCAATTACAAAGGTCTTTCCACAAAATTTAAATATCTAAATAGAATATTCATCTGTATATATATTCTACATCAACTCACATATCTTTTCTTAAATTTTCTTTAAGCTTTACGGTATTTAAAAGATTTCAATCTTTGTGTGTAAATGTTATTTTTAATAAATAAATACAAATCTCATAAGGCCCTGAGATATTTTACAACTGTACCAAAAGTAATGATTAATGTTCTTGTTTTAAAAAAGCCTGTGTAATGTCACACTCATTATAGGTAGCGACAAACTGGTGAAGAAGAACATAAGATTAACATCAGGAAAAGAAGCCGTTGATCTTCTAGATTAGTTTGCCGAACGAGAAATATGGTGTAGGCGATTTTACAAAATGTGCTACTTTCACTAAGCCTGGTTTTACTTCATACACACCCTGTGTACATGTTTTAATATTTCGGACAAGTAAATATGCCCGTTAATTCCGACCTAAGGAATTTGAACCTGATCGCGCGATTCTCCCGGTTACCTCAGTCTATTTAAGATCATGTAACACACTTGGCGGGACCAATAAAGAAAGTACTATAGAGTGAAGTGTCGGTTGTTTTTCTCGTCCTCCTACAATGGAAGAGGAAGTGAACAAAGGAAACCCGAGGCTTGGGCAGGATATCGAGAATCTTATTGCCGGTCATAATCCCAGGGAAGAGAAAACAACATTCGTTGAAATGAAATTAATATTAAAATTATATATTCCGGTCATCAAACACCTACGAGACTAGCTCCATTAGAAAGCACAGTGTCGATTAACAAGTCTCCAAATGGCCATTAGATGGGATTATTCGACCAAGCTCCTCTGAGTACCCTAGTCCGGTGTTTTGGCCAGCAAAAACGATAGCAATAAGCATTTAGTGTTGACTGTAGACGTCTGAACAAGAAAATTATTAGGGCCACTGCCGCTGAACGAATCCCATATTTGGAAGTTTTATAATAAATTTTACAATTCTGACGCAATGGAGTATTGCGCCGCTTAGAAGAAGAGATTTTTGTAAGAGCACAAGTTCAAGTTCAAGTTCAAAGATGTTTTAAGGTTGATTTTATCTAATTAAACACTTTTAATATACTTATGTACGAAACTTTATGTAGCCCTATAAGAGTTTGGTATTTAGTTTAACCGAAGAAGTATACACATGTACGAGTACACAACAAAATCAAAAACGAAGCCCACGGCGCTTTTAAAACTATTTGGGGAAAATTTAGGATTATGTTTCGAAAAAAAAAAGTTTTAAATTCAACCTTCAAATGTTACAAGCCACTAAGCAGCTAACGTTATTTCATATCGTACAATACCGCACCGGTATTATTTAGAATATATAGTAACATAAAAACAAAAGAAAAAACTTCTGCACAACAGCACGAAAAATACTCTTAAAGCAGAGCTCCGCCACAAATATTATCCGCTCGCAAATTCCGCCTTTCCTAACTTTCCAAGTTAGCCCATTTTAAAAACCATAATTCATATCATTCCTATTTTACGTTATTTTGTTTTTATTTTTTATTTTTTCTCACTACTAAAACCCATAAAAACTCTTGGCAGCTTAGTTGCACAACATGACTGCTCAACCGCCACTATACGCCTGACTGAATCGTGTACAAAACGCGTTTTGTCAGTTATTAAAGCGCTGCTGGGCACACATACATAGCTGTACACAATATCATAAGTGGATATCGTTGTGATGTGAATTAGCGGTAGCAGCCGAATTGGATTGCTACGAAGCCGGCGGCGATAAAACTAACACGGACGAATATTCAACCGAGTCCGGTCTAAGGGATTTGTCGGGAATTTTGTATGTTGTCAACATGTCGACTAAGGATTTGGGGCTGCTCATTACAGGCCGCTGTCATTCAGTTGTGTACATTCATTCCGAAACGCGTCAAGCAGATATTAGAACAAAAACTGATGTTTTTCGGGGGTACACAATAATCACTTGCGAGTGATTGTGGTTTTTTGTGTTTCATTTCATCAATACCAGAGGCAACGAATGAGCATTAGATACGGCGATTAACAGCTGAATGCATGCGAGTATCTACAGTGCAATCAGTCAACTGAAAATATTTTTAAATAGCCTTCATTGTTCCGAACAGCTGTGAAATATTGGCAGCGAATGCATGAAACAATGGATTAATTGCATAGAGATTAATGTTTGCCAAACAGAATCCTGGTATACAGTTAAAATCTGATTTTGAGTAACTAGGGGAATCAATCCGTATTATAAGGAATGAATTCAAACACAACATACAAACTAAAACCATCATAAAATACAAGATCCTAAGAAATGCAAGAATGTTTGCATTTTAGCAAAACTATTTTGTGTAACGAGTTCTAACACTATACATATATCAGGCTTGTTCAAAAAAAAAAAAAACAAAAAAAAAAAAAATAGGATGAATTTTGAATTACGAGTGCTAAGTAAAGGATGTTTTCTTAGAGGTTTGGTTTTTAAACCGCCAACACTCTCTTTACATATTGTCAAATTCACAGCTAAAATTTTACTTACAGTAAGTACGTTTTGCCATTTCACGGTGAATAGATTATGCCAGAACAACGCATTCAATTTTTGCAAACTTATTTTGAAAGCCATGGTCCATCTGAGCAAGTTATTCGGCTATATTCTAGTGGATCCCCAAAGACGACAAACAGTGCGAAGAGAAGAAGTTGATGCCGTTGTGGAGCACAGTATTGAGAAGAATCCGAATGAGACGATTCGCCATCGTTCACAGCAATTGCCGCTATGCCCATTCACTTTGTGGAAGATTTTACGGAAAGATCTTGGCTTAAAAGCTTATAAGATCCAGCTGTGTAAAAGTTGAAACCACGTGACCATTATAAGCGTCTGGGGTTCGGTGAAGGGGGCGAAAATATATTTCAGCTTGATTTTCGTTTTCAACGCAAAATTTCATTCTTCGATGAGGCCCATTTTTTTACCAGATTTCGAGTGGAGAAGCCTTTGTCAAGTCGCCCTTATATTCCATATTTCTTTTAGGCCCATATTTCTTTAAGGACGAAGGCGGTCACAATATTACCGTCTTCTGACTTCTTCGTTGAATGGCATTGACGTGACAGAGCTTTTGCTTCAACAAGATGGGGCGGGACACGGCGCGCGATATCATCAATTTATTGCGGGAAACATTTGCTGACCTGTAAACTGGCCTCCACAAATCCTGTGCGCTCACCACTTTAGATTACTTTCTTTGGGGCATGTGAAGTCATTAGTCTACGTCGATAAGCCAGAGACGTTGGACGATTTGGAAGTCCATATTCGCTGTGTTATTGCTGATATACGGCCTCAATTGCTCGATAAAATTTTTGAAGTTTGGGCTTCACAGTTGCGCTACACTCAATTTAGCCGTAGCGTGCGTATAAGGTCATATTAAGACAATATTGGCACAAAATTATCTATTAAGTAAAGCTAATATCAGAGACATTTACGTTAACTTCAAGTGTTTTATTTCATATTAAATTTGTATACCTCGAGAAAAAACACCCTTTGTAATGCTGTCTTGTCTTAAATGTTAAGCATTGTAAAATCTTCTCTCAGTTAAAATGACAGCGCACGTGCAGAAATTAACACATGACATATGGGAAGGAGAAACGACCTTATCCACATCCCTTTTTTTATCTGGATGTGAAATATTTTTAATAATGTGTTTCCCTATATAAGACTTTTACCGAGACCTAGCTTTAGGAGTGCTTGACCTAAAAGATCGAAATAAATATTCGGCCTTGTTCAACTTACTTTAACAGTTAATCTGCATGCCGAGCGTTTCAGTACAAACACAACAGCAAGAAAATTCCCTTTATTCACTGTCACTCGAGACACAATAACAAGTGGCAGCTCTGTTTTACATGGGATGAAGAGTTACTTTCAAATAAATTGCAAACTCGGAGTTAAACAAAATTTGCATTAACACAACATTAAATGAGTAACGGTATGTAACTGTAACTTCCCCATCACGGTGCTCTAAACTAAAGTAAAATATTTATACAAAGTTATATGAGCTTGCTTCCTGTTTCTGGTGCTGTTTGCGGCTGCCAAGCGGCGACCGAGGCGGCAGCGGTATTGGTAGGATGTCCTTGTTGACATTATTTACCGAAAAATTTACACTTCCACACAAACAAATTGGATGATGATGCATGAGACACAATGTCAGAGTAAGCCACCCTCTTAGGGCTGACTACTAGACTACCGATCCTGAAATCTTCCTGCCTAACAATTCATTGTGTTTAACAGCAAGTAGCTACTTGAGCGTTCAACCCCATATAGTACCCAGCGTTCGCTAAAAGTTTATTATTAATGCACCGTCAACGCTCGAGAACGGAGAAGGAAGCAGGTAGAGTCGCCCAAGTAAGGCAGGTAGACAAACATCACTGCACATTCTCCATGTGCTGCGTCTATGCCGGATTCGTGTCGACGTAATAAAATAAATTGTTACGAGTATATGGCAAGGGGTTGTGCCCACAAATTTGCAAGAGAATATTCAGTTCAAACGGTGATGATGGTTAGAACAGACAGTGGTACGCGACGATCATTTTGGTTTGACTTATTTGGGGGGATATCCTTTTTGTGGTTTCAAATTTGTTTTGGTGACAGCATGTACATTTGTCCTTGATTGAAAATTATTTGCCCGGATAATGTTCAATCCCATAAACTAAGTGTTCATTCGTGTAATCAATGATGAAATTGTTCGTTTAAATGCCACTGCCCTGCAGTGCCCTCCTATGTCGCATGGTACGATGCATTCATCCCGAACTCATTTCCTTATCTTCACATGCAGAGATGGAAACCTACATTTCGAGATGCCTTCCTATCATTCGCTCGCTTAGCAATTTTCTTTTTCGCAATACTCGGGGTTCCATTCAGAGCTGTGTTCAGTTAAATCCCCTTCGAGTAACGCAGTTCTCCTTTTCCGTCTCTGACATGCACAGCTTTTTAGTTAAAATGGAAACGTGTAGAGTTTCTTCATTCGAATTGGCAATTTCATCCGTATCATAAGATGGATTATCAGGCCACTAGTAGTAGCGCATGGGGAATAGACCGCTCCCGTACCACCCAGTTGTGAAATCGCCTTTCGTTCTGGTGTAATCGCCAGCACGATATTGTGTCGCTATTGCATTTGCACATTTATGTACATTGGTACGTACTCGCATAAATCTACGCTAAAGGAAAATCTCCCCCTGGAGAGCTAGGAAGCTAAACGGAATGCGAGAAAACACGAGTAAGGTGTCGTTATCGATACTGAGAAGCATTAAAGCGCTTTAAAGTACTATACTAGTGTCTTAATTTTTTTTTATTCTCGTCCTTCTTTCTTGTTCCGGTGGCAGAAATATTAAATCGTGAATAGTAAACCTCTTTGGCGTAAAATACATAGTAAGTGAAAGTAATCGGTACATGATGAAGGTAACATGGCAACACAGTCGGAAACGGAAATCGAACGTAACTGATGTAGAGAATTTCATAGAAACGATTTGCTAGGATATAAATTGCCTTGTCAATTGGTAATCAAAAATTTATTCGCTGTCAAATTGCATTCGACGTCTCGTAAAGTGAAGGAGGGACACAAAGTCAGGTTGGAGTTGTTTATTGTCGGACGTGACAAATTTTAAAATATTGTCTGATTTGTTTTCTGAATTTAACTTGGGTGAAAAGATATTGCCTTTCGCATTGAGATCATATATGTCTCTGTCTACTTGAATTAGAATAATAATTTGGGCGATATACAAGTTAGATGGAAGACATGAATGTGTTTTGATGTCTTAATTCAAACGTGGAATCGAAATAAAGGTACGAGAATAGCACTTTACTTTATCAGGATATTTGACACTAATCCATATAATCCATAAAGCAATGCAATTTCGTCCTGTAGGTAATGAATGCAATTGATGCGTTATATAAGGGGTGCATTTTTTTTTGAGGTATGCAAATCGAATATGAAATAAAACACTTGAAGTTAATGTTAATGTCTATGATGTTATTTAATAGATAATTTTATGCCATTAAGGTCTAAATTTAACTTTATATGGTCACCATGCCTAGCTTGAATGTAGCGCAACCGTGAAGTCCAAAAGTTTATCGAAGTAGAAAGAAAAGTAATCTAAAGGTATGAGATCTCAGGATCGTAAAGACCAGTTTTTTTGTTTTTTGTTATTTGCTCAGCCGTGTGGCATGTTGCAACATCTTGTTGAAACCAAAGCTTTATCACGTGAGGAACGAAAAAGTCAAAAATTATGTTTCTAGATTAGATTACATTTTTCCGACTCATTTACTAGCCTAAGGCATAACAAAATCAATATGCATTGTCTGCCAGATTGACGATTGTACAAATAATCTCTGCATCTAATTGTGTCTACATACATATGTACATATGTATGTATATATATTGTAATTATAAGTGTTCCTATTATTTTTAGCGATTTCAAAGGATTCCTGTTAATACACTTGCTCTATATTTTAATGCAATTTTGGAATATACAAGTAGCCTCTTGAAAAGTGATATAATTTCACTCTCAGATAAAAAGTCCTTTTCGAAAACACTTCTCCTAGTTTCTCTTAGGACTGGGCATTTGCCTAAGAAATGCAAGGTATCTTCTCTGTCTTTTAAATTACACATACTACAGAGTATAGGCAGGTCTTCCATATGGGGCACGAAATTGAGCCTTACGAGTTCTTCACAGAGTTTGAGCATTGCTGAAATTTCCTGGATACTATGAATTTCTTGGAAATAGTTTCTACCCTCCAGGTTGTAATTTAGCCGGCTATACGTGCTACGGAGTAATGATCCCGCCGCTTCTTCTAAAAACTTCCTTCTGGCCTGGAAGTGGACTTGTTTTATTAGCTTGTATAGTGAATTTTCCTCGTTCCTGTCTTCCGCGTTCAGCTCTATTCCACACCCATCTGCTAAATCTTCGTACCATGTGGATTGTTCCGAACCGCTTGTAGGCCAACTATCTAGGAAGTCGATTGCCTGACATATTTTTGATTTGATTTGTTTTGATTTATTAGAAAAAGTATCTGTATTCTATAGTACATAAAGAACTAGAGGCGAAAACAGATTCTATAAATATAAAAATACATAAATAGAGAATAAAAACATAAACATATGAATGGGGTCATTAAAACTATTTCACAACAATGATAAATAAATATGTATTAGATACATACATCTAAACCAGAACACAAAGTATACCAAGAATATTTTTGTAACAGCCATGATTTAATTTTTTTAAGGAAAGAGGATTTATTCCGAATACATCGTATGTTATACGGTAGTTTATTAAACAGCCTTTATAAAAAAAGTTATAAAAATATTTGTAGATTGTGGTGAGAAACTTGTACAAGATTCTGTTCGTTTATTCTAAGTTAGTAATTAGAAGAGCTTTTGTTTAAAGAATATCCTGATCTTTCAAAATAGATTTTTAAGACCCTATAGCAAAGTAGATGTTTCAAAGGTCGAATGTTGAGAATGGCCACCTAGATTACCAGATTTAACTCCTCTAGATTTTTATGTGGGGATTCATGAAGAATTATGTTTACGAAGTGGAAATAGTATCTTTGGAACAACTGGAAGAACGGATTGAAGTAGCTGGAGTCAAATTGCAGGAAAATTTGTCAAGCATAGGCTTATGTGCAGCCATTAGAAGGAGATATAATCTTTGCCTTCTAAAAAATGGGGATCATATTGAAAATTTATTATAATAAAACTCCGAATTTTTTAAAAATAACAAAAAAGAGGTCAATGTTTCATACATTAATTTGCCTACAAGTCCAGCCGCGTTAAAACCAAAAAAAAGGTTTTTCTTAGAAAAAAATGGTTCGGGTTTTTTTTTAATTTCTCAAAAACTACAAGACATTTTTGCATCCGGTTTTCTGTTTTTTAACTAAAAACTAATAAGAGAATTGAATTTTGAGTTTGAAAATTACTTTCTCAAAAACTATTCCTTAAAATAGCTTCGTTTAAAAACAAGATGAAAGAAGAGGTTTCTGGCTTTGCAAAAAAGTATATAACGGCATTGTGGATGTAACTGTTGATTTTTAATAATTTTTTTTTCAAAATAAGTAAATTTTTTAGAAAATTGCCCCTCCCGGCTAAACGGGGGGGAATAGACCCCCCCTCCCATACGATTTTTTTCTTGTCTTGACCAGATCTACACGCTCTACCTTTTTGGCACACTGCTCGTGGGACACCCTGTATATTTACAGCCGCGGTAAAAAAAATAGCACCGCTATGAGAAAATATATTCTTTGAGAAACAAAATGTAAATAAATTTTCTGGAGTAATTTTTGAACTTATAGAAATCCGAAATCAAGTCAAGACAAAACTTTTGAATATTTCGAAAAACTGATGAATAAAAGATGAAATTCTTTTCAAAAGCTTTGTCTTTTTTCGGTTTCGATTTCGGATTTCTATAAGTTCAAAAATTACTCCAGAAAATTTATTTACATTTTGTTTCTCAAAGAATATATTTTCTCATAGCGGTGCTATTTTTTTTACCGCAGCTGTAAATATACAATATATTATTTATTTTTATTTATTTATTTGTTTATTTTTTTACAATATTTATTTATTTGTTTTTACTGATTTATTTATTTGTTTTTACTTATTTATTTATTTGTTTATTTATTTTTATTTATTTATTTATTTATTTGTTAATTAATTAATTTATTTAGTTATTTATTTTTGTTTTTTTCTGTATTTATTTATTTTATTTATTTATTTACATATTTTAATATTTACCTATTTGGTGGCATAAAACCAGAAAAAAAAAAACAATTAACTTGCTTATGTACAAATGTATACATACATATATACATGTACTATATGTGTATAAATATGTATATATGTATGTATATATACATTTTCATTTTGTGTTTTCCCTTTTTTTCCTTTGTTATATGTAAGGTTTTTTGTTTTTCGTATTTGCCTTCAATGATATTTGTATTACATGTTACAAATTGTACATATGTAGATTAAAAATAAACTAAAGTTTTTTTTTTCAGAAGTAAGATATTTAATATATCAAAACTCTGTAATAAAATAGTGTGCGATAACTAAAATCAATGTAAATATTTTGTAACGGAATAAATATCTATCTAATACACCATCATTATTAGCTTTTTGAGTTCCATTAGATAAGTAAGAACAGAGTCAATTGTGAAATGTACCCTTAAATCCACAGTAAACAGTTTATCTTAGAGTATGATGTGATCGACTGTATCGAATGCTTTAGTTATATCCACAAACAGCGCTGCGGTATGGCATCTATTATTGAAGCCGTTATAGATGTCGGTACAAACATTTTGTAGAGCATTCTCGGTGAAGCGACCTTTCGAAGCTGGCTTTCGCTCAGCCAAATTGACAACCGTTGAAAAAATTATTTTTTTTCCAAGAACTTGATCATTTTTTTCTTTAAAGCTTTTTAAAAACTTTCGGAAATACCGGTAATAAGACTACCGGTGTGTAGTTGTTAATTACGTTTTTATCAACTTTGTTAAATAAGGGAATTACTTCCACGACTTTTAAACAATCAGGAAAGATCTAACGCCTTTGTTAAAAATAAAAGATGAAACATCACAGATACTTAAAGCAATGTTTTTTATCAAGTCGTTAGAAAAACTCTTAGTTGCTTGTGAATTCGAGTTTTTAAGAGACAGGATAATTTTATACACTTCAAAGGACGATCTGGGATCAAAAAAGAAACTTTGAGAACACGACACTTCATTAACTAAACAGTTACAATCACAGAAACATTCTGAACTTTCAGAGACTACTTTAGCGCCAATAGAGGAAAAAAACTTGTTCAATTTTTCTGATAAAATCCTGTTATCGGATATCAAAGTATTCTCTTCTCTCAAACTTTTTTTTTTTTTTTTTATTTTTTAAATTCATTTTTATTCAGTATTATCTTATATCTAATTTTTTTTCGCATGCTTCTTATGTTTTGGTGAGCAATAAGTAAATTGGATAAGTATGCTTGGTTAAAAAATAGATCGAGATCATCAACAGTTGATTGAGGGGGCATAGAGAACATTATTTTGAGAGCATTGCATATTACTTAAGGACTGAAAGATCTTCATTAGTATTAATAGTAATTATTTGGTCCTTCTCCGCCTTTCGCATATATACTTTTCCGTTTTTTACCCATCATACTTGTACATCTTTTCTTTTTTAATTTTTCAGCAGCATTTAGCAAAAATTTCGTTTTTCCATTTAAGTATTCGTTTATATAAATCTTATTGATTTTATCACAGTCAAACATTTATGAAGTTAGATTATTTTTGTGTAGAATTTGTTTTTCAAAATTAAGTCTTTCTTGATTTTAGACACGAATTTCACGACTAAAACGGATCAAACATTATTCTTACCTACATTTTCAAACATTTTAACATTTTTAACATAACAATTGTCTATTTCTATTTCGGACACATCTGTTGAGACACCCTTTGAGAAAACCTGTAGTGCGCATTGGAGAGCATTGGTGTTGTTAACATTTGGAACACCCACTATTTCTACGCACTTTTCTTTTCTGCTTTGCTGCAAGAAATCAACTTCTCTCTGTAGATCACGCACAGTCTGCAAGAGTTAGTTTTTTTCTTCCGGGATGGAGGCAATCACGGAGAGAGTAAGTGCTTTTTCAGCCCGCATTGCAACAATTTCATTATATTTACATATATTGATTCGAACGTTACAGCTTGTTGTTGTTGTCGCATAGATGGAACCGATGGTAGGACAGACTGATGTTCTTGTACAACCTTGTGTTGTTGTTGCGGAATTGTATTTTCCTCTGATCTTAGTGTTGTGGGTGGAGACACAGAACTTTTAGTTGATTACGTTCAACTTTTTGTTTACAAATACACGGCAGTTTTGCACATACACTGCAGCTTAACGCAAAAAAAAAAGAAGCACGGAATCGAAAAGTACGTGTTGACCCCACGACGTACAATACAATTTCCTCACACTTAATATGTATTTAACTTGCAGTTTAAGTATTTTTACAAATATAGGGTCCGCCAAATAACTTTTTTTTTTTTTGAAAATGCTATAAAAAAAACTACTGAATATTTTCTCAAATTTCTTTTTTTATTTGAAAGTACAATCCTTCCGGTTAATAATGGAAAATAATTTCATTCAAATGGCTGCCTCGGCTGGCCATGCAGTAGCCTACACGATCGGTCCAATTTTTAAGCACATTATCGATTGTGTGCAGCTGTATTTCACCAATGGCTTCACGAATATTGTCCCTTAAAGCGTCAATTGTCTCTGGCTTGTCGGCGTAACACTTATCTTTGACGGCACCCCACAAATAATAGTCCAACGGTGTCAAATCGCAGCTCCGAGGTGGCCAAACGGCATCAGCTCTGCGGCTGATAATGTGATCTTCGAAAACTGGGCGCAAAACATCGAGTGTAGCTTCGGCTGTGTGGCACGTAGCGCCTTCCTGTTGAAACCAAATGTTGCCAATATCCTCCTCTTCAATTTTTGTGAACAAAAATTCGTTCAACATGGCCCGATAACGATCGCCATTGACTGTAACGGCCACTCCTTGCTCATTTTCGAAGAAAAATGGCCCAATTATGCCTCTGGACCAAAATCCGCACCAAACAGTGGCTCGTTTTGGGTGCACCGGCTTTTCAATGTATGCGTGCGGGTTTTCTGTGCCCCAAATGCGACAATTTTGCTTGTTTACATACCCGCCAAGATCAAAATGAGCTTCATTTGGCAAAATCGGCATCTTCTGTAAGTCGATCGCCGGCCCACTTAGCGAAGCGTTGTTCAAGCGTATACACAACCATATTCGTTCAGCGGAAGGATAAAACTAATTATCTGTCAAATCAGACATGAGCTAAGTGTTACCATTCACGAAATAAGCACTACTTGAAAAAAAAAAGTTAGATGGCGGACCCTTTAGAAGAAATAAGCCTATTCCCAGCATAAGCATTTATTTCAGTGTCTCTGGGGGAAGGTGGAAAATCTTTTTGACGGAAAAACGTTGCAGTTTCTCTACACCCTAGGTGTAGGGCCTATCTCCCCATTTTTATTGCCTAGGACGCATAACCTTAAACTTGCTGCTATGGTTAATATTTATATTACTGAAACAGTTCATCTAGGGTACATTTATTGCGTTCTCAGATTTCGTAAGCTTTTAATGGAAATTCCTCTTCATACTACGGTTACTTCTTTCTCCACTGTAGTTCCATTTTTCGTTGTATGCAGATCTACCTCCTCCTTTTTTAAAACCATTATCTTTGATTTTTCCAAATTCACGATAAGACTCCATAACAGAGGGAACTCCTGCAAATTCAACTCCTCCGGGCAGAAAGTCCACAATATCATCTATGAAAAGGGCAAATTAATTGGGACTCAGCGGGCATTCCTGTTTTACCCCTGCCTTCGTCTGGAACCATTCTGATAACGCCTCACCATTCCACACAGCTGCCTTAGTATTTTCGTGCGGGTCTTGTACGACCCTTCCAAACCATCCATTGATGACTTTCCCATTCCATATAATTTATAAAACAGGGCGTTTCGGTTTACTGTATCGAAGCCCGCCTTAAAAGCCACAAAAATGCGTAGAGTTTCTTATTTCGATTCATATGTGTACGTGGTATGCTATTTAATACAAATATATGGTCAATAGCTGAATAACCAGACCTAAAGACAGCTTGAAATTAATTTACTAGGTATAGTTGGATGGATCTAATGTATCCCCTTTCTGCAAATAGGAAAAGTCAAAGCTTCTTTAAATCGTTGTGATCCATGGTCCAAAATGTTGTTATACAAGCGAACAAGGTTATCTTTTAGACCGTTGGGACTGTACTTAATGAATTGTTTTGATATACCATCCGGCCCTACTGCTTTCTTATTTTTCAGGTAGAGAAGCACAGCATTGAGATGAGTTATCGGGCCTTTCAAAATGTTGTTTTGGATGTCTGGCGTCGCATATTCGAAATTAGGTCCGTTCACTGGCAGGTTCAACAAATGCTTGAAATATTCATAGAGTTTATTTGGGCCAAGACCTCTATCGACCATATACTTGTTTCCGTTGAGTTTCTTCACTAACTTCCAGAATTCCGAAGAACTACTACAGCACCTCAGTCTACGCGCCTCATTTTCGTAATAATTTCGCCTTGTTTGTCTGCATATGTCCTTGAATTCCTTTAATATACGACTTTTTAAGCGTCTCTGTGTTGAATGTACGAAATAATTTTAGCTACGCAAATTATGCTATTCTAGTTTTCTGCCAATTTTTATCAAACCACGGTTCTATATTTTGCTTATGTACCTATGTTTGCAGTTCCATAGCGATACGGCTCTTTTATAATTTGCTCGTTCTCCGCAATGCTCGTAAACTGTTGTCCTTGCATTTTCTCCTCCATTTTTGTTCTATATAGATTGACTTTAACCCTTCGCCGTTGCCCAATACGTAAACGTGGCAGTGATTGGGAAGTGGTCTTAATATGGGATTTGCTTCACTTCCAAATCAATGGCATGGTCATTCCATTCACACTTTGCCACATCGTAATCTATTACCGATGCCTCATTGCTTCCATAAAATGTCAGCTCTCCCTGCTCGTCACTTAAAGTGGTAAAATTTAGAAGCTAAAAGAATCGCAAATCTCTACAAGCATCCTTCCCCTTTCGTTACGTAGTGAATTTTTAGACCACCGCTCTGTGCTGATCTCTGTTGTGCTGTGCTGATTTCTCCAAGCCGCGCATTCAAATTGTCGATTATAATGACATTTTGTTCGTCGAAACATATCATTGCCTCTTGCAGCTTCTCGAAATCTTTTTCCCAATGGTTACAGTTAAGATATGTTGAAAATAAAATATAAAATCTCTTATTATTCAATCTTAGGCTTAAATATGTGAGCTGTTCGATCGTTCTGAACTCCCAGCAGATCTCTAAATTCGTCTTGTTACCAAAGTAGCATCCTCCGTTGTCTCTTCCCCTTGCATGTCTTCTTGTGACAGGTATCCAATAAAACTCATATTTTGGGAACTTATATTCAAAGAGATTGTAGTTATTTTCCGTTGTGAAGGTTTCAATAGAAATATTTTTTTTTCTAAATTCATTTTTCATTTATATTTTTTTAGAACAAACTTACTTACTTACTTAAAAAATGCTTAAAACTAGCTTCAATAACTTACTGGCCCACTCTAAGGCAAACAGGAAAACTTAAGATTATGCCTTTCTGCCGTATGTGTAACTTATATTTTTTACTATTATTATTGTAATTTTTATTTATAGTTTCTTAGATCTATCTTATCCTAGACAAAAATGCTTAAAACTAGCTTAACTATCCTTACAAATTTAGGAATCTTACTGGCCCTAGGCGGACACTCTAAAACAAACAGTATAATTTTAACCTATGCCTTTCGACTACTAAAGGGTGTCTCAGTAAGAGTGCACTTTTTCATTTTAAAATAAAAACAAGTATTTTATGACAGAGTTGTGATATTTTTATTGTATTGTAAAGAAGACATGTTCCGATTACGAGTAAGTATGAATAAAATATCCGGCAAATGACCCCCACGGCTCCGATGACAGGCCATTACTCTTTTCATGAAATTTTCGATGACTTTTGCACAGAGATGTGGCTGTATCTCACCGATGACGCGTTGGATTTCCGATTTGAGCTCAGGAATTGTTTCGAGATTTCACAAAACCCCAAAGAAAAAAATCGCGCGGCGTTAAATCGCACGATCTTGGTGGCCAGTTGACATCAGAATTTCGTGAGATAATGTGTTCTGGAAATCGTTGCTGCATTAAGTCGATTGTTTCATACGCGGTGTGGCAGATTGCGCCGTCCTGCTGAAACCACATGTTGTCCAAATTCATGCCGTCCAGTTGGGGCCACAAGAAGTCCGTTATCATGTTCCTGTAACGAATGCCGTTCAGAGTCACTGCAATTTCGGCCTCATTTTCAAGAAAGTAAGGTCCAATCACGCCGCCTGACCAAAATCCGCACCAGACAGTTACTCGTTGTGGGTGCATTTGTTTCTCATGGATTGCATGAGGATTTTCTGAGTCCCAAATTCGACAATTTTGTGTATTCACGAAGCCATTCATATGGAAATGCGCTTCATCGGAGAAAATGACTTTTTTCGAAAAATTGGCATCGACTTCACTTTGCTCCATTACCCATTGAACGAATTGCCGGCGCTTTCCGTGGTCTGCTGGTTTGAGCTCCTGAGTTAACTGAATCTTGTACGCATGAAGGTGGAGGTCTTTAGTCAAAATTCGCTGCGTAGTGCTTCGTGAAATTTTGAAATTTGCAGCTGTTGCGAACGATGTCGAATTGATGTTTTCGGGTTTTCGGCGACACTCTCGTTTACAGCAGCAATGTTTTCAAGAGACCGACCGGTACGTTGACGCAAAGGATTCTTATTATCCATAATTGACCCAGTTTCTTCAATTTTTTTGACCACTTTTCGAATGGTTGACACATTAGGTGTTGAAAATTTGGCGAAGTTTGCGAGCGGTTTCAGCGTAACTTTCCCCATTTTTGTAATGAGTTTTCACAATTATAACGCGTTGTTCTTTCGAAAAGCGCTCCGTTTTTAATAATCGGAATAAACAGAGGTGACAGCTGTCAAATTTCAGAGTTGCCACTTGCATGAAAAAAAAAATATTCCAATTTTAAAAAGTGCACTCTTACTGAGACACCCTTTATATAAATAAATTACAATTAACATTATTATGATTAACTTAAGCTAAGAAAAATTTGTTTTTCAAAAACTTAGCATATGAAGTAACTTATATTAATTAGAGGTAAATGAACATGAACAACTAAGGCTAAAGCGGCGCATATTCGATCAATATTATTGTACAATATATTGCACAATATTATTTGCTTTCTTCCCTACACACAATAATATTCCACAATAATTCATTTGACGAGTTAGTCTCGTGTTGACAAGATGTTAAGTGACTCGGACGCTGGCTGTATATATATTGCCCTAATTGTGAATGAAATGTGTAGAAAAAGAAAAGAAAAAAGGGAAGCGCAAATGGATGAAGGAATGGCTGAAAAAAGGAATGAATATACTCATGAACATTTATTGAATGAACTGTTACTAACTGAGCTAAGTGATTTTCGAAACTTTTTGAGATTAGATGGTACATCATTTAACGCTTTTGGAATTAATTAAGCCTGAAATCCAAAAAAAAACAAATACTAATATGCGAGATGCTATTCCTCCGAGCCAAAGTTTATCGATAACTTTACGTTATCTTGCAACAGTAAACACATTTGAGGATTTAAAATTTATAAGTGCGATATCAGCCTAATCAATTGGGATAATTACGGTGGAAACTTGCACAGCCTTGATAAAAACATTAAGAGATTACATAAAGGTAAGAAATTTTAAAATTTTTATTACATTAAATAGTTTTGTACGTTTATGTTTATTTATATCTGTTTACAATGTTTACTTAAAGTTAGAAAAAAATTGTGAAGTAGTATATTCTCTTGCTTCTTCAGTTTGTTGGTTTATTTCAGTTTGCGAGTCGCCGGGCTTGGAACCAAATAGCTGAACCGAGTAGATGTGCGACTGGTGCTATTAATTTGCACAGAGTCCCTGTGTAATGTACCCATTTGACCCTCGAATAAATGATCGCTTATTGCTTTTTTTGCAATCACCTTTTGCTGCGGTGTCATTTTTCTTAGTTCAACCGCCCAGCTGAAGAAATGTTGTCATATTCGTCTGTCGTTTGTTGAAGGCGTTTGCGTGCTAACGATATAAATTCTTGGGTCTCATTATTTTTTCTTGGTCTTTTTCCCTTAGGTCCTTCATCAAACTACAATGAAATAAACGTAAACAAATGTATTTAAAAGTATACTTATTTTACTAACTTTTTGCAAATATGCAAAATATATTGTAATAAATTGAATTAAAATTGCAGATTCCAGACACTGAAGATGAATGGAAGGTGGTAGCGAATTGGTTTTATAACCAATGGAATTTTCCGAATTGTTAGGGTGCAGTAGGTGGCAAGCATGAATCGATTAAAAAGCCCCCGCATTCGGGATCATTGTACAACAATTACAAAAAATATTTTAGTGTTGTTCTATTGGCTGTAGTAAATTCCAATTATGAATTTTTAATGGTAGACTGCGGAATAAACGGGCGAGTTTCAGACGGAGGAGTCTTAAGCCATACTACATTCGGAAAGTCTTTGGCACAAAGGCTGCTGAAAATCCTAAGACTTGGAACTTTGCCAAATAGTGCAACAAAACTACCATATGTGTTTATCGGAGATGATGCTTTTGCCCTGACTGACAATTTTACGAAGCCTTATAGTCAAACAGGACTTACAATTGAAAAACATATATTTAATTATCGTCTCAGTCATGCACGACGTATTGTGGAAAATGTATTAGATGGAGAAACAGTGATCGATCAACCCCATTACAAACTTCTTATTGCAGAAATTCCACACAAAGTGTGGAAGCTATCAGAGATCACTATTGTAATTTCTTTAATAATGAATGCCAGGTTCCATGGCGATTTAAATGTGCATATTAACTGTCAAATTAACTTTTTGTTTTTTATTTTTTATTTTAATTTTTTAATCTAAAACTAACCTACATTAAACCTACGCGCCACCCTTGTATGCCTCAGCCTGACTTTACCTACCCTAACTTACTCTAACCTATCCTAACCTACCCTAGTCTATGTAAACCAGCCATTGGCTTGTGGCAGACTTTGCCTTAAAGATGTTGGCATATTAAAATGATCCACTGACGCAGTCCCTTTCAGCCACCAAAAGCGTTGATGCTGTCGGACGACGTCTCCCCGATCTTGGTGCGACACCGATCTACTAAATCCGAGGCGCTCGGGCTCGCGGAGCGCAACATCGTAGAGGAGTCGTCGCCCCACGGACTTACGGACCACGTGGAAGATTAGCGGAACCACCAACTCATCCTGGATCTACCCACTTTGAACCAAATAGAGGAATGCCTCCGGGGGACAAAGCCGCTAAGGCGCACTTTCTCATAGTACATGTAATTAGTTGAGGTAGTAAGCCCTGAAGATCAGGTGATTGTCCGAAGTCATTGCTCTTGCAACGTGGCTTCGAATCAGTTTTATCACAAAATCCACCCGTACAATCCTGGCCCTAATGTATAGTACCCCGTTCGGGTAAAATTTCGTGTACCCAGATTCGGGTGTTCTATGTAATCCAAGACTAGTTTTGAGACATTGTCTCTCAAACATCCGAATCCTTTCCATTAAGCTGGCTCTCACATTGAACCACACGGGGAATCCATATGCAATCATAGGCCTGATTAAGGCCATGTAGCAGATTACCTTTACTCTGGAATCGAGTTGGCTGCTATGAAACAGCCATCTTGTCAAAGTGAAAGCCTCCCGGACCATCGCCAGAGCAGCATCTATATGATTGTCAAAATACAGATATTAGTCTAAACTAAACTCTGTTTTGCCAGTGGACGCCCATCCGGTCCAAGAACTGGGATCCTGCGCCAATTTTTTCTAGTGTCCCGAGAGGTCCTAGACAAAGGCGTTCTGAACAAAATAGTGTCTGATTTCTGGAAGTTGATTTTCAATTTCCAGTCATCACAATACTGCTGAATTTTTTCGAAGTCACGGTGCAAGAGAATGACAATGACGTCGATCGTATATTTTTAACTTTTTACAATTAATCATTTTTTACTACATATTTTAAGCTTAGAATCTTTAAAATGGCAGACGGCATTACAATTAAAATTCTGCTGCACAGTTTCTACAGTTTGGGAAGCAATGTTGTTATTTCTGCTTGTGCTTTCACCATATGCGTTCTTCTCTGTATCACTTGACACTGTGACTTTCGATTTGTTGTTGATCATTTGTTGGAGTTTTGCCTTCCCGTTTGCGCTGTCACATTGTATGATATTAGGTGTTTTTTATTATGCCACATGATCCACTCCGGATCACGAAACATAATAAAACACTATAGATCAACGAATAGCCAGCTTGACACTTCGCCTCGTTCAGTCCTGTCAAAGATCTGACATTTGAAAACAAAATAAACAAACAAATTGAAAATGAAAGCAGCTGCTATTGAGGTAAATTGCGTTTATTTGTTGAATTTAAATGGTTAATATTTGTATTACAGTGGTTATTGGAAAGTGACACAGACAGTGAAGAAAGCAGCACACCTGAATATTCATTGCTGCATGAAGAAATAACAGATTTCTCGGTCGAAATTTAAATTAATATACATGTTTACCTTTTTCTGTCCACCTGCTCCATTTCCACTTCACAATAAAAACAATCTTTGAAATTTAAGTGTGGAATTGCCATATCAAAGAAAATGTTTCTTTTCATTCAAATTTGATACGATCGATTTAAATGCTAATGATAATAATTTTTATCGATATACACCAATTGGGGGTAATATTTCCCCAATAGACTCAAGAGTTTTAGAAACGTAAGATAATACACATATTATAGCATTTTGAGTACAATTACTCGATACGGAAGCGAAAACTGTTTAACCAAATCCTGGCCACAATTTTATATGTTCATCAGGCAATGATTCTCCTAATTTGAATGCGAAACCAGTGGGAAATAGTGTAAACTCACTTTCACTCAAACTCGGATCTTGAAATTGATCCAGATAAAGAGCTGGTTCACGTGTTGTTATTGTAATGCATATAAATGATGATCCGGATAGGATCTGGATGGCATAATAAAAAACACCTATTGTCCTTGTCAAAATAATAAACATCGTCGCCTGCTTTCAATGTTTGCCCGCGTTCAGTTTTTATATTCTTGTTTTTCGTTGTAATAGCTGTTCTAAGTTCCTTCAGTTGCCTTCTCCTTGGTCTTGATGCCACGGTGTAATCTTTGTGCATAGAAACATCAGTGCTGCGAGTTTAACGAAGTTTAACATCCTCGATATATTGGCTTTAAGACCAGCCGCCCTAGTATCAACAACCAATAATGTTTCTGTCGTATGAAAAAAACTCCAAATCCATTTCTTTTGCTGTAGATTGGGTCTCAACTCCCGTTTTTTTAATTTTTTCAATTTTAAATTCATTTTTATTCATTTTATTCTTAGATCTATCTTGCCATTGACAAAAATGCTTAAAACTAGCTTAACTCTCTTAACAAATCTAAATATCTTACTGGCCCTAGTCGGACACTCTAAAACAAACAGTACAACTTAAATCTACTAAATAAATCTACTACTTAAATCTGCTAAATATACTCTTAGAATTATACTATATTGTAATCTAAGGATAACTTAAGCTAGGAAAAATTGTTTTATTTAGAAAAAAATTTAGCATATGATCGTGTAGCCTCAATTCGCGTTTCCGTTGGCTTATGCACAACAATGTTCTTTTCAATTGCTCTTTTTCCAGAGCTTCAACCAGCATCTTCAAGGGAGATGCATCGATCTTCCATGAGTTGCATTTTGGCCTTTAGATCTTTGTTGTTTCAATTCTTGCACAGTTGGATCTTATAAGCTTTTAAGCCAAAATCTTTTCGTAAAATCTTCCACAAAGTGGATGGGCATAGCTCCAATTGCTATACACTGCTATACACGATGGCGAATCGTCTCATTCGGATTCTTCTCAATACTGTGCTCCACAACGACAATAACTTCTTCTCTTCGCAATTTTTGTGGCCGTTGGGGATGCGAAAAATCCACAAGAGTGTATGTGGTGCGAAAACGATTCATCACGTTCCGAATAACTTGCTCAGATGTACGTAGTGCACGATAATTTTGGTGAACTGAACCATGGTTTTCAAAATAAGTTCGCACAATTTGCATCCGTTGTTCTGGCTTTATCTATATATTGTAAAATGTCAAAATACAACAACTCCAAGGCAACGTTTAACTGTCAAATTAACAATCTGTAGAAACATTGTTTCCAGCTTAAAAACCGAAATTCTAATAAAACATCCTTTATGGTATATAGAAATCGAAAAACATACGCTTAAGTTGTTCTGTTTATTTTAAAGTGTCCGCCTATAGCTAGTAAGATATTTAAATTAGTAAAGATATTTTGGTTAGATAATTCAAAGAAATATTTCAATAACAATGAACTCAAAAACAAATAAAATTAAAACGTATTCTTTTTGATTAAGGGTTCATATTTGGTGTGCAACTAAGTTCTCACTGTTTATTAAGAGATGGCTCCATTAGTAAGTGCTGGTCGATTATGACGTATTCAAAACGTCATGAACCAAGCCTAGACATATGGTAACCAAACCGCTTTGACACGTTAGTGATTTTATTTTTGGTTGTGTGAAAATGTCTGATTTTGTGCCAAATAATCGTCATTTGCGTGAAGTGTTACTTTTCTTCTTTCATTCGAGGAAAACGGCGGCTGAAGCGCATCGACAACTCCAAAAAGTTTTCGGAGATGCTGCTTTAAGTGAAACAACGTGCCGTGATTACCCGTGTTACCGTGATGATTAGGAGTTACCCGCCAAGCTATTTCCAAGCGATTGCATGCGTTGGTAATTATTCAAAAGCAAGGAACTTGGGTTCCTTATGATTTGAAGCCAAAAGACGCTGAGCGTCGTTTTTTCGCCTGTGAACAACTGCTCCAGCGGCAAAAACGGAAGGGTTTCCTTCATCGCATCTTTACGGGTGATGAAAAATGGATTCATTACAGCAACCCAAAGAGAAAATAATCATGGAGACAACCCGGTCATGCTTCCAAGTCGTCGGCTCGGCCGAATATTCACGCTGCGAGGGTTATGCTGTGTATTTTGTGGGATCAAGGCGGTGTTATTTATTATGAGTTACTTAAACCAAACGAAACCATCACTGGGGAACGGTATGGAACTCAATTGATGCGATTGAGCCGAGCACTGCGCGAAAAGTGGCCACAATACGAGCAGAGGCACGCTCAGCCTCGCGTTGCCAAACCCGTTAAAACCTACTTAGAAACGCTCAAATGGGAAGTCCTACCCAACCCGCCAAATTCCCCAGATATTGCGTCGTCCGGTTATCACTTGTTCCATTCGATGGCGCATGGTCTGGCTGATCAGCAGTTCGATTCATATGAAGACATCTTAAAATGGCTTGATTCGTGGATAGCCTCATCAGACGAATACTTCTACCGTGGTGATATGCGAGCTCTCAGAAAGATGGGAAAAAGTTATCGCTAGCGATGAGCAATACTTTGAATGATTCATTTGTAACCGTTTTTTTCACAATAAAGTTGCATTTTCATAAAAAAAAACAGCGAGAACTTAGTTGCGCTCCTAATATAAACTAATATAAAAATATATCTATATAATGAATAGAAAAGCAAATAATTGCAACCTACGCATTAATTAAAGAGAACTTATTATTTATTTTTATTATTTTTTCCTATTACTTACTTACTTTAAGTGCCTTTCTTGGTCCGGATTGTTGCTTACAACTTTCTTGAGACATAATTGGTTACCTCACCAGACTGTAGAATTATAAATTGAACGCATATATTCTACCTGTCCTCAAAGAATTATTAAAACTTAAACATTTCGCTTTGTGCCTGCAATAATTCATACAATTAAAAAATATAAATCAACAGATTAATTAAAAAAAGTGTATCGACAGGCGGAAACAATCCAATCTAAAATAACAACTTTCCGAAAAAAGGCTATAACACAAACAGATAGAAAAATCTGAATGTGTATCTCAGACAACCAAAGCTATAACAATTGCCACTTGTGCATTTCAATGAAAATCCTAATTACACGGAAATCCCGCGAACGCACACAATATACAATAAAAAACTCAATTACTCAATTAAAAACGTTATTCCATTCATTCTGATCATCCCCCATCTACCCTTTTAACACTCGAGAGTTTATTTGATAAAAATGCTATTTCCGAAAATAAAGGATAGTAAATAAAAATTGTTAATCGATAACCAAACAATCATAAACCTGCATACGTATCCTGGCCGGTGCAGGTATGTCTCTATGTATGCATGCCGGTTGATAAGTACCGCATGTGCATAAATACACCATGCAATTCGTATGGACGAGCAGCAGTACAGAGCATTATCACCTGTAGCCTGAAGCGAGTAGCTTTTATAAGGATATTAAAGGATTAAATGGAATTTTGAATTCAATTCAAGGATTATGAAATGGGAATGGTCTGTCTGATAGGCAAATAAAAATGTTCTCAAGCACGCACTTTATGATTTCAAATACACGGCCCCAGTTCAAAGACAATTAAGCGTGTCAACGACCGTGCAGTCATGAATATGTGGTTGGATACTGAGGGTAGCATTGTAAACACAACCTGTGGTGATACGTAAGTTTATGGCTTTACAATTACTGAGGAAGTAAGTTCCAATTGTAAATTCGAGTGGTTTTCCTGTTTTTGGGTATATGTACGTGAAAATTCGTAGTCGAGGATGTAAAGATAGGATCTTCATAAATCTCTAAATGACACGCCATTTAAAAAGCTCTCTTCGGCTTCCACGTTTTTACGCATTTCAGTTGATATGAATATAGTCCACCCCACTCACATACTTACATACTTCTCAAAGGGGCAGCTCTTCGAACGACTTGTTAACCATTAATTTTTATTTCTCATTTGTCCAACAGCGCCATTGGACAGGGACAGAATTTTCTTTTGCTTCGCTCGATAGAGCACACTGGAAGCACATTACATGTCCTTTCGGGTTACTTTCTTCTTGTTCATTACTTCACTTAATGTCACTTTCCACTTAGATACTTTTAACGTTACAAAGATACACTGATTTAGTTCGAGTTTTGCGGGGTCACTGGAACTTGGCAGTGTAGTTAGTTTTCGTTTCGTCTTCACATTCCCGAACGTGTTTTTGCCGTTCTTCTCCACTCAGGGACGAAGTCATTTCGGAGACAATTTTAACTGAGGTTGGTTTATTTCTTTTGGTGGGTGGAAAGAATGTTAGAAATTAAGCTTAATTGGGCTTATATAGGTCCTTATCAATGGTTGAGAGGATATGATATTGTCGTAGTTTAATAGAAGTATTGTCCCTGTAAATCGTTGGCAATCCATAAGGGCTTCTCAAGTTGGCTTTATCATTGCATCTCATTTATATAAATGAAACGTGACTCCCTTAGATACATATTAAGTGTAGTACAAGGAAATTCATTATTTTAGCATGAAAGTTATTTCTATTTTACCTCCTTTCATAGAGGCTCTCTATTGGCAAAAACTGCCTTGAGGCACATTTTCTCACAAGCAAAGTCATACACCATTGCCAAGAGCGGGTGGCAACCATTTGATCCGGGCTATAAAGTCGATGCATAGTATACTTAAAATTAAACTCCCGGTGCTTCTAGTGGGACACTATCGATGTGTGTGGCCTGGTGTTGTCGAATGGAACTCAATTCCTCTTCTATTGGCCAAACGTTCTGGGTGATCACTTCCTTCAGACGGTCCAATTTTTCATAGTACAGGTCTCAATTAAGGGTTGGACCAAAAATTCTCTTGGAATGCACACATAGACAAAATATACTTAAAGGCCATCAAAGCTCTCTGGCCCTTAAAACAACTCGTAGGTAAAACATGGGGACTTAACCCAAAAATGAGTCTGTGGATCTATAATCAAATGATTGTGAATGAAACAATCATACTTTATGGCGTGTGGTCGAAAAAATGTGAATAAAGTAGTGCCAGGAATAAACTCAATAAAATACAAAGGCTAGCGTGTATCTGCACAACTGGAGCAATAAACACAATTCCGATTGCAGGGATGGAAGCAATACTGACCATCCCACAAGCTGAAAAACAAGCCTTAACCTTACAGAGAATCTACAAATACAAAGAAGGAGACCTTTTTAAAAAATAACACCTTAACGACATGGAAACAAAAACGTTGCTGTGAACTACAACCAATGAGACAAATTCAGTCGAATCTCTCGTCCTATCTAGAACAACTAAAAAAATTCTTAAAAGAGTGGACAACTGATGAACCCTAAGTTGAATTTTAAAATATACTACCAAGTACTCATACCAAGCAGAGAAGAATGAAACAACAACCCCTCTTAGATGAATGATGGGGCTGGTGTGATAACACCAAGATACAGCCTACACATTCTCCTCTATAATGAGTCAACAATATTTCAGGCTGAGCTATTTGCAATCACACATTCGTACAAAAGAGTTGCTTTAAATAGTTCCTTTTCCGCCCATTAGCAGCCTTTTTTTATTTCGATCTTTATATCATTTATCGCAGTCAAACAGTTCCCAGATATTTGAGCTGCTCCACTTTCAGAAAGCCTTTAGCGAGTATAGACAGGTGTGAGGCTCGGATAGATCCAAGTCGGTCTATGACCATATATTTGGTTTTCTAATCATTTACTTCTAAGCTTACTTTCTTTCGACCTTTATTATACTTTAGCATTTTTCTAAACTGTTTGCAGTAGGTTCAGATCGTTAGGGTAAGCAAGAGCAGATGTGATTCCATTATTCACTTATCATTTTCCAGAAGGGGTATCAAAAAGATGTGGTGACAAGACATCTCCTTGTTTTAATTTTTTTTACATATAGTATGTTTGTATGCAGATGAAGCGTTTCCTGCTTTAACTTACCCTTTGTTTCCCTTTGGACGTATGCAGTCTTTTAAAATCTGAGAAAAATTGGTGAAGCGTTTTGTGGAATTCCCATTTCCTTTTTAAGAACCGTCGCATAGTCAAATCTGGTCATTCGTCAAGCGTTACCTCCTGGTAGTCTCCTATTGTTTCCTTAAAGTATAATGTCAGCCTCTTTAAGAGAATATTTGACAACACCTTGTAACAACTTTATAGCAGTAAGTCAAGTAAGTGATGCATTATGATCGAACGCCTTTTTAAATACGGGAATGATGACCAAGTCCTTCAATTTCGAGACGATATTTTCTTATTGTTCCATATACTCGTGATGAATGCCTGTTATTATAATTCGTTTCCAGCATATTTTATTAATTTTATTCGGTAACCAATCAGTCAACATTCGTATGTCAAAGGAACCGCAAGATCGGCTGAGAACAGAGCCGCGTACAGCAGGTCCCGAGGTAGTCGATTCCTCGCCGTGCACAAGAACTCGGCTTTTCGCAAGCTACAACTTGGAAATTTTGGAATCGGGACTTGGGTCTACACCCGTTAAAGATCCAACTGACTCAGTAGCTCAAAGTTCATGACCAGAGACAACGTCGTTTGTTCGCTGCCTGGGGTTCGAAGCATTTGAAAGAGGTCCGCAATTTTGGCTGAAAAATATTTTTTAGCGGCGAGATGCATTTTTTGATTAATTCCTGTGTTAAGAAGTAAAATTGCCGTATATGGGACGTCACACGCTTTACTGGGTCCTTTAATAGATGCATACATACATATGTGCATAAAGTACGAACATGTGGATATACAATATTATACAACTTGTGCTTCCTACTCCAGTTGATGTTCTATTGAAACAATTATGTAAGACAAATATTAACATATCATAATAAGAAATCTACAATAGTCCAATGAAAGCAAAGAGAAAAAATAAAGTTTGTTTACATTACGTTATACATTAATCTCTTCACCAAGAAATATACTAATGATTATTCAAACCTGTTCAGCATAAAAACGGAAACCAAACATATATATCCGAAACTGACTTCTCGTTATGGAAAGCAACGAAAAAAAATGGAAACAAAATAACCCATCAACCGTCACTGAAAAAAACTCCTGGGCTAGGACAAACCTCGACAATGCTGATACACTAGCAAAATACTACGAATAAGTATTCACAAAGTCGACATCAATCGAAACCTCCCGCCTATGAGCAGAGCAATCCTATACCTTCCTATCAAAAACGTGATGATCAGAGAAATCCAAAACGCAATCAAAAATAGAATTAATCAAATCATAAGAAAGCCTCAGGATACGATTTACTGACCGGAAAAATGTTAGACGAATTACCAAGAAAAGCAACCGAATATATTAGAAATGTATATAACGCAATCATAGGATTAAAGTACTTCCCCAAATCCTGGAAAGTATCCCTAATAATACCCATCCCAAAACCAGGTAAAGACCCCGTGAAACCAACCTCATACAGACCCATTATCCTACTTCCTAGTTTATCCAGAATCTTCGAGAAGTTAATCTGCGACAGAATGACACTCATACTCAATCAAATAAACTTGATACCCGACCATCAATTCGGATTCCGACGACAACACTCAACAATTCAGCAGATTCACAGGTTCGCAAATAAAATCTCAACCCAGAATCATCAGAATCTCAGAAATCTCAGACCCAGATGGAAAAAAATACTGCGTGGGCATATTTCTTGACGTGGTAAAGGCATTTGACCAAGTTTGGCACATGGGACTGCTTCACAACCTACAAAACCTACTCCCCCGGGATTTCTATCTTAAGAGTTATCTCACAGACCGGGCCTCTTATATCTAGTATAAGAATGAAACTACATCACTACACTAGACAAGAGCACTTCCCACAGGGAAGTGTCCTGGGACCAATCTTGTACTTGCTGTATACTGCTGACATCCCTCCTCTGAGACAAGCAATATCAATAATTGCGACATTTGCGGACGATCAAAACTTATGAACTCGCACACGAATCTATCCATAGCCACTACACAGCTTCAACACATCCTGGAAAATGGTTTGACGACTAGCAAATAAAGATCAATGAGGACAGAACTTCACAAGTGATCTTTACCACAAGATTAATTAACACTCCGATACCGCTCAAAATAAATGGAAGAGTTATCTCTACAATACAGCCAAGTATCTAGAAATGCAGCAAGACTCAAAACTCATATGGAAGGAATACATACAAAAAATAAAAAACAAAATCACAACAAAATACAGACAACTTTACTGGCTCCTCAAAAGAGACTCCAAATTACCGACAGGCAACAAAATCCTCACATATAAGTCAGTCATTAAACCCATCTGGACCTATGGCCTACAGCTCGGGGGAACAAAAAAAAAAACAAATGTAGCCATCATACAAAGACAACAATCAAAAATCCTTCGGACAACAACTAACGGAGAATGTACATTACTAATGCTGATGTTCACCGTGACCTAAAAATACCTACCATCAACCAAGAAATAACAAATACCAGTAGAAAACACCATATGAAAATATTACTATATAAAAACAATGAAGTCAACACGATTACTAATGCTGATGTTCACCGTGACCTAAAAATACCTACCATCAACCAAGAAATAACAAATACCAGTAGAAAACACCATATGAAAATATTACTATATAAAAACAATGAAGTCAACACGATCCCGACGCAAGAGATGTCTAGGCGAAGAAGACTAAAAAAGGCACACCGATCTAATAAGAGAACACTTTCACCAACGACTACAAAAACATACTAAAGCATATCAACCAAACATCTATTTATACACGTAGTCTAAGTCTTAAAATTATAATTCAAAGAAACTTGGTACTAAACTCTAACTTTAAATTTTGAACATTATTGTTATTTGAATAAAGCCCTAAAATAACAAGTGTCCAACAAAGGGCAGATGTATATCACATTGCAAATAAAAAAAAATCTGTTCAGGTATTTTGTAATAATATGTGTGTAAAGTATAAAAATATGTTTTTGTTTTCAGTTAAAAAATTATTTAACATGGGTTTTAAGGCCCTAGGATACTAAAAACCATCGTGTGTAATACCACCCCCTGTAATACGATTGACATATATATACATATATTGTTGAGGTATCGTACCTACTCCCTACTGGGGGACAAACAGGAAAATGTGTTATCTTTTATAGATGTAGAGAACAGATAAAAGAACCTAATCTAAGATAATTGATAGCAGCACCGTCACGAAATAAAATGGAGCTGTTCTTAACAATCATTAAGTCTAACTGAAGTCTAAAGACCCAACCATAATAGACTTACGTAGGCTTAAGCTTATGTCAAAACCGAACGAAAAGCTCACTCAAGTTTGAATAAAAAGTCAAGTTACCCATAATGAACTTTGAAAAACTTAAGAAAATTTCTAATGAACTGTCAAATTTCTTACATTCGATTTGTGTTTTGATGTGTTCCGTAATATAAACTAAAACAATTAAGAAAATTTAAATTAATGCATCATGCACTTGAAGGATTAGTTATTATATCGGAAATAAGTGATGTTTTTCGTGCAGGGACGGGTTAAGAATATCCCTGCAGCGATACCTCTCGCTTGTCGTAAAAGGCGACTAAAACAAAGGTAAACAAAAATCACATCTAGGCAATTTAGAAAACACCAAGGTGAGCCTAGGGACACATATACCACCATTAAACTGCCCCACAAGTGTACATGCAAATCAGTGGGTTGACACGACTGGAGATCACCGGTGTTGTAAGAGTAAGATAAAACAAAAAAATCTGGAGCATGCCCGTGTCACAAAAAAAAAAGGCAGGCCGAAAAACAATTTGTGCAAACAAATGCAAAAACACCAGCATTTGATTGGCCTCAGCGATGAAGTAATCCCAAACCGGGAAGCCTGCCGTTACTTTCTGAGGCCAAACCGGCGGACCCCACAAGCGGACCAGTAGGAATGCAGTTAAGTGGGAAGGTTATGGCCCTACACTTCTGACCATAACAACGCCGGAAAAAGGAAAAGAAGAAGAAGAAGAAGAAGAAGATCGGAAATAAGTGATGTGCTAAAGAAAAACGAAAAGAAGATCCTACAGTGTTCGCCAAACTAATCGCGATCGGAAAGTGCATGGATTGTACGAAGTTTCATTCCAAGCAATGAAAAATCTGACATTGGTCAATATACAGGGTGTCCCACGAGCAGTGTGCCAAAAAGCTAGAGCGTGTAGGTCTGGTTAAGACAAGAAAAAAATCGTATGGGTGGGGGGGGTCTATTTCCCCCCGTTTAGCCGGGAGGGGCAATTTTCTAAAAAACTGACTTAATTTGGAAAAAAAATTATTAAAAATCAACAGTTACATCCACAATGCCGTGATATACTTTTTTGTAAAGCCAGAAACCTCTTCTTTCATCTTGTTCCTGTTTTAATGAAGCTGTTTTAAAGAATAGTTTTTGAGAAATGAATTTTCAAACTCAAAATTTTGAAAAAAAAATTTCTAACTATTTTTTTTCAAATTTGTATGTAATTAAGTACTATTTTCAAAAATTCAATTCTCTTATTAGTTTTTATTTAAAAACAGAAAACCGGATGCAAAAATGTCTTGTAGTTTTTTTATACCTAGTAACCTTTATTTTTTGTTTTAACGCGGCTGGACTTGTAGGCAAATTAATGTATGAAACATTGACCTCTTTTTTATTATTTTTAAAAAAATTCGGAGTTTTATGAGGATACAATAAAGTGACACAGTATTGGAATAACCCTGGATTAATCCTTAAGGACCTTAAGACAATAAAACCAATAAAACCGCTTTTTTTTTATTGAAAAACAAAATATTTGCAACCCAATTGTAAATAAAAGACATCGCATTTTTAATAAAAAAACATTTCCAAATTGGATGTTAACTCATCAACACATTACGATGTCAAACTCATACTTTCGAGAAGAATTAACGGACATGCACTTCTGTTACGGTTTAGCTAATGGTCGAGATCGTGAAGCCAAAAGACTCTACGCTGAAAGATATCCCAATCGGAGGTGTCCCAGTCGTAGCATATTTTCAAGAATCCACCGACGTCTGCGAGAGCAAGGAGTGCTAGAGCATCGAAGAAGCGAAAGATCAGTTACAGATGGATCAGGAATCTTAGCTATTATGCTTGGAGTGCCCAAATCTAGAGTGTGGAGAGTGCTTCATACCGAAAACTTACACCCGTACCATTTTAGGCCAGTTCAGGGACTCACCTCAAACGACAAGTTTTTGAGAGCAGAATTTTGTCGATCATTACTGCTTCGAGATGAAACTGAACGAAACTATTTTGCAAGGATATCCTGGACGGATGAAGCACAGTTTACCAGAGATGGGGTTACTAACTTCCACGATTTGCATCATTGGAATAGCACCAATCCACACAACAAGAAACAAAATAAATCACAACACCGCTTTAGCTGTAATGTTTGGCTTGGTATTGTTGGACAAACTGTAATCGGGCCCCGGTTTTTGAATGCCGTTATTAATGGAGAATCATACCTGCAGTTCCTACGAGACCTTTTGCCCGATTTGATGGACAACGTTCCTTTGGCCATAGCAGATAATTTAATCTACCAGCAAGATGGAGCACTAGCACACTACAGCTTACGGGTTAGAAACTGGCTGGATGATCATTTTAGTGACCGTTGGATCGGAAGAAGGGGCACCACGGAATGGCCACCAAGATCACCAGATATAAATCCTCTAGATTTTTATGTGTGGGGATTCATGAAGAATTATGTTTACGAAGTGGAAATAGTATCTTTGGAACAACTGAAAGAACGGATTGAAGTCGCTGGAGTCAAATTGCATGAAAATTAGTTGAACATAGACTTATGTGCAGTCATTAGAAGGAGATATAATCTTTGGCTTCTAAAAAATGGGGATCATATTCAAAATTTATTATAATAAAATTATAATTTTTTAAAAATAATAAAAAAGAGGTCAATGTTTCATACATTAATTTGCCTACAAGTCCAGCCGCTTTAAAACCAAAAAAAAAGTTTTTCTTAGAAAAAAATGGTTCGGCTTTTTTTTTAATTTCTCAAAAACTACAAGACATTTTTGCATTTTCATTCCAAGCAATGAAAAATCTGACATTGGTCAATATACAGGGTGTCCCACGAGCAGTGTGCCAAAAAGCTAGAGCGTGTAGGTCTGGTTAAGACAAGAAAAAAATCGTATGGGTGGGGGGGGTCTATTTCCCCCCGTTTAGCCGGGAGGGGCAATTTTCTAAAAAATTGACTTAATTTGGAAAAAAAATTATTAAAAATCAACAGTTACATCCACAATACCGTGGTATATTTTTTTGTAAAGCCAGAAACCTCTTCTTTCATCCCGTTTTTAAGCAAAGCTGCTTTAAGGAATAGTTTTTGAGAAATTAATTTTCAAACTCAAAATTTTGCAAAAAAAATAAAAAAAAAAAATTTCGAACTATTTTTTTTCGAAATTGTATGTAATTAAGTACTATTTTTTTTCAAAAATTCAATATTCTTATTAGTTTTTAGTTAAAAACAGAAAACCGGATGCAAAAATGTCTTGTTGTTTTTGAGAAATTTAAAAAAAACCCGAACCATTTTTTTCTAAGAAGAACCTTTTTTTTGGTTTTGACGCGGCTGGACTTGTAGACAAATTAATGTATGAAACATTGACCTCTTTTTTATTATTTTTAAAAACTTCGGAGTTTTATTTTCAATATGATCCCCTTTTTTTAGAAGGCAAAGATTATATCTCCTTCTTCTCCTAATGGCTGCACATATCTATGCTTGACAAATTTTCCTGCAATTTGACTCCAGCGACTTCAATCCGTTCTTTCAGTTGTTCCAAAGATACTATTTCCACTTCGTAAACATAATTCTTCATGAATCCCCACACATAAAAATCTAGAGGAGTTAAATCTGGTGATCTAGGTGGCCATTCCGTGGGGCCCCTTCTTCCGAACCAACGGTCACTAAAATGATCATCCAGCCAGTTTCTAACCCGTAAGCTGTAGTGTGCTGGTGCTCCATTTTGCTGGTAGATTAAATTATCTGCTATGGCCAAAGGAACATTGGCCATCAAATCGGGCAAAAGGTCTCGTAGGAATTGCAAGTATGATTTTCCATTAATAACGGCATTCAAAAACCGGGGCCCGATTACAGTTTGTCCAACAATACCAAGCCAAACATTACAGCTAAAGCGGTGTTGTGATTTATTTTGTTTCTTGTTGTGTGGATTGGTGCTATTCCAATGATGCAAATTGTGGAAGTTAGTAACCTCATCTCTCGTAAACTGTGCTTCATCCGTACAGAATATCCTTGCAAAATAGTTTCGTTCAGTTTCATCTCGAAGCAGTAATGATCGACAAAATTCTGCTCTCAAAAACTTGTCGTTTGAGGTGAGTCCCTGAACTGGCCTAAAATGGTACGGGTGTAAGTTTTCGGTATGAAGCACTCTCCATACTCTAGATTTGGGCACTCCAAGCATAATAGCCATCCTCCTTGTACTAAGGGAGGGATTGCGTCGGACCAAATCCAAAATTCAGGTAGAACCCATCGGCGGCGGGCGGACCCAGACGAAATTCGCAGGTCAGTTTTCAGGCGTTATCAATGAAAAAAAAGAATTAATCTAGGGTTATTCCAATACTGTATCACTTTATTGTATCCTCATAAAACTCCGAATTTTTTAAAAATAATAAAAAAGAGGTCAATGTTTCATACATTAATTTACTTACAAGTCCAGCCGCGTTAAAACCAAAAAAAAGGTTTTTCTTAGAAAAAAATGGTTCGGGTTTTTTTTTAATTTCTCAAAAACTACAAGACATTTTTGCATCCGGTTTTCTGCTTTTAACTAAAAACTAATGAGAGCATTGAATTTTTGAAAAAAAATACTACTTAATTACATACAATTTTGAAAAAAAATAGTTTGAAATTTTTTTTTTTCAATTTTTTTTTCAAAATTTTAAGTTTGAAAATTAATTTCTCAAAAACTACTCCTTAAAACAGCTTCATTTAAAATAAATATGAAAGAAGAGGTTTCTGGCTTTACAAAAAGGTATATCGTGGCATTGTGGATGTAACTGTTGATTTTTAATAATTTTTTTTCCAAATTAAGTCAATTTTTTAGAAAATTGCCCCTCCCGGCTAAACGGGGGGAAATAGACCACCCCCTCCCATACGATTTTTTTCTTGTCCTGACTAGACCTACACGCTCTAGCTTTTTGGCACACTGCTCGTGGGACACCCTGTATATGTATGTACATATACATATAAGAAATATATAAGAATGTATAAAAAATATTTAAGAATGACCGCAACATGATACAACTTGCTGCCGAGTTTAATATCTTCTCATTTAGAAAAGATGTTATTGAAATACAGCGCATCCGTTTTACCGTATACGCACTTATTTTCCACTACCAAAATAATAAGTAGTTCAATAAATATGTATTCCACGCTTTTTTTTTGCTTTATTCTACACTTTTGGGTGACCTGTCAAAATTCCGCGCGGAATGTCTTCTTTCAAGAAAACTTTGCTTAAGCACACTTAAGTTAATGAAAACTTAAAGAATCTGAACTGAATTCCATTATGGTCATAGCATACGATTTGCATTTCCGTACGCTGGAGTAAGCACGCGTAAGTCTATTATGGTTGGGCCTTAACTTCTTATTCCGCTGTGACAATGAATTTATTTGCACTTATTTCGTTGAGTCCAATTTGGAAGGTAATTCCAGTCACGAGGCTATCCTTAATTTTTTAGTATTCTTTTTTATGAATCCAGTCGGGTAACTAGTTTATATCCGGAACATTTTACTTTTTTAAAGAAGACTACCCAGGTGGGTCAACAATTTTTTATGCTGCTTTGAGTGTGGTGATGGTGCATTTTTGCAGTGATTTGAGTGTGCTTAGTGCGGAGTTATTAACCCTGCACCTGAAAATTTGTTTAATACAACAGAGATCTATTTAGAATTAGTCGACTCCTATGACTGGCATTACAAACCGCGGGTATATTTCCTTATACCGTAGAGAGGTATTATATATAAATGCATTTTCGAAATATCATGACTTTAAGTTTTTGTGTATTAAATAATCTTTATATTTAAATCTGTTCACAGCATACACACTTATATACTACCTTTAACACACGCATATATACGTACATCTCTTTAAAAGCGATATATTTCATTGGATGTATTCAAACATTTAGAACTTTCATAATTGGCTTTTAAGATTAGGTTTACAAAACTCCAACGTAGGAAACTATGGCTATATTTTCTTAAGACCACTGAACTAATCGAGTGATGTCAAAGGAGCAGGAGTAAACTGCTCATCTTGAAATTACATTTTGTAAGCTCTCAGTTTTTACTAAAAAAATTCTTGCAAATTCAAGCCAAATAAATTTAATTGTATTTTCATCAAAGATGCATTTGGTTCAACTGGACATGCTAAAAGAAATATTGTGAAAGGCAGGTAAGCCCGGCTTCATCTACTATTAAAAAATCCTGTTATGGAATACATTGTAAAATGTATTGAAGCTCGAAGAGATTTGGAAAAGGATGGAGTTCACTCCGAAATATTGCTCTATTAAAATACTGAAATTGGGGTTTGATAGAAAAAAAGGAGCGAAGGCAAAGTTTGAAAAAAAAATTGTATCAATAATATGTGTAATATAATAATATACCTGTTCATTGAAAACAGTCAACATTTTTATATTTTTGTGTATATTGCATACTTGAGAAAAGGCGAAACGATACCGAGGTCGGTTTCATTAGGTGAGTTTGCCGTTTTGAAGCTCATTGAACCATTTACTGGAGGGAGTAGAGATGTTACTTCCAACAACTTTCACAGGAATTGCCTTGGCAAACAATTTTTGTAAAAAAAATCTTCTTTAGTTGAATCAACAAAGAGAACTTCCCAAACTAGTAACACTTTTCTGTGGTCCTTTACGCAGCAAATGATTCGTTTTTAACAATTTATAAAACTAAAAAGTACTTTTACTAAGGTCGAAAAATAAATATGTCCAAGTGAAAGATAACAATAAGCGCCGTGCTGAAACACTAAAATGTTACAACAGCAAAATTTGGGGTCGATATGATTCATCAAATGGCAATAAAGTACAGTATAAAATGTAAGTTCCATAGAATGCGTATTCACGTATTTTACAATATCCACGATTTTGTCGGCATAAGCTCCTGAATTCTGCGCAAGGAATCAACAGATGAAGAAAATTCACGTAAAGACCCTTTATTCCTCTTAGAAGAAAAACTTTCAACTGAATATACAAAACGTCACGAAAAAATCAGAACTATGGCAAAGTCTTCAACAGCCTCATCCAAAATCGTTTCCTTTTCAAAAGATCGATAAAGGGTCAAGTAAAGTATCATTTGAACAATAGAATAACAGGAATTCATAGGATGCCACCCTTTCATTTGTTATTGTTTTTTTGTTACTGTTTTAATTATTTTGTTATTTTGAATATTAAACTTATTCAACTTAAAAAATAAAATAAAAAGTTAAATTTTCTTAAATAATTATTTTCCCATTTTTTTGCATTCAAATGCAAAGATGTCGAAAGACATATTTAGAACCAAATAGGAATACGCAATATCGTGCTAGAAATCATGTCCAAGCATTCACCTGCTGCTCTTGTTTATTAATTTTTTGGCTCTTTCATAAAATACGATTGTCCAGAAAAAAAAATAAATTATCCTCAAAATCTAAGATAATAAGCTCATAGAGGTTGTGCTCATCTCCAAACAAATGCTTAAAGCGGATATGCAGCATTACCCATTCAGTAAACGCCACAATACCATAAATCTGTACAAGCATATGCCACAAGGCCAAAAAAAAAAAAAAAACAAAAGCAAAAGCAGATTATAAAACTGAACATTCGTGAATACACTGTCATAGCAAGAAATCATCTGTTTATGAAATCCTTTCATACCAATCTGTAGTTCCAGTCTTTTTTAGTTTTTCTGTTTTTATTTTTATGCTCTGTCTACTCTTTTGCGTCTGTAACACATGTCCTCCAAATAAGAGTACAAAAACTGATTCCTGTAAACAGAGCAACTGCCTCGCAATGGGATTAAAGTGCTGAAATTCCTTACTTTTTCCTTCTACCATTTTCGAGAAGCGATTTATTCATCTTTCTATATGCCGGGGAGTGGAATATGTCCCTAGAAACATTTGTTGTGACAAAACGTACAAAAGGATTCTTCAATAGAGTTGGGAAAAGGAAGAAAAGAAAATAAACAGGATCCAAATAGGGGAATAAATAGCGAAAAACCAAATCGCTGCTGCATATGGAATATTAAAGTTACTCCATCCACTATCAACTATCCTCCATTAAGCCAACCCATCTTATCCATCGCCACGGCTAACTTTGGTTGTTGATCCCGGGAAAGTGTTTCAACGATTTCCAACAAACTCGGGTCCTTAGTACAGAATCGTAGACGGTGAACAACACATAAGGGTTTCCCTCTTAGGTGCGATGCTCACTTTTGTATGCTGAAGAGGATAGCGCGGTACAAAAATCGCAGACACTCCCAGCAAACTGACAAATGTGGAAGAGTATGATGCTGAACATGTCCAATATGGTGTCTGGAAAAAAAAGTGAAACAACAGATCCCAACAACTAAGGGTCATGCACAAATGCAGAGATTTCTCATATCCCTTTTTCTATCCCTATATCTTCACTACCCATTTTGGCTGTATTTCATTCCGAGTTGGGTTTATTCACATAAAGGTAGGATCGACGACATTCAGTGACGTTTCAGAATTTGAACTTTGCTGGTACAACACTGGGTAGTTTAATGGTGTAAAAGAGTGTTCCGTCTCTGCCAGCTACCCAATCCTCCCAGAGTCATGGGTTTCATTTCAGCCGAGACAGGGGTGAATTACGTGATTTTTCGGCTGAGATATGTTCTCCTGCTTCGTCCTGTGTGCCTTTTAGTCCCTCTTCTCTTCTCCCTTTCGGTTAAACAGCTAAACATCAGCCGGATTGCCGGCCATCGATGTCTACGCCCACGTAAACCCCTTTAGGGGGAGAATAGAAATCAGTTCCACTTGATTTTTGCCTTATCGTTGTTTTGTTGACCTCTGAAAAAACGTGCTTTGGTGTTTTAAGAAGGACCAACCGCCGGGGTACATACTGATAGAAAGACGCCTGCGGCGTTAGGCTTAAAAATGCAAGTGGATGCTCGTCGCGCCCTCTTTCAAATATTTACAAAGGTTTACTATTTTGTTCTTGGCTCAACAACATACACATAGAAGATGCGGTTTGGCCGAAGGCGCTTTATAGGACTATGGAAAAGGAATACGGAAGTACCCTTCCTAACGACACTTTAATGACTTACGATTTTGTTAGAAAAATGCAAATTTTTGAATGCCTTTGTTTATGGAATAGGGCTCTAAAACCTATTTGGTCGAAAGACACAAATAGAATCAGTACATATGAAGTGAATTATCCCACGCTTGATAGAACTTAAATGGGGATTGCACAAAGGCGCATTATGGCATGTGAGCATTATTTGACGCAGAATATGATGAAGTTCCTTTTACTATGTCATAAGCTTTCGTACCTTCGTTTCTGAGTTAGTTCCAAGAGTCCTCATCTTTAAAAGATATTTAAAACTCGTATGGATATATAGCTACAAGTTGTATATATACATGTGTTGAAATAAGAAAAACTTCAAGTTTCCAAGACTCACAAGGGCTGTTGTCAAGCAAATGGTCCCATTATCACCTACTCCTAAATTTCGTATTACAGTAAGCAACATATACACAGCACCTCTGTAGCCGTGCAGCATACATTTATGCATTTACTTCACAAGCTCGTGAAGTACTCCTCTCGTACGCCCTTCTCTTCTGACATCCTTTTTTCGAATGCATTTATTCAAGGATCGGTATGATTTCATAATCGTTCCTCCACCTCGATTGCCCGCTAACATTTTTTTCCGAGTTAAATAAGGGCGCACACAAGACTGGTTGTGAAGTGTACCACTTGCGTGTGTGTGCTCGTATGTAACGTCCGTATTGTGGTGCCAAGTGTCACTGCAGAAACTTTGAGTGAATGAGTAGGTGTTTTTCTCTTTCTGCTTTTCTTATATCGTTTTTTCTTTGCTTTAGAATAATCGTAACTTAGTTATACGACGGTTTCAGGATTTGTTTATACGAAAGTGTCATCACTTCAGAGGAGACAAGATTTCGCATAATGTTAGCGTGTTATCTCAAGTGCTTTGCTTTTACCTTGGCTTGCTTAGTGAAGAGCTTGGAATCGGATTACTTTGAAGGAGGTTAAGTTATTTTTAGGGTAAGGAATCGCTGTATTTTCGAATTATAGACCTGATATAAATTTCCGGGATTAGAGACAATAATAGTACTTGAGCTCCTTAAATCTTAGATTAATAATAAAAATTAATAAAAATGTATGTAGAAATGCTGATTAATCGAATACAAAATAAACAATTTACTCCGGATCGAAGATCACGAGTTGCGCTCGATAATGTTTTGATCTCTAATTACAACATGAGTCATCGGAATTAGTTTACTCTCGTTGAGTCCATTTACATTCGTCATGCATGGATTTGGTGGTGACCTACATTGGGAAAGATAAAAGCTGAGGCGATGTGAGTAGTGTTGCTTTGGCGATACAATGACTCCACTGAGGTCATTGTATCGGATGGATGATGTTGACTTTGTCACTGAAATTGTGGACAGGTATTTGAAACTGGTTGGACTGATGGGTTGACGATCGAGCGAATGATGGTGAAAAAGCAATCTGGCTTGGTCCCTAGAAATGTGCGGTTCGGTGGTTGAATCGGTGGTTCGACGGTTCGGAGAATTTATTTCTATTTTGTTATTCTTCATTTGTAAAATGATCAACATAATCAATAAAGTAACATGTATTTCCTACATGTATGACATATTAAAAGATTTAACATAATTTTGAATTCTGAGAAGATATCATTTATTTCATTGTTGTTTGATCAATACTATTGTTCATTAGTAGTATGCAATTAAATTGTTGGTCATGCATACATCAGTAAGCTGTGTGAGTAACAGCAAATAATAAAAAAATAAAAAAGTAAAAAAACGGAAAATCAAAAATTAAAAAAAAATCTGAAAAATTATTTAAACACTCAAGTGCGTGTTGGGTGGTGTCGCCAATAGTTAGCACAGCGGTAAAATGCTCGGGCCGAGGACCAAGGATCCCGCGCTCACAAGGCTAAGGTATATTACTTCCTTGGCTTCCCAGCGTGTAACATGGGAAAAAGTAAAAAGACAAGGAAATATCTTACAATGTATCCGCTGCCAAAGGTTCGGGCACGCCGCGTCAAACTGCGAAATGCAGCCTCGATGTGTTAAGTGTACAAAGAACCACAGGAACGAAGAATGCGAACAGGGAGCAGCTCGAGTGCGTGCTCTGTAGGAACCGTGGACACCCTGCAAACTATCGGGGATGTCCTAAGTTCCAAGATATGAAAAAAGCAAATCTGGCTCGTAAGCAGAAGTCTGAGGGGAAACGTTTCTCGGGTCGCTCAGAAACACCAGCCGTCACATCCCAAATGACCTACGCCCAAATGCCGGCAGGTCTGGGACAGACGGTACAAAAACACGCGGCTGCGCCCAAAGCCCCTATGCCTATGCACCTGAAGCACCTCAACCCAATATTTTCATTGCGGAACTCGAGACACTTTTTCGATCTCTGCACTTAAATTTGGTGGAAAACTACTACATCCTGACCGGCGATTTGAACGCTAAACATAGTGATTGGGGAAACAACATTCTTAACACTAGGGGGAGCCTACTAAACTATTGGTGGGTTCTTCGCAACATTGAATATAGAGTCAATTTGCTCGCAACGGATAGTCCGTCGTATCCAAGGAGCGGCTCCTATCTGGATCTCATGCTGATAGACTCTCGACTGACTGGCTGACACGAACGAATCGTCTATTAACTGTCTACTGACCTTCATATACGACAGTGACCACTGCGGACTTAGTGCCATGATCACAATACCAGACGAATTCGCGGAGATGGCAGAGCATGTCCAAATGCGCCCCTACGATTATAGTAAGGCGCGTTGGCCACGTTTTACCAGTAATCTGGCGAGATCGCTCACTTCGAGTGATTCCTTCCCACCATCCAATAGGAACCTGTCAAACGGCGAGATCGACAGGTACCTCAGACAAATGGATGATAAAATTAAGCAGACGATGGACAGTACGATACCTCGCCAACGACAGCACGATACCACAAACGTACATATACCGAAACGCGACAATCGACGCACTGCATAGACAAAAAAGTAGACTACTGACAAGACTCAATCTCTTGTACAGGCGGTTTACCGACGGACAAAACTCGGAGGTCAGGTTACTGAAGTCACTGATTAAAAATATCCAGTAATATAACAGTTGATCAAGGAAAATTACAGAATACATATCTGTAAGTTTGTATTGGAACAACAGAATTCGTGCTGTAAATTCCAACAACGCGAGTATGTTTCCGCAAATTAACAAAATATTTCGGAGAAACCATCAGAATGACATTCAGGATCTGAAACTTTCGAGAACGTCAGACAATGAACGTCTTTTACAAACAATCGGCATTGATCCGGAGAGCGTCGTCTTGGATGATGATTTCTTCGTGATCGAGGATCCTCAGGAGAAGGTGGCGACAGTGGGAGCTGTCTTCCAGGAAGTGTATAAGGTGAATGATAGCATTCGCCCAAACAGAGTTCTACTTCATCACTCCCACCTTAGAAATAATATTGATTATTGGCGATCCGAGAATCTTGGTTTCACCAGATTCGATGACGATTTGATGGCAAATAATGCCGTCACCAATGTAGGGGCGAACACCTTGTTTATTTCGACGGGGGATCTCCAGATGATCTTCAAGTCACTGAAGAGAAAAAAATCCGCGGGTATCGACGGTATATCCAATGTTGTGCTTAGGCACCTTCCGCCAGTGGCTGTAGAGAGGTACACCATCCTGTTCAACAATGCACTGAATAATGCATATTATCCAGTGCATTGGAAGACAGCGGTGGTGCAACCAATCCCCAAGAAGGGTAAAGACACCTCTAACCCATCAAATCGTCGGTCGATAAGTCTCCTTCCAAGTATCAGCTAGGTCTTCGAGAAGGTGGTCCATAGAGCCCTGCCTAAATGGGTTGAGGACAATAAAATCATCCCCGATAACCAAATACTATTCATGCTGCGTCGAAACTCGTGTCGGATATCCAATGGAACAAATGCAAGAACCAATGCACGGAAAAAGCCTTCGACACCGTATGGTTAGAAGGGCTGTATTACAAGCTCAATCGGCTGGGCATAAGTAAACCACTGCTATATATGATTTTTGACATGTTAGCAGGTAGAAAGTTCGTAGTGAAAATCACCAACGTGACTTCTATCCAAACATTTGATATTAACAATGGACTGCAACAGAGTACGATGAACTCGACGATCCTGTTCAACATTTACTTCAGTGATTTGATAGCTTCTCTTCACCATTCGATAGCGTATGCGGACGATTTAATCGCGTACAGATCAGGTCCAACGATCGACGTCATTGTCACTCTCTTGCAGCGTGACTTCGAAAAAATTCGGCAGTATTGTGATGACTGGAAGTTGAAAATCAACTGCCAGAAATCAGAAACTATTTTGTTCAGAACGCCTTTGGCTAGGGCCTTCCGAGACACTAGAAAAAATTGGCGCGGGTTCTCAATTCTCGGACCGGACGGGTGCCCATTGGCGCAAAATGTAATCAAATACCTTAGGATCTGGCTAGGCCAGTATGTATCTACATTTTGACAAGCATATAGATGCTGCTCTGGCGAGGGCCCGGGGGCGCTTTTGCTCTTACAAGATGGCTGTTTCATAGCAACCAACTTGATTCGAGAGTAAAGGTAATTTGCTACATGGCCTTAATCAGGCCCATGATTGCTTATGGATGTCCTGTGTGGTTTAATGTGAGAACTAGGTTAATGGAAAAGATTCGGGTGCTCGAGAGACAATGTCTCAGAACTTGTCTTGGGTTATATAGGACACCCGAATCCAGGGACGGATTAAGGGTGCATGAGGCCCGGGGCTAACACAAATGTGAGGCCCGGGGCTATAGCCCCTTTTAGCCCCCCCTTAATCCGTCCCTGCCCGAATCTGAGTACACGAAATTTTACTCGAACGAGGTCCTATACAATAGGGCCAGGATTGTACGGGTGGATAACTTTCTGATAAAGCTGATTCGAAGCCACGTTGCAAGAGCAATGACTTCGGTCAATAACCTGATCTCCGGGGCTTACTTCCCTAATTACATGTACCACGAGAAAGTTCGCCTTAGCGGCTTTGTCCCCCCAGAAGCATTCCTCTATTTTGATCAATGTGGGCTGATCCAGGATAGATCAGCGGTACCGCTAATCTTCCACGTGGCCCGTAAATCTGTGGAGCGGCGGCTCCTCTACGAACATGATGTTGCGCTCTGCGAGCCCGAGCGCCTCAGGTTTAGTAAATCAGTGTCGCACCAAAATCGGGGAGACGTCGCCCGACAGCATCAACCCTTTTGGTGGCTGGAGCAAACTGCGTCAGTGGTTAACTTTAATAGGTCAGCCTCTTTAAGGCAAAGCTTGCCATATGCCAATGGCAGGCTTACATAGACTAAGGTAGATTAGAAGAGGTTAGAGTAGCTTAGGACAGGTTAGGACAGGCTAAGGCAAGCTAGGGTGGCTGGAAGGCTTACTTTAGATTTAGCTGTAATTAAAAAAACAAAAAAACGAAAAAAAATCATAAAACAATAATGAAAAAAAGATATATTATACATACAAAAGGTATATGACGTATGTATTTTTGTATATATATTTTAGTTAAGGTAGGGTTGAGTTGTTTTTAGTTATAAGCTTTTTTATAAAAAAATGATCTGATGCTAAGTTTTTTAAAAAATATCACTTTTCTTAGCCTAAGTTGTTTATTTATTTTAATTATTGCAAATTAATCATAAGGCCTAAAGGCATAGTTTTAAATTGTTCTGTTTGCTTTAGAGTGTCCGTATAGTGCCAGTAAGGTATTTTATGTTAGTTGTTATGTATGCTAGTTTTAAGCATTTTTGTCTAGGATAAGTGTGTTCTTAATATATAAAAACAAAAAATGAAATAAATAATAAAAAAATTAATTTTTGGAATAAATGCGCTTATATGTCCCAAATTGGCTAGTCTTATCTCTTCGACAATAGGAATAGCCTTCAATAATAAGTAATTAATAAGATTCCATTCTACACTAAAGGCATTCGTTGGTCATAAGTTTTACAAGTAGGTACATATGTATTAATGTTAGTACCGATCATCTTTTTGAGTCAACTATAAATATTGTAAGGGGTGTGTTTTTAGAGGTTTAGTTTTAAGCTGGCAACGCTATTTCTACATATCGTTAATATGAGATTTGAAAGTTGATTTGTGGTAAGTATGTTTTACCATTTTAAGAAGAATAGATTAACGTCATAATAATGCATGCAAATTATGCAAACTTATTTTGAAAACCATAGTTCAGTACGCCAAACTTATCGTGCGCTACGTCCATTTTATGGTCGACATGATTGACTATCCGAGCAGGATATTCGGAACATGATGAATCGTTTTCGCACCACGTACATTCTAGTGGATAATATGATAATATTAGGAAATCGATGTCGAAATTCGTACTGTGCTAACACCACCGACCGATTATTAGTCAAAAACATCAACACAATTATTCCACGCTCTTGGGGAGTATAGCACTCCAATACTTGTCTGTTTGTACACTGGAGATGTCTGGCTCATAAATGTCAAATATTATTGACGTACGACGTCGTTTGTAAAAATTATAATATCTTCCGATAGGGTGATTGATCTTGCGCCACCTTGTATAATAACTATTTGTATAAACCTACGCTATGTTTTTTTGTAATGTTGTGCTACAATAACGTACTTCATAATCGACAATGTACATATATAGGCCCATACTCGATGGTCCTCGTCATCAGGAGAACTGAATAGAACTGGTTAAGACTAATGAGCCCAAACTTGATGGGTTTTCTAATAGGCAATTCAGGATTTCGTCTCCTACCTTCGAGTTCCATCATCAGAGTAACTCAGTGGTACGGGCATACATGGGTGTTTCAAACACAGGTCACAGATATGTTAGAAAGTAATTTAAATACCCATTATGCATCTAAAATCCTGATGACCAGCTGATGACCTTGAAATGCCAGAACAAATCTTCATAAATTGTAGCTAAGAACTATCCCGATCAAGTTATGTAGCTTTCAAACAAAAAACAAAAAGCATCAATCGGTCCATTCGTTCAGGAGTTTCGATGCCACCAGCCAGACACACAGCCATACAGACACACAGGCATACAGACACATCAAACTTATACCACCCCTGTTTTTGCTTCGGGGGTTAATAAGAAAAAAAAAATATAGGTTTTTAAAAAGATTTTTTTAGAAAACCAATTTTTTTATCTAGTTTAAGCCAAAAGACATAATAATAATAATTGCTTTATTTCATATAAAAGAAACAATAAGATAAGTACAAATTCAGTAGATACGTATTTATAAAATCATCCTTCGCGTGGCTGCACACCTTGTCGCGGTGCGAAGGCTCAGTAATTGTCAATGACTCTTGAGAATTCACTTTCCATGTTGGACATGAATTCTCTATGACGAGACATGAAGCTAAGCTGCAGCCATCACCTCCTCCTTCCGTGCCGAGAGTCAGCCAGGCTGGGGGCCCATTCTAAATAATAGCCCAGTCGCTAACGGTGTATCCAGGATACCTGGCGCCCTCCTGGATCAAATAGACTTGCCTGTATACTGCGAGGCTCTGAACAGGTCGACCACCCATTCCTGCGCGACTTGTAGGATCACATATGGAAAATATTGATAAAAATAGTAAAGTGCATCCTCTGAAGAGGCAAACAGTGCAGGTTGCCACCGCCGAAGGCGTGATCGACACAGACAGCGTAACCGGGGCTCTCCTTCAGGGACTACAGATTGGTACCGCTACCGACGATGAATCCTTGGCTTCATCACAGGTAAGCAACACCATGCAAGTGGACTCTGAAACTGAGGCCCAGCTGCTGGAAGAAAATGTCGCCCCTAAGACCACAGGCAAACCTGTAGAAACGAGCAAGGTAAAAACACCGGCCCAAAAAGCAGAGAGTAGCTATAAGAGGTCGGTGCAGTATATCAGGAAAATTAACGCAAGAGAACCCTCAACGCTCTCCGAGCGCGAAATACTCCTTGAAGGCGAAAACATCAACCAGCTTCAATCTTCCCCTGAGTCTACAAGTGGCTATTGTCGATCGTTCCAACCCGGATGGGAAGATTACATCCGACAATTGGCTAACGGTTGAAGCCAAAATATTGGAAGCGATGCTTGTCGCGGATAGCAGCGATGAAATTAACTTCGACGGGGCAGGCTGGCAGAAAGGAGTCAAAGTTGTCGGTTGTGACAAACAGAGGTCCCTAGATTTCTTAAAGCGCACAATCGACAATTGACGCGAAATCTGGCAGAACGCTAAACTCGAGGTTATCCCTTGTTCGATGCTTCCGCTTCGCACATTGGCTTCAATATGGATCCCTCCACCGGTTCCCGAAAAGGACGAATCCATTTTGAAGCTAATTGACAAGCAGAATAAAGAGCTTGACACTCTCAGCTGGAGAATAATTTCTTCAGCCAAGAGTAAGAACGGAGTGGGAAAGGACCTCATGGTTACCATTGACCAAAAGTCACTCGACCACATCCGCAGCAGATCTGGCAGAATCAAGTTCGGGTTGGGAACCCTGAAGGTAAGGCTCCCCAATGAAGGCGGCAAGTCAAAGGAGGCTGCTAGTGGTGCAAATTAATTTACACCACTGCAAAGCAGCCACCGACGACTTGATGATGTACATGCTACAGGATGATGTGGATATAGCCTTAATCCAAGAACCCTGGCTCCTTAGGAACAAAATTCAGGGATTAAGGTCTAAGGAGTATAATTTATACTATCCACATACCGAAGGTAAGCTACAAACCTGTATAGTCGCCAAGAGATACTTAAACATTTCTCTCCTAGGTACGTACAGCAACGGAGACCTCACGGTGGTAACGTACGAACAACAGGACAAATCAATTTTGCTCCTATCGTCCGCATACTTACCATACGATGAGGAGGATCCACCTTCAGACGCAGTCCGAACACTTGTGCGACACGCCAAGTCACGCGGACTGTGTTTATTGATAGGCTGCGATGCCAACGTACACCACACTCAATGGGGAAGCAGCGACATCAATAAAAGGGATGAGTCCATTTTCGATTTCATTATCTCCACCAACCTTAATATTTGCAACAAAGGTAATACACCCACGTTTCGCAATCGGGTTGGGGAAGAGGTAATTGACCTCACTTTACTAAGTGAGTCCGACTCCATCCGAGTGGAGGATTGGAGAGTGTCCACTAACTGCTCCTTTTCGGACCACAGCCGGATGCTATTCAACCTTAACGTCATTAAAGAAAAACCGAAACCCTCAGAAGACAGACTGGAATCTTTTCTCAAACCTAGTTGCCAACAGGTTAGAACCGCCACAAGCCACCACTAATCCTGATCCAACTTACATTGAGAATTCAGTCGAAAATCTTGTGAGAATTCTGAAAGCGGCTTTCAACAAATCCTGTCCTTTGCAGCGTGCTCGCAGGAAGACCAGCGCAGTCTGGTGGACCACAGAGCTAAAGCAACGCAGGACCAGGACCCGAACTCTATTCAACAAAGCAAAGATCTCAAACAGAACCGAAGACTGGGATAATTACAAATCCAGCTTCAACGAATACAAGAGCAGCAAAATCTAAATCCTGGCGGGAGTTCTGCGAATCAATTGAGGATCTCAACGAAGCCGCAAGGCTCAGGAAGATCCTATCCAAGGACCCCTGCGTCCCGGGATTCATCCTTAAACCAGATGGTTCTTGGACAGAATCCAGTCAGGAATCCCTAGAACTGCTGACTGAAACCCACTTCCCAGGCTGTAAAAACCCTGAAACCACAGTCTCCTTCGAGACGACGGTTCCTACGGTTCACACAACCGAAGAAGTGATAAACAAGATTATCACAGCGGATAAAGTATCATGGGCAATAAATTCGTTCAAACCCTTTAAATCTCCGGGCCCGGACGATATCTTGCCAGCGATGGTTCAAAAACCCTAGATCCACACTGTACCCCATCTCGTAAGCATTTTTTCCAATTGCCTGCGCACGGGGTACATCCCAACACAGTGGAAAGAAATAAAGGTAATTTTCATACCTAAGGCAGGTAAACCATCCCATACTGCCGCAAACGACTATAGGTCAATTAGTCTCTCGTCATTTCTATTAAAAACCTTGGAGAGACTCCTTGACCTATACATCAGAGGACTCACAAATTCACGAAACTTATGCAACACTCAACACGCCTACCTCAAAGGCAGATCAGTGGAAAGTGCTCTGCATAGTGTTGTCCGTGAAATTGAGGGCTCGCTGAACTTAAAAGAGTTTACAATGGCAGCCTTCCTCGACATAGAGGGGGCCTTCAAGAATGTAAACACAGAGGCCATAACAACAGCTCTTGAGGACATAAAAGTAGACAAATCCATTGTAATCTGGATTGAGAATATGTTGAAGAACAGAATTATCAATGCAGACATTGGACACAGTTCTATAAGGAAAGTGACAACTAGAGTGACAACAAGATCCTCAAATTCTTGGTTAAAAAAGACACAAACATCTAGCGTACGCGGATGACCTGGTTATCTTGATAAAAGGTAAATTTCTACCAACTATCAGTGAACTAATAGAATCTGCGCTGAGTGAACTCTCCTCGTGGGCAAGACAGAACGGTCTGAAAACCGAGCTGGTCTAGTTCACCAGTAAAAGGAAAATTCCGATATTTGCTCCCCCAAAGTTGGAGGGCACCCCACTCAAACTCAAAGCGGAAGCAAAATATCTAGGCATCATTCTTGACTCTAAGCTCTCCTGCAAAAGGAACCTGGAGGAAAGGATGAACGGATTGAACGCTTTTTATGCATGCAAAAAGACATTCGGAAAAAGATGGGGCTTGCAACCGTACATCATTCATTGGATGTACACAGCAATCATCAGACCCATTTTAACTTATGGGGCCCTAATCTGGTGGACTGCTAGCAGCACAAAAAGCTATATGAACATGCTCAACAAAGTACAAAGGTCAGCCGCTGTTTGTACAACGGGAGCCATGAGAAGCACGCCGCAAGCAGGGTTGGACATGATTCTTCATCTCCTCCCCCTGGATCTATTCATAAAAGGCTACGCTGCAAAGAGCGCTCTCAGACTAAGAGAGTCCTCTCTGTGGAAGCAAGCCAACTATGAACATGCGGCCATACTTAAGATAATAGACGACCTGGTTTAGTAGCCTTGCAGCTACGACCGACTATATTCCCCCCCAAAATTACTTCTCTCTCAGTAGTTTCCCCGACAGAGAAGAGTGGCTATCAAACGCCGTAATCAACGACCATGAGATCACCCTCTTCACCGACGGATCGAAAATGGACACAGGCACTGGGGCCGGGTTCTACTCTGATACCCTCCACAAACAGGAATCATTCAGACTCCCTGACATGTGCAGCGTGTTTCAAGCAGAAATCCTGGCAATAGAGAAAGCAGCCAAACACGTACAGGTAGCCGATATCACCATCTTCGTAGACAGCCAGGCTGCACTGAAGTCAATAGAATCCTGTATAACGAGATCAAAGGCTGTCAAGAAATGTTGCGACTCACTGAAGTCCATCAGACATCATAAAGTTAAACTCTGCTGGGTCCCGGGCCACAGCTCAATCGCAGGGAACGAAAGAGCAGACGAACTGGCCAGGCAAGGTTCTGAAATGGACATCAGCGAAGCGGACACGTCATTGCAACCACCGATGAGCGCATTATACCGGATCATAAACGACATAATCATCAAAGAGGCCAACTCGTCTTGGCTTACAAGAAACGACAGCTACACGACAAGATCATCGTGGCCAGAGCTCAATGTCGGAAAAACAAAGAAGCTCCTGGCGCTGGACCGTAACTCGATCCGTATGCTCGTCGGAGTGATCACAGGACACTGTCCCATTGGAGCAATGCTCCGGAAATGGGACTCGGGATCCAGAGATCTCTGCCGGAGCTGCGGCGATGAGGAAGAAACTGAGACGATCCAACATCTGCTTTGCCACTGTCCGGCTCTCCAGAATCGACGCCTAGTGTCGCTAGGCCAAAGATTCTTTACAGAGATTGCGGACGTGGCTAATGCAGACATATCGGATCTTCTAAGATTCATCAAGAGCACTGGGTGGTTTCAGCCACCACGTGATAGGACAGGTTAATTTTATGTGTACCCACACACACGAAGGGAATCACAATGGGCCTCTTGGCCTCCGAGTGGAAGTGATGTCTAACCATCACACTCCCCTTCTCAAACCTAACCTAACCTATAAAATCATACATTTATATGAATTAGTTAGGAATATTCTATTGTCAGAAGGACAAGTGGCGAATGCACTATTAGGGAAGAAAAGTAAATAGTGCAAAAGTGTTGATGGGTAATGAAAAAAAAGAAAAAATTTGAGCAGTAACATTGAGACTTAATAAGAAAAAGGTATAATGAACAACAACTAGTGAAAGAAGGAAAATAAAATTTACAGTATAGGATTGATAAGATTTTTAATTTGATTATAACTAAGAGAGAATAGCCAGAGTTTAGTTTGTTTCAAAAAGGTTGATTCATTTCTCTCGCATCTAATTCTTACAGGCAGCTTATTGAAAATACGACAGGAAGTGACAGATTAGAATTTAGAAAAAAGTGTTTTATTGAGTAAACGTTCCGTTACGAAGTTTAGGGAATTGACACGAAGAGAATGGCTACCATACAATCTTGTAGCTGTATAACCCGATTTATTAAAAAAATATTTTAAGAACCTTGTAGAAGCAAAGATGTCTTAAAGGAAGAATACTAAGATTTCTGAACAGCTCAAAGCTAGGAGTTCTGCGGCTAACTTTTTTAAATTAATTTAAATTAAACGAACAGCATGTTTTTTTTTTATAAGCAAGGGCTGAACCCTAACAAAGTGTAAACCCCTCCCCACACAAGAGTCAATATTGAAGTTTGGAATTGAAGAGACCATTATAAACCAAACTGAGAATTGATGAACTACAATAAAGGCTTAGATGATATATTTGTCGGACAACTGCGTTTAGATAATATTTTAGGTGGGACGTGTGATCCGACCATATTAGTTTTGAATCCAAAATAACACCTAGGTACTTAAAGCTCTTGACACGTTCAATAAGGAAACAATGGTCTGAGCATATAGCACTATCGATAAAACTGGGTGAACACATATCATGGTTGCAATCTCGATTTAGACGAAATCTTGAGCAACAAGGTGAGTGATATTTGAGGGAAATATCATTACACTTGTTAGCTCTATCGAATAACATGAATTTTGTATTAGCGTTTATGGACAATTTATGAGCTCCAAACCACCTACGAAGGGTTTCCAAATCAAAGTTAATATCCGTATACAAATTAAAATGGGTGCTGTTGGTATAAGACAAGACAGTATCATCAGCGAAAGCTGTTATTTTACCCTTAAGAGGTTGACTAAATAACGAATTCATGTAATTCAAAAACAATAAAGGCCCAAGTACAGATCCTTGCGGGACGCCCAATTCAGTAAAACGCTCAGAGCGTAGAGAAAATTGAATCTTAACTCTTTGCCTACGGTCAAGTAAATAGGATGTTAACCACAGATTAGTAAAACCTCTAAAGCCAGCATTGAATAACTTATCAAGTAATAGGCTGTGATCTACCATGTCGAAAGCTTTTGTTACGTCAATAAAAAGAGCGGCAGGCATTTCATTTTGATTGACACTTTTGTAAAGCTCACCACAAAGCTTCAGTAATGCGTCTTCAGTAGATCTTCCACTTCTAAATCCATACTGAAAGTCACTAAAAAAGTTGGTTTTATTTAAGAATGCCAGCATACGTGATTTCACACCGTGTTCAAAAATCTTTGAGAAAACTGAATGTAATGAAATCGGCCGATAGTTATTCAAGGTGGATGTATCCCCTTTTTTATGTAATGGAATCACAATTACAATTTTTAAGACATCCGGAAAAATACCTTCCTGAATACTAAAGTTGAATAAATAGGATAGTATATCAGCTATAAAAAAAGATATGTTTTTTAACGTTCTACTAGAAATACAGTCAAAGGAGAAAAAGGTAGAATTGGAAATTTTTAGTGACATTATGATTTTGTGAACTTCTAAAAAGTAAAATGTTCAAAGAAGAAACTTCGAGATTGTGATGTTTCTTGTACGAGCACATTATCGCAATGGCTGAGGGAGGAAACATTTGTCGGAGATTCAGTAGTTGGAGGAATGAGATTGGTAAAATATTCATTGAAAAGGTTGGCGATAGCTAAAGAGTCTGATACAATTGAATTGCATTTGATTAAGGAAATATCGCTGGTCGATTTCGTTCGGTTCAAAATGTTATTAATTACCGCCCATCCTTTTCGAGTGTTCCCTGAATATTGAATTAATTAACTTTGGTAATAGAAATCTCTACGTGCAGGGATCTCCCTTCTAAGTTCATTGCTTAGCTTCTTATAATGCTCTTTTAGCCAAGAGTTATTTGGATGTTTTTGTAGCTGAATGCGCATTTTGCTTTTTCGCAAAACTTTTCCTAGTAAACTAGGAGTCATCCAAGGTTTAAGGGACTTCAATTTATGGACTGTTTTATTGATTTTTTTTTGCTACAGGAAGCTATGTGAAATTGAAGTTTACTAAGAAAAATAGCAAATACTGTAGAAGGATCGCTTGCCATAATTACGTCATTCCACGATTCGAAAGGCAGAGATCTGCGTAAATCAACAAAATTAATTGAATTGATGACAGATGCGTTATACTGAGAGTGTTTAATAACACTGATAGAAAACTGAATGTTTGTCAGTGAATGATCGGTTATTTTAAGGTCGTAAACAGCTGATTTAAAGGTAAGGCGATTGCTTGTATGTAATCTTATAAAAATATGATCTAAGCATGAAGTACTATGAAGGGTAGTACGGGTAGGTTGGGATAAAACTGTTTCAAAGCCAAAAGAAGATAGAATAGATTGAAATGTGTCGACATTTAGTTCGTTCGATAGCAAATTTAAAGTCCCCTAAAAAAAACATATTTGTAAACTTTTCACTGTTCAGAAATTCGGAGAATTCTTCCAAAAAGAACCTGATTGAAAAAGATTGTAATCTGTAGGCACAAATAAACTTTGTCGCCTTCTTTAATCCTGACAAGTAACGATGAATTTCTCACCCATATACATATATGTACTTCAATTTCTTATTTTCCTTTAATTCCTTCGCTTTCTTGAAAAGAGAACGATATAAAAAGTAAGAGAGTCATTGATGTTCTTTTTTTCTTGTTGTTATTGTTTACAGTGTCATCAAGAAGATCGAAGTGCAGTTTGAGCTTTTGAGTTCTTATTTTGCCCATTATTTTTTCCTTTTGCGGCAATGAGGAAAATTTTACACACACTACCGATCTATCCGTTTTTACACACGCAGAGAAATTAATGTTTTTTATATAACACTGTGTAATATCAGAGCAACTGATTTGTTCGCCAAAACTGTCCTTGAATAATTTCGCAATACGCTCCGTGACATTGTTTTTGTTTACATTTGGCAAACCAACAATATCCACCATACACTCTTTCTCCTTCTGTTGTAGTATGTTGAGTTTCACCCCAAGTGCATCAACCTCCCGAACTAACGAACTGTTGCTCTGTTCCAAGAACTGTATTTTAGCGAGAGCATCAGCATTCAGTTGCTGGAGTTTCATAATCTCGCAGTATAAAGTTTGGACAGTAGCGTCAGCTGCAACGGTGGAATTGATGGTATGCTGAGATGACACAACATACTGAACTGGACGGCAAAGCGCAAGTCGATGTAGAGTCAAGACCCGGGGCATTCAAAGGAGAGCGTTCAATGAGAGATGTTTTGGTAACGATTGGAGAGTTCTCAACCATTGTCGATTTTCTGCATTATGAGACACATCCGTTGCATTTAAAGCACTGTTTACTTTTCTCAATGAATTCAATCTTACTGCTCTCCAATTTGATGCAACTGCCGTGAAAATAAACGTTACAGGCCGAACATTTAATTTTTAAATCGGATCTTTCTACTTTAAGATTGCAAATACCGCACTTCATTTTTAATTTATAAATTACGATTTGCTTATTGTTTTTAAATACAATATTTCAAGGCTTACTCTTTTAAACTAACTTTATTCCCACTATGCACAAACGGTCGCCCACTCGCTCCCACCAATCAATTCATCAGCAAAAGGGAATGTATGTAATTAGTATACATTAGTAATTAAAGAATAGAGTTTTACTTAGAGGGCTCGTACAGAGCCAGTAAGATACATTAAATATTAAGATATTTTTAAGTTAGATTGAAGCATTTTTGTGGAAAAAAGAATAGCATAAAATCAATGAAAACTGAATTTAAAAAAAAAGAAAAAAAAGGGTTATATTCAAGCTAAATGTACACCATCGCACCACCGAATAAAACAGCTTAACTCTTCTTAAGGTACCATATCACGAATCTGTAATTAACCTTTACCATCCTGTTGATAAACCTTACAAAACCATAAACTTATCAGTTCATAATCTTTTTCAAAGTTTCTGACAAACAATTCACCCAGAATTCGAGAAACTCATTCACCTACTTATTTATCATTGGAAAAAAAAAAACTTTGGCTAGACCATGCCAGTCTCCCGCGAGAATTAGTGCAAATAACAATGGAAGGCAATGAATTGCGGTTACGCTCATAAAACTAGCACATGGGATATTGTTAAATAAACCCACACCAAACGGCAAATGCTTCCTACATCTTTCACGTAATACTCTGCTCATCCTTGAGGATTAATTTCCAATCCCGCAGCTGAGATTACGGTGCGACAAAAGAGGGGTGGTAGTGGGAGGAATATTGTCCAATTGTCGACATAAATAACGAGCCGCAACGCAATAATTATTTATGCGCGTGAATACCCGCAAATGGAATCTTTGTTGACTAATTTAGGGTCATGTTATTGAAGTGGGGCTTGTGAACATAAAGCATTTCCTCTTAGGAGTTTAAATATGAGGAAGCAATTCCCAGAAATGTTCTTACGGAATGAAATAGCTTTATCTTGAGAATTGTATGTATAGCCGTGTAGGACCAAATCGAATGCCTTATCATATGTGTATGTATGTTGATTGTAAATAATGGAGTACAAAAATGGAATATACATAAATTAACTGCAAAAAATGTAAAACAGTTAAATGTTGACTCTGACCTGTTCTGTTTACTGTATTGAAAGGGTGGAGATATTTCTTTTTTTTTTTGTGAATGTCAAAGTTTAAGTGATTTTAGCGCAGGAATAATTATTATTAACTTTTAAAAACGATCTTCTAAACTGTTTAATTTATTCCATTGGAGCTAACAAAGCAGATTTAACATAACTTTTTTGATCTTGACTACGAAATAAAATAAGTTTTTATTTCTAATATGGCGTGTTTTCGCAGATTCAACATTGTTGAGTATTGAATCGTAAAGGCTGGCTATATAGCTGGTGTCAATTTCCTCACACCAATTTTCATTGATATGATTTTTTGGTTCGAGTGCGTTTTTAGTTTCGGAGATCACGCCCATTCAATACCAACCAAGTAGGTCTTTTTAACCAGGAAAAAATATATTAAAATCGATTAAAACACCACAAAGATCGATAAAATTACTAAAATAAAATGACAGTGAAAATGACAATAAAGTCAAGGTGCGGATTGGTCTGGAACAGGTTTACTTCCCCTGTAGCCAATCCATTTTCTATAACTTCTTTGTATTTATGAATTCTCGCTCTAACTTTACCGAGAGTCAAGATCGCCAAACCACGACACATTCCGACGCCAACTGTTCTCCAAGTGATCGGAGACAGTCAGTGCCAAGTTGCAACATTTCGTGACATATAAGTCGATTTCCAGGGCCATGATTATTGTGACTATTGCCTGTACTAATGGGTGACACTACTATGAACAAAATTATTCAAAGACGATTAGAAGCAGTGGGGTATTTTTTGACACCAGAAATCCTTCCAGTATCTCGGGGCGAGTTTTCCGATGAGCTAACAGCGATCATTACCTTACATTGGCCAAAGAACAAATACAAAATGTAAATATGAGCCATCAAAAACATAACTTTATAAAAAACCAAGTCTCGCAACTCAGTTCTTCTACCGTAAAAAGTTGTGAGATCTATGTAATACCAAGTCGGTTAATTTATTCAGCCCCTACTTAAGGGACCTTCCGTCTTAAGTTATTACGTAATTAGCTAACCTAACAATATCTTATAGTGACCATATTAATATTAAAAATCTTTTATGTTTTAAATAAATAGATTGACTTGTCCATCGCATGCATCTCACAAGTAATACATATTATTTTAAATTAGATTGTTTAGTGCGATTGCCAAGTCAATCTATTTATTTAAAACATAAAAGATTTTTAATATTAATATGGTCACTATAAGATGTTGTTAGGTTAGCTAATTACGTAATAACTTAAGACAGAAGGTCCCTTAAGTAGGGGCTGAATAAATTAACCGACTTGGTATTACATAGATCTCACATCTTTTTACGGTAGAAGAACTGAGTTGCGAGACTTGGTTTTTTTTACAAGTTGACGTAGTGATGATATGTCGTAGTGATCTTTATTATCTCGTATATATATAATCGTATAATCGTATATTCGTATATACAAAAAAAAAACAGAGCCGAGGGACCAAAAGTTGTTCACCTCGTCTACTGAACACCCTAACAGTCGTATTTCGTAATTATGAGGTGGCTCCAACGAAAAGCTGTATGCTCACTCAGTTGCTACTCAACAGACTGCGAATTCGTCCAATTCACACCGCCCTTTTATACTCGAATCGTAACAGTTACATTTCTTTTCCTTTTATTCTTCTACGTCGATTCCGAGTATTGACAGACGCTGTGAAATGACGGACTCGGGTTGTGTATAGCACATATAGAAAGCTAAGGAGAGTGTGTTAAGCACATTTTCCTTTTACAAAATTAAATAAATATAAATTTCAAAAAGTTGAGGATGGCCGCTACAATCTCCCCCTCTGCCTCAGAAATCGTCCCGATGATGTGGCAGGAACTGGTGAAGTCATCCTTCTTGTCGCCTTGGCTGGTCTTCCCCTCTTCTTGATAGAAACAACTGGGTTAGGTAGCCCATCGGAACTACCCGTATAGGCCGTCAGCGAAGATGCGTGATATGTTCCCAATGGAACCGTTGGGTTGTCCTCGCTGGCTATTACAAAACTTGTCGAACCCTTTTTCGCTAGTATTATGTAGGGACCGTCCCTCTTCGGAGCGAATTTGGCTGTAAATCCTTTAGCGGCTCGGCTGATCGGATGCGTTCGGACGAGAACTTTATCACCAACTTACAATTTGTCATGTGGTCTTCTTTTGCGGTCCGCATACATTTTGTTTTTGTCTTGCTTTCCCTCAGATACTTGTCGAGCTTCTAATAGAGTATTTGCCATCTTTAGCAAATGGGGCGTTATTTGGGGTACGAAGTTTTCAGACTGTATAATGCCTCTTAAGTCATGATTAACTTCATCTGGAGTTCTTAGTTCGCGCCCAAAGGTGAGGTAAGCTGCGGAGAATCCTATACTCTCACATTTGGCTGTATTCATGGCGAACCGTATGGCGGGAAGTTTGAGATTCCATGAAGCATGATCACTTCCAACCATTATGGATAACTGCGTCTTTAAGTCTCGATTCTTCCTTTCCACTGGATTGGCTTCGGGGTGATATACAGGAGTAAAAGATTGCTTGATGCCCAAACAAAAGGTTAGTTTCTGCATTTGCGCTGATATGAATTGTGTGCCGTTATCGCTGTGGAGTCTTCTTGGAACACCGAATCTCAGGAATACCTCGTTCAAAAGTGTCATAGCACAGCTTTCAGCAGTGCCTTCCTTTAGTGGGAATAATTCCACCCAGCGGCTACATAGATCTTCAATAATGAAAATCCATTGATGTCCTTCAATGGTTGTAGGCAGTGGTCCAAATAAATCCACAGATACGATTTCACACCTCTGCCCGCTTGGAGAAGTCTGCATTAGTCCGGCTGGTTTAAGATTTGAGGCCTTATAGCGTTGACACTCAATACAATTCTTAACGTGTTTCTCTACATCAGATCTCATTTGTGACCAATAATACCGGCTAGAAATTCTAGCTAGTGTTCTGTCCCGACCATAATGACCGGCCGTGGGATCATCATGGTATCTCTGTAGCACTAGGGACTTCATAGTTCTCGGTATGACCAGTTGCCCATTTTCAGAGTCTTCTTCAGGACAATATCTATATAAGACTCCATCGTTCATAATGTAGCCTCTATTGGTCCAACGTATTAGGTTTTCATCATTCTGTTCGATTGAGTTTATAATTGTCTTCAAGTCAGGATCTGCCAATTGTTCCTCCCTGATTTCCTTTGAACCCCGCCTCGGCATATCGATATCCACAGAACATATTTCACAGTCTCCTTCTAAATGTTCCTCGTCAGCACAAGGTGGTCTGGAAAGAGTGTCGGCAACAGCATTATTTCTTCCTGGATTGTATCCAATCTCGAGGTTGTATGGTTGTAGCTGAAGTGCCCATCTGGCAAGTCTTCCTGTTGGGGACTTAAGTGACATTAACCATTTCAACGGCTGGTGGTCAGTTAAAACCTTGACTTCAGATCCTTCGATATATCCTCGGAATTTTTGTATTGCCCAGTCTACAGCAAGGGCTTCCCTTTCCGTCGTTGAATAATTCCGTTCTGCAGGTAATAGGAGACGGCTTGCATACTCAATAGGATGTTCCATCTCTCCCTCCCCCTGGAGTAATACTGCACCGATAGCGTAACTGCTGGCATCAGTCTTCAACACAAATGGGATTCCTTCTTTTGCCTGTTGCAAAACTGGGGCGGTGGTCAATAGTTTTTTCAATTGGTCAAATGCATTTTGTTCCTCGATTTCCCATTTCCAAGTGGCATTCTTCTTAGTGAGATTCGAAAGTGGTTTTGAAATACTGGCAAAATTGGGTATAAATCTTCTGTACCATGAACATGTCTGTAAAAACGACAGTACTTGTTTTGGATTTTTCGGCTTTGCTCGTTTTACTATGGCATCGGTCTTGCCAGGATCTACCTTGAATCCACGATGTGTTAGTATATGACCCAAATATTTCACCTCAGCGCAACAAAATCTACATTTGTTACGATTTAGTAGGAAGCCAAATTCTTTTAGGCGAAGGAATACTCTTTGTAGCTCATCGCAATGCTTCTGAAAGCTCTCTGAGCAAACAATCAGATCATCGATATATGCCAACAGCAAAATGTCTGGTAGACTTCTTTTGAATTTGTCAATGATGCGTTGAAACGTTGCTGGTGCATTTCGTAATCCAAACGGCATACGTTTAAAAATGTACGTGCCGAACGCTGTAATAAAAGCGGTTTTTATTTGGTCTTCTTCTGCAACCATTATCTGCCAGTATCCGGAGCGTAAGTCCAATGTTGACATATAGGGTGTACTCTTAGCTTCATGGAGTAGGTCATCAATTCGTGGTAATGGGTAGCGATCTGGAAGTGTAACCGCGTTGAGTGCCCTGTAGTCGACACACAATCGAATGCTACCATCACCTTTTGGAACCAAAACAACGGGGAAAGCCCATGGAGATGCCTTTTCTTCAATTATGCCTTTCTTTAGCATATTCACTATTTCAGTCTTTAACTGCATTTTCCTTGCTGGTGAGATTCTATATGGAGCAACGGCAATAGGGGTAGCGGTTCCAGTTATGATTTTATGTTCCACGTTTGGTATAGGTGTCTCTATCTCCCCAAATATTTCAATCTGTTCGTCTAATAACTTTTCCAGTTTTTCCTTCTCCTTTAAATCCAAGTGTTTTCCTTCTTCTGGACGTAATTTGATATCGAGGCTGTTAAGCTCAAACCAAGTGTCCGGATCTGAAGGTTCTATTCTCCGTAGTTCATTAAATAAATTACTGGATCTATCTGGGGTTCGCATATCTATTGGTAATGAGTCGGCGAAAATGGCTTGTACACTATGTGGTGAGTAGTCGTTTGATCTCTTTCGTTTTGGGGTTGCACCTATTGGACTTATTGCGTGTAGGTTTTCTACCCATGTAAGATATGCGGATACTTCTTTCATAGCGTCCTTTCTAGGTAGTTTAAATTCCTGCTTCGCTTCAGGTGATCGGTAATTGCAATTGTCTAGATTCTCGGTCGGTTTCAATACACAGCTCTTGACCAATTTGAAATCAAATGTTGTTGTTGGATCATCCACAAAGTGAAATGACCTTTGTGCAATATTCAACACGATTTCACATTGTTCCATGAAATCAATTCCGAGTAGCGTTCGATTTCCTTTCGCTTTTGGCAATGCGATTAACCGAATTTTGCGATATCTCTTCCCAATGATAATGTCGGCCACTGTAGCATGAACGACCTCTTTTCTAGGTACCCCGTCAGCAAAAGTCAACTCCGCACTAACTGGTTTAAACACACAACCTTTCCTCAAGAGCTGTTGATATAAACTTGCTCCTGCTACGCTAGTTCTAGCCGCCGTGTCTAAGTATGCTTCTCCGCGAAGTCCATTTATATTAACATCCACTGTCGGAACATTTCTTCCAATAACAAGAGAATCTACCAAATTGAAGTCAAGCGAACTCGGACTATTTGCATTCTTATTGCTGCAGGTAGGACAATTTGTTCGATAATATCCAGAAGCTCCACAACCATAGCAATTTAATATAGGTTTCTTGTTTTTATCGTCAGTACCCATTTTTGCATTCTCCGTGCTTTTAATCTTCTTAAAACATAAGTCAGCTGTATGTCCTTTCTTCCTACAGTATGTGCAACGCATCTTGTCCCTGTTTTCTGCAATGTTTACAGACCGTTTGTTCTCATCATTGAACATTTCCACTTCTCTGGTTTGCTCCAATAGATCCTGAAAGGTCTTAATTGAGCTTCTAGGAACCTTTTCTCTTAATTTTGGCAGAATTTGGCCATAAACCATATTGAGCATAATGTCTTCAGATATCTCATCTGTTAATTGTGCCAGCAAGGATCTTTTCCTACACACAAATTGATCGATCGTTTCCGTCGCTCGTTGTTTATCTTCGAACAACTCGGTGTAGATACGCCATGATGGTTTAGCTGGCGCGAATGCTGCTCGAAGCAGTCTTATTGCGTCGTCAAAACTTTTGGCTTCCTTTTTAATGCCTTGCCACCAGGTTGATGCGAAACCTTCCAATAAGAGCGGAATACCAATGAGTGCGTTAGCATCCGTGATGTTTTCGGACTCTTTATATATAGTAATTGTTGCAACGAAATCATCAATTTTTGACACATTTCTGGTCCCATCAATACGGGCTGTACATCTGCTAAACGTCCCATGATTTTCTTTAGCATGAATAGCCATTACCAATAGTTGCAATTTTTCTTCCGAAAGTGCCGTTAATGCTGCTGCGCTTGTCGAAGCGACAGAACTTGCAGTTGATGACATATTGTCCGGCATTTCACTCTCCCGTAAAGGATCTTTATTCGAGGTTTGTGACGCTATACGTTCACTTTTCTTCGACATAAGGAAACGTATTCTTCTTCCCACCTTTCACTGCCTTGATAAAATAATTCCAAGTGTGGTATATTTTTAGGGGCTCTTCTGTGGTAAAACACGTGGTCTATTTTTAGGGGCTCTTCTGTGGTAAAACACGTGGTCTATTTTTAGGGCTCTTCTGTGGTAAAACACGTGGTCTATTTTTAGGGCTCTTCTGTGGTAAAACACGTGGCCGCAATGCTGGGCGCCAATGACGTAGTGATGATATGTCGTAGTGATCTTTATTATCTCGTATATATATAATCGTATATTCGTATATTCAAAAAAAAAAACAGAGCCGAGGGACCAAAAGTTGTTCACCTCGTCTACTGAACACCCTAACAGTCGTATTTCGTAATTATGAGGTGGCTCCAACGAAAAGCTGTATGCTCACTCAGTTGCTACTCAACAGACTGCGAATTCGTCCAATTCACACCGCCCTTTTATACTCGAATCGTAACAGTTACTTTTCTTTTCCTTTTATTCTTCTACGTCGATTCCGAGTATTGACAGACGCTGTGAAATGACGGACTCGGGTTGTGTATAGCACATATAGAAAGCTAAGGAGAGTGTGTTAAGCACATTTTCCTTTTACAAAATTAAATAAATATAAATTTCAAAAACTTGAGTATGGCCGCTACAAAGTTATGTTTTTGATGGCATCTCATTTCTTTTTGTAGATAGTCCTACTTTTCTTCCTTTCCGGTACCTTCTACTTTTTGAATACCAACAACAGATTTTCTTAAAGCCCACTCTGTGTCTTATGAGCTTTTCTTATTTTTGTAGGTTGTCTTCCTCTTTTTCTTTTCCGGTACTACTTCTTGAGCTTCAGCTGCAGTTTTTCTCAAAGCCCACTCCCTGTCTCTATGGGTTTTTCTCGGAGGCTTTGATGTTACAATTTTTGTCAAGTCTGGACGGTAAATGCTTCTTAATCTGTTGTATTCACAAATTGAGGATTCCTGCGCTTTAATATTTCCAAAGTCGACATTAATTAGATGTAAGCCGCCCAGACTTGTAACTCTCGAAAGTGCCACGTGAGCTTGACCGGATGTGAATACTGCAGAACCGATATCCATCAGCGCATTATTTAGACTTAGGCCCTGACTTTTGTGTATAGTTATAGCATAGGCTATACATATAGGAAACTGTTCGCCATGAACATAAGCTCTATTAATAATTTCAAATTTAGTTTTGACCGGACCAAGCTCGTAAACCTGTTCTTTATCAAATGTAATGTATATTTTCTTAATTATTTTTGTATTTTCCGGATCAACCTTTACTCTTTGCACTATACCGATAGAACCATTAACTAAACCAAGACTCACGTCAATATTTCGCCTTAACATGACTTTTGCTCCTATTTTTATAATTATGTTCTCTTCTAGGCCCGCAGTCATAGAAGCATCGTCTTCATAATTTTTTATGCATTCTATTTTTAGGCAATCTATGCTATCTACAGCTGTAAATTTTATTTCGGGATGTGGGTGAGATCTAAGCATTGCAGTATTTAATTGTTGACACATGTTTTTTGTAGGTAATAAGCAAACGGTATCATCAGGGAGTTTCGAGAGGTGTTCAATTATTTCAATCAATCTGTTTTCATTTGAATTGGTTTTTAGAGTTATTAATCTAGTCGAGAGTAAGTCGCGGTCTTTTTGTGTAGTCACACCTAATCTTATTCTATTTAGCATTTCAACAAAGTCAGAATCATTGAGCTGTCGCATGTTAATAGTAAGTTCATCGTATACGAACAGTTCAATCCATAGATTCGGCATACTGAGGGAACCTAACAACTTGTTAGTTTCAGCAGTTGAGTTTTTCAAAAGGTGACTTTTCTCTTACCGGCGGAAGCTGTAAAAGATCCCCGAAAACTACAAGATGTTTTTTTCCAAACCACCCATTCTGATCATCGCTTGTGTCAAATATCTCAGACAAGCATAAATGAATATATGTTAAAGTAACATTGGATATCATCGACACTTCGTCTATGATAAACAACACTACTTCTTTCAAATCTGATCTCAGAACTTGGAGCACTTCATCGGAAAATGGCTTGTACCTCGGTGTTTGCTTGTGTTCCACAGGCAGCTGCAATAGTCTGCGTATAGTCAATCCATTCACATTGAATGCAGCTATGCCTGTTGGAGCACTAACTGCCACTTTTTTGTTTAAATACATCTTAACCCAAACTTTCAGAGTTTTTATTAAAAAGCTCTTTCCAGTGCCACCAGTTCCACTCACAAAACAGCGTAAAACGTCAGCGTTATTATCAGTTGTGTCCATTTTATGTGTGATCATATCGAAGACTCTTTTTTGATCGGCATTAAGTTTTGCGATCATACTTTGAAAATTAGTCTGCTCTTCTTCTACCAGATTGATTCTCTGAAAGTCATCCATTGCGTTTTCAGCTTCCACAGCTTCAAAGTCTAAAGGGTTTTCAGGACCATCGTCATCATTAACAATTTCCCTTTCTTCATTTATCTCAGCAACTTTAGATTCTATCATTTCACATGTTTTTTGTATCTTATATCTTGACTCTATCATTGAATTACCATAATCGACTCCTTCTTTTAAATCTTCTTTCGCAAAATTAAAGGCCTCCGTGTAAGTATCACACCCCATTTTGAGTTCATCTAAGGAACGCCATGGCTTGAATAAAAGAAGTAAAGAGAAGAAGTATTTCTCTGGTACTTGTTCTCCGTCGTAGAAATAGTGATTGATCAAATATGGGTTATCTCTTCTTTTCAGGAACTTTTTACCGTCATTTATCTCGTAACACTCGACTTTAGAGGAGACTGGGCGTGTTTTAACAATATCGTAATTTTGAGCGAAACTGTACAAGTTAGTAGTCTCCAACTCTTTAGGCCGTTTGGGATAGTGGTCATCAATCCAAGACTCGTAATAAATATCAGTGGACTCCGGTTCCAGCATCATCATATCAGATTTAGATTTAACGCGCCGGTTACGGAAGATGTTGACGTCCAGCCATCGAATTGTTGTGGTAGGATCTGTACCGTACAAATGAATACCAAGTAGAGTGTCACTGGCTTCCAAAGAGCCGCACTCTCTATTAGATAAAACTCTAAGGCCAATGTTAAACAGGCGGCTTCTTAAAGGTTTTGTAGAGTTTATGTCTTGAAAGATATCAGCAACATGAGTTTTCTCGCTTTTGGTGGTATATTTTGCAAATGTAACTTTGTAATCCTATGTACTAGAAAACCCGTGGCCGGACACCGAACATACAATTTGTTTTAAAATTGATTTAATTATAAGTTCATCAAATGGTTATTAAATATATGTACCTAATAAAGATATTTATTTTAAATTCCGTCAAATACATGAACCACATTGACCACTAAACCCAATTCCCCAACCGCCAATTGATTGTTGCATTGCATATTTTTAGGAATTAATCGGCATCTAGATAAATTGAAAAAGGATACATACAGACACTATCCTATTAGTAATAATATTTGGTGTATCTAGAAAACTGGATCAAAATTGCAAAATATTTTAGTTTTTCCTTGATTTATACACTAAACACTAATTGTATTCTAAATTTCAAGCTTCTATGTCTGCTAGAAGTGCCCTAGAGTTTTGATGATCGGTCAGTGAGTGAGTGACAGAATTAAGAAACTTTGACTAGTTATAATTCTTAAACTACTGGTTCAAATTTAATGAAATTTGAAATATACCGTGTCTATGCGATGCCTGCTTGGTTACTGAAAATTCAGGATTCTAGTTTAATCCACAACGAAGTTATAGGGGGTCGAAAATGGCCCGAACTGCTTCGAGAAAAGGATGGTACGGCCGTGCCGCTTTTTTGCTCGACTTGGCGGGGGCACTGCCGTGCCCCCAGATGCATTCGAGTAGCACTACTTAAATTTGATGTACAGAAGATGCAGTTTCAAGATGTCACCAGAATCTTTACCCATCATATCTCTTTCAAGCCCTTTGAAAGAACTATACAGCAGTGGGAAAGTTGTTAGCTGACTAATGGTTAACAGAATCCCGCATCACATGTAGACAGTTTCGAATTACTATAATACTATCTTACATACAAGAACGCTTGCCTTTATGGCGACAAAATCAAGTTCATGTTTGATAGTACTGTTACTCATATGAATGAACTTACTATTCAATAATAAAGGGAAAAGGACGTATGAAATGACATACAGCTTTTCTCCGAATTCCAGATCGAACGTAACCAGTATGTATTATGATTTGATTTGCGAAAGGTTTCCGTTGTCATTTTTCGTTCAGTTTTGGTTGTGGGCGGTTCGTATCTACCCATTTTGGGAGACTCTCCCGAAGTATGACGAGTGGTCAGAGGGAGCAATCACCGCTCGAAACGCGGACGAGTGAGGTTTGAGACTGAACTTTATTTGTGTTTTTTTTTTTTTAACCTTTATAATTTCTTACTCACAAAACTTATCAATTGAACTGCCACAAACACCTTACATTATCGTACTTCTAAGTTTCTAAGGAATAAGGAGGAAAAGAATTATGGAAGAAGGTTCTTTTAAATCAAATATAATGAGCTCCGTTTTCATGCCACTTTCTAAAACATCAACTATGTACTATATATTTCCGACAGGCGTAAAGAACTCATGTCAAGGCTTTAATTTTGAATGTGATATTCATGATGCGACTCGTAATATTAAATCGATTGTTACTGGTCCTGATTGTATGTCGTCTATGTTTTTAAAGTTAGTCTTGCTCCTTAATTCTTCCGTAGCAAACGATTACCCGAGAAGGGTAAAGAAGCTATAATTGTCCCAATTTCGAAAAAAAAACTAACAAGTCTGTTGCGCATATCATTGAACTGAAACCAAAATATTTTTATTCTTGCATAATCAGTTCATCACAGATTGCAGTAAGGAACAGTCGTGTTTTAATTTAGTGGTGTACAATAAAAACATTTGGTCGAGGTACCGCCAATAATCACGTTAGCATGGTGGTGTAGTACTCGTTCTGGAAACCGGAGATCCCATGTTCAATCCAACAGTGGGAGAAAGCTTCTCTACGTGTGTTTTCTTCTAGGCTATTATAATAGTCAATACATTGGAAGTAGCAGGAAAAAAAATGTCTGAAAACGTCGGAGGCAGACTCATTCGAATCGGACTCGGATGATTGTGATGATGGATCATCCGATTTCGTAACTTTGGTTGCCGTTCCAATGATTGACGTCATCAAAAGAAGACTTAACCCGAGCCTAACCTGATTAAGTGCTCCTCCAACCCCAGTTCGACAGCTGTGGATCGTAGCCAACAGAAGGTGTTGAAAGTACGAAGGAAACGTCCGGAATCGGGAAAAAAAATCATGCCATCACGATAATGCAGCTGCTTCGTTACTTGAGCGTCATTTACAAAAATAAAACCCTAATCATGCTTCAGCCGTCGAACAAAAATAAAACCCTAATCATGCTTCAGCCATCGAATTTATCGGACTTGGCTTTTTGCGACTTTTTTTCTCTTCACACAATTAAAAAAAAAAAATGGATTGCCATGATCAAGGAGATAATATCATATCAAATGTGCTTCGAGGATTGGCTGTTATAGGCTTATTATATCTGAGGAAGACTAGGGGGCAAAATAGATATTGTTGAATAAGTAAATATTTTGCGAGAAAATTAAAAAGTCACCCTAATTCTTGAAAGAAACCTCGTATAAGTTGGCAGGTATTTCATTTGTAAAACAAAATGTTGGGTTAGCCCTTTCAAGTTGTTTTTTTTTGGAATTTAAAAAAAGAACTTAAGTTAACCCATTAAAGCCGAGCAATTTATCATATGTGTGAAAATTGGCCACCATCATTTTTTACCCTTTATTTTTATGCGGTAATTGGTAATTGGTCATGAAGATCGACTCCACCCATGCCCCTATTGTATGAGGCTAAAGATTTTGCCTGAGGAATTACTATTTTTTCTCAGCGAAAAGATGGTCAATAACAGCATCTCATCGATGGTTGCCTTGCATTGGAATAGTATTGTCTTTCCTATGAGCCAACCAAATGTTGTTTTTCTTATCAAATTTGTGACATACATATGTGTATATTATATACTCACGACTTGCCTGCATACCTGTCTTTAAGACTTTGAGTGGACACTTTTCTGTTCTATTGTCTCGAACGGTATCTGTTGCAGGAAATCCTTCCCACTTCAAATAAGATATTAGGTCATGGCTGGTGAAATAATTGTCAAGAAATACATTGTGATCATTTGGCGTATTTATATCTTCCGGCAAATCGAGTTACTTCAATAGATCCAAATGGCAAACCTTTGTTCGTTAGACTTACATTCTTGGCATCACAATAACATTTTTAAAAAAAATGGACTGTCAAGCTTTTGCCATTTGACTGGTTTTGTCAATAGAGGTTGACTAAGCTCTCGTTATCCAAATAAACTGGGCGTTTGATTTTTTTGAATTGATTTCGGGACATGGCGTTTTCTGCTCATGGAATTCTTGTATCTCCATCGAGGCATCGGTAAAAAAATTCTTGAGAATGGTATCCAGAAAATAGCAAAATTCTAATCAGGTTTCAAAGATCGTCTTGTGTGAATGTGAAAGAGTGGCAATTTTGGTCGAGAGCATATTTCTTGCTCTGCTCCACAATCAAATTCATAACATCATCATTAAAAAAGTGTTCAAAAATTCGAGCTCCGTCTTTGAAAACCAACTGTTCATTTATTTTGTTTAAATTTTCCACACAATGAAAGGTTTTTGTCATTTTCGTAGAATAAACTACATTCAGCAGCACGATCATGAGGTTCACCTTCTTCTCTTACATAAGCAATTGGAATGTCGTCGTCACTTAGGAACCCATCGCTTACCTCAACTTCTACTGCCCCTAGGATGTTAACAGGAATGTTAGAATTGAGCAAATCAACTTCACATATAACCTCTTCGTCTATTTGAATATCAACATCCGGTGGAATTATTACTATTTCCCGTTCATTTCCATCATCTGGAATATCATCAACAGCTATGTATGTATATACAGTTGATCACAGACCGCGAAAGTGAACAGTCGTGTTTCAACTTAGTGGTGTATAAAATAATAATTAATTTGAACATTTTAAGTGCGCGTTTAGGCGAAGTTCTCCCACTAGCCAGAATAGCGCAGTGGTGGAGTGCCCGGTCGCAGTTGATCACAGACCAGTGAAGGAGTAGGTAGTGTTTCGGCCAGCAAAGTGTAAAAACAATTATAAACAATATAAGTGCACGTTTTAGTTGGAAGTAGCAGGAGGATATGTCGGGAGACGGCGGGGTAAAACCCGTACGTCGTACGGAGTCGGAATCGGTTGATTTATCATCCGACCGGCCGTCGTCATGAAGAGGCGCAGAAGGGTCAACCCGAGGCCCAATCCAATTAAGCGCCCTTCCGTCACTACTTCGACTGAAAAGCTGCAGGTCGAAGCGAGGAAAGGGGCGCCATCATCACCAACACCATCAACGTCGAAAGCAGCTGGACAACAACAACCAAAACCAGGGATCCCCGTGGAAGCGGATACTGCCTACCTTTCCTATGGTAGGGAATGCCGCTACACGGGGGACAATAACCCCTTCGCCCCCCTTTTATATTCGGCTACGGAGGAAGAGCGTAGCGAGCTGGAAGAGAAAGAGCGTATCCTACGTGCCCAACTGCAGGCCGTAGTGGATAAGCTGAAGGACATAAAGAAGATGGAGTTAGAGCAGGCAACAGCCGCCCCACAGCAATAGCAGCCGCAGAAAAAGCAGCAGCAACAACAACAGCCACAGCAGCAACAGCAGCGACAACAACAGCCGCAGCAGCAGCAGCAGAAACAGCAGCAAAAACAACAGCCGAAGCAACAACAACAACAGCCGCAGCAGCAGAAGCAGCAGCAACGTCCTAAAAAGGAGAAAGTGCCACCCATCTTCACCTATACCACGGCCTTACGAGAGACCATCGATCTCTGTAAGTATGCTATTAGTGTAGGCAATTTTGAAATCAAATGTCAAAAACGCTATGCTGTTAGTGCAAGACACTGGAGCAGCATAAGCGTATAAAAAGCTTATTAAAGGAGTCCACAACGGAGTTTTTCTCCTTCACGCCAAAGGCCGAGAGGTTGCGGACAATGCTCCTTAAAGGCGTGGAGTCGATTGCAGACCCCGAGGAAATGCTCTCAGAGCTCAAAGAGTTCGAGAGTGACGAGCTCAAATTCGTGGGGGTTAAGCCATTCTCTACCGTGAGCTCCCGACGGGAGAAGCGAGTTATTCCCTTCTTGCTGGTACAGCTCACACCCAGCAGCAAGCTGGAGAGGTTAAGGACTATCACCACCTTAGCGTCCCAGACTGTCACTTGGGAAACATTAAAGAGGAGCGGAAACATTTTGCAATGTATCCGCTGCCAAAGGTTCGGGCACGCCGCGTCGAACTGCGAAATGCAAACTCGATGCGTTAAGTGTGCAAAGAACCACAAGAACGAGGAATGCGACCTTGGGAAAGACAAGGTGGCGGATAGAGAGCAGCTCGAGTGTGTCTTGTGTAGGAACCGAGGGCACCCTGCAAACTATCGGGGATGTCCTAAGTTCCAGGATATCAAGAAAGAAAACCTGGCCCGTAAGCAGAAGGTCGAGGAGAAGCTCGAAACACTCTTTCGATCTCTGCGCTTGAACTCGGTGGAAAACTTCTACATTCTGGCCGGCGATTTAAATGCCAAACATAGTGATTGGGGAAATAACAACTCCAACACTAGGGGAAGCCTACTAAGCCATTGGTGGGTTCTTCGCAACATTGAATATAGAGTCAAGTTGCTCGCAACGGATAGTCCGTCGTATCCTAGGAGCGGCTCCTATCTGGATCTCATGCTGATAGACTCTCGACTGAGACTGGAAAACACGAACGAATGGTCTATTAACTGTCTACGGACCATTGTATACGACAGTGACCATTGCGGACTATGTGCCGTGATCACAATACCTGACGAGTTCGCGGAGATGGTAGAGCACGACCTGGGAAATAGAGCCCTGCTTCATCACTTCTATCTTCGAAATGATATCGGTCATTGGCGATCAGAGAACCTTGGATTTACAAGGTTCAATGAAGATTGCATGGCAAACAATGTTATCGCCAATGAGGGGGTTAATACCCTGTTCATATCGACGGAGGATCTTCAGATGATCTTCGAGTCATTGAGGAAGAAAAAATCCGCGGGAGTCGACGGTATATCCAATGTTGTGCTTAGGCACCTTCCGTCAGTGGCTGTAGAGAGGTACACCATCCTGTTCAACAATGCACTGAATAATGCATATTATCCAGTGCACTGGAAGACAGCGGTGGTGCAACCAACTCCCAAGAGGGGTAAAGACACATCTAACCCGGAAAATCTCCGGTTAATAAGTCTTCTTCCGAGTATCAGCAAGGTCTTCGAGAAGGTGATCCATAGGGCCCTGTCTAAATGGGTTGAGGACAATAAAATCATTCCCGATAACCAATTCGGTTTCAGAGCGGGGCATGATACTATTCATGCCGCGTCGAAGCTTGTGTCGGATGTCCAATGGAATAAATGCAAGAACCATTACACGGGTGCCTGTCTGATTGACTTGGAAAAAGCCTTCGACACCGTATGGTTAGAAGGTCTTTACTACAAGCTCAGTCGACTGGGCATAAGTAAACCACTGCTATATATGATTTTTGACATGTTAACAGGAAGAAAGTTCGTAGTGAAAATTGCCAAGGTGACTTCTACCCAAACATTTGAAATCAAAAATGGACTGCAACAGGGTACGGTCAATTCACCGATCCTTTTCAGCATTTACCTAAGTGATCTACTTGTATCTCTTCACCACTCAATAGCGTACGCAGACGACTTAATCGCGTACAGATCAGGTCCAACGATCGACGTCATTGTTACTCTCCTGCAGCGTGACTTCGAAAAAATCCAGTATTGTGATGACTGGAAGTTGAAAATCAACTTCCAGAAATCAGAATCTATATTGTTCAGAACGCCTTTGTCTAGGGCCTCTCGCGACACTAGAAAAAACTGGCGCAGGTTCTTAATTTTAGGACCGGACGGGCGTCCACTGGCGAGACAAAGTGTAGTCAGATACCTTGGGATCGTGCTGGATCAGTATCTATATTTTGACAAACATGTAGATGCTGCTCTGGCAAGGGCCCGGGGCGCTTTCGCTCTGACAAGATGGCTGTTTCATAGAGCCAACTTGATTCTAGGGTGAAGGTAATCTGCTACATGGCCTTAATCAGGCCTGTGGTTGCCTATGGATGTCCCGTCTGGTTCAATGTGAGAGCCAGCTTAATGGAAAGAGTGTTTGAGAGACAATGTGTCAGGACTTGTCTTGGGCTACATAGGACACCCGAATCTGAGTACACGAAATTTTACATGAACGTGGTCCTAACAATAGGGCCAAGATTGTACGGATAGATAATTTTTTGATCAAACTGATTCGAAGCCACGTTGCGAGAGCAATGACTTCGTTCAACAACCTGATCTCTGGGGCTTACTACCCCAACTATCACGAGAGGGTGCGCCTTAGCGGCTTTGTCCCACCAGAGGCATTTCTCTGTTTAAATCCATGTGGGTTGATCCAGGATAGATTAGCGGTACCGCTAATATTTTTCAAAAGCTTAGCAATTAAATAGAAAATAAGAAATAATATATCGAAATTCTACACAATTGTAAATACATACATATAAACAAACATAAACCAAATGCCAAACATAAAACGATAAATTGCATATGTGAGCATGCAATTTATCTCACTTTGCCATCAATCAAAGCCTAAGAATCGATAGCCTGTCGTGTAAATGAATGTAAGAATAACGAATTGAATAAGAATTGATGTAGAAATGAGACAGATTGTATAAAGGAATGGTAATTGTCATCCTCGCACCTGGGGCATTGTTCAGCTCGGCAACATGTTGCAAAAGGGAGAACATTGACCCAGGGAAGTTACAGCTTAAGCAGCTACTTCGATCAGCTGTAACTAAAAAACCTAGATAAGAAGGAAATTACCACGTACTCTCTTTCTTTTTGTACTTTTGTCGTGCGCAAGGCAGTGTTGTAAATTAAAGTGAAGCATAACATACATATATATAAATACAAAAATACAATAAAAATTACAACGTGCTATAAAAGAATTGTTTGCATTTTTCATTATCACTATGTATTAATGTTTTGAGATCGCCTTATCTCAGACCAAGAACTTTATCTTGAGCTTTGCATTCTTTTTATGTGTGTTGTTACACATTTTCCCCCAAAATTCGCAATTAGTAGGTATGGGATGTCCTCGTGTTAGCTAAAACGCAGAAATGTGTCATTTGTTTTTCTCAATGTGCTATTTTTAAATGTATACGACCTCGTCAGGGTAAAATTTCGTATACTCTGTTTCTTGTGTTCTATGTAATCCAAGACAAATCCTGTGACATTGTTTCATTAAACTGTAACTCACATTGAACTACACGGGGCACTCATAGTCAATCATAAGCCTGATTCACCTTCACTCTGGAATTAAGTTGGCCGCTATATAACATGCATTTTGTTAGGGAGAAATCGCTCATGGCCCTTGCAACATCCATATGTTCGTCAAAATATACATATGTATATACTAATGTAGTGGCCCAATTTCTTTCAATTTGTTAGTGATCGTTCGGTCCAAAAATTGAGAACCTGTGCCAAATTTTTTCCTAGTATTCCGTGTATTTTCAACATATATACTGTCGCCACCGTTGAATTTCTCCGAAGTCACTCTGCTAGAGAATGATAATGACGTTGACCGTTAGATCTGATCTGAACGCTTTTAACGTTCGGCGAGTTGACCGTACCTGTAGCAGTCCATTGTTAATTTCAAATATTTGAGTAGTACCACAGAATAAATAGTATACAGAAGTCGCATCTCGGCCTGCGATGATTTTTCACTTAAGGTGCGGGCGGAACAACTGAAGGGAAGATCAAGCAACGAGAGAGCAAGCATGATCAGAGAGTAACAACCAGAGAGCAGCCACGATAAGAGAGAATCAACGAGAGAGCAATCTTAAAATGTTTATGTGTGTGTGTGTATTGTGTTGCTATCAAACGTCGTGAATGCACGTGGTGTTGACAAAATTTTGTTTCAAGTCTTAGATTTCTATATTTAGTTTTCTTCAGTTGAAAGTTGCGCTTGGTATTCGTACGCGTACTTTTTCGATGTAAACTAAAAGGGCCGGGTAACACCAATTAACTTTATTCCATTATTTGGGATTTTTGTGCAAATTTCAATCTGATATATGTAGGGAAGAATAACCCAAAAACTTTAGTGCGACAGGATTTTAAGTTTGCGGGCTTTAGTAATTTTTTTTTTCTCTGAAGCCCACGAGAAATTCCAAGAAAATTTGTGAAGGAGCAACGAGGTTACCAAAATCTTTAAGAGAATTGTAATTTTTATGAAATATGAAAAGTTCACTAGGAACTGTTAATACTTCGTCTTCTTTTCTCAATATAGAAACACAAATATCGCAGTTAATTTTCGGTATCATTTTGTAGACGATATAACCTATGAAGCATCTTAAAGACGCCAAATCGATACTAAATTCCGAACAATTCTGAAAGTCATCATTTAATACGAAATCATCAATGATTTCTATGTTAATATCTATTTCAGAGTTTTCGTTTCGACTGAGTTCTTCATTATTTGTATCAGCTAAGTCCATATTTGACAAAATATTTGAAAGCGTTTCAAATGTGGTATCTCAGCTCAGCTCTTCACAGTTACTATAAGAACTCAACTGCACTATATTTGCAGACATTAAGCGTGCTAATAAAGTGTTTATATCAGCAACTGAGGGGTTAATATTATTTCCACCCTTTTGTCTTAGAACTGAGAACATATTTTCGAGCTTATCTTGGTTTAATGCTCTTGTCATTAAAAAAAATATTTGGGATTTTTTTTGAAATAGCTCGTCTACTAATTGTAATACAGCGTTTAAGGTAAATTTCATTCCATCTAAAAAAATACTTTTTTCTTTTTGTCAACAAATGAGATTTCATTGAGGTATTCAAGGAAGAATTTTATATATTCGTGTGATGGACTGTTAAGTTGAACTGCAGACTTATAACAATTCTTTGAAGATAGCGAACCACTATTTAGACAGTCAAATATTTTGTCAATATGAAGCATGCCGTAGATAAACAAACTTCTTTTGAGCAACTTTTAAAGCCTACTGTCTCAATAACAGTTTTAATTGCTGCTTGAACAGTCCTACTAAAAATTTGGGTGGCTAGTTTTACTTTCATTTTTTCGAAAGAGTTCGGAAATATGTGCTGGCTTGTAAGTTTAAGACACATTTTTGTATTAGATTTGCACTCCATTTCCCATAGTTCCTTAACTACTTTAAAACTAGCAACTCCATTTGGTGTTGTAAGGTCACATTGAAGCCAACCATTTCTTAATGATTTGATTAGATGTGGAAAATCATATACACAGAAAGTTTTACTACCATTATACATAAAATAGGGTTTTTCTAAAGTAGCTCCCAATTCCAAGAAACACTTCCTGTTAGAGGACCCTTGGTCACAAATTACAACTTTAACTATGATGGCAAAACTGTTCAAAATTGCTAAATTTCGTAATATTATCTTTTTTAGTAAATCGGCAGAAAGTCCATTTTTTTAAACAAAGTATATAATTAAATGTAAGCGCCCAGTTGGAAAACATTGATTTAATCATAAAAACGCACAATTGTTTACCACTCTGGTTCGTTCTTTCAACCCCATTTTCCTCAAATCCATCCACTAAATCTAATTTGGAATTGTATCGCAATTCCCTTCTAATCGCCATTTCATCCATCAGCAGAATCATATTATTCTTTTCGTACTGGTTCAAATCTAAGCTCTTCTTTTTTATTAACTCTAAACCGTTATTTTTAAAACCTGGTTGTAGGGAATTTACAGGGGCCCATCGATAAACAGTAGAGATATGTGGCAAATTTAGATGCAATTTATTCTTCAAAAATTGGTACGTTGACTGTGAGACATAATAAATGTTTTGAACCAAATCTTTTACATCTTGCTTATATTCTTTAGGTCGTGGACTAAGAAGAAGTTTGCAAAATGTTTTTGACTCCTTGCTTATTTGAAAAGAGTCGATGGTTTGAAATACGCTTGATTTTGTTGCTATTTGTTTGCAGCTTTGGAGATTTTTATATTTTGATACCATGTCGTAATATTTTTTTCTGTAAAAATTAGCTGATTTCAGATATTTTTCACAGTCATTACAACATCCATCTACGGAGTCACTTGTTCGGCTCTTTTTAGCTGGACAATCAACCTCCGACGACTTGTAATCTTTCTCAATAACTTCTAAGTTAAATACCGGAACAGCTCCGAATTTCAACTTTTTTTTACCAATGTCAGAACTTGAGAAGTGATTGGCGCAAATCAACAATTTTTTTGTGTAATCTTTTGTTGGAATATTACATTTTTCTCGCCAAATTTGACCCATAACTGAGTCATAGGGAGGAAACTTAAACATTCTTATCTTTTCACCATATCGCCTAGATTTACCGCATGTTTTTATGCAGCATCGAATGCCGGACTTTTGGAAAATTTTACCAACAGCCGGTACAGAATCCATTTTTCCTATTCAAAATCGTATGACAACCCCTCAACAATCAATATATAATAATAAGTCCAAAGAATAATCCAAATCGTATGCAAAGTTGTCAACAATTATAAAAGCAACAATTCAAAATCAAAAATAGAGTTAAATATCAAAATACAAAGTAAAAATGGAAAACACAACCATTCGCATGAAAGTGCAATTCCCAAGTGATTTCGAATCCAATCCACACAATCGAAAACAAGAGAAGCAATACAACACCATGCAAGCTTACGATAGAAGAAGCTATCAATGCATACACACGCACACACACTTGCATACACATCGTAAGCTGCTTTGCTCTCGTAAAAACAAAACCACCGAAAACGCACATGCTACTCTCTTTCGCTCGCACCAGCTTCTCAATTTTTTGTATACTCTCTTGCATGTTCTCATGCTTGTACTCTCTGTTCAATAGGGTGCCAATATTGGAACCCTAGAACAAAATTTGCTTTGTATGAAATGCAACTTCTCTATACTATTTATTCTGTGGTAGTACCTACATATGTAGATATGTATGTAGTTACTTTTTCAAGTTTCATAACTTATGCCCAGGCAGCTGATCTTCATTAGTGGCAGGTGTCTGAGCACAGCATTAGATATTCCGTCGGCTCTTGCGGATTTATTTTCTCTTCAACGATTCTAAGATCATTTGGAGATCCTCCGTCGAAATAAAAATGGTTTTAGTCTCTTCACTGACGACGGCATTATTTGTTATGTAATCGTCCTGGTAAGAATAAGGGTCTTTGATCGCCAATCTTCTTCTTCTTTTCCTTTTTCCGGCGTTGTTATGGTCAGAAGTGTAGGACCATAACCTTCCCACTTAACTGCATTCCTACTGGTCCGCTTGTGGGGTCCGCCGGTTTGACCTCAGAAAGTAGCGGCAGGTTCCGGGTTTGGGATTACTTCATCGCTGAGGCCAATCAAATGCTGGTGTTTTTGCATTTGTTTGCACCAATAGTTTTTCGGCCTGCCTTTTTTTTGTGACACGGGCATGCTCCAGATTTTTTTTTGTTTGATCTTACTCTTACAACACCGGTGATCTCCAGTCGTGTCAACCCACTGATTTGCATGAACACTTGTGGGGCAGTTTAATTGTGGTATATGTGTCCCTAGGCTCACCTTGGTGTTTTCTAAATTGCCTAGATGTGATTTTTGTTTACCTTTGTTTTAGTCGCCTTTTACGACAAGCGAGAGGTATCGCTGCAGGGATATTCTTAACCCGTCCCTGCACGAAAGGTCTTTGATCGCCAATGATCGAAATTATTTCAAAGATTGAAGTGATAAAGTATGGCAGTGTTGTATAGGTATGTCTATCTATTGTGTACACTAATTAAACGGTCATTTATTGTACGTTCCACTTTTTTACCACCCATTTCAAAACAATTAGAGATGCATTTTGAGACGAGGATTGTTTGCGCTGTAGATGCTCTGAAACGTAGATACTTCATTTGTGTATTTAATCAAATGGAGGTACTTTTAGTCTGCCTTATTACATTGAAAAATGCTGTAACCCAAGAAATTATACAAAATTGGTTTTAGCCAATTTGCTTTAGTTGAAAATGAAATATCATCTATGCCAGAGCCATACATCGTGTTACGAAATATGATTCACAATAAATCACTTCGGGATAGACAAGCCCCCAAAACGTTGCTACTTTCTTGGAAACAAACTAAGCACGTCAAAGACGACACCAACATCCAACGCCAGTCATTTTTCTTCGAAACCTAATTAGTGCTTAAAATGGCAACTTCCATCGATTGCCTCAAACGAAAAGACCATCAATCATCGAACGAGTTCTCTGTGTCAAGTTTCGTCCTTTCGATTGCTTATCATCTCCCAATTATACTTGAATAATGCAAACACCTATTATCTAGTTTCCCCGTTCCTTCGAATTTATCCATCAAACGCACAACGAACAAGGAATCAACCGTGATTGATGGGCCGAAAAAAATACGAAGAGCACCAATCCAAGCCATCAGGGAAAATTCGAAGAAAAGAAGAGAGAAAAAATACAAAACTTATCTAATTGCCAATATCCAGCCGACATAAATCAATTTGTACGTCTTGTTGCGATTTGAAAAGCGCCCCTCTGACGAGCACACGTCGTCCTGATCGTCCTTCGTCGTGTTGGCGGCCTTCACTCCAAGCAGACGTCTAGCTCGAGGAATAGCAAAAAAAGGCGAATCTATTTTACCCACTCCTAAGGCAAACACCGACGGCTGACGGATTTAAGGAACAAAAGAAATCCGGGGAAAACTAGAAAATTACAACGGAAGAAAGCAGAAGACTCGATGAATTGATATCAATTTCAGACATGTTTGTAATGCTTAACGAAAAGTTTTCATTTAATTGACGAAGTTGGAGTAAGAACCTCGTCATCGCAGTTGTTCCTTATGACAGTGGAGCGACTCCTGTCCCGTGCACTGAATAGATATGACTGGTAAACTCCAATTAAATTTGGATTTTTCATCGTTATCCTTGAATTTACGGGATTTTTCTGGTCCTTTCCCAGTCCTAATGTTCGCTTTTAAGTTGAATATTCTGCAAGTGTGAGTGTGTTTGTGGGGGGGTTAAGCCGCAGATGCAGTGAAGCTGAACTGAAGTTATGTCGATGGAATGGGGAATAAGGAAATACGAGTATGTCAGTCAACACTCATCGCGTAGGACATCTGCTGATTGACAATTGTTATGTTGAAATCAAGTAATATTTGGTTTCTTCCAAGTGAAATAAAGAGGGAAAAAATCTTACGTATCTAACATTCCTAACAAAACTGGGATGCTTAGATTCGTCACATAGCTTTCTAGATTTTCAATTTAATATTTTCAGACAACATTTTTACGTTTCTTTTAGGACCTTGTCACAAAAGTGTGTGATGTGAGTCAAAGGACTGTTCAAGCATATTTCCATTTAAATATTAGTTCGGTCTAACAATGAAAGACTCAGTACGGCGCGTCCCAAAGAGGTACAGTACCTTGGACGTGATGGTGGGGAGTATAATACCTCGGCAGTTTTTACATTGAGAAAGATCGCCTTTCTTTGGGAAAACAACCTACTGGCTACAGGTTATGCCAGTCCTCGGGGATCTTCTCTGCCGCACAAATAGAACCGAATATTGGAAACAGGTTTCGGCCTGAGTTCTATCGAATCCTGGCGATTTGTTGTTTTTTAATATTTTTATTATCGAGATGATGATGGTGCAGAACTTATTCTGCTTTGGGGCTGTATCTGGGTGTTGCTAGTTGCGCAATTTTGGCGGACGCTTCAGTGCTGGAAGAGTTTAGTAACGTGATGCTGCATTACATTTACATAGTTTACATAGTTTTGATATTGTTTTGTTGCATTGTTGTTTTTAAATACTCGTACTTCCGCTATTGCTTTACTCCGACCTGGGATTCCGCTTCGGGTGGATCGATTTGTTGAAGAGCGGTTCTAAATTTTGCACGCGTGCTGCTAGGTTTTAATTTACTGACGTACATTTTTTCGCTGCTTTAGTGGTGGTAAGATTTATTACAGCATCTTCTTCCTGTATCTGATCTGGCTCTGGTCACCTAGTAGACCAGAGCCGATGTCTGCACTTCCCTTGCATGAACATCAAGCAAGCTTTTCCGCTACTACCTGCATATGCATGCATCTTGTCGGATTGATTCTCAGTTCCGTTCTGAAATCCAAGTCGTTTTATGACATTTCTTGTGTGAAGAGTGTGTCTCTGATTGCTCAGTCATATGAGCTGTATAGTTCTATAAATATTTCGCCATTGGTCTTGAACGTACCGAACCTTTGCTTGCCCATAGTGTGTTCGAGGCTAGTGTTGTTACTACCCACTTTTGCATTGAGCTTTCCCATACATATGATAATGTCGCCTTTGGAGGATTTTGAGAGAGCTGACAGCTTGTTGTTGTTGTTGTTTACAGTTGGCACGTAAACTTGGCTGATTGTGATGTATTTTGCTCTGGAATAGAATCTCGCTTTTATTATGCGATTAAGAGATTTGCTGGCATTTTTGCTCAAAAGAAAGTCGACGCCATCATTTTGGGTATCGCTTGGTTCTCTACCGGATTTTAAAAATATTTCGCCCGCTGTAAGTTGGTGTTCTCCAAATCCATTCCATCTACACTCAGAAAAGCCCATTACTTCGATGTGAAGTGGGTGATGGCCGAGCAAATTTTATACCAAATCCCGCAGTTTTCCCATCGCCAAAAGAGCCTTGGGTATAAGTACATTATCCTGGTGAAAGATGATTTTTTTCTTCTTCCAGCCATGCCTCGCCAATTTTGGCATCCAGCTGGTCAAGAAGGACTGAGTTACATTCACTCGCAGTTGTTCTCCCTTTTACAAGGTAGCAGGATCACTTTCACATCTCAAAACCTTTCCGGCAGGAATTTCCTTAGAGGTAAGCCCATCAAAAACGAAGACTTTTATCACCGTACGATATTCAAGCTTATCCATTATAACGAAAAACACGCAAAATCTACTACAAAAATTCACTTAAGCAAACTACTTCAGAGAACAAGTTGAAAACTGTCAGGCGAACTAACGACACGAGCTCCCAGGCACGAAAATTAACATTTTGGCTGGTGTGTGTGAGTGAAATAACCGAACCATATTACTGGTTAATTGTTGGCTGTGCAAAATTTTTAATTATTGGCGATTATTTTGAGAATAAATTCAAAAACAAACTTTTTTTTAAGTGCTAAGCGAGGTGTCTATGCACCTATGGTGAATTATTGGACAAATGATAGAGTGTTCCAAGTGCAAGAGCCCTATTAGGGAAGAGACAGGAATCTCATGTGCCGGAGTCTGTAAGAAGGTCTTCCATTCAACTACAAAATGTTCGGGATTAGATCAGTATACCGCTGCTGTGCTGGATTCGGACAACATGGTAAGATTCATGTGTGATGACTGCATTACATATGTATGTACATTCAAAATGTGGATTTGGTGGTCAAAGAAATGGCAGAGGATGTAGTCCGTAATTACAGTTACCTAAAGCAGTACAAAGAAGAATTTGAAGAATCGTTAAAGAAAAATGAGACTGAATTGAAAGATCTACTAGCGGCAATGGAAAACGTTACGCAGAGAGAATAAAAGAAATGAGAATAGCTCAAGAAGTATGCGAAAAGTCACTTGAAGAGGTCATGAAAATAAATGCTGTCACTGAAAACATTAAAGAACAGAATGAAAAAATATGCGCGGAAATAAAGAAAAACAATGTTGGAGTTTGTAACGAAGTTAAACATTTTGTTGACAAAATGCAAGCAAAATGCGGTAACCAAGTGTCATATGCTGAAACTGTCAAAAGATCAACAGGGACATGTCAAGAAAAAAGGTTTGTACCTGAGCTAAAAAAAGAGTTGCCATTGATTGTTAAGTCAAAAGTGAAGCAAAATAGTGTGAAAACAAGGGAAGTACTAAACAAGAAAATTGATCCAACAAATTTAAAGATAGCCAACATCGAGGGTAGCAGAAATGGTAGCGTTATAATTGCAGATGAAAATAGCGAAGATAGACAAAAAATACAAAAAGTGATGCAAGATCAACTCGGGGAGGAATATGAAATCAAAATACCAAAGAAAATTAAACTAAAGATAATAATAAAGGGTCCGCCATCTAACGTTTTTTTTTTCAAGTAGTGCTTATTTCGTGAATGGTAACACTTAGCTCATGTCTGATTTGACAGATAATTAGTTTTATCCTTCCGCTGAACGAATATGGTAGTGTATACGCTTGAACGACGCTGGGAAATATTGCGACATTACTTTGAAAATCATGGTAATGTTGCAGAATGTGTGTGAAAATTGCGTACGGATTTTGGAAGAAGAGAAGCACCGTCAGCTCCGTATGTTCGTTATCTTGTGAAAAAAGTGAAAGAAACTGGCATCCTCATCGATAAACCAAAGCGTGAAAAGCCAAAAACAGTGCGTACACCCGAGAATATTGCTGCTGCGGCAGAAAGTGTGCGTGAAGCGCCATCAACATCAATTCACCGTCGTTCTCAACAATTGAACATTTCGGAGACATCATTGAGACGAATTTTGCATAAAGACCTTGGTATGACGCCATACAAAGTCCAATTGGTTCAGGAGTTGAAGCCAACTGACCATCCAATGCGTTTTCGCTTCGCTAAGTGGGCCTGCGATCGACTTACAGAAGATGCCGATTTTGCCAAAAAAATCATCTTTTCAGATGAAGCTCATTTTGATCTTGGCGGGTATGTAAACAAGCAAAATTGTCGCATTTGGGGCACAGAAAACCCGCACGCATACATTGAAAAGCCGGTGCACCCAAAACGAGCCACTGTTTGGTGCGGATTTTGGTCCAGAGGCATAATTTGGCCATTTTTCTTCGAAAATGAGCAAGGAGTGGCCGTTACAGTCAATGGCGATCGTTATCGGGCCATGTTGAACGAATTTTTGTTCACAAAAATTGAAGAGGAGGATATTGGCAACATTTGGTTTCAACAGGATGGCGCCACGTGCCACACAGTCGAAGCTACACTCGATGTTTTGCGCCCTGTTTTTGAAGATCGCATTATCAGCCGCAGAGCTGATGTCGTTTGGCCACCTCGGAGCTGCGATTTGACACCGTTGGACTATTATTTGTGGGGTGCCGTCAAAGATAAGTGTTACGCCGACAAGCCGGAGACAATTGACGCTTTAAAGGACAATATTCGTGAAGCCATTGGTGAAATACAGCTGCACACAATCGATAATGTGCTTAAAAATTGGACCGATCGTGTAGGCTACTGCATGGCCAGCCGAGGCAGTCATTTGAATGAAATTATTTTCCATTATTAACCGGAAGGATTGTACTTTCAAATAAAAAAAGAAGTTTGAGAAAATATTCAGTAGTTTTTTTTATAGCATTTTCAAAAAAAAAAAAAAAATTATTTGGCGGAGCCTTTAGCATTTATGAAATTTAAAAATACTGAGCAGGAAATTATCGATAGACTAAAAAAACAAAACTGTATTATGGAGAGTAGTGAATTAAAGCTTTTAAAATACAATGAAAATATTAAAAACAGTAAAAAAAACTATAGCGCTATTCTAGAAACTGATGATGATACATTTACAAAGAAATAGGAAAAGTAAATATAGGATGGGAGAGGTGTAAAGTTTTTGATGGTGCAGACGTAATTATATGTTTTAAATGCAGAGGGTTTAACCATAAGGCAGCGAACTGTAAGAAAGATGAAATATGTCTGAAGTGTCATGGAAAACACGAGACAAAAAGTTGCGAGAAAGAAGATACACCAAGGTGCATAAATTGCAGTAGAATCAATGAAAAATTGAAAGTAGGACTTGATGAAAATCACAGTACGATGAGTAAACAATGTCCCTCATATTTGAAGAGACTTGAAGAAAAGCAGAAAAAGATGGGGTACTAACAACCAAAGCCCAAAATAAGAGCATTATATCTCAACATTCAAGGTATCATTAATAATTTCGATGAACTTGAAACAATAATAACCAATAATAACTACGATTTCATAATTTTATCGGAAACGCATTTAACAGAGAATATTGAGCAAAGTGAAATACAAATGGAAGGTTTCAAATGCATATCATGCCTCTCAAACTCACCGAGAACTGGTGGTACGACACTGTACATAAAAAACCAGTGGAGTATTACCAATACGTGGCAGACAGCGGTCGATTACCAAAGATGGTTACTGGAATGTAAAGTCAGCTACAAAAACATTAACTTGATTATATCAGCTGTGTACAGGTCTCCAAGTAGTTCTGAAAGAGATTTCTGTACGTTTTTCGAAGAATGTATTGAAGAAGTCACGGAAAGTTCAAACAATATATCATAATAATAGCTGGTGACTTCAATATAGATTGGTCGAAAAATTAAGTCTACAAAAAGGACCTGGAAAGAGTTATTAATGACAATTTCTTTCACAAAAAATTAGCGACTATACAAGGACAACGGCAACATCTAGGACAATAATAGACTACATTGTTACAAATATATATGACCTATGTACAGAAATTAGAAGTGAATGGAACGTATCTGACCACGAATTCATTGAGATCAAAGTACATAACAATAGTTTGATCAAAGACATAAAGAAAATCTACACTTTTAGGTATAATAAACAAAGATACAGAAATGATATGAGAGAAATGGATGTTAGGTACGATAATACACACAATTTAAACTACAATGCTAAAAAAATTGGCAACATCTTTGAGCAGCTTAACCAAAAATATACGGTAAAAAAGATCAAAAATAAGAAACGTGATGTAAATAGTTGGTTCAGCAATAGCCTCAAAGCACTGAAAAACGAAAAGATCCAGAAGAACATGCATGCGAGGATGACAAACGATACTGACATTTGGCGAGAATATAAAATTATTCGAAACCAATACAAAGCTAAACTTAAAGAAGCAAAAAATAATTACATTAACCAAAAGATCAGTAATGCAAATGATCAAAAGGCTATGTGGAACGAAATTAAAGTGCTAGTTTTGAACCAACAAAAGCAGGAAATTAATACAGTTGAGTTTTATGGCGAAACCTATAACTGCAGCAAGGATATCGCATAAAAATTTAATAACTATTTTATCACCAGCATTAACGAAATAAGAGATTCTATCCCACATATCCAATACGAGAATATAATCCCGAGTGCCGAATGTATGTAGATTTAAAATGAAGAAATTAACTGAACAGGAGTTAAAAATACTTATTAGTAAAATGAAAAACAAACGCGACGTTAACAAAGTTAGTCCAAAAATTCTTTTAGACAACTGGTCAACAGTGGGTCATTGTATAACAAAAATAATAAACACCTCGATAGAAACCGGTGAATTTCCGCAAGTATGGAAATGCTCAGTCCCCTGTAGAGAAAGTGAATGGCTCAAATAAGTGTGAAGAGTACCGACCAATAAATACAATACAAATCCTCGATAAAGTTATGGAGATAGTTGTAAAACAGCAATTAGTGAAATGCATTGAAGAAAACAACATAATATCTGACTGTCAATCTGGCTTTAGGAGAGCCTATTCATGTGAGACAGCAATAAATCACATTGTCGACAAGTGGAAAGCCAACGGATCCAGTAACAAGATAACCGCTCTATTCTTGGACTTCAAAAGAGCATTCGAAACAATTGACAGAAGCATACTTTTCAAAAAAATGTTTGAGTATGGAATCCGGGGTATCGAATTGCGATGGTTCCAATTCTTCTTAACAGAGAGGTTTCAGAAAACCAAAGTGAATGGTGAAGTCTCAAGTGAGCTTGAAATAAGGCACGGAGTCCCACAAGGATCAATACTGGGAGCCCTATTGTTTGTCATATACATAAACGATATGCCAAAAATAGTGAAGAAATGCAAGATTGCTCTATATGCTGGTGACACGCTAATTTATGCTGAGGGCAAGAATGGAATAGAATGTAGAGAAAAATTATCGGAGGATATTGATCGACTGACTAAGTGGTTACAGATGAACAAACTTAAACTAAATGAACAAAAAACCAAATATATGGATATCTATATGGAAAACAATTTCGCAATAAAAATAAATAACTGTGCAATTGAAAAAGTTGACGAGATAAAATATCTAGGCGTTAAAATTGACAAGAAACTAAATTTCAATCCCCACATCGATTACATATGTAAAAAAATTGGTAAAAAAATCGGTTTTTTCAAACATATCAGAAAGCGTTTGAGCACACTAACAGCAATAAATGTCTACAACACGCATTTTGAGTATTGTTCAACGCTTTTATACTCGTGCTGAAATGCTGGTCACATAGCTAGACTGCAAAAGCTGCAAAACATAAGTAATGAGGTCTATTCTCAGATGCAATAGATACACCGCAGTAGTATAGATGTTATCTAGCCTAAAGTGGCTGAACATAAAACAACGATGGGAGTTTAACACACTAAAGATAGTGTTCCAGATAAAGCATGGACTTGCACCAGCATATTTGAGGGAAGGAACGATAAGTGTTGGTGAATCACAACCATATGCACTAAGAAATACAGATGACTTTAGAATACCATTTAGAGGCACAGCAGCTGCACAAAATACTATACTGTATAAAGGTCTAGAACTATATAATTCACTACCTTTCCACATAAAGTCTGAATCTAATTTTAATGTATTTAGAAATAAATGTGTAAATTTAATCAATATGAATGCTATTTAAACTAATTAAATTAATTTGTACGTTAAATTCTGTTGAACTCGATGTATTATAATGGTAATAAATATGTCCAAATAAACTTATCTATCTATCTATCTATATATCTATGTCGCCGCGTCGGGGGACCGCTAAGTGAAGAAGGGTTTTTTTTTTTTTTTTTTTGTAATTCATTTTTATTTATACAATAGTTTCTTAGATCTATCTTATCCTAGACAAAAATGTTTAAAACTAGCTTAACTATCCTTACAAATTTCGGAATCTTACTGGCCCTAGGCGGACACTCTAAAACAAACTGAATAATTTTAACATATGCCTTTCGGCTACTAAATAAATAACTTACAATTAACATTATTATAATTAATTAACTTAAGCTAAGAAAAATTTTTCTTTTTTTTCAAAAAACTTAGCATATGATAAGTGAAGAAGGGTAATTAGTTACATATGTCTACATAGGTGTAATGAAAAAACAAAAAAAAAACTTATAGCTTCAAATTGTACGTATGAACTTATAATAGTTTTGTACTTCAATCTATCTGACTAGGTCTACTAAGTTCCTACAATGTTTCGATATTGTACCACTTTTGTATGAGGCGTTCGCTTGAGAGCCGCGTGCGTTGAGTGATATGTGGGCACGGGGGCGGAGCAGACACATAAGGGCAGACGTCGTTGTCGGTTGTGTCTACTTCACGAATTTTTCAGATTAAATTATTAATACTGAACACTAATTAAAAAATTGGATATGTTATTTCGGTACTTATTTACGTTGTTTACATAGGGTAGGCCTTTGTAAAGGGTCCGCCATCTAACGTTTTTTTTTCAAGTAGTGCTTATTTCGTGAATGGTAACACTTAGCTCATGTCTGATTTGACAGATAATTAGTTTTATCCTTCCGCTGAACGAATATGGTTGTGTATACGCTTGAACAACGCTTCGCTAAGTGGGCCTGCGATCGACTTACAGAAGATGCCGATTTTGCCAAAAAAATCATCTATCCAGATGAAGTTCATTTTGATCTTGGCGGGTATGTAAACAAGCAAAATTGTCGCATTTGGGGCACAGAAAACCCGCACGCATACATTGAAAAGCCGGTGCACCCAAAACGAGCCACTGTTTGGTGCGGATTTTGGTCCAGAGGCATAATTGGGCCATTTTTCTTCGAAAATGAGCAAGTTACAGTCAATGGCGATCGTTATCGGGCCATGTTGATGATCGCATTATCAGCCGCAGAGCTGATGTCGTTTGGCCACCTCGGAGCTGCGATTTGACACCGTTGGACTATTATTTGTGGGGTGCCGTCAAAGATAAGTGTTACGCCGACAAGCCAGAGACAATTGACGCTTTAAAGGACAATATTCGTGAAGCCATTGGTGAAATACAGCTGCACACAATCGATAATGTGCTTAAAAATAGGACCGATAGTGTAGGCTACTGCATGGCCAGCCGAGGCAGCCATTTGAATGAAATTATTTTCCATTATTAACCGGAAGGATTGTACTTTCAAATAAAAAAAGAAATTTGAGAAAATATTCAGTAGTTTTTTTTATAGCATTTTCAAAAAAAAAAAAAAGTTATTTGGCGGACCCTTTATAATCCATACTTTATCATTCTCAATGTTCTTTTTATTTGTATTCTGGTTTTATTTTATTTGCTTAGCGGATTCCCCGACGCGACGACATCATCTTAAAAATATTAATAGATTCTTTTAATGAACTCAAAAGGCCGAGAGAAAAAAAATAATTTTTTTACTTTTTGGAGTTTTTTTTTTGTGTCGGGGGTTACTTAACATTTTTAATTTTATTTTTATTACGTTCTTTTTAAATTACTCGCCATAATTCCGATAGGTACGAGTGACTAATTAAATTACATTTTTCGAAAGGCTCTACCGCATACAAACCCATATATAATTTAACATATTCAGCATGACTTATTCCCGTTATATTACACATGTGTGTCAAGAATGTAATCTACGACGGAACTGTGTCTATTTTTTTTATAACAGAGCTATTTTTGTTATTAATATCGCGATTCCGGAATAAACTGATTATTTTTAAAGCAAGTACAGCACCTTAACTACACTATAAACAGAACTAGTTAAGACGAATGTAATGAGCCCATACTTAATAGGTTTACTAATAGGCAATCGTCTCCTACTTTCGAGTTCCATCAGTAGAGTACCAGCTCAGCAGTACCAGCATACATGGGTGTTTCAAATGTTAGGTCGCAGATATGTTTGAAAGCAATGAAAGTACCCATTGTGTCTAAGTTCTAGAGTTGCGCAAAATAGTTCCAACCCCGGAACGAACATGGAACATTTCCTTTTCCAGTCGGAACTAGTATGGTACGAGAGATCCATATCCGATCCTTCATACCTAATTCGTTCACGAAACACGGAACGAATTGCTTGTACGAGTATGATTGCGGACATTATTGTTGGATCACCCTTCTGCCATTCCAGTTCCAGTGTGTAAAGGGCTAACCATAATAGGCAGAAGCTTATGTCAGATCCGATCGAAGTTCTCCCCTCTGTTTCGACGAAAAATCAAGATACCCACTGTTAGTGATTCAGCGATTCGACCCGAGATATAGCACAATAAGAAACACCAGCGATTCTAACTATCGTTATAATTTAATGTTCGTAAGATACATATATGTATACATACATACATATATTTGATTACATTTATCGAACGGCTAGTAGGATGAACCACCTCCTGAGAGCTCTGACGAAAAGCAAGTGTCCCAGCATGGATTGCATCTTCCTTGGCTTACGCCCGCGTATAGTCAGCAACTGCAGAAAAATGGTTTGATATAAATTGCAGAAAGTGGTTCGATGGTAATAACAGTGAGGCAATTTACAAATGGTAGGAAAAAAAGAAAGAAATACACAAAAATCACTTTACAAATTATAATAACAAAAAATACTTAGCAATAAATTAACAATAGGAAGGAATGAACACCAAATCTAATACCGTAACATAAATCTCAAACACCCACAATGAACAGATGCAAGCAGAAGGAAAGGAACTGTCAAATTGTTTTCATTCGATTTGTTTATTTTCGGTGTGGCTTTTTCCTTGTTATTGAAATAAAAGCCATCTGCTTTATCATAGAGACACTTATTGTCCTGCACAAGTGAAATCAACTTGTTAACATATTTATTTTATCTTTTTTCTCTTTCCTAACCTCAAATGTCACTTGTCAAAAATTCCGTCCGGAATGTCTTCTTTCAAGAAGACCTTCCGTCTGCTCGCATCAGTTAACGAACATTTAACGAAACGTCGTATCTTCCCATTGTGGGCATATCATATACTTCGCATGTAAGAAGACATTCCCCTCTGCTTGCTTCTGCTTGCTCCTGCCTATTATGATTAGCCCTTAAGTGTGCATAAACTGTTCGAGCTTATCGCTACATCAATGTATACGATATTTATTCACATTTTGTTTTTGGTTGTCTACTACGTAGTATAAGACATGTTCGATTGCATTTATCTTTCTATTCGTTTTGTATGTGATTACAACATAGTCGTACGACCGCGTCGTTCGGACGTTCGGACGTTCGGCTGGGTTGTATAATATGAACGCCGCTATTGATGAATTACTAGGCTGAATGCAACTATGGACATGTTATCGTTCAGTTTGAGGAACGATCGGAAATGTTTCCGACTGAGGACATAGTTTCATACATGTCCTGAACTTACCAACTCTACTAAGTCGGAAATGTTTCCGACTGAGGACATAGTTTCATACATGTCCTGAACTTACCAACTCTACTAAGATCCCTACCACAGCTAACAATAATAACCTTAAAACGCCTGAACAGATCTTCATGAATTGTAGCTAAGAACCATCTCGATCACGGTAGCTTTCAAACAAAAAAAAATTCATCAAAATCGGTCCATTCGTTCAGGAGCTACGATGCCACAGACAGACACACAGACAAACACACAAACGGACACGTCAAACACATAACACCCCTCTTTTTGCGTCGGGGGTTAAAAAATCAACAACGTTAATTATATCTGTAAGTTTGCGGGGCATAACACTATTCATGCCACGTCCAAACTCGTGCTGGATATCCAGTGTAACAAAGGCAAGAACCAATGCACGGGTGCCTGTTTGATTGACTTAGAAAAAGCTTTCGGCACCGTATGGTTTGAAGGACTTTATTACAAGCTCAGTCGGTTGGGCATAAGTAAACCACTGCTATGAAAGTTTGTTGTGAAAATTGCCAACATGACTTCTACCCAAACATTTTATATTAACAACGGACTGCTTGCGTACGATGAACTCGCCAGTCCTTTTAAATACTTACCTCAGTGACTTAATAGCTTCTCTTCACCATTCAATAGCGTACGCGGACAATTTAATCACGTACAGATTAGGTCCAACGATCGACGCCATTGTCATTCTTTCGCAGGGTGACTTCGAAAATATTCAGCAGTACTGCGATGACTGAAATGATTGAAATCGGAAACTATTTTGTTTAGAACGCCTTTGTATAGAGACTCTCGAGACACGAGAAAAAATTGGTGCAGATTCTCAATTGTTGCCCGGACGGGCGTCCAATTTCGAAACAAAGCGTTATCAGATACCTTGGGATCTGGCTAGATCAGATCTATATTTTGACAAATATATAGATGCTGCTCTGGCGACGGCCCGGGGCGCTTTCACTCTTACAAAATGGCTGTTTCATAGCAACCAACTGGATTCGAGAGTTAAGGTTTTTTTTCTAATAAAACTGATCCGAGGTTGCATATGCAAACGATTGCAAACCATTTCTAACGTTTTCCAGAGCATTGTTAAAAGCAAAGTATTGTCAAAAAGTTTATTTGAGTCTTCCAATCACGTATATTTTCCATCTTCTCTACAAAATTCGTTCAAATTGGGTTGTCGACCCATGACAACCACTTATGTTGATTTACTATGTATTTCTTCCGTTAGAACAGATACCATTAAGCCCACCTTATAAATGGTTTGTTGTTTTTGTTGGAAGCTAATCAGCAGGAAGGCCGATTTCATCTTTTGATGATTACGTCTTTCAAATATCTTCCACTTCATTAGACACATATTTTGCATAACATGCCGAAAAATATTGTAGCAGAAATATTTTTGGTTCACAAAGAATAATTTCTTTAAGCTCATCAATATTCCTGGGTTTATCAATTTAAACTTTGTTCTTACTATGGGAGGCGGATCTGAAGGTTAAGCGATATCAACTTTTAAAAAAAAAGTTCACAGAATTTTTCGAGAATGACTCTTACAGTGTGGGGACCATGCCCTTGAGCTATACGAGAGCGATTCACGAAACGTGGGTGTAAAAAACCGGGCTATAATTTATGTAATTTGACTGTATTCACAATTGCATCTCTCGCATTTTCAAAAAAATACGGCAGTGTACACCACATTAATGTTTTCAGAGCCTTCCAGACGTTCGCTTCCGAAAAGGAGTAATGTTGGTGAAAGGCTGGAATATGTTGAAGTCAAGAGAGATTATGTAAAAATAATAAAATCATTTTTAAACTAAAAATCATTGTCAGGGCGAGGACTTAACTTCCTATGTGGGCTCAATCGTTCAGCTCATTCTATGAATTTGTTTAGATCATTAAAAATGCTGCCACTAATTTGTATTTGTATTATTTTAAAGATAAAATTTCGAACATTCCCCCCTTGCGAAGCAATTCAGTTAATGCCGGCGGTACTCCTCCTTTCCGCAATACTCTCCTCAAAAACGATTACTCCATCCCGGTCCTCCTCAGCGGCGTAGAGGATTTGACATTATATACATTAAAGAAAGCCTTTGCCCGATTACGTTTGTCTTAACAAAGAGTGAATAAGTTTCAACCAAGAACTATATGAGCTGTACGGTGACATAAGATTAGTTTGGCGTTTGCAGATCCAACTGGCCCATACAAAACGAATGTATGCGATTGTTTTAATCTGAGGGTCCACGATTCCATACCTGATAGATGACGGCATTTTTGGTGGGGCGCACGAGTGTATAGGGATCCTAGGCAACTGGGCATGCGGCATTGGAGAGACTAGTTGGCTGAGGTTCCGGTGCATCCAGAACTCTATCGCATCTGTGGTTATTCATAGAATTAATCTTTTGCTAATTAAGTAAATGACAACAAGATAAATATATGTCTACGTATCTGCTAAAAATTGCCACGGGCGACTTCAACGCCAAAGTAAACTTTGACAACAACAACCTCAAAGCCGTTATTGGCCGACACAACCTTCACGCAGAAAGCAATGGCAATGCATATCGCCTTTTCGAGCCTTGCTCCGCTCATCACCTCTTTGTTCATGGCATTATCGTAGACCTCGTACGCGAATTGTACAGAGATGCTCCATGCATGGGGTGCCTCAAGGGCAAAGAGAGCACAGCCTTCATCAAAACAAAAGGAGTGAGACAAGGGTGCGTTATATTTCCCTTGCGATCTTGTCCTCATACACACCAACTCGGAAGCTCCCAATTGAATCTAGTGGTCTCTGACCGAGAAACCCCATGACTTAGTCTCCGCGGACGACATCTGTCTCATATCTGACTTGTCCGCTGGCATCCAGCAGAAATTGAAATGAAATTTTGTAGGCGCCTCTATAGTTGGCGCAGTCGAAGGGGTCTCCTTTCTTATGGATCGGGCAAACGACACTGAGATTCCACTCATCGGGTGTGCCTTCCTCCGACCATATCTTAGAGATGAGCTAGTGCATGCGTCCTACCAGATCTTCCCCAGCTGCTTTAAACAGTTCCGCGGACAGTCCGCCCGCTCCAGCAGCTTTGCTCGACTTAAGTCTCGATATTGCTATCTTGACTTCATCAGAGTCGGAGGGACGACTTGTCTATTATCGTCCAGATTGAGTGGGGTATTCTGGCTGACAGCCGTATTTGGGTCCTCGTCGTCGTTTAACAGTCTGCAGAAAAGGTTCTTCAAAATTCTCAGCATCGACTGCGATTCTACTACTAGTTGTCCATTTTCGTCCCGACAGGCTTCATCTATCCACCGGTTAAATGTTTTACTTTCTGGTAAAACTTTCGGATTTCATTCCTGCTGTAGCACCTTTCCATCTTTTCGATTAGCACATCAGTAGCAGCTTGCTTGATGGCTTTTTGACAACGTTTACAGTCTTCTTCTATTGTCAGTGCAGGCGGTGTCGAACTTTCAGAGAGCTTTTGGGAGACTCGATCGGCAAAGCTCCTAGCTGTCGTTTGCGATTATAGCTTTCTGACATCAAACCGTGGTGTTCTTTCCCGACTCCGTTATTTTTTTGATATCCGTTACAACAAGGTAATGATCCGAGTCGATGTTGGATCCTCGGAAGGTTCGGACATCGAGAATATGTACTGAGGGGTGTCTGACATCAATCGCAATGTGATCAATCTGGTTGACGGTTGATTGATTGATCAGAGGACCGCCAGGTCCCTTTATGGATGTTGAGGTGTGGGAACCGCGTGCTCACTACAGAGACGTTCCGACCCTGGGCAAAGTCCACGAGCCTGAGTTCGCTCCCGGATGTGTTGTCGTGTAGGCTGTGTTTTCCGATGACTCTGGCAAAAATTTCTTCTTTTCCCAGCTGTGCATTAAAATCTCCTATCTTCGTGTCGTAGCTGGGGCATTGATCATATGTTCTTTCTGGGAGATCTTTGCTGTTGTCATCCCTGTCCTCTGTCGGAGCATTGGCGCAAATCAGGTTAATGTTGCCGAATTTAGCATTAATGCGGATTATTATGAGGCGCTCGCTTATAAAGAGACTTTTTGCCTAAGTTTGCTTCGAACAAAAAGTCCACATTTAAATAAACGCTGTCTTTCCCCTCTATTCCCCGCATTTCCTGGATTGCGGTAATGTCTGTATTGTAGCAGTCAAGGGCCTTCGCGAATTCATCAGCTGCACGTGGTCTGTTAAGGGACCTCGCGTGCAGAGCCGAAGTTCATTGTCCTTTTTTGTTTTATGTTTGGCGGGGATCGTCAACAGTATATCCATCCTTATCTGAGGCCTGTGGTTGTTTCGAAGTGATTTGGTTTTCTTGACGAGTACGTAGCCCAACCGACTGATCCTCTTTTCTTGCGCAGGAAACTCGCCATTCACGTCTCCAGATGGCACTTGTAAGGAGATAGGACTTGCTAACAGAGCCGCAAGATGTTCGTCTGCGGTGGCTCGTCTCTCTTTTTGTGGAACCAACATCCGTTGGGCAGATGTTATCATTACGAGGTCTTTGTTAGCCTTTTCCATCTCTATTAATAAACTAGTCGCAGTTATTTTTTTTTTTTTAAATACATTAAACTGCTGCAATGAATTCACCTAGGCACACGCAACCCTTGTTATCAACTTGTTTGATGCGCAAGCGTTCTTAAACCCATCGCTCCTCAAGCACTCTTCAGTCTTTATCCCCTCATAACGTGAAAACCAGAGTTATATAAATCTTTTGAACCATAAAATTATAAATAATTTATCTGACATTTCAGTCTGCAACCCCAGACGATTATTATACCTTATTAGTTGCCATAACGCTTGCTCATGATTTTAATATTCCGACGAAACAGTTTTAGTTGTAGTCACAAGCGATTATGCGTTACACATTTTATCTACTCATACAAGAGAGGTATGCCCTAATTGCAATTATTTGATAATTTCGAAGATAAGAAATTGTCTAAACCCCACTTGAATACCAATTGATTTGACGGTCTTGTCAAAGTCCTGGCACTGTCCTTTGATGTCACCCTTTGTGGCATAGTAATAAGTCGACAATTTGGGGATTGGCGAATATGATTGCAACTGAATACTCTGTTATTAGGCAGAGGAAATTTCAAATCGCTTTGTTCACATAGAAAGCCTGGAGAAATGTTGGATATTTCTCAAAGTAATTGTTAATCATAGGGATAAAAAACGCTGTGGGCAATTTGCTTTGTTGTTCAGTTTAGTTTTTTGAGTTGGCGTTCGTTTCATATTTTTGTAATGTGCTAAGGGCAATATTAATAAGCAGCCATCTGTTATGAAATTTGAGATCGTTGATGAAGAAATAATTCAATGTAGCTGTCGAGATATTTATTATCTAAACACCGTTTTGTCAATGTCAATTGCTCGGTGAAAATAATGTGGCGGGTTGAATTGGGAAGGTTGTGGATTTTTCGGGAGTAATGATCGTTAAGGGTGAAGATGGGCAATTTTTCGTTAGAGAGACGAGCTATATTCAATAGATGAAGACAAAAGTTCGTTGTTGGATAATTAAAAAAAAGCTGGAAAATTATTTGAGACAACTAAAATTGAATCTAGTGACGCTTAAATTTATTCCGGCATATGAAACATCTTCCTTCAAACTAAACAATGAGGAAATTCAAACCCACTGAACTCGGAAATATCAACACTTTCATATAACTCAGAATTTCGTTGATTTCGATGATTGCCTAACCAGTCTGGAAAATACAGTACTCAGTGAAGGCTTAAGATCTACACAATAGTGACCAATGCTTCAAATAATTTTGCTTTTCAGAAGCTCAATGACTCAGATAGTCAGAGTGAAGTGCAGTGCAGTTCCAAGACATTATATACGGGTTTATTTAAAAAATAAGGTGACTTTTTAAATTTCTCGAGCTAAGTAGGTACATTTGATTTCCCAATTTTTTTTTTTTTGTGTTATGTATGTACACACGTCCCCTAACATATGTTAGCATTGTCTGCCATTTTTAGTTTAATGTGTTATATTGTGCTTCTTTTACTATTGAAAAAAATGGATCAGAGAATTTGTATTCAATTTTGTGTAAAAAATAAAGTTAAGTGCTCCAACATGCTTGATATTTAGTTGCGGAGTCTACTCTGAGGTAAAAATGTGATGAAAAACTATAAGTAATACAAGCTTTTCACAGAAGGTCGAGGTGTTAATAACGATATCCGCCCTGGAAGCCCTGGACGCCCTAGGACGTAAACATTCGGATGAAGACGTTGAAACAGTGAAGAAAATTGCTATGAAGAAATATAGGATCACTATCAGATAAATTGCTTAGGATATTGACAAAGCATTTGGCTTATGCCATGAATTTTTTCGAGATATACGTATTGGGCATGAAAGCTGTGTCAGGTTGTTCCGAAATTACCAACTTTTGAACAAAACAACAGGTTTGTATGTTATGTGCCGAAAAAAAAATGAGTGACTCTTACATCAAGATAATTCATCTGCTCACTCGTTGCTTGCGCATGATTTTTTGGCAAAAACAATAGCGTATTCATATTTCAGGCATCGTTTTCACCGGACTTGGCCCTCTGCGACGTTTTTCTCTTCCCAAAACTGAAAAGACTCATGAATGGAGGGAGATTTGCCACGATACGAATGTTTTGAAAATTGGAAAAATTCTGGCGTAAGTGTATTATGTACGAGAGTTAAAAAAAAAAAACAAATATTTTTCGAGAGATTATGAAGTCACCTTAATTTTTGAACAAGTGTCGCTACGTCTTATTGTCTAATTAGATTGTCCTACAACAAAACCAGGTCACAACCAACATACTTTGCCAGGCAGCGAGATTTTTTGCGAGCATATTCGAGTCCCTTACTCGCAGGGTGTAAAAGTCTTCTTATATCATTGTACACCTTAAATACAGTTGCTTTTGGCCACGCCGTCTTATGGGATTAAATGTTTTTCATATACTCAAAATAGCTCTACCTAATACAAAAGTTAACCAAGACCATATTCATCCAATTTCTATATGGTAAACGGACTAAGATCGCTGTTTGATTTCTATGCTAACATCATCGTGGCGACTTGCTTACAGCTGAGCTGAGGTAACCGCAGACCTTGACTACCACCAAAGTACATCTATAAATATTGACGTTTTAGCTAAGCGGTGACACCAGTGATCTCATCAGTCATCCCCTAATCCGATTAATTAATGGTCAATTTCCGGGAGCCATAGAATGATGTTGAAAAAAAAAGAGCATGTGATAGCCTATCATTATCATAAGTACGAATGTGTTTTGGAATCGAAGGTTTTAATTGGACTACAAGCGAACCTGATGGAACTGCGTTTGGGATCGATTATTATTATACGATTTTAAGTGCTCGCCAGTTCATATGAATTTTACATGTTTAAAGACCATTTGTAAATTATGTCTGATTTTTCGAATTACAAATTCCAATTGTATAGTGAGGAATTGGTATCGTGTTCACCACTTTAGGTAAGTAACTGTTTCGAGTATCATTAAAGCTGAAAGCCTTAAATGGCATCAAGAGAACAATTAGTTTGGGTAGACCAGCCGCACTTAAGAGCGCATTTTTTTTTATACATATCTCTATCTATTCCAGTTCAGTAATTGGTCACATTTAAGGTCTGAATCACGCATGATACCTGATTTAAAGATCATAAACTTATAAGGTGTAAGGGTGGAGCTTTATGAAGGCTTTAAAGTATACCTTATATCATTTTGTTTTGGAAATAGTTATAGTACAAAAATCTATCAGAAAAACACCTTACATAGAGATGTGTTTAAATTCCTTTATTGAAGAAATAGACATTACATCTCAATAAGCTGCTAATAACAACAAAAATAGATAGAAATAGTAGTATGTATTTTTACCGCAATTCACTCGGTATAAAGCATTCACTGATACAATGCCGTCTTAACTTAATTTGCATAAGCTGCGAAAAAAAATCTCTGGAAGACAAAATGTGAGTTTTCGCCTACGTTTCTCCACCAGGCATGGTTTACCTGACTTGATGGTACACCACTACATCATTTCACATCATCGCTGTGCTCCGCAATTTCCCCCACAGCATCCCAACCCCTAATAACAAATCTACTTAGCGACTCGTTGTCACTTTCATTCTGTGAAAATTACGCTTTGTAATGTGAATAAAAAGTGACAAGCATCCTACCCACACAAATGGTCTCTCCGATATTCATAAAATCTAAATGGGAAGTAAGATAGTCTTTTCCGTCCCATACACTTTATAAACCCCTCCCTCACTATCATTACCTTCAAGTGCACTGACGAAATAGGGTGTCGTCATCCATGCTCTTCATCGAGTCATACATCCACGTAATTTGTTATGAAAATACATTTACCATAACCATTCCTTCTCTTCTGTGTCTTCTAAAATGGAAAATAAATTATGATTTGCCTTCCCTTGGTGTACAAAGTGCTTCCAAACCAGTGCAGGGGAAAATAGATCGAGAATTTTTTCCTCGAATGCCTATAAGCTATGAAATAATGAAACTGAAGTATAAGATGTTATTGTTTTAATTTCGATGCAGCGTACAAATATATGAGTTTGAATAATCCTATTTCGTATCCTTGTAAAATTCGAATGCTAATCTGACACTTTATATCCCGGGAAAACCACAAGGACCTTCGGATAGCACACTAAATTAAAAACAATAATTCAAATCCTCGTCTTACCACTTTAACGACCTTGAGCCTTGTGAAAAAATAGTGAAGATAACAAATTATCCAAAGAAAGGTTGGTCACAATACGAACATACATAGCTCATTGCACGTGAAGTATTCGGGAATTGAAAAAGTTTTTCTTCCTGCCGTGACCCACTTGTGCTGCGACGCCTACACAACGCGCGGAAATGAAAACAATGAAATAACAGAAGTGAAAGGATGAGCTGTGCAAACAGAATCTATCTACGAGTATGTCCTATTGGCAAAGAAAAACAGGCTTTTCATTCACGAATTCGGATTGTTGTTTTACGTTTTGTTTCGTTTCCAATTTGTGCAGACTCTCGGGCTTGTTTGAGTTAACAACAATGGTTCGTATAATAAAATATCCAATGTTTTATAGCAATAGGACGAAGATTAAGCTTGTTGGTACCTTTATGAGTTGGTTCAAATTCAAATTCAAATTTTATCGGACCTTCACTATTTTGGTGTACTAGGGACTAATTATGGCTTGTGGCTTAATGTCAATGCTTTAACAAGATCGGGTCAAGGTGATTTTCCCAGACGATTTTCCTTGTCCCGGTGTTTTTTAAAATTCTGGATTCTTAGCTTCATTTTTTACGATCATTTTATCCCACCCTCGCCAGGACTAGAGAATATTGGGGTTTTAAATAAAACCTTTAAACTTGGCGGATAAGATTCAAAATTTGTCCAAGAAATAAGGGGACTTTTTGAATTTCGCGACCTAAGTTAAGTGCTCGAACATATTTAAAATGGTAAATGTGATATTTTGTTTAAAAAACAAAAGTATTTATAAGTGGTACATGTTCTTGAAAGAAGTTGCCGGATAATTGGCATATTAGTTGGATTATGCCACATATTTTCCTTTTTTTTTCGAAATTTGTTCAGGAATTTCTAAACGTTAACCAAAAGAATGATTGTATGAGTAGTATGTTGATTGACGTGGAAGACGATACAGATTTGCTAATGATTATGGCGTGAAAAAAGCACGTCAAATTCGGTCAAATGTGAAAGTTTTTCTCACTGTTTTCTCAGATTACAATGACATGGTTCATCATGAATTCTTCCCGAAAGGTCGAACGGTCAATAATGAATATTACCTTGGAGTTATGCGCGGTTTGGTGTGAAACAATACGAGAAAAACGTCCGAATTTATTGGAAAAAAATGTTGTACCACGATAATGCACCTGCTCAAACGTCGTTGCTGTGCTCAACACCGTCGTCATGTCTCAGCCATCATATTCACTAGGCTTGGCCCCCTGTGACCTTTTTATGAAACATTATCTTTTGAAACTTCAAAATAAGGAGAAAGATTTAAATAATGAAGCTGAAGGAAATTACGAAAAAACCGTCATTATATGCATTTTCATAAATTTGGCCTTCAACTTATTGATTCTGTTGGAGATCAAGTCGACTGGAGATAAAATCAGTGACAGAATAGCAGATGGGGATCTAGATAAGGTAATCATCATTTAGAAAAGTTTGTTTTGCGTTACTTGTAACATTTCTTATATAACATATTGCACAATTTCCCATACTTGGTATCCATATAGTATTATTGACGGAAATACTATTCTGTGAATGATGATTTTGTTGAAGCTGCTTAGCATTGAATATTGGGACTATTTTCATGTTATGAGAATATCCCTGTGTGGGCGGCATAAATAGCCGTTTCACATGCAGGAAACCTTGGAAAGTCAAAAGTGAAAATATCGTAATGTACAAGCACAAGAACGGAGCCCTGGGGTACTCCTGTGTAGACTGCGGTTAGTCAAAAATCTTTGTTTAGTTTTGACTATTATAAATACAGGGAAAACCAAAGTCAATCAATTTGTAAACGATCCCATTGTGTCAGTCAGTATCCAGCGAAACTGAACCCGAAGATTTTTTTAAGGCACAATAATCTGAGCACTTGATGTGACGTGCTGTGGTGACTCCGAACCCAAATTGCTCATCAGTCTTTTCTTAATAGTCTCCTCGAAAACTTTTCTAAGACAACTGAATAGACGTGTGACTATTGGGATTCTAAATTTGCTTTTCAGCCTTCAAAATAGGAAATACAAAAGTTAACCAGTTATTCAAAAAGTACTCGAGTTTCAAAAATATATTCATTAGAAAAGTTGAAAAACGTATTTCTAATTTCGGTAGTTGTTTTAGATATACGTTTTTCATACTATCAAGACCATCGGATTTCCCCAGTTGCAGACTTTTTTATACTTTCACTAATTCTATTTGGGATGCGCAGCTTCGGGAAAAAAGTCTATTACAGCCTTCATTTACCACAGAGTCAGCTCAGTTACCTGGGCTACATCCTTATGTAGGCTAAGAATTCTCCTGTTCTTATTCATTACGATTTTTACTATATTCCAGAATTATTTTCATTTCAATTCATTTCATTTATCTAGTTCTTAGTATTCAGTATTTCTACGCCATTAAATTTCTGTAGAAATAAGGTTATTTAGAATTTTCATTGCTTGCAAAAGAATAGAAAAGATACCTTTGCCATTGTCTCTTTGAAGAATTCCTGACAACTTTCGCCACACTGGAGTCTAGAAAATTGCGGATATATCACGAGAAATCTTTTACGAGATTGTCAATGTATTCGGTGGTAGCATTTTCTAAGTCTGTTGATATGTTTCATGCAGATAATATTTCACTTTTTTTTTTTTTAACCGATTTAAGGACTTTACAAAAGACTGAGTTATGATCAGAACTTAGTTTGTTTAATGAAACAGGCTGAGAGAGTGAGCTCGGTGAATTATTTATTAATATGTTAATTGTATATGGGAGACCAGCTGGAATATATGAAGGAATAGATGAAAATTATACAGAAAACGGAAACAGATTTTACAGACTTTAAAGCAAGTTACCATATGCATTAGTTTAGGTCCCCTCCAATTATATAGTCTGCATTTATTAAGTCCCTTAAATTGGTATTCAAATATTGTATTTTTTTCAGAAGGTATGTTACCGGCGGGAAAATAAACGCAAAGCAGTTTAATTGGTAAAAATATAGGTAGGAGAGAATGTTGTATTGATCTCCGAATCAGAATAGCAATGACTCTCCCTCTTCTTTCATTTCTATCTAACCGATAGCTTTTGAAGTCCGTAATAGAGAGTTGCGTATGTTATTAGAGTACAAAAACTTAGTAACTAATTGTGTGACAACATTAAGTTGTTCTACCTTAGATTTGCAAAAGCTTAACTTGGTGATCATTTCCATGGCAAGAGCATTAAGCTATTCTATAGTGAAAAGTCGTTGTTTTCCACTGTCGTATTGTTATTGTTACTATTTGATGGCACTTCGACTGGACTCTCTCATGAATTCGGTCGAATTATTATTATTCTCAACAACAATTTGGAACTCGGAAGTTCAGAGTCTCATTGACTACAATTCGCCAAGCTTTTCTGTCATGAGTGTGGGGGGTTTCGGTGTTCGGCCCATCTTTTCTTAATCACTCCTATCTACGACTTGGCCTTGCTGGAGGTCTTTGTCCTACGGGTATTTCACTGATTATTCCTTTGACTGTTCGTCCACTGTCCATTCGTTCTACGTGTCCTACCCATCTTAGTATTCGTGATGTAATGTATGGGACTGAATAGAGTTCCTCGGGCCTTGATTGTGTAGTTTTCTTCATTCGCCTGTTTCTTCCTCTTGTTTTCCACCGTAGATTCTCCTTAAGACCTAAAGTCTATTTTCCTCGTTCTTAGTTGTTTCAAGGCACCTCCCCGGTTTAATCCTTCACGTAAATCTAATATTTCTGATAAGACATTTTCTACTTGAACTTGTCCTTTGTTTCCCTTTAGGCATACTTGTAACAGTTTCACCAACTCTAGCGTGTGGCAGAAAAAATGTTTATAATGACGGTGACCGTCAACAAAGGATCAAACCGCTGATGCAGGAAAACGGAGAATAGACTATCAGAAAAGTTGCAGAGGATATTGACATATTGGTTGGCACGAATTTTTGTTTTTCACATATTTAGAGAATGAAACATCAGCGAAGTTTGTTCGGATATTACTAAATTTTGACTAGAAGAACCGTCGCATGAGCATCACTAAATGCTTGCAAGGTTGAATGAAGTGTATGGCGACTCAGCATTTACAGAAGATAGTCATCACTGTTAACGAATAACCATATACCCATGCTAATCAATCGTCGATACCGTAATAATTTCTCTCTTTAGAGAAACTTTTTCTCTTCAAGAAACTGAAAACACCCATGAAAGGACAGGGATTTTCCACAGCTCACTGGAAAAGCTCAAGGCTAACTGATTATGAAATTGTGTGATTTTTTTGTGTGAATAATCTCCAAATGGATCAGTAGTTCAAAGGTTAGTAAAAACATTTAAGAAACTGTATATATCGAGGACCGACAAATGAAAAATCTAAATCTTCTTCTTCTTCTTTTCCTTTTTTCTCCGGCGTTGTTATGGTCAGAAGTGTCGGACCATAACCTTCCCACTTAACTGCATTCCTACTGGTCCGCTTGTGGGGTCCGCCGGTTTGACCTCAGAAAGTAGCGGCAGGCTTCCCGGTTTGGGATTATGTACTTCATCACTGAGGCCAATCAAATGCTGGTGTTTTTGCATTTGTTTGCACCAATTGTTTTTCGGCCTGCCTTTTTTGCGTGTTGAAATTGGAATGTTGATTGATAACGCCTTTTGGACGGGGTTCAAAGGATCTCTCCTTTGAACATGGCAATACCAACTGAGTCGGTCGCGCTCTATATTTCTTGTGATGGTTTCTTTTACGTGGAGGCTTCCTCGGATCTTTGAACTTCTAATTCTGTCACGCTTTGTTACTCCCGCTGTCATGCGAAGCATCTTCATCTCAGTTGCCGTTAATTTGCTCTCATACTTTTTGTGCATTGTCCAGCATTGTGAACCGTATGTGAGCGCCGAACGTACAACTGAAGTGTAGAACCTTCCTTTCAGCTTAGGGGGCATTTTTCGATCACAGAAGATGGCGGAGTTTTCCCGCCACTTCATCCACCCTACGCTTACGCGATGTTTGATGTCGTCATCACAAGTTCCTTCTCTATTAATCATAGATCCCATATATTTAAACTGTTCACACTTGGGAAGCACTCTTGCATTCAAGTAAATATCTGGAATAGGCTGATGAGGGTCAGAGAACGGGCAGCACAGATACTCTGTCTTCTTTGAACTAATACGATAGCCGTGTCCCTCAAAAATGTCCACCCACACATCAAGTGCTCGTTGTAGGGACGCCTGATCATCACTTATAATGGCCCCATCGTCAGCAAAGAATAGCTGGTGCACATTGGGGTCCGTCACTTTTCCTTCAAGCAAGCAATCAAGGACTGCTATAAAAAGCAGTGGGCTGAGGACGCTCCCTTGGTGTACACCGACTTTGATTGCGAACTCTTCGGTGACTCCTGCGGTGCATCTTACTCTTGTCGTTGCTCTCTTGTACATGTCCATAATCACTCGCACGTAGGTTTCTGGAACTCCTTTTTGTCTTAGCGCTACCCATAAAAGATCTCTTGGTTGCCGGTCAAAGGCCTTCTCGAAATCAACCAACACCATACGCAAGTCCTTTGAAGAATCACGATGCTTTTCCATCATGATCCTTATACTTTGGATTGCATCTGGTGTTGATTTACCCGAGACAAACCCGCACTGGTCATCAGATAGTCGTATTATTTTCCGCAGTCGGCTATCTAATACCCGTTCAACGATCTTCATGGTGTGCGACATCAGCTTGACAGAACGGTAGTTATCACAATTTCGCGTATTACCCTTTCCTTTGTGCAATGGAAGAAGATAGCTTTCCCTCCATTGATTAGGCATAGTGTCGCCTCTCATAAGTTTGGAGATAAGAACCATGAGCCATCTAGACCCGATGTCTCCCATCTTTTTCCAGAACTCAGAGGGTATCCCGTCCGGCCCAACAGCTTTTCTTTTCTTGGAGTTTTTAACCGCGTACCGAACTTCTTCGACTGTGATGTCGGATATTTCGGCATGATTCGGGGCGGCTCTTGGAAAGTACACTCGGGGAAACTGTTCGTTCAGAAGTTCCTCGCAATACTGTCGCCATCTGTGGAGAATTTTTTCGTCTTCCACAAGGAGTTGGCCTTCAGCATTGTTAATAAACTTTGGGAAACGAATCTTCTGAGCATTTCTTCTTCTCTGGGCGGCTATCTTAAAGATATTTGCTCCTTTGTTCAAATTGTTTTGTCGAAGCTCCTGGGTAGCCTGGTTCCTGTCAGACGCGGAAGACGATATTTCTTCCAACTCCTGATAGAGGCCTTCCATGCTTTTCGCTTTGAATTCGGCGCATTTTTCCTTCGCGATACCTTTGCAACATCTATATACCTTTTCACGGCGAGCTTTTTCCTCTCTATTAGTAGAAGAGCACTTTGACCAAGCTTGAAAAGCCATTTTCTTTTCGTGTATCTCTGCTTTGGCTTCGTCTGTCCACCACCAGGTTTCTTTTGCGTGTTGGCAGGGGTCTTTAGATGTTCCGAGCAGTGATTTGGCTTTCTCCAGGCAAGATTGTTGTAGGGAATCCCACATGTCTTGTGCTCTGCACTCCTCATTACCGACCTCATCGATAATGGAAGAGGGGTAGTTTTCCATGTTGGTAATAAAAGCTTCGCCTTTTCCTTTATCCAGCTTATACCACTTAATTCTCTCAGACACCTTCGTTTGCTGCTTTGACTTCTTTCTCGCATCCATTAAAAATTCAGTCAGGAGGAGACGGTGTTGAGGGGCGATCGCGTCTCCCAGGATCACTTTGCCATCTTTAGCTCATGGCTTCATGAAACTGGATACCAAATGATAGTCTATTTGTGTTTCATTTCCGCCGCTGCTATAAGTGATCAGGTGCCGGCTTTGTTTGACGAACATGGTATTTAGCACTATAAGACCGTACGACTTGCACATGTTTAGGATATCTTCACCTGAAGAGTTCCTGGTGCCGTATCCCAGCCCTCCGTGGTAGCCTTCATAGTCTTCGCTTGTCTTCCCGACATGTCCGTTTAAATCTTCCCCAAAAAACAAAAGCTCTTCCTTTGGGATGATTTTGACAAGGTTGTGGAAATCTAGCCAGAATGCATCTTTTTCTTTTTGTTCGCATCCTACTTGAGGGGCATATGCGCTTACGATGTTCCACACCTCACCATGCATCACCAATTTGAGAGCCATCAAACGGTCACTGGACTTTGAAATGGTTAAGACGTTGCCAAGTAACTCTGCCGCAAGGATGATGGCGATTCCGTTTTTTTCCTTGTTCCAATCCATAGTAAAACATCTTGTAGGCTTTTGTTTTAACGTGCCCGATTACCGGTGTTTCGCCATTTCGTCTCTTGTACGCACAGGATGTCTACTAGCCTTCTAAACATAATTTCTTCAAGCTCATAGCTGCGCCCACTCATGCTTCCAACGTTCCATGAGAATGAAAAATCTAAATAGTTATAATTAAAAAAAATAAACACATCTACCCCCGACTTTTGAAAGATCCTTTGTCTGTAAAAAACTCTCGAAATGCATCATCCGCAATCGACAATAAATAATACAAAGTTCCCTTTCACGTATTACCAGGAACGAATGGCACAACCTACATAGAAACTCACCTACGTGAAACTTGGCCTCTACGGGTTTTAACGCCAATTATCATAACAATAATCACATTTTTAACCACTTCCTTTAGAGTTAACCATTGTGAATACGAGTGGTTATTGTAGATGCTCTACATTCAATTCTGCAATCAAATCTCCTATAACGATCCCCTCCGAACACAGAATCTCCCCAATCTCATTCAGTGAAAAGAAATTACTGTCGCATCGCTACCACAATTCCCTCTACCATTGACCTTTTACAAACAATTTCTTTCAATATTGCATCACAAATTAATCGTAATTTAAATCCTTATCTGTCTGAGCGGATAATCAGGTAGACGTAAGCATTCAAGGTGAAATATCAGCGAGCAAGCCCTTAGGCCAAGGATAAAGTTCCTGAAAAGAAAATTGAAAAATAATATTTTTCCCGTATTAATCTTTGAATATTTTTCCTCGTTTTTAACAGCTGGAGAGATTTCCATTGTGTTCTGACGGGTACAGTGGGTTATAAAAGACATTCAACTTGTCAGAAATTATTTTCTTCAATGTGATTCGCAGAACTACTTCTATCACATACTGTCGTAGCAGAAGGAAACCAATCGCATTCCCGCAATGCAAGCAGTAGAATTTTAAAATATTTAACTTACGGCAAAAGTTTGCCTTTAAACCTCAATTCTTTATAACAACAATGGCATCGGTAGGGACTAAAAGGAAAATGGTTGCGGGAGAAAAGAAAATCTCCAACCATCTGAAATTTATCACCTAAACCCACACAATTTACATTTGCCTTTGCTTTCAGTGGTCTTATCAAAAGGAATATTTGATAAAAAATGCCGATTGCCAGGACCCTTTTTGGTTTTATTGAAATTATCCTCTACTTTAGAGAAACCGACATTGGAAACCACCGCGCTTCCGCAAAAAAAAAAGGATTTTCGAGTTTACGACCGTTTTGAATGTGGAGACTCCCATTTTTATTTCTTTTTTTCATGGTTCTAAGTTGTGAATTAAATCAAGGCAGTTACTTAAATGGCCTCGTAAAGTGTAAAAGTCGGCAAATACATTGTGTAGAAATTAGGGTGTGGCCGACAAACGTCTAATGTCAAGCAATACTGGTTAACCGGATTGGTTGATGGTTGCGGATTCGAAACGCTTTCTAGACCTCAGAGGGAAGGAAGAAAGCCAAGATGGGATATTGATGTTTATTGTAATATAAAAGTTTTATCTTAACACGTGTCAAACTGCTCGTTTTTGCTTGAATAAACTTGAAGTATTATAATTAAAGTAAAAATAAAAAAGACAGTCTATAGTAGATTAATTGAACTAACATAGTACCACCTATATATTATTGACAAACGTCTACAAGACGAGAGTTCATCCCCCAACCAAAAAAAAAGATGGGATGAAGGTTTTAAATATAAATCCTATCAACCCATATTTAAAGCCTAGAAACAATGACCCCCAAATTCGTAAAAGGCTATAAGTCCCCGACAAACAAAAGAGATCGGGTAAAAATCAAGCTATACAAAGACAAAACTTTTACCAGTTCAGAAATGTAACTACGCTAATAGTTGCAACAGTCGCTTAATTTAAATTTATCGGTGCAACTTGTCTACGTAAATTAGAGCTAGAAAAAGCGAAAATTGCAGGAATAAAGAACTGGCAATTTGAAACTATACAACGGATTCCTGTGCAACCTGGACTCACTAACACATAGTCGATGAAAATAGACCGCATCCTAAAAGCCGTTTTAAGACATCTGCCAATTGAAGCAGTAGATATTTTCACCACGGTGGTTAACAATGTTCTGAATAATATCCAATATCTATATAATAGTGTTTTAAGCATTTTTGACGATGGGAAAGGAGTTTGTTGTTAAATGTGCCTTCGAGATTTGTTAGAAAGAACTGGAGAAAATCCGCTATCATTCGGCAACATAGACTGCTATTAGCGATAAGAAATATGGTTTGCTGTCTTGGTATCTGGCCTGACCAGAATCTATATTTCAATAGACATACCTATACAGACGCTTGTTTTGCTGGGGAAAAGAAAACCTTGGGTATGACTAAGAATCAGTCAACTTAACCGTAGGGTAATAGTCATATGCTACATGGTCCAGTGGAGACAAACGGCTTATCAACGACGGGTACGTTGACAGTGCTCATGAGCTCATACGTTATAGTACTATAATGACGCACTGGGATCTCGCTGATGTTGCTAAACAGCACGCCGATTTTTAGTGATTGCCGGGTGATAACGCTTCCCAGCGCGGTGTGTTACTCCGGTAAGATGCTTCTCACTCCTTTGCTTCTAAGTTAGGTTAGGGTCAGCTGGAGGATCTTTGGGGGCTGGGCGCGTCATCATGCGGAACTGACTGAGGGCTGTAAGCTTTGGTGGGGTTTTGAGCATGCACATTGAGCGAGATGGTGAGGTCCAATTGTTGAAAGATGCAATCAGGAGGGTGAGCACTCGAAACGAATCACACTACGAAGGTGGTCCGATAAGTACTTAGCCTCACCGGCAGAGGGCGCCAGTATCGCAAGAGCAACTTACTATCGTGTAGTATATTCTAGTAGACGGCTACTGTCGAAATTTCAGCCGGATAGGACTCGAAAAATGGAAGAAGAGCAATATCGGTCGGTGATTCGATTCTTGTTTTTGGAAGGGAAATCGCGCCGCGAAATCAAAAAGGGTTTGGATGCTGTGTACGGTGAATCTTCTTCTTCGATGGCGACCATCAAAAATTGGTTTAACGAGTTTCAACGTGGTCGCACGTCGGTTTTTGATGAGCCACGTCCAGGTGCCCCACGGAGGATAACGTGACAAAAATCTATGATCTCGTATTGGGAGACCGCCGATTGAAGGTGCGCGAGATAGCTGAGACAGTAGGCAATTCAAAAGATCGCGTGGGTCATATCCTGCATGAAATTTTGGGCATGAGAAAGCTGTCGGCGCGATGGGTGCCGCGTTTGCTTACTCCGGACAACAAGCGCAACCGTGAGACCCACTTCAGAGCAGTGTTTGACGCTGTTTAAGCGCAATCCGAAGGAGTTTCTGCGTCGTTTCGTGACAGTCGGCGAAACATGGATCCACTGGTACACACCAGTGGCAAATGTGCTCCGAAGAAGGCGAAGACTGTCCCATCGGCCGGAAAGGTGATGGCCACCGTTTTCTGAGATTCACAAGGTGTGATCCACCTCGACTACCTAGAGAAGGGCAAAACGGGCACAGGGATGTACTATGTCAAATTATTGGGCCGATTCGACGCCGAATTGGAGAAAATACGGCCTCTTTTAAGTGCTCTTCCACCATGATAACGCGCCGGCTCACACCTTCGCCCTCGCCACGGCCAAATTGGTCGAATTGGGCTACGAACTGCTGCCCCATCCGCCGTATTCTCCAGATTTGGTCCCGTGCGACTTCTTTTTGTTTCCAAACTTGAAAAAGTCACTCGCCGGGCAGAAATTTCAGTCGAATGAGGAGGTCATCGCCGCCACGGAGACCTATTTTGCAGACCACGAGAAAACGTATTTTTCAGACGGGTTAAGGAAGTTGGAGCATCGCTGGTCAAGTGTATCGAGCTAAAAGGAGACTACATATATTGAAAAATAAATCGCCTTTTCTCCAAAATGTTTGTTTTTTTTTGTAGGCTAAGTACTTATCGGATCACCCTCGTAGTGCTACCCAAATTGATTATATTTAAGATAAGGACTAGGCAACTGAGGTCAGGTTAAACAAAAAACATAAGCAAAAGTATGAATCTGGAATTTTTAAAAGTTTTTCCTAGAAAATCCAACTTTAAAATTTAAAATTCAATTTATTACATATTTTGAATGTACATTAGGATATAAAGTACAATCATTCTCGCTCAGTATGCTGTGCGAGTAACAACAAAAAATAATAATAAAAAAATAATAAAAATTAAATATCAAACAAAAACTCCGACTAAAGTCGGAATCTGATGATTTATCATCCGATTTCGCAACTCAGGCCGCCGTCATGAAAAAGCGCAGAAGGGTCAACCCGAAGACCGATTTGATGAAGCGCCCCTGTCTCACTACTTCGGATCCCCGGGGAAGCGGACATTGCCTGCCTCTCAGATGGTAGGGGAGGCCCCTACACGGGTGACAACAACCCTTTCGCCGCCCTTTCAAGTTCGGCTATGGAGGAAGAGCGTAGCGAACTGGAGAAGGAAAAACGGGTCCTATGCGCCAAGCTGCAGGCCGTAGTCAAAAGGCTTAAGGAGATGCAGCAGATGGGGAGGGAGCAGGCAACAGCCGCCACTCATCAAAGTCAGCAACAACAGCAGCCGCAGAAGAAGCAGCAGCAACAACAACAGCCACAGCAGCAGAAACAGCAGCAGCAGAAAGAGCAGCAGCAGAAACAGCAGCAGCAGAAGCAGCAGCAACATCAACAGCCGCAGCAGCAACAACAACAACCGCTACAGCAGAAGCAGCAGCAACAACAGCCGCAGCAGCAGAAGCAGCAGCAACAACAACGCCCTAAAAAGGAGAAGGTGCCACCCATCTTTTTGCAATGTATCCGCTGCCAAAGGTTCGGGCACGCCGAGTCGAACTGCGAAATGCAGCCTCCATGCGTTAAGTGTGCAAAGAACCACAAGAACGAGGAATGCGACAAAGTGGCGGATAGAGAGCAGCTCGAATGTGTCTTGTGTAGGAACCGAGGGCACCCTGCAAACTATCGGGGATGTCCAAAGTTCGAGGATATCAAGAAAGAAAACCTGGCCCGTAAGCAGAAGGTCGAGGAGAAGCGTCCCTCGGGCCGGGGGAGTTGCGATCTTCATAAAAAATAATATAAAACATAAAATTATATGTATATAGCGGTGAAGTGCGGAGGTTCCAGGTGCTAGAAGTCTGCATTGTGTGCATTCCTCTCCGTAATGGACAGAAAATGTATATTTTAGCGGCCTATGCACCTGAAGCACCTCAACCCAATACTTTTATCACAGAGCTCGAAACACTCTTTCGATCTCTGCGCTTGAACTCGGTGGAAAACTTTTACATTCTGGCCGGCGATTTAAATGCCAAACATAGTGATTGGGGAAATAACATTCCTAACACTAGGGGGAGCCTACTAAGTCATTGGTGCGTTCTTCACAACATTGAATATAGAGTCAAGTTGCTCGCAACGGATAGTCCGTCCTATCCTAGGAGCGGCTCCTATCTGGATCTCATGCTAATAGACTCTCGACTGAGACTGGCAGACACGAACGAATGGTCTATTAACTGTCTACGGACCATTGTATACGACAGTGACCATTGCGGACTACGTGCCGTGATCACAGTACCTGACGAGTTCGTGGAGATGGCAGAGTATTTCCAAGCGCACCCCTACGATTACAGTAGGACGCGTTGGCCACGCTTTGCCAATTCCCTGATGAGAGCGCTCACTTCGAGCGCCTCCTTCCCACCGTCTAATAGGAACCTGTCAAACTACGAGTGCCTTCAACAAATGGACGAAATAATTAAGCGGACCATGGACAGTACAATACCACGTCAACGACATAACGATACTACAAACGTGTACCGAAACGCGACAATCGACGCACTGCACAGACAAAAAAGTAGACTCCTAACAAGACTCAAACTCTTGTACAGGCGGTTTACCGACAGACAAAACTCGGAGGTCAGGACACTGAAGTCACTGATTAAAAATATCCAACAGTTAATCAAGGAAAATTACAGAATATCTGTAAGTTTGCATTGGAACAACAGAATTCGTGCTGTACATTCCAGCAGCGCGAGTATGTTCCCGCAAATATATAAAATATTTCGGAGAAACAATCAGAATGACATTCGGGATCTAAAGCTTCCGAGAACGTCAGACAATGAACGTTTGCTAGGAACAGTTAGCATCGATCCGGAGAGAGCCATCCTGGATGACGACTTCTTCGTGATCGAGGATCCTCAGGATTAGGTGGCGACAGTCTTCCTGTCTTCCAGGAAGTGTACAAGGTGAATGATAGTATTCGCCCGAACCCCGACCTGGGGAATAGTGCCCTGCTTCATCACTTCTATCGTCGAAATGATATCGATCATTGGCGATCAGAGAACTTTGGTTTTACCAGGTTCAATGATGATCTTATGGCAAACAATGCCGTCGCCAGTGAAGGCGCTAACACCCTGTTCATTTCGACGGAAGATCTCCAGATGATCTTTCGGTCATTGAAAAGGAAAAAATCCGCGGGTATCGACGGTATATCCAATGTTGTGCCTTCCTTCCGCCAGTGGCTGTAGAGAGATACACCATCCTGTTCAACAATGCACTGAATAATGCATATTATCCAGTGCGCTGGAAGACAGCGGTGGTGCAACCAATCCCCAAGCGGGGTAAGGACAACTCTAACCCGGCAAATCTCCGGTCGATAAGTCTCCGTCCGAGTGTCAGCAAGGTCTTCGAGAAGGTGGTCCATAGAGCCCTGTCTAAATGGGCAGAGGACAATAAAATCATCCCGGATAACCAATTCGGTTTCAGAGCGGGGCATGACAATTCATGCCGCTTCGAAACTCGTGTCGGATATCCAATGGAATAAATGCAAGAACCAATGCACGGGTGCCTGTCTGATTGACTTGGAAAAAGCCTTCGACACCGTATGGCTAGAAGGTCTTTATTACAAGCTCAGTCGGCTGGGCATAAGCAAACCACTGCTATATATGATTTTTGACATGTTAACAGATAGAAAGTTCGTTGTGAAAATTGCCAACGTAACTTCTACTCAAACATTTGAAATCAAAAACGGACTGCAACAGGGTACGGTGAATTCGCCGATCCTTTTTAGCATTTACCTGAGTGATCTACTTGTTTCTCTTCACCACTCAATAGCGTATGCGGACGACCTTATCGCGTACAGATCAGGTCCAACGATCGACGTCATTGTTACTCTTTTGCAGCGTGACTTCGAAAAAATTCAGCAGTATTGTGATGACTGGAAGTTGAAAATCAACTTCCAGAAATCAGAATCTATTTTGTTCAGAACGCCTTTGTCTAGGGCCTCTCGAGACACTAGAAAAAATTGGCGCGGGTTCTCAATTCTTGGACAGGACGGGCGCCTACTGGCGAAACAAAGTGTAGTCAGATACCTTGGGATCTGGCTAGACCAGTATCTATATTTTGACAAACATGTAGATGCTGTTCTGGCAAGGGCCCGAGGCGCTTTCGCTCTGACAAGATGGCTGTTTCATTGCAGCCAACTTTATCGGTGTTTGAGCGACAATGTCTTAGGACTTGTCTCGGGTTACATAGGACACCCGAACCTGATTACACGAAATTTTACCCGAACGAGGTCCTATACAATGATTTATACCCCAATGATTTATATCACGAGAGAGTGCGCCTTAACGGCTTTGTCCCGCCAGAAGCATTCCTCTATTTAGATAGATGTGGGCTGATCCAGGATAGATTGGCGGTGCCGCTAATCTTCCACGTGGGTCGCAATTCCGTGGAACGGCGATTCCTCTACGGACCCGATGTCGCGCGCAGTGAGCCCGAGCGCCTCAGGTTCTGTAGATCGGTCTCACGCCGGGATCGAGGAGACGTAGTCCGCCAGCATCAACGCTTTTGGTGGCTGGAGGGAGCTGCGTCAGTGGACATTTCAATAGCTTCAGCCTCTTCAAGGCAGGGCTTGCCTAACACCAATGACAGGCTTACATAGGGTAGGGTAGGGTAGAGTAGGTTAGAGTAGGATAGAATAAAAAAAAATATTAAAAACCAAAAAAATTATAAATATATTAAAACCAAAAAAAAAAGATATATATATATATATAATAATATATATAATGTATATAAAATATACATTTATATATATACATTTATATATATATATATTTATATATATATATTAGCTAAGTTAGAATAAGATATGTTTAGTTAGGTTTAGGTATTTTTAAGGGTTATATAAAAATATATAAAAGAATGATCATATGCTAAGTTTTTTGAAAAAAAAAATGTTTTCTTCGCTTAAGTTAATTATAATAATGTTAATTGTAAGTTATTTAAATAGTAGTCGAAAGGCATACGTAAAAATTATACAGTTTATTTTAGAGTGTCCGCCTAGGGCCAGTAAGATTCCTAAATTTGTAAGGATAGTTAAGCTAGTTTGCAGCATTTTTGTCTAGGATAAGATAGATCTAAGAAACTATAAATAAAAATGAATTACACAAAAAAAAAAAAAAAATAAAGTACAAGGAAAGACAATTTAGTAGCATTTAGTAATAAAGGACTTTAAATTAAAAAAGTAGAAATTAGAGAAGGGGAGTAAAGTAGAAACGAGAAGGTAATGGGAAGCAAGGATGCAGGATTACAGTATATCAGAAACAGACGTAGCTGATGTAGGAAAGGAGAATTTAATGGATACACTGGGGTCTTATTCACAATAATATTATGTAGGAAAATACAATTTATGTTGAGACAAGAAGTCAATATTACTGTAGACAACCTCAGCATAGGTTATTAGGAACAAAATTAAAGTAGTTATAAGTTTTCGCTTAGTGTAAATAGGAATGAAACTTTTAGTTAATCATAACTTGCGAAGACATCCATAAATACGTCTTATGCGTATTGTGAGGAAATTTACGACTAAACCAAGGCTAGTTACATTTTCGACGAATTCAAGTTTGTGAACAGAGAGTACCGAATTAGGTGAGAGTTGCAATGTATTATTCCATTTGAAATTGGAATTACCTGCTTGGATAAATATAATTAAGCATCGTCGGCATATAGGTGAACGGTAGTAGTACAAGCAGATGGTAGGTCATCAACAAACATACGTAAAAGGATTGGACCTAAGACTGAGCCGTGTGGAACAGCCAGGTAGAAGTGCTGAGGAAGAGTCGCAAGTGACGACTCTCTGGAATCTATCAGGCAAAAAACTTACACTCGTAAGTCTCACCGCACTTTCACCAAAAGAGAAAAAAATGTTTCAATTTCCAGCAAAGGACTCTGTGGTTGATCTTGTCGGCCTTAAAGAGAAATCAAGTAAGCAGAGAAGAGTTACGTTTTCTCTGTGTAATATCTTCTAAGATGTTTACCATTGCCATGGAACAACTTTGGATTGTCCTACCCAGAGAAGGTTGTTGATTGACAGGTGTTTTTGAAGCTGTTTAGCTATTCATTTCTCGAAGACTTTCGACAGACATGGTAAGATGCTTAATCGGTCTAAATGGTCGACAGTGATTGAATTTGCTGTTTAGCCACGCGAGCAATTTTTCAGGATTTGGTAAAGGTGGAAGTAGTGATACAATGGTTCAGAATATGAGTTAAGTGAGATATTATATAAGGCAGGATCAGCTTTACAAATCGCATGGGTAGCGTTTTCACCAACAGAGTTTGATTTTATAGTCCTTATACAATTTATAACTTCAATTACACTGACGGTTTCTAATTTGAAATTTCTTTTTCTGGATTGAATAGGCTCTTCAGTAAAATTGAAATTATTTTCCCCAAAAATACAATCAAGAAAGAAGTTGTTTAGTAGATCTGGATTATTTAATTTCACATTAAGAACTAATTTAAATACCCGAGATCCAAATTTGTCGAAGATTTATCCAGAGCTTCTTTGACGGAAGCAAAGTATCTAACTTAGAAGCGTAGAAGTTTATTTTTGCATTACGGGTAATGACAATCGAGTAGTAATTAATAGTTTTGAAACCAAGTCAATTAGAATTTGAGGGATTTCGTTTCCATTTACTCGTACTAAGAGTCTATTGTGCCCTTTGATGGTATTCATGACTTAAGCTGTAAAACAAGGGCAGTGGTTATTTTGGATGTTGACTGTTTTGGTAGGTACAAATTCATGAAATAATCCAGCAGTTATCTCTTAAAATTGGTTAAACTTTAAGATCATTAGATCACATTAAGATCATAATTAAGATGACAGTTACTCCATGGAGCAGATAAAACTGCGGATTGAAGGCCCGCAAGATTAATTGATTTAAAATAATCAGCTGAGTAGTTGAAATGAATATTATAAGAACAGAAAAGTGACAGTTGTTCAAAGAGAAGAACAGATGAAGAATCTAATACTAGGGTCAGATCGAGGAGGCTGGGAATGCAATCAAAAGCAAAACGAGTGAGGCGGTTACCATTGCATACGTGAAGTCCTAAAAAGATGCAAAATCTTTTAATTGAAAGGCACGAGAGTCACTTTTATGCAATTCAGTATTAAAGTCTCTACAGATAATAACATGTTCATACTGAACAGAGAATTCGGAGAGAGTAGCAAGGAGAGCTTGAGGAGAGCAGCCTCGGCCTGGAATATACGCACATGCTATTGAACATTTAGATGAACCATCATGTAATTCAGCAATTAAGAACTCAGAATCCAAATCAATTGATTATAAATGGATTTGCATTTAAAAGAGGATTTATAATAAATAGCGCCTCCTATTGTGAAAGTTACCCTATCATTTCTGCAAATACTATAGTTAGAAACATGAACTATTCAAGTAGAGAGGGAGAAATAAAAAGGAAAAAGGAAGGGAGGAGAAAACAGGTAAGCAAAGCGAAATTAAGGAAAAGCGTAGTAACAATAATTTTTTAATAAATAAAAGAATACGATACAGTAAAGGGTTTCGCGGAGTTTATTGACTAGTTGTGGCAGGTTTTCGTTGGGACGGAGGGGTACACCAGAGAGGACAGCTTTACAGGCGACTTCTCTTTTCTCGATGACATTTATTTGTTGAAGAAGAGCTTGGATTTCAGCGGTAAACATTTGGGAGGCGGCGGTGGAGGTTTCCTCTATTGTATCAACACGAGCGACTATGCTGGAGATCGTGCTGTCAACACTTTCAAAATGTTTAATTCAGCTTTGCTTGATTTCTTCAATATTGTTGAAAAATTCGTCACGTCTTATTAATTTCAATAGTAAAGCTACATTGTAATGATGAAGAATGCTTAGTCAGTTGTTTCTCAAGGGTTTTACAAGAGATTACAAGAGCCTCAAAGCAAAGACTGAGTGTTTAGTAAAGTTACTGGTTGAGCTACTCGAAAGCACGTCTAATAACTTCGACTGTCAAACACAAATTATTAATTGAGAAATATGGTTAGACTTAAAATGTCTTAAAAAGGCGAGTAATACAGATATTCTTAAGTTAGAGTTTAACATTTTTGTTTAGTAAATAAATTATAAAAAGAATACCTTAAAACTGATAAATATGTCAAAATTTAAACTTCGACGTTGGGATTCTAACAATTTATGGGTTATTACGTTATTCTGATTTTATCATAAATATATATAATAGTGTCAATAGTGCATCTTAGAAAAAGCAGTTCGAATGCAAGTTTCCTCTAAAAAAGTAAGTTAATTTATTAGAATATCATATACCTTCGAAAGCACTTTTCAACTTTTATACATTCTTTAGATAAACATCGTTGATGAGAAACACAGCCACATATGATTTCGACGACTTGGTTGTTACAGTATTCGATCCAACCACTATAGGCATCAGAAACCATCACACCAATCTCTGCATAATTTTGAAAAAAAAAAGACGATTGTAATTGGGTAATCAGCTAGCAATTTACCATCCAAAACACCTCAGGCCAACTATTTACTTTACAACCGCTTGACGTACAAGTATGTACCGTACATGTGTATATTCGTATATGCCTCTAAGGTATTTGATCACACACCACAGGAGTGTATAAAATTATTTTGTCTCTTATGATAATCTAACAGTTGCTGAATTGATGCCTTTTACCAAGAGATAATACCTTTAAAAATATATACAGACCAATTTAGAATAGTCAAGTTCTTAGAAAGAAACAGCTTTTTAATGGGTCTCAGCTTGGCTTTCCTTCGTATAGTACTACTGAGAATGCTATACTGCATTTTTATTCGTACATATGGTACATATATATAATTATTTTACATAGGCTTACCTTAAGCCTTCGTAAAGTAAAAATTAATGGAGTGTTAAGTTCAAAATGCCCTGTCTCTTTAAATGTTCCTCAAGAATGCGGAATAGTTTAAATATCTTTGTGTTTTGTCTGACTGGACGATAAATTGGTCTACCTACCCAAATGTATTTGTTGTTTACTTGATTTCTTAAGTGCATTTGTTATAGTTTTGTGCATTCTGATTTTGAATATGGCTTAGTTTTCGGTACTTTTTATATTAAAATACTTCCTCTTCTCATGTCTCAAAAACATGTTAAGTCGAATTTATATGTAACAAAAGTTGTCGGTCTAATAACTTGGTTTTTTTTAGAAATCTGAACCTTTTATTTTTGAAATATTTTTTGCTGTTATAAGGTTTTAAGAAGATCTTTCGCAAAATCTGAATCTGGATCAGTAGACATTCTAGCTACCAACTTAGAATAAATGAGCTAAATCTCGCCCAAGTACCTCACTAAATGTGTAATTTTTTTTTCAAAGGCTTGTGAGTTCTCGACTTCATCGGCTATTGCGTTGAGTGACGTCGGCATCCAGCAGAGGAGCGGTTAAATCTTAAATCGAACCTGGTTAACCGTCCCTGCATCTGAGGAGAAGACTGAGAAGTTACAAGTCGAAGCAATAAAAGGAGCACCATCAGCAAAACAACCACAAGAACAACAACAAAAGTAGTGAGCCTGTATGTTGAAGCGTTCCATATATACTCGTATGTGACGGACAAGGAAAGGCCGCTATATCGGGAAAACAATTCTTTCACCACTTTTTCAAATTCTGAAATAACTGACGAAGAGGAAAAAATTAAATGCCGTTTACTGCAAAGGGAGCATAAGCCCCAATAACATCAAGCTTCACGGCTGGGGCAACAACAGCCATAGAGCAGCCGCAAGAGAAACATCCGCAGAAGAAGCCGACTTAACAGAAGCAAACTCGATAGCCTAAAGACCAACGAAGTCGTAGGTTGTCAGTTTAAGGAATAGGAAAAATAAAGAAGTCACGAGAAAATTTTACATTTATTCCGCTGTCAAAGATTCGAGCACACCAAATCGAACTGCGAGATACAGCCTCTATGTTTAAGGTGTTCAAAAAACCATAAAAGAGAGCAGCAGGAGTGTGTGCTATGAAGGTACCGGGGACACCCAACAAACTCTCGGACTCCTAAGCTCAAGAAAAAAGTAAATTAAATCTGGCACGTAAGCAAAACCCTATGTAGAAACGTCCTTCCGGACATTTACAAACACCTGTCGTCACACCCCAAATGATCTATGCCGAAATGCCGACAGGCTAAGGACGGATGGTACAATACACGTGGTTATTTACATGGCCTTAGGGCCTATTTCCTAAACACCGGAACTCGAAGTGGACCCGCACTCATGCTCGCCATCTAAAGGCAGATCTCTCAGCTAGAACAATAGATCAATTAGCAGGCGACTCGACTGGACAGAATTTACTCGCTTCTGCCTGGCTGGGCGCACCTTCAATCGTTATGGGCATGCCGATAGAGAGTCCCTTTAAGATCCTGCTGGTGAATGTTGAATTGACTGAAGAGCCGCGCTAGTTAAGTTGCTGAAGGACGAAAATCCTGATGTGCATCTGGTCAGTGAAATAAAGCTAAAGTTCTTATAAAATGATTCGAATAGACCGACCCAACGCCACACGAGGCGGGGAAGTAGCGAACTTTATTGGAATAATTTTAAACATAAAATATGTATAGCAATTAAGTGCGGAAGTTCCAGGATCCAAGGTCTACATTATGTGCACCTCTCTCCTACAGATCTCGAGACACTCTTTCCGGTTCCGATTAAGTGCGGAGAAAAACTTATAAATTCTGGCCGGCAATTTAGACACCAAACATAGTGATAGGCAGCTCCAATCTGGATCTTATCTTATCTTGATTTTAGACAAAGACTGGCAGACATGGACGAATGTAATACGAACCATTGCGGACTTGGTGCCCTAATCACAGTACCAAACGAATTCGCAGAAATGGAAGAAAGTAACGAAAAGTACCACTTCGACTATGGTAGGCTGCGTTGACTACGCTTAAGACAATCCCTGGCGAAAGCGCTCACTTCGAATGCTTCTTCCTGCCATCGCCGTGACCCGACAAACCCTGTCAAACGATAAGATTGTCACGTACCGTAAGGAAATGTACTAACTAATTATAAATGGATAATGGCAAGAACGATACCACGCCAACGGCACCACGATACCGCGGACGTGTCGAGGTGAATGACAGCATTCGCCCAAACGACGACCTGGAAAACTAAAGCCTACTTAGTCACTTTTACCTTCAAAATGATATCGAACATTGGTGATCAGAAAATCTTGATTGTACCGGGCTCAATGACCATTTCATGGGAAATAACGCCATCACCAATGAAGGGGTGACATCCTGCTCATTTTGCTGGAGGATTTCCAGATGATCTTTAGGTCACTGAAAGAAAAAGAATTCATGGAGATTGATGGTATATCACCTCGCACTAGTGGCTGTAAAAGACAGTGGTGGTGCAACCAATCTCCAAGAGGGGTAAAGACACCTCTAATCCGCCAAATCTCCAGTCGATAATTCTCCTTCCAGGTGTCAGCAAGGTATCTTCCAAGTGTCATCATGCTTCCTGTCTAAAGTGTAGTCAGATACCTTGGGATCTGGCTAGATTAGTATTTATATTTTAATGAACATATTAGGGCCGGGGCCAATTTATTATTGAATGCTATACAGGTCAATAAAAGCAGTGTTATCGTTACGAGGTAACTCAACAATATATTTTACAGCTTTTAATAAATCAAAATAAATGAATAAATATAAATAACTTTGGTTAAGCACAAAAGTATTGGCAACACCGTATTACCCCTTAATTGCCTGAACCGTAAAGAGCCAGAGAAGTGTTCATTCATTCGAAAAGCTACGTGAGGAAATAAATTTCCGGCAGACATATTCCATTTTGACTTTTCATTCTCATTTTCGTTCCTCATTGCAATCAAATGACCCATATAAAGCCATTCCGAGTATACTACCCTTTTGAATGCGTTTTTATAGTTGCCATAAGAGATTTCCCTACCTAAACGTTATGAAGCGACAATAACGCATCGTGTACCAGTACCTCCGCACAGGTAGCCTATCTTCTTCGTCACCAAGGATACACTTGCATATGGAGGATATTCCACCATCCGCCAATGCAGTCAACAACATTTGTCGCTACTAGCGGTGTCTGTGCTGCTTTTCGATATTAAAAAACATTTATAATGTTTGCTTTCGTGCCATCTTTCATCTAAGGATACAGATGTTTAACGCAGCTAACGGAAGAACACGTTTCCTACAGATGCGACAAAAAGCGTGACTTTTTCTTTGCTTTCACCGTTCTTTGTGTACGTTGTCTGCTTTTGCTCCCCAGAATGCAATCATTCATTTATGGGTATTGTATGCAGACTGACACGATGGGATGATTTCCGAGCAAGGAGATTGTCAGGTGTTCAGTTTGTTGCTATGCAGGATGAACTATTGCTTGTAGTACTGGTACGTTTGACGTCCGCAGTTGCCTAGCATTTTATATATTAAAGTGTGTTGAGGGCAAGATACTTAGGATACTGCTGCTTATGACAGGCTCAAATATAACAATTTCAAGACAGGTAAAAGCAATGCTTTTGTTGCTCGGCAAATAAGATCTCACTAGACAGGGAAGGGAAAAAGCCCTTAAGCATATACAGGGAGTTTTCAATGAGTTTCCTACACCCAAGGCGTACATACCATAACAAAACGTAGTAATTTGAGTTGTAAATTATAGTAGGAAAGTGCTGGTGAGCCAACAATTTGCATTAGTAAGTTTTAGGTATTTAGGACAAAGAGGAGCTGAGTGTCACGAATGCTCTTTGTCTAGCTATTATGGTCTTTCAAGACTGCATAAAAGGATGGGGTTTAGTGTAGCATATTTTATTCAGATTTTTGTTAACAATTTACATGGTCTGAGTTACCGCATAATATTTTACAGAGAGATCTGATGCGAGACCTAACTGCATCTTGCTACTGAAATTATGATTTTATTTGTTTACAAAGGATGTAATGGAAGGAAAAACTTAAAATTTGGGGTAAAAACAGATTATTGAAAAACCTCATTTGAAGGAAGAGAAAAAACCAAAACAAAAAGACAAGTAAATAATAAGTAAATGAATAGATAGATAGATAGGTCGATAAATATATAAATAAAAAAAAAATTAAATAAATACCTAAATAAATAAATATTGTAAATAAATAAACGGATGGGGTTTTCCGGCTATTCTCTGAATTTATGTACAGACTAATACATCTTAGAGTACTTAGTAGTTCTGACATTTTCTCATGTCAACTGCAGGTAAATGCATGGGCCACTCTATATTCCACCGTCCGTCCCATCTCATCAGAAAAATTACCTGGCCAATTGCTTGGCCTGGCTTCTTTTGTACATGGCGCTGGCCAAAATACTAAAAACTGATAACTAATTAGAACCTACTCTCTTTAGCATCACCTTCGACTCCAGTATAGGCTGAAACTAAGCTTTAAAAAAACATGAAAAGCAAATTAAAACAAAAAAAAGACATGAAATTAAAAAAAATTAAATTGAACGTTCGAGGCCAAGTGAAAACAAAAAAAGGGTTAAAATGCGAAATTTCTTTTATTAATGCCGCATTGTCTGGCAGCGGTATAATCAGATTTTTGGGAGGGAAAAAAATCCTCTTTTAAAGTCTTTATGAAAGTTTCAAGGTATAGTCTTAAAATTTAGTTGGAATTCTACGACCAAAAGGTTTATGTCAAGAATATGGCTCTGCTCTTATAAGGAAAGGTTATATCTTGTTAAAATAAATACAAACACAAAATATGGGACAATAAGGATAATATTATATAAAACAGTGAGCAACTATTTTTTATTTTGATCTGAAATCGACAACTTTTTTTAAATGCGTTTAAGCAGCGTGTATTATTAGATCTTCCAAGGGTGAAGTTTCAGTACAAAATAAAATTGCTGTGGACAAATTTTTTAAGGTGTCGGCCTATTAGTTTGTCTAATAATATCAATTTCAAAATTGACAGGGGCCGTTTAATCTTAACTGATAGAGCTATTTTACAAATGTATGTTACTAAGGCACTCCTTTAAATGTAAATTATGGCCCCTTCAACTCAATTTCCTCGTCAATATAACACCTAAATATTGCTGATGTTATTCAGTGAACTAAAGTACAATCCGTATTGCAGGTTATACTGAATTGCATTATAGAAAAGAGGCAGACTTTTTGTGTCGGTGCCCACGTACGCTTTTAAACGTTGCGGCACCGCTTTTACATTTTGCAGTACTCACAACTATATGGAGTTGTTCGCACGCACCGCATTGCCTCCGCGGTGCCGCAAATGTCATTGCGATCTAGAGTACATTGTTGTGCGTTATACGTAATATATGCACACATGCGGTTATTTGACTTCTGATTTCTGTCTTTTATTGGCTGATTAGGTGCTCTTAAGGGTCTTGAAGAGTCATGTTGCTCAAATAATTCTTCTGTTAACAGTAAATCTTTCATGTTGTACTCATTCCTTGGGCTTACAAAATTATGGGGAGCACAGCATGTTTTTTCCAACAGTATTGTTAAATTCAAATTTCCGTTGATCAGTTTATGAAGGGTTTTCTGTTTATTAGATAGTATTCCAAATATAGATCTGGCATACCCACTAACAGGAAACAACCTGTTGTTAAATATTCTGTGTTTATCTGATAAAACTTTGCGCTGAAAGGTCTCATTATGTTCTGTAAAAGCGCAAAGGCCTCATCACCAATAAATGCGTAGGGCACAGTTGGATCAACAGTGCCAGGGACATATTGGCCTCTTGGAATATTTAATTCAATATTTTGAAGTTTTCTATAGAAAGTAGTCTTTTCGAATATAGTGCTGTCCGAATTTTTTCCAAAGGCACCAACGTCAATATACAATAGATAAATTTGTATTTTGCATCTACAATCGCGAGCAATACTATTGAAAAAAAAAATGATAGTTGCAAAAGTGAGACCCACTCATCCTTGGTTTTCGCAATCGCACATATTTATCGTCAATATTTCGAAATGTCTTTCCAATGCAATTCAGTTAGCTCTGGAAAAATTTTATTTCGCAAACATTCCCAGACTGCACTGCAAACTTTTCCTAATATTTTTCCTATTATTGTGTGTCAAATACGTCAAATGCTGATCAAATTGATCACATCGAGAACCCATGAAACTGTAAAAATATAAAATAATTGATAAACCCTCTCGAATGTAATAAAGATTGAAATGAAACAGATATGTTTACTGTTCATATTTCAAGCGAAAAATGTATGCAGAAGTGGAAAAATATGAAAGATTATTATAGTTAAAGTGAAAAAAAAAAAGGTTAAATTAGGACAGGCTGCTTATTTGGAAAGACGATTTTTGTATGCACAACAATTACCATTCCTGCAAGTCACTGTGCAGCAACAGAAACACATTCAAGTTTTGAAAATGATTTACCAAAAGATCTGGAAAAAATTAGTTGAGCAACCGAAGTTACACAATATCGACTCAGAAAGTGACTTGAACCTGAATTCTACAAAGAAACGCAAACGTAACATAGAATCTACATTGATCGATTTTAAAAATGCTTCCATTCCTTCAACTTCACCTATTGTTCCAGAGATCAATCTAGACGGATAATTTTTCGAGAGCATTCTTCCATCTATAAGCGGTTTTACAGAAGACCAAAAGCTAGAGTTTCCTTGCGAGATCTTCAAGACCGTAAGGCGGATAAGGAATGCATCAACCTGTTCAGCAATATGGACGACTACAAAACAGTGTGCATTACAAACCACGAGCAGCATATGTTTCCGCCCCTTTGTATCAAACATCTGCCCACAACATGAATATAGGAATTTAAGAATCCTTAACGGATCAACTAGGATAAATATGAGGCTAACCTTAAAGAAGCCCTTAACCCCGCTCAATTAAGTAACCTCAAGTCGCATGCATTGAATGTCTGGCGACTAAAGTTACAGGAGTTATGAACAGATCCCTTCTAAAGTCTTGCCCAAGTAGCAGACCAACAAAGAGAAGCAAACCTTCATGGTGGTCTAAGGGTAGAAATTAAACAGACGGCTTTTCAACAAAGCAAAAAAAAACAGAACTGCGGACTGGAACCACTGCAAGAACAGCCTCAGACTATATAAAAGGGAGATAGGAAAGACGCAAAGGACATCCTGGTGCACATTCTGGTCAGAAATAGAAGAGAATGATGAGGCCAGTAGAGTGAGGAAGATACTGTCAAAGGCTCCCACTATAACCGCCCTAGTTAACCAACCAAATGGCAACGCAACGGTGACTAGCGAAGAGTCACTGTACCTATTCTTCAGTACACAATTTCCCGACAACGCAGAGGTTAGTAACTATAATTTTGAACAATTCAAAAAAAAAGGAAACTCCAATGAGAAGCAAATAGCTTCCTTCCATACAAATCTGCAGGTCCAGATGGAATCTACCGGGTAGACATACAACGTAGAGATGCATTCTCGAACAATGGCTTTTGGTATTATTCTCATCCAGTCTAGATTGGGGCTATATACCACTGTCCTGGAAGGATGCGGATGATACTTTTATACCAAAAGTAGAAAAAACCTCTCACAAAACTGCAAAAGACTACAGACTAGTCAATCTCTCCTCCTTCCTCTTTAAGACGTTAGAGAGACTGATGGACCTGTACATTCGGGAAAAGCTACAAAAAAGCATGCTTTCGAAATCGCAACATGTTTACTGTAGGGGAAAATCAGTAGACACAGCTCTACACACGATAGTTGGAACAGTTGAAAAATCATTTTCCAACAAAGAATTCACCGTGATTGCCTTCCTCGATATCGGAGGAGCTTTCAACAATATAAAACCACTAGCCATCACTAATGCGTTAAGCAAACTAGAGGCTAATGGTAATATAATACTTTGGATCAAACAAATGCCTTCATGCAGTTTGATTCATTCGAAATTCGGCTGCTATCAAACAAAAAAGGCAGTAAAACGTGGCACACCACAAGGAGGAGTATTATCGCCGCAATTGTGGGTGCTAGTTGTAAACGAAATACTCCTATCCCTAGAGGACAGCGGGTGCAAAGTCATTACGTATGCAGACGATATTGCACTAGCAATTAGCGGGAAACATCTCCCAACAATCAGGGATTTGATGGAAACAGGCCAAGACAAACTGACCAATTAGGCAGAGAACTGCGGGCTTGCAATAAATCCCTCCAAAACGGTCCTAGCCTTATTAATAAGAAAACAGCAGATTCCTCAAATCACTCCACCAAAACTGGGGACAGAAATGGGACTTACCTTGGATTCGCAGACCAAATACCTTGGCGTGATACTCGACAGGAAATTCAACTGGAAATTGAATGCGGAAGAACGCATTCGGTATCAAGCCCCATATTACACACTGGCTGTATACCTATATTAACTATATTACCTATAATATTACACCTATACTAAGGTACCTAAGGACCTATGCTAAGGCCTTGTCGGGTGGCCGGCACTGTGCAGATCTAACTATTGCAAACTTCCAAGCAGAGTTCATCGCGATAACAGGGGCACTGCGAACAATCCCCACTGCAGCCCTCGAAACGATGCTTCACCTACTCTCCTTGGATCTCTTTGGCAAGGAAAAGGCAAAGAAATCGGCGCTGCGGCTTAAGGAATCCGCTCACTGGAAGTTCTCCGAAATAGGGCACGCTGGTATTCTATGCCAACGCAATGATCTAAGTAGTCACGGACTACTTAATCCCGACCTTTGACTTCAAGATTCTCTATGAAACAACAATTCCCAACCGACGGTGCACTGCCGCACGTCTCTAAATGATATATCGAGCAGATGCGCTGTAACGTTGTGCTGGGTACCTGGGCATACCGATATACCAGGTAATTGCGAAGCAGACGAACTAGCCAAAATAGGCACCACACTGGAGCTCTCGACTGTTGACTGTTAATTGGGAAATTCACCCGCCAATGGCAACGCAAAAATATAAAATCTCGAAAAATGCACTGCAAGAGGCAAATGAGAGATAGCGTGACCTTGAAACATGACATTATGCGAGACAAACCCGGTCCAGGTATTGTAAACATATGTAATTGCCCTGCTCTGGGAGAATATTTCTTTAATGATCCGAAACAGAGATATACAAAATATTGAATTTTATTCAGCATTCAAAATGGTTCCAAAAGTAACGGTGACCAAGCCGATCCTCACTGCTTTTACGGAGGGAAGTCACTTAACCTAACCTAACCTAAGGGACATCTGTACTAAAATAGCAAAAACATAAATTCTAAAATCGAATGTATTTAGTTTGCGAAAATCAAAAAAGTCACTTTATTTCTTGAACAATCCTCGAAGGTATATTTTGCTTTTATTAATGCATGGCTTGTGGTAAGTACTATACAAAGTTATCTGACTGACTGAAGTCAGGGATTTTATGTCTCCTTCCGACTATCTCTGTTAGAGAACAAGAGCTGATCCAGAAGTAATGGTAATGAAAATAAAACACAATTAATAATTTTTCTACACAGTCTTCTAACAAGTCAATACATTTAGTTCATCTTTCTTCTGAGCCCAGGATTCCCTTTGAAAAAAATTCTTTGTAGCGACTCTGCCAAAACGCCTCAACAACGGCAATAACTTCGCTATCGTTTTCAAATTTCTTGCCTTAGATGTGTTCCTTAAGCAAAGGAAAGGGGCAGAAGTCACTTTGAGCAAGATCTGACGAATAGGGTAGGTGGTCGAGCAGTTCGAATCCCGTTTCTTGGATGGCACCCATCGCAACTGCGGCTTTGTGAGACGGTTCTTTTGCTCGTCGGTTAACATTCTCGGCACCCAACGCGCAGGGCCCTTTTTTATATGCAATTGATTCGCAAGGATGTTTCGAACCCTACAATATGATGATGATATCCCTGTGACCTCAACTAATTGCCTGATGACCACTTTTCGATCCGCCACACAACTTTTTCAATTTTTTTCACGTCATCTTCAGTGAGGGACGTAAATGGGCATCATTCGCGATGTTCATCTTCAGTGGATGTTCTGTTCAGCTTAAACTACCTCACCCAGCATGCTGCTGTGGAATATGGAGGAGCAGAGTCCACCAATGTTTTCACCAAGCCGCTGTGTATAGCTTTGGTAGACAATATTTCAAGCAGAGGTACTTGATGACAGCTCTAATTTCGTTTTTCTCCACTTTATGTTATCCCTTCGATGGTATTCAAATGTACATTTGTACCTCCTCGGAATCCATTTATATGATTTTTTTGGATATATGGGTATATATGCAAGCATTTTTTTCATTGTTATGCGGACTGGAAATAACAAGTAATTATCAATACTTTTAGATCATCTCTCGCAATAGTACCATTTAAAAAATCCACTTTTGGCATGGATTTGTGCGTAATCCTCTTGCAGAATCCAAGGCAAAGATACAAATGTCTCTTCGAATTTAGAAAAAGCTGACTCCAATATTCCTTTCAAGATAATTCTCGTTGTGTTAGTGCAGATGGCACCCTGCATTCTCTCGACTGTAGTGACGTAGCCGAAAAGAGAAAAGTAGGAAGTCATCTTATTTAAAAAGTAGGAAGTCACCTTATTTAAAAAGAAAACCTTGAATTTTAAACTTCATATAAACCGGTTTCATTGCTCACACGTTAAAGTAGGAAGTCACCTTATTTAAAAAGAAAACCTTGAATTTTAAACTTCATATAAACCGGTTTCATTGCTCACACGTTAGACTATAAAGCGTCAGCCAGGTGATTTTCTTAAGTGTATTATATTAAGAGACTTGGATCGGTCCAAACCTCGCAGCTCACTGTATTCGATAAATGCTTTGAGAAAGTGGACAAGTCGAAATATCTGGATGCCAAATGGCCGGTAATAATAAAATAATTCTTTAAAGAGTTTGCTAAACTTTATTCCCCCTCATTGATTATGGTTTTATATTGAATTATCAGGACGTTGGTCAAAATAATTCACTGAATATTGTAGCGCCCTTTGAGAATATTAAAATCCATTTATCCGTTTTCTTTTATTCAGCAATTTCAGCAGTGAACACATTTTTAAAGAAATGGTTATTAATATATAAGTCCAGTAGCCCTAGTACGTAGATTTCTGAATAGGATATTCCTGACATAAGCGCAAGCATACATCATCTTAAATTACCATTGTGTATATGACCACCCACCGATTTAATGATCGCTCTATGGTCTGTCGACCAAGTATAACGACCACCCGTCGCCTCCACACTACGACCCGGAAAAGAATGTAAAACGCTTAACAAATTGCATTATCAATTGCAGGGGATACTGCGCACAAATATAAACGACCAACGTGAGAAGAGAGTTAGTTGGTTTTCCTCTACCATCACCACCCGTCATGCAGTGCGAGTAACCACTATGTGGAGGACAGGTTTGGCATATAGTCAAGTGGACGTTGGCAGCATTGTGGTGATGATAGTGCGACATGTTGGAAATATTGCATGCAAATCCTTACTTTCTACATAACGGGTGTGTAATAACAATTTATCAATTACTTGAAACTTCCTATGCACTTTAATGGCAGAGGCTGGAGAGGCATTCATGGAATTTAACAACGTCTAAAAGGTCTAGACCGTGCAGTTAATCACGGTTAGGGATATGGATATTTGCTGCATGAGCAAAGTCGCCTAAGGATAATTTGATTAAGTTGAACGGCAAATGGTGGTGGTCAATTTTACCGAAAAGTGCTAGAGAAGCAGGGATTATTTTTTGCGTGATTGCATGTATGTATATTTCAATCTGATATTGAGATGCACATGACATTTCAAAGCATTCATTGAAGACAGGGTATTCAGTCTGAAAATAGATATGAATAAAATCGGACCGCAAATCAAGGTAAACTGTGCTCAAGTGATCAAAGTTTTATTTCATTAACATCAACGTGTGAGAAGTATCCCGAGGTGTTATCTTCTTCTTCTTCTTAGATGGCGTTACAGCTTATGAAGAGCCAGAGCCTAGCTTCTCTCATTCACTTATGTATGTTGTGTGCGATTTGTTTTTTTCACACAAGTGAACGGGACCTACAGTTTAATGCCGATTCCGAACGGCGAGAGTCGAGAAGCAGGTGTACTACGGGGGGTTTTGCCAGTTCCCCGCTGAGGAGAGAAGCCGCGTAATGAACATTCGATGGCGTTGGTATTATCGGAATCCAAACTCGCTCATCGTGCGTCAGAGGCCGACACACTACCCACTGCGCCACGGCTCTCTCCCGAAGTGTTATAAGCCATGCTAAAATTGATCATGGCTAGACAATTGCGTTTCGAATTCTTCATAGAGCTAGTTTTCAAACCACCGTACTAAACGTAGCAAATAAATGTAATACAACAGCAGGCGTTGAACATTTGATAGCCCAGTCCCTCGCATTAATCTAGCCATACAAACTACTTAATTTATACAGGGTGGTGATCTAACAATGACATTGAGTCTACGCGCCATTGATTGCATGAAATCCAGGGGAACATTTAATTGCATGGGTAACTGAAGCGGATCTTTTCATAAAGCAAATAATAGACCGGAAAGCCCCGATATATTTTTGGTTCGCGAAACAAAGCTAAACTATGAGCACAAAATCCAGTTTTTATAAAGTAATTCGAAGAGACCAACCCAACGCCACATATTTTTATTTAAACAACAAAGTGCGCAGGTTTCAGATGCTTGAGGTCTGCATCATGTGCATCCATTTCCGAAATCGAAAGATAATGACCATCGTAGTAGCCTATCCACATGAAGCACCTCAACCTCACTGCAGAGCTCGAGAACACTTTTCGATATCTGGCTTAAACTCGGTGGAAAACTTGTACATTCTTGCTGGCGACTTAAATTCCAAACATAATGATTTGAAAAACAACATACCCAACACTAGGAGGAACCTACTAAGCCCCTAGTTACTCACAGCAGAGAGCCCTTCTATCTGGATAGTAGAGCGCGTTGGCCAGGCATTGCCAGTTTCCCGACGAGAGTGATCACTTCGAGCAACTATTTTCCACCGTTAAATAGAAACCTGTCATAGGACGAGATTGTTTTATTTATTTTGGTGGGCGTCGTTCCCCCATTTGGCTTAATTTGAGCTGTAGCATAAGCACTTAATCTGCCTTAAAAACTATGATTGGGAGAAGTATTTGAGCTATTGAGTAAATGGAGTTTTAAGCATGGAGTACTGAGGTTCAAATCGAAGTTAATATTCGAATTAACACTTCCCAGAATATGAGGAACGGATTCATTGGAGCTATATGAGGTGCGGGGGTTCGATACATAGAAGAGATGAGGATTGCATGTATTACAAGGGTTAGTGTATTAGTTAGAGAGATAGGGAGTTGTAAAGGGTGACGCAGTCAATGGTACCTGTCAAATAGCCTTCTCCGGGCATTCGAGAGACAGTGTCACAGGACTTGTCTCAGATTACATAGAGCACCCGATTACATACATACATACACTAGACGAAATTTTACCTTAACGAGGTCCTTTACAATAGGGCTTGGATTTCATGTATGCAAAATTTTCTGATTAAACTGATTCGAAGTCACATTGAAAAGGCAATGACTTCTGCCAACAACCTCATCTCCGGGGCTTATTTAATGTGGGATGATCCAGGATAGATTAACGGAACCGCTATATTCCACGTAGCTCGCATTTCCGTGGAAGGCGTTTCCTCTATGAACATGTTGTCGCACTCCCTGAACCCCTCAGGTTCAGTAGGTTGGCTTCACGCCGAGATCGAGAGGACGCAAGCCGACAATATCAACGTGGTGGCTTCGTTAGGGGTCAAATTTGATAGTTCAAACTTAAATTCCTCTTTAAGGCAAAGCCTGATAAATGCCAATGGTACGCTTACATAATCGAGGGCAGGCTGGGCTACGAACGGGTAGATTAAGGTAGGTTAGGGTGAGCTGGGGACTGGTGGGTTGTTTCAGTACAGTTTTATTTTATTAACTGAAGTTGATTAAGCTCGTTTTAATTAGTCATAGGAAAGGTGTTGTCTCCCATCACGACAATGATTAATTCGCCAGAATTAAACAGCAGAGAGCGAGATTTTGATTGCGAAGAATTGATTCACTCATAGACAAGCTATTATTTGATTAGCAAGCTCACCAAAGAGAAATTAATAAATTAACCCTAGAACACCAAGGTTGCTTGTGAACAGCGACCGCAAAAGAATCCCGTCATGCTTCGAACCCTGGATGGGCAGAAGGCTCATATGTTTCTTTTTTATTGTGCTTGGTCAAGATTTGAGACATCTACTTAAAGGATGGACACAGTGGTCTGACGCAAACTTCTCGATAATTTTTTTCCCGATTTTCCTTTTAATCAGCCTTATAAACTGTTTTCTTTTTAGTGAAAAAGATTTTATTTTTACACAGTTCTAAACATAAAATACACAAGGAACAAGCTCAAATGCCACCTTATGTTTTGTGGCTGCATGATGTGTCATTGCATATTGGGTCCAAAGCATCTACAGCTCATTTCGTTGAATTCTAAATTTCTTTTTTATGAGAAGTTGACAGAAGAACAACAACTCTATTCACTTTTGTTTGATATGACAAAAGTGCTTTGGCCCGTCAAAAGAAAATACACTTGTGCCAACTTCTCTAGACTTGGAGTCTACAATTTTCTTTGAAAGACCTCGCTTATCTTTTCGGATAGTTTCTATCAAAGTATTTTGTATTCCGGTTCTAAAATTTCATTAGCCAATGGTATTGATGTATTCCAGTTGTCACAAGTTATATTTCTCGTATGGTCCTTGTCGATTCCGTGAAGAAATACTGAGCCAAGGGCAACGTTACTTTATACGTTGTTCCCGATATATGGAGTGGCTTCTACCATATACTGAGTTTGAGTGTTACAAATCATTATTAGCTTGATGTCATATCTGTTAGATTTCTTGGGCATTTACCTTCGAAAGGGACCGAAAGTGGCGAAATTCCACTAACTGTTCGTCTTTGGGTAAATATTATAGCTTCCTGGTTTGGTAAATCAATACAGCTGGTAATAAACAAGCTCCAAATTTCTCTTAAAGCTGTGAATGGGCATTCTTTCTTTCTTTAATATTGAACTCGTAGGTTTCATACTTTTCTGTTTTTTTTTATGGATTTCTGGTGCTGTGTGTACTTTTCTCTCTTACTTGTATAAATCTTCCACATCCGAATCCGAAATTGAATCGAAATGTATGTCTCCGTCATATTATATTTTCTTCATTTCCAGGATTAAAGTCTGAATAGCCATCATCTGTGCCTCCATGAAAATCAACTTCTTCATAATCCGTTATCTCACTTGCGATATCATCAAACTTCGCTTCATTGTCAGCGTCTAAATACTTCAAAGCTTGATCTCTGTCTTGTGCGATTATGTTTGTATAATGCTCGAGCTGAAAACTTAGGCTAAGACACAAAAAATACATACTTCCTTACAATATCAGCCACAATACAATACTTATTCTTCGTTCACAAAACTACACAGCAGGACTAAAAGAAACGTAAACATTAAGGCGTAGTCCACCAGACAAATAAAAATAAAATTAAAAATTTTAAGTAACCCCCGACAAAAAAAAAACTCCAAAAAGTAAAAAAATAATTTTTTTTCTCTCGGCCTTTTGACTTCATTAAAAGACCCTATTAATATTTTTAAGATGATGTCGCCGCGTCGGGGGACTGCTAAGTGAAGAAGGGTCATTAGTTATATCTACATAAGTGTAATGAAAAAACAAAAAAAAACTTATAGTTTCAAATTGTACGTATAAACTTATAATAGTTTTGTATTTCAATCTATCTGACTAGGTCTACTAAGTTCCTACAGTGTTTCGATATTGTACCACTTCTGTATGAGGCGTTCGCTTGAGAGCCGCATGCGTTGAGTGATATGTGGGCACGGGGGCGGAGCGTGACAGAATATGGCATCCCGAATGGGCAGGCGTCGTTGTCGGTTGTGTCTACTTCACGAATTTTTTAAGAGTAAATTATTAACACTGAACACTAATTAAAAGATTAGATATGGTTGTTTCGGTACTTACTTACGTTGATTACATAGTTGTTGTTTCTATTTGCATTCTTGTTTTATTTTATTTACATAGCGGATTCCCCGACGCGACGACATCATCTTAAAAATATTAATAATTTCTTTTAATGAATTCAAAAGGCCGAGAGAAATAAAAATATTTTTTTACTTTTTGGAGTTTTTTTTTGTCGGGGGTTACTTAAAAATTTTGATTTTATTTTTATTTCATTCTTTTTAAATTACTCGCCCTAATTCCGATAGGTACGAGTAACTACTTAAATTAAATTTTTCGTAACACTCTACCGCATACAAATCCATATATAATTTACCACATTCAGCGTGGCTTATTCCCGTTATATTACACATGTGTGTCAAAAATGTAATCTACGACGGAACCCTGTCTATTTTTTTATAATAAAGCTATTTTTGTTATTAATATCGCGATTCCGGAATAAACTCATTGTTTTTAAAGCAACTACAGCACCTTAACTATAAACAGAATTAGTTAAGACGAATGTAATGAGCCCATACTTAATAGCTTTACTAATAGGCAATCGTCTCCTACTTTCGAGTTCCATCATCAGAGTACCAGCATATAGCGGATATGTTTGAAAGTAATGTAGGTACCCATTGTGTCTAAGATCTAGAGTTGCGCAAAATAGTTCCAACCCCGGAACGAACATGGAACGTTTCCTTTCCCAGTCGGAACTAGTTCCGGGATCTAGCTCCTGGAACTATCTCCTCGGAACTACATCGGAACTGTCGGAACTATCGGAGCTGTCTGAACTATCGGAACTATTAGTATGATAAGAGAGATCCATATCCGATCTTTCATACCTAATTCGTTCACGAAACACGGAATGAATTGCCTGTACGAGTATGATTGCGGACATTATTGTTTGATCACTCTTCTGCCATTCCAGTTCTAGTGTGTGAGTGTGCACAAACTTTTCGAGCTTATCGCTACATCAATGTATACGATATTTATTCAAATTTTGTTTTTGGTTGTCTACTACGTAGTATAAGACATGTTCGATTGCATTTATCTTTCTTTTCGTTTTGTCTGTGATTACGTTGTTCTACAACATAGTCCTACGACCGCGTCGTTCGGACGTTCGGCTGGGTTGTATAATATGAACGCCGCTATTGATGAATTTCTAGGTTAAATGGAACTTTGGACGTTTTTCGTTCAGTTTGAGGAACGATGTTTCCGACTGAGGACATAGTTCCATACATGTCCTGAACTGCCTAACTCTACTAAGATCCCTACCACAGCTAACAAAAAGTGGCAATAACCTTGAAACGCCTGAACAGATCTTCATAAATTGTAGCTAAGAACACAAAAAAAAATCATCAAAATCGGTCCATTCGTTCAGGAGCTACGATGCCACAGACAGACACACAGCCAAACAGACAAACGGACACGTCAAACACATAACACCCCTCTTTTTGCGTCGGGGGTTAAAAAAAGCAACGAACGGCGTACAACGAAAGCATATATGAACGGAACGATCTGTCCATTGTAATGATCAACAACACACTGAAAGTACATAGAGTTTGACAAACTAAATGAGTTTTGTTCGAATAAACTAATGTGTTCATTATAAGGACAATAGCCTAAATTGCATCTATTAATGGCATTAGTCCTGGTAATGAGAGGTGCTCAGTTCAAAGGAAACAACTTTAATAAATAATCCTTGACGATTCCTTTTCATCGACGCCAGTAGTCCTGATATTCTATTACGGAATAGTCAGACTTAACGCTGATTCGTCCCTAATTTATTATTATCATGTTCTCGTAACAGGCGGACTACTTAATAGTAACTTCTTTGAAGTTCCTTATGGTACATGTAAGATAGGTTTGACACGATATGGATAAATAAAACACATTCATCCCCTTTCATCAGATCCTCACCATGTGCAACAAAAAATGTAATGTAGTAGCTAAATGACAAAAGTACCAACTTCTTGGCAATAAATCTCACTTCTAAATTGAGCGTAAAGGGGAAAGCCCTAATGTTAATAAAGTTTTTCTGGTTCCATTTTTAGCGTTAATTTCGTTTTGCTGACTTTCAAGAAATCTGCGAATCAAGTCGGCTATAACTCATAATGTTAGCGCCAAGTTTCGTAAATGTCCTTACAGCTGCTTTCTGCCCTCTTTAATGACCCATTTTATCATATCTTACTGAAAATAACTTAGCTTTCCTATCCTCAGTTTTTAGAATTTAGAAACAACTCTAACTACTTAATGCTAAAATTTTTTAAATGAATAAAATCCTGCAATTGTACGTCAATAAAATGTTAGACTAAATCCAAGTGATTCGTAATTTTTCTGCGTCGTGCCGCAAACATTTTGAGAAACTTTAATAGCAAATAAAAAACTTTTTTTATTAAAGAAAGCCATATAACTGGCGTAATATTATGAAGAATAAAAATAGAAGCCCAAGGATTAGCAAGAAGATTTGTGTTAAATACTATGGTTTCTAGTCCGCAACCAGTAGCAGTAGGTATCCTTAGAAGTTTCGTCTTTCTTGCTAGGTAGGTGTGGCAAAGTTTTTGTGGTTTTTACTGCAGATTTAATCGCATAAAAGATTCTCCTGTTTTCCAATGTGTAAAGTTCCTTCCGTTTTTCACAGCTTTCCTTTCCTTCGGTGTAATGTCTGTATACTTTTGGTTTGAGCACAGAAAGTACATACATATATATCTTGCATGCGACCGCCATAGCCACTGTCGTTGCCGCTGACTATGACTGTGACTCCACCGTGGTTGAATGTTATTTCAAAACGTAATTATGAAAACGTGCGACCAGGAAAGATTCTAAGCCGTTCTTCTTGTTCCATGTCTTCCGCAGTCTTGGCGGATTTTGGCAATTGGACTTAATTTCAAACGTCATTAGTGAAGTTATTTGGGATTTAAATATCAGTATATTTGCGTCGCGTATTCAAATCTCTTTCACTTAGGTTTTTCATGATTAGGATTTAGATTTTTCTTCGCCTGAAAGTGATTTTCACCAAGTGGGTGGTGAGCGTTTAAAAATAATAAACATTTAACTAGTGACGTGTACGAGTATTTACATATAAGCACGCAAGGATGCGTCAGCACGACAGATAGCGGATGGAAAGCAGTTGAAAACTATAAAGATGTCCATTCAGCGTCCGTAATAAATTATGAGTGAATAGAAAATATGTACGGATAACGCGAAAGTGGATGTGCTGGCTGGGGCGTGCATCCGAGAAAGTAAAGGGCGTTCTCACTGGAAGCAATCATCATAATTTTATGATGCGACAGCAGTGCTGGCGTAGAGGCGAATGTCCTTTTTGTGGCTTTTCTTGTTGACTCCTCACTTTGTGGCGACAACATTTCCGTGCTTTTATGGCTGATGATTACATTGGAATTACAAGTGGGCGTAAAGAGCTATGGAGGGCACTTAATTTACTTTTGTGAAGCGCTCGAGGTCCTTTCTTTCCTTTTTTTAATATGTGTGTTCTTTCATAACTCGATTATTGTGCGTGGCATTTTTATTGTGATTGCTGCAAATGAATTGTGATGACTGCGGTATTTAATCAGTTGTTGTGAACTAGAAATGCATTAAATACAATGATATCGTATTTGCTGCAATATTTTTAAAAGGAAAATGCACAGGCTGATGAAAAATTTAAGAACGATTAGGTCGATATGATAATAAATGTCCAATTTTGGCAGACTTTTCTGTTAAAATGAGTCATTCAACTCAATTGTTTCCTTTAAATGTGTTATTAGAAGGTAGAGAGATATATGTACATACATAGATGCTCTTATTTTTTATATGTAGTAAAATGTTTACATTAATTGACCACATTTGGCACACAGATATGATAAATTACTTCTAAGGAAAACATGTTTAAATTTATAAATGCTTTCTTTATTTTTTTCAGAGAAAAAAACTATTATATTAGCAAAAACCTCTATTTAAGAGATGAAAGAAATACGATAACATATAATATGTAATAACAATTTAATTTTTTTTTCTTGGCTTAGTATTTAATTTTTTTAAAATTATTTTAAGATAGTCATAAGGCCGGGAGGCATAGTTTAAGTTAATCTCGCGGTCCATCTTCTTCTGGTTTTCGCGTTCCATTGGCTTTTCCACTTTTCCTTGTTGACGCAGACGTATTATACAATACTTTCTTTATGAAACTAGGTCATCCATAGCAATCACACCTGTGGTAGCTGGTTCCGATACGTTGCAGTATGCGCTAGCGATCCGGTAGGCTCCTCGTCTCCTTACTGCCGCCATTTCCTGTCTGGGTTTTTCCAAGATGTTGAAAGGCGATTTTTCACTTGCCACCAATTGATTCAAAGACGAAAAGGGAATGTCTTTTTTACATATGCTTGCACTAGAAATGGATATTCTACGGTAATCCCAAGAAGAAACAGTACTACGCTAAGCATGGCGAATCGCTACCATCGACCTCGACATCAACACCAAAGAAAAATTTGAGTTCAAAAGTCATATTGGTATTTGGTCAGACCGAAAGGGGACCAAAAACTGACGAATCGTTTGAGCTGTGCATAACAAAGAAAATGGCCGGAATACGATGAAATACATGACTGAATCAATACGTATCTATATAAACGTCATAAAAAAATATTTGGAAGCGCTCAACACCCACCGTATTCTCCGGACCTTTCCCCTTCTGATTACTGATTATTCCGACCGATTCAGCACGGCTTAGCGGCTCACCGGCTTACTTTTTCGCGGAAAACGAAAATTTCCTCGAAAGTTGGATCACCGCAAAGGCGAAACCTTTTTTCGAGATGGAATTTGAAAATTGCCTTAAGGTGAGAAAAATTAGCAATCAATGATGGGTAGACGATAAGTCATCTCGTCATTTATTCAACACTCGCAGTAAAAGATCACTTCAAAAATGCATACTATGTATGTGCCTTTCCAATATAACACCGTAATGACATGGAAACAAAGTAAATTACTGTGAACTACAACCAACGCGACAAATTCAGTCGAATCTCTAAAACCTATTTAGGATAACCATCCCCGGAGAGTAGTGAACGAACATCTTCGATACAAACCATCTGCACCCTGTCCAGGTTGTGTGACAAACACCATAAGAGCGTAACTCTTCAAACTGCAATTTACATATGGACATTTGGTAATTAACTACATATCTTTCAACTGAAACATTGTCTCTTGGATTTTTAAACTACGAAAAAAGAAAACCTTCAATACAAAAAAAAAACAACGTCAACCACAAATAAAAAATAAATAAATAACGTAACGAATGCGAACACTAAACTCCCAAGGCAATTAAACAATACCATACAAGAAAAATCAATCGCACGCCTCCTATAAAAATTAACAGCGAAAACAAAAACTAGTAATCACGCCAAGTACTTAGGTGTCGTTATTGATAGTAAATTAACAGATAACAAACGGCTTATTTACAAAACCATGATAGAACCTATCTGGACATACGGGCCACAACTCTGGGGAACTTCGAAAACCTCAAACATCTGTTGTGAGTAACTTGAGTCTCTACTTATGCTCTGCAGAATCCACCAATGGCTTAGTACCCCCTAGTTATTTCCCCAATTTTTGGGGACTATATTTGGCTGTTAAATAGTCTTCCAGAATGTAGAAGTTTTCTACCGAGTTCAAGCGTAGTAGAAAATATTGGGTTGAGGTGCTTTAGGTCCATAGGCTGCTGTAGTGTAATGTAGATGGTAATGTAATGTAGACTCCATTTCCATTTTGGAGGGGAATGCATACGGTGTAGGCCTCTAGCACCTGTATCCTCCTTACTTCAATGCTACATATAATTTTGTATTTAGTGTTATTTCTAATGAAATGTCTTTATTTTCTTTATTCAAGTTTTTTTTACAAATGTCTTATTAAGAATATCTTCAATAAAACCATTTTACCGAGTATTTTAGTTGATTCGATATAATTGCACTCAAGTATCTTTCCATAGCACTAACTTGTTCCCTTAAATAACCCATTGGTATCCAATATGCTGCCAAGTCAACTCCATTTAGGGAATATTCTAAGCACTTGTGTCCATGATGTTTTCTGACAACCGTCATCGTGGAACTGAAGGTGGAGGCAAAGGAGATCGTGTGCGCCTCCTCTTATTTCCCAGGAGACGGTAACCAAATTCCACCTACTGAGGTACAAGACCTAGTAGCATACTGTCAACGGGGCAAACGACATCTGGTCATTGGATGCGATGCCAATGCGCACCACGTTGAATGGAGCAGTAACAACAAAAACAAAAGAGGTGAGTCACTTATTGAGTATTTACTTAGTAATAAGCTCACCGCTGCCAATAGGGGCAACAAAACCACGTTCAATTAGAGAAGTGGGACTTGACCTTGTAATCTCTAGTTCTTTTGTCTCAAATATAATTTGTGATTGGCACGTTTCAAATGAGGCCTCACTATCTGATCACCAACACATTAGACTTAACATGACTGCATTGCATCGATGTTTGACTTTGAAGAAGCGGCTTATCAACTAAATGAAGCACTCATTTCATCTTTCAAAAATAGCTGTGCATTCAAACAACATATGTACCGCTTGTGCTTGAATCCCTAAGAAAACAGGTGAGTACTCTGTTCAGCAGAGATCTGCTCTAACAATATACAACCTCAAGTTAAGGAAATCCAAAAGAAGACATTGGACAAAACATTACGAAAATATAGACTCGATACCAACTGCTGCCCTACTCCATAAAGCCCTATCCCAAGAGCATACAAATGGACTTGGGCTGCTTACAAATCAGATGCTAGTTTCACTGTCAATCGCAGGGAAACATTGCTTAATATACATTTGGTTCTACTACCCAGCAAATACATCTCTTGTTTTTTTTTAGTTCATTTTTTAATTTATTTTTAATATTCATTTCTTACAACTATTTTACGCGCCAGACAAAATGATTAAACTAGCTTAACTAACTTATAAATACCTTACCAGCCCTCTGCGGACACTCTAATAATTTAAAACTTAAGCTAAGAAAATATTTGTTTAGAAAAACTTAGCATCAGAACTCTTTTTCTATATTTAAAATTTACACTTAACTAAAAACTAGCTTAATCTTCCTCAACTAAAATATATATACAAAAATATGTATATACATGATATATATTATATATGTATATATATCTTTTTATTTTGTTTTATGTTTTTTTTTTTATTATTATATACATATACATATATATCTATATACATATGTATGCATACATATATGTTTAGTTTTTGTTTTTGAAACTAAAAATAACTAAACCTACCCACCACCCTAGCCTACCCTAACCTAGCCCAAACTTCAATAACCTATGTAAGCCTGCCATTGGTGTTTTGCGGGCTTTGCCTTGAAGAAGCTGGCCTATTAAAATTTACCGCTGACGTAGTCCGCTTCAACCACCAAATACGTTGATGCTGTCAGACGACGTCTTCTCGACCTCGGCGTGAATTCCATCTATTGAACTCGAGGCGCTCGGGCTCGCGGAGCCCGACGTCACATTCGTAGAGGAACTGTCGTCCCACCAAATTGCGGGCCCCGTGAAATCTATCTTGGATCAGCCCACATTGGTCTAAATAGAGGAATGCCTCTGGTGGGACAAAGGCGCACCCTCTCGTGGTACAGGTAGTTGGGGTAGTAAGCCCCGGTGATCAAGTTATTGACCGAAGTGTAACATCAGATGCAGACGGCATGGGGTGAGTCTCTTGGTCATCGCTAGCATAAGCAAAAGAGTCCGGAAATAAAGTTTATTAAAAAAAAAAACGGCCGCTTGTTTTACAAATTAGTGGGATAAAGAAACCCAACGGTCGACTGCGAGTGCATTGCCAATTCAGGCACCCATTCAGTAAAGTACCCTTTGTTTTTTTTTTGCCTACCTGGGTCGTGGATGATTGTGGGCGCGGGGTAGACACGACCGCCGTGGGAAAGAAGAACGGCGTAAGCGATCAACGACCCCAGAGCAGCTTCTGTTGTCGCAGACAAGACCACCGAAGACCAGACCACCGAACGAAACGAGAAAAAAAAACGTACGGTACCTACGACCGACGATCGCGAAGAGCGCTGTGTTTTGTTGTGCCGTGGATGATTGTGGGTGCGTGGTTGACACGACCGCCGAAGGAAAGAAGAACGGCGTAAGCGAGCAACGACCCCAGAGCAGCTTCTGTTATCACAGACAAGACCACCGAAGACAAGACCACCGAACGAAACGAGAAAAAAAACGTACGGTACCTACGACCGACGATCGCGAAGAGCGCTGTGTTTTGTTGTGCCCGCCTGTGCCGTGGATGATTGTGGGTGCGTGGTAGATACGACCATCGAAGGAAGGAAGAACGGTGTATGCGAGCAACGACCCCAGAGTATATTCTGTTGTCGTAGGTCAGTTTTGTTGTTGAAACACCGATCAGCCGTGCGTCCGAACACTGCAGATGGAAGCCGAGTACGGAACAATGACCCGTGATGAGCTCCGGGAGGTGCTAAAAAAGCGGGGAATGCCTACGTATGGGACGAAGGAGGAGCTGCTAGCCTGGTTACTCAATCCGATGACGAATGCCCGGGCAGCGAGAGAGGAAGAATTGCTTATGTCGGATCAGCAACTGCCGCCAGTGAGAGTGACGAAGGATATACCAGCTGCTAGCCCATCAACGTCTCGGGAGTCTGCCGACACACTGGTGAGCGCGAGGGACGGGGCTGAAGCCAAAGACCTCATCCTGCTACGCGCTGAGTTACAGCGGTTGAGGGAGATGATCGCCGAGCTCACGACAGCACGGACAGGGGTAGCTAGCAGTGGTCCGGCTGAAAGGCAAGAGGTTGGCAACAGAATCGGGTTGAACGGGCAGACACGCTGACATACGCCTGAGGATGTTGCCTCCGCAACATATACTCTGTCCGGGACGTTGCGGAGATGATACCACTGTTCGATCCTAAGGCGTACGATGGACTGTCCTCCGAAGGGTGGAAACGAAAGGTAATCGATACGCAGGAGGTCTACGACTTGGATGAGAAACTGGTGCTCATGGCCGCGACTACTAGATTGGTGGGAGCAGCAAAGTTGTGGAGCCGTGGCACAACGATCAAGTCCCTAGGAGAACTATACTCAGGACTGTGCTATAACTTCCCGGCAGTGGACGACGACGCAGACATCCATGACAGGCTGCGGGAAAGAAGGCAACGCTCCGGTGAGGACACGGAGGAATACATATTCGAAATGAGAATGATAGCGTCCCGGGGACATGTGCAGGAGAGCACCTTGGTCAAGTATATCATCCAGGGGATAACGGATGCGGAATGCCAGGAAGCCTTCCGAGCGCTAAGGCCGACGTCGGTCAACGACGTTCTCAACAGGGTTCGCTGAGTAATAGGACTAAGGAGTAACGAGCGGAGGACAACCACGCCAGAACGAAGAGAGACGGACCAGCGGGAGTGCGAACGAGGGGCCGGCAGTGGAACCACAGGAGGCGGACCAAAATGCTTCGCGTGCCATCAATCCGGGCACTACAAGAAGGATTGCCCACAAGGGAATGGCGTACGAGTCGGGACCAGACCAGAAAGGACCACCCAGCTGCTGCTGAAGAAGAGCAGGTCCGAATACATAAAGGACGCAATGGTGAACGGGTATCAAGTCACAGCATTTATTGACTTGGGGAGTGACTGTGTCACCCTTTGCCGCTCGATCGCGGAAAAGGGCGGAATCAAGTATGTAGACGATCGAAGGCGACTGAGCGGATTCGGAGGGGGAGCGTGCCAGACCGTAGGCAGAGTGTACGCTGAGGTAGCAGTAGACCAACTCCGGTCGTGGTGTGAGGTTCTGATAGTGCCAGACGAAAGTCAGCCGTATCCGATGCTAATTGGGCGGAAGTTACTGGACCAACCGCAGGTGAAAGTGGTGAAAACGCACAAACGCGTATCGATCACCGACTGCATGGCGGAGACACCCACAGCGCTAGTAGTGGCAGAAGGAGCCGTCGACACCAGGAGGCGGAGCGAACTATCACTGGAGGACATGAAGGCAAGGAAACTATGCGGGGAAGACAGGCAACGGCTTGGGGTGCTCGTCAACACGTTCCGGGACTGTTTCGCCAAGAACGCGGAGGAACTGGAGGTTTACCGCTTCGGGGAGTGTTCAATTGAGCTGACTACAGCAACACCAATTTGCGTCCAGCCCTACAAAATACCGTTTGCAAAAAGAGAGGCAGTGAAGGAGATGGTGTCCAGCATGTTGAAGTAGGGAGTGATCCGCCCATCGCACTCCGACTATTGTGCGCCGGTCACCCTCACGAAGAAGAAGGATGGCAAGGACCGATTTTGGATCGATTACCAGGCGCTGGACAAGGTGACGGTCAAGAGGAAGTTCCCCATGCCGATAGTGGAGGAGGTGGTCGAGTCGCTGGCTGGAAACAAATTCTTTACGACGCTGGACTTGACATCAGGATTCCTTGAAGTCCTGAGGGAAACCGGGTTGACATTAACGTAAGCAAATGCACATTCTTGCAAACTAATATTGAATTCCTAGGGTATCGGCTGAGCGAAGAAGGGTTACAACCTAGCGAGAGGAAGACGGCCGCTATAATGGCATTCCCGACCCCGAAGGACGTCCATGGAGTCCGACAGTTCCTGGGACTCACAGGGTTCTTCCGTAAGTTCGTCGAAAACTACGCACGATGGGCAACACCGCTGACCGATCTGACCAGAGCGGACCAGCCATTCGAGTGGACGGAAAGACAGGAAAGGGCGTTTCGCAAACTGAAGACAGCACTTCTGCACCCCCCAGTACTAGTTTTATTCGACCCGGAGTGCGCGCACGAGGTACACACAGACGCGTCGTCAGTTGGTCTTGCAGGCATCTTGCTGCAGCGAGGCAAGGAAGACAACTCACTGCGACCAGTGGTGTTCTATAGCCGGAAGCTGTCCACCGATGAACAAAAGTACCACTCGTACGAACTAGAAGTACTGGCCATAGTCGAAAGCTTGGACCGGTTCAGGGTCTACCTTTTGGGGAGGCGATTTAAGATCGTCACGGACTGTAGGCCATAGTCGCAACCAGCACAAAGGCCAAGCTAATTCCTCGAGTAGGCCGGTGGTGGCTCAAGCTCCAAGAATTCGACTACGAGACTACGAATGAATGAATGAATGATTCCTTAAGCTGTGCCACGATGACGCAGGACACTTTGCCGACGAGAAGACGATGGATATGATGAAGCAGACATTCTGGTTTCCGAAAATGAGGGGATTTACAAGAAGCTACATCCAATCCTGCGTCGAGTGCGCATACGCGAAGAGGAGAGGAGGCAGAGCCGAAGGGGAGCTGCACAGCATCGAACGCGTCCCGCTACCATTCTACACGGTGCACTCGGACCATTCACAAGAGGTAAGGGTGGAACCAGGTACGTTTTGGTCTTGGTGGACAATTTCACCAAGTATACTGTCCTACGAGCTGTCAAGACGGCCAATAGCAGAGGCGATCTCGCGGTCCTGAACGAAGTGGCTGGTTATTTTGGGCTACCACGAAGGGTGATCACCGACCGGGGAACAGCCTTCACATCGGGGATGTTTGAGCAGTTTTGCGAGAGGAACGGCGTACAACATATCAGGACTGCTGTTAGGATACCCAGGGCGAACGGTCAAGTGGAGAGGTGCAACCGGACCATCCTGTCGTCACTCAAATGTATGAATTCCGACGAAAGGGGAGACGACTGGGCCTCACACCTTCGGGCAGTCCAATGGGGGCTCAATACTGTCCGAAACTGCACCACAAAGGCAAGTCCACACGAGCTCTTGTTTGCCTATACACCCCGGGGAATCTCTGGGGACAAGCTGCTGATGGAGTTGGGGGAAAGGACTCGGGTGGATCCGGACAAGATGGAAAAACGGCGAAGTGCGGCCTTGGCCAACATCGTGGCAGCTCAGAGAAGGAGAAGTTCGACGCCCGTCGCCGACGGCCAACGAAATACCAAACAGGGGACCTCGTGCTGATCGAGAACGAGCCAGCTGCCACCGGCGAATCGCGGAAGCTGGAACCAAGATACTGGGGACCATACGTCGTCACGAAGGTGCTGCCCAACGACCGGTACGTGGTGGAGGACATCCCTCACATGCAACGAAACCAGCGGAAGCTAAACACCATAATGGCATCAGACAGGATGAAGCACTGGTGCGAGCTGCCGGACGGAGGGATTGACAAGGACGACAGCGACGGAGAAGATTCCGATCTCAAGGCGAGGTCGTGGATAGGATGGCCGAGTTGTAACATCAGATGCACGCGGGTATATAAACCCGCGCCGCAGACGGCATGGGGTGAGCCTCTTGGTCATCGCTAGCATAAGCAAAAGAGTCCGGAAATAAAGTTTATTAAAAAAAAAAAACGGCCGCTTGTTTTACAGAAGTCAGTGCTTTTGCAACGTGGCTTCGAATCAGTTTTATCAGAAAGTTATCCACCCGTACAATCCTGGCCCTATTGTATAGGACCTCGTTCGGGTAAAATTTCGTGTACTCAGATTCAGGTATCCTATGTAATCCGAGACAAGTCCTGAGACATTGTCTTTTAAACACCCGAATCCTTTCCATTAAGCTGGCTCTCACATTGAACCAGACATCCATAGGCAACCATGGACCTGATTAAGGCCATGTAGCAGATTACCTTCACTCTAGAATCAAGTTGGCTGCTATGAAACAGCCATCTTGTCATAGCAAAAGCACCCCGGGTCTTTGCCAGAGCAGCATCTAACATACATGTTTGTCAAAATATAGATACTGATCTAGCACGATCCCAAGGTATCTGACTTCACTCTGTCTCGCCAGTGGATGCCCGCCGAATGCCGGTCCAAGAATTGAAAACCTGCGCCAATTTTTTCTAGTGTCCCGAGAGACCATAGATAAAGGCGTTCTGAATAAAATAGATTCTGATTTCTGGAAGTTGATTTTCAACTTCCAGTCATCCCAATACTACTGAATTTTTTCGAAGTCACGTTGCAGAAGACGTCGACCGTTAGACCTGATCTGTACGCAATTAAATCGTATGCGTACGCTATTGAATGGTGAAGAGAAGCTATCAGATCACTGAAGTAAATGTTGCAGTCCATTGTTAATATGAAATGTTTGAGTAGAAGTCAAGTTGGAAATGTTCACAACGAACTTTCTATCTCTTAACATGTTAAAAATCATTATTAGCTGTATTTTACTTATGCCCAGCCGACTGAGCTTGCAATAAAGACCTTCTAGCCATACGGTGTCGAAGGCTTTTTCCAAGTCGATCAGACAGGCATCCGTGCATTGGTACTTGCATTTGTTCCATTGAATATCCGATACGAGTTTCGACGCGGCATGAATAGTGTCATGCCCCGCTCTGAAACCGAATTGGTTATCCGGGATGATTTTATCGTCCTCAACCCATTTAGACAGGGCTCTATGGACCACCATCTCGAAGACCTTGCTGATACTCGTAAATAGACTTGTCGACCGGAGATTTGCCGGGTTAGAGGTGTCTTTACCCCTCTTTGGGATTGGTTGTACCACGGCAGTTTTCCAGTGCACTGGATAGTATGCATTATTCAGTGCATTGTTGAACAGGATGGTGTACACTGGTGTACTCTACAGCCACTGGTGGGGGGTGCCTGAGCACAACATTAGATATTCCGTTGGTTTCCGCGGATTTTTTTCTTTTTCAGTAACTCGAAGATCATCTAGAGATCCTCCGTCGAAATGAACAGGGTGTTAGCCCCTTCATTGGCGACGGCATTGTTTGCCATAAAATCATCATCGAACCTGGTAAAACCAAGATTCTCTAATCGCCAGTGATCGATGTCATTTTGAAGGTAGAAGTGATAAATGACTCTGTTTTCCAGGTCGCGGTTTGGGCGAATGCTGTCATTCAGCGTTTACACTTCCTGGAATACAACACCCACTATCGCCACCTTCTCCTGGGGATCTTCGATCACAAAGTATCCAAGACGGCACTTTCTGGATCGATGCTTGCTGTTCGTAGCAAGCGTTCATTGTTTGACGTCCTCAGAAGCTTCAGATCCTGAATGTGATTCTGATTGTTTCTCCGAAAATTTTATTTATTTGCGGGAACATATTCGCGCTGTTGGATTTTACAGCCCGACTTCTGTTGTTCCAATGCAAACTTAAAGATATTCTGTAATTTTTCTTTATCAACTGTTGGCGATTTTTAATCAGCGACTTCACTGTCCTGACACTGTACAAGAGTTTGAGTCTTGTCAGGAGTCTACTTTTCTGTCTGTATAGTGCGTTGATTGTCGCGTTTCGGTACATGTTCGTGGTATCGTGCTGTCGTTGGTGTGGTATCGTACTGTTCATTGTCTGCTTAATAGTATCGTCCATTTGTTTTAGGTACCTGTCAATCTCATAGTTTGACAGGTTGTTATTGGACGGTGGATAGGAGGCGCTCGAAGTGAGCACTCTCGTCAGGGAATTGGCAAAGCATGGCCAGCGCGCCCTAATGTAATCATAGGGGTACGTTTGGACGTACTCTGCCATTTCTGTGAATTTGTCTGGTAATTTGATTACGGCACTTAGCCGGCAATTGTCACTGTCATATACGAAGGTCCATAGACAGTTAGTAGACTATTTGTTCGTGTCAGCCAGTCTCAGTCGAGGGTCAAGCACCATGAGATCCAGATGGGAGACGCTTCTAGGATACGACGGACTATCCGTTGCGAGCAACTTGACTCTATATTCAATGTTGTGAAGAACGCACCAATGACTTAGTAGGCTCCCCCTAGTGTTAGGAATGTTATTTCCCCAATCACTATGTTTTGCATTTAAATCGCCGGCCAGAATGTAGAAGTTTTCCACCGAGTTTAAGCGCAGAGATCGAAAGAGTGTCTCGAGCTCTGCAATGAAAACATTGGGTTGAGGTGCTTCAGGCGCATAAGCTGATACAGACATGATTTCATGTCTAGTGAGTTTGAGTAAACTGACGTGTTTTTCATCTCGTCCGGTAATACGTTTTAATACATCCGTTTTTTGGTAGTTTCTACTCGTATCCAACGCAAGAACAGATAGCCCAGTGTTTGTGTTTCTCTATTAAGTGTTCAATATTGCACATACATAATCAGTGTTCGCAATAAAGAAAAAAGACAAAACTCGCAAAAACAAATTGTCGTTGTGCCAGACTTTTTTCCTTGTAAAAGCTCACTCAAATTAGTCCGAATCTGTCCGCTTAGACATGCCGTTTGAGCAAAATTCAAATTCCTCCATGAACACCCGTTCCAAGAAGCAGCCGGCCACCAACTCATCTGCGTCAACACCTCGACAGCTTAACACACTTACACCCACAACAAAGAACGCAGGAATTACTACGTTGGACCATTTCACCATTATGGAACTTGAAGAGCGTTTGACTAAGCAGACGGAAACCATTCTTGCACGCTTCTCAGCAGAGATCAACACACTGCGTAATGATCTCGCGCAGCAAATCGCGCTCGTGGAAGAAACTTGGACTAAGCGTTTCACTGAGTTAAAGACATCTCTCAATGATTTAGAGCATCGTATAGAGGAATTAGAGAGAACAAACGCGCACCCCGAAGCAACGAACAAAGAGTTAACTGACTTAAAGCTACGTTGCGATGCACTTGAGAGAAACGAATTGGCTATGGATGCTATTCTCTTCGGAGTTCCCCAGCTTCCGGAAGAAAACTTAAAATCCATTTTTCACCACCTTTGCCATTCCATTGACTGCAGGCCGCCTTCATTAGTAGCTATTTTCCGTGCCCACAAACGAAACAGTCCCAATGACCCACCAATAATCATCAAATTTGGGTCAATACACGAGCGAAATTCAATTTTAAAATCATCGGCTCTCCACCGCAAGACTCACGGTAGGCAACTCTGTCTGAGTGATGTTGGCTTGGACTCAAGCAAGTACATTTACTTAAATGAGAGTCTCACGGCTAAAAATCGTTCCCTGCTCCAACTCGCAACACATATGAAGCGTCAAGGTCAGCTGAGCTCTGTGTTTACCAAGCACGGATCGGTCATCGTAAGGAAACGAGGATCTACCAACAACATAATAATCAATGATAAAGAGATGCTGAACACAATTGCCGCGAGATGGTTATCAGCGAAAAACGAAGAACAAATTAACAAAAACTACAACAACAAACAACCTTAAGTTCTTCTATCCAAGAGTAATTTCTCCTTTTTTTCTTTTTCTTTTTTCTACAAACTTCATCTTTCTCTTTTTGTTTACTTTCTTGAGTGTATTTTATTTGTTTTGAGTGAGACTTATTATTATTTATTATTATTTTTTACGTTATTATTCTCATTGAGTTATTATTATTTTTTTTTTTTTTATTTTCGTCATTAGCGTATTATTTTTGTTGTTATTTTAAATGAGTTCTGTTTTACATTCATGGGGTAGCTCCTCGGTTGAAACAAGGACATTGCTAAACATTTTAGGCAAACAATACTCTGGCATTAATATTTGTCATTTGAATGTGCAAAGTTTAAAAAATAAGATCGATGACTTGCGGTATCTTTTAAATAATAATAAAATTGATGTGGTCTGTCTGTCTGAAACGTGGCTAAAGCCGGAAATGTGTTCTGATCTTTTCAAAATTAATTCTTTTCGATTGGTTAGGGCCGATAGAGAAAAAAGTGTAGGTGGAGGTGTAGGTATATACATTAAAAATTCGATAAAATTTAGCATAATAAAAAAGTCATCTGCAGGTGATTCTATTGAATACGTATTTGTTGAAGCTATTATTAGTGGTACTAAAATACTGCTTGGATGCATTTATATGCCCCCACATGTAGCTAACTGCAGTCTTATTAACAATGTACTGGAAACGTTTACACCTCTATATACAGATGTGATTGTGTGTGGCGATTTCAATCTTAACATACTAAACCAAAAAAACAGACAATTTAAGAGCTCTATGGAATCGCTCGGCTTATTTTTTGCTAATACCACGCAACCCACACATTTCAAACCTAATTGTTCCCCGTCTTTAATTGACATCTGCTTAACATCTAACAAAAATCTTATACTTCTCTATGACCAACTCTCTGTACCCGCGTTTTCATTCCATGATTTAATATTTATTACACTAAATGTGTACTCGCATCCTGCAAAAGACGAAAAGGTGCAATATTATAACTTTACAGCCACCAATGTACCTGCTCTATTCGAGGACTATCTATGTATTGACTGGTCACCATTTTATATGTCAAATGATGTTAACCTGCAAGTGATCTTTTTCACTAAATGTATTGTTAGTTTGTTTGAAAAACATGTACCTGTAGTAACTAAAAGAAAAAAATCACACTTTCCTTGGCTAACACAGGAGGTTATATCTCTTATGAAGTCTCGGGACTTATTATATTCAAGATGGAAAAGATACAGATGCTCATCGATTTACAATGAGTTTAAAAAATTACGCAACTCTGTTACGTCCCTTATTCGTAAAAACAAGAGGCTGTATTATAAAACTAAGTTTAGGGACTGTAATTCAAGCTCCAGTTTCTGGAAAAACATTCGCCAGATTGGCATTCAGTCAAATAAAGAGTCAATAACGCACAAAATAGATGTAAACGCATTAAACTCCAATTTCGTCCATCGCCCATTCAATGTACCAACTGTATCAAATGCGTCACCTGCAATAGCCCTTTTAAGTCCGTCTTGCAATCAATCCAATATTTTCTCCTTTTCTTGTGTAGACGAATTTTCTGTTGGTAATTGTATATTTAGTGTAAAATCGAAGGCAAAAGGAACGGATGATATTCATCCGGACTTTATAAAAATATTACTTCCGTTCGTGCTCCATCCCATTACATATATGTTCAACACCATTCTCACTACTTCAATTTTTCCTGATAGTTGGAAAATAGCAAAAATTATACCATTACCCAAAATATCTACCTCCAGGAATATCGAATATCGTCCTATAGCCTTACTTCCATTCCTTAGTAAAGTATTTGAACGTATTGTGAGTCAACAAATAAAAAAGCATCTGGCTCGCTCGAACCTAGTCACTGAGTTTCAGTCGGGTTTTCGCGCTAAGCACAATTGCACAACAGCTTTACTTAAAGTGTCTGATGATATTCGGGCCGCTTTTGACCGTGATATGGTGGGAATAATGGTATTCCTGGACTTCTCAAAGGCTTTTGACTGTGTTGATCATGGCATACTCCTGTCAAAACTAACAACAGAATTTCAGTTTCAAATGTCCTCCTGTAAACTAATTAACTCATATCTCTCTAACCGTTCGCAATATGTGTACTTTAATGGTAATTGTTCTGCACGTTTATCAGTTACGTCAGGTGTCCCACAGGGTTCTATCCTAGGCCCTCTTCTATTTTCATGTTTCATTAATGACATCTCGAAATGTTTTATGTACTGTAATCATCACATCTACGCTGACGATGTTCAAATATATTTTATGTTTCCTAGACCACATTACTCTCAGGCAGTAAATCACTTAACAAGTGAACTAAATAAGGTCCATATGTGGTCTAAAGCTAATAGATTAGGTCTGAATCTATCTAAGACGAAAGCATTAATTATGAACAGAAGTCGACAACCATTCACTATCCCCCCACTGCAGTTGGATGGATCTCCAATTGAATTTGTTGATAATTTTAAGAACCTAGGTATATATTTCACTTCCAATCTTAGCTGGAGCCCTCACATAAATAAAGTCACCTCCAAAGTTTATGGCGCTCTCCGTGGACTGAGCCCTACAGCTCAATTCTTACCAGTAAATGTCAAACGTAAACTCATAACGACTTATATTTTGCCAATTATCCTATATGGCTGTGAACTATTTTCGAATATGGACTACGATTCCGAAAGAAAACTGACAGTGGCATTCAACTGTTGTGCAAGGTACGTATATGGCATAAGAAGATATGAGCATATTTCCGAATATACAAGAAAAATAGCTGATTGCCCTTTAATAGAACTATTAAAATATCGAACTATTTTATTATTACATAAAATTATGACCACAAAAGAACCGACGTATCTATACCGAAAAATCAATTTTGCAATAAGCTATCGATCCCTACATCTTATATTGCCGAGACACAAATACATGGCAAGTAGCCGCCAGTTTTTTGTACATGCCGTTCAACTTTGGAACTCACTCCCCTTATGCATCAAGTTAACGAATAACACAAATGATTTTAAACGTAAAGTTTTCAATTTTTTCGCTAATAACCGCTACCAATAATAACTCACTCTCATTTAATTATTTATTGTATATTATTAATTATTTGCATAAGTTTCCTTTATTTTATCTATTTTTCGTATATTTATTTTTTGTTTAATGTTAATTTTATACTAAATATATACTAAAATACTTAAAGTTTGTACAACTTTAAAAGACTAGCTTGTCTTATCTGTACATTATGCCATTAATAAATAAATAAATAAATAAATAAAAAAAAAAAAAATAAATAAATGTACATTCTCTTTCCATTTCGGAGAGGAATGCACACAATACAGGCCTCTAGCACCTGGAACCACCGGTATATATGACCTTATGCTTAAAATTATTTTTAATAAAGATCGAAACTCCCCCGCCTTGAGTAGCGTTGGTGAGGCTTTAGGGACAGCCATGGGCTTTTGTACCATCTTTCCCGAGCCTGCCGCCATTTGGGCGTAGGTCAACTGGTATGATGGCTGGTGTTTGTAAGCGACCCGAGGGATGCTTCTCCTCGACCTTCTGCTTAGGGGCCAGGTTTCCTTTCTTGATGTCCTGTAACTTAGGACATCCCCGATAGTTTGCAGAGTATCCTCGGTTCCTACACAAGACACACTCGATCTGCTCTCTGTCCGCCACCTTGTCTTTCCCAAGGTTGCATTCCTCGTTCTTGTGGTTCTGTGCGCACTTGATGCTTCGAGGCTGCATTTCGCAGTTCGACGCGGCGTGCCCGAACCTTTGGCAGCGGATACATTGTAAAATGTTTCCGTTCCTCTTTAATTTTTCCCATGTGACAGTCTGGGATGCTATGGAAGTGATAGTCCTTAGCCTCTCCAGCTTGCTGCTGGGTGTGAGCTGCACCAAGAAGAGGGGTATCACTCGCTTCTCCCTTCGGGAGCCCACCGTGCACAATGGATTAACCCCCACGAATTTGAGGTCGTCACTCTCGAACTCGTTGAGCTCTGAGAGCATTTCCTCGGGATCTGTGATCGACTACACGCATTTAAGGAGCGTCTGCACCCTCTCGGCCTTTGGTGTAAAGGTGAAAACTCCGTCGTAGACTATTTCAATAGGCTTTTAATTCGCTTATGCTGTTCTAGTGTCTTGCACTGATCAGCATAGCGTTTCTGACCTAAACATTTAATATGAAAATTACTCACACCAATGGCATACTTACAGAGATCGATGGTCTCACGTAGGGCCGTGGTATAAGTAAAGATGGGTGGCACCTTCTCCTTTTTAGGGCCGTTGTTGCTGCTGCGATTGTTGCTGTTGCCGCTGCTTCTGCTGCTGCGGCTGTTGTTGTTGCTGCTGCTTCTCCTGCTGCTGTTTCTGCTGTTTCTGCGGCTACTGTTTCTGCTGCTGTGGCTGTTGTTGTTGCTGCTGCTTCTTCTGCGGCTGCTGTTGTTGCTGCTTTTGATGTGTGGCGGCTGTTGCCTGCTCTCTCCCCATCTGCTGCATCTCCTTAAGCCTATAGACTACGGCCTGCAACTTGGCGCATAGTATCCGTTTTTTTCTCCTCAAGTTCGCTACGCTCGTCCTCCATAGCCGCACTTGAAAGGGCGGCGAAAGGGTTGTTGTCCCCCGTGTAGGGGCCTTCCCTACCATCTGACAGGTGGGCAATATCCGCTTTCACGGGGATCACTGGTTTTGGTTTTGTTGATGATGATGTCGATGGTGATGGAGATGGTGCCCATTCCCTCGACCTGCAGCTGTTCGGTCGAACTAGTGAGGCAGGGGCGCTTAATTAAATCGGTCCTCGGATTAACCCTTTTGCGTTTTTTCATGACGGCGACCCGAGTTGCGAAGTCAGATGATAAATCATCCGATTCCGACTCCGTATGACGAACGGGTCTTCGCCCGCCGCGCCGTCTCCTGACATCTCTTTGCGTAACTGCTGCTACCACTGTTGCACTGCACTAGACTGGACGTCTTATCACCGTGCTTATATTATTATTTTCGGCCAAACGCGTACTTGAAGAAATTATTTTTATTAAAATTTTTAGTTTTGATGTGATTTTTATTTTTTTATTATTTTTTGCTCTTACTCGCACAGCCTACTTGAGCGAGAATGCAAATTGAACTGTGAGGAGCATCGTCTGAAGCCTCTCGTTCTTTGGGGTAAATGAAAAGAGTTCAGTCGTGGTCTCTTTCAGTAGTTCCTTGACCCGCTTATGCTGCTCCAACTTGTTACATTGGATAGCATAGCGGCTTTCACTTCTACCTTTAAAGAGGAAATTGCCAACACCAACACCAACATACGATCGCGCTGACTCGGGTTCCGTAAGTACTTTGTCTAAACGCTGACTTGTTATTTTTATTTTTTATTTTCTTTTACTGCTCTGCCCAAAACACTTCCTTCTTCCACACTGGCCAGTGAACGACTGACCTCTTTATGCTCCAATGAGCGTCAGAAATTACGTCGATAGTAGAACAAATAGCCTTTCTGGCAGACTCTTCAGTTTCGATAGAGTTAAATGGGCAATTGGCTCATATAAACCATACCAAACTCCAGGCAACGACAGTGTATTTCCTGCTATCCTCTAGACAGGCCTTGACATCATTCTAGCACCACTGATAGCTCTCTTTAGGTCAAGTTTCAACTTGGGATACATCCCTCAAACCTTTCCTGCTAAGAACAATGGAAAAGCAGAGGTATACTAGAGAATCAGACACCATTGCATTCAAACCAATATGCATACCACAAAGAACGATTTACTGATTATATCAATCACATCCGGAGGAGTCTTTGTGACAGTATTGGTAGCTAAAGGGTGTCCACAAGGTGGAGTCCTTTCACCACTTCTCTGGTCGATAATCATCGACGACCTACTCTACAAGTTAATCAACCTAACCTTGGTTATGAAGACATCGGATACGCCGATAGCCTTGTAGTTATTTTCACAGGTAACAGCGAAATTTCTGTCTGTGAACGAATGCAACGCGCTTCAGTCTACTTCTGGCTGATGTAACAGAGAGGGTCCATCGAAATAAGACAATCTTAGTCCCGTTTACAAAGAGGAGAAGAATACAACCTTGCTCCATCTCCCTAAACGGTACAAACATCTCTTCGAACTTGATCGAAACTTAACTGGAACTTCAATATTAATAACAAACTTAAAAAGGCACTTTGGGCCTATCGACGCACCTACTGTAAATCCTGTGAATTGAAATCTAAGGTAATCTAGTGGTTATATACCACGATAGTAAGACTTATCATCACTTATGCGTGTGCCGTATGATGGACAAAATTTGTACAAAGTTAAACTTCAATGCCTTCAGAGACTAGCGTGTCTCGGCATTACAAACGCCATGCCAACTTGCCCAACGACAGCCCAAGAGATCAGAATTACACTACTGGATCCCTTCATTAAAGGGGTTGCAATCAGACTCCTTCGCTCAGAAACAAGCCATCCATGTAGACCATTGGGTCACATGTTCATCCTATAACACCTTCCTGAGCTGTATATGATTACCACAGTTCCGGATGTATAATCACACACGTTCACTTTTGACAAGATATTTGAGATACTGATCCCAAACCGCACAGCTTTGGAAAGCGGCGATCCTTTGCTAAATGTCAAAGGCCTCAGGTGGTTCACAGATGGCTGCAAGATGGATTTTGGTGTTGGCGCTAGCGTCTTTGGACCAAATCGAAAAATATCGAAGGCTCTGGGAATGAGTCATAGTATCTTCCAATCCGAACTATATGCCGTCCTGACGTGCCTCAACCTAACTTTAGAGACTAACATAAGAGATATAACCATCAATATACTCTCAGACAGTCAAGCAGCGCTCAAAGTGTTGGGCTCATATAGCACGAATTCAAAATCCGTCTAGGAATGCCACAAAACCATGCAAGACCTAGGCCAAAGAAATAAGGCCAACCTCTGGTTGGTGCCAGGGCACAAGGACATAAAAGGCAACGTAATCACCGACCGATTCGCTAAGAAAGGTTACAGCGAAAAGTACATAGGTGCCGAACCTTTCTGCGACATCCCCAAGTAGAAGATTAATTTTCTCTTAGAGAAGTGGGAAAAATCGCAACACCTGCATTTTTGGGACAGCTTTCAAGGACTCTGACAATCGGAAGGATTTATACGGCCCTTGAACAAACAGTCTTTTAATATACTTAAATATAATAGAGCCGATATCAGAAGACAGGTTAGTTACCTTTTGGGACACGGTAGTCTGATAATTATATCACATAATTAATCTCTCGTCTTGAACCGAGCATCGACTCGGTCTTGAGGACGAGAAAAGTGTAGAACACATACTAAGTGAGTATGCTGTCCTCTGCAACCTTAGGAAGCGTATCCTCCTCAGGGAAATTATGACTCTTGAAGAGATCACCTCAGTTCCTACAAGACATCCTCAACTTTATTACGAAAGTATAGGTACTCCTCATCTAATCAGCTAGCAAACACACTATATTGGTCGCCGTGCCCCATGCTATATGTTATAACTTCTAACCTTAATATATTTACTTTCCTCAATTCGTTGCCCTGGAAACTCTAATAGATACGAATATAAGGGAGAAAATTATAACAGACTCCTGAACACCCTTACATTAAATCTACGAGGGTTATTCACTATTCTGTAACCAATACAAACCGTGCCTTAGGGACAAAATTCTTGCGCATATCACTCGAACCCCAAAGACTCAAAGCATTTCAAGTTAACTAACAATTTTCATTTCGAAAATTCAATTAACCGCAGTCTTATGCTCGGCCCAGGATTGGTCGTTGAATCATACCAATATAAGTGGTGACTTGCCACTTGCAAATTTCCAATAAAAAAACGATAATTGCTTTTCGAGGGGAACTTGAGCTTATCTGTGCATATCTTTCGCCATTTTGTTTTGGCTTACGTTCAAACACTCAAAGGACTAACGACAATGTTTTGATGGGACACATAATTGGATTTATGTGTAATTATCGTTCGGAAGCTAAATATCTCCATAGCATATTACACATGCACCATTGTGCTTACAACGTGTGCACGCCAGCTTCAGATTGCTATTCCCCATGTACCAATCGCAATTACAGACGCCTGTCAGTTCGTAGACTAGATTTCATTTGTTCATGTCTAGCCACTGGAGACCTTACTTTCTCATGAAATAGCAGCGCGATGTCAAAATATTATCCGTTGAGATTCACTTTTCTCCTCGATATCATCCTCTCACGTACGGATTCACCTGACGGCGGAGCAACCGGTAGCTTCACATATTCCGAAAGAGCAGCACAAAATATGAAGAATAGTAGGTATTTCCACGCCAGCGATTCGTGTCCATGCATATTTCATTCCACTAGTTCGTTGCGGGCATCTAAAAACAAATCTCTGCCATACCCGAGTCGTTCTTTCGAAGTGTGAACTGATTGCCAGCATCTCAGTACCTTACCTACCATGGGTTTGGGTAATAACTTGAAAATTTGATATTGCTCCTAATGCCTTCACAATTGGGCGAACAATACACCGCTTTGCTTCCACTTCATTTGCATCTGTCTGGTCGAAAGAGGTTGAGAGCTTAAGCTAAGCACCCTCCTCAGATGGACGTTCGGATGCAATATGATGTAACAATTCAATTATTATTTTAAAATGCACTATCGGAATGAGCGTTGAAGATGAAAACAGGAAACACAATAGCGTTACTTGAGTTTTCATTAGTGTCCTCTGAGAAATCTCCTTCAAGAGAGGTAGAAGGTTGGTTGGGAGGAAATACCCTTGTGTTTGCATCTCAGTAGTGTAAAGCAGTGTGTATCGTTAGACGGAAATTTAAAGAGGTTAATATTCGAAATTGCAATTTCATGTCATGCAAGGAATGTTAGTTGCCAGCGATGCGAATGCGACTCGTTGAGATAGGTAGCTCGAGCCACAAGCGGTAAGTGAATCACGTATAGATATATAAAGTCTATTTCAAGAAAATTGCATTATTGAGTTAGAAGAGCTATCGTATTGGAATAACATTTCAAATTAGCATTCGTTAGGCAAAGTGCCTTTGGATACATAATGTATAATTGCCATCGAAAGCTGCTGTGATTTTAGTAAATATCTTTTCGGTTTATTGGATGAGTCTAATCGAAAATATTTCTTGTGATTAAAAAATTTGATTCTGTTGTTTTCAGCCGTAAAATGAGGAGAGCATATGGTCCAATTTACTTGGGATGTGGTATACGTCCCACTTTCCAGTGTTTCTAATTATTGTTAGAGTTAAATTATACTTATACACACCTCTTAAGAAACTCACCCCTGAGCACATATCCTGTGCTCAAAACTATCAAGGAATTATTCAGATGTGTTTAATAAAATGCCAGTGCCTTCTGAATCTCTGGAATGCAATGGAATCTTACAAATCGTTTGCACTTTGCTATTAAAAATCCTTCACTTTCAATGTAAACAACTACAAGGTTTTACGTTACTAGTTGCAAAGGATAAAGAAAACACTGCTCCAAAATAAAAAAAAAACTTTTGATAAGAACCAAAAGTATTCGCAATTACGGAAACCCCGTGAAACAACCAACTGCTTGAAAAAATGTCCACATTATAAAACAAGCCAATCGTAACCCGCATTCATCTACTAAAATTTAGGAGAATTTAAATCAGGAGTGTTTTAACTGTAAGAAAGATACTTATTTTCGAGTACATCTCGACATAAATTAACAATTGAAATATTTGGTAATAGTGGGACCAGGAAAGTTCGACTTTCAAACGGAACAACCTTTAAGGATCGATATACTTTCGTTTGCGGCAATACAGATACCCACAATCTTGGATCGGGATTCTTCATTAGCAACAAAATTGTGCGAAACGTAATGGACATACTCGTAGAACTGTTTAACGACTGAATGTCGAGGGCCAAAATCCGAGGTTCCCGCAATAACTACATACTTCTGAACGTACACTGTCCTACGGAAGACGAGGATGAAGAGGTAAAGGACGCGTTTTATGAAATGTTGGATAAAATATTTGACAATTTCTCAACCATTGGCCCGAGAATGGTACTCGGGGATTTAAACGCGAAAATAGGAAAAAATGCGATTTACAGGTAAAGCATAAAGAAGAGCGGATTGCGATTCAGGCCACATCTTAATCATCTCCAAAATTAAAAGCCGAATCCAAATTCACAGAAGCGGATCACAGCAAAGTATAAACAAAAGTAATAGGACCCTTGAATGTAACATCAATACTATTATAAAATTAATCTGCCCTTTTGGACGGCATAGAAACAAACGACGAAACAAAACAGGTAGAAACAGTATGGTTAGCAATAAAAAGTGTTGTAAAGGAGGCAGCAGAAAGCAAATAAGGCTATTGCAAAGCCCGCAAAGAAAGCCTGGGATGAAGCAAAATTAAGACTTCAAGCCCTGGAAAATAGCGAATCGATAACTCGTATAGGTATGTATGATATCAAACTTTATGAAAGGAAATCAACCATTTTTTTAGGATAAAAATCCGACAATGGCAAAGGAAAATGTTTGCTTAAATTTAAGAAGAATGTGCGGCTATGCATGGCTTAACGCTGTACGAAAAGGATACCAGGCCAAATCGGGATTTATTCGCAACTAGCTGACCCGCGCGGCTTCGCTCGCTTATATATGTATGTATGTATTACATGGATTGCAACTTGGGGTTAAGAATAAGGATGGGAACAAAGATACATGGACTACTGACAAAACACGAAGAATGTGGCAATACAGGCAGATAAACCGCAGAACTCATTTAACACGTGCCCATGAGACTTAAAGCAATTAGAAACCACAATAAAAGTGCACATATAGTACATTTTAAGCAGCCCTATAAGGACCAACAACCGTTATAAAAGTGCAGACATCATACAAGTTAAACACGGTGTCGGTCATTTTTAAATGCCGACCTCAGCCGGATTCCCGAATAAAATACAATAGTTCCAACACCCACAATCCTCCACGTGCATCCGGTCACTCCGCGCCAGCATGCACCTTTATCAGCAGCAGACACGGTCACAAACAACTCTATCACCTTACACCATCCCATCACCTGCAATAAGACACGTTCACAAACAACTCTATCACCGTACACCTTCCCATCATCCTCCAGCTACATTCCGCAGACGCCGCAACTTAGAATAAGATAGGCAATAAGTAAATGGTTTGTTAGCTTGTAAGTCAGTTCTAATTTTGATTTCAATAAAGAAGGAGCTTCTCTCCAGAAAATAAAAATATTTTTTTAATAAAATTTAATTAGTTTAATTTAACTGGCGCCCGAGCAGGGACCGGTAGGAAGTGCGGGAGTGTTCAACGATTACGAATAAATAACCAGTCGCCTCAAGTAGCCGCCGTGTTAAAACCCAGTAGTGTCGTTGAAACTTTAAAGTAACCAGTCGCCTCAAGTAGCCGCCGTGTTATCTGTCGGTCGTGTCGTCACATGTGCTATAACCAGTCGCCTCAAGTAGCCGCAGTGTTAACCAGCCGTGCCGTGGAAATAAGACGTGGTAAGCTAAAGTAGCCGCCGCACCGCATAAATCAGTCGCCTAAAGTAGCTGCAGTGTTGTGCGAAAAAAATTCCTACGACGCAAGTGATTGACGCGCTCGACTCGCTCCCCCTGCCGGTCCCAGAACCCTAACTCTAAGTGAGCCGGTGCATCCGATAAAGACCCAAAAAAACTATCGTCGCTAGAAGGTCCTGAGAACGCCTCTAGTGGACCGCGTGAAGAGTGTGTGCCGTGGATCCCGAGTAGCTGAACGACGAAAAGGAGAACTCCAAGCTGCCGACGCGGAGATGACACCAGCATTAGTATTAGTATTGTAAGCATAGAACCTAAGTTATTACAATAAGAAAAAAGATTATTTTGTGTCACGAAGCAAAAGAAAAGCTCAAGTAATAAAAATTAATTTAAGAAGTGGAAGAAAGTGAAAATAATAATAATATCCGATTAGTAGTAATTACATTAAACTGTGTTTTTATAAAACCAAAAAGGGTCCACAAAACATGAGCCATTATAATTATTTCAATTGCTTAGCGTTAAGTTACTCGTAGAAATTCTCGCTTAACATATTTTAAATTTTTATTGTAAACCATATATTATATTTTGAATATTTCTTTCTAAAATGCCAGACCTTCGATCAGGTGTTTCCACGAACCCTCTTACTACTAACACAAACCCTCTTATTCCCATTGCGGAGGAAACTACCGCAAATACATCCCTCCAATCTAGTACCTCAGCAATAGCTGACCAAAACCCCCCAACCTCTGGAGAATCCACAAGCTCCGCAATGTACGGTACTTCGTACAGCGACACGCGAGAGGCTGAGCCACCTCCAGAGACGAACAATCTCATTCAAACCATAATATGGCGGGTGAATGAGAACGCGAGCGGCGGGAAGGCATGGCATTCAAAGACAGTAAAACCACTAACGCACTCATCGGGACTGAAGGAGGACGATTCCAATGATTGCATTATGATAAGCAGTTCAGAGGAAGAGAACGATGATGACGTAGATGATTTCCTGTCGCCACAAATGATCCTCAAGCTAGATAATTGTTTTCACTCGCAAGAGACACATCTAGCCAACCCACCGCAAGATGCTGCATGTAGTTACATTAGCGTTGATCGCCTCGATCGGCAAATCAGAAATCCAGATTCTAGATTACACGAACACCCAACTCATCGCAATAAAAACTGGAATGGGCAAAATACAGAACGGAAACTTCAAATTTATCCACGACGTAGATTTGGACCTATACCAGAACTTGGTCAACGAAATTTCAGTAACAGTTATAGAGAAAATAGGACCTAGCCATTATTCCTTCCCATTCCTTTCCCATGAAATAACACAACTCCTAAATATACTAGCTAGAGTTAAGCCAACTAGAAATAAGAGAGCTATTAATATTATAGGAAGCGCATGGAAATGGATTGCTGGAAATCCTGACCATGACGACTTCACAATACTAAAAAAGAAAATAAATAATGTACTGGAAAATAATAACCGTCAAATAGTAATAAATAGGGCCTCTACAAATAGATTAAACGAACTAAGTAACATAACGAATATAATCCTAAAAGAAATAAAAAACAATAATGCGTTTAAGAATGACCTTGTGTCGACAACAAAATATAAATTAAAACTTTTGAAAGAAGAACTTATAAATATCGAATATGCCATACATTGGGCAAAGAATAAAATAATCAATTCATTCTTACTGTCAGTAGCGGAAACAGAAAATATTAAGAAAATATTAGAAGCGGAAAACTTCCCATATGAAAATTTAGATGAGGCGTTAGAGTTCGCCGACGTGAGAATTGTATCGAACAATACGTCAATAATATATATTGTTAATTTACCTTCCACCGAACCGGAACAATGTCTAGTATTAACTATCAAAGCGGTAAAAAATAAAAACAATATAAATAAAGTAGATTTCGAAAAAATTTTAAAATGTACACGTAAAATATATGGAATTAAATTAGAATGTAATAATTATAATAATTTGTCAATTTGCCCTAGGAATAACCTAATAGATTTAAGCGAAACAACATGTATTCCTAACCTTTTAAAAAGCGTGCGGTCAAACTGTAGCAGAATCAGCAGCCAACACATCCCCGACGTCGAAGAAATTCTTCCAGGCATCCTACTCCTAAACAACTTCAACAATTCACTCCTGGCCAACAATGATGTCCTAAATCTTACCGGCACATTCCTCATCAAATTCCAAAATGCAACCATCATCGCTCAAGGCAAAACTTACACGTCCAACACAACCTTCAAATACAGGCCCCTACCAGCAATAGCACAACCATCTTCAGATGTCGACACCGTCGAAGAAATACTCTCTCTAGAGATGCTAAAAGAGCTCCATACCAAATCCCTCGACCATATAGAACTGATAGAAACAAAGAGCAAAATAAAAACAACAACCAATCTTGTCCTTATTGGCGCAATCTCCATGGTTACACTAGTCATCCTTACAAAAATATTTTGGAAAAAAAGGACATTAGAATTGAAAGTCACCGGCGAGACTTGTGAACCATCAACAAACCCAACTTCATCAAGTAAAATATCAGTCACAGAAAAAGACATGGGAATATCCCAGACACCACCAAAACCATCCCGAATCAGCCAGATACCATTCTTCTAAGGTCAAACGAGGACGTTTGGAATTCAACGGGGAAGAGTTAAACACGGTGTCGGTCATTTTTAAATGCCGACCTCAGCCCGATTCCCGAATAAAATACAATAGTTCCAACACCCACAATCCTCCACGTGCATCCGGTCACTCCGCGCCAGCATGCACCTTTATCAGCAGCAGATACGGTCACAAACAACTCTATCACCTTACACCATCCCATCACCTGCAATAAGACACGTTCACAAACAACTCTATCACCGTACACCTTCCCATCATCCTCCAGCTACATTCCGCAGACGCCGCAACTTAGAATAAGATAGGCAATAAGTAAATGGTTTGTTAGCTTGTAAGTCAGTTCTAATTTTGATTTCAATAAAGAAGGAGCTTCTCTCCAGAAAATAAAAATATTTTTTTTAATAAAATTTAATTAGTTTAATTTAACTTACATACATCTTTAAGCAATTCTTGGGAAGGATAAGCAATCGCAATAAAAGTGCACATGTCGTATATACATATATCTTTAACCAGACCGTTGGCTGATGGTTGTTTACAACATTCCCCGAGCAAATAATGCTTTATTATATTACAAATTTGATTTCATAAAAAGGGTTATAGTGAGTCAACCTTAAAAGATATATGTATGCTGCCACGGACTTTTTTTAGAACTGATAAAAAAACCGCTTTAAAAAGAGGAAACACCGGTCCGAATTCAACTTCAACTTTTATTTATTATGTAGGCTTACACGACTTCATATACCGAACTATTACAAAACACTAAATACAATGCATCGTATGAACATCGGAAGTAAGTTAACAAGAGATGAGAGAGATAGAGAGGTTACAATTGTATACATATGTTGTATGTGTAAATTCATGTATTGTGGATAACTAATATAATATATTATGTATATAACTACTCTTTTTTAACAAGAACTTTTAAAGAGGAACAATTTCGTCGTACATAATTTTTGCGTAACTTTAACCGTTTACGCAGCGTACGCAACGGAAGCTCTCAAGACGAATCATTTTTGGTGTTTTTTGCAACATTTTTCATTGATGCTCGGTTCTTATTCTTCGTAGAGTAATGTTACATAGCCTTTAGGGCTAACCATAATAGACAGGAGCAAGCAGAAGCTTATGTCAGAACCAAACGAAATTCTCCCCTCTGTTTCAACGAACCGTCACGATACCCATAACCCATGATGAACAGGTGCAAGCAGGAGCAAGCAGAAGGAAAGGAACTGTCAAATTGTTTTCATTCGATTTGTTTATTTTCGGTGTGGCTTTGGCTTTTTCCTTTTTATTGGAATAAAAGCCATCTGCTTTATCATAGAGACACTTATTGTCCTGCACAAGTGAAATCAACTTGTTAACAAGCTCGTATTCCATATTTATTTTATCTTTTTTCTCTTTCCGAACCTCAAATGTTACTTGTCAAAAATTCCTTCCGTCATGTCTTCTTTCAAGAAGACCTTCCTTCTGCTCGCATCAGTTAACGAACATTTAACGAAACGTCACATCTGCCAATTGTGGGCATATCATATGCTTTGCATGTAAGAAGACATTCCCCTCTGCTTGCTTCTGCTTGCTCCTGTCTATTATGGTTGGGCCTTTTATTCTGCCTCTATAAATGGACTATCCAAAAGAAAAATAATTTTTATATATATATACATAGATGTATAGATCATCACTGTGCTATCAAAATCAACCTCAAATTCGTATACGAATGGGTATAATTTTCTTTCGCTCCGATCCGAAACCAATAATGAGAAAAGTCATTTCAACCCCTTCTTCTGTTCAAAACCGATTTGTGTATGTGTGAATTCATAAATCATAAGGCAAGCAAACGATTTCAATGGATTGTTCGGTCAAACAGCGTACTCAAGAATTTACAACAATGTGCCTAATATTCTTAGAAGCAGCTAATAAGCAAATCCATATGTACATACATATGTATGAATGCCCGTGTCATTTTGAGTGAGAGATCTCGGTCGTTGGTGTCTGGTTCCGATCTAACGGAGAAAACTACGCACAATGTTCGTTGAGTGAACTTGCTTTCATTGTGCGCCCACCACCCCAAAGCAGAAGAACGATCAAGAACAATCGTTTTCGATTTTATGAAAAAAAATTAATCTAATCGTGTTTCGAATCTAAAAGCTTCTAGAAGAGGCAGAAAGCTGATGGATGGCTTAAAATGTTAAGGAAAGTGTTAGCTCTGTTACGGCTCTTGTTTTTGATCTATTTGATCTATTGATCATAGAGTTATAGCAGGTAAAAGTCAAAAAAATTTAGCAAAATATAAAACTTTTGGTTAAAACGCTTCCAAAAACTAACCTGGCCAAAAATAATATAGCCTATGTCCTTCCCATAGTCTTAAACAACATTTGAAAAAAAAAATTATTAAAATCTGTCCAGCGGTTTTCACGCCATAAGGGACGAAAGAAAAAAAACCCGTGAGAGTGGCGCCATCTGTCGAAAATTGGTCGTACCAACTCAGAAACCTTCGCAGGCTCATGTACAACAACTTTGCTAAAGATCATCATAATGATCAAATGCATAGCTTACGATTCTATAAAGGACATACAGACAAACATTCATTTTTATTTATATACATAGAAGAAGAAGATAGAAGAAGAAGAAGAAGAAGATTATATAGAAGACAGATGATAATGGGAAACTTCGAACAACGAAAGGGTGGGAAAAGTTTCGATACACTGCTTAACGTAAACGGTTTTTCAATTGACGTGGGTAGATTTTCGCGACCTGTATTTGATGACATCTACCAAATCTATTGATTATTATTCACCTACTGATGCCAACTCACCATGGCAATTATGAAACTTTATTATCAACGCAAGATCAGCCGAGAATATCGCTGCAGTTCGTGAAAGTATACAGCTGAACCCGAGCCAGTAGATTCCTCGCCATGTACAAGAACTCGGCTTTATGCATACTTCATCTTGACGAATTATGCGTCGGGATTTGGACCTATACAAGATCAAACTGACTCAGGAACTCAAAATGCATGACAAGAAACAACGACGTTTGTTCGCTGACTGCGCTTCGAAGCTTCTGGAAGAGGACCACAATTATGGCCGAAAAATCATTTTTAGCGGCGAGGCGCATTTCTGGATGAATGCCTGTGTGAAGAAGAAAAATTGGCATATACGAGGGTGGTCTGAAAAGTTTCCAAACTAGCAAAGATACAAGATATTTTTTTCTTAAAATTTGTTTTTATTTTTCTACGTACATAGTCTCTTTGATGCTCCCATCTCTCTAACCCGTCCGTACCCTGGTTTTTCTCTGCGAAATAACTATTCACGAAGGTGATTGCCTCCTCATTTGAGGAAAATTTCAGTCCTCCGAGCGCAATTTTTAGATCAGGGAACAAAAAGAAGTCGCTTGGAGTTAGATCTGATGAGTAAGACGAATAGTCAAGCAGTTCAAACCGCAATTCTTAGATTTTGGCCAAGGCATCTCCTGAGTTGTGAAACGGCGTGTTTACTTATTGAAACAGGATTTTCTTTTCCTGTAAATGTAGCCGTTTTTCCGCAATTTCTGCCTTCAGTTGGTCAAGTAATGATGCTCCTGTAATGCTCCTGTAAACGCGTGAACAGCTTTCTCATGACTAATTCTTGATTTAATATATGACAAACACGTCCTTTGAACATTTTCATAGCCTCTGCTATTTCCCTCACTTTAATTCGGTGGTCGCCTAGAACCATTTGGTGAACTTTAACTATGTTATCGTCAGTTGGACGTCCCGAACGTTCATCGTTTCCCAAGCTCTCACGGCCACGTTTAAATTCAGCTGTCCAAAATTTCGTTTGATTTACGTAGGCGTACTGCCTTTCAAAGAAAAGATTTTAATGACAGCTCGATACTGAGTTTTTTCCCATTTTCACGAAAACGACTCGCTCAACGACTGTTAAATAAAAACTACGCGTCAAAAATGGCTGAAATTTTGCTGAGTAACTGTCAAAAGGTACACAACTACATTCACCAGCTTTTATCGACGAGTGCTGCTATCTTCACGACGAGGTCGGAAACTTTTCAGACCACCCTCGTATGAGACTCATCACCTTCACGAGATGCGTCAGGTGACAATGCATCCTCAAAAAGTTAACGTTTGGTACGGATTTTAGGCCGACGGCGTCATTGATCCGTATTTTTTCGAAAACGACGTTGGTGAGGCGGTCACTGTCAGCTAGCGCTACAGCGCTTCAGAACATAGATAACCAATTTCTTCTGGCCTAAATTGAACCATATGGACCTAAAAGACATGTGGATTCAGCAGGATAATACTACGTCTCACACAGCGGGCGCTACGATGGACATTCTGCATGAACGATTTTGGGGTCAGGTTATCTTTGCAGAAGTGACGTGAATTGGCCACCAAAATCATGCGATTTGACCTCGCTAGACCGATGCCCTTAAAGTGAACATAAGACGGGCCATCGCTCAAATTTAGCCGAATCTATGCGGAAGTGCCATTGAAAATTTGACCACTCGGATCCAATACTATTTGAATGACGTCATTCCATATATAATGACATACATACTTTCAAATAAAAAAATAATTTAGTTGATATATTACGCCCAACTTGTTTTATTCCATTTCAACATCTATCCGCCGTTATTGAAAAACCATTTACATGGAGAGCAAGCAGCAATTCAGGTTCAACTCCCAACAAACGAGAAAGTAAACGAAATAATGCATCGGCTTAAGAAAAACAATGCCACAGGAGTCAACCTTATATCATCGGATTTAATCGAATATGCAGGAGAGGAATTAACAGAGAAATTACATGGGCTCGTCACAACTATATGGAACAACGAAACGATCCCCAGAAACTTGGTCATTATTCCTGTACTTATGCAAAAAAAGTAACCAAAGACTACCAATGTGGCCTTAGTAGGAATCGCCCGACGGGTGACCAGATTTTCACTATAAGGCCGCTTTTAGGAAATAAAAGGGACTCGGAAATTAAGTGGTATGAAATTGAATAGAGGAATGATACTTAAGTATGAATTATACATATGTATACAAAATGTGTTGTCCTCAAAAATTAATTAATATCATAGCGAACATTTTCAAATTATTCGCCTTTGACTGACTTTTTTTTTTTTTTTTTTTTTTTTTTTATTCGTTTTATAGGAGATACAATGTTGCTATTGCACAATTTACAATTTGTACAGAGATGTGATATAATTATAATATCTTTCTACTTTTTATTTTTTCGGATGAATATTCATTTATGTATATATTTTTGTACCCTTGGAAGCAATCCTACTCAGTTATAATATACTTGTTTGTGCCAGCGTTTTTTTTTCGATCCTCGAAGCACCTCTGATATGCACTTTTCGGCATAGCCTTGAGCTCTTCTAACGAAACGAGCTACTCAATCCTGGCAAACTTCCGTCCTTTCACAGGTCTTTTCAGTTTTGGGATGAGAAAACAGTGGCAAGGGCGAAGTTTTATTTTAGCTTTAAATTCATGTTTATTTTATATTTTGAAGAACTTACCCAGAAAAAAATAATTTCAACTAGCTTAACGGAGTTAAACTATACGGACGCTCTAAATCAAACAGAACAATTAAAGACTATGCCATCCTGCCTTATGATTAAATCAAATATAATTATTTATGAGCAATTTCTCGTAAAAAGAAAAATTTTATTTTCAGAAACTTAGCATCAGAACATATTGCGGGGTGCCAAGTCCGGTGAGTACGTTGTCTGGGACATGATTACGATTACTATTGTTTTCATGGTAAACCATGATCTGTTTTCCCACTAATCTGCATGTTTTCTTCAAATTGCTGCACGCAAACGGCAGTTATTGAAACTACGATCTACCGGCAAGAACTCATTATTGCGAGGTTCATTGTGATCGAAGAAAATAATGAGCAAAACTTTCACGTTCGACCGAAATTCAACTATACTTAGCTAGAGAAATTCAAAACCTACATATGTATGTATGTATATGTATATATGTACGCAAACAAAGAACATGTATTTTCAACTTCCTAGACAAAAAAGTTTCTTCAATACTCGCCTCTATGCTATTTGATGTGACTCATCAAATTATAAAATGAAAATGTTAACACTAAAGTCGGCTGGTATTCTATAAAGACTGCTATAAAAAATATTATCGTTTTGAATTGATACTGCTATTGGCATTATTTTCTCTTTTATCTTGCTACGTGCCACTAGCAGATGCGTAAACAGCGTGGACCATAAAGACTGAGTCAGATGACGTCGAATAAAGTGTATCTAAAGTAGTCCCAGTGGAAGAGAATCTTCCTCGATTTGAATGCTTTCAAAATTGATCCATTAATATAGTCGATAACGTTGGTCCATGGTCATGTACATATGACTGTGATATTAATATCAGTTTAGTCACTTCCAATTGCTACGGTAGGCAATGTGGGTGTTTCCCTCAGTGTTATACAGATACTTTGGCTATAAACAAATTAGGAATTATAATTTCCTGGCAAGAGAACAACGTCATATAGAAAACGAAAAGTTCCGTACAAGTATTATCGTTTTACCCGTGGAAAAAAAAGTAGAAAGAAAATTTATTGACATATTAAATTGCTAGCTTAATTCACAATATGTTGCTTTCGTTTGGGGATGAAAAACTTATGTCCTTAAAAACAGACAAAACTTTTTAATTTCAAAACAAACATCTATGCTCATAGACTAAACTCATCTTAGTAGAGCAAACATGTCGGAGAAAAGTTTCTCGAAATTTTTCATAGTTAGCGTAAGCAGTAGATGGAAAGAAATAGATCACACGCAACATACATATGTACGTAGGTGATTGAAAGAAACTTCATTTCTGGTTTTCGCTATATACATATGTACATATATACCGTACCAGATATGAAAATCGTTAAAAAAAAATAACATCTTTCAATCCCTTTCAATCCCTGTGTCCAGAATATTGGACATGATTGGTTTTCTTCCTTCTGTCAGTATAATTAGATTTTACAGCCATTTACGAGTAGATCCAACGGTCATTTTATTGGACCATTTCTGAATGCAATTTTACCGTTATTGCTTGCCCCTGCACAGTCACAGAGAAAATTTAATTATAAATAAGTTTTATTGTTGCACATACTTGTACCTTAAGACTAAACATTAGTTTTGGGTAATATGTATGATGGTTTTGTATAATACATAGTTTCAAAATGGATGACCGAGTGATTGAAGATTTACTCAATGATAGTGAACTGGACGTTTCTTGAGATGATGAGGAGAACCTGCCTCCAAATATCGCTAGAACATCCGATGGAATCGAGGCAAATAAAGATCCGATGCCAGCAGAAGAAGATATTGAAGAGGAAGCTGGAAGCTCATCGGGTTAATTTAATTTTAAACATTGATGTGGCACCCGACTCTATTTTTATTACTTATGTATAAAAAATATAGAATGCCATTTGAATTTTCTTATATTTCATAGCTTTTATGTCAATTGTTATGTATTCCAAATTGTGAATTATTACGGAATTTAAGTAAATAAAAAAAAAATAAAAAAAATAAATGTTGGCACTCTAGGCAATTACTTCTCTTGGACCCGATATTGCACATGAATTATCTTTTTCCAGGGTAATTCAGAAGCGAATGCGTTATACTCCTTTTTGAATATTTGGGGAGAGATTTTTGAAAAATTGTAGCGTAGCAGAGCAAATCATATTCAGCACAAAAGAGGAATTGAAAATTACTGGATACAAACGCTAAAGAGATGATCCATTCTGCGGTTTGGAATTGATGATGGACACCCGAAAATATTCTCAGGCGAAGTTGTATTGGAACAGAGATCTTTGCGTTCCTATTATCTGTGTCGCGATAGATTTTTTTGAACTTGGTAATTATCTCCGTTTCGTAGATGAAACTCACAGAAATCGTAATGATAAACTAGATAAACCCAATTTTGGACAAATGCCAAAGCCTGCCAAGATCCAATGGCATGTCAATAGACGAGCAAATGATCCCATTTTCAGGTCAAAACATTCCAGCTAAACCTAATCCACTTGGACTGAAGAATTTTGTGCTGGCTGCCAGGGACGGACAAGTATTGGATTGTGAGATATACATATATGTTGAAAAGGATACGTTGCCTCAATATGCCATGAAAAATCTTGGACTTGGAGCGGGAATAGTGGAAAAACTTTGCCGCATAATTCACGGAAACTGTTTTGTAGATTTGTTATGAGCTGGAAATTAGCAGAACGCTTATTAGAAAGAAAATTCTCTCTGACAAGGACTGGGATCAAAAATAGGATTAGGACTGTAGCTCAAAGATTTAAATCAGATAAGGCGTTGAAAAAAGGGCAGTTCGATGAAAAAGTACGAAGGGACGAAAATGTTTGCGCTGTAAAGTGGGTGGATACAAACGCTGTGACAATGTTATCTACTTGTACAAGAAGTGCTCCCGCAGATAACTGCAAACGTCGGTGCCAAAAACAAAAGCGTACATTAACGTTGATCATCCAGCAGCAGTGCGAAATTACAACACCTGTATGGGTGGCATCGATTTATGCAACAGGTTAATCGCTTACTACCGAAGTGGAATGCGCATAAAGAAATAGACAATGAGAACGTCTTGGTATTTTCTTGATCTCGTTGTCGTCAATTGCTAGAAGAGGTGTAAAACGCAAGGATATGTTGGGTTAATAAGGTACAGTTTGAATCTGGCCAAAGCTGTGATGAAATTTGACGGAGGAAGGACTGATTCCAAGTTTTTGATTGGCGATTCAAGATGTCGTGCCAGGTTCAGCCCCTCAATGACACCTAATTCCATCCCTGCTATACCCTGTTATACCATAACCACAACCTGAAATAAGGCTTGATAATATCGGTCATCTGTCACGGTTTGTTGAAAACAAATTCGCCTCCAAATGTCGTCATTCGTCATGTTCATGGCGGTGCCACACTATTTGTGTGAAATGCATTGTTTACCTTTGTATTTCGAAAAGTACTTTCGCAAATTATCATATGATACTTCAGTTTAGTTTAGTAAGAACTTTAGTTAGTTTGAAACCCCAAATGCTTTTACAATATAATATTATTTTTCCATTCGCTTCATGCTCAAGTTTTAAGAGGTTAAAAGCAGAATCAAAATTCAGAGGAGCGGAATACATCAGTGCATAAAAAAATTCAACGTTGAAACGCAAAAGGACCCTCGAATGCAGCATTAATACTAGCACGAAATTTATCCGGCCTATTAGATGGCATAGAAACTAACGACGAAACAAGGCGGGTAGTCTGGTCAACAATAAAAAGTGTTGTAAACGAGACACCGGAAAGCAAACTAGTCTATTGCAAAGCCCCCAAAGAAAGCTTTGGTGCGACCAGGAAAGAACTAAAAGCCCGTACAGTTCTAAGACTTCAAGCCATGAAATATGGCAAACAGATTACGCGTACAAGATATCAAACCCTGAGAAAGAAAGTCAGCAAATCTCTTTTGGGATAAAAAACGACAAAAGAAAAAGTTTGGCAAAATTCAGGAACGATAAAGAGGATTTCGTTTCAGACAACGAAAGAGTTGCGGCCCAATGGCGGAGATATTTCTATAAACTGCTAAATATATTGTACATGGAGAGCCAGCGCAATGGAAAACAGTGTTATCAACACAGCAGTAATCCAGATAGAACTGCCAACCATCGAGGAAATAAAGGAAACAATCCATCGACTTAAGAATAGCAATGCCGGAGGAGTCAACCGTATACCATCGGAATATGGTGCAAAGAAACTATCCCCAAGGAATAGAAAAACTCGGTCATGATTCCCGTAATTAAAAAACAGATACCGAGAGATATCTCTGCTACCAAATTGTACAACAGCATGTGTAACGCTGCTAGACGGCATGGCGTAAATGATGCATTCGTTTTGTGGATCAAAGCAATGCTTGTGCACAAGAAATTGATCGCTGATGCAGGCCTCGAACAATGCGTCAAACCTGGCGTAAACAGGGGCTGCTCGCAAGGTGGCGTCCTGTCTCCGCTGTTACGGTGCATGTTGGTCGACTCTCTGCTCGATGATCTCAATGCCTCTGAAATGTATGCCCAGGCCTGGATGATGTTTCCATTCTCTCCATCGGCTTATGTTTCGTGGCTATCTGCCTCAAAGCACAGGATGCGCTGTTACAGACTGAGGCCGTTTTTTTTACGAGCAGGAGGGAAAATACTGGCATGGCTCAGCTGGTGCTAAAAGACATTCCCATCCCTATATCCGAGAAAGCTAAGTAAGTACCTGGGAGTTATCTTAGATGGAGAGCTTCTTTGGTCAAAGCAGATCAAAGAGCTGTCGGTTTTTGACAGTCCAAAGGTGCTTTCGGCAAAACATGGGGCTTATCGCCAAAAAAGGTCCTCTGCTCTGGATCTACACGGCAATGATAAGACCGATAATCTCATCTGCATCGGTTGTCTGGTTGAATAGGCTAACATGCAAACACGTCGTGGCCTTTTCAACAAACTCAGAAAAGCGGTTTGTCTTAGCTGTAGGGGCTTTCCTCTGCACTCCGGGCGCCGCTCTAGATGCTATTATGAACCTTCCACCCCTTGACATATTTATCAGCACTGAAAGCAATCTCACCTCAAGAGAATTTGGTTTTAGTACAACTCGCGACAGTGTACTTGCGCGACAAATATCCACACAATGGACACAAATATTGGTCCATTGTACTACCAGACAGACACCTTGTCTTCCGTTGTCCGGAGAAAAGTTAGGAGGGGCTTCAGTGATGTAGAGCTAAGAGATTCGGCACCCACCACGTCGGCGACAAGGGTACGCCACCGTGCGCGAGCGAAGGCGGGACAGTATTTATTTGTATTTTGTATTTATTTATTTGAGTAATGTTTCACAGCAAGATTCGTATCTTATGGGTGAAACGCTTAATACATGTATACATTTTCTGATTTTGAGTAATTTAAATTTAGCTAAATAGTTACAAGAATATAAGAATATAAGACACAATTTTATTAAATATTGGGTGAGTTTAAAGGTTAGTTTTCATTGGCCAGGTGTTGGAAGAGTAGAGCTTTAAATTTGTTGGTGTTTGTGATTCTCCTAAACGCGATTGGCAGCGTGTTCCATAACAATGTAGCATTAACAAAAAACGAACGTTTTGATTGAAGGCAGTTGAATCTTGGTCGAATAAGTATGTTAGTGCGATTTGAACTGGGGAGAATGAGTCTGTTGTACAAGTAATTCGGTTGGCGAGTTAGCATTATGTTGTGCAGAAGAACAATTGATTTGAATTTCACGAAGTTGTTGAAATTCATTCCAAGTATTTGTCGTGCATAAGAAGAGATGTGATCGGAATATCTTTTGTTAAAAACATATCTGGCTAAATTGTTAAATATGACGTTTAGTTTTCGTCTGGTGTTGAAATCAAACTCACCGAGCACCTCGCAACAATACAATAGTATGGGTAGAAGTAGAGCCTTTACTATGAGCATTTTTGTGCTGATTGGTATGCAATTTTGAGTTGACCATAACAGGCGGAGGCCATTATAAATTTTTACTACAGTAGTTGTTACGTGGTCTGACCAGGTTAACGTGTTGTTGAAGATGACTCCAAGATTTCTGGCTGTAGTAACGTATTCAATAGGTGTATTTTGTAATAAAATTCGGGGGAAAACTGAAGTATCTAACACACGTTTGTATATACACAACGTCTTAGACTTTTTAGGATTGAGTGATAAGTTGTGTTTCAATGCCCACTCTTGGATTTTCTGCAAGTCTTCGTTTATACAGCCTATACCGTTTGAAATATTGGCCACCGGACAGCTTAAGTAAAGTTGTACGTCGTCGACAAACATATGCATAGAGCAATGAGTAACGCGCTTCGGAAGCTCATTGATGTATAATGAAAATAGTAGTGGTCCAAGAATGGATCCTTGAGGAACTCCTGCTGAAATCCTAAGGTATGACGATGTTTGGTTATTGGTTGAGACACATTGTTGTCGGCCAGATAGATAGGAAAATAAAAGTTTTACAGCCAAATGAGAGAACTTGTAATGTGTTAACAGTTTCCTACACAGCACATGATGGTTTACTGTGTCAAATGCCTTAGAAAAATCCAGTAATGTTAGAAATGGACAATAATTTGAGCCCATTGCCAATCGTATGTCATCCGCCACGCAGAGGAGTGCGGTTTTGCAGCTTCGTTTAGAGCGAAACCCGGACTGATTATTACACAAGAGCTCATTTCGACTTAGATGAGCTTGCATCTGTTTCAGTATTGCCCTCTCAAATAACTTAGAGAAAAAGGGTAGTATGGATATAGGCCTATAGTCGGTGCAAGTGCGGTGTGACGTTTTCGGTACCGGAACAATTTTGGCAAATTTCCAGACTAGCGGGTAATCGCAAGTTGTAAGAATTGTATTAAATGTGTGTGTTATATACTTAAGTATGTAAGGAAGGATGACTTTGGTAAATTGAGGATTAATTTCGTCAAGGCCTACCGCGTTTGACTTTATTGTTATAATGGCATCGACTATGTCCTCGTCAATGAGGTGGATGAGGGACAGTCGCAGAGTAAGTGTTCTGCTGTGTCATACTCCTCGCAACATGCAGCACAGGTAGGCGTCTCACTGATGCCAAGCACGTAGAGATGCTTGGCAAAAGTGAAATTGCCCGTAATTACGCCCGTTAGCCTTCTGCAATCATTTCTCCTTAAGGATAAGAAAAATGTTGCGGACTTTTTGCAGACATCAGGGTATACGCGCTTAGTCATCCTGCATCCTGGATATTCCCTCCATCTACGACTGTGTACGTTAAAGACCCAGTCATTGATGTCAAATTTGACTGTGGAAGCAGGTAAACCTAAGGCGGGTTCAGGTCCTGAGAAACTCTCCTCTGAGCCTCTTCTAGCGAGTTCATCGGAGATCTCGTTTCCTGGGATTCCAGAGTGACCTGGGACCCATACAAGCCTAATTTAGTCTTCCGACTTTGTTCAAAAAGGTCTTGAGTTCATGCACTAATTTGGAGTTGAATAGAGGGTTGGACACAGCTTTGAGTGCAGCTTGGCTGTCACTGCAGACACATATGTATGCTTTTCCCCCTCCACCTGTGTTTCACAACATAGTGCATGGCCATTAGGATTGCGTACATCTAAGCTTGGAAGACAGACGCATATTTTCCTAACGAGAAGTGCAATCGAATGTTTTCGCGCTCAAAAAATCTGCCATCTGTGAAAATGCGAAGACATTCCATTCTAGGTTCAGTGTCTGGCCAAAGCCAGTCTTGACGCCATGGAAATGTGACTGAGAAGTTACAGCGCAGTAGGATGGCAGGTGTCCATTCGTCAGAAGGCATATCCATGAGACAGGGCTCGTAGGATATTTCTCCCGCAAATACACTTACACTCCAAAGCGAGTTGTACCAAAGACCATTTCTCTTTAGACGAGAAATGGCTTTCAATGCACACCCTATGATATATATGTCAAGGGGTGGAAGATTCATCATAGCATCTGGAGCAGCTCCCGGTGTGCTGGGGAAGCCCCCCGTGCAGCTGAGACCGACTCCTCTTTGGAGTTTGGTGAGTGAAGCCACAGCGTGTTTGCGTGGTAGCCTGTTCCATCAAACAACCGATGCATATGAGATTATCGGTCTTATCATTGCCGTGTAGATCCAAAGGACCTGCTTCGGCGATAAGCCCCATGTTTTGCCAAAGGCACCTTTGCATTGCCAAAAAGCTGACAGCGCTTTGGTGGTTTTGGACTCAACACGTTTTGACCAAAGAAGCTTGCTATCTAGGATGACTCACAGATACTTAGCTTCCTTGGATATCGGGATGGGAATGCCTTTTAGCACCAGCTGAGTAATGCCAGTATTTTTCCTCCTTCTCGTGAAGAGAACGAAATCAGTCTGAAGAGGATTAAACGACAGCCCATTTCTTGTGCACCAGTCTTCGATCACATCTAGCGCCGCCTGCGCTTTGAGACAGACATTCGCTAAACATGAGCCGACAGAAAGAACAGCAACATCATCCGCATAGGCCTGGGCATAGATTCCAGAGGCATTGAGAGCATCGAGCAGAGAGTCGACCACCACGCACCATAACAGCGGAGACAAGACGCCACCTTGCGGGCAGCCCCTGTTTACTCCAGACTTGACACATTGTTCGAGGCCTGCATCAGCGATCAATGTCCTGTGCACGAGCATTGCTTTGTCTACAGAACCAGTGCTTTATCTATGCCATGCCGTCTAGCAGCGTTACACATGCTGTCGAAAGTAGCGTTATCAAAAGCTCCCTCAATGTCGACGACAATGCCTAGTACGTTCTCTTTCCTTTCGAGAGCGCATTCAATTCTCCCAACTAGGTTTTGAAACGCAGTCTCGCAGGATTTTCCGCGGTGATAAGCATGTTGCATGTCCGATAGAGGATGCATTCGAAGGGCAACTTGGCGCACGTGCAACTCTACTAATCTTTCCATGCTTTTCAGCAAGAAGGATGTTAGACTGATTGGTCTAAAACCCTTGGCGAGTGAGTAATCTTCTTTCCCTATTTTGGGAATAAAGACCACTTTTACCGCCAAGGAATAGGTATGTAGGCAAGTGCCAGGCTAGCAGTGAAAGCCCATTCTTTTCAGAGTAGGAAGCAGCTGTCTTATACCTTTTTGCAGCATAACACGGTATATCCCATCAGTGCCCGGCGACTTAAAGCCATCGAAGGATGACACAGCATATTCAATGGCCTCAGTAGTTGCCACGCGTGACGCAACATACCAGCTACGCCGAGTTGTTTTCATCGTTTGAGTCGCAGTTTCCAATGAGGGAGTGTGCAACGAGCCGATGACAGTCTGATTTCCCGGAAAATGGGTCTGCAATAGTAAACTAAAAGTTTCTGCTTTAGACTCGGTGAAGGTACCATCAGACTGTCTGAGTACATCCAACTTTGTCGATTTTCCTCGTTTGAGGACGTTAACCAATTTGCTGGTCGCGCTCAGGGATTTGATCTCTTCATAGAAGGACTTATAGGAATCATTCTTCGATTTACGAATAAGCTTCTCATATTCCTTCTGCTTCGATCGATATTTATTCCAGTCATCTTCCGAGTTCGATTTAAGCGATCTATTCAGGAGACTTCTCGCTTCCCTGCGAAGACATTGGAGCTCAGCGTTCCACCAGGGAACCGTCTTCCTGCTGGCAGGTTTTTTGACAGGACATGCGACTTCGAAACAGTTGGTGATGCCGCTGTTCAGGTTATGAACGGCATCCTCCATTGATTTGTTTTGAGTTTAGGCGGGGCTTGAGTGGATTTCTCAAGCTCCTCCCTGAATCTCATCCAGTCCGTCTTTCTCGGATTCCGCTTGGGCTGCGAGGGGGAGATCCCACACTTCAATTTGGTATTCGATGTATCTATGGTCTGCCAGCGTAATATCTGGTAATACTCTCCAGTTAGTGATGGCCTTCACATGCCTCTTAGACAGGGTTAGGTCAATCACTTCCTGTCGTCTCGCCGTCACAAAGGTTGGTTGAGAGCCAACATTGTTGTTGATAAGGTCAGACGAAAAAATCAAGTTTAAAAGATGGTCTCATCTCCGGTTGCTCCGGACTAAGTACCTGATAGGTAGTAGTTCCCAGGGGAGGGATTTTCGGCACCATGCTCCTGATCCAGGCAGATGTCTGCTGTGAGGAACAGCTTACCACGAAGGTACCATTCATCAAAGCCGACCTCTCACCCTGAATACAAAAGCCTGTTGCTGAAGCTCGCTCCAGTAGATGATCCTCGTAGTGTTAGCAATCTGCGCTGGTCATTCTGCTGTCACTGCCAGCCTTCCCTATCCTGACCTTTTCAGAGGAGATGGCTGTCTCTTTGTAGGGGAGGTGCTTGTCTCGACTCTTTACGGTCACTTGTGTTTACTTTCCAAAGGAAGGGGTTTGTTTGTGTGAAGTGCCCGCCTCCGATGAGCAGTCTTTGGTCCTTTCCGTCTTCAGATTTTTGCTTTGATCTTTGTTGATCGCCGCATCTACCTGCCAACATTTTACATATGCAATTCGTTCGCAAGGATTCTTTGAGCGCTGCCATATGAGATCCCTGAGACCTCAGCTTTATGTCTGATGGTCACTCTTCGATCTGCCAACATAACATTTTCGAGTTTTTTAATGTTATCTCCAGTGAGGGACTTGGATGGGTGTCCTTCGTGATGTTCATCTTCCGTGGATGCTCTGCTCATCTTAAACTCCTTGGCTCAGTGTACTGCTGTACTTATTATTAATATTTTTTAATAATTTTGGCTCACTCTAAAAACTCACTCCAATTAGAGACTAAAACTTTAGAATATAAAGTCGGTGGCACTAATATACCAAGGACTATGATTTATAAATAATGTAAAATAAAATACATATACGAGTATGATACGAAAACCCCTCGATATTTCTGTGCTTAATGTAAAAGCAGCTTACATCTCCTCAGAGACTATAGACTGGTATGTTTCGACTTACAAACCATACATTTTAAGTCAAGCGACAAGTGCAACCTCATTTTCTTTCCACTCCTCATCTTCTGGCGCTTACTTCCCGAATAATTATAGACTAACGTCGTTCGAAACTATTGCACACCAGCTGCAATGCAGTGTGCAAAACCCTAATTGCAACCCAATTAAAATCTATTATATACAACCTAAGAATAACATTTCAAGACATTCTCTACCACCATACGAGAAACAAGCTCGCTTTCCCAGGTATCACTGTCAGGATGAGTGTTGTCGTTGGCAAACGCAAACCTGAAACAGCTGCCATCCTAAAATACAAACTTTGTATTAGATACGAAGTTCTCAGCTCTAACATCAACAAAATCCCCGGCAAGAAGTATACTTCGCACTGAACCAAATACAAAGGGATTAACTCTCAACATCTAATTATGCACTAATCCTTTGCTCGCCATTCCATCGTACTCATCTGAGTTGTCATCTTCCAACCGAACTTGTTATTGCTACCATAATGTTCTCAGAGGCACTACAGTATTTTTCTAACATGGAAGTGCTAAGCAAGTGGGACAAGTTTTCCTACTTGACTCAATTTAAAAAACGGAAAAATTATCGCTTTGAGGTGGCACCGGTTACGGAGATACATAATGTGGGTTAATAGGTGTCCTAGAGACATACTATAAAAAGAAAAAAAGGTTCTAAGTATGTTGCGTTTTATCTAAAGGTATATAGAGCATATTTATTCCAAAGAATCTTTTGAATCGACACGTATTTCTCTCTGAAATTCGCATGAATTAAATAGGAAATCACTTCAGTTTATTATCGTTATCCTGCAAAAAAGGGAAATCGTCACATAATCCTCGTTTGTCGACGATGGCGTAAACACTTATTAATTATTTACTACTGGAACTCGAAACGAAAGGGATTTTGAACGCCCAGGGGGAGGAAGTCCAGAATTCACAATGCACGCCACCGACTTTCTCTTCAAGTTCAACATATCCTCGTACCTCCAGGGTAAATAAACAGTATGTTGGTACGAAGTTCATAAACACAAATCGATATACACGGATGTGTAGCGCGAATAACGTGATTCCATGCGAATAGAATCGGTGTGGGTTTTTAGTAGGAGAATATCCTGCGGGACGCTTCAAGAATCCCGGTGTGCGATGTTACTTGTTCCTGCTTTTAACTGCTTCTGGATACTGTTAGGGACTAGTCATGTAAGTTCAGTCAAAACGCTTTGGATATTGTGTTGATGGTGCTGTTGGCTAGCAATGAAAAAGGCATGCATAAAAGCATGCATGATTTTCGAGTTAAGTCACGGCATGCGATTAGAAGCAACTTGCGGGCAATAAAGTGTTTGCTCGTGCGGTCAACTAGTTTCGGTGAATTATGTAAATGCTTAGTCGTGCCAAGCTGTTGCTTTTTTCTCGTAATGAAATTCAGGTGAAGCTTAGGTGATATGATTTCTACACGTATGTGAACGAGGTGTGAACCCCATGACCGAGATAGATATCTTCATTACTGAGTTCTTTAAAACTTTCGAATAAAGAAAAAAAACTAAAGCAACAACGCCAGATTGTGGTCAGATCAGTAGATAAAGGTATATGCTATCTCTTGGTAAAAATAAGGACAACCGAGTCCTCACTGTTAGGACTCGGACCTCACTGCATTTCCAATATAACACCTTAATAACATGGAAACACTATGTCACTATGAACTAAAACCAACGCGACAAAGTCAGCCCGATCTCTCGAATATTATCTAGGACAACCACCCCTAAAGAGTAGTGAATGAACATCTTCGACACAAGCCATCTGCATCCCGTGCGGGTTATGTGACAAACACCATAAAAGCGTAACTCTTAAACCCTTCGCAAACCCTATAAAAAAGAACTAAGACTTAAACGAACCATAGTTACGGTGGGATTGTCGAATATATCTACATATATGTATATTAGCAAATAAGTCCTCAATAACCCAAAATTCCCACTGGGACACAGAGGTTTACTCTTCGCGAAACAAAACTTTGACGACTTGGCTGGCATTGTTGAGAGAATCGAGCTCCGGGTCATTGAAATCGGAGGTCTTCACACTAAATATTAAGCCATAATATTAAGATAATAAAGTGCTGAAAATATACTTATGTAACTTATCGGTTTTAAATGTGCAATCGAACATACTTAAAATTGCTATACATTCCCCAAGGATGACGACGCTCTCTACGATCTCCTTAATAGCTTGCTATATTGCCTTATTGCGGATACATCAAAGAAATGCACAAAAGAATCTACCAAGATCTTAAAAATTCACTCGCTGCGTGCAAACCTCGGCAATTTTATAAGGAAAGTATGACGCAAGAGCTTTGGTTCCAAATATATAAGCACATAGACAGCTAATGTCTAAAAGAACTAGTCCATAATAGGAAACTAAAACTTTCGCTCGGGGGCCCTTGAATTGCAACTCTCTACTATACTATAACTGGTTAATAACCCGCGACCGAAAGTTCTCTCAATCACTTATGTCCCAAAGGTTAAAGCGACTCGAAGCTTGATTCAAAGATAAGCCTGGCGTTAAAAGGTTATTTTCCGAATTAAATTGAAGAATGGAATAACTCTGGTACTTCAACCATAAAAATCTATTGTATTCTCCTTCCTTGGTTTAGGTTTTGAGTGCTGTCTTCAAAAATTTGACAACTTCTCTAGATGGGATTTCCTGTCTTTCCCTGTTATGGTTTTGTTGGTTGTCATTTTGAATTTTCTCGGGCAAAGCTTGGGCATTTGGTTAGTACGTATTCTATAATTTCCTTAAGCTGCCCCATCGCCATGAGATTTCTCTGCTACTCAGACCCATTTTATAAAGCCCCAGCCTCTACCTTGTTTCCAGATTTCGACCCATCTGTATCCACCATTCATCCAACAAGGTCTCCTTGTATTTATAGATTCTCGGTAGGCTTGTTTTGCAGTTCAGCCTGTATGGCAGTGTGTAATTGTGGGATGTCCAGTATTGCTTCCCTCCCTGCAGTCGGAGTCGTTTTTATTGCTCTAGTTTTGCTGCTACACGCTAGCCTTTTTATTGAGTTTATTCATTGCGCCATAAAATATGGTTGGTTTAATCATTTGATTGTAGATCCACAGACTCATTTTTGGGTTTAGTCCCCATGCTTTGCCTATGAGTTGTTTTAGAGCCCAGACGGCTTTGATGGCCTTTGAGTATATTTTGTTTATGTGTGCATTCCAAAAGAGTTTTTGGTCTAATATTATTCCCAGAAACCTTACCTCTTCCTTTAATAGAATGCAGTTTTCCTTGTTTGCAGATTATTTACTCTTCTTTTTATGAATCGAATTATGTGTTTTTCCTGGGATTGATGGAGAGTCCTGCTTTATCCCACCAGTTCTAGGTTATTTCTAAGGGTCTTTGCATAAGATTACCTATGATGTCCGCATGTTTATCTGTTATGATTATGGTTATATGGTCAGCATATCCGATGGCTGTGAAGCCATTAATATTAAGTATCCAGAGAAGTTCGTCTACTAGAATTTACCATAGAAGTGGGGATAGGAGACCCCCTGCGGGCAACCTCTAATAGTCTTGATCACTACCTCTGACGTGCCTAATTTGGCTGTTATATGCCTTTCTTTTAGCATGACGCTTATCCAAAGGTCTACCTTTTTTCTTCTATACCCATAAAGGCGCCAATCGTGACCTCCTTTGGTCTTCAGGGATTTTTCTACAATGTCCGTGACCCTGTGAAGGGCGGTTATTGTAGATTTACATTTTTAACATGCAAATTGTAATTTGTGGAGTGGTGCGTTCTCCAGTGTTGACCTTACGACCAGTTTTGTCAAGCTTTATGTCTAAATGAGGAGAGACTGATTGGTCGGTTGGATTTGGGGTTTTCGGATTGTTTGTTGCCAAATGTATTAAAAGTGCAGGAAAAATACCATCCGGCCCAGGGGCTTTGAATATTTTGAAACTATTAATAGCCCAATCGATTTTTTCATACGTTTAGTATTTGCTTACGTTGGGATTTCTACCTTTGTTGAAGATCACATTTGCTTCACAGTAGTTTGTGGTATTAGTTTTTACAATACAACCGGGAAAGTGAATCTTTTGAAGTAGCTCTAGTTTATCTGTAAAATTATGGGTCAGATTTCCATCCAGGTCTTTAAGAAGCCCAAGTGGTTGCCTTTGGACAGTGCCTTAAAACTTTTTCCGTTTCAGGTGAGTCGTTTAGGTTCTCGCAATAGTTTTTCCACGATTTCTTCTTGGTTGATCTAATTTCTTTGTTGTAATTGATGAGTGCCTCCTTATATGGCTGCCAGTACTGTCGTCTTGCCAATCTTCTTAGTCTGCTCAGTCTGAAGTTCCACCAGGGCACAGGCTTTGTGGTGTCTAACAGAAGGACCCATTCTTAATTTGAATTTGATATGACTGTGAGGGCTTCTTTAGAGACCTGCCATTTTTTAATCAATTGAAATGCTTCGTTAGTACCTAGTGTAAGGTCTAGAACTTCTCTTCTTATGGAGTTTTGGAAGGTTGATTCCGAATACAGTAGAAGTCGCTTATAACGTCCACTTTCCTTTCAATTGGTAGGTTTCATTATGTTTTAAGCTATTCTACCTCTAGATATAACGTCGTCGGATATATGTATGTACATATGTATGGATGTAACAACCACTTTTAGGAAAAAAAATCAATAGTTGTCGTTGGTTATAACGGCGGAATGAGAGAAAATGAAAAAAACACACGTGTATCTTAATATTTCTTGTTCATTTTTGTAATTTTTCAAAGGAAGAGACTAGCGGTTTGTTGCCTAGCCAACGATCGTTCTACATTGTGCAGCTGTGTACCATGTGTATACATGTGTTCATATGTAGTTGTCTTTAATAAAAAGATTTGCATTTTATGCGATTGCAGTGGGTTATTAATGCATTGTTGTTATTTTGTTATGCAGCAGGAATTTTTCGGGCAGCGATTATCTTTCAGTTGGAATTAGGTGGAACAAATAGTACAATTGCAGCGGAGTTCAATGTTTCACATTCAACTGCATCAACAATATCGAATAATCGCGAAAAAAAACTGAAAAAAAAACTTTCAAGAATTCTGCATAAAAAATAAAAATATTAAAAAAATAAAAACCAAGCCTGAAATTGATTAAACGTGGCTGAAGTGATTTAGGGCTAAGAGAAAGCAAAACACCCCAATAAGTTCACCAATTCTGATCGAACAAGCTGAACAATTTGGAGAATTGTTTGAAAAGAAAGAGTGCAAACGCTCTGAGTCCTGGATAAGACGATTTAGGCAACGTCACAACGTTGTTTTCGGAAAAGTTTTAGGTGAAGCTGTTGAGGTTTGGCTTAATCTGCAACACAGTTTAACATAGGACATCTTTAACGCAGACGAAACTGCACTATTTTATAAGAGTTGGATAAATGCTTTCAATTGGATTTGTAAAAAGATAGAATTACAATTGTGGTCGCTACGGACGGGTTCCATAAAAAACCGAAAATCGAAAAGCCGTCATTGTTTTAAAAATCTTAAGTCTTTACCAGTCTTTTATGAAGCAAATAAAACTGCATGGATATCAGGTATTTTCGCTGATCCTCTCATAGATGGTATTTGGAGGTAAAGCGATAAAACAAAAAAATCATTTTGACTGCAGACAATTGCCCTAGTCATCCGGACGTTGAAGACTTAATCTCAATTAAACTAATATTCTACCTGGAAACACAACATCTATCTTACAATCTTTGAAATAATAAAGAATTTAAAAGTAAGCTTCCCTAAATTATTTGTTTTAAAAATGATTGAATTGTATATTTCTTTCAATCCTTCCATACTGGATGCAGTGCTCATGATATCCAAGTAATGGAGCGATGTCACGCAGAAGACCATTGCGAATTCCTGCAAGCAAACTGGTTTTCTTTATATTTTATCCTGACTATTTGTGAGGGCAGACGGATATAGCGATCATTGGTTTTAAGGACCTCCTTCCTCGGTCCCTTCAACGTCGCTATGAGCGACTTCGATTATATATTGAAAGTGTGAATAAAAAGATAATAAAAGGACTTACTCTGCCAAAAAGAATGTTATTTCATGGAATACATATCAAGAACACATACCAAGAACCATTTTAAAAAAAAATGAATTTAACATAGGTTTTTCCAAAAAATAAAGTGACTTTTAATTTTTCATGAAAAATACTTGTTTATTCATCAATTTCTATTTTGTTCCTTTCCAAGTCATCTAACTCAGAGACAGTACATCAGTAATATGACCGATAAGGGTGAAAAAAAAGGTCACTAAAACCTCCAAGGACCCTCCTAGCCTGATAAATATGTAAGTTAGTATGGTTTGGTGAATTGCTTTCCTAAGGTTTTGATATTGGGGCTTTTCGTTCAATCCTGCCATAGAAATTATTCGTCTGTTATGTGTTTGGAATACTGTTCAAGCACAGATCTTTCCCATTTTCTATGGTCATTTTTAATTCCAGTGCTTGAAACCTTCTTTACTTTTATCAAAACCCTTCTTTCGCCTTTGTCTGTCAACATTTTGCCTTGCTCTTTCCTAGTTTTGAAGCAAAGTCTAAATTCAATTTTGTTGTTTGACAAAACCTATCAAACTTTCTTAGTTGTTATGATATCGGATTATCTATTAGAACCAAGAATCGCAATCTAGCACTGCATTTTTACTTAATTAAAATGCACATATTGGTATCGTCTACTGATGCTCAGAAGTATTCAGACATTTATGGCCTTAAAATCTGTAAGCAATTCAGCAATCTATAGCCTATAGTGTTTATAGTTCCACATCTTCATTTTCGACTAACCAATTCATCAAAGCCAAGAATAATTTGCTTCGGGATTAAAAAACATATTACTCCACACGAGTATTATATTTAAGAGGGGCTTGGAGAACCATTAGCAATATGCTGTGAAAGGCTCACAAATATACAATAACAACAATCCCAACAAAAGCAAACAAAACAACCACAGTACTAACTCGTTCCATAAATTGTCCGCCCCATTTCCTCCCACTCTAAGGGGATGCATGTAAATGCATATACTCGTATGTAAATGGGGTTATTTTTTCCGTTCGAATTAACATAGTATTTTCAGGATAAAAGCATTTGGGAAAAAAACAAACCAATAAAATGGAAAGAACACAGGAAAGGCAAAATAACTAAGGAAACAATGGAATCCTGGTTGTCTTTGGATTTTTATACGCATAGAATCCCTTTGAGTAGGCGTAGCTGGTAGTTCTCGATCTGTTAGTTGTATCTGTTTTACCCCATCATTTGAAATGCGTTAGAAAACGAAACAAAAAAAATAAATGGGCCATTTAATGGAGGTGATTTGAAGGGAAACAAACCGCCAGCTGGACTGTGTGTTGCTTTGATGAGTGCTCACGATATTTTCTCTTTTCATTTCCTTGTTTCACTCTGTTTTTGATTTTAGTTTATGCTCAAAAGTATGCGATGCGAACTATCCTAACGAGGCGACCAACTACAAAGCATATAAATTCCTAGAGAGAGGTACGATATTCATAATATTGTGTTTTGCTTAAAGTCCGACGGGGTCAGTGAAAAAACAAAAATCGTTTAGGGAAAAAACTCCCGCGGGCCACATCCTCTATGTCTGCCAAAAAAAAAAAACGTACATATATTATACGATAGTTTTGCGGCAGAGCAGGGCTGAAATTAGGTTCTGTTTATTTGGTCAAAGATATACGTGCCTGAAGGCCGAGCAAGAACCGAGGTTGCACTCGCACACTGCGAGACACCACGGGAGCTGTTGTGTATTGCCAGGATAGAGGGGTCTGTGTCTGAATGTTCGTAGTGCGGTTCAGGCGGTAGTGGCAGATGGTGGTATGCTTGGATATTTATAAAAGAGTTGATGAATGTATCTATCTATCAGAATGTTTATAAAGTGGTTTGGATAGTTTCTCTTTTTATTTTTTGTTTTGTTTTTAAGTTATCCAGATTTGCTTTAGTTTGTTTATTTTCCATGTTTTCTCCTTTTTGCGTAGTTTTATCTGCAAGTGGGAAATGATAGGGAATAAAACAACGGGGAAAGATGGAAACATGAAGCAAACAAATAAAATTATTTTGATGGTGGTATTTGTTTTATGAAAGTGCAGGAAAAATGGGCAGACTGTGGGCCAGTGAAGGAGAAAACATTTTAGTTGCGTTACTTGGTATGATGATAAACATTGGAATGTAGGTCTCTCGGCTTAAAGGGATTAATGTTTTAGCTGCTCTAAATGCGAATAAACCTTTGCTATAACTTAATATTCATTTAAGGACACATCATGCGTTCTTGGTTTTTGGTGGAATTTATTAATTATTTAATTATATCACTAAACTAAAATACTAACAAGAAAGTAAAAATGTTTTATTTACTTTAGTTTAGTTAAAATATTCATATCTTAGTTTTAAAATATTTCTTGGAACTATCTTACGCTAGAGAAAAATGCTAAAAACTAGTTTAAATATCTCGTTCTTCTTCTTAGATGGCGCTTACAGTCCGGTATGAAGCTGGGCCTCAACCAACAAGCGTAATATTCCATATGCTAAAACTAGACAAAGACATTTAGAAGATCTGCTGCAGTGTGAAAATTTGGTCTATTGTGGATTTACCTGGCCCGAAACCACACTGATAAGTACTTATGAGATTATTCACAAATGTTTTTAGGCGTCTTATTTCTCTGTAGTTGGCACAGTTACAAGGGTTGTAAGGAGAAAATTAAACTATTTTATAATTTACTTCACTTTACTTTTATTTTATGATAGATTTGTAGACCAAAAAAAAAGAACACCCGGGTTCGCACGGAAGTCAGCCGTCAAGTCCCTAGTGGCAAAAAGGGAAACGAATTCTATGAGTTCGGTGCCACCTCACTCGTTACAGGGTGTCTCTCAGCCTTTCGCAGAGATGGCATTGGAATCTTGAACAGAGGTCTCCTTTCTTATGGACTGGCAAAGAATGCTGAGATTCCATTCGTCGGGTATGCTTTCCTCCTACCATATTTCACAGATGAGCTGGTGCATGCGCGCTGTCAACTCAACTCCAATCGCTTTAAATAGCTCAGCCGATGTGCCCGCAGCTTTATTAGTTTTAAGCTTTGATATTATAAACTTAATTTCATCTAGATCGGTTAGATGGAATTCTTTTGCATCTTTGTACGTTGCGAATGGATCATTTTGTTTGAAAGCTGTATGAGCTCTATCCATATTCTCAGCATCGACTGTGACTCTACTACTAGTTCTTCACCCCTGCATGCTTCTACCCTTTCTTTATAGCCCTGGCATGTTCGTTTTACTTTATCGTAAAACTGGCAACCGTCATTCCTGTGGGAGCATCTCACCATCTCCTCGATCTTACGCCTTTCGTGCTCTCTTTGTTTCTACCTTAAAAGCGTGTGTGTCTCCTTCCCTTTCCGGTCGTAGAGCTCACGAGTGGCTCTCATCCATCTATGTAGCATAGCTTTGTGGGCGATTTGCTTTGCTACATGTGTTTGTCTGCATTACTCAACAAACTAGGGCATTCTAGCTGGCCGCGTGGTGGCTTGAAATTTAGCACATTGGAGGCAGCATCTCTAATTGCCCGCTGGCAATGCTTCCCATGTTGTTCTGTGAATTGTGCCGGTGTCATTTGACTTTCCGACAGGTTGAGGGAAACTCAATCGGCAAAGATCTTAGCGGTCCACTGCGATTGTAGCTTTCCGTCAAACTCTCGTTGTCTTGCTCGACTCCGTAGCACCCTTGACATCCTTATTCGTACCTTGGCGAAAACAAGGTAGTGATCCGAGTTGTTATTTTAAATTGAGAAAAAATTCTGATCATTTTCTATTTCTTTCCAACCCAACAAAAAGTGGCTTATTTGATGCTAACATCTAATACGGACTTCGAAAAGCGCGATTTAGTCTTGGGCAAAGATATCAACTATTGTAGTACCAAAATTAACTTTATACATATATGTGTTAATCTATAAAGCACTCAGACCCACTGAAAGAACAGGGGGAATTTGCTATTGAATGACGTGTACGACCATTTGTTGAAAAGGATGATCACTGGTGACGAAATTTAGGTATATGGTCCAATCATGGCCAAGTTCTGTGGAATGTAACAATTTCTCTCACTGTTTTCTCCGACTATAATGGCGTGGTCAACCATGAGTTCTTGCCAGATGATTATTCGTTTAGTAAGGAATATATAATATCAGGAAGTTGTCTTGAAGTTATGTGCCGTTTGCGTGAAGCAAAACGAAGAAAATTCCCAGGATCCGTCATGCATTTTGGCTGTTGATAATGCACTACAAATAGTACCGTATTCACCGGACTTGGCCCTCCCCTCCTCCGAATTTTTTTCAATACTGAAAAGACCTACGAAAGGACGGAGATTTTCCACTATTGAGTAAATAAGGACCGCATAGCTGGAAGAGCTAAATGCTATACTAAAACGCTCATATAAAAAGTGTTTCGAGGGTTGGAAAAATCTGAGGGGGACTAATTGTAGGGGATTTGTAGATATTGATTAATAAATAAATATTTTTTCAAGAATATTGGCATCGGTGATCGTCTTTGATAAATCGAAAAAAAAAGCTTTTCCAGCTGGCTGCCAACATAAGAGAGAAGATCGGGGAAGATAATTAATCTAGAACTGATAGGCGAAGCTTCAAAAAGCCAGGCTCAAGGGTTACAGGACTATGAGAAAATCATAAAATAACATGGCTTTCGCGTAGCATGGGTACCAATCTTCCGGAGAAGAATATTAGTGTAAGTCTTAGAGTCGGACTAATCAAATTTATAGGAAAAGATCATACTGAAGTCTGTATTTCTTAAATCGTTGCAGAAAACTTAAACTTTCGCAGTATTCTTGCAACATCGAATATATAAACATTACACTAAGATTTTTAATCCATCCCAAGATGGACAATTTTTCAGTTTTGTTGATAAGAGTGCCATTTATGGAGAATGATTAGATGTTAAGGTTCCGAGTACTTAATATTAAAAAGCATTTCTTTTTTAAAGCACGAAATTCCACTTAAAATTTATTTAAGACACTGGATTTCATACTAACACCAAATCTTGTGGTAGCAATTTAATTTGACATTTAAGCTCAATTTTTAAATCTAAGTGTTACTACTGGAAGTTTTCACGGGAAATTCATATATGCCTAAGAGGTACCAATCTTCAAAAAAGGTAACCGGAAGGTTAAAAATAACTTTAGGCCGATGTTCCTGTTATTTTCAGTTTGTCAAATTTTTGAAAATTCTGTACAAAACTAAATATGGGGTCTTACACTTCTGCAGTTTTTGTTGTTTTATAAATAAAAGACTAACATAAAAAATGCTGCGCCGGTCTTTTCGTGGATATTACTAGAGCATTCGGCATGATTGCCCACAACGGTCCTCAGAATAAGCTTTATGCTGTCGGTTATCGAGATTTTATAATTGGTTTACTTCTTAACTTAAAGACAAAATACAAAAAGTTTGTGTGGATGATTGTCTTAGCGACGCAAAGTAATTGCATTGGATATACCACAAGGGTCTATTCTTGGTCCCATCAACTCTTTCTTTGATGAACTTTTGATAGGATAACATACTGGTTTTTGCAAACGATCTTGCCATTGCCTGCATGCAAGAACACCCGACTTTGAATTTAATTTCAATGCACATGGATGATTTCGATTCAACAAGATGAAGCATACATGCACTGAGGAAATCTTCAAAAAACCATGTATGTATAACGATGGTCTGATTTGAAATATTAACTGTCTTAAAGCTGAAGAAGTAAAACAGTTTAAGTATTGAGGCAATTTACCACGCAATTTTTTAGCCTAATATGGTATACTTTTTTGGGGGGTGCTTAAATCACCTATCCACTTATTATATTGCAAAAAATGTGCGTCAGAATAATATGTAGCTAATGTCCATCACTTATCCAACTATAAAGTGCTGTTCAGGCCTTATAGATTCCGCCAGTTAGACATCTTTATTACTTTAAGATTACAAAGATATTTTTTATAAGAAGTGCAGACCCCCATTCGTGATACTCACAACTAAGGAAGTAGTTCCCATTGCATTGTCGAAATACCCCCATTTCGAAAAAGTCATTTCGGAAAGTTGTTTTTTTATATTTGCAATACATATTAATTAATTGCTTAAAATTTGTCAAGTCTTTGTTCGTATTCCGGCCATTTTTTTTCATAATGCACGACTCAAGCGAATCATTTGTAGCCTATGCCGATCGCCCGTAAGAGATTCGTCAGGTTGTAGCAGCTCATAGTTGTTATGTCAAATAAAATAACCGATTATGGTTTGTGTTAAGGTAGACTTTATTCCTTGACCAGTGTATCACTACTCTCAGATTTCCTTATCTGATGATGTACAGAAGTCTTATATTTGATGCATACAACAATACTTACACAAAGAAGCTCTATACAAGTATGTACAACATTTGTATATATGTATACCTACGAGGGTGGTCCGATAAGTACAAAAGAAAAACAAATATTTTGGAGAAATGGCGATTTATTTTTCAATATAGTCTCCATTTAGCTCGATACACTTGACCCAGCAATGCTCCAACTTCTTTAACACGTCTCAAAAATACGTTTTCTCGAGGTCTGCAAAGTAGGAATCCGTGGCGGCGATGACCTCCTCATTCGACTGAAATATCTACCCCGCGAGTGACTTTTTCAAGTTTGGAAACAAAAAGAAGACGCACGGGACCAAATCTGGCAGCAGCAGTTCGTAGCCCAATTCGACCAATTTGGCCGTGGCGAGGGCGGAGGTGTGAGCCGGTGCGGTATCATAGTGGAAGAGCACATTTCCTTCGCCAAGTGGGGCCGTTTTGTCTTAAATCCGGTGTCGAATCGGCCCAATAATTTGGCATAGTACAGCCCTGTGACGGTTTTGCACTTCTCCAGGTAGTCAATGTGGATCACACTTTGTGAATCCCAGCACGTTTGCCGGGTTAAGTCCACTGTTTCGACTGTTCCTTGGTCTCTGGTGTATACCAATGGATCCATGATTCGTCGACTGACACGAAACGACGCAGAAACGCCTTCGGATATCGCTTAAACAGCGTCAAACGCTGCTCTGAAGTGGTCTCACGGTTACGCTTGTTGTTCGGAGTGAGCAAACACGGCACCCATCGCGGCCAGCCTTCTCATGCCCAAAATTTCATGCAGAATATGACCCAAGCGATCTTTTGAAATGCCTACTGTCTCAGCTATCTCGCGCACCTTCAATCGGCGGTCTGCCAATACGAGATCGTGGATTTTTGTCACGTTATCCTCCCCGGTAGCCGTTTTCGGGGCACCTGGACGTGGCTTATCAAAAACCGACTTGCGACCACGTTGAAGTTCGTCAAACCAACTTTTGATGGTCGCCATCGAAGGAGAAGAGTCACCGTACGCAGCATCCAAACGCTCTTTGATTTCGCTGTGCGATTTCCCTTCCAAAAACAAGAATCGAATCACTGACCGATATTGCTCTTTTTCCATTTTTCTAAAATCCGCGGACACTCCCGCTTCCACACGCGGTCAAAATAAAACTACGAGTCTGATCCGGTTGAAATTTCGACATCTTGCGATACTGGCGCCATCTGGCGGTGAGGCTAAGTACTTATCGGACCACCCTCGTATATAATTAGTACAAGAGTTCTATTACAACAATAGTAAACAATCGCTTAACACACCTAGTGAAAAATCGCTTAACACACCTCTCGGTGCTAATTCATGGGGAACCCAATTTACCAATTTCATAATACGTTCCAAATGCAGTCATTACAATGCGTTCTTTATCCTCTTGGATATGGCATTATTTCTTGAGTCTATAAAGCCTTTCCTGTCATTTTTATGTATAAAATAAGCTCGGTTATACATAGAAAGACTGTATTCATGCCAGGCACCGTATAAGACCCGAATGTTCATTCGTTTCCAAAGTCCCTTTACTCTAAATCCTTCACGGGAAACTCTCAATCGTTATCAATTTTAAGAAAATATATTCTCATCGTTATGGTACAATTGAACCAAAGCTATACCCTATTAATTCCGGTTCATAACAGCCTAAATGACAAAACTTTAAAATAACTTACATCAATAATGCCAACTGTCACATTTTAAAAGGACAATTTGTATTTCTTACACAAGCCCGGATAAGAAAAGTTCCCATTTTAATACACTCCCAGCAGAGTTATAAAGTATTTTTGTCAGCAGAACAGAGTAAGGAGCAAATTTCGCTCATTAAATACTTAATCAAAATACAAAAGGACACCAATCATAATGGGCGTTCTAAGAAGGGAAAAAGAATGGGGCAAAATTATTAATTACGACATTCTTTTCATATTTCGCTTGAACTTTTGATTAATTTCTGCCTATTAAACAGCATGGATACACAATTCTCATCAACTTCGTAGTCAACTCTGTCTTGTGCTGTGTTTCTTCTCCATTTAGGAGATAATACCTGAAATGACAAGCAACTAATTGAAGAGGCCAAAGTATGAACGAAAAAGTAGCACAAAGGCACTCAAAAAGGGATGAAAAAATGGAAAAACAAAACCTACATTATTCATCTGACAAATTTCTATTTTTTTTCGGCGAAAGACTCAACTATTACTCTTGTCGTGTACTTTTGAAAGAGTTTAAATAGTTTGATGCTTTTCTAGTCGGAAGCTCTGATCAAGGTGTGCAACGGTTGTAGTAATCTGTCATCGCTAGTTATTACGTGGTTTGCCATTACCGTGGACGGTGTTTTAATTACTCAGCGTTCATTCCAAAGTGCGTTTTTGAAAGGATACCGTCTCTGACATTCATCCTAAGAGCTTATGAAATCCAATACGTGGTAGTCATGTAACGCCCACATTGTCTTGATATTTAAGTTATCTACTACTATACCGGAATTGGATTGTTGAATCCTAAAGTTATTGGGAACCTTTTTGTTCCTATCTAGTTGGTCAGCCGCTAGCAGTTGAGTACCAAGTTCGGCGAATATGAGGGCTGAGGTATGATTACGGTACTGTATCTAAGAACAACGCACAAGTAACGATGATTGAACAAGTAAAGAAAATACGAGTAGTGAGCGAAACTCACATTTTACCAAACTTAAGCTTTTTTTTCGGGGCCTGGTTTTTTTGGTTCTTTCGGCTTCCATTCCTATGATTGGAGCTCAGTTTCAACGCCGTAGCCATTTACTCATGTTTCGTCACCATTGATGTGACTCGGTTTCAACGCCGTAGTCGTTTACTCATGTTTCGTCACCATTGATGTGATGCTTCAACGTTTTCATCCGTTGTTAAAGTGCTGGGGTGTCCCGCCCTAGACCATCACTCGCATCTTCTCGGCTTTCTGTAAAGAGCTTAGCTCTTGACACAGTCAACATTTCATATACATATGTTAGACAACTTTCATTTTTCACACAAAGTTTATTATAGATTCTTTGATCCATTTTTTTTCATGCAAGCAGGAAGATAGGCGACAGAGAAGCGCCCGAATCTGACGGTGTCCCAAATATAACGATAAAAGCAGCCGTTAAAGGGAGACCAAATATTTGTATAGCAACGATGCAAAGGTGCCCCAGGGAGGGATTTTCGGAACAAAACTCTCACATTTTTGTCGTCCAGGAGTTAACTCTTCTGCGACATCAACTTGGTGAATTCTGTGAAAACCTTTGACATCCGATTTAATTCCAAAAAACTGAAGATCAAAGGTCATTGAGATCCTCATACATTCGTTGGTTCTGCTCTGGACCAGCTGCAAATGGATTTAAATGTTGGCGAAAAAATCGTACAGCACAGTTTTAGTGGAACGGCTTTGTTAACAGGCAAAATTGTCGCATTTAAGGAGAGCATTATCCACAGCAGTATCAAAAGCCCCCATCCGATTGGGGCAGTATCGGGTCATAATAACTGTTTTTTAAAAGGATCCTGGAACGCGTTATATTCCGGTAAGATGACCCAATTACGTCAATGTCATCCGCGTAGGCAAGCAATTGCGCAGACTTGATATAGATCGTGTTGGCCAGTGAGTCTCGCATGATATTTTCAAGCACGATAAGTTAGATGATAGTGCGTCACCTTGCCTAAATCCTTTTTTAACATCGAAGGTCTCGGTTAATTCGCTACAGACCTTAATCGAGCAGCGAAAACTCTCCATTGTCATCTTGCATAATTGAACGAGTTTGACAGGAATATTAAAACTAGACATAGACATGGCTCGGTATAGCACGTCCCTAAACACGCTGTCATATGCAGCTTTAAAGTCAACAAAAATATGGTGTATGTCGATTTGGAATTCTTGGGTCTTTTCCAAGATTTGCCGCAGTGTGAAAGTTTGATCTACATATTTGGGATTTACCTGGCCTGAAACCACACTGATAGGAACCTATCAATTTATGCACAGAGAAGATTTTGATACGCGATGTTAATGAGGCTTATTCCTACATAGTTGGCGCAGTCATAGGGGTTTCCTTTCTTATGGACTGAGCAAACGATGCTACCAACTCATCTCCAGCCGATTTATATAGCTCAGCAGTCAGGCCGTCTGCGCCCGCGGCTTTGTTAGTTTGAAGCTTCGAAATGAAGCTTAATTTCATTTGGGTCTTCATCTAGCGTGGACGGAATTCTCTTGTTTCTTCATCCGTTGCGAATGGTTCATTATGCCAGACAGCGGTATCAGATCTATCATCACCGTTATTCAGTCTTTTTCCATATTCTTAGCATCGACTGTGACTACTACCAGTTGTCCGCCTTCATCCCTACAGGCTTTCACTCTGACTTTATGGCCTTTGACATGTATGTACGTTTTACTTTTTCGTAAAACTTGCGAGCGTCATTCCCGTGGTAGCATCCCTCCATCTCCTCGATCTCACGCCTTTCGTGCTCACGCCTTTTTTCTTCTTTAAAAGCGTATGTTCCTGTCCCCTTTTCTGCTCGTAGGGCTCACTAGCGGCTATCGTCCGTCTATGTAGCATGGCTTTGTAGGCGGTTTGCTTTGTTACACGAGTTTGTTTACATTGCTCATCAAACCAAGGGTTTCTAGCTGGTGACGGTTTGAAATCCAGCACATCAGAGGCAGTGTCTCTGATGACGCTCTGGCAATGCTTCCACTGTTGTTGTGTGGATTGTGCCGGACCGGACTTTGTGAGAGGTTGATGGAAACTCGATCGGCGAAGTTCCTAGCGGTCTCCTGCGATTGTAACTTTCCGACATCAAACTCATATTGTCTTGCTCGACTCCGTAGCATCCTTGATATCCTCATCTTGGCTAAAACAAGGTAGTGACCCGAGTGGATATTGGCTCCTCGGAAGGTTCGTACATCTAAGATGCTTAACGAGTGTCTGGCGTCGATCGCAAAGTGATCAACCTGTGTGCTTGCTACAAGGGGGTGACGCCCTTGTAAGGACATGAATGCATGTTAGGCTTATATTTCCAAAGATGCTTTTGATGCGGATTGTTATGAGGCGTACGCTTAAGTACATGCCGGAAGCTTAAGATTTTTTGTCGGGGTCTCCTCGAATAACAAATCCGCATCCGAATAGGCGTTGTTTATTTTCCTTGTAGCAGTTACCGTAATAGATATCACATCTTTTCATCCTTTTTTTGCTTGATTCATCCCATCCAGTTAGTTGCTTGCACCTGGTCTGTTAACGGACCGCACATTCCAAGTGCAGACTCACAGATCTTTTCGTTTATATGGGTCGTCAACATTGTATCCGTCCGTATTCGAGGCTTGTTGTTGCTTCGCAACAAGATTGGTTTTCCGCGATAGGGTTGTCAACTCTAAGCACAACCCTCAACCTGGAGTGAAAGTTTCTCTGCACACATTGGTTTACTACCCGGCGGATACCAGGCCAGCTATCCAGGAGAGGCCACGTGGAAGCTGTGTGTCAGTTTGGATTGAGCAGGGACAGAGATCGAAGCTGGTTTTTGCCATGTTAAACACGATCAATTTCTTTGCTCTGTTTACTCGCTCCTTCACTCCGTGATGCAGAGCTAGGTGTACAAATTTTTTTCTTGAGAATACCATATAAATAAAACTTATTTTCAAACAAAACACTTTAGCCCTTAGTTTCTGTGATACTCCATGAAACAGTTGTTTTTCATATTGCAGCATAAATATACATCGCATTATTTGCACTCATACTTTGGAAATCCATTTTTGCAATGTCGACACCGACCTCTAGTAGACTATTCTACTTAATGATAAAATTTGTCAAATCTTGTTTGCTCCATGGGTGCTTCTAAGTATCCGTTTTTTGGATGAAGTTGGAGTATTTGTACTATTCGAATATCTGATCTTGACTCAGAAGGTATTTGGGATGAATAGGAAGGGCGACCTCTTCTGGCTTTTATTGTTGGATTTTTAATATATATTTTTATAATATATGAGTCCATAAGCTATTTGGGTCTGGAACTGAATCAGTGGCATATACTTTTTGGGTTGGATAGTGCGATCTAAGAACTCTACAACCATTTGTAACTGCAGTGCAGTTGTAAAAACAGTGCCAACCAATAGATGATGCGTGTATAATACTCACTGGACTTGTGACTGATGCGATAAAGTTAAATAACCATGTCGGCCAGATCTACGCTTCCCATAGAAATTGAGGTGGACACCGTTATCAGCTCAAAATCATATATGATGCCAAATAATCTAGCTCGTGTAAATACTTTAAAACCCCATTTATGTAGTTTCTACGGCAGGTATTGTTTCAAGGCCGATTTATGGTTGACTTCTAAGGAAAATAAGTGAACTTCATAACTAAGAACATATGTACATACATACATACCTATCTCTGAATGGAATAATCTGTTCATTGACGGCTTGATACTCTTCGGGAGCTATTTAGATAACCTTTTTTTTTTAACTTTTCAAGCAATGGACGAATTTTAAAAAGTTTCTCATAATCGGGATGACTTCTAGGTAGTTGCTGCTGGTTATCATTTACATAAAAATACTGTTTTATTTTTTCGAAACTATTGCGGGACAAGTCGCAATTACTCTGACCATGCCATTGGACTTTGTGGTCATTTTAAAACCCCCATGTTAAGCAGCACTCTATTTAGTTTTACAGATCATTTCAGCTCATCCCCCGTCTGGTGTAGAAAATATTTGTTTGTTTCGCAATTTCTTTCTATAACTTCGCTGTTTATAACCATGCAAAAATATTCAAAAGATGATGTTATAACCACATTTTTCTCTTCTAGCAATTCCCCCTTCCAGTCCATAACGACAGGCTGTATATCTTTTTTTATCCATTTCAGCTTTTTTATATCGATCTTGGTATGTATCTGTGAAGGTTTATCATAAACTCTCTCACTACTGCTCCATTCTTCATCAAAAACTTTTTCGTCGTCTTCAGCACTAGCATCATAATCTAAATTTGTTAGAACTTTTTCCGTTCCTCTTCGGATAATTTCATTTAAGAAATCATCATGGCCCACGTGTTCTGCTTCCTTTGCCGAATCATCCCAATTTAAAACCATCATCATCTTTATTTCGTCCATTGTTAAACCCTTTTTTCTTCTTTAATTGGGGGCTAGTGCTAACAGATAGCATAGCTCAATGCAACCAGAGTAGGTCTATTGTGCCTGCTAGCCAATTAAACGCGAAGTTCCTCTACTTACTTAATAAAGCTGAGGGTATCCCTCGTAGAAGATGAGTTAATCCCCTCAGGAGTCGTGATTGTAGAGGGCTCTAGACAGAGTTGACATTCGGTTGTGTTCCGATCAGCCTTCTGAAACCGACCCTTTTATATTTGAGAGCTAGAGTGTTTGTTCAGGGGCCGTATAAATCTCTTTGATTGTCGGAGTTCTTGAAGCGCTATTCCAAAAGCGCAGGTGTTTGACTTAGGGATTCCGCAGAAATGTTCGGCACCTATGTACCCTTCGCTGAAATCTTTCCTAGTGAGTTGGTCGGCGATTTCGTCACCATTAATGCCCGTGTGAGCTGGCACCCACCAGAGTTTGACCTCATTTCTTTTGCAGGGCATCGTAGCATTCCTTGACGGATTTAGAGTTCATACTATACGAGCCGAACACTTTGAGCGCTGCTTGACTGTCTGAGAGTATATTGATGGTTATATCTCTTATGCTAGTCTCTAAAGTTAGGTTGAGGCACGTTAGGACAGCATATAGTTCGGCTTGGAAGATACTATGACTCATCCCCAAAGCCTTCGATATTTTCCGACTTGGTCCAAAGATGCTAGCGCAACACCGAAATCCATTTTGGAGCCATCTGTGCACCACTTGAGGTCTTTGAGATTTAGCAAGGGATCGCCGCTTTCCCAAGCTGTGCGATTTGTGATCAGTATCTCAAATCTCTTGTGAAAACTGAACGGGTGTGGTAATGGGTCCGAAACTGTGATAATCATACTCAGCTCAGGAAGGTGTTGTAGTATGGACATGTGACCCAATGGTCTACATGTCCGGTCCATTTCCGAGCGGGGGAGTCTGATTGCACTACGTATAGTAACCTTTTTCATGAAAAGGTGCAGGGAAGTAATTCCGATCAGTGCCTCTTGGGCTGCTGTCGGGCAAGTGTAATGCCAAACCATGCTAGCCTCTGAACTACTTGAAGTTTAACTATAGTAGTTTTCCGTCCCCCATACAGCGAACGCAATGATGATAGGTCTTAGGTTAGGTTAAAGAAGGGGAGTGTGATGGTTAAGCATCACTTCCACTCGGAGGCCAAAAGGCCTATTGTGATTCCCTTCATTTGTGGGGGTACACAAATAATTAACCTGTCCTATCACGTGGTGGCTGAAACCACCCCGTGCTTTTTATGAATTTTAGAAGATCCAATATATCTGCATTAGCCACATCCGCAATCGCTAGCCTAGCGACGCTAGGCGTCGATTCTGCAGAGCTGCGCAGTGGCAAAGCAGATGTTGGATCGTCTCAGTTTCTTCCTCATCGCCGCAGCTCCGGCAGAGACCGCTGGACCCCGAGTCCCATTTCCGGAGCATTGCTCCAATGGGACAGTGTCCTGTGATCACTCCGACGAGCATACGGATCGAGTTACGGTCCAGCGCCAAGAACTTCTTTGTTTTTCCGATATTGAGCTCTGGCCACGATGATCTTGTCGTGTAGCTGTCGTTTCTTGTAAGCCAAGACGAGTTGGCTTCTTTGATGATTGTGTCATTTATGATGCGGTCTAATGTGCTGATCGGTGGTTACAATGACGTGACCGCTTCGCTGATGTCCAGTTCAGACCCTTGGCTGGCCAATTCGTCTGCTCTTTCGTTCCCTGCGATTGAGCTGTGGGACCCAGGAGAGTTTGACTTTTTGGAGTCTGATGGACTTCACTGAGATATTTCATGACAGCCTTTGATCTCGTTATACAGGATTCTATTGACTTCAGTGCAGCCTGGCTGTCTACGAAGATAGTGATATCCGACAGTGGGATATCGGTTACCTGTAGGTGTTTGGCTGCTTTCTCTATTGCCAGGATTTCTGATTGAAAAACGCTGCACAGATCAGGGAGTCTGAATGATTCCTGTTTGTGGAGGGTATCAGAGTAGAACCCGGCCCCCGTGCCTGTGTCCATTTTCGATCCGTCGGTGAAGAGAGTGATCTCGTGGTCGTTGATTACAGCGCTTGATAGGCACTCTTCTCTGTCGGGGTAAAGGATCGGTATTCTGAAAGAGAAGTTATTTTGGTGGGAAATATAGTCGATCGTAGCTGCGAGGTTTTAGTAGCCTCTTTCTTTCTTTCTTTCCCAGGTCGTCTATTATTCTAAGTATGGCCGCATGTCCATAGTTGGCTTGCTTCCACAGAAAGGACTCCCTTAGTCTGAGAGCGGCTGACCTTTGTACTTTGTTGAGCACGTTCATATAGCTTTTCGTGCTGCTAGCAGTCCACCAGACTAGGGCCCAATAAGTTAAAATGGGTTTGATTATTGCTGTGTACATCCAATGAATGATGTACGGTTGCAAGCCCCATCTTTTTCCGAAGGTCTTTTTGCATGCATAAAAAGCATTCAATCCTTTTTTCATCCCTTCCTCCAGGTTCCTTTTCCAGGAGCGTTTGGAGTCAAGAATGATGCCTAGATATTTGGCTTCCGCTTTGAGTTTTAGTGGGGGAGCAAATATCGGAATTTTCCTTTTCCTGGTGAACAAGACCAGCTCGGTTTTCTGGGGGTTTATTCTCAGACCGTTCTGTCTTGCCCACGAGGAGAGTTCAATCAACGCAGATTCCATTAGTTCACTGATAGTTGGTAGAAATTTACCTTTTATCTAGATAACCAGGTCATCCGCGTACGCTATTGTATTTGTGTCTTTCTCCATAAAGAATTTGAGGATTTTGTTAACTGTAAGAGGCCACAGTGGGGGGGAGGGAACTCCCCCTGTGGTGTGCCTCTAGTTGTCACTTTCCTTATAGAGCTGTGTCCAATGTCTGCATTGATAATTCTGTTCTTCAACATATTTGCAATCCAGATTACAATGGATTTGTCTACTTTTATGTCGTCTAGAGCTGTTATTATGGCCTCTGTGTTTACATTGTTGAAGGCCCCCTCTATATCGAGGAAGACTGCCATTGTAAACTCTTTTAGGTTCAGCGAGCTCTCAATTTCACGGACAACACTATGCAGAGCACTTTCCACTGATCTGCATTTAAGGTAGGCGTGTTGAGTGTTGCATAAGTTGCGCGAGTTGATGAGTCCTCTGATGTATAGGTCAAGGAGTCTTTCCAAGGTTTTTAATAGAAGCGACGAGAGACTAATTGGTCTATAGTTCTTTGCAGCAGTATGGGTTGGTTTACCTGCCTTAGGTATGAAAATTACCTTTATTTCTTTCCACTGTGTTGGGATGTACCCCGCGCGCAGGCAATTGGAAAAAATGTTTACGAGGTGGGGTACAGTGTGGGTCTGTGTTTTTTGAAGCTTCGCTGGCAAGATATCGTCCGGCCCCGGAGATTTAAAGGGTTTAAACGAATTTATTGCCCATGATACTTTATCCGTTGTGATAATCTTGTTTATTACTTCTTCGGTTGTGTGAACCGTAGGAACCGTCGTCTCGAAGGAGACTGTGGTATCAGGGGTTTTACAGCCTGAGAAGTGGGTTTCAGTCAGCAGTTCTAGGGATTCCTGATTGGATTCTGTCCAAGAACCATCTGGTTTAAGGATGAATCCTGGAACGCAGGGGTCCTTAGATAGGATCTTTCTGAGCCTTGCAGCTTCGTTGAGATCCTCAGAGCTCCCGCCAGGATTTAGACTTTGCTGCTCTTGTTTTGCTCTTGTATTCGTTGAAGCTAGATTTGTAGTTATTCCAATCTTCGGTTCTTTTTGAGATCTTTGCTCTATTGAATAGAGTTCGGATCATGTGGTTCACCAGACTGCGCTGGTCTTCTTGCGAGCACGTTGCAAAGGACAGGATTTGTTGAAAGCCGCTTTCAGAATTCTCACAAGATTTTCGAATGAATTTTCAATGTAAGTTGGATCAGGATTAGTGATGGCTTGTGGCGGTACTAACCTGTTGGCAACTAGGTTTGAGAAAAGATTCCAGTCTGTCTTCCGAGGGTTTCTGAAATGTTTCGGTTTTTCTTTATTAACGTTAAGGTTGAAGAGTATTCGGCTGTGGTCCGAAAAGGAACAGTTAGTGGACACTCTCCAATTCTCTACTCGGATGGAATCAGACTCACTTAGTAAAGTGAGGTCAATTACCTCTTCCCTAACCCGGTTGCGAAACGTTGGTGTATTACCCTTGTTGCATATGTTGAGGTTGGTGGAGATAATGAAATCGAAAATGGACTCACCCCTTTTATTAATGTCGCTGCTTCCCCATTGAGTGTGGTGTCCATTGGCGTCGCAGCCTATCAATAGACACAGTCCGTGTGACTTGGCGTGTCGCACAAGTGCTCGGACTGCGTCTGGAGGTGGGTTCTCCTCATCGTATGGCAAGTCTGCGGACGATAGGAGCAAAATTGATCTGACCGTGAGGTCTCCATTGCTGTATGTACCTAGGAGAAAAATGTTTAAGTATTTCTTGGCGACTGTACAGGTTCGTAGCTTACCTTCAGTATGTGGATAGTATAAATTATATACCTTAGACCTTAATCCCTGAATTTTGTTCCTAAGGAGCCAAGGTTCTTGGATTAAGGCTATATCCACATCTTCCTGCAGCATGTACATCATCAAGTCGTCGGTGGCTGCTTTGCAGCAGTGTAAATTAATTTGCACCACTAGCAGCTTCCTTTGACTTGTCGCGTTCATTGGGGAGCCTTACCTTCAGGGTTCCCAGCCCGAACTTGATGCTGCCAGATCTGCTGCGGATGTGGTCGATTGACTTTTGGTCAATGGTAACCATGAGGTCCTTTCCTACTCCGTTCTTACTCTTGGCTGAAGAAATTATTCTCCAGCTGTGAGTGTCAAGCTCTTTATTCTGCTTGTCAATTAGCTTCAATATGGATCATCTGGGCTAAAAGTTACGCGTATAAGTTGTTATGATGTAATTTATCGATGTACCGGATATCGGTAAGATGGCTGCCGCCGATGCGCTGCAATGTTCTTTTCTACGACAAATATACTTGATATTTTTATCTCTTTTTCTCATAAAGCCTATTTTAATCGTAACAACTTACTGTTACTGGCGTAACTTTCAACCCCGCTCTTCTCTACTCATAATTTACCATGGTGTACTCCAATGTATTGTAAAAAACAAGAGTAAGAAAGTTGAAAAATTACCTTTTACCTTTTTTATAACATAATTAATATATTTTCTCATTAATTGAAAAACTTCATGAATTGATATAATTACTGTGTTAATGCTTACAGCAATAATCTATTTCCTAGATTTTATTTGAATCTCAATCACCAAAAAAAATTGAAACCTCTATATGAGAAAAAATAGATATAATGATCAATTGAATTGATCAATGAAAAAAATAGATTTCATATCATTTTATGATATTGTTGCAGAAACTGAAGAATAAAAATTAATTGCACTTTGTAAAATTCAAATTGCTTTAACACCAAAAAAATATAAAAAATTAAATACATTACTTATTACGATAGAAAAAATAAACAAAAATATCATATTATGTGATTATCTTAATATATCCATCAATATTTTATCTCATTATTTTTTCTATTGATTCTTAGATTATGTCAGCAATCGAAAATTTATCTTCAGTGGCAACTGATGTACCGAAAGCCTTTGTTTCTCACGATTACGCTAGGGATAATCTTAAATAGATTAGATGAACCTTGTGAGAAAATGAGTCAATGAAGTGACAAAAGTGGTCATTCATATTTCGTTTTTCATTTTCGATCATCACCACCACCATCATCATCATCATGTGCTTCAACGTCGAACTTCCGGAAGCAACCATCACCGTCATAGAAGGGCAACTTAAATTGTCGCCAGGAGACCCTGGAGGATTATTGGGCCAAGTATGCACAGAAGCAAAAGAGGACTCAGGACATGGCCGCCAGGAAGCAAGCAAAAAATGAAGAAGTGGCCGTCCTTTAGTGCAAATCACCGCGCCTTGAGACCGCCAACGAAGCCAAACGCCAGGTCACTGAGGCCAACAGATCGAAAGTTGACTAATCAACAATCAATCTTGCTTCGCAATTAAAAGTATATTTTGTCAATCGAACATTTTTTCAACAGGTGACTAGCTTATTATAAAAATTCACTTTGAATATATAGTAATCACTAAAAGACTGTTTCTGTTTCCTTTTTTAGTATTTTAATTTTTATTCACAATTAATTTTATTTTTTTATTCACGCTGTTCTGCTTCCTTGGCTTCCGTCCGCTCTGGTGGTTCGCTATAGAAAGAGGAAGAGACAGCAAGCAGGCAAGGCAGGAAGCTGAGCTCAATTCTTACGCTTCGTCTTTTTTGGAGACGAAGTTAAAGAAGAGAGAGCTTGTCGAATTCGTCAAAGTGGCTTCTTAAGCTTAATATTAACAACGTAATAAAAGTGAAATCCGACTTTGACGAAGATGCCTAAGGAGGCGTTTATACTATAATGTAACACCTCCCCCATCAAGTATTTTTGGTCCCCAAAAATTTGAGAAGACAGAAGCCAGGGCGAGCAAAATATAATTTTTTTTTGTTTTTTACAATATCACATTAAATTAATTTACTTAACAATAGATTTAGATAATAATAGATGTTTATAATTACAATTATTACAATTAAGTTTACAATTATATTCAATATTCTTATAATAATTCAATTACAAATGAATGCTTCAACTTAATATTAAGTTTCTATTTTACATAATTCAATATAATTCAATGTATTTCATTTTGTTGTTTGATATAATTCTTCACTTTTCTTAAAATACAAAAGTTCGCTCTAAGTGTTAATGACTTCGGTTTGCTTCTTAAAGAAAAAATATAGATATATGTATATACATTCAAAATAATCGTAATTAATTTCAAACTATTACAAGGTTAAATTCCTTAATTATTAATATGTCGTTGGTTGCTTCTTTTACTGATATTTCATATTTCCAACTGTTAACTGATGGTACGAAATTTGATTAGGCTGTGGGCTAAAACGATTAGATAGTTGCATTTATATATTTAAAGTTTGGTATTTAAATTTTCGTTTAAGTTGTTTCTTGTGATATTTCGTATTTCTTTTAGTCGAGCGGTCGACAATATACTGGCCAACTTCCTCTAAGTTATTTAACTTTCTATACTTCGGTTTACTTTTTCCGATGGTTCTGTTTTTAACGATATTCGGACACAGTTCATGTTGATAACTTCGGTTTTTATTATAATAAGTAATCCTAGCCTCCTTTTCCTCTTTGAATTTTTTTACCAAACTGTCAATATCAGTTTTACTTAAGTTTTTTGTGATAAAATCAATCGGTCTAAGTTTCGTCGTGGAATGAATTGTATTGTTGTAGATTGTTATAATCGTAAAAAGTTTCTCGTCTAAGTCAGTGTTGTCTTTTTCGGCGTTCCTTAATCTAAGGTGCTCGTTTAGAGTACCATGCAAACGCTCGATGTCAGCGTTACCGGTTTTGAGTGAAGCTGTAGTTTTATGAAATACAATGTCGTTTTCTTTAAGAAACTGTTCGACCGCTGAGTGCAATATACAAGTATCGCAATCAGATACTATTTTGTTTGGTTTGCCCAAAAACTGAATTCTCTGCTTTATTGCACACAGTATGTCAATCCAATTTCTACTTTCTAGTTTATGTAGTGTGGCATATTTTGAGAACTTGTCTATTGTGGTCAAGAACATTTTATTGCGTTCAGGGAACCAGACATCGATATGGACTATATCATTAAAACCTACAGGAGTTTCCGAAATTTGCATTGGGAATTTAATCGGGTGCCTATCATGCTTGGCTATGTTACAGATTTCGCAATTGTTAATGTATTTTTGGATTTCCGTTTGCAGATTCGGATAAAAATACTGGTTCTTCAATTCGACAAACGTTTCATTGATACCCCTATGGTTTTTTGATAAATGTTCTTGTTTTATAATATTTAGGATCTCATTTCTATCTACGACGTCGATTAATTTTATATCCGACTTCAATACCTTTAACTTCGGGTTCATGGAAAATTTTGAAACTTGGTGAAGAGAGTAAGGTCGGGGCAGTGTAAGCAAAAAGTGCCACTTTTGGTAAGAACCCTTTTCATAATTTCTAACAGATTACTATCTTTATCGAGTTGAATATAATTTTGAATCTTTTTGTGCAGTATCCTAAAGCATGTTTTTTCTTTTCTTCCATAGGAGAGATAAATTTGATTTTTAAACATGTTTACTGGTCTCTCGGAAATGTAAATATGTTTGGTTGAATCTTCATTAGCACTATGTATAGTTGCAGAAGTTGACCTAATATCATTATGGTCATTTAAATTAGAAACAATAGAAGCGGATTTATCAAGGATATTCGAGTTTTTTGACTGATTGAGGAAAAGATCAGAAATGCCTAAGTCGTCATTTGTATCTGTTATGTTTTCGTCAATATACCTGCTTAACCCATCGGCTACACGATTTTCTTTGCCTTTCAGGTATTCTACATCGAAATCGTATTCATTTAAAAACACTTTCCAGCGTTGAAGCTTCATATTTGGCTCTTTCAAGGAACTAAGCCAAACAAGAGGCTTGTGGTCTGTGCGCAAGATGAATTTGCGACCATAAAGGTAGGTTCTGAAGTATTTGATGGACCATACAGCTGCGAGAAGCTCTTTCTCAATAGTAGAATACCTTTTTTCGTGGTTGTTTAACGTTCGAGAGGCGAAGCAGACGGGATGATTATTCTGGCTTAAAACAGCACCTAGAGCATAATTAGAAGCATCAGTAGTAAGCACGAATAATTTATTAAAATCTGGAGCCTTAAGTATCGGGTCGGTAGTAAGCAATGTTTTTAATTTTTCAAAAGATTTTACATATTCAGGATCAGATGTTTTTACTTGTTCTGACTTTTTTAAATACTTTATTAAAGGAAATGCTACCTTAGCGTAGTCCTTAATGAACTTACGGTAATATCCTGTTATGCCCAGAAAGCGTTTTATACCTTTTTTATCTGTAGGCAGTTTCATTGAAATTATTGACTTTATTTTATTCTCATCAGGTTGAATTCCTTTACTAGTAATTTTGTGACCCAAGTAATTTGTTGTGATTTCAGCGAAGCTGCATTTGTCTCCTTGTATCTTTAAATTGCATTCTTTAAGCCTTTGAAAAATTTTCTTTAAGGAAAGTAAATGCTCTTCAAAGCTGGTGGAGAAAATTAATATATCATCAAGATATACCACGCATATTTTATTAATAAATTCCCTCAAAACTGTATTCATTAACCTTTGGAATGTCGCTGGAGCATTTTTCAATCCAAACGGCATCCTCAGGAACTCAAAATGACCATTTTTGGTCGAAAAGGCAGTTTTTGCTCTATCTACGGGTTCTATCTCTATTTGATAAAAACCTTTTACAAGGTCGAGAGTTGAGAAATAGTTGCATTTCCCAAGCTTGTCCAACAAGTCTTCAATGTTAGGCATTGGGAATCTATCTTCAATTGTTTGTTCGTTAAGTTTTCTGTAGTCAATTACAATTCGCCACTGTTTTTGGCCATCTTTGCCATCTTTTTTGGGAACTACCCATAGAGGTGAATTATAAGGACTACAGCTGGGAACAATTATTTTTTGCCTTAACATTTCTTCGACTTGTTTATCGACTTCGTCAGAGTGTATCTCTGGGTACCTGTACAGTTTGGAAAAAACTGGAGCATCAGTTTTTGTATTTATCCGATGTTTTACCTCGCTCGTGAAGGTCAAATTATCGCCTTCTTTATAGAAAATTGAACTATACGAACGAAGCAGAGACTCAAGTTTGGTTGTGTCAGCACTACCTAAGTGAGTTGCGAAAACCTTCTTATCAGATTTTATACTGAAATGTTTGCCATCCGATGTGATGGATGACTCTTGAAGATTATTATAAGCAATTGTTGCGTAATTTTCTTCTCTTTCATTAAAATATAAGGGAATACTTGTTTGGTCAGTTATGAGGAATCGTGTTTTATAATTAATTATAGTGCCCAACTTCATAAGAATGTTATTTCCTATCAAGCCATCAAAAAAGTTATGGAATTGATATTCCAAGAACTCAACAAAGATGGGATTTCTAAATTTGTCAAATAAAGGGATTTGATACTTAGTATTAGTTATTACACTACGACCTAGTACTTTAACGGTGTGATTTTCGGAAGATATTTTCCAATTAGGACTACATAAGTTCTTATTTATTATACTTAACTCTGCTTCACAATCGATTAAAAAGCGTAATGGTCTAGTTCTGCTTTTAACAACTATATAGGGTAGTTGTTTTGGTGACAACACTGAAAATTTGGGCGAATGTTGCAATTATTGCAATTGTTGCAACCGTTATTCGTAAGGTCATTTTGCTCGTTAAGAGCGACATCCATAGGCTCTTGATACGCTTGTATGTTTGAATACCGAGATCGTCTAGTTTGATTGGAATTGTTTTGTCGAGTATGACCACTTTGTGTTGGCGTATAGGTATTATTGCGATACTGTCCAACGCGGTTACCGTCTGTGTGTGTTTGTTCGTTTTGTATAGTGTTACCAAACATAGAGTTTGTATCTTGTCTGTGTCCTGTCGTATTTCTATATCTTGTGTGTGTGTTCATGTTGTTGCTATGTGTATTAGTCTGTCGATTCGGTGTAAAGTTGCAGTTGCTTTTGAAATTACAATTATTTTTAAGATAATTCTTATTTTGTCTATAACCAACACAAGTGCTACTTGCACTAGTATCTATTTCCTTACCACTTGATCCCATTAATTGATGATTAACTTCGCAGATAATCATGTAAGCGTCGTTAAGTGTTCGCGGATTCCTGCTATAGATAATAGTTTTCGTGGGTTCAGGAAGATTATTTTTAAATGTATCTAAAGCTATTCTATTGTTTGATTGAATCATTTGTTCACTATTGTCAAGGTTATTCAATAAATAAGCGTTATTTATTCGACCAAGTATTTTATTGATAGAATCGTAAAAATGTTCTATTGTCGTTTCTATTCTAAGGGTTCTTAGTTTATCTAAAAGAGAATTAACAGATAAACTTTCACCAAAACTATGTTTTAATACGTCTCTAATTTCAGACCACGTTTCCAACCTACCATGTTTCTGCAACTCGTCTCGAGCCCGGCCTATGATTTTATCTCTGATATATCCCGTTAAAATTTTTTTTGAAAAATCATCAAAATTTACGAAAGATGCAACCAACGAATCAGCCCTATCAATGAAATCTAGAGTACTCGATACATTTCCATCAAATTCTTTCATTTTACTAATAAGGTCTAAAATTAACTTAAAGTGCTCTGATGGCGTCACAACTTCCATTATGCAATGTATAATGTGACTTACCAAGTATTGCTGAATAATTTTTTCTATTTGTTGAGCTGCAGATGTTGAAGACGTTGCTCCAATAATATGTCCTTGTTCTTGATTTGGTCTGGATTTGTTGACTAGGTTGACGATCCCACGTGGTCCGCAACTGGTCGAGATGGGGTTAATTCCTCCACGTGTTTTTTTTTTTTTTTTTTTTTTTTTTTTTTTTTTTTTGTGTTTACCACCTCTCTGAGTTAATTAATTACTCTGAATTAAGTTACGATTTCAAATTTTTTTTCAATGTCATTAGAGTACGTAATATGTATTTTCACTTTTTTTTCTTTTTGTTCTATACGTGAACGTGGTTCGCACTAATCATGGCTTTGCAAATATTTTACTTTTTATTAATTTCTTTTAACGACTGCGCCAGTAATCACTAAAAGACTGTTTCTGTTTCCTTTTTTAGTATTTTAATTTTTATTCACAATTAATTTTATTTTTTTATTCACGCTGTTCTGCTTCCTTGGCTTCCGTCCGCTCTGGTGGTTCGCTATAGAAAGAGGAAGAGACAGCAAGCAGGCAAGGCAGGAAGCTGAGCTCAATTCTTACGCTTCGTCTTTTTTGGAGACGAAGTTAAAGAAGAGAGAGCTTGTCGAATTCGTCAAAGTGGCTCTCTTAAGCTTAATATTAACAACGTAATAAAAGTGAAATCCGACTTTGACGAAGATGCCTAAGGAGGCGTTTATACTATAATGTAACAATATTATTTTAGTTTTTTTTTAAATTATTCAAAAGAAAAGCACTGACTTACCAAATACAGTGTCGGACAAAACAATAGCATCCAATGGCACTTGGTTACATGTTCTCAAATAAAATTGCAGAAATTTAATAGATTGAAATTAATTTTATTGATGCATGACAGATTAACAAGATCTTAAAATACTGGAACACAAATGATGCAACTTCAAAAGCTAAGAAAATATAACGAAATACAGAGTAATTCAATGAACACAGCTGCCAGAAAACTGACACAGAGTAAGCGGAATTCTAAGTGTGAAAAAGTTTTTAAAATGGCGCATAAAAAATACACCACCGATTTTAAGCAAATAATTATCGCGGATTTTCAGGCAGGGAACGCAGTTAACTGTATTGCTAACAAATATGTTATCCACCATTCGGTCATTTCTCGTATAATAAACCGGTTCCGCAATTCCGAACGCCTTTAAACTATCCACGGTAGCCGAAGACCTCGAAAACTAACATACGGGATGATCAAGCAATAGTTCGGGTAATAAAAATAAAATTAAAAATTTTAATTAAACCCCGAAAAAAAAAATTTATTTTTTTCTCGACCTTTTGACTTTATTAAAAGAACCTTAATATTTTTAAGATTTCTTATCGAGAACTCCAAAAAGTTTACAGTTTAAGTTGCATTTTCATAAAAAAAAAACAACGAGAACTTACTTGCGCTCCTAATAAAAAAAAAGAAAAAGGAAGACTTTGAGTTTTAACAATCTCTATTTGGACCTTTACAATTTTTTCTTTTGTGTGGAAACTATGATATTTGTCCAGTGGCTACCGCCAGTGTTGATACACATTTGTACCCGTTTTATCGCATTTTCGATGACTTTTCGCAAGATTTCCGTTGATAAATGTTCGTATTTCTGTCGAATATTCTCCTCAAGGGAACGCGAACATCTGTTGTCATAAGTCTGCGACTTCAAGTAGCCCCAAAGAAAGAAATCGGGGATGGTTAAATCTAGTAGCTAAGCGGAACTGATCAATTATACGTATAGGAAATCGACATCGAAATTCACGCTGTCCTAACATCACCGATCGATTACACAGGCCTGCAAAATGAAGGTCATAACTACCTCTCTGGAATAAGAAAGCTGATTATGGAGTATTTTGATGGGCTGGTTACGAATATGTACTTCGTTTTTCTCCATCACCTCCTGATTTTTCAAAAAAGAAACAGATAGAAAATTGAGAAAGAAGACAAGTTTGCACATAAAAAAATATATAGGTATGTATTGTACATATTTAAAAAAGTACAATACATTGTTTTTAACTTAAAAAAACTATTAAAACATAATAACAACTTATTACTGGGCTAAACTACATGTAAATTTTATTTGTGGAACCTTTTTTCCTGGAAGCTTCGGTTGTGCGATTTTCGTTTAAATTTCCGGTTTGGATCATCGCGCTTCAATAACCAACAATAGTCCACCATCATGCTAGCAGTCCATCTTCCTTCATACCGAACTTCAAGCTCTTTTAAATCTTGGTGAAATATTTCGCTAACGGCTCCCAGATTTTCTGGGAAGTGATCAATGTGCGAATTCAGAAAATGAAGTTAAATGCTCATATTTCAACCCATTACACCAAAATTCGCAATCATTTTAGCCACTATTTCTTTATAGTCGTATTGTTTGCTTGTATTGTTCCCCAAAAAGTTTTTTACCACTTCTTTAAATGATTTCCACGCTTCTAACTCGACATCATTGAGTTTTTCATAAATTTTTTTCTCCGAAATCAATTTTCATATATCAAGACCAACGGAAATTCCTTCTTTTAACTTAGCCTCTGATAAAGATGGAAAAACTGAATGCAGATATTTGAAGCCTTCCCCGTCTTTATTTACAGCCTTCACGAACAATACCCAATTTGATATGTAAAGGCGGCAGTAAAACCTTTTCTCCGGGAACCAAACTATGTTTAAGCCAGTTGTAGATTCCTGGGGTTAGTTCTGTTCTTGGAGGCTATTCCATATGTCACAACAAAAGTAGCAATCTTCGATATAGTCGTTAGCCTCTCTTCATGGAATGATCGAAACGATTTTAAATCTATTTTTCTGTCCGAAGTTCTAGTTAACAAGTCGAACAAACTTTTTGAGGTGTCCAAGTTTTGTCTTGGTTACTTATGGCATGTCCAGAATAACTTTTGTAAATATTTTTCACAAAGTGTGTAATGTTGCTTCGTTGTTTTATTACCATAAATTTTCCGCAAATATAACAAAAACAATTCGGAGAATTTAAACAACTTCGCGACGACATTTTAAAGTTTATGTTGCAAGATGCGCACTTCAACTGTTAATTTTCTAATTCAGTGTCGGTACTTATACAAAAAACCTTTTATCTTCATTATACCCTTTTCTAACAATATTTACAACAATTAGGCAATATCACCTAATCATCGTGTATTAATGAGCTCATTACTAAATGAAGCCAAAATGACCCGTTTTCGATATGGTTAATGCGAATTACTTATACTTGTTATGTTGCAATTAACAAATTACTGATTTGCATTAATTTCTGTATACTCTTAAACTAATTAAATAAAATAAAAATTAAGCCGAAGTTATTTAGTGACGTTCTATAGATTGTAAAATGTAGGCCGCTCAGACATTTTAAGTTAAATTCTTAAATATTCAATATAAAAGAATCCTGACGTGATGGATTTTTTTTATTATTTTTCTCATAATCAGCACATCAGAGAGTATGAAAAAACTTTACTCAGATCCCAAAGAGGAGATTGCAGACCTGTGTTATTGGTCAATAAAATCGACACAATTATTCCACGCTCTTGTGAAGTATAGCGCTCAATTGTATACTGCAGCTGTTTGGTTCACTAATGTCAAATATGATTGAGGTACGAAGCCATTGCTGAAGGCCTTGAAATGCCTGAACAGATCTTCATTAATTGTTATGTTAGCTTTCAAACAAAACAAAAGCATCAAAATCGGTCCATTCGTTCAGGAGCTACAAAGCCACAGACTGACACACCGACATATACATATACACAAAGACAAACAGGCACACAGCTACGTCAAACTTATAACACCCTTCTTTTTGCGTCGGAGGTTAATTAAAAAGGATCCATTTGCATGTATCTGAAAGAGCGATAGGAAGTGAACAGGACTTGGACATATCCACCAGATCTATCCAGCAAAGGATGGTGGAAGCCGGTTTTCTTTCTTACCGGGATCTAAGAAACCATTTATTTCACCGAAGAACCAAAGGGCGAGGCTTGTTTTGCAGTCGCATATTAACTGTACCATTGCCAAATGGAAGACGGTTTTATTCTCACAATCAGATAAATCCAAGTTCAATCTGAAGGGTTCCGATGGAATGAAACAAGAGCGCAGACCAAAAGGTAAACGGCTAAATCCACGCTTTACAAGAGGTACAATAAAACATGGTGGAGGAAATATTTTGGTCTGGGGATGTTTTTCCAATCAGGGAATTGGGCCAATTCATAAAATAAATGGAATAATGCATCGTTTCACTTATAAGGATATCCTTCAGAACGTGATGCTGCCATATGCCGAAGAAGAGATGCCTTTGAAATGGATGATAACGATCAAAAGCATACCGCTAAAATTGTGCAGAGTTGGCTTTCAGAAAATAAAGTTAAAATTTTGAATGGCCAGCACAATCACCAGATTTGAATCCCATATAAAATGGATGGGAGATTGTAGATCGGCGAATTCAGCGTGAAAATTGCAAGAACAAAGATTTTCTTTTTGCTCAAACGGAAATAGCTTGGAAAAGTATCCACGCGGAAATTATAAACAATTTGAGATGTGAAGCAATTATCAAAAATAATGGACTTAACACAAAATATTGAAAAAAAAAAAAAACTAGGGAACAGAATGTGCTTTGTTGCTTTAGTTTTGTCGCAGCTTTTTTCATTGACTTAATCTATTTTTCGTAATGTTTACTTAACTTTTGAAGTTGCGTCATTTGTGATCCAGTATTTTAAGATCTATTGTTAATCTGTTATACAGAAATAAAATTCATTTAAATCTATCATATTTTATCAATTTTATTTGTCAACATGTAACCAAGTGCCGTTGGGTGCTATTGTCTCATCCGACACTGTATAGTGTACGTTGTTTACATATCAAATTTAACTTTGAACCACACACTTCAAAGATCATGACGCAAATAAATGTAAATCTGCAAATTCGGAACGACCGTTATTGATTAAGGCGCAGAAAACTTATCGGATATAATGAAAAAATTCGGAGCACAAAATATTGAAAAATAATAACGGGAACACAGTGTTGCGTGCACGCAACATCGGGCGTGAAAGGATTAAAGTTTTAAACGTGGGGTTTTTGTTCAGCTCTTTCATAGCAATTGAGCATGACACAAGCAACACTATTGTATTTGCTAGTCCAACTTCTGAGACCAATTATTCACTCTGGAAAGCTATCAAGATCCTTAAAAAGAAAACCAGATGGAACATGGGTCAAGTCCAACCAAGAAAGATGAAACATGCTAGCCAAGCACTTCGAAGATATATTCATTAATGAAAAAGACAACGATACCACAATGCCCCCACAACCAGGAAGGTTGCACAAATAACTGCAATCCCGAAACCTGGGAAAGATGCACAAAAACCGTTATCCTACAGACCAATAAGTTTACTCCCTCGAGAAAGTATTTGAAAAATAAATATATGACAGACTACTGCCAATACGAGACAATAATAAAATAATACCTGACCATCGATTCGGTCTTCGAGTAGCCGACGAAATCACAAGGGACCTAGAGATAAATAAATGCTGCATAGGGATATCCTTAGACGTAGCAAAAGCATTCGATAAAGTATGGCGCAAAGGACTACTTAATAACTACAAAACTAAGCCCCACCAGACTGATCATTAAAATCAACCTCAGTGAACGTCATTTCTAAGTAAAATATACTGACCAACGATCGAACATCCTAGAGACGAAAGCAGGAGTTCCCCAAGGATCTGTTCTGGGGCCACTCCTATATGTCCTTTACACGGCTGACATCCCTCAACCTAATGCTGCTGCGAACACGATGGCTTCCTTTGCAGATGATACAATCATTCTTACAGCCGATCAAAATATGGACATTGCATCATGTCAAGCTCAACTACTCTTCAACAGAATGATAAAATGGTTTGACGATTGAAGCATAAACATTAACGAAGACAAGACAAAATAAGTAATTTTACAATAAATTTAATAAATAATAAATACGACAAAACTGTTCCAATTGTCAATGTGGCTGAATATATACAAAGACCATATACAAAAAAACGATATAACCAATTGACCTGGCTTCTTCGCGAGAGCTCTAAGATATCCACTAGCAACAACCTACTACTTTATAAATCTATCATCAAACTTGTCTGGACATACGGGATTCAACTTTGGGGAACTTCAAAGAAAACAAACATCGCTATAATACAAAGACAACAATCAAAAATACTACGAACAATTACTAACGCGGACTGGTACATACCTAACATCAACATTCATCGTGACCTATTAATTTTAACAGTAGAAAAAGAAAAACAAACCACAAGTAGAAGACATCACCTCAAATTAGTAGTTCATCCAATTATTGAAGTCAACTCACTACAAATAAAAGAAAAAAAAACACAACTAAAGAGAACCAGATCTGATAGCAGAAAATTCATTCTAAACTTAACTCGTCGATATATACATACATACATATGTAGGTATGTAATTTTTGTACGCAGTTATGAGTACGTAGCCAACCAAATGCCTCAAAGGTTATTTCCTAGTAGAAAAATATGTCGAAAATTGTAACGCAGTGTTGAACTGCATTTATGCTACTACCCCTTTTCCCACTTTTTATTTAAGTCAGGTGGTTGTTGAATAGTTTATGACTTTATCAGGTTTTACTTCACTTATAATAGGTTGCCATCAATCAAACTCTTAAGTGGTTTTGCGTTCAAGCATCAGAGTGCGACTTTGAGATCTCGTCCGTCTTAACAGCAGACAAATATTGTACTCGTACATCCTAAAGGCTTGAGTGACTTCCATTAAAACTTGACATAAATCTGTGCCGATAGTCGATTCACTACGTCCGCCATTGCCTCTTTCCCATTTAATGTGTTTTCCTTAAGGATATTGAATTACAAGATTACAATACCTTGAATGTGTTATTCTACCCAGTAGAGGTGCTTCAATTTGAACAGCAAATGTATCACAAATGAATTCTAATCGGGTACCCACTGTACAATAAAAGGCTACAAGGAACGAGTGCTACTCTATCGACGGCCTTTCAAGTGACCAATCAATCTTCGTAACCCAGAAAAATTATAACAACTTAGGTTTGAAAAATGCTTCAGTCACAATACACTCATTTTCTACATAAATATTTTGATAGCATACAGAACTTGATTTGACAGTCCAAGGACCTTTGACTGTGTTCATTGGTTCCCTTCAAAATCACAACAAACCCGTTTTTTTTTCCATTGCCCCGAATATGATCCAGTATCATCTAACGATTGCCATGAACTCAGGACTGTAAATCGAATTCCAAACACACGCCGAAACCTAATTATTATCTCGAAGCAATTATGAAGTTAATACCAAAGCACATTAAGGTGATTACATACAGCGAAACGTGAGCTTTCCGGAGGAGAAAGGAGGTTAGCCGCATATATACAGCCAAGCGGTATTTGCATGGCATAAACGCTCACACTACAAAATACTTCAACGTGGAATTTGCCAAATGGAATTTACGAAATTCAGAGTTCAGGGAACTGGTGGCACTAATGAAGGGTGGTGAACGGGCGGAAACCGTAGCGGATCACTTTGCTCCCGGCGTCGACCGAACGTACCTACTATTGATATTCCATTCATTAAGGGATTTACGCATGTAGTGGGCTGCGTGCGAGTGCATATTTCAATGAAAGTGGGATTAGTATCGTCGATGGTGTTGATGCTGGGTAAATGCTTTTGTTATACAGCTACAGGTATGGACATATAAGCAGATGCATTCCCACGTATGAGAGAGCACGTTCAGCATGACGCAATGTGACCGTAATTGGGGTTCGGTGCAATGCTCTGGTTTGTGGGGAAAACATAAAATGTTCGGTCATACATTGTAAATATGTATGTACATATCTCATGAATAATTAACTGATGAAATAATTTATGCATTTTAGGAGCCCTTAAAAGTATTTGCTATAGGCAGCGATCATGTTGGCATATGTACATATGTACTATGTATGTATACATATAATAGTAAAATTAGGTTTCCAAAAAACGTGACGTCTTTATTACACCCTAGATTCAAAAAGGTAGAATTGAATGACACTACCTATATTTTGCTATGTTACTACAATACATTCCATCGTAGCAGACAATTGGACTACACCATAAAGGTGAGCTATCCGAGAACCCAAAAGCATTAATGGATCTCGAGATAAAGTCATATACTCCGTAAATTAAGCATTTAATATGTCAGGATTTAAAGTGTTTGGGATTTAGCAACTGTAGGAAAAAGACAGAAATTATTTCAGAGGATTCTGTAGAACTTTTCAGTTCTATACCGAATCCACCTTTACGGCTGACTATTCAGTTCGATGGCAAGGCATAATTACCTTCCTAGATTTGTAGTGAGTATTATTCGGAGATTAAACCGAATGTGACTGTATGGCAATGAGAGAAAGGAAACAATGAAATTTGCCGCAACCTTCCTTTGTGTGTTTTATAACTTGGATTATCGGTTTTGCCTACTGAACTCCCCTATGTAGCTTCGAGACAGTGCTTTGTTTAGGTTGCTTCATTAGATGTGAAAGATTCGAGCGGTTAATGTGGAAAACATACAAGCAAGGCAAACGAGCAAATCAGGGGATTACACGGTCCTATGTTAATTTGTGTACTTGAGCTTGTACGCAATTTACTACTTAAAATTCAAGTTGATATTAAAATAAAAGTAAAGCCAAAACCTTAAGGTACTAAATGGGAAGTCTTAGCGTAACTTAAGTAGGTTTGGAATTCGTGGAAGGAATAGAAATAGCAAATTCTTTTCAACTGTATTATAATTATCGAATTATGTACTTACAAATTGGTATTCGTTCATAAAGTGTTTTTTAACTAATTTCTTGACCATTTTAGTATGATGCGTTTGGTGAAGTATAAGCATAAGTACAGTGACCACCAATATAAATTTAACACAAACAGTTTTGGGATTTTGAGTTCAATAGCATCAACATAAGTGTTTGGTGTTTGTAGAGTTTGTTATTTATGGATAATTTTAAAAAGCATGGATGTACTCCCTCTAAAAAATAAAACTTATTGATGAGAGCAAATTCGAAATTTCGAAACAACGGAAATCACCCAAATTTGGAGAAAAAAAAACTGCGCTTTACGGGAAGAGAATTCGGTACCTACCGTCAAACATGGAGGGGGATCTATGATGGTCTGGGGATGTTTGCGGCTTTGGGAGTCGGCAGTGGTTCAACTTCATTTTGAAATATTATTTCAAATTGTGTTAACTTTATTATGGTGCTCACTGTATACGGCCAAGAGGATCGCGGCTCAGAGGTTGGTGAGCTGTCTTTTGTCTGCGTTGCCACGAGATTTGAATCCCGCCATAGCCAAGTCATAGGAATGGTATTTCACTTTATATCTCCTCCGAGTGGTACTGACATAACTTGTAAAGAGTGTTTTTTCAGAGGTATATAAATTCAATATGAAAATTCAATATTCCAGCTCGAATGAAGCACAATTGCGAAGCCAAATTTTAAACAACTTTATCGAGTAACTGGGGCCGTGTATTAGCAATAACAAGGCGAATGTTGACTTCCAAATCGTTTACCGTTTCTGATTTATCCGCATAGACTAGTGACTTCACATACCCCCAAAGAAAGCTACCTAAAGGTGTAAGATCACAGGATCGTGGTGGCCAGTTCACAGGTCCATTACGCGAACTTATGCGCTCAGCAAACTTTTCCCGCAATAAACTGATGGTGTCGCGCGCCGTGTGGCATGTTGCGGCATGTGGCTTGTTGAAACCAAAGCTCTGCCACGTCAATGCCATTCAACTGAGGAACGAAGAAGTTAGAAATTATGTTTGTGTACCCCTCTCCATTGATGATAACATTCTGGCCGACATCGTCCTCAAAGAAATATGGGCTGATGGTGGGAAATGTCGGATATAAAGATGAGCTGCGAGTTTGTAGCACAAAGAACGAAGAACTAAAACAACACATGACATCAAACAACGAAGCATTGCAAACACTTTCAAGAGAAATGCAAGAACTTAAGGAAAGTAACCCGAAAAAAGATCAACAAATCCGCTCATGGAAATGAACATTAACACACTTGAACAACAACTATTGAAAAATAACATTGAAATTAAAAATATTCCACCAACACAAAATGAAAACTTGTGGGAAATCGTTCAAGGCATAGATAAAACAATAAACCACAATATTAGCAACACCGATATAATTTATGTCTATAGAACACACAAGAAGCAACAAAACAACACAACAGTAATAGTCACTTTTGCAAATTATAAAACAAAGTCAGCTGTGATGAACAAAACAAAACTGAACCACAATATCTCCCTAAGGCAAATTAGAGAAAACACTGAAACTGACAAAGACGCGATGCCCGAAACTGATGCAATTGTTAATGTCAACAATCACCTCACGCCACCTATAAACTTCTTCTATGGCTGGCAAAAAAAATAAAGCAAGGGAATCTAATTCGAAATTTGTGTGGGAGAAAACAGGTAAAGTGCTTGCAAAAACAATGAAAGCGGTGAAACAATACACATCGGAACAAAAAACGATGTAAACAAAATTACCAATTAGTCTTGAAGTTGTATGTGATCAAATAAGATAATCGAAAATGAAACAAATCAACATGGAATAATGAAATAGAGCTTGACTTTAGGGTAATACTTGGTGTTATTAGCATCGATAAAGAATTGTTAAAAAAAAATGAATTTCTATTGATATATATGTAGATATATGTGACCGTCCAGGGAGAAACCGACCTTAGGTGTCAAAATGACATTTTTCACTTTTTTCCGGAATCTTGTTCCCAAAACCCTTAAGATTAAGTCGAAACCTCCCAGAAGTCCTTAACTTGAAAATTGAAGTCGTACGGAGTGAAAAACGTGAGATGTATTTGAAAAACACAACGAAATTTCTTAAAAATAGAAATTCTTCAAGTTAAAATACATTATTGTTTCTTTCGTGGGTTTTTATCATTTCTGCTGACGTTTCTGACGCAGACGTCGAATTCTCGGTTTTTTAGGAGTTGATGACGATTTTTGTTCCATAAAATTGAGCTCATCCGGATCACTACTGCTGGAACTGACTTTTTTTTTCGTTTTTGACCTAAATTGAAAATTGTGTTGAGAAAACTCAAAAAAAGAAAAATGCTTCAAAATTACGTACCTGTTTCCTCGTCATTTCGTGTTTTTTTGGTAAAGGTTGGTTAGGTTTTGGCGCAACAGAGTCTTGACGGTCCGGGTTACGACACAATCTACGAATTTTTTTATAGAGGTACCACTGCCTCTCCAAACTTAGACCATCTGGTTTCAATTCCTCTAAATTATCAGTCCAATGATCAGTCCTTAGGTGGAAAACTTCGTCTTCACTATCGACGATACAAGCGAAAACAGCTGCGTTAAATGGGAGGAGTTGCAACGAAATGTACCCCGCACTTCAACCGCTCGTATCTCCGTAACTTTTTTAGTGCACTAAGGTCGGTTTCTCCCTGGACGGTCACATATTAGCATTGAACGAAATTAATATACCTATGAAAAAAATGGTAAAAGAAACTCTCAGTGGATGAAACCATAAAACATTATTTAGCTGATACTGGTATGGATTTACAAGATATTGTGAACAAATTTGTAGATCAATTCACGGAACATGCATCAAAAATCGTACATGTTTGTCACATAAAGACCTCAAAACACAGGAATTCGGAGCTACCAAAAAGTACTCGTATATACATAGAAGAAGCAAGAGAAGCCGAGGTATATATGTAAGTTGTGGGTCAACAACATTGAACATCAGAATATAAGACCGGTGGACCTCAGAATAAATGCTAAACATCTTGCTCCAAAAATAATGAGAATTATAAATCAAAGTCTGCATCAGTGTTGTGTGCCAAAACTAATGAAAACATCGATTATCCGGCTTATATGCAAAGGGGGAAGTAAAGATAACATAGGAAATTATCGGCCACCGCTATTTTTTCATTTGTTGAAAAGTGCATGGAACATATTGTATAATCGTTAGCCGCGTCAGCAACTTTATAAGCAAACATAAAATTTTACACACAAATCAACATGGCTTTCAAAAATGTAAGAGCACCCAATCACTTCTAGGGGAGTTTACAAATACGGTAAATGCTGGGCTGAACAAAAACCACCATGTCCTTGTACTCTTTATTGATTTCAGTAAAACGTTTGACACATTGATGCTTGAAAAACTAATAGAAAGTCTCTGCAGAAATGATCTCAGAGGACTAGCGGCAAACTGGCTTCGGAGTTATCTAACAGACAGAACGGTCAGAGTCAAAGTATCAGACGTCACGAGCAGTGAAAAAATAATTAAATATGGAGTACCACAAGGCTCAAAACTGGGACATATCTTATTCATTCTTTTCACAAATGAACTGTTGAGGATATTTAATACGGGAAATGCATATGCGGACGATATAACAATAGTAGTAAAACACCAGGACCAGCAAGTAGCCAATAAAATACTACAAGAAGAATTTGACGCTTTATCTAAATGGTGCCATGATAACTGGCTGGTTATAAATGCTGCAAAAACTAAGGTGATGTATAAACGTACCCCATCCAAGCAAACCGAGCCTATTTATATTTACCACGGAACTTACTGCTGCCCACATTCAGTAAACAACAACGTAATTAAAGTAGTGACATGTTTCAAATATCTTGAAGTAACGATAGACAACAACTTTTTATGGCGCGAGCACATAAATTCTCTGCGTTTACAACTCAAAAGTACCATGTCTGCCATGGAGTATCTCAAAAGATACTCAACTGGACAAGAGGCAAGTGTACTACTCGCTCGCTGAGTCTCGAATTAGATATGGGATTCTAGCCTGGGATACCGCTGCACAAACACATCTCAATAAAATAACTAACCTACAACTGCGACTTGTTAAAATAGTTGGATCCTTCAAAGTACTAGACGTCAAGGCAATCTACTGGATGACCACATTAGTGCACTACATAGCAGATCGAAGTTTTTTACAACCCATAAAACATACGGTTAATACATATGTACAAGAAGACGAGCCCAAGGCATGTTCGAAATCCCGAAAACCTACAAAACCTATGGTGATCGAGAATTGCGATATGTTGTTGCTAAATTAAATAACGCACTTCCTGAATCGCTAAAATGCATTAAAAATTTTAAAAGAAGAAAAAAAGAGATAAAAACATATTTACTTCAAATGCATCCTGTGAGCTAAGAATTATATATTTAAATTTATAAACTCCTTTATTTTTTTTTCTCCTTTTCGTCAACATTAATTGTAAAAGTCATATAAAGTCTTTACGTTATTCACTCATAACTAAATCGAAAAAAAACTGACTGAGAGAAGCTTGAACTCTGGTCCTCCACGGACTATTTCTTTTTTATTTTGCCTAGGAAATATTGAATAATGCCAATACGGATTTGAAACAAGCCCATTCTGTTTCAAGTAGTGTTGGTCTCACGCCCACAAAAACCTACCTTAATCCCTTATCGCTTATCGTGTTGATACCATCCCCTTTTCGTTTGCGCATTACCTCAGAGTTGTGTCGTTTTCGCTCCCCAGCGGAGACCGTCTTTTTGCACTTCGTCTTACGTTCCTTACGGGCTTGTCGATGAGGCTTTCAACTTTCAAGCAATATCAAGCGGAGAGTGTGATTGTTTGATCCTCTTTCTTTTCCTCCCTTAGGACCGTCTTGATAAATACATTGGTCTTTTCCCAGCTGACGGCATACGAGGCAATGGGCCTCCCTCCACCTCTAAGCCAGTCCTCTGCTTCGCCCATCGGCTGCAGACTAGGAAGGTATAATCGGCATCGTCAACTTCTGTGCCACCGTATTTGCAAACTGGACTTTGTCTCTTCCCCATTCTACAAAAGTAGCCATTCAAGTTTCTAAGTCCAGTTAAGACTTGTGTGGTATAGTAAATAACTTGACCATCACCATCAACAGAATGAGCCTCCAATGTTTGCCGTAATACTACTGAGAGACGTCGTAACTTTTGCCGCACGGTCTGATGCCAATCTTATATAGTTCCAGTAGACTAGTTACAGTCCAGGTTATACCCAGGCGTTCTTACTGGCGATTTTCTCTGTGCCTACTTGAACTTCAATGTGACACGGTATGTTTTATTGTTAAACAAAACTATCTCGGTTTTCTCAGATGCCAGTCTTAGGCCATGGTCCGCACTCGTCTAAAAACCTGGTTGAGCTTACGCTGTTCCTCTGCTAGATCGCTAGTGGTGATAACTGCCGCTATATCCTCTGCCGACCCTATGAGAAAGATGTATTTTGGCTTCTCTTCGGTGAAATCCGTCATAGGCAACATTTCAAAGATCTGGTCCAATATTAAACTCTTTGCTGCCCCGGCTGTGATGTCCTTTCCGTGGTGTATTTCTGTCTCGTATAGTAATTCCGGTCTTTAAGGTAGTTATCTGGAGCAGGTACTGTGGGATTCACGACCAGCCAGCACGACCACTTTCCTCGAATAGTGGTGCTTTGTTGGGCACATCTTTGATTGCCCCGACTGTTGACTGTCCCGGAAGCTACTTTATCTTTCAGACAGGTCACCTGCGCTCTAAATTGATGCGACGCAGTGAGTCGGGCCTTAATCACTTTTTTCGGGAGTTTCCCGTTAGGTCAGGCATACACATCGATCGATAAGCTGAAGGGGATTTCAGATCTCCCTTTGCATTGCTAAATTTAACTAACAGCTGTTTCTTCCAGTTTTTTTAGAAAGTTACGTCCATAAATAGGAGAAGCTCTGAGCATGTTCCCAGTATGCCGTCGGGTCCAGAAGCCTTCTCATTTTTTAGGTCACTCCCTCGCTTGCGAATAGTGGGATATCCTCCGTATGGATGTGTCCACTATCTTCTTCACTTTCGAGGAACCCATAGCTGGACTGTTAGCCTGGACTCCTAGTTTATGCATCACCACCAAGCCCCCAGGAGTCGTTATTTACTTTCGTCTCTTGCTCGTATTAATCGCCCGCTTCAAAACCAATTTCGCGATTCTGAATTCCGTCGGAGGTTATAAATGCAGCACCTTGCAACTTCCTATGCAATTTAAGTACAATTTTGTAACATTATTTAATGGTTTTCAAAAAGAAAAGTTTTTGAAAATTAAGAGTTTTTGCTGATACCAATTTTTCAACATTTTTTTTTGTAAGCTTAGTTTTGAGTAATATTCTTTGTTTCTTTCCAAAGTATTTATTTATGTTATTGACCTTTTTCGGCTCCATTTTTATCGAAATAAAATATAAATGATAAATACAAATTGAATTTTATGAAAAACAAATAACTTTTTACTATTTAGCTGGGGCATGTCACACCTCAGTGTGAGTTGCTTGTATGTGTGACGACGGAAGATTAAAATTCATTCATATGTGCATTATAGTCTATTCTCAACATTTGGACTGCATCTGGCTTTAGTAAGAGGTTTGTTCAAGAAAATTGGTGAGGTAAAATAAAGTTTAATCAATCAATCAATATTTATTTTCTTTTTATAGGAAATAGATATTTACATTCACATTTTTGTTCAGCACAGCTAGCACAGAGATATGGCATTTTTTACTCCACTACCGAAAAATACAATGTTTTTCAAATGCTTTCGGAAACTTAAGGAGAAAATATTCACGTAAAATGTATCTCATCATTTAGTTATATTAACTGTATAACAGAAAATAGATAACTAATTAAATATATATTTAAGTAAATAAAATAAATAAATAAATAAATATGTAGTTTAATTAATAACTATGTATGTACACAAACTTATAGATGAATTAATTAATAGGTATGAATTAATTGATTCATCCCTATCCATACCAGCTCATCAGCAGTAGCAGGAAAAAATATCTAAGGACTTGGGGAAAAATCCCGTTCGTCTAACAGTGTCAGATTCGGATGATATCTCCGACTTCGCAACTCCGTCCGCCGTCAATCAATAAAAATAAAAAGGAGGAAACTTACTCCGCGTAGCAATATACTATGTATGTACTCAAGCGCCCCTCCCTCTCTCCCTCTCTACTTCGACAGAAAAACTGCGGGTCGAAGCGACGGAAGGGGCCAAATCAACATACATATATAGAAGTATAGCAACAACTTCAGCAACCTCTCCCCTTGAGAAGTGACTTGGCTCACATCTTTGGCGGTGGCTACACTGGAGAGAACAATTCCCTCGCCAAATTTTGCGCGTAGAGTACGCTCTTCAACTTAGAGCTCGTTACGTTCCTCCTCCGCGACCGAACTTGAAATTTTATCAAAATTCCAGTGAAAAAACCTGAAAATTAATCAACTTTAAGCCTCATTATCTCGAAAACTAAGCAAAATATCAAAAAAATTACTTATTATTTTTGGTTTATCTCACCGAGTTCTATAGGAAAACACCTTCAAAACCCGGCGCCACGGAAATCGTAATCGTGCCCAAGTTTCATCTATTTAATAAGTTAATGGGACTGTAGCAGGCGGGATTATACGGGTCCTTAACGCGTTTTAAGAGGAGAATGACCTTTGCATTTCGTAGGGAAGCATTGAATTTTCAAGCAGGAATTTATAGTAAGCGTAAGGTAAATTGGAGCACTAGTGGGAACATCTTTTATGACTTGATTATTAATATTGTCTGAACTTGGTGATTATCGGTTCTTAAATTTTATTGCAATGACCAAATAATGAGATATAACAAGAAACGATAAGTGAGCAGTTGCATTAACAGTCGTGAATTTTTTCCCTCACAAATCCAAATGTTTTCTTGGTATTGCTTCATGTAAACAACGCGTAATTTATAAAGTAATATAAATTACCTTCCGGAAAGAACTCATGTTGAACCACCATTGTAATCGAGCAGTTAGCAAAACTTTTACATTTAACCGAACTTGGCTTGCTTTTTTCGGCCTTGGCTCTACTGGTTGGTTTTATTAGGACGATGGGCTTTGATTTCGACGTTAATTAAAAATTAAAATTAGCAATTTCGGAACAAACTTTGCCGACATGCTTTTTATGCCCAAAATATAGCGGCATGAACCAACCGATATATCAATATCTTCAGCCACTTATCTATTAGTCTTCTTCTTCTTTTCCTTTTTCCGGCGTTGTTATGGTCAGAAGTGTAGGACCATAACCTTCCCACTTAACTGCATTCCTACTGGTCCGCTTGTGGGGTCCGCCGGTTTGACTTCAGAAAGTAGCGGCAGGCTTCTCGGTTTGGGATTACTTCATCGCTGAGGCCAATCAATGGTGTTTTTGCATTTATTTTAACCAATTGTTTTTCGGCCTGCCTTTTTTTTTTTTTTTTTTTGTGACACGGGCATGCTCCAGATTTTTTTTGTTTGATCTTACTCTTACAACACCGGTGATCTCCAGTCGTGTCAACCCACTGATTTGAAGTTTACACTTGTGAGGCAGTTTAATGGTGGTATATGTGTCCCTAGGCTCACCTTGGTGTTTTTGCCTAGATGTGATTTTTGTTTACCTTTGTTTAGTCGCCTTTTACGACAAGAGAGAGGTATCGCTGCAGGGATATTCTTAACCCGTCCCTGCACAGGTACAGCCACTTATCTATTAGTAATTCGTAAAATTTCAAAACAATTTTCTTCATCGCTTCAATGTTTTCATCCGTTGTTGAGGCGCGAGGGCATCTGTTAAATTTGATATCCAATTCTGATATCAATTTCCTTCCGAAAAAGAAAACAAAAACCAAACCTTCTACTTCAACGGGTAAAAACAAAATAACCCACTCTTTTTCTTTATTCCCGTGAATGTTAAAATACTCCTAGTGTCAAGCGAGTTTACATGATTGTTACATGGGCTTTAATAAGTTCATAGCAACGTTTAAACATAACTTCATAGTCGCCAAAAAAAATAAAAATAACTAAATAAATAAATCGTTCCATGATTTAACATATTGGCCTCCTTGAAGTATGGTACGCATACTTAAAACTCATCTATCGGTAGAGGGTATAGCCTTGCTGTAGCTCGTTTAAACGTACCGTATTGTGTCTTTACCTGAGCGACGCGATGAACTCCATCCGTTCCAGGAAACGTTTCCGTCACTCGGGCTAGTGTCCATTGACAAGGAGGTAAATTATCATCGTGAATGAGAACTAGAGCGCCTGGCTTGATACTGTCACCCTTGAATTCCCATTTATATCGCTGTTGAAGCAAGTGAAGGTACTCCACTGACCATCGTTGCCAGAAAATTTGTTGAAACTGCTGGAGTCGACGAAACCTGGACAATCGATTGATGGGCACCTCAGAGATATTTGGCTCCGGGAATGAAGTCAGCGGAGATCCAATTAAAAAATGTCCTGGAGTCAAGGCATTCAGATCACCCGGATCTGACGAAAGCGGTGTTATAGGCCTCGAGTTCAGGATTGCCTCAATTTGTGCAGCCAAGGTGCATAGTTCCTCAAATGTGAGACTGGACTGGGCGATAACGCGTACAAGATGGTACTTTGCCGCCTTAACTGCGACTTCCCAAAGCCCGCCAAAATGCGGCCGCCAGGTGATGCGATGGAGTTGGCAAAGCTGTTGAATGGCTGTTTTGTGGGATTCTTGTTGGAAAAGCTTGAAAAGTTCCGCGAGAGCATTCCTTGCGCCGATGAAGTTTGTAGCGTTGTCGCAGAAAATAGTTGAACAAAGACCTCTTCTCGCGATGAACCGACGCAGCGCACCGAGGAAAGCATCCGTTGAAAGATCGCTGACCACTTCAATATGCGTAGCCTTTGTTGCGAAGCAGACAAAAATGCACAGGTACGTTTTAGTGAGCGGACGTCCTCGAATACCGGCCCACAGAAATCGATCCCTGTGGTGAGGAAAGCTCGTCCAGGTTGGACACGTTCTTTTGGTAACTGCCCTATTATTTGGTCAGACCTTCTCGGGCTGGTGCGAAAGCATCTTATGCAATGGTGAACAATATTTCGGCAAAGATTCTTCCCATTGAGAGGCCAGTAGCGTTGTCGTGTGATGGACAAAAGCGTTTGCGGAGCAGTGTGTTTGTGCATGAAATGAAAAGAATTTATTAAAAATTTTGTAAATTCAGACTTAGGAAGTATAATTTGATGTTTCGAATTAAAGGTTCCTAGTGCATTATGCAACCGACCCCCAACGCGAATAACTCCCTTCTCGTCTAAGAAAGGGTCAAGAGTTGAAAGTCGGCTTGATTTATCGACGTTTTGTTAAGTCAGTAGACGCTTGTAGTCATTTTGTAAATAAACGGGTTGGTTGTTACGCAAAATTCCCGTTAAGGCTGTATCGAATTTTTCCGTGGAGACAGGACCAAAAGTTCGTTTTGATGCTGGAAGCCTGGAGTTGTCAAAAAACCTATAACAATAGGTAAAAATACGTTCTAACCTTTGTAGAGAACCACGGTGAAGAACATTTAAGAACAAGTTGCGAGGTTGCTGTGGAAAGCAGAACACATTTTTCATGACGCCGATCAGGCATGTCGGATATATCTTCTGTGGCAAGCTGCTGCGGCCAAGCATCGGATGAAGTCGTTAAAAAATCGGGCCCATTGTTCCAGAGTGTTGATTGTAGAAAAACTTCTGGTAATGCTCCTCTAGATATTATATCTGCTGGGTTATCTCTTGTGTTGATGTATATCCACTCGGTTGGGTTAGTCAGTTCCAGTATTTTTGCAACATGATTTGCAATAAATGTTTGCCACATGTATGACGGTTTTGAGATCCAGGCAAGAGCAACCCTTGAGTCACAGTAGTAAAATCGATCTTGAACTCGTACTGGTAAGATTGTTACAAGGCGTCCTACCAATTCAGTCATAAGGAGTGCGGCACATAGTTCTAACCGTGGAAGTGTGATGAATTTGGAAGGGGCCACTCTGGATTTTGAACAAATTAATTTTGTAGAAACATTGCCATGAATATCTTCACAACGTAAGTAACAGCATGCTCCATAGGCTGACTCACTACTATCAGAGAACGAATGTAACTGAATGATCTTGGGATCTCCGACAGAAAGCAGATGTCGTTGCACCTTTAAGTCGCTGAGCAACTGAAGCTGCTGGACATATTGATTCCATTTTCGTTGATACTCATCTGGCAAAATCTCATCCCAAGAAGTTTGCAACTTCCACAACTGCTGCATAAATATTTTTTCCCAAGACAACAACTGGTCCTATTAAACCTAATGGATCAAATACTTTTCCTAAATCTGAAAGCACGTTCCGTTTAGTGATCCGTTCATGTACAGACATGGATATATGAAATATGAACACATCAGCCGTAGGTTGCCAAATAAGGCCAAGTGTTTTAATGACATCTGTTTGTCCAATGCAGCGGTAAGACTCCCAATATTCTTTGGGGATGGATCTCAAGAGCGCTTCATCGTTTGAGCAAAATTTTCTCAATTCAAAGTGTGTTTTGTTCAGCATTTGAATAAGATCAGCTTCAAGTGTACGGGCTTCTTCTACGGTTGACGCACCAGTCATAATGTCATCGACGTATGTGTCCCTCAATAGTACCACAGACGCCGAAGGAAAATTCCCCTCTTCATCCATTGCTAATTGCTTTAAGCAGCGAGTCGCCAAATAAGGTGCTGCGGACGTTCCGTATGTGACGGTATTGAGCTCGTAAAAGGACATGTCCGAATGTTATTTTCTCTCCAAACAATCATCTGAAATGGGCGATCACGTGGGTCTACTTCGATCTGACGATACATCTGCTTAACATCCGCAGTAAAAACAAATCGATGCGAGCGAAACCGGACAATGACGGTGAATAAGTCTGACTGAACTGTGGGTCATTTAGTGAAACGTTTGTTGACGACTTCACCGACGCGTCGAAGACTACGCGCATCTTTGTGGAGGAACTGTCCGCCTTGATGTGGTAAGAAGAAATTAGATGGGGGTGGTTGATGCGCCTTTTGCATGTGTTGCAGAGTTTTATACTCCTTCATGAAATTTAAGTATTGAGTGAAAAATTCGGTATTACGTTTGAATTTCCGTTCGAGTGATAACAATCGTTTTTTGGCTGCTTCGAGCGTGTTTCCGAATGTAGGAATAGGTTTCCGAAAAGGCAGGCGAACAACAAACCTGTTGTCGTTTGATTTTGCTGTTGTACACAGCAGAGGTGCTCTTCTTGAGTCATTGATTTAATTGGAGAAATGTGGTTTTCGATCTCCCAAGATTGTTGAAATGTTTTGTCAAGTGATGATGCGGACACATTTTTCGACAACTGACAGTGATATGATTGTTGTGATGAGGGATTCGGTATTTTTCCGCTAACAATGTATCCTAACTGTGTATTCTGTAAAACGGGGCCATCTGTACCGATGCGAATTTGTTGAGAAATCAAGAGGTCGAAGTAAATCTCTGCACCAATGAGAACATCGATCTTGGTTGGTTCAAAAAACCGTGGATCTGCTAATTCCACATCGTCAGGTAAATTCCAGTCTGTGATATTGAGGTAATAATCAGGAAGGCATGTACTTATGCATGGGAGCACATGGAAGCAAAGTTCTTTCGAGAACGAAGACGTTGAAGACTGTATAGTAGTGGAAAGCATGTAACGTGATGTTGTTGTCGTGGTACCAATACCATGAACATCAATTATGGATTTGATGCGTTTGATACCTAATTGATGTGCTAGGGCTTCTGTCATAAAGTTCAATTGCGACCCAGAGCCCAACAAAGCTCTACAACTGATTAACTTTCCATATTTATTCATAATTTGAATAATTGCTGTAGCAATCAAGATGCGTTTATTTCGAGGAACCGGCCTTGACGCGGTATGACATATGCTTTGAGCAGTAGCTGCATGAGAAGAGGTTGGTTTATTTTCGGGTTGTTGGAACTTGAGTGCTAGTTGGATTTGTACTACTTTATGCGTGTACGAGTGTGTGATGATTTCCCTGGCAAGTTCTACATTTTTCTGAATCACACTGTTGATGCGAGTGACCAGATTTTAAGCAGTTTATGCATATATTCTTGGCGTTTGCTGCTTGAAATCGTTCCTTAGGGGTTATGTTAAATATTTTCTACATCGATAAATTATCGATTATTACCGGAACAATAACAACATACCTTAACTGGCGCGGCACTTACGTGCGATGATCTATGTGCTGATGGACTGTTCTTCGGTGTCTTCAGTTGAAGAATGTGTAGATAAGACACACAAGACACACACGCTGGAGACATTGTTTCTCTAAGAATTTAAATAGTTCATTCAAAGTTGGTAGTCGATCTGTAGCACGTTCGACGATCCACCTTTCATTTGTCGAATTGTCCAGCTTTGACAACAAAACACAAATGATCAGATCATCCCATTGGGCGACTGGTCGCCCGAGCGATGACAATGACCGCAAATGTACATTGACGCTATCCACGAGGTCGCGAATACTTTGCGTGGTCACTTTAACAATTGCGGGAAAATTTAAAATGTTTTTTACATGTTCTTCGACAATAACTGTTGTTTTACCGTACCGGTCTTTCAATAACTTAAAAGCTTCAACATAATTTTTTGCTGTTACGTCAGTTGATTCGATCAAGCGAAGTGGTTGACCCGACAACGATGGGCGTAGATAATGAAATTTTGTTATATTGTCAATTGCCTCATTTTGCTCCACCATCGTGGAAAAGGTCTCACTATAGGAAAGCCACTTCTAGTCCCCAGAGAAAGTAGGTAACGGAACCTTCGGAAGTTTCACCATAATCCCACCAACTGCGTTTAGTATGGTTGTGGTTCCTTGAGACACTTCGTTGTATTTGCAATTAGCAATAGATGAGGCAAGAAAAGGCTGCAACACGAAATACAGCTCCTCATATGATGGCCGAATACCTTTTTCATCTTCAGTATTATCCAGCTCTTCAATTGCCGATTGAGTAGATTGAAAGTCCGCATAATACTTTTCTAGGCTGGATAAGCGTATTTGGAGTTCATGCACTGACGCGATCGATGATTGTTTTTCGACAAATTGTTTAATTCTGTCTTGTTGTCCAATGATGGTTTGGCGTTTGATTTTCAATTTTTGTAATTTTGTCTCAGACATTTTATCCTTTTACCGCTTTGGGAATTAGAAGAGCAAAAAAAAAACACGCCACAATTACGTTACTGTCATACGACTTATCCCGATAAGCGATAAGAGTACCGCTCGATGGGCAACGGTTGTATATGTACATACATATATGGTATGTACCTTTTTTTTTTTCCACTTAATAAAGGATTTTTATTGAAGTGCTTTAATTAAATTATCACAACACTCTCGTAGGACATGAGTCCTGTCACGGTCGCCATGTTAAATTTGATATCCAATTCTGATATCAATTTACTTCCGAAAAAGAAAACAAAAACCAAACCTTCTCGTTCAACGGGTAAAAATAAAATAACCCACTCTTTTTCTTTATTCCCGTGAATGTCAAAATACTCCTAGTGTCAAGCGAGTTTACATGATTGTTACATGGGCTTTAATAAGTTCATAGCAACGTTAAAACATAACTTTCATTTGTCGCCAAAAAAAATAAAAATAACTAAATAAATAAATCGTTCCATGATTTAACAGCATCCAAGATCATCCATTTCTTCTCGGCCTTCTGTGAAGAGCTTACACTATTTATAAATGACATATGTATGTACATAGTCGACATTTCATGTTGGTTGGAGCACTTAATTTATTTTTTACACTTAATTTAATATATTGTACATTAATTGATCCATTTTATCCAATAGTAAAAATTCGCTAAAAACTAAGCACTCAAAACATTTGACAGTGTCAACATATGTTAAATGGCCAATATAACAAAAAAAAAAATCCAAAATGGAATATACCTATTTCGCTGACGGAATTCAAAAAGGCACTTTATTTTTTGAACAATAATAAGTTATCAAACTTACGGAAACTTCCCTTTTATTGTTTTACAAATATATTATCTTGTTAATTCGGAAGTTTCAATTCATGTCCGCTTTAATTTTTGTTTCATGTGTTTGCTATAGAATTTAATAAAGGATTTCATTATGCTTGCCTGCATACTGCAACTCGATCTTAGTGGTACTAATTTTATCTTATCTCTTATCTGAAAGTGAAGTACAGGTTTTGTCGAGCCTTGAAGCCACTAACAGCTTTCACTCTGAGAATACATTTCGAAGCCTTCTTCTTTGATAATGCCTACGAAGTGGATAATATTTGCACATATTAGGTATACAACAGCGGCATCTTACATTTTAAAATTATGGTATATTTTCACCGCATCACAACATAATACCATCATACATCAAAACATACAAATCATGATAACAAGGCTTGCATAGACATTTGATGGTATACTCGTATTCAGAGCACCCTTCCAAAATTTAAATCGAAACGGAATTCTTTTCACCTTTACCGACACCGCTGATGTTTACTTCTTCAACTCATTATGTATGCAAGTCCTCGTACCACGGCTTAATTAAAATTCCTTCAGATACATCGTTGAAGTGTCAACTTTGTATTAATTTGCATATTTGACAAATTATATTTATTTGTATCCAGAGAAAGCCTACTCAAGTCATTTGGTCCTTTGATATGAGAAAAGAAAAGTAAAATGACACTTGAAATAGGCATCAAGAAAACCGCCTTCCTTGGTACATTCTTGTCCCTTGTTTCTCCCGCGTAATATTCGTTAATGTTATCAGTGATAAAATGAAAATGTGCCCATTTTTGAAAACGTGTACTAATTTTGAATGCTACTGTTTCACTGTCGTGCAATAAGTTAAAAAAGTTAAAGGAAAACCAGAAAAGTCATCATTTTGTACTAAAGTTATTGAAGCGAATTCGATGCATTAGGAGTTGGAATCAGTCCGTTAAGAAACTGTTTATTTAAAATGAAAATGAAAAACTATAGCACTCTCTATCGCTCCTCTCTCTTTATGATATCGAAAGAAAAGACTATGAGTCATCATCGGAATAAATTATAGTCAAAAAGCGCAATATCTGGGGATACGGCGGGTGGGGTAGGAATTCTCATTTTAACATTTTCAGGGATATTTTGACCGGTTTTCCGACGTGAATTTGTAAGTCCTTGCTGTGGACGCCCTCAAATCTGCGTTTTCAAACTTTTTCACGGTTGCTCAGCTTCAAAATCACCACTTTTGCAGCGTTGTAACCATCCGTTTTTTTTTTAATATCAGCCTCACTGAAGGTTCCTATAATCATTAAACGTTGAAACAGCTGTATTTTTTTTGGAATCGACGACGATTTATTTGGTATTAAACATTTGCACTCACATGATGTCGATAAAAATTCACAAATGTAACGATGCCCAATGACGTTTATGATCTGATATTTTTGACCGGCATGAACTGCTGGTGCCATCTATTGAAAAATACCAATTGATGATGATACGAGTATGTGGGTATATGATATGCAATTTCTTGAGTAGTCACGCACTAAAGTACCTTTTTGTCCCCTTATTTTATTTACCTCATCTTCGAATCCATGAATAAATTTATTTATTTGTTATTGACACGAAATTAAATTTCATTCTCTGTTTATTTTCCAACAAATTGTCGAAGGGCAAAAAATCAGAACGAAATAAAATTGCATTGTCTGTCAGAAAGATTGACAATCAATCGCGAGTTGGTCAAGTAGAGATTTAATTATCGTCCATCGGCTATTGGATTTTTCGTCGGTAAATGAGGAAATATAAACAAAATATCCTGCTACTGTCCAAAGCGTAACTATAGTCGGAAATTGAAATACGAAAACAAGCCAAAAACAACAGAACAGCCAACTGATTGTAATGGAAAACGGATATAATTGAACAAATAAAATTGAGGGCATTTTTAACAACGTGGTTATACAGGTCCAAATGTTCAAAAGCCGCTAACGTAAAAAAAGTACAATCAGAAAGACAACATTAATTGCGGAGGAAAATTAATTTTATGTATCTAGGTATACAAAAGCCTTGAAAGGGTTGTTCATTATTAATGACGCTCAAATGTCCCAAATAAATTTAGAATTAATTGGTCAATTTTAACACGGTCAAAGGCTGTGATCCTTTTACTAGTTGAGAAATTTAGTCTTCTTAATTTTGATAAATTGGTAAATAATTCCTAATTCTTTGCTTCAATTTAAAATAATGATTTTAATTCAGCTTTACAACAGGTAAGGAGCTGAATATAATCTGTTTGTAAATTTGTTTGAAATGAAAAGGCAAGAACATTGCAGATTTTTTATAAAGTCAAGATTATTTTACTTAATGGTTTTTAAGAAAGAGTCAAACTTTCGGCTGAAATAAAGAGGTATATTATAAATTTCTATTCCAAATTAACTTGGGAAAAAAAGAATAGAGTAAAAGGTGAAAAAAAAATAGTTAAGCGCCTTATAAGTTTGTTAAGGACCTCTGGATAAATACAGCGGAACCAGTCCCGTAAGAGGAATTTCATGACGGATGACCAGATGTCTAAAAAGCTGCCTTACTACATATGTGTACCAAAGCACAGTACCTATCTGCACTATTCAACAGAAGCTTCAATAGTATATCACTATATATTATATAGCCATGCTCAAAAGTTTTAGGTGAATTTTGAGTTATTATTGAAAATAATTGTTTCTGCAATTTTTACTTATATTTATTGTTAGTGTTTATTTATTTACACATAAGTTGATATTTCATCGATTCATCCTTGTTTTATTAAACTTTCTTGAATTCAGCGTGGAACACCATTCACCAATCATTTGCATACAGAAGGACTTGTGCTCTGTGGAAGGCTTGTCCTAACACCGCTATAGATTTTCAGTTGTGAGGTCAGGTCTTTTCCCTTAAATTGGCCCATAGATGCTCTATTGGGTTGGGGCTCTGAATGGGCCACTCCAAAACTTTAAACCCATTTTGCTGCAACCAAACTTTGCTGTGCTCACATTGCGATATAGATCATTGTCTTGTTGGAAAGTGGTTGATTTTTTCGGCTCATAAGCCGCAGCTGTTGCTGCCATTGGCTACTGCCATGGCTGCCATTCAAGAAACGGGATTTGAACTGTTTGAACATCCTTTTCCATTCGCCAGATCTAGCTCCCAGTGACTTCTACCTCTTTCCTCAACTCTATACTTTATCATTATCAATATTCTTTTTATTTGTGTTCTTGTTTTATTTTATTTACCTTGCGGCCCCCTGACGCGGCGACGTTTATCTTAAAAATATTAATAGCTTATTTTAATGAAGTCAAAAGGACGAGAGAAAAATTTAATTTTTTTAGTTTTTAGATTTTTTTTTGGCAGGGGTTACTTAACATTTTTAGTTTTATTTTTAATTAATTAACTTACTTGAATTACTTTTTTACTTAATAAACAAACAACTATTGTGAGTGATGGAAATCTTTATGTGGGCCTTTTAATTTTTTTCAGTTAAGTGGAAAAGATGATATCCATCAAGTGGCTGCCGCCAATGTTGACACATATTTGTATCCGTTTTATCGCATTTTTATGACTTTCCACAAGATTTCCGGTTCGAATTTCTGTCGAATATTCTGCTTAAGGGCTGCGATTGTCTAATTCTTGTTTGCATAAGCCCACGACTTCAAGTAGCCCCAAAGAAGTGTATTGTGATCGATGGGGACACACGCATAAAAATACTTCTTCCGTTTAAAACTTTAAAATAAAGTATAAGTCGTAGATTCTGACCTTTTTGCATTATCCTGTTTGATTGTGTAAATCCAAATCATAAAAGTGATCATAATGAAGTGCGGTTTATGCAATTATAAAATCGATAGACAAGATCTCAAAATCCAGTGTTTTAACTGTAAAGAATTCTACCATGCTAAGTGTGTGAAACTGGAAAAAAGAGAGGTTGAATTTTTTGAGAGAAATGGGCAAGGGTTCAAATGCGGTAGTTGCGTCACACAACGAAGAAAATCTATTCTTACGGATGCTCCCATAAATCGATCTACTGATGTCTCTTCTGTCTCTTCTGTCTCTTCTGGTGATACTACTTGTACTCGCACTACATCAACATCATCAATAATCAAAAGTCCAGCAGCTCCAGTCCCTTCGCTCGCTTGCCAAAATGTCAACAATACAGGCGATCAAACAGTAACACTTCATATGTTATATGCTGAGATCAATAAGCTGAGCAAGGAGATTAACAAATTGAGTCAAGTTAACACGGAAGCGCTCACCAGAATACGATGTTTAGAGGAATCAAATATCTCTCTCAGCCGGAAGGTAGATTTCTTGGAGTCTAAGTTAAACTCATTGGAAAAAAGGGATAAACAGTGCTCTGTTGACATCGTTGGCATACCTGATGTCAGCGATGCAAATGTAAATGCGAGAGTAAAAACATTGTTGACGGCTCTCAATGGCGAAGAAATCAACGATGACGAAATTGAATCTTGCTTCGTTAAGCTTAAAAAACAAGCTAAAAAATACACCTCCTAACATCGTGTGTGTTAAATTCTCCTCCTTTACACGCAAGAAATGCATAATGAAAAAGATGCATAGAAGAAGAAGCTTTCTTCGGTAAATGTTTATGGCGCTCACATCAATGTTGACAGCAACAACTCCAGCAGCAGCAGCAGTAGCAACAAGAAAAGCAGCAAGGGCAACATCTATATTAACGATTGTCTAACAATGTATTCAAGATCTCTATTGAAAAAGGCGAATGATTTGAAGCGTGAAAACATATGCAAATTCGTTTGGGTTAGGAACTCTAACGTTCTTATCAGGAAAAAAGAAGGGGGTAAAGTAATTAAAATTAATTGTTTTGAGGATTTCTCTAAACTTGACAAGTTTTAATTTTTTTGTTTATCTATATATATAATACGCCAGTGAAGCCGCTTCTCCTCCTAAACTAACTAGCTTCGTTTGGTTTTGAATCTCTTTTGAATGAACCTACTCGTTTTGAGTCCTGCTTAGACCACATTTTTTTAAGGCTACATAGAAATAATGATGTTGTTTACAGAGCTATGGCCTATGATTTACAAATAACAGACCATAGTTTAACTAGTATTCAATTAGATTGCAGGATCACTAGAGTTAAACATTCATTCAATATGAATTCAAATAAAATTGACTTTGCCTGTTTAAAATCAAGTTTGAATTTTGAACTCTGGGGTGAAGTTTTCGATGCACAGGATCCATCCATTGCTTTTGATATATTCCTAAATAAATTGCATACTCACTTATCTAGCTGTACTAAGAGCATAGTTACTAAAAATAATAAATTAAGATGTCTTAAGCAATGGATGACTCCCGCGTTACTCAGCAAAATCAGAAAGAAAAAGCAACTTTTTTTACGTGTAAAGAAACACCCTGATAATGCTAGACTCAAAAATTACTACACCAAGCTCTGTCTAGAACTTAAGACTGATATACCAAACGCTAGGGAGTTCTACTTCAGGAACAAATTAGCTGCAAATTTGGGCAACCCTAAAAGGGAATGGGGTGTAGTAAACGAAATACTAAATAGAACCAAGGACAGTGTTGATATAGCTTTACGGCATAATAATACCTTTGTGTCTGAGCCGTTGATAGTGGCCAACTTGTTCAATGATTTCTTTTCTAATCTGAACTTGTCGTGTAGCTTTTCTAATGATGATAGTTTTTCTTGCCAGTGTACTCATAATATGAATCAGGATTGTCATCAATCACAAACTTTTTTCTTTGAAGAGTTTACGGCACTTGAAATTAATAAAATAATTTTTGTCTCTTAAATCATCTCATTCCTCTTCTTTCGACCACATCTCTAGCTACATTTTGAAAAAAATATCTTTTCAAATTGCAGATGTTTTGAGTTATATTTTTAATTTCTGTGTTAGGCAGGGTATTTTTCCGGAAGCCCTAAAAACAGCTATTGTGATTCCACTCCATAAAAAAGGTGACACTGCAGTTTTAAATAATTATCGTCCTATTTCTCTTCTGTCAGTATTTTCAAAAAATTTAGAAAGAGGTATGAAATCCAGAGTTCTATCTTTTTTAAATAAGACAAAATTTTTCAGTGACTGCCAGTATGGTTTTAGAAGTGGTAGGTCAACAGAAAATGCTTTGCTCAAATTGATTGGTGAATTATATGAAAGTGTAAATGGATCTAGAATCTCAGCTGCGCTGTTCATAGACATTACTAAAGCCTTCGATATGGTGGATCACTCCCTACTTCTTGATAAACTTTATCGTGCGGGCTTTAGAGGTTTTATCTATGAATGGTTTGCATCATATCTAAAAAACAGAAAGCAAATGGTTAAAATTAAAAACGACCTTAGTTCACGTAAAGACATTACTATGGGTGTTCCACAGGGTTCTGTTTTAGGTCCCATTCTGTTTTTAGTTTATATTAATTCTCTTTTTTCTCAACCATTTAAAGGAAAATTAACTCCATTCGCTGACGACACTGCCCTTTCATATTCAAGTTCAAACTATTTTCATCTTTTTTTGGATGTCAATCATGATTTAGAGATATTACGCAATTGGTTTATGCAGCATAGACTTGTAATCAGCCAAAAAACGAAATTTATGCTATTCAACATTAAAGGCACAATCTGTAATGATTTCCCTTTGTACTATCATTCACCTAGTTGTTTGCGGTTTAGTTTATTTGGTTGCCACCACAATACTGTAACATTCAAAGATCATTTAAATTGCAGTGATACATGATTTGAAATCGAGCGTATCAGCAGCTTCAAATACTTAGGCATTACAATAGATAATAAACTCAGTTGGAAAGAGCATACTTTCAATCTTAAGCTGTATCTAAACAGAGTAATTAAACAGCTATATCATATTAGCCTGTATTGCAGTTTTCCTATCTTAAAACTAGTTTACAACGGCTTATTGAAATCTAAGCTTGAATACGGGTTATCTTGTTGGGGTGGTACCTATTCTATCAATATTAAGCCTTTGTTAATGAAACAAAAACATGCTGTTCGAATTATGTGTAAAGTTAATCGTCGCACTCCTAGCTTCGAATTGTTTAGGTCCCTTGAATTTTTACCATTAAGACACCTATACTGTTACAAAGTTCTAAAAATATTCTTTGAGAATTGTGGATTTTATGCTGTTAGAATAGATGAAAATCACAATCTGCGTGTTAATACCAGATATTTTGTAACGCTGCCAACAATTAATAAAACACACTTTTCCCGGTTCTTTTTAGTCACAGCTCCTCGGTTATTTAATTCTTTACCTCACAACCTTAGATGCGAAAGAGTGAAAAAATGTTTTTTGCTTAACATTAAAAAATGGCTCTTTTCTTTTAATTATCACTCATTAGAGATGTTTTTTGTACCTGACGCATAAGAAATTGTTTGGATAAATATTGCTTGGATCTTCTGCAGTTGATTTCTTTCCCTCTCTTTCTTAGTTTTTTTTTTTTTTTGTTTTATGTATGTAATTTTGTTATTTGCAAGATTTCCCCATCAAGTGTTATAAGTATATTAGAACTATTTCATAATAGATTCACTCGCCTCTTGTCATTTTGCAATAGAGTGTATCTTAACTATTTCAAGCAAAACATGTAATTTCTTAGTTTGTACTCATATTTATTATTAAGTCTTAATTGTTCGTTGATTTTTCATGCGTGTTTGAAATAAGGAAAAAAAAAAAAAAAATCCCAATCACTAAAACGAGTGATAACGCTTTCTTTCGTTACTTAACCGCTTAAGTGGAATGCGCCACAAAACCGTCCTCTAAGTTGTTGAGATTACGGATGGCTTGACAGTAATTCCCACGCGACTGACGGTCAGCAGTCATCTTTCACTAAAATTTGCTCACAGATTTTAGAACCAATCTCCAGAATGATATTTAATAATATTTTCTTCTATAGGCATGTTTCGATGTACGATGCGATACTATTCATTCTTTTTTCAATCACCACTTACAAATCTGGATTAAATTTGAGACTCGTATTTAAGTAAGAAACAACTTTGATTAGGTTAAAAGCTCCGAAAAACTGAAAGATGGAGTAATTAAGTAATATAGCTATATTTAGAATTCCCACACAGGGCCAGTAAAATACATTAAATAACACATTTCAAAATAAATTTAAATATTTTTTCCTTGTAGATATAGAATAATACCAATGAAAATCAGCTGAAAAAAAACAGCGGATTATGTAATCCGGATTTAAAACGACAATAATATACTCAAGTGGTAGGCTTTCAACTCCAGTCCATATAGGGTCAGCACCGATTAAGAATGTCAAGTTTGATTTGTTTTACCAACAGTAATAGGGACCAAATGTTTATTGCCAATATTCAGAAGCTTTACGAATTGCTTTGTCCGTTACCCCATGAGGAGAACCAATGCGAAATACAATTTCGATGACAGACATCCTATCATCCTATATCAAGGTGCTTCCTACACAAATATACATAAAAATATCTTGTAAGATTCTGAACGACTTGACTTTTATATCATCAGCAATTTTTCTTCCCATACCACTGACTGTACCAAGGAGCGTAAGGTCAATCGTTCATTTAGCCTAACCTGGTTGTTACTTCTGTCAGTAGTTGATTTCACCACATATTAAGTTCAACCATTTCCCGCCGTCCTTGAATATATAGATGTCTCCATGACGGCTACCTCCGCTTACGCACTCTTAATAAGTACATCAATCCGCTCCGTGTCTTTTTAAATAATTAATTTAATCCCCTTGTGCGACAAAGCCTCAATTGTTCTACTGATTGTACGAATTGATTGCCCCAATTAGAGACTATTTTGCCTTCATTCATGGCGTCGAAATGTTTTTAATCATTCATTATGCGATGCTAATCTTTTAGCTCTTTGTAGGTCAAATTTTGTGCCAAAGCTCTAGAACAAATAACAATGGCCAACTGGTTAGGACATTAAAATGAATTTGTCACACAAAAAAAAAAAAGAAGCGAATAAGAAGAAGAAAGGGACTTCCGGTTTCTCTTATTTGCAATAATGCGAGATGATTGTGCACGCCCGACTTGAATAAGCTCTTGGCAATATACTTAATGAGCAAGGAAGCGGGCGTCGGCAAAGAGGAGGAAGAGGTGATAAATTTAAAATGGTCTTTTGTTCTTAAAGACTTTTGGGGTTGGGTCCTGTTATCGCCATGAAATATGGAAAATCCGTGTAATTAGGAGTAGATAGAGGGTTTATCAACTTTTTTCCCTAGCTCTGGCTTTGAGAGATGCTTGGTTGTGGCAGGGATTTCTTTGCTCCAAGTGGTTTAATGTGTTTCATGGCTGAGATAAATTGATTATCAAATTTTAATGGCAATATCCTAATGGTTTTAGAAAGAATTTTTATATTTTTACGAGATTTAGTATTGATTGTTGGACTTGCACCCTATTTAAATCAGACAAATTTAAACTTTTATTTTTGAATAATGAGAAATTTGAAAATATGATCTATGTACGTCATATATTTCAGTCAAACTGAGAGCTGATAATGCCACTCCATATACCACAAAACAGTATTTACGTCGGAACATGCTACAAACATGCCGAAGGCTTTATTAGTTTGGATTTGCAGTTTCAGCAAAAGTAGATCAAGTGAATGTATGTATATAGGAAACCAAATCGTTTCTCTTGCAATTAAACCCGCTGCACCTCATTAGGTAAATCCATCGCTAATAACCCGAGGATATTTGAAAAAACCCAAAGAAAAAACCTAAAACTACGGTTAAAAAAAAAATAAATTCCTCTTTAGGGTTGTTGTACATACATATGCATATATGTATGTATGTATGTACAGCACGCAGGCATGTCCTCACGCCTCGTCATTGTGCAGCCCGTAGGCTGTTAAACACATTCCGAATGAAAATTCTCGGCAGCTTCAGTGGACTGGCTCATAAGCCGTTCGTCGTGCGCTCTACCTGGAATGATTTCTAGAATTTTCAACTGGAATTTATGCCGTTGCCGTTGAAACATTAATGTCACCTCATGTTGCGGAAAGATTTAGGTTAATTTCGAGACGCTTGTAGCAAAAATGTGCAGTCGCGGCATAGGGATGACAGTGACGATGGCGATGAGACGATGAGGATAACAATGTGGATATTGTTCTGGTTATTTCATTCATCTTTTCGTTTCGATTGCTGAATATTTCACCTGTCCCCAATTTCTTGCTTCTACTGTTTCCGCATAGTAACCGTTTCGAACTTGAACGGCTTTAAACTTAATATGACGGTAGAAAAAAGATGAAAGAGAGAACTGAAGCTCTGACATGGGGATGAAGAATTGGTTTTATTCTTAATTAATTAAAAAGACAGAACCCGTAATAGCCACAACCTTATGCTTATGGTATTTGATTATGGTAAATATGTATATAAAAAAATTCGATTTTAATCTGCAAAGCTACAGGACGCGACCTTCACGTTTGGCCGCGTTAGTTGAGCTATATACTTTCAGTCCTCTCGCGATCTAGAAACTAGAAAGGTCTGTTGCGACACGTGTCAGTAGTTTTGCATTGTTATTGGTTTCATATACAAACTCTTGAGCAGCTTCCATGCGCTAATGATTTTGTTCGGAATTCTACAATTTGGAAACAAATATGGCTGCCACACCCAATAAAGGGTGTTTTTTTTAGAGTTTTGGTTTTTTAACTGCCAGCACTGATTCCACAGATCGTCGATTTGACAGTTGAATACGTTTTGCCATTTGTTGATAAATATGTACATAGATCAGCGCCAGAACAACGTATGCAAATTGTTCAAAGCTATTTTGAAAACCATGGTTCGGTTCGCCAAACTTATCGGTAAGGCCAAGGCACTTTCAAAAAACTTTGCCAAGGCACTTTCAAAAATTCGAATTTTTGTTCATCTTTTCTTATACTTAAACATTGCCGACTAGAGAAAAACTCTCGAAGTTATTGACTAATTCAACTCCTCTCGGAAAGACAGCGCGCAGCGGGTGAGCAAGGTTATTCATTCGCCGGTCGCTCCGGCCTACAATTGTTCTGTTTCAATTTTTTTTTTATTTAGTAAAAACAAGCTATAAATATATATTGTATGTGTGTATACTATACACTGTACAATATTTTTAGAAGAGAGACGAGCGTCAGTTAGTTGAGTACGATCGTGCGGTTATTCTGAGTAATTTTATAATTTTGTCAAGAGAGACAAGCTAGTCGTATGTTCGATCGTCCGGTTATTCTCAGTGATTTCATAATTTTGTCAAGATATTTTCTGTTGAAAAATGCCGAGATTATGTGAAGTTTCGAGAGATGACCGAAGCAATGCAAGAACTTTATTGCGCAGAACGAAAAAATGGCCTAATCCAAAGAAACAAAATAAGAATGAAGCTGATACAAAGAGTGCTGATACAAGAGTGGACAGCTGTCGCATCAACAGTACTGAGATACAAGCTCAGCAACACAACAAGGAGAAAAAGAGGCTGAAGACATCGAAGCTGCTGCACCGAGTCTACTCTATGGAGCTGGAATCGATGATTCAGTGTAAGTTAAACAAACAATTTTTTTTCACCTTTTTAGCTTTTAAAACTTCAAACACCATTTTCTCGAAACCACTTTTTAAAAGTCCATGTTCACTGTTATTTAAAAATTGCATTACCGATTCATTTGAAACTTGGTACACGCTTTCTACATATAAAATACCAACCCCCTACATTGAGCTTTATTTTTTCTTTTTACATTAAGTGGGGTTTTCACTTATAAAATGTTTCGTGACAAACACCAATTTTCACTTTAATTGGCCGTCAAAAATTTAAAAATGTAAAAATTAATTAATTATCAGAAAATGTGGGGAGAACAATTTAACAATACTTTAGCTAAATTTAAATGGTATTTTATTTCAGATAATTTCCAGCTGAGATACGCTTAATTTCAAAGGACGTTCTGTTTTACTGATTTTTTGTTTTTAAAGAACAATAGATCAAAGAATCTATATTAACGTTGGGTTTGATCACGTTTTTTTTTACTCTATTATAATATTTTAAAAACAAATTATCTATCTAATTATCTAATAACTATTATCTACAGAAATAGAATCGTTTTATTTTTTTAAAACTAAGTTAGAATTAGTTCTGTCAAGCTGTGTCCTTTTCGACCCATTATATTCCGAAGGCTTTGTATTAGAATTTTGTTGTGATTTCATGGCAAACGTTAAAGTTAAAGTACAATTATTCATTTCGTTTCAAATAAAACAGTTTATTTAAAATGTCAAGTTGTTCTTGTGATGATTTTTCTTCGGGTAGTGATGAAGATTTTGGTCTGAAGTTTAAAGTGCTTTTGAAGTGTGTGATCCAAGTGCATCAGATAACAAAAGTGATAATGCACCTGGGGACTCAGGGGATAAAGATACCGTGTTTCTTTCCAGGAACAATACAAATTGAAGCTCAGTTCAGTTTAATCCATCTGGTAAGATTTGTTTGGTGCTTTTTGGCTCAATTTTGCGGTTTTAGTCGCTCGTGCTCGTCCCGAAAATGTAATAAGTATGAAACAAGCTGTAACTTGTTACGCTACTGTTCCAGTTGATGGATTAATTTTTACTTTTTTTTCCACCTCAAATCGAAAGCACAAATAATTTTGGTCACTCCAAGTTTGGTGATAAACATAAGGAAATTGATAGAAGCGTGCTACATGCATATTTTAGTGTTTTTATTCTTGCGGGTGTCTACAAGTAAGATATTTCGCCGCAAATTTTTGTTATTTTTATTCTTGACCGGATTTGATTTTTTGTAGATCAAAAACAGAGCGAATCGAAGATTTATTTTATTCCAATTACGTACATAATATGTCCAAAGAACCTTTGCAGTATGTTAAAAAAGTTTTGCGTTTCGACGATTCAGCCAATGGTAGGCAAAATCAACAAACTGTAAGCGATAAATCTGCTGCAGTTGGCAGTTTATGCGAAAATGGGTCGAATTGCTGCCTCTATATTACAACCCATCCCCATGCGTAACAATTGACGAACAATTACTCGGCTTTTAATGAAGGTGCTCATTTAGGCAAAACATGCCAAATAAACTTGAAATATACGGCTTCAAGTTTTGAGTTTGAACTTGTGCTAAGACTTTCTACGTTTGGAAAATTCAACCCTATTTAGGAAGGGAAGTCCATGCTGCAGCTGAAAAAAATCAAGGCGAGCGAGTGGTCCTGAACCTAGATAATGGATCGAAGGGTCACAATATTACAATGGACAACTATTTTTCCTCCTACGATTTGGCGCAAAATTGCTAAAAAAATTGAAATTGGTTGGCACGGCGAGAAAAAATAAGAGAAATATACCTCTAAAATTATTATTAGAAAAAAAGCAACCATTATTCCAATTCACATTTACTTTTACTGACTCAACAAAACTTGTATCATACATATATGTATGTATGTTATACAGTAAAAAAATAAGTGCACTATCGTACAAAGCACGATGCATTACGGTGTTGATGTGGGAACTGAGCCTAAAAAGATGCCGGAAATTGTGCCGTTTTATAACTAAACAAAAGGGCCGGGCGTGTTGACAAATCGTTGGCCAATATGCGTTTTTGCGAATATCGTAGACATTTCATTCTTTAATGCTTTCATAGTTTTTGCCCGGATCTATCCAGGGTATCAGACATCGAGAGGAAAGCAAAGCCGCAAAAAATGTTTGCATGACCTGGGTGTCGAGTTGACAAAAGATTAGATATATTTCGAGGTGATCAAAAGGTGATCATTCCTCATCTTTTCTTGCCCTTCAGGCAACAATTGACTGCGCCGAGGGCGAAAATTCAAGCACACCTGCAAAAAGATCAAGAAGAAAATAAAACAGAACTTGTGTGCTGCAGATGGGGAAAAAATATTTGAAAAAATAAGCACCACCGTAATGTGTGTGTTAAATGCCTCGAAAATGTTAGAAAACCCAATAGAACTACTTCCATTTTTATTTATTTAATGTTCATATGAGGGTAGAAAACGACTCTAAAAACGATTTGTGTTTTAAATAAAATTAAGTACTCTCACGTGCTTGAAATATTGACGGTGACGAGTCTACTCTGTCTAAAAAAAATGTTTATAAACGGTACAAGTCCTTCACAGAAGGCCAAGAAGAAGTAAATGGCGATGCCCGCAATCGTCAGACGCTGGAACGTTAGCAACCGATGATAGAGTTGAAACAGTGAAGAAAATTGTTATGGGCAATCATTGAATCACTATCAGAGAAGTTCCAGAGGATATTTTCCTAATGGTTGGCTCATGCCATGACATTTTTTCCGATATTTTTAGCATGAGTCGTGTGTCAGCAAAGTTTGTTCCGAAATTGGTACATTTTGGGCAAAAGAAGCATCGCTCGGGAGCTATTGAATGACGTGAGTGATGATGATTAACTGAAAAAGGTCTTCACTCGTGACGACACTTACATATATTGTTATGACGTTAAAGCCAAAGCAGCTGAAGCGTCTTGAAGAGCAAAAACCTAAAAAGTTTCATCATGGGATCTTGCCAGAATATAACTATCGTCAATAAGGAATATTACCTTGAAGTTATGCGTCATTTGCGTAAAGCAATATGAAGAAAACATCCGGATTTGTAGGCAAAAAACACAAGGTACTCACCGGACTTGGGCATTTTGGCGAAATAAAAATGTCACAGCGGTTCCCACGGAAGACTGCGTCGGTACAAGAGCTTAGGGCTGTACCAAAAAGCGCGTATCAGAAGTGCGCGGAGGATTTAAAAAAAACGCTTCCGCACGTGTATTATATCTGAGGGGGATTACATTTAACAGAAAAAATCAGACATTTTCAAGAAAAATAATAAGTTACCTTATTTATTGAACAAATCTTGTATAACTATAGAATCAACCTTTAGAGAGTCTTACTTATGAGCACTGATCCCGCTAAAATAAGGGCATGGGATTTTTTTTTGGGATTGTATCTTAAACACTTATATTTAGTCTCAAATAAAACACTATTTTTTTTCCACGACCAAATGTCCTTCTTCCATAGACGTATTATTCTGTTATGATGAAAATTTCCAATCTGCATAATACATGCGAATCAGCAAAATATGGTCTCCCTTAAAAAGAACCCAGAATGTAAATTAATAGTTGATTTGGGCTCGAATCAAGTAATTTCTTGGGTAATTCTAAGGGACATTTGTTGTTATTTTCTTTCTTTTAACTATTTTTGTCATATCTATGTATAATCTTTTAAGTTATTTTAACACCAGTGGGCTAATACCCTTCCTGCCAATATCTCGCGAAAACATCTCCAAAAAGAAGCGTCATCCACAGTTGTAATTATAATCTGATCTCACACGACAAACGTCGCATACGAATCATTCAACCAACTGCTCCCGCCAAGTACTCGTACCCCTATCAGAGTTTCAAAAACTTATTGCGGATATGAACTTAAATTGAGTACATGATAGCATCGGCCAACTCACACCTTCCGTGCCCTTTACAAAGGACCCTTCGAACTGGCACTTGAAGCAAAAGCAAAAAAGAAAGGAAAATGAACACAGAAAGTTAGACGACATTGTCATTCGCCAAAATGAATCCCCAAGGCGTATTGCAAGCTAAATAGTGGCGAAGTTACCAAACACTCGTCCTGCGGGCAAATGACAATTACACAGAATAACGCACTTCGGTCCTATCTGACTACTCTGTCCTTCGGATTCTTTCCCAGCGACTAGACAAAGCAGAAGGAAAAGCTCATACTCATTCGTCCACCCACATTCTCCCAGTCATAGTGTCCTGTGCCAAAAACAATAAAACGCGCGCGTTTACAAAGCGAACAACTGATGGGGCGCGCCTTACCGCACCGACAACGATAACTACACGATTACTGTTTACAATAGCAGACTCGTGTTAAATGTCTTTCGAAAGCGAAATTGGATTCGGAATTATATTTTATCTTATGCAAACAATCGAAGCAATTAGAAGGGAGTACACCCCAGAGAATACGTACGTCTTCATGTATACGAAGCTGTTTGCCTGGCCCACGTAATGTCTGGCTCCTGTTTCGTGAGGGGTGCACTTTGGCCATGTCCTCTTGGCAAACACAAATCCTGCACTTGTTCGAATGAAGAGGCCGTTTTTAAGATCATTACAAAAGCCACATGAGAGACAATAGAAGCCGTTGGGGCACTAGCCAGCTTAACAACACTCATAGGAGTATACGTGTAATCCCACTCATATTGCAACGGAGTGGAACCCCAGGACAATCGCTTGAGGATGAAAATATACGCTCCTCCTTTGACCATTGAGAAGATTTGCAGGAAATGAATTAAAATAAATTTCTCGGTAGACAAGGGCTTTCACTGGCTTCGTGAACGATACGATTGCGACTTTGGAAGGCAATTGATGCGCTTGAAGGGGGAAGATACAATAGCTATACTTTTATTTTCTTCATTGCTATATTAAAATTAAGGTTTGCGTTATGGCTCATAAAAAATGACTTTATTCCGAACTATTATGCTTTTGCATGGAAATACGAGCACGATGAGGTGGATTAGAATTAATACCACTGCTTTAATGAGGAAATTTGAAAACTTCTTCATGAGCCAAATAACTTTTTGCATCATTTCGTATTGCGCGATACTTTAACCTCTTTTCATTTCAATTTTGCTGCGTAAACTTTTCCGTCCCCTATTGCTGAAACTTTAATTGAAACTCCTGCTCGAAACGAGGCATTAACATCTATTGCGTATAATTCCTCCGAGAGATTTTGATGCTGTTCTTCAAAGATACGAATAGTAATCTTCTAATCGAGTCAATTCTAGGCATATTCAGTATTCAAAATCTTGAACTTATCGTTACCCACGACCCGTGTGACTAAAACTTCCAAATGTCATAATAAATAACTTAAAAAATAGCCCCTATTGTCTAACGCCCCTATTACGTGTAACCTGTGCCATATATAGTGTTAACTCCAAAGGAAACTTGCTTTAAATAAAATTTTATTAGTCTGTCGTCTATACGAGGATAATCGTATCTAATTATCTTTGCAGCAATTATGGTTTCCCGAATTAGAAGGTCTTGAACAATATGTCAAACGAAATACTTCTATCATCTCCGCCCGTTCCTTTATAATAATGATGGCTGTGAAGATATCTTGACACCCTTTATTTTCGCATGTAAGTAAAACAGAGTTTTTTTTTTTAATTCCAGACAATCCCGAAATATGGAAAAGTTATGTGTATGTACCCTTTTTGAATTTTGGATTACTCCCAGCTTTGGGGTTTTAAGGGTGGTTGTAAATTAACCGATTCAGCCGTTGATGCTGGTGTATTTGGTCTGTTGCTGGTACGGAGATGAGTTAATTTTCGTTTCGTGGGATGGGATTTGATGGGATTTTTAATTTACTTTAAAATTGTTTTTTACATCTTGAGGTTAAGGCAGAGGTGGTTGCTATTGACGTTGGTTTTCTGACGCAGGGGACAACAACTTGGTATGGCCTGTAGATAAATGATTTACTACAGGGTGAGACGTTAACATAGGAATGCATGCTGAATAATTTGTTAGTCGAAGAATTTTAAAGAAGGAGCTTAGAGTGGATTCATTAGCTATTGCGTTAATTGATAATTGTATTATTAAAGCATTAAATAATAATTGTAATAGGTTTATTGAGGGCCTATATGTTGGGTATGATTGAGGTTGCATATGAAATTATTGCCTTCCATTGAGTCTTTTAAAGTCCCCAAGCTATTCCCCACTAAATGGTCGGAAATTTTAATATAACTTAAAGATCAACCCTGATGAAATTAAGCAGGTTCTGTATGTATGTATGTATTTTATTCAGATTTTTGTTAAAATTTACATGGTCTGAGTTACCGCACAATATTTAACACAGAGATTTGATACCTAATTGTATCTTGCTACTGAAATTGCCATTTTATTTGTTTACAAGATGTACTTAAAGAAAAAGCTTACAGTTTGAGGAAAAACAGATTCTTGAAAAAACGTCATTTGAAAAAAGAAAAATAAATAGTAAATAGATAACTAGATAAATAGAAAAATAAATAGTTTAATAAATAAATAAATAAGTAAATAAATAAATAAATAAAATAAATAAACAAATAAATAAATAAATAAATATATAAATAATAAATAAATAAATAAATAAAATAAATAAACAAATAAATAAACAAATAAATAAGTAAATAAATTAACGAATACCATGAATAAATAATAAATAAGTAAATAAATAAGTAAATAATGTATTATATTTTATTTAATTTATATTATTTTATTATATTAGAAAAAACTTAGCACATAATCGCTTTTTTGTACATATATAATAAACCTTAACCTAACTTATTCTAGCTTAGGTAATTTATATATACAATATATAAAATTATATACATAATATATATTTAATATATGTATATATCTTTTTTTTTTGAATTTTAATATATTATATTATTTTTTGTTTTGGTTTTTATGGTTTTTTTTTTGTTTTTTTGTTTTTTGTCATCTACTACCCTACTACTGCATACCCTACCCTCCCCTACCCTCCCCTACCCTATCCTACCTTACCCCACCCTAGCCTACGTAAGCCCGCTATCGGTGTTTGGCAGGCTTTGCCTTGAAGAGGCTGCACTAAGTGAAGTGCGCGTTGACGGAGTCCTCTCCAGCCACCAAAAAGCGTTGGTGCTAGCGGACTACGTCTCCTCGATCCCGGCGTGAGACCCATCTACAGAACCTGAGGCGCTCGGAGCGCGACATCGGGTGCGTAAGGGAATCGCCGTTCCACGGAATTGCAACCCAGGATGATTAGCGGTACCGCCGATCTATCCTGGATTAGCCCACATCTATCTAAGTATACGAATGCTTCTGGCGGGACAAAGTCAGAATGGGGATAGTAAGCTCCGGAGATCAGGTTATTGACCGAAGTCATTGCTCTTGCAGCGTGGCTCCGAATCAGTTTGATCAGAAAGTTATCCACCCGTACAATCCTAGCCCTATTGTATCGTTCGGGTAAAATTTCGTGTACTCAGATTCAGGAGTCCTATGTAGCCCCAAACAAGTCCTAAGACATTGTCTCTCAAACACCCGAATCCTTTCCATCAAGCTGGCTCTCACATTGAACCAGATCCAAAGGCAACCATGGGCCTGATTAAGGCCATGTAGCAGATTACCTTCACTCTGGAATCAAGTTGGCTGCAATGAAACAGCCATCTTGTCAGAGCGAAAGCGCCCCGGGCCTTTGCCAGAGCAGCATCTACGTGTTTGTTAAAATATAGATACTGATCCAGCACGATCCCAAGGTATCTGACTACACTTTGTCTCGCCAGTGGACGCCCGTCCGGCCCAAAGATAGAGAACCTGCGCCAATTTTTTCTAGTGTTCCGAGAGGCCCTAGACAAAGGCGTTCTGAACAATATAGATTCTGATTTCTGGAAGTTGATTTTCAATTTCCAGTCATCACAATACTGCTGAATTTTTTTGAAGTCACGCTGCAAGAGAGTGGCAATGACGTCGATCGTTGGACCTGATCTGTACGCGATTAGGTCGTTTGCGTACGCTATTGAGTGGTGATTCTCTATTATATCTTAGCACGAGGCGTTACCTCCCGCATTCAACATACATATGCTTGCACGGCCTCAACATTATCTCTACAGTCGCCTATTTCTGAAAGACGCTTGTGATTGGAATTACCAACTCTCACCAACAATTCTGATGGTAGGCGAATACTTAGATCTTACTGGAAGTAGCCTCGCTAAACTCTGCTTTGAAACTCATCAAAATATTGTAGCATTCCACTTTACACCTTTGCTAGCTAAAAAACGAATAATAAGGCATTGCACGATAGACGTATTTTCTTGTTCACTCAGAGATGGTTTGAATGGAGGACCTGGGTTCGATAACTTCAAACAAAGGAACGTGTGAGAAATATACATAATCATAGACAAGGGAGTGTACTATATTATACGTCTTCAACTGGTCTGATCAGATCATTAGTAAAAAACTCGTCCCCTATCTGGTGGGAGCGATGCATATGTATATTCTCACGCTGCTCAAGTTTCTCTTGTTTGGTTTTTTTTCTAAACCGATCACTAAAGTGACTTTATTGTTCCGATGGCATTGTGTCATTCTTTTCATATTTAACGACACCCCCGTCTTTTAATAGTAGAATGACAACATTTCATGCTTTTTGGCTCCGAAAATAACCAAAACTACCGCTTTTATACACGACATCGATTCTGTAGAGGAACCGCTGTTCCATATAATTGCGAGCCATGTGGAAGATTAGAGGGGTCTGTACTGGTGATATCATTATTGATATAATATCCTTGTGATATAAATCATTGAAGTTGAAAGCTCCGAAGATCAGCTTTTTGACCGTCAGTAATTGCTCTTGCAACGTTAGTTTGGATCAGCTTAATCAGAAAACCATTCACACGTACAATCCTAGCCCTATTGTATAGGACCTCGTTCGGGTAAAATTGCATGGGTTCAGATTCGGGTGTCCTAAGTAATCTAAGGCCTTATTTCGCGGCTTCTCTCCTCGGCGGGTACTAACAAACCGCCCCGTTGTACACTTGCCTTGAAAGAGCTCCTCGACTCTCTTGTGTGGTAAATAAATCGCACACAACATGGTCCCTTCCCTGGCGACGGCAATATTGACCTTGAAATCGTCACTGAACCTGGAAAAGCTGAGGCTGTCTAATCGCCAATGATCTACACCATGTTGAAAGTAGAATTCTCCAGGACATAGTTCGGGCGAATTCACCTATTACACTTCTTGGAATACAGCTCTCACTGCCACCATCTTCTCCTCAAGATCTTTGATCTCATTTTTTTTCTTAGCTTAAGTTATCGTAAGGTAGTCGAAAGACATAGGATTAAGTTGTACTGTTTGTTTTAGAGTGTCCTTCTAGAGCCACTACAATATTTAGATTTGTTAAGATAGTTAAGCTGGGTTTAAGCATTTTTGTCTAGACTCAGAAGGATCTAAGAAACAGTGATGTCGTAAAAGTTGTCTCCTAGGATGGCGCTCTCTGGATCAATGTTGTCTGTTCGTTGCAAGCGGTCGTTGTCTGACGTCTCTGATCGTGTCTCCGAAATATTTTATTTATTTACGCATTTATTTATTCGCATTTATTTATATTCGCATTTAAAGTACGAATTCTGTTATTCAAATGCCAACAGATATGCCGACATTTTGCTAAATCAATCATTGGAGATTTTTATCCGTGAGTTCAGTTACCTCTTAGTTGTATCTGTCAGTTAGCTCTATTTCGAGTCTTAAAAGGAATTCAGTTTAGTGTTTGTGCAATGCGTCGATTGTCACGTTTCGGTACACATTCTTTGGTGTAGTATCGTACTGTCCATCGTTTGTCTAACAAAATTGCCCATTATATACTCTATCATCTCGGCGAAATCGTTAGATATTATGATTACGGCATGGAATTAAATATTTTTTTTATGATTGGTGCCTTCTCGTCAATTTTCCAAATTTGGATTTTAAAAGATAATCTCAATGAGCCGGCTCATGATTGGCAACTATGGTTATGGGGCTATGGTGTCGTCGACCTCATATGTAATAATAGAGAAGCCTTCTTGCCTTGACCTGAATGAAGTGATAGGTTAAGAATTGTATGTTTTAATGTTAAAAGCAACAAAAAATTAAATAATGCGAAGAGATTCTTATTTTGGTCTTGGCGACCGTTTTATTTGAGTATCTTCTTAAAACTAACTTACAGCATTCTCTTACTTGGCTCGAGTGGTCGTTTGCTTCGAACCCTAAGTTGTGGGGGCCCAATTAAAACGTATTCGTCATTTTTTATCGGTCAAATAATTCATTTAGGGTTTCAGCAGTCGTATATGTAACGCATTTTACTCACTGAGCTTAGTCATATACATGAAACAAATGTCTGCCTATAAAAATGCACGCTTTTCACCACCTGGTTATGTAGTACCAATTACACTATACAGTCTGAATAGCTTGAAACATCACGGTGAGCGTAAAGTTTACTGAGGCATCACCTTATGCTTCGCAACCCCCTAATATTATAAAGCCCAATAATACATATACATATGTATGTATGTACATATATTGGCCGTTTCGACGCATCACGTACTGAAAACCGTTTGCCACATAATTTCATGCAGCCATTGATATATTTTTGGATGTCTCTCAACAAGCAAAATATCGTTTCGAGGACGAAGTTTTCAGTCAACATCGGCTGCACAATCGTAAAACCGAAAACACAACGTCCATATGCATGCAACATGCCTAAATCGAATCCCCAAGCCATACCTCCCATTCAAATAACTTAAAGGATATAAAAACCAAATGTTGCGGATAAAAAGCCGAAAAAGACGCAACGACCACAAGGAGCACATAACTAAACTAAAGTCCGGCGCCAGGATAGAATATGAATGTGAAAATTTGCTTACTTCATCAGTGGGAGTGGAAGCAGAAGGGAGAAAGAATCAGATGATATTGATATTTCCTTCTTTTTTTTCAAAGTATCCTAGCGAACTCACAAGATGGTGATTTTATGGTTCCTCTGTCTGTGGCATAAATGCTTAGACATCTGCTCCATGTATGTGATGGCCATGGGTCATCAATTTTTATCAAACCATAAGTTTCGAGTACGGTTTTTAATACGAAGAACAATCAAGGATAAGAGACGGTCATGGACGAGACAGCTTCTGTGAATGTCCTCATATTAAGTCGATGTGTGAATTGTCACTGCTTCACTTAATGATAGAACATTGATTTAATGATGGAAAGGACATAGATTAATGATATTCACTTGAGAAGAGGACCTGATTCTGCTCTATAGTCAAATGAACTGGGCCAGAGTAGATTAACGTGGCACAACATGAGATTGTATTATATAACATGTGTTTGAGTGAGAATAAAAGTGATTCACACTACGACAGAAGAATACTAAAACGTGCAAAGGGTTGTCAAAAAATAAGGTGACTTACTGAATTTCACAAGCTAACCTGTGCAGGGACGGGTTAAGAATATCCCTGCAGCGATACCTCTCGCTTGTCGTAAAAGGCGACTAAACAAAGGTAAACAAAAATCACATCTAGGCAATTTACCTAAAACACCAAGGTGAGCCTAGGGACACATATACCACCATTAAACTGCCCCACAAGTGTGCATGCAAATCAGTGGGTTGACACGACTGGAGATCACCGGTGTTGTAAGATCAAAAAAAAAAAATAAAAATCTGGAGCATTCGAATTTCGATATTGTTTTTTCTTATTTTGGTAAACTTTTTTGTGAGCTGCTGGTATTCACAATCCGCAAACCCGGATACTCGACCCAAGAATACGCCTACGTACTAAACCACACCCAGCGCGCTTCAACCACTCTCTCTGCGGGACTGTCGTTAAATGCGACTTCGCGGGGCTGGTTAGCAAATTATGCTATGTGCTCTGCCGTTTCAACTACACTTAATCTTTCGAGTCTTTTTAGATCGTTCTGCATGCTCGTTATGAAAAAGTACATCTCCAGTCAGTAGTCCCCTGAGCTTTTCATGTGGCTTACTAAAAGCTCCGGGATCGGCAGGTCCATTCTTGAGACTTCAAAGCGTGTGCAGTGGAATATTGCGTGCTCTGTGTCATATTCTTCCTCTGGACATAGACTGGACTGGGCAGAAGGGCGAGCTATTGTGTTCGAATCTGTGAAAATATTTTCGATAGCCACCTTGACTTGACAGAAAATGCCTAATAATCGTAGTAATTGCGTGGTAATTGCAATCCCCGTGTGCTCTTTTTCCCTAAGGGTCGATCATCCGATCGATCGATCGTGTGGGTCAACTTGTGGGTCCATCTGCCTTTTGTCATGTTATTCTTGCTGGCTTGCCACAGTGCTAAAGACGTTGCCCTTTCGTCTGCTTTTATCCTCCGGATGACACTGTTTTCTTGGCGGTCAGTGGCTCGCCTAAGGTAAGCCCTGTATACATATATCGTCGGCAAGGATATCGATAAGGACCATATTTGCTATAGCACAGGCTGCTTCATCAGAGATTTTCTCAAAACCGCATACTGCTCTTATTGCACAAAGTCTATATGCAGACGAGAGCTTTCTTTATGGTATATCACCTTCGTTGCAAGAGCTTCCGTCCAGACCGGTGCAGCGTACAACAGTATTAAGCTCACCACACTGGAAGGCAGAATTATCCTCGCGTATCCCTGTGCATCGATGTTTGACAGCATTCTGGAAAGCGTTGCCTGCATTTCTGACGCCTTTTTACTGAAATATTCGACATGGGTCTTGTAAATACTTAAGTAAGCCTCTTTATATCTGATTTATTGGATATCAACCGGGAAGTTTGCCCAAACCAAAGTGTTTTGGCTGGTTATTAAGATAGCTTCCGTCTTGTGGTCAGTTAGTTCGAGGTCGGCAGACTCTAAACTCTACTTCGTGGATGTGTTTCGCTACAGAAACCACGGCGATGTCGTCAGCAAAACCGATAATCTTAACTCATTGTGGCAGCCTTAATCGCAAAATTCCATCATACATTGTGTTCTACAGAAGATGTCCAAGGATTAATCCCTGCGAGACTCCGGCGGAAACGTTGTAGTATCTAAAGCCTTCGTCAGTCTGGTACTTCAGCTTCCTGTTAGTGAACAAGTTAAGAATTATCTTCACAAGGTAATTAACTGCATCCATTCTGGTCAGAGGCCTCCTAATGCAGGAGCAGTTTTTGGAATTAAAGGCATTTCAACATCCAGCGTTATTATTGCGCAGTATTTCTTTGTGCCCCATCGCCATCTTTTCCCCCGAATCGCTTCAGCTGCTACCTCTTTAAGACATTGGCGGTACAAAGCGATTTTCTAAAACCATATTGGTGGTCAGACAAAGCTCTTTTATGCTCCGCCACGGCGATTAGTCTGCCATACATGATACGTCTTAGGACATTTTCTATTTTACGTAGCTGACATATTGCGCCGAAGGCTCTTCAGGTGGTTTTTTTTCCCTTGGGTAGCGACACCAGATGTTGTTAGTTTCCATAATTAAGGGAAAATTCCCTCCTCAAGGCACCTTTAAATGGTTGCTACAAAAATATCTGGTCTCTTTTTAACAGCGGCTTGATCGCTATATTTGGGGCTTTCTTGTCCCCTATCTTCCTGCATGCTTCGTGCCGTTCATAGTCCATAGTTATTGGCGGGATCTGGTCCATGCTGGAATCCCTCGTGGCGGTGCACGTAGTAAATTGTCTATGGGGAAATAGATTTTATAGTATTATTCCCAGTATTGTTGGGCAGGATATTTGTGTGGGCAGTAAGTCCAGTTTCTTAGCAAGTCTTAGCTTCTTCATCACTATACTGTATGCAAGCCCCCATGGATTTATGTCTGCTTCGTTGCAGAGTTGCTTAAAGCATCTTGCTTTGCTCTTTTGGTGGCCTTTTCAAGTTTACCTTTCGCCAACCTGTAGGTGTCTAATCGTTCTTGGAACTTCTTCCTCCCCGTCTTCCCCTAGAATGCTGTCATCTACGTCAGACCTGGAGGCATTCTGTTCTGAGCGTTTTGATTTCATCATTCCACCAGTAGCAAGGTTCACCAAGCCAGCTGATCTCCGGGATATCGCTGCATCGCACGCTGTCGCGATTGTTTGAATCAGTTAGATTCAGTTAGATAGGTTGTTCACTGATCCGTTGCTGGATAAGTTGCCATTTAACATTTCCTGAAAAGCTTCTTTGTCGAAAGTTGCATCTGTCCACTTCAGCCCTGTTAACTTGGGCCCTGCCTAGTTTTCTCTTTCCCAATGTTGAGTATAATTGTCTGTGCGTATATTCCTTGCCACCACTTTGTTTTTCACAGGAGCGAGTTACTGATAGCGTGATGTCTATTATGAAGCTCTTGCTGCCTTACGAAATATGTTATTTGCACCATTGTTCCACAGGCATATCTTAAATGATGCAAATGTTTCGAGGAGAGCTCGCCTCCTTGTATCCGTAGTCCTATTACGCTATTTTACAGCTCATGCGTTGAAATCATACGTGAGTCAGCTACAATGTTATCCAGTAGCTTCAGATAGTCCGTACGTGCCAGACTAGTTGTAGACTAACAGTTGCAGAAACGGATTCCCTTTACCCTAGCAGTGACGAAAAAGTTCACTTGGCCACCGATTTTTCGCAGAGTGTGGTTTCCACAGGCCCACATCATCACCTTCTTTAAGTTATCTTCTATTCAGCTACAACCATCCAAATGTTTGTATAATTCACTAATAAGGGCAATGGCATCGCCAGTAAGTCGGTGGTTAAGGCTTGTCTGCAAAAATGTTCATCATGTGTTACTGGTAAGGTCTTACAAAACTCTTGTTTGAGGTTTGCGTATTTCAGCGTTGTACGTACTGCGCGGCAAGCAGCCGATTAATTTCCCCCAGTTCCACGATAACTCGTCTTACTGTTCGCTTGATTGGGCCATAATTTCGGCCTTATAGAACGGCGGCTTCTTCTTCTTCTTCTTCTTTTCCTTTTTCCGGCGTTGTTATGGTCAACAGTGTAGGACCATAACCTTCCCACTTAACTGCATTCCGACTGGTCCGCTTGTGGGGTCCGCCGGTTTGACCTCAGAAAGTAGCGGCAGGCTTCCCGGTTTGGGATTACTTCATCGCTGAGGCCAATCAAATGCTGCTGGTTTTGCATTTGTTTGCACCAATTGTTTTTCGGCCTTTTTGTTTTTTTTTTTTTTTTTTGTGTGACACGGGCATGCTCCAGATTTTTTTGTTTGATTTTACTCTTACAACACCGGCGATCTCCAGTCGTGATTTGCATGTACACTTGTGGGGCAGTTGAATGGTGATATATGTGCGCCTAGGCTCACCTTGGTGTTTTCTAAATTGCCTAGATGTGATTTTTGTTTACCTTTGTTTTAGTCGTCTTTTACGACAAGCGAGAGGTATCGCTGCAGGGATATTCTTAACCCGTCCCTGCACGGGATAGAACGGCGGCTATTATAATAAATTTTAATATATTCGCAATATTTGGGCACGTAGTGTCAGTGACATTCACATCCGTACCTTAGCTGTAAGAAAGTAATGATCGGAGTCATAATTATTTCCCTTGATATGCTCGGGAAGTATCTAGCGTCGATCGATCAGTGCAAAAGAATATTATTCAAGGATCTCGAAAAAGAGTCACTATAGCACTGGGCAAACTAATGGTCCTTTCTTATTATTACTATTATTATAGGCCATTTAAAGCTCGGAAGTTCAAAGACTCGTTAACAACCCTTCGCCAAGCCACCTTGTCATGAGTGTGTTCCTTTTGCTGTTCTGCCCCATCTCCACTAGGTACTTCCTTATATTGTCCTCCCATCTGCGATGCGCCATTCCTGGAGCTTTTTTTCCAAAAAAAGTTGTCCATTATTCGTTCGTTCTACGAGTCTTGTCCTGTAGTTTTGGCGATTTTATTACTCGGAGAATGCTTGGGGTTGAATACCATAAGTTAATCGAGTTCTTAAATATGAAGTTTTCTCCATTTGCCTGTATCTTTATTTTTATTTTTATTTCTTTCCTTACTTCCTGGACGGTAAGCATTTCTACCTGAATTTCTGCTTTGTGTATAACACCCTTTTCCATTTCTGAGCACCATGTATATTAAGCAGTTTATCGAAATATCTCCCTCATGAGGCTGCGATCCTTTCGTTGTCCAAAACGTTCCCTATTATCGTTTTGTATAAACCTTGACCTGGTCTGGTTTCCTTTTAGGACAACATTTAGTCTAGCGTACATTACTTTCGTGTTTTTAGCCGCGCGTTCTTCCTTAATATTAGCAAACTTTTTCCTTTGCCATTGTCGTCTTTTATTCCGAAGGATACGTTTGACCTCCTTTCGTAGGGTCTGATATCTGCACTGTTTTCCGCTGCTTAAAGTTTTATAACTGTACAGGCTTTTACTTTTTTATCGCATTCTTTACTGAACCAAGGCTTTCCTTTGCCTCTAAAGTAACCTAGTTTATTCCTTTACAACACTTTTTATTGTTGACGATGCTCCTTTTACTTGTCTTGATTCGTCGCCAGTTTTTATGCCATCTAGTAAGGCGAACCGGTTATTAATTTCATCTTGGTACTGATGCTGGATACGAGGCTTGTTTATTTTCAGAATCTTTTCTTAGTACTTTGGTATTGTATCTTCTATACATCAATAAATGGTGGCGCGTTACTCCATCTGCTGATATACAGGTGGCTTCGTGTTTTCTCTCGTGTTTTCTCTCGTGTTTAAATTACGTAGTTTTGACGATCATCTTTTTTGAGCTGGTAAAACTTAGACCATTATCGTTTGATGAGACGCAGAGACTTTCTTCTCATATTGTTGGCATGTACATATGTCGCTCTTGTCGCGTTGACATCCCTCATTTACACTATTTGTTAATTAAGTGATATGCTTTTCATTCTTTCGCTTATTTTCGCTGTTCTCCATTCCGCTTAAATAATCCCTTACACTAGTTGATATTACTTTATTATTTAATAACTTCTCCTCTACGAGCTGTAACTCCAGTTATAAGAATAAACAAAAAAACAAAAACAAAATAGGCTCTCCCCAAAGCTTTATAAATGCATCCAATAAGCAAAGTATTATATTTTCCGATCCAAACATTTATCTACCTCCCCTCCTTGGTATAATCGCAGGCTCCGTTCACTAAGAAACACAAGAAACAAACTGTGGGCAATCTTCCTTCGAACTCATTCCCCCAATGACTTTTTTAACTACATTGGTATTTATCTGAAATTCACAGAGATGCATAAGTCGCTCTATGAATGCCATTTAATCGAAACGCAAGCCAATCTTATTAAATCTCTTAAATCGAATTAATCTCTTATCCTAAATATTTCTTTCAGTTTGTCAACTAGAAAAGAAAATCTGATGGCTACCCAACTTCACTCTCCTTCAATGGCGAAACCTCGAATGATCCCAAAACTATCGCCAACTTTTTTGCCAACTTTTTCAAACAATCTTTCGCCGATGACTCCTTTGTACCCGATACTACCTATTTCGACTACTTACCAAATGTCTCCCTCCGGCCATTTCTCCCACATACTATTAACCCCCATATCATTGAAAATAAATTGAATCAACTGCATGATAAACTTACTCCTGGGCCCAATGGTCTTCCTGCCATATTACTAAAAAATTAATCCTCCATTATTTCTGTCCCGCTCTCAAAAATATTATCCCTTTCCTTTGGAGAATTTCCCTAGATATGGAGAACCGCTTTTATAACTCCTGTTCACAAAAAAGGTCCAAAGAATGTCGTTAACAACTACCGGCCCATCGCCAAACTGTCACACATACCCAAGCTTTTCAAAGTATCTCGTATGACAATCTAAGTTTCCACTGCAAATCTCTAATCTGCTCCAAACAACATGGCTTCCTTAAATGCAAGTCTACAACCACAAATCTTGTCGAATTTGTGTCCTTGACACTCTCAGCATTAGAGAATGGAAATGAGGTCGACGTCATTTCAACTGATTTCAGTAAAGCTTTCGACCAAATCTCCCACAAACTAATACTCTTCAAAATGTCTTCCCTTGGCTTTGACCCCATTGCGTTGAAGTGTATATCTTATTATTTAAAAAAACGTTACTACAGTGTTCGTTTCGGATCTGCCTTTTCCAACTCCTTCTTAGCTTCTTCCGGCGTTCTCCAAGGCAGCCACCTGGGTCCACTTCTTTTTATTCTTACCATAAACGACATTGAGCTTGTCATCAAACATTCCCATCTCTCACTGTACGCTGACGACACCAAGTTCTTCAAGACCTTTTCCTCACAACAAGATTCCTCCCTTATTCAATCGGATCTTATTTGGTGTTTCAAAAATTGTTTGGAACTTAACATTTCCAAATGCCCATCAATTACCTTCTCACGTAAACGAATCAAACCTCCCCCTCGTCTCTACTTCCTGAATAATCAGCCCATCTCCACCATTCAGGTTATCCGCGATCTTGGCATACTATGTGACCAAGAGCTCAATTTTCGCGCATAATCGTATATATAATTCACAAAGTCAACTCTGCACTCGGTTTTGTGAAACGTTGGTCTAAAGAATTCTCCAATCCCTACATGACTCGATCCCTCTATATTACCTTTGTTCGCCCCCTTCTCGAATATGCATCTCAAGTGTGGTTCCTTATCAACAAACCCACATATCTAGATTCGAAAGCATCCAACGTCGGTTCTTCGAGGTCGCCTCTGGAGCAATTCCTTGTTCTTACCGCCCTATCAAGACCGTCTTAAACTAATCAACTTGAGTGACTTCTTACAGGTACCATTGACTGCGCCACCCTTTATAACTCCATATCTCTTAACACTAACCCCAGTAATACACACAATCCTCGCCTCTTCTATCTATCCACCCCCCGCACCTCATACGGTTCCAATGAACCCATTTGCCGTATGATGGCAAGTGTTAATTCGAATATTAATTTCGACTTCAACCTCAGCACTCCATGCCTAAAACTCCGTCTTCTCAATAACTTTCCCTCCTTCCAGTCTTAGTTTCTAAGGTTCTCATTAGTTATTAAGTTAGATTAAGTTTAGCTTGAATTAATCTCAATAAATGGGGGTGTTTGCCGCCAAGAAAAAATTATGCAAGATACCATATATTCAACGTATCCTGACTTACGGAAAATTAGTTTCTGCTTGCAGAGAAGAACTGTCGTACGCATTGTGGTCTATACTTACTTAATTATCAGGCTAGCCACGCAGGGTCAGCCAGAGGGTCTGAGCCTGAACGAGAGCCTTAGTTTTAGATAACTTGGTCTCTGAACCGGAGATTCGGTCGCCCTTGCCTTCTTGAACCAAGTGGCTAAGATTCGAGGACCCTTTTTGCTGGATCACGCACGTCCATGCGATCGATGTGGCCGTGCCAATGTAGTCGACGGATTTTTGCCTTCCGGACTACATCCACTACGGTGGTGTCTTCTCCTCCATTCGTCTTACTCGTCGACAGGACCGTATATCCGACGGAAAATTTATCATTCAAAAGAACCCAGAATCATCTCTGCATCGTCCAACATTCGGCTCGGTAAAACAGGACCGGCAAGATCAGTGTTCTGTAGAGAGTCATTTTGGACTTCCTTATTAGCAGTTTTGACAAACCGAAGTAGCACCGGCTGCCCAGGATGATTCTTCGTGGGATCTCCCCTAAGTTGTCATTTGTGAAGCTAATAATTGTCCCGACTCCACAACTCCACAACTACCTTAAAATTACAATATATGTATCTGTCGATGTTTACGTTCTGCCCAGGGCCATGTTCGAAAAGTGCTTCTTAGTCGACAGCATATAGTTCTATCGATGTTCGATAAGTAAAAAGAAACTAGTTTATAAAAAACACGTTTGAGGACTTTATTTCAATTTTATAAGTCGTCTTGTCTGTTCGGGGGATCCCAAAGAAGAAAGAAGAACAAGTGTGTTTCACTTCGGCTTGAAAGAAGTCTTAGTAGAATTCTTAAGGAATTCTTAGAATTCTTAGGGGGTGGTAGTGGCGCAATGGTAATCATCACCGACTGTTGAGCGGAAGGTCTGTAGTTCAAGTCTGACCATCATCGGCCAAGAACAATTCCTACACGGAAAAAAAAACTGTACAACAACACCAGTTGTGAATGAGAGATGATCAAAAAATGCTGACGAGGGCATAACACTCGCAGTATAAGATCACTTCAAAATTCATACTATGCGTGTGCATTTCCAATATAACATCTTAATGGCATGGAATAAAAAAATTACTGTAAAACTACAAACAACGCGACAAATCCAGTCGAATCTCTCGAATCCCGAGATAACCACTCCCTGAGAGTAGTGAGCGAACATCTTCGACAACCATCTGCACCCCGTCCAGGTTGTGTGACAAACATCATAAGAGCGTAACTCTTGAACCTGCACGAATTATAAAAAAAAAAAAAAAAAAGTAGAATTCTTAAGGAAGACTACCCTTATTGGAAGCGCATACCAGACTTGTTCATTTGTACACACGAGTAAAGTACGTAGATAAGTTATGCCTTTGGTAGGTGGCCTTGTAAATATAACAATATATTTTGTTTTATCCTCATTTACTTTTTACCCAACGAGGCCCACCTTTTCTTCCATTGCCGAGAATGACTCTATGCAAGCTGGGAGCCTGCAATAATGTCAATATCGTCCGGGTATTCCAGCAGTTGGGCGTTCTTGAAGAAGATAATGCCTTCCGTGTTGACACCTGCCTGCCATCCTTTCAAGGATCAAATTGAAGAAATTACACGACAGCGCGTCTCCTTGTCAAAATCCGGTGCATATTTGGAAAGGTTCGGTTGCACTGCACAGTGCATCGCAAATCTTTCTGTGTGGTGTGACACATCCGAATCAATTTTACCGGGATTCCGAAATCGGCCATCGTCCTGTAGAGCTCTTGACGATGAATGCTGTACAAAGCTTTAAAGTCGATAAAATTATAGTAGGTATCGACTTGGAATTCATTGATTTTTATAAGGATCTGGCGTAATGTGAAGATCTCGTCCTATGGTGCCAAACGAGTCAAAACGTTCACATTATACATTGGATAGGATCTTGTAGGCCCCATTGAACAGGGTTATGCCTCAGTATTTTGCGCGAGACTTCCTCCCTAATTCTGGCTCTGGACTTTTCCCGCGCTGCTCGTGTTTTCCGTTGCAGGGCCTTGAGGTCTATACTTGAAAGAAAAAGTAGCTCAGCTGGATAGAGACTATATGCCACCAGTCACGAATCGTCGAGAGATCTTCATTAATCATAGTAACAAGATGTTAAGTGAGCCTAACAAGGGCGAAAAATAAATTTGAGTGCTATCTGCATTAATGTCCAAAGAATCGTTCTTTCAAACTAAAATTAAATCATTGGCATATATGCAAAAGATAGAAGGGCCAAGGATAGGACCTGAGTTTACAACAGGGTGAGTGGGAGTGTGTTACGGTTCCGACGCCTTTATATACTTGTACTTCAAAGCTAAGTAAATGGAAAGGGACGTTAGATACTGTATTGAACTTCAAATCAATTGTCAAAATTTATTGTGTGCACTTATTAATCTATGTTCCATTCAGTGAGCCATCAAACGACATTGTATAACAAAGTCAATCAATGTGAGAATCGGCCATGTCAAGCTATAAAATTTGACGAAAGCCTAGGCTATTAACCTACAACAAACAAAACATTTCCGTAATTAAAAATGGAAATATACTTTAGCCCATTAGCAAATTTATGAACACATCAGTGGGCCGCAAACATGTATCTACTATTTACAGTCACTTCTTTTTTCATATTCAAAGTGTGAATCGGTCCAACTACACTACCATATAAATTTTAGTGCAAACACTAAATCATCGATCAGGCAAGGGTAATAAACTCCGCGCAGCATATCGGTGGTAATATTGATCAAACAATTAGCGCAACGATTTTAATTGAAGAGCCATTGCTAAAACGCACTTTGGCCAAACACATCGACCACCCAGGCACCCAACGAGTATCTCGCTCAAAATTACATCCATTGAATTCGTTGCTTGTTCGAACCAATGGTATAGCGAGACGGGTAATTTGTCGCCGGTGCGCTCAAGTATCGGACGTACAATTGCTATCGATACGTGCTATATATAGTTTTTTTGCGTATTTACATAGCCAAGTGTGTACTTGTGATAAAAAGAGAGAGAAAAATCAAAACACAGTGGCCACCGCGCATCCAACCCACGGAAAAGTTATTGCTTCGTCGGAATACGTACATACATAGACTCGAATCGACGAAAAGAATATAACATATGGAAATGGCGGGCGCGTAAATAATGCTATTAAATATCGCAAAAAGAGATTAAATTGTTGGATTTAATGCAAACGCGATAACGAACGATACGTGATGGTAAAGCACTTAAGAGAATTAAACTAGACGAATGGAGTGGGACAGTGCAATGCTTCCGGTTTATGTTTACTTACGGCTTGTATAGTACACATGTACTGCATGCATGTAAGGTTGTTCTAAAGGCTTATACGATTTGTGGCTACGATGGCTATAAACTGTAATTGGGTGAGTCTCTCCTCAAATTCGATGTTTTTACTAAAAGATAACTTGATGGTCGATATAAGTAAAGGGCTATTGCCTGTATTATTTAGTCGCAGAGAGGCTGCGACTGTTGCCTCTGGTGTTGTCATTTTGACGGTAGTAGACCAGTAAACAGTTATAGTACTAAACTACACTGTACCTTAGATGGCGTTACAGTACATAAGGAGCCAGAGCTAATCTTATTCACTTACATATGAGATTTATTTTTCACATATGTAAGTGAACGTGACCTACAGTTTAAAGCCGATTCCGAACGGCGGGTGCCGGCAAAATTTTGGAAGGCAAGTATACAACGGCCGGTTTTGCCAGAATACCCTCGAGGAAAGAAGCTGCGAAATAATCATTCGATGTTATCGGGATCCGAACTCGCTCATCGCACATCAATGGCCGACGCTGCGCCACGGCACTCTCTACACTACATTGCTCTGTGTAAAAAAACTCGCTAGAAGTACAAGTAACCTAGTAACAGAACGCCAGCTAAGACTTATTCTCAGATTTTAAATCGCCCTTACTTTATTTTTATCCTTTTAGATTTGTCACAAATCCCACCGTGATGCTTATGACACTTATTGAATTATTTGCTTTATTATTAATGAATTAAGTTGCTCTGAAATACTACAAATATACATATTTACTTCTGGCTTTTGATTTGAATAATTACTACCTTATGCACTGTCATGTAATTCCCCCTAAATCAGAATTAATGCAGGGCTCAAATTCACTGCAGCATTTTTCATTCGCACAACGCCGGGCTTTCCTTTTATTGGGTATTGTCCCAGCTACGGAAATAGCTGTAAACGATCTGGCAGCCTCACTGGCTTTAGGCCAGTTTGTTTGAAAGATCTTTTGATGTGCCTTTCGTAAAGGGTGGGGTAGGATTTTCTAAAGATCTGTTGATTGGCTCACTGAGAGTTACTAAGGAAGTAAGTACCGAAAACTGAAAAATGTTAAGCATCGACAGCTTCTCTTAGCGTTTAGAGCCGTTCTAGCGACTTGAAAATAATGCAGAAAGATTTTGCCAGCTCATATATAACTCATTCAGGTACATTTGAGTTGTTTTCGTGAGAGAAACCAGAGTTAGTAAGGGAGCAGGTACAAAGAACGGAAAAATGTTAGGTTTACATCCCGAAGTGCGTCGCGTCGACAGCTTCTCTCAGCCTCCAGAGCTCACTTGTGATCAGTCGTGGTTGGAAAGTAATGCAGGATATTTGATTTGTCAGGTTTCAAAGGGGATCTACCACTTCGACGTGGGCATTTAATGTCTCTAACTAATTCTTCGGCCCTCTAATTCTATTTAATATTTCTGTGGCCTAGAATCCACTATATTTGAGGTGTTTGCCGAATATAGGGCTTAAATGACGCTGAAAATAGCTGTGATCCTGTTGTTGAGACAGGTTGCAGGTTGTGAGTGTTTTGCATGTATTCTTATTAGCAGTACTTCGGCTTGAAAGGTGCTCGAGTGAACAGCTAGGCGGAAATATTAAAATAGGTCTAAAAGTCTTCTGATCTTACAGCGAGCTCTTTCTTGATGCTGTCAGCCTAGATCAGGATCAGATAGTCTGAAATCAGCGTACGGGCGTTCCATTCCTCTCTGGATGGGAGACCGAAATGCACCGTGCTGAATCAATAGTGAATATTCTGTTGGAGCTAATGTCAAATTAGAGGGTAGGTGTTGCAGAGCACTGGTAAGGCCTTATAGTATAGGTGAATAGTACCCCTTTTCTTAACGCCATGATGTCCACCTTTAATAGATTATGGTAAGTAAGTGGACTATTTCCTGATTCTAACGTATGCGACGAACGAAAACTTAAAACTCCAAAATAGCTCACTTTCCGGATAGTTTTAATAAAAACATTGTTACAAGCTCCTTCAGTGTCCATGAAGGCTGATAGCGTACTTGTATGTTGAGTGAAAGAGATTAAGGACTAGTGGGGCGGAAATCCCTGGGCTGATTCGCGTTCACTTTTCCCAATATTGGAAATAAACATCACATAAACATTCCTCCAGGACGGAAACGAAATCAAGGAGACGGCAAGTTCGGTATTCTATCATGGGGCTACCTGCTTAACATTTTTTTTTATGCCTAATCGGGATGATGGTCGCCGGGTCCGATGATTTGTATGGATAGAAGTTACTTGTGACGAAGAACCTTTTCTCATAATTGTTTTGATTTGTTTCTTGGATATGGAAGAAATTATAATTTGATGCTGTGGACCAAGAGGCGCCAAAATCGGTGCATCCGGGAAATTGGGTTCGTTTTGGGGAATTTATTGCACAAGTTCCATCCCCTCGTTTAAAAAACATTGAGGAATAATGTGCGTTGGATAAGATTTTACTCAGTCTGGAAGTGCTTTCGAGATTATCGATAGGCTTCGGTACTCTGTCCACAATTGAGTTTAATCTCCTTGATTTTGAGGTTGTCTTTTTTGGTTGCCAAAACTAGCTTGTAGAAGATGTTAAAGATTACGGTGGCTGAAGCATGATTCGATATTCTTTTCGGCCAAAAATTATGCGCAAGCAAAGATGAGTGAGCAGTTGCCATTGTAATCGAAACATTCACATTTCACTAAATGCCACAGTTAAGATTTCAAGTATGTTGATGAATTTATAGCATTTTTATTTTTACTCTTTGACTAAGGTGACCAGACGTCCCGCTTTTGGCGGAACAGTCCCGATTTTTCACAATTTGTCCCGCGTCCCGCGACGTTTTTCAAAAGTCACGACTTTTAGAATTCAGTTAAATTTTATATTTATGAAAATCATTGTTTTGCGTTCTAAGAATCCTTCAATTTGTTTTGCGTTTTAAGAATCCTATGGGCTACGACGACTAACATATTTCTTTTGCCATCCAGTTACATTGTATTTGTCTCTCAGATGATACACTTCGTGTTCGTACTGCGTGCTAGCAAGCTAATTAAACAAATAAATATTACAAATCTGCTCCTTACCATAGAAAATTAAGGCAAGTAATTTATTTATATATTTCATAAATACATAAATTTTCTTAAACTTAGCTTAAAATACTCGTAGTCTTCATATTTTATATTGATGACAAAAAGTTTATCACCGACCTTAACCTTACAAGAAATTTTAGAAAGAAATATACATACAAATAAAATTTTGCAAATATTTTAAGTCAATCAAACTAATTTCGTTATAAACAACAATAAAATATGTTCATGTAAATTATGTTTAGTGCAAATTAATTGGGCGAAATTTTGCCGATGTGAAACGAACTGCATGTGTTTTTAACATTTTAGTAATTTTTTTAATTCTCATAGACATATAATATTGTAGTTTACTAAAGAACAGTTAGATAATCACAAATAATTTTAAATTTGAATTTATCTTTAAGAATCAAAACATACAATTATACGCTTGACGATTTAAAAAATCGAATTGTTACTTGTGTGTTTTTGTGTATATAATAATTTATAATTTGATTTAATATTTTAGATTTTTAACAAAATGAGTAAGAAAAGAGGATGTAAATTCAACGTTGATTTAAGAAGTGAATTTTCTTTTATTAAAAAATCTAAAAACGATTACATAGTAAAATGTGAGACATGTAATGGCGAATTTAGTATTTTGCACGGCGGGAAGAATGATATTTCAAAGCATTTGGAGACACAGAAACATAAAAGATGTTTAAATACTGCTACATCATCTTCCAAAATGCTGGATTTTTTTCGAAAAACAACTTATGGAGATGAAGAAAAGAATTTACCATTAGCAGAAGGAGTTATGTCTTTTCATGCTGTTAATCACAATCATTCCTTCAGATCTATGGATTGTACATCACAAGTTGTCAGAAAGCTATTTAATAAAAAAATTACCTGTGCTAGAACAAAGGTCGAGGCAATTGTATGTAATGTGCTTTCCCCATATGTATTTTCAGAACTAAACAAAAATTTACAAAAAATTAGTTTTGTATCCATATATTCTGACGCATCTAATCATAAAGAAATAAAATTATTTCCAACCATTATAAGATATTTTGATTCAGAAACTGGAATAAAAATTAGAATTTTAAATTTTATTTCTTTGCCCTGTGAAACTTCTGAAATAATTTTCAGTTCCATTATTGATATTTTGGAAAAAAATAATTTAAAACAAAAAATTATTGCATATTGTGCAGACAACACGAATACAAATTTCGGAGGAAAAGCGAGGAGAGGTACAAATAATATTTTTTATAAATTAACGAAAGATCTGAATCAAAATATTATTGGCGTTGGCTGTGCAGCGCATATAATACATAACGCTATTCAAACAGCTGCTGACTTGTTACCCGTAGATGTGGAAAATATTGTTGTTAAAATATATTCTTATTTCTATATATATACTGTACGCGTTGAAATGCTTAAAGAATTTTGTGAACTGCGGAAGTTGAATATCAGAAAATACTGGGATACAGTAAAACGCGTTGACCTCTTCTGCTAGCTATCGAAAAAATTTTGAAAATGTATGATCCTTTAAAATCCTACTTTCTATCACAGGACAAATGTACTAGAATTTTAGAAAAGTTTTTTGAAAGAGAATCTTCAAAAATTTGGCTAGAGTTTCTAAAATATCAAGCTGCTCTTTTTCAAAACGTTATAAAACTTATTGAAGGTGACAAAATATCGGCAATCGAAGTAGCAAATGAAGTTAATAATTTAAAATATCAATGTCAAGAGAGGTTAGAAAATAATTTTCTACCGTTAACTATCCGCAATAGTATAAACCAGCTCGAAGAGCAAGGTGCAATAAATCGTCAAGATATCATGAACCATGTCAAAAAGTTTTATAGTAACTGCAAAGATTATTTGGAAGACTAGACGGTACAATATAATGATATTGATCATTTTCGTTGGGTTAAATTAAAACCAGAACTTAATTGGAACGATGTGCAAAAATCATTTGATTATATTTCTCAAAAAATTAGTAATATTTCCGAAAATGATCTTTTTAATGAAGTGTCATTAGTAAAAAAATATATTGACAAGAAAAAGCTTAAATATTGGGCATCAGAAAAAATCACAGTAGAAAACAAATGGTTAGAAATATTTCATCATTTGGAAACAAACTATGTTCCATACAATAATGTATTAAAAAGTGTGGAATATGCACTATCTTTACCTGGAACTAACGCTGCGACTGAACGCGTTTTTTCTACAGTAAATCAAGTGTGGACATCAGAAAAATCAAAATTAAGTGTTGAAACTTTGAAAGCCATTTTATCTGTCAAATATAATTTGACAAATTCTTGTGAAGATTTTTACAATATTTTAAAAAATGACAACAATCTACTGAAACAAATTCACTCAAATAAAAAATATGTCAAGGAATAAAATATTATACATTTTTTTTATATTTATAAATTGTACTTATGTTAAAAATAAAAAAATATTACGTTATTATTTTTATTCTGTATGAAAATTTTTGTTGATATACCCCCTCCTTCAGAGTTGTCCCGCTTTGCCATCTAAAAATCTGGTCACCTTATCTTTGACCAACATGTTTTCAATAGTAAAAAATCACCAAGCACATCAAAATACATCTGACATATGTATGTATGTAGTATATATGTATATGTGAAATTCAAACTGAATATCCAAAAATAGCTAACGATGTCAACAAAACAAAAAAAAAATATCAAAAATCGAATGTACTTAACTTGTGAATTTCAAAAGAGTCACATAATTATTAAGCAAATCTCGTACACTGTGGTGTTTCCGTACTCATATCCTCTCAGCTGCTGATTTCTTCCTTGAATGCAATATATGAAAACGCAGTTTGCATCTTAAGCTGTTTTGTATGCAGTGTATGCCATACTGATTTCTCCACTTATTTAAAAGTTTCCAGTAATCAACTCCGAATTCCTTGCTAAAACCCCGTGCAACTACTCTGGCGTTATATCTTTCACCGTCTTTGGTATACCCGTTTCGCTTCAACCAGTTTTCAATGATGCAATTTCTTACCCTGCATAGCAGTTTAGTGCAGTCTGCCTTTTAGGATTCAGGTAAAAATGAACTCTTAGGTGCAACTCATTTTGAGTATTTTTGTTTCTGCCGTAGTGTAGATTTGTCTACAATAGTTTTTTCAAAAATATTTTCACCGTCACCATCATCGTCAGCATCGATAACAACACTATAATTGTTTAAACTTGCCCTTTCAGTATTAACGTTAGTTACGTAATCATCTTGAAATTTCCTAACTGATTTGTGTCTGCTTGTTCTCCCAAAGACAATGCACTTCGAAAATGTTTATTATTAACCACAACGAACAACTTGTTTAGTCTACTCACTATTATTCACCATCCATTTTAAGGAACTTCACGGACTATTTGGAAATTATCACCAAAATAGTTTGAACTACCTACATACATACATACATATATTCTAAGTCGCTGTCAGATCGAAGAACCTCCATTGGAATTGTTTATGACCTTCAAAAGCATATTAAACTAAACTAAACAAAAGCATATTCACATATTCCCACTACTAAAACAAATTCTCCTTCATCAGCTCACATTTCAAATTAACCCTTGTGTCTACAGAGAAAAAATTATACATAAACATACACCCAACATACCCGGGTGACCCATACAATTTTGCATGTGTATGAATACATTTTGCATTTTTTTCGCTTTTTTCTATTTCTTATATTGTAACCGGCTTTTTATATACATATTATACAGTATAATGTCGAAAAAATCCCGATCTTCATTGTACACGCAGAAAAATATGACGTAATGAGAACACAGATGCTGATTTCTCCTTCCGATGGTTAATGCTAGGAAAACCTCTCCAAATGACAGGTACTACATATTTGTATTGTGAATCATTCCGTAGGGTAATTTTTAATTACAAAAGTATAATAAAAGTAAGCCAAACTGATTCGGACGAAAAATTGGAAGTAGCTCCAATTCATTCTTCTGCAAATAATTATACAGCTAGAGATGGTACAATTTGGTCACACCAACCACCACAACCTCTATGATTTTTTTTGCAGAATATTCTTAGAAGCTCGAACACTGGACCAGCACACAGAACAAAATATCTTGGCATTATACAAATATTCAAAATGTTGATGTCAGCAGAAATGTGCGATATAATAACTTGCGAAACCAATAGAAAGAAACCCAGTGTTACGGAAACCTATTACTACAACTGAATTTGACGTTTATCTGGGCAAACTTTTGTTAGTTGGGGTTACACATTCTAATTATGTACATACAACTTATCTATGGAAAACAACAGCCGTTGTATCGTGCTTAAATAAATTTCCAATGTTTTTTGGCTATCAGTCGTTTTATCAAATTTGATAATGAAAATATGCTATATAGCCACTATTATGGCTTCTGGAGAAAGAGAAAAAAATCAAGGTGAACGTTTGGTCAAAGATTTGTGTTGCAATCTGTTCCGTGGAAGTGCTCGAAAGATCGTATGTCACAACTTTTTACAAGCTATAATTTGGCTTCTACTTTAATGTTAGACTATAATTTGTCAATATTGGGCATTGTAAAGAAGAGACGTACATTTGTACTAGCCGAATTTTCTAATCCAAAGGAAGAGCAGGAGAATCATCAATCTTTGGATTCAGCAGCAACATAAGTATGTGCTCATATATTCCAAAAAAAGAACAAATCGGTTGTGCTTCTTTCCACTTCTCCAAGCAAAGGAGTTGTTGACAATATAGACAAAGCCTTGGTGAATATGCAACGAAGAGATGGCCTTTGGCTTTTTTTTTATAACATTGTGAATATGGCTGTAACACCGACTGTTGAAAATCCTATAGTAAAGCCTCAAGAAGAACGTGACAATTTTGGCAGAATTAAGCAGAAGGGAAATCGTTACCTACATACATATGTCCCAGAAGAAGAGCAACACGAAAAACCTGCAAGGAATGCAAAAAAACAGTTTGTGCTGAATATTCAGTAGATATATGTAACTCAATCTGATAGATGTCCATCCTATATAACACTTTTTCTTATAAAATTGAATATTTTCCTTTTTTCCAAACAAAATAAAAAAAGAATGTCAAATGAATAAAAAATAAGAATTTACAAGGCACAAAAATGGAACTCTTCGATTTTAACTAACAATTTACATACATTTTTCTATGCACACCCGTCTATGTTGCCTAAAGATAGAAGTGGTAAATCGCAATAACTACTTGTAAATTTTGACCGAAAAACAAAAATTAAATTTTTTTTCCGAATATGATAAAAAAACAATATTTTAGGAGGCTTTTCAACATTTCTAGTCGATACGGCACCTAGAACTTAAAATCTATCAATATGGAAATGAAAAACACACCCCCACACATTGACATGAAAGACCTATGTCCAGTTCGAGGAAAAAAGGTTTAGCCTAATATCTGAATATCTGGAATACAGAACATGCCAGATAAAGTCTTCTTTCGGATGGCATTGCTAAAACAAAGCTGTTAAAGCCGAGGCCAAAATACATGGTTTTAATTATATGCTGATAACTTAAGAATGCCCACGTGGGCGCAGTAATATATTTTTAATTAGTCAGGATAATTTAAAGCCAGATTCAGGCATTTTAGGTTAAGGAAAACTTAAATGTAATAATAAAAAAAGGATTGGTTTACCCTCTAGTCATTTCAACTAATTTTAAAATACTATGGGGACACGCTGCAGTAGACAGAACAACTTAAACTATACCTCTCGGCCTTCTGATAATCTTAATTTTTTTTTATTGTTCCCTTGATTGTCTTATGTATGTAATGACATTCAGTAAATGTTTTAATACTGACTGACATATTGGGAAATAATAAATGAGCGGGAACCATTGTCCCAAATCATCATCATCTTTGTTCTAAGAAAACAGGAAAAAAAATTAAACACAGGTGGGTTTTGTTCACTCCGAGCGCCCCTTGTCGCTCGTTGTTGTATCCTAATGCACAAATTATGATGATGATGTGATGCATAATAACATAAAACTGATACTTATGTAATCATGTACAAACAAGATTCGTATTAATGTTTAGCCGTTAATAGAATATAAGGTCGCAGGGCTTTTGCGTTTGAGTCTTCTTTCTCTATTAATTTCTCGGTCGAAAAAAGTACAAATGGCTTAGTTTGAATGTGTCGTTGTTTTTGATGTACATATTTCGATTTTTTTAATTTCTTCGTCAATCGTATTTATTTGTAAATCTTGATGTATGTATGTCCTGATTGGTAATGCGAGTATACCACTCTGCGTTGGTAATTAATCGTAAAATTTTTGATTGTTGCCTTTGGATAATTTGGAGATAAGTTTTTTTGGATGTTCACCAGATATGAATTCCATACGTCCAGATAGGTTTTATTATACTTTTATAAATAAGCAACTTATTGCTTGGTGAGAGATTTGATTGGAGTCGTAGAAGCCAGTATAGTTGTCTAAATTTGAGTTTTATTTGTTTTTGCTTTTGTATTTGGCCACAGGTTGAACATGAACCTCTCTGTTGTTTATTGTTAAAGGTAGATGTGTGAATTTCGTTCTTGTTGTATAGACTACTTGGACCGTCTTGTCTTCATTGACTTTTATGTGCCAATTTGGAAGCCAGTCAATCATTTTATTTAATAAGTCTTGTAATTGGTCAGTTGTGGTATGATGATTTGTTTCCCGAGTTGAGCATAACCGTGTCGTCGGCAAATGTTGCTATCATGGCCGAATCTTTGTCCGGATGTGGGATGTAAGCTCTAAAAAACACATATAAAAGTGGTCCTAGAATACTTCCTTGAGGTACTCCAGCATTGATGGGATGTATGTATTTGTGAGCACTTGTCTTTATATCTGACATAAAAGCATCGATCTGTCAGATAAGTTGTCAATAAATCAAGATAGTCCTTTGGTATAGTATTCGCCAGTTTGTAAAGAAGGTCATTGTGCTAAACTGAGTCAAATGCCTTCGCGACGTCCAGATATACTGCCACGCAAACTTCTCTTTTATCCAATGCAGAAGATATTTTGTTTGTCACCTTATGTATTTGTTGGAAAGTTGAATGATTTATTCTGAATTGGTTGGATTCGTCGTTCTAGCAGTTTTTGAAAAAAAAAAATGAAGCAAGTGGAAGCAAGCATAACCAGGTGCCTTTTTTGTTTTTACTTCAGAAACCTGTATTTTTATTTCTTTTGTTCCCATCCTTTTAATGTGTTTGTTGTCTGATATGGTATTGTGTGAAAGTAACCTCGGGTCGTTATCACCTTCATCTCAAAGTCATCTGAAAGTAATTTGCTAGCATTTCTGCTTTGTTCACACATGTCTCTTGCCCATGTGTTGTCCTGCTTTTTAATGGGTGGATGATGTCTTGTAGTGTGAAATAATTGCTTTGTAGCCTTCCATAGAGAGAAATTTGTTTCCGATGTTGGGGTTAAAATTTTCATGTACTCGTACTTAGCAAAGTTGGTTTCCTGATTTTCTTTTAGTTTTTGTTTAAGGTCTTTAGTGATCTTGTTTAGTTTTCTTTTGTCATTCGGTGAACGAGTCAGTTGCCATTTTTTTCCTCAACTTCCTTTTGGCTAGCACTAGTTTCCTAATGCATGGGGTCGAGACGAAGTAGATAAACTTGGGTTCTATTGGAGGCGTTGCTCTATGAGCCCCCTCGTTTATCGTGCCATGTAATTGTATTATGGCCTTTTCAATATCGTCTTGGGATTTCAGAGGAATGTTAATAGATAGATTTGTAGCTATGTATTGTCGATAAGTGCCCCAATCTGTTTTTATATTATATGGTTTGATGGGATTTGTTGTGATCACGGGTGGTTTGGAGTACTCAATTAAAATGGGTGAGTGATCGGACTAAAGGTCGAATGAGGACCTTATTTGGATAGTTTTAATGTTGACATTTTTGGTAATGCCAAAGTCGATAAGATCGGGAGTTTTTGTCGTGTCTGTTGGCCAGTAAGTGGGTTCGTCCGTACTTATGTGCTTGCAGTTGTTTTTCTTAATTGCTTCTAATAGATTTTTTCCCTTCTTAGTTATAAGGCGGGATCCTTATTAAGTTTTGCGTTGAAATCACCTGCAACTATGAATTGATAACCCACAGATTTGAAGTAGAGATCGTATTGGGGCACGGTAATCATATGTTTCGGAGGACAATAAATTTAGGATAGAACTAGGGCTCCATGCCTGTCTTCTAGTTGAATAGACAGTGACAGTTTAAAAGTTATTGAGTTCAATACAGTGAATTTGTCTCTTTATTATTATTGCGGACTCTCCGTGTCCTGTCCCGTCTGGGTGGTCTGTTTGGTAAATGTCATATTCAGGGAATTGGATATGTTTGTTTGTAGTAAGGTGAGTTTCAGCAATAAGCATTATATCGGTTTGATTGTCTTTTAAGTATTGCTTGAGTTACAGATAATGTTGATGAAGTCCGTTTGCATTCCATACAGTGAATCTGATGTTTCTATTGTCTCGTCCCATCATGTTTGTTAGCTATAAGTAGAGTCAATATGTTTAACATGTTAATCATATGACTAACGAGTTGTTTCATCATCTCCTTAAGCTCTTGTATGTTAGGTGTACAATCCTTAGCTGTACTCTTTCAACATTCATTCTTTTCTTTGTAAAAGAAACATCTTCCCTGTTTCGATGGCTTTAAAAAACTTTTTCAACAACGTTCATTTTTTTCCTTCAGCTGCATTACTATAATTTGTGAAATAATTCGTGGCTTTTTCAAAAGTAATCCGCCAGTAAGGAGTCTTTAAGTTTTCTTATCAGCCGGCGTCGACCCCATCCATAATGAAAAGGTTGTGACTGTCGAATAAGAAACCTTTTCCCGCTGCACAACAGTCAGTATCTCCAAGTCCCTTGTAACTAAAAAATGTCTGCTGAAGTAGGTGGATACTTGCCTTGATTCGACCTGGTAGAGTTTTTAGAATTTATGCCAAATTTTCTTCGTAAGCTTGCAAAATGGGGTGTTGATCTATCAAAATGGCAATAACTCTTTCAACTTACTATCCCAGTACCTCCATAGACACATCTTTCGCGGATCTGGCGGCTGTACATGGTCCTTGTGACATATTTACATGGGTGAAGATTCGAATTGGAACTTCCTGAAGTACTACTAATTATCAAAAAACGCGATGAGACAGGCTCGTTAAAGGAACCTTATGACTGACAAAATAAAATAAAATAAATTTTCCCAACAAATTTACCCAAATATCAATTTTTGACAACTGGCTTCTGCTTTTACCTTATTTAAGCAGTTGGGCCCAAAAGTAACTAAAGGGGATCGTCCGGCGGCGCGGTTGCGATCTGGATGTTGTGGGAAGCACTTTCAACCCTGCCGACGGTTGTGTTACCCGTAATAAGAGCGAGACAAATGAGAGATGAATGCAGATTTTTGGCGTATCGTTTCCCTTGTTGTAAAAGAGGTTATATTATTGGACCCAAATATTTTCGGCTTTTGAGCCTGCACTCCTGAATCGCTTATATAGCTTTTGTTCAAAAGATCTTTCAGACAGGCAGAACCCACATTTAGCTTTCTGCTTCCTCGATGGTTGGCAAGCATTCCTCATTGAATAGAAGTAGGAGAGTCGTATTGTTTTCCCGCATATTATCCGCCCCCATAGAAAAGCCAGTGTTTCAGGCACTAATGTTTTCTCATTGGAGAAGGATTCCGCCTGCGGCCATATTTCTCCTGGGAATGTACTTCGCAGAAATGAATTAAACCTGTACCGGCGTCATTGGTCTTGGGACACACGAGCTGAGAAAGTCTTTCGAGAATAGATCAGTACCCTTCACTCTTGAACCTGCGCGAATTATAAAAACAAAAAAAAAAATACTGAAAATCGACGCCGGATATGGGACTATCTTGGTCTCTGATGGTTTGCATTGATTCTATGTAATATTTAAGTCTGGTATTCGTGGCGGTGTTTTGATAATCCTAAAGCAATGGTAAAGCAGGCACTCACCAACAACACTAGCTGGGTGTGCTTTGGGAATTATCCTGGTAAAAGAGGAATAATTCTTCCATATTAAATTTTTGAGCATTCTATTGGAAATTGGTGGGAAATTCTATGGGAAATTGGCTATGGGCAAATTCGTACATTTTTCTTTCTTTGAACTCTGCAAAGTGTTGTAAACAATTTTCAGAAGTTTTTCCACCATATCTCGGGCACCCACGGTTTACGGGCAGTCATGTTTCGTTGATTTATTCACAATCCAACGCTCATCACATTCGGAGAAAAATTTTTGGGCTAATTCTTACTTTAATAACTACTCTTTTCTGTTTTTGGAATACTTGAATAAAATGTCTTGCATTTTCTGGGCCGTATTAACAATTTTTGAAAATTAATTGCAGAAACTCAATTGTAGTATGACACCCGACGCAACACTATGTTAAAACTTGAATGACATAAGAAAGAACAAAGGAATACAAATGAATGGCTTTCAATAGGGAGCGGTTAACTCTCCGATACTACTTATAGGTTTTCTCGGCCAGTCAATAGCGCATGAAAATGATTTAGTAGCGTACAGACTAGGTCCGACAAATGAGGTCACTAATACAATGCTGCAATGTGGCTTCGATCATTTTCAGAGATATAGCGATGAGTAGAAGTTAAAATTTAATTTCCAAAAGTCCGAAAAAATACTGCTCATGACTCGGTTATAAATGATGTTTTTTTAGAGTTTTGGTTGTTAAGATGGCAGCATTGTTTCTGATTGTCAGTTTGACAGTTGAAAATTTATTTGTGGTTGGTACGTCTTGGCATTTCGAAATAAATAGATTAACATAAGAACAACTGCACATGCAAATTGTGCGAACTTATTTTATACGAACCCCCTAAGGCAAATAGAACAACTTAAGACTATGCCTTTCAGCCTTACGAGTAACTTGCAAGAATTAAAATAAATAAGGAAAAGTGAACTTTTTAAAAAACTTAGCATCAGATTATTATTTTTTTTATTATATAAGAATTTTTTTTTTTAAATTAAAGCTAAAACTAGACTAGACTAAACCAAGTTGCCTCCCTTGCCTGCCTTAGCCTGCCCTAACCTACCCTTACCTGCTCTAACCTCCCCTAATCTACCCTAGTCTATGTAAAAAAATGATGCCATTGGCATGTGGCGGGTTTTGACTTAAAGAGGCTAATCTATTAAAATTTACCACTGAGGCAAACCGCTCCAGCCACCCAAAGCGTTGATGCTATCGGACGACGTCTCTCCGATCTTGGTGTGACACCGATCTACTAAACATGAGGCGCTCGGACTCACGGAACGAAACATCACGTTCGTAGATGAGTCACCGCTCCAGGGACTTAAGGGCCACGTAGAATATTAGCGATAAAGTTGTCGAAAATTTGACTTCAGGATTGCGCTTCATTTATTATGACATAAAAGTATTTATTAAATAAAGCTAATATCAAAGATATTAACTTTAGCTTTAAGTATTTTATTTCATAATTAATTTGTATACTTCTAAAAAAACACCTTTAATAAGGCCTTAAGGGATGCTGGAGGAAATTCGCACACACAGTTTTTTTTACTAGAAGTACTTGAAGAAATGGTATCCCGGTAATTAACCGGATAAGAAACTGGTCACTCCTTAGTTCGTAAATTAAATTAGGATTAGTTAGTTGAACTTTTATAGGCTGAGCGCGTCATTATGCTTAAATGAACCTGAGAACTGACTGAGATCTCTTTGCCTTGGTGAGATCCCGGGCATTCAGAGTGAGCGAGTTGGTAGACTTCGCCAAAGACGTAATCAAGAGGGTAACCACTCGGAACGAAACACACGAGTGCTAGCCAACCTGATTAAATTTAAGAATAGAATTGAACAACTTAGGGTAGGTTAAGCCTTAGGATTAGAAAAAAGGTGAATCTGGGTTTTTTTAACTTACTTTTCCTAGAACATCTAATTTTGAAATGTAGTCGGACGTACATACATACATATCTTCCGTGCAGGAAAGGCGACTAAAACAAAGGTAAACAAAAATCACATCTAGGCAATTTAGAAAACACCAAGGTGAGCTTAGGGACACATATACCACCATTAAACTGCCCCACAAGTGTACATGCAAATCAGTGGGTTGACACGACTGGAGATCACCGATGTTGTAAGAGTAAGATCAAACAAAAAAATCTGGAACATGCCCGTGTCACAAAAAAAAAAAAAAAAAGGCGGGCCGAAAAACAATTGGTGCAAACAAATGCAAAAACACCAGCATTTGATTGGCCTCAGCGATGAAGTAATCCCAAACCGGGAAGCCTGCCGCTACTTTCTGAGGTCAAACCGGCGGACCCCACAATCGGACCAGTAGGAATGCAGTTAAGTGGGAAGGTTATGGTCCTACACTTCTGACCATAACAACGCCGGAAAAAGGAAAAGAAGAAGAAGAAGTCGGACGTACATATGTGGCCCTCGAGAACAACAATTAAGTTTTTCAGCATATGGTCTTCGGATAAATATAATAATTATGCTGTGCCAACCTTGTCCAACCTTGTCCACGATTCTTTTATTCCTGCTGTTAGATTTAAACAATTAAATTCTATATTATACAAAAAAAGTTTGTTTCCAATGTTATTTTCTCGTAACACCTGTTGTGTATCTGTGTTAATTCAAACTCATCGAACTCTGCGCTTCAAGGGCTTTCGTCCGCCATCCTGCCACCTTTTAACCAAATTCCAAATAAAATCATCCACTGCGGTTTCTAAAGATACAATTTCATTATAACTTTCTGGTTTTATTCAAATCCACAATGAATCTGCATTCGGCTACGAACGAAGCTTTCCGCTTGGAGAACGGATCAAACTCACATCCTAAAACATAGAAATAAGGCTAAAACATAAAAGAACATTATCCAACTGGGAACAACTTTTAGAATATATCTTAAAAGGTATGCACGCTCTGATGTATTTTTGTTTGCGAAAACATACAATAAAAAAGCCTTTGTCTTTTTTTTTGACAATAGGAAAAAAAAGCTGATGAATACGGAACTAAAATAAAACAGAAGAAAGACCGAAAAGAAACGGGCCATAAAGCAAACTCAAGCAAAAAAAAAAAATCAAAAAATGAAAAAAAACTGCATCCTTTGTCGAATTGTCCAAACGAACGAAGGACGACTGGTATACGTTAGGCGATAGATAGTGGGGATGAACTTCTTTCTGTTGTTTATTGGAAAAATAGAGCCGTTCGATGAGGCAGTCTATCCCAAACAGATAGTCATCAGTTGTTGTTTTTGGGCATGTCTGTCCTGGAAGGATTTGGTTAGTTTCGGTAAATTGGTTGAACTTCATCAAAGCTGGACAGTTGTTTGATGTGTTCTGAAAACTATTTGGATTGAACTCATTTGCATCGAAATTACCCACTTTTTGGCCTAGCGCGTGCATGTACGGGGAATATAGTGGTCCGAAAACGATTTCGGACTAATCTTGTACGCACTAAATGTAGATATCGGCTATAACCACACATGTGTGCAGCATGTCATTCGATAGATCTAGGTCTGTAGATGAGCCATAAATTATCAAATGAAATTGTTTGATTGAAAAATAGTGAGAAATAACGAAGTAAAGTTTAGAAAAGTGCCATAGATTTTTGCAGGCACGTGCAATCAAAATTGTCAAAGCTTCAGAACAACACGTTTCTCGAAAATATGATCTTAAATCTAAACGTCCTTGCAAGTAGACAATTAATTTGATGTATCACACTTAGCTATATGTATTTACTTGAGAGTATTGGTTATGATTGTAATTTGATAAAACAACAAATTTGCTCGCTCGATCAAAAATTTTCAGTAGCGGAGTTAAGCCCGCGCATACTGATCTGCCTAGTTTGGTTTTCAGTTCGGAAAATCTAATTCTTGAACAGATCTAGATTTAATTTTTAAGAGGGTGCTGCGGGCGGTAGTATAACTGGGAATTTTTTCTCATAAAATAGTGAAGTGTTGTTCAGGAAGGGCATTTTGGCGAAGTTAATTACAACGTGTGCTATGCTTGGCACCTTGCGCGTATATCTACTTGCCGATGATGATGACTAAGAACCACTTTTGGAGAGTATCGCGTGCATTTCCAATAAAACATCTTAATGGCATGGAATAAAATTACTGTCAATACAAACAACGCGATTTCCCCGCACCCCGTCCAGATTGTGTGACAAACATCATAAAGTCGTAACTCTTAAATCCGCACGAATTATAAAAAAAAAAACAAAAAGCGCTGCAAAACGAGCCGTTCTAGAAAAGGTCTGAATCTCATCCTTCTGCCTCTGGCATCCCAGTTTAGCTACAACCAAGGATATATATGAACCTCCCTCGATTTGGGAGGGAGGTTAAACTAGTTTCTGTATTGTGTTGTTAGTTTAACATTGTTTCTTTGATTGGATTCGTTAGTTAGATGAAAGAACTCCTCAAATTTGATTTAAGTATACCGAAGGATTACACTTGCATCCTCATCAGGATGTTTTTATTTTTTAACTCAATTTTGTTTTTTATTTTTACTTTTACTTACTTACCCTAGACAAAAATGCTTAAAACTAGCTCAAATAACAACTGACATAAAATACCTTACTGGCGCTATTCGGGCACTCTAAAGCAAATAGAACAAGTTAAGGCAAGTTAATTTAGTCCTGACGATTTACTTGTGATAATTAAAATAAATAAACAACTTAGGCCAAGAAAATTGTTATTTTAAAAAAAAAAAAAAAGGCGTAAGTACCAGGTACTCATGAAATTTGATGTGTAAACATTTCTTCTTCCTCATTAGCTTCTTCAATGCACAATTCTCGGCAAATTTGGATTGTCTTGCCGATATCCAAGTAGGACTCAAATTCTTGTCTTCACGAAAAGGCAAATGTAACGTTACCATTTCTCGTTTGTACTCATTTGGATCAGCCGTCATGTCATAGTTTCGGTACCGAATAACTCTTGGATTTTGCCGGCGTTTCCACTCATTTGTTTTGGATACTGCATAATGCGCAACTGCTTGGGCTAAAGTAATATCATCTAATTGTTCAGGTCTCTTTTGATATTTATCGAAGCAGTTTTCAAGCCAAATGTCACATGCACCTTGTTCGGTATTTTCTTCTTCCAATGCCTTATTCGATTTTCGAACACGTTCTCGTTCAACAGGCCATGAAGTTGGAGTATAGGCGATTTGAACAGAACTTTTTGACATATCTTGCCTGAGAAGATACCCAGCAGCTTCTTGGCTCGTAAGTTCTACACAATTTAGCATGTCGACGCTCAATTTTCTTGCTATCTCTACTATATCGAATTCGGGATGCTCGTCCATGGTTTCAATTATTTTCCGCTGAAGATTGCTTATACCTCTGTTTGTTTTATTGACATATTCAACAACGTAAGCTGCACAAGAGTATTCCTCGATAATAAATTGAAAGTCCATATTTGAACCCAGGACATTTAAGATGAATGGATTAAACGGGTTGATCCATTTGTCTTTAGTTTCTCGCTTTAAAAACACTCGTGGTCTCTTTATTCCTGCTCGCAGTATATCTAGGTACATAGCATATGAATTTATTTTGTGCTCTAGCAAGAAGGTGTCCAAATCAGGATAATCGTTCTCTACAAGTGCTTTCCGGATTCGCTTGTAAATAATCGAATATGGTGCGCGACGTATGTATGTCAGTATTTGGGATCGGCTCAAGTATGTGTGTTGATCGAGACGGCAAGAATGGCGCTTCGAAACAACAAGAATTCTTTTTATAACAGGTAAACGGTGTTTATGTCGTTGAAGTCTTGCAAAGCCTGATGCCTCATCAGGTGATATAGACAATAGTTGGTCAATCAAAGCCTTAGCCTGAGCCTGTTCCTGTCCCAGAGCATCGGTTGGAGATTCATTTAGCCACAACAGTATATGAGCATGCGGACTGTCTCGGTATTGAAATTCTATTCTTTTGAAATAGTGCTTCACGTAGTGTTGGCCAAACGGACTGAAACGCGTTGATTGAAGTATACTGATGATAACTTGCACAAGTTCATTAAAGTGGGTAGCAGGGTGACAGGATCTTCATTGATGAGTGTAGCTTTTTAGTTGAAATGCATATTTTCAAGTTCTTCCGTATCAATATCTGCTCCATTGTTTCTGAGTTTATACAACAGCTTCATTAATTTTAGCCAACCAATTTCATTGGCGCTTAAAGTCAAAAAGAACGTCGGTTTTCCAAGCTGACGAATCATCGCAAAAAGATCGCGTTTACGTTGAGCCCAGTAATAAGTGGAGTTTGGTATCGATCGTAGAAAAGCCAAATTAATTTCAAGACATCCATCAATGAAATCTGCTGGTTCTACTTGAGCTCGAGTGAGTTTTGTATTTTTTCCAATGAATTTGAAGGAGACAGTTATTGCATCGCGTGTTCGGATACGTAAAATTTTCATTGCCATGTATAGCAAGTGCTGAGGAGTCACACCATGTCTATCCGCTCTTCGCAGTTCACTCGGTGCCATCATGAATGGCGTTACAGTCAGTCCTTCCTTAAAGACACGAAATTGACCGAGATAAATAGAAGGGAACGACATTTCTTCGCAGTGTTCATCAAAAAGAAAACTAACGGGCACTTCGTGTTCTCCTGGAGCTATTCTTAAATATCTATCTTCATTCCATAAAAGCGTTTGTTGTTGAGCGTGCAGACTATCTTCAATATCGATTACTTCACTTAATTCTTCGGTGGAATGAGCTGGTGCTGTGTTCGATACGAAGAAGGAATCGTTCATCTTTATGTTATAGAATTTATAGGGTGGTGTCTCTATCAAGCACTGAGCCACTGTTTGACAACGCGTTTTTTAACAAAGCCAATCAGGTAACTTGACTTATGAATTTTTCTGCGTTTAATATGAACATTAATACAATAGTCGTCATCGAGTTCTCGTGGGAGACAAGTAACCATATTGTTAACTGAAACTGGTATATTCACAACTTGACCTAAAATCCCATATTGACCTTGTCCATGCCTAAGTCTCCTGATTTGCATAAACGGAAGGCGCGGGGATACCAATCGTTCAGTGATCAAATCTAGCTCTGGTAAATCGTGTGGCCGTGGAGAATATTTAAATCCGTGTGATGTTGAAAAGTTCGGAATTCTCTCTTTCCGTAAGGAAGCGTGACACGTAAGGCAGACTCGCGCTGTGTTTAAATCGATGTCAGGAAACTCAGCTGTGAGAATAGTGAACGAATTATTCGGTACAGTTTTAAGATTTTTTTCGTACCAAAATCTATCACAGACACTACATGCAGCTCCAAAATTATTGTCTAAAAACATTTCTTTGAATTTTGCATGGGCTGTAGTGTTTCGTGAATGATGACTATATCTAACAGTAGGTTGAATACTTTGCTGTTGTGTTATGTGTTCTTCAGCTTCGTGGTTTGGTGTGAGTTCAACTGGTTCTGGACTTGCTGTCACCAGGGCTGATTGACTACTTGGACTCATTTGCTCTGTAATTTCATCTGCTTCATCCATCTTTCTGCGATCTCGAGCTCTTCTCATAGTTTAAGATATTATTTCTGTAGCGTGTTCGATGAGCAAAATCACCTAATTTTTTCACGCCGGGTCGAAACTGAGTTGTTGAAAATGAGCAAAATCACGTAATTTTCTCACATACAAAACAACTTATTGTTTTAAAAATCACAGGGTGTCCCACGAGCAGTGAGCCAAAAAGCTAGAGCGTGTAGGTCTGGCCAAGACAAGAAAAAAATCGTATGGGAGGGGGGTCTATTAAACCCCGTTTAGCCGGGAGGGGCAATTTTCTAAAAAATTGACTTAATTTGGAAAAAAAAATATTACAAATCAACAGTTACATCCACAATGCCGTGATATACTTTTTTGTAAAGCAAGAAACCTCTCCTTTCACCCTGCTTTTAAACGAAGCTGTTTTAATGAATAGTTTTTGAGAAATTAATTTTCAAACTCAAAATTTTGAAGAAAAAAAAAAAGAAAAAAAAAATTTCGAACTATTTTTTTTCAAAATTGTATGTAATTAAATACTCATTTTTTTTTTTAAATTCAATTCTCTTATTAGTTTTTAGTTAAAAACAGAAAACCGGATGCAAAAATGTCTTGTAGTTTTTGAGAAATTAAAAAAAAACCCCAACCACTTTTTTCTAAGAAAAACCTTTTTTTTTTGGTTTTAACGCGGCTGGACTTGTAGGCAAATTAATGTATGAAACATTGACCTCTTCTCTATTATTTTTGAAAAAATCGGAGTTTTATTATAATAAATTTTCAATATGATCCCCATTTTTTAGAAGGCAACGATTATATCTCCTTCTAATGGCTGCACATAAGTCTATTCTTGACAAATTTGCCTGCAATTTGACTCCAGCGACTTCAATCCGTTCTTTCAGTTGTTCCAAAGATACTATTTCCAGTTCGTAAACATAATCCTTCATGCATCTCCACACATAAAAATCTAGAGGAGTTAAATTTGGTGATCTAGGTGGCCATTCCGTGGGGCCCCTTCTTCCGATTCAACGGTCACTAAAATGATCATCCAGCCAGTTTCTAACCCGTAAGCCGTAGTGTGCTGGTGCTCCATCTTGCTGGTAGATTAAATTATCTGCTATGGCCAAAGGAACGTTGTCCATCAAATCGGGCAAAAGGTCTGGTAAGAACTGCAGGTATGATTCTCCATTAATAACGGCATTCAAAAACCGGGGCCCGATTACAGTTTGTCCAACAATACCAAGCCAAACATTACAGCTAAAGCGGTGTTGTGATTTATTTTGTTTTTTGTTGTGTGGATTGGTGCTACTCCAATGATGCAAATTGTGGAAGTTAGTAACCCCATCTCTGGTAAACTGTGCTTCATCCGTCCAGAATATCCTTGCAAAATAGTTTCGTTCAGTTTCATCTCGAAGCAGTAATGATCGACAAAATTCTGCTCTCAAAAACTTGTCTTTTGAGGTGAGTTCCTGAACTGGACTAAAATGGTACGGGTGTAAGTTTTCGGTATGAAGCACTCTCCATACTCTAGATTTGGGCACTCCAAGCATAATAGCTATCCTCCTTGTACTAAGGGAGGCATTACGTCGGACCAAATCCAAAATTCTTTCATCTAAGATTCCTGGTCCATCTGTAACTGATCTTTCGCTTCTTCGATGATCTAGCACTCCGTGCTCTCGCAGACGTCGGTGGATTCTTGAAAACATGCTACGACTGGGACACCTCCGATTGGGATATCTTTCAGCGTAGAGTCTTTCGGCTTCACGATCTCGACCATTAGCTAAACCGTAGCAGAAGTGCATGTCCGTGTTAATGAGTTAACATCCAATTTGGAAATGGTTTTTTATTAAAAATGCGATGCCTTTTATTTACATTTGGGTTGCAAATATTTAGTTTTTCAATAAAGAAAAATTGCGGTTTTATTGTCTTAAGGTCCTACCGCGTAGAACCCATCGGTGGCGGGCGGACCCAGACGAAATTGGCAGGTCAGTTTTCAGGCGTTATCAATGAAAAAAAAAGGATTAATCCAGGGTTATTCCAATACTGTGTCACTTTATTGTATCCTCATAAAACTCCGATTTTTTTAAAAATAATAAAAAAGAGGTCAATGTTTCACACATTAATTTGTCAAAATCACAAAAAAGGTTTTTCTTAGAAAAAAATGGTTCGGGTTTTTTTTTAATTTCCCAAAAACTACAAGACATTTTTGCATCCGGTTTTCTGTTTTTAACTAAAAGCTAATAAGTGAATTGAATTTTTGAAAAAAAATTAGTACTTAATTACATACAATTTTGAAAAAAAATAGTTCGAATTTTTTTTCAAAATTTTGAGTTTGAAAATTAATTTCTCAAAAACTATTCATTAAAACTGCTTCGTTTAAAAACAAGATGAAAGAAGAGGTTTCTGGCTTTACAAAAAAGTATATCACGGCATTGTGAATGTAACTGTTGATTTTTAATATTTTTTTTTTTCTAAATTAAGTAATTTTTTTTAGAAAATTGCCCCTCCCGGCTAAACGGGGGGGAATAGACCCCCCCTCCAGTACTTTTTTTTTCTTGTCCTGACCAGACCTACACGCTCTAGCTTTTTGGCACACTGCTCGTGGGACACCCTGTATACATATGATGATACATATTTATAAATTACAAAACTTCAACTGAAATGTGACTGAACGGATCGAAATCAACACAACTAAATCGCGTGGTGATGTCTCACTCCAAGTTACAAGAGTTAGTTGCGTCTGTGCATCCTGTTCGCACGCTTGGCGTTTGGACAGGTTTAGAAGTCCAAAGTCCAAGTTATAAGTGTAAGTACAGTACGTTAGTGCGTTCGATGTGCACTCTATAGTGTTCGTGTGTATGTGTGCAGTGTAGGCAGCACGTATACACACAAACGTATTAACGCATAGGCATAGATGAATCACAGACAATAGACTTGTGTTTATATCTACTCAGCCTACGCACACTGATGTAGTACTAATACTAAGTTCGATTATGCACGCGCCGACACACTAATACTAATTTCGGTTACGCGTGACGATCATTTCGCCCATACCGAGACCTAAGATGTTTACACATCAAAAATCATCAGGATGTACATATACCGCAAAGAATGTTTACATTTTTTCCGTCTTCGTTGATATCATTCGAGAGGCATTCGATAAGACTAGATGGCGCTATCTTGTAGGACAACGCTCATAAGTCCCGATATCTCAGAAATAATTGGAGTATCACCACTTCTGATGCTATCGAATAAGTCAACAATCTTCTTGTCATACGTACCGAAAAATGCTAGACCGAATAAATTTTTTCTGACCTATTGTTCATTAGGTAATTCCCTTTATCGTAAACTTAATCGAAGCTCCAGTGTAAGTAATAAAATAACAATAGCGACTAAACCTAATGATCTTCTCGTACATTGTATTATATACAGATTATATACTGCCATAGTGTATATCTGTCACGCCTTGTAACCCTTCAAAGCTGAAGATCTTACACTTCTTCATATATTCTTGGAAAAGGGAGCTCCAAGACTCTTAGCTTCTCCCATAAGTGTAAATCTGTAACCAAAAAATGTGATATAAGCCATTTAAGTTAGGAAACTGGTACATCGCAAACCCTCACATATTTAAAATCCTTCAACGACTAGCGTGAGGGACCTAACTAAGAAAATTAAAGGTCGAACCATAATAAGTACCGGGATACGGAAACATCAGCGTCAACAAAATCGCTAGCTGGCTAAAAAGAGCTTTTCTAAAAAGTACTGAATGTTGTTGCATGTCAAATTCAAGCCTTTAGAGAGTTGTAAAAATGATAGTTCAAGTGGCTCGCTGTCACTTTGGAAATGTATTTTTCTTATACACTAAGAACTTACTAACTTACTCTAATAGGTAAGTTTCTTAAGTTTATAAGCAAACAATTAGTCGGCGGATTTGCATACATTTTTCTAGATTGAAGTGACCTCTGCGAGCAATTCATCAAATTCACATCTAAAATGTAATGGAGTCGTATTCGTTTCAGAGGTTTACCGGATCAGTTGAGTCTGAGTGTCGTCAATTCGTTTTAAATGCCTATATTTATTACAATATTATTATTATCGGCCATTCGAAACTCGGAAGTTCAGAGTCTCATTGGCAACACTTCGCTAAGCCTCCCTTCCATTAATGTTGGTTCCATGATTCGTTCTGTTTCATCTCTGCTAGGTGCATCCTTGTATTGTTTTTTGACGGCTTTCCTGGGGATATTTTTCCTAAGAGTTTTCCAACCATTATTCTTTCGTCCAGTATCCATTTGTTCTACGTCTCCTGTCATCGTAGTCTTTGCAATTTTAGTTCTAGGACACTATTTTGAAATGAATAGAGTTCCTCGAGTTATTATTTGTGTAGTTTTCTCCATTCGCCTGTTTCTTCGTTCTGTTTTCCTCCACAGGTTCTCTTTAAGATCTTGTTTTCAAAGACCCGACATTTTTTTCCTCATTCTAAAGAAGAGACCAAGTTTCACATGCGTAAAGTCACTGACTGGGAGAGTTGTTTTGAATAGCTTCTTCATCGCGAAGAAGCACTTGGATCTCTATCGTTTTGGTATATGTATATTTGATCTCGTCCACTCCACCCCAAGCGTTTATCGAGTCGAGGTGCGAGGTTTGGATCGATCCAAGTCGGTCAGTCTTGAATATCTAAAGGGCTAACCATAATAGGCAGAAGCAAGCAGAAGCTTATGTCAGAACCGAACGAAGTTCTCCCCTCTGTTTCAACGAACAGTCAAGGTACCCACAATGAACCGATGCAAGCAGAAGGAAAGGAACTGTCAAGTTGTTTTCCCACACCTTGGCTTTTTCCTTTTTGTTGAAATAAAAGCCATCTGCTTTATAATAGAAGCACTTATTGTCCTGCACAAGTGAAATCAACTTGTTAACAAACTCGTATTCCATATTTATTTTATCTTTTTTCTCTTTTCTAACCTCAAATGTCACTTGTCAAAACTTCCGCCCGGAATGTCTTCTTTCAAGAAGACCTTCCGTCTGCTCGCATCAGTTAACGAACATTTAACGAAACGTCGTATCTTCCCATTGTGGGAAGACGACATTCCCCTCTGCTTGCTTTCCTGCATTCCCCTCTGCTAAGACATTCCCCTCTGCTTGCTTTCCTGCATTTCCCTCTCCCTCACTATCTCCCAGCAGGTCCAGAGTGTCAGCGTAAGCTAAAACGAATGTTATTCCCTTATTCCCTTATTATTCTTCTGCAGAGAATTTTTTAAACCATCACTTAATTATGTACAACAAAGTTTTCCTTGTTTTAATCCTGCAATTATCCCGAATATTTCAGGTAAAGCGTTTCCTATTTTAACTTGTACTTTGTCTTTATGCATACTTGAATAAGTTCACAAACTTTTCCAGGTTTCCCAGCCCTGCGAAGACATGATACATTTTCAATCGGCCATATGCGTTTCGTGGAATTCAGATTTCTTTTCTAAAAACTGTGTTATAGTGAAAATCTGCTCACACATCGAGGGATTGCTCCTAGAGCTATACTGGCAGTCTCCGATCTTTATCTTACATGAATAATGACAGAGTTTTTCCATTTCCCGGGATTGTTCCATAGTTCTCGGCATGACAATGAAAGACAACGATTTTCAATTAAAAAATGATTTAATTTTAAGACTTAGTATAGGGTTTCTTTATTCCCGTTAGTGGAAGTCTGAAACTATTCATCTATGGTCCTCTCAACTGCTTCATTGGATGCGAAGTGCTTTGTTCAAAATTGGAAATATATGGAAGCCCGGCCGTGCCAAATCAGGAGAATAGAGTGACGGCCGCGTCTTTTCTTCAAGCCAGACCTCTTCTCGCGAATTTGGGGATCTAGCTGCGTAAAAAGGTTGGAGGTATATTCGTCTGTAATTGTCCTGTCTTTGAAAGGTAATCAATTTTCGCATCGCAAAACATGATGGCCATGGTCTTTCCGGCAGATTGATTTCGCTTCCTTTAGCGCTGAACCATCGGCTACCAAGCACTGCTTGGGCTGCTTCTTCGCTTTCGGCCTTTAGTGGTAGATCCGTGGTGACAAATCGCTATTGAATCAATACAAAAATTGCTGCGAAAATCGAAAATCGAAAATCGGGAAATGAGGCACCTGCGAAAGCTGTTCCTTTCTCCACTCACCCCCACTCGCTTATGGTCCAACACGATATAATGCATTTTGATGATAGTTTTTGGCGTGGTTGAGGTTTTTAATCTTCCTTCACCTTTGAAAGATGTGCGACCACGTTTAAATTCAACTGCCCATATTTTAACGATTGACATTGAAAGGCGACTCCGCTCCTTGTGCTTTTGTCAACTTAGGATGAATTTTTTTTAAGGTTTAATTTATTAAAAACGAAGAGTTTTCACCGCACGATATTTGAGTTTAATCATTTTAACAAAAAAAACGCACAAGTCGTTAGACAAAAATTCGTGTAAACAAACTAACATATTTGAGAAAACAAGTTGAAACCTTTCATGAAACATACATACATTTTTGCTAATTGGAATGCTATCTCTGTATCAAGTCAAGAACTTTTCACAGTAATTGCAGAACAAAAATTGTCTTCATTCCCTCATTTGCATCCTCTAGAGCGGTTATTTAAATCGCCTCCCGAATAATAGGAAATCAAAAGCAGAATTTATTGGCCAAGCCTCCAAATTTATAAGTTATAGTGGCCCGGCTCCCGCTTGTCATCGACGTAGCAATCCAGAGATGGTTCAGAAGTTGATGTACTCATAAAGCTGTCGCAGCTACCTTTATGACTAGCCGATCCTGTCATTAACTGTCTTAATAAAAGATATCACACAGTGTTGCTTGTTACTGCGCGCACTTATGCAAATAGAGAAGGGAGCAACACCTAGTAAAGTGTCTTCTTCGATCATGGATCGCAGGTACGTTTCATCTTGGATCGAGCAGCTCCCTGTATATAAATGCGACTTGGAGTTTGAAGGAAGAGGTGCAATAGCTCAGACTCATACAAAGGACAGCGTTTTATTGTTACTAAAGTTAAGATAGTCAGCTTTCTCACTGCGAATCCATGCTTTGATAGTTCCTTCTTTGGCCCAAGCAGTGCATGTCGATGTGACTCGATGGAAACATTTGAATGGCGTCCAATTAGCCGACTCAATTTTATAGACGTACTGATAGAATCCGATGTGTGGGGCCTGGTCGTCAAAGGTGATATCATTTACGGTCAGCACCCAATCAGGATGGGTAGTTTTTTGTCCAGCTTCGACTACGTCAAAGTCAAAGACTCCAATCGATCACTCTATGCCCAGATATTTGAAGGTGAACCTGGTTTGGAGGAACACGTGCGAAACTTTTAGAAGCTTGAAGAGAATAAATTTCTGGGAATAAATTTCAGGATGACGAATGTGAACGGATATTCCCAGCGACGCACTCTATAAATAAAGATGGCAGATATGTTGCACACATATCGTTTAGTGACGATGTACACAAGCTGGGGGACTCTTATAAAATTGCACAGTGACAGTTCTACTGCCTTGAACATCGCCTGGCTGGGAATGATGTTTTGCCGAAAAGGTATGTTGCCTTCATGCGTGAATATTCTACTCTGTGTCATATGGAGTAGTTGGTGAGTAGGGCGACTACTTGAGCGGGTATTACATTCCACACCGCGCAGTGACCACAAAGTCTTGTGTTGTGTTCAATGCAACAACTCGAACAAGTATTGGGCTCTCGTTAAATGGCATTCAACTGGTTGGTCCCACGATACATTCGTCATTAGCACATAGCATTCAAAGCGGATATTGAGGAAATGTTTCGCCAAGTATTGGTGGCCCCTGAGCATCGGCAGTTCCGGCGTATTTTCTGGCGGGAGTCGCTCGACGAGGATATCGGAGTGTATAAGACAGTAACTTATGGGATGGCTTGTAGCCCCTTCAACGCAGTACGTGCCTTGCACCAATGTTCTCGTGACAATTGCGGTGAAGTTGTGGAGTGTAATCAAGCTGCCACAACTCGGGAAACGATTCTAAGTTCCTTCTACGTTGATGACTTTTTGGCCAGTTGTAGCTCTATCAATGAAGCATTGGCTACCAAGATGGATACGGTTCTTTCGGCCGGATATTTTAAGTTTCGGAAGTGGGACTCCAAAAGTATTCAAGTCATTGAAGCCATGAACGGCGAGGTGCAACTTATGGCTGAACATGTCATCGACTCTGCAACAACTTCAGTCCTTGGGTTAAAGTGGGATCCAGGGAGCGACATATTGTTCTTCAGCTTGAATCTCATTCAAACTTCCAGATGACCTAGGAAAAGAGGGATCGTCAGTAAAGTCCTTCAGTTGTATGTCCCAATGGGTCTGCTTGTACCGGTCGTTATCACAGGCAAGATTTTCATTCAGACTTTTTGGTGCACGGGCCTCACTTGGGATGCCTCTCTCAACACGGACCTATCTACAGAATGGCTTACATTTCGGCATGGACTTCATGCGCCCAACAATTTCCGGGTATCCAGATGGCTGGATATGAAAGATGGTGAAGAAACAACCATTGACGGTTTTTGCGATGGGAATTCACAGGCGAGTTCACACTAGAACCATTCGTCCGGTTTGCTTCCCTGAAAGCTTCTACAATTCCTCGTTGTGTGCAGCGCACTTGTTGCCCGCGATATAACAGAATGCGAACGCGAGTTGCATTGGGACTACAGAAAACACCTTATTTTTTATGGTCGGATTCTAGCATTGTGTTATGCTGGCTAAGCAAGCATTCTACAACACTAAAACCCTTCGTTCCAAATCGGGTTCGGAAAATTCTAGAGCCTAAATCCCCCCACCAATGATATCACATTCGGTTTGCTCATTATCCAGAGGATTGCGCTAGCCGGAAAATCCGGACAGAGGCACTGTTGAAACATCATCTATGGTTTCACGGTCCAGAGTGGTTGAAGGATGACGACACATTCATCTCAGATGACAACTCTGGCACAACACTCAGTCAAGAGGAGATTTCTACCGTGCGTCATGAAGAAAGATTCCTTGTGTGTGCTATTGGGCACTCACAACGCGAAGGTGTGGTGGAACAGTCATCCCATGCGCTTTAGTTCGCTTTCTCGTCTTTTACGGACTGTTGTGCGCGTCTAACGTTGCTTGCTACACGGCGGCTTCTCCTGCGAAAGGTTAGCAAAGATCTTTTGCGAGTAGGTGGTCAAATAGAAATGCATCGGTACCCTGTGAATTCCAACCATCAAGACCTATTTAGCGATCTTCGTTTGCATGGCTGTCCATGTCGAGTTTGTGGACGATCTTTCTTCTCCAGCATTTTTAGAAGCCTTCCCAAGACTTGACAGTCGGGATGGACCCTGTCGGGATCTTGTATATAGCGACAATGGCACTGCCTTTATTGGTGCAAACCGCATACTCAAAGAAGATTTGGCGACTTGGAACATTGATTCAAACCAACAAGCATTGGGGGAGTACCGTGCCATCCTCTGACGCGTGCACTAGTCTTTGTTTTTCGTTCCGCTTTGTTTTCTTTCCGCGACCCCGCCACTCCCTCGCGAGTGCGAAGTGCAAAAGCAATAAAAAAAAAAAAAACAATAACAAGTGCAAACAAGTGCAGTGCAGTGCAGAAGTGATTCGGATCGAATGCATCCGGCCCGCTCCCTCCCGTCCCTTCCTCCACAGGCCACGGCTGCGCATTCTCGGTCGCAACTCCGGTTTGATTTCATCAGCCGGGTCAGTGTAATGACCGAGAGTGCGTAGCATCTGACGTAGCGGAATCAAAAGTGCAAATTGTTGGTGGACTCTAATCGGTGTATGGGCATAACACCTACATCGATTTGATGTTGGGAAGCTAACTGAAATTTGCATTTCTCAATTCTGCTTTACCACCATTCAGACGTCGGAGTTGGTTCCTTTGGTGTCTGTGTTTTGTGCTATGGAAAATTTTAGGGTTGATGTGAGTAATATTCGTGGCCTTAGAACGAATCTCTTCGCTGTATAAGTTCACCTGTCCCTATATAAACCAGCTATCTTGGCACTTAGTGACAGGGGAGAATACAAATTTATCGGATTTGAACCTGCCTGGATATAACTTGGTGCCCCTTTTCTTTCTCCACCTCGGTTCGCCCTTTATATTCGTAGTGATGTAGCTTACCAACTTCAGCCACAATACGGTCACTGTTCCAATCCGGAATTTAATTTTCTGTGGCTAAAAATCCAGGTCCGTAAGCATTTAATCCACTACTGTTTTATTTATAGAAGTCCAAGCCTGGATAGCAATTCAACTTTCAATGAGTTCGATATGCTATCCGACTCCATCACAAGAATTGTATCCCTACATCCTCACACTGAGATTGCCATTTCGGGCGATTTCAATGTACACAATTCTAATTGGTTTCGACATTCATGCCAGACAACACCCGTAGGACGGTACGTAGAGATCTTTGCTGAGGTAAATAATCTGACCCAGCTAGTAAATGAGCCAACACCTTGGACCTGTTTCTCACCTCTCGTCGTGACAAATATTCTGTTGCCATATTGTCGCCCCTAGACTCGTCTTACCACTGTGTCGCATCAGCTAATTTCTCGTCTTCAACCCACACAGTTAGAGAACAAATTCCTAAAAGAACAGTATGGCATACGAGAAAGCCAATTGGCCTCAACGACTTTTTTAGGAATTTTAACTGGTCACTATGTTTCCTCGATAGTGACGTGGATGCCGCTGCTGATATGATCACGAACATTCTTTTGCTGGGTAGAGATCCTTCATTCCTCACAGAGTGAAGAGTATCAAACCCAAAGAAAATGCATGGTATGACTCGAGCTGTAAAGAGGCTATCAGGTTGAGAGAGTTGAGTTTTCGGAACTACAAAACCAACCCTACTGAGGAAAACCGGATAAAATTCAAACGGGCCAGAAATAACTGCAATGCATTAATTAGACGTGTGAAATTCTTCCACGAACAAAAGTTGAGGCAGAAAATGCTACAATGTCCCAAGGGTAGCAAAAACTTTTGGTCGTTCGTGAAAAACGTAAAGAATTCAGCCTCGTCTTCAATTCCCACGCTCATTTACAATGACATTCCAGCTGTCAGCTCTTTACACAAGGCCAACCTGCTTGCTGCGCATTTGGCGTATAGCTCAACGTTGCCAGATTCCACATTGTCTCCGCCTGTACTTGAGAGCGTTGATTTCACCATGAGACAAATTCAGAAGCTTTTCCATCTGTCCTACTCTTCGGGTCTCTTTCCGAGTAGACGGAAAACAGCTTTTGTCCAGCCCGTCCCTAAAAAGGGCAAACTTCCTCCTACCGACCCATAGCACTAACGTCCCTTCTTTCCAAGGTCATGGAAACGCTGATAAACCGTCAGCTTATGAAATATCTTGAATCGCGGAAGCTTCTTAATGACTGACAATACGGATTTCGCAGCAACAGGTCCACTGGTGATTTGATGGCATATCTCACCGAAAAGTGGAACCAATCTTTGCACAATTTAGGTGAAAGCAAGATCGTTGCGCTTGATATTTCAAAAGCATTTGACAGAGTTTGGCATCAGGCTCTTTTGTCGAAAATGCATGATTATGGCATCGATAAATCTCTGCTTCTATGGATTAGAAATTACCTTTCGAACCGTTCAATTCAAGTTGCTTTGGGTTCAAGTCTGATATTCTTAAAATAAATGCTGATGTCCCCCAAGGCTCTGTTTTGTCTCCGAATCTCTTTCTCATTTTTATAAATGATCTCTTGTCTGTTACTTCTAATCCAATCCACCCCTTCGCTGATGACAGTACTCTCAGCTTTTCATATTCGTTCCAGGACTCACATCCCTGCTCTTCGGCCATAGAACTGGACATTGAATTTCGATCTTGACAGCATAATCGATTGGGGGAATAATAGAGTGGAATTCAATGCTTCTAAAACTCAATGCTGTCTACTGTTGCTAAAGCGAACCCGTAAAAATCAGCCATTATCCATGAATGGCGCTTGTGTCGACGAAACCGAAAATCTTTCCATCCTCGGTATGTGTATTAATACCAAACTTAATTGGAATGAGCACATATTTGAAGTCGCCAAAAACACGGCAAAATGTCTAGGTTTCCTAAAACGATGCAAGAAATATTTCACCCCCTCCGATTTGGCATTCCTCACCTACATGAATTCACCCGCAATATTAGTCTTGCCAGGAATGCTCATCAGTTCACCGTTAAGCCTGCTTTCAGACGTACAGTTGTTTTTCAGCCGCACAACACGATTATGGAATGCTCTTCTCAGCCCAATATTTCCAACTCACTATAATCCACAGACATTTAGGACCAATGTGCACAGGTACCTCCTCTACCTTTCTCGCTCTATACCTTCGGCCCGTGCTGTGTCTTGATTCCGGATACTTAAGGGTAGTCATAACCCCTTTTGCGCGCGAGTTACGGCGGCTACCTCTATTTCCGTCGCCCCCTGACCAACCAATAAGGATAGTTCCGGTCCGGAGTGGAACGAGTATCTACAATAAGTTGTTTTACAGTATGCCCTCATTAGGTTTTATTTGGGTTTCCCTAATCCTTAGCCTGTACTTTCCAATAATAAAACTTACAACCGAAAAGGACAAAAAGGATATTGGGAATTTTCCGTCATAAAACATCGGAGGCCCACTTCTTGTATTTTTTTTTGTATATTTAAACAATAGTTTAAGACAATGTAATCGCCAGTCTCTTGCGGATATTTAGAACGACAAGTTCACGATCCCTTGCTAAATATTCCAAATATTATATGTATAATCTCAGCTTTTAAATGCATATAAGTGGCGCAGTCGGTAGGATCGGTGACGGTTTCTTTTAAAATAAAAATAAAAATAATAAAAAAAAATATACGTACATATATATAGTCAATTCTCAAACCGTGGGTTTTTACCCTTCATCACCGCCGAACCATTAAGTGAACGATAAAACCAATAAATCATAACGAACAAATATAAAGTAAAAGAACATATACGCTACAGTGTCATGTAAAACAAGAAACGCCGAAAAGTGATCAGAATACCAAATATATATGTGTATATGATAAGAACAGTGAAAAAGGAACGAAACAATAAATCAATGTGATCAAATACCAACAAAAACAGTGCAGTGTAGAAAAATACTAAAACACAAGAAAAAACAGAATAACAAAACTAACTCGAATATAACAGTGGAAAAGCATCTAAACATCAGAAATCATCAAGAATCACCAACTAAACAACATGATCCTCCTAGTTTTTGGGTGCATGTAAGTGATATAATTGTATTACATATTGATCATCGTACATAATACATAATTGCAACATAAGCCTAAATATAAGATTCATTCTGTTCTATATATAATATATACATATGTGTGTAAAGTTAAAATTTAAATGACAAAAGAAAAGAAGTCAAGAGAGACAAAATCATTTCTGCCTTATAACTTAAGACTATATCCGTTAGTAAAAGAAAACGACTTAGAAGAAATATCGTCTTCCGCGTCTGACAGGAACCAGGCTACCCAGGAGCTTCGACAAAGCAATTTGAACAAAGGAGCAAATATCTTTAAGATAGCCGCCCAGAGAAGAAGAAATGCTCAGGAGATTCGTTCCCCAAGTTTATTAACAATGCTGAAGGCCAACTCCTTGTGGAAGACGAAAAAATCCTCCACAGATGGCGACAGTATTGCGAGGAACTTCTGAACGAACGGTTTCCCCGAGCGTACTTTCCAAGAGCCGCCTCGAATCATGCCGAAATATCCGACATCACAGTCGAAGAAGTTCGGTACGCGGTTAAAAACTCCAAGAAAAGAAAAGCTGTTTGGCCGGACGGGATACCCTCTGAGTTCTGGAAAAAGATGGGAGACATCGGGTCTAGATGGCTCATGGTTCTTATCTCCAAACTTATGAGAGGCGACACTATGCCTAATCAATGGAAGGAAAACTATCTTCTTCCTTTGCACAAAGGAAAGGGTGATACGCGAAATTGTGATAACTAACGTTCTGTCAAGCAAATGTCGCACACCATGAAGGTCGTTGAACGGTTATTAGATAGCCGACTGCGGAAAATAATACGACTATCTGATGACCAGTGCGGGTTTGTCTCGGGTAAATCAACAACAGATGCAATCCAAAGTATAAGGATCATGATGGAAAAGCATCGTGATTCTTCAAAGGACTTGCATATGGTGTTGGTTGATTTCGAGACCGGCAACCAAGAGATCTTTTATGGTAGCGGAGTCCCAGAAACCTACGTGCGAGTGATCATGGACATGTACAAGAGAGCAACGACAAGAGTAAGATGCACCGCAGGAGTCACCGAAGAGTTCGTAATCAAAGTCGGTGTACACCAAGGGAGCGTCCTCAGCGCACTGCTCTTTATCCTGCTCTTATGTCCTTGATTGCTTGCTTGAAGGAAAAGTGACGGATCCCAATGTGCACCAGCTATTCTTTGCTGACAATGGAGCCATTATAAGTGATGATCAAGCGTCCCTACAACGAGCACTTGATGTGTGGGTGGACATTTTTGAGGGACACGGGTATCGTATTAGTTCAAAGAAGACATAGTATCTATGCTGCCCGTTCTCTGACCCTCATCAGCCTATTCCAGACATTTACTTGAATGGAAGAGTGCTTCCCAAGTGTGAAAGGTTTAAATATCTATGATTAATAAAGAAGCAACTTGTGATGACGACATCAACCATCGCTTAAGCGTAGGGTGGATGAAGTGGCGGGAAAACTCCGCCATCTTCTGTGATCGAAAAATGCCCTCTAAACTGAAGGGAAGGCTCTACACTTCAGTTGTACGTCCGGCGCTCACATACGGTTCACAATGCTGGACAATGCACAAAAAGTATGAGAGCAAATTAACGGCAGCTGAGATGAAGATGCTTCGCATGACAGCGGGAGTAACAAAGCGTGACAGAATTAGAAGTTCAAAGATCCGAGGAAGCCTCCACGTAAAAGAAACCATCACAAGAAAGATAGAGCGCGACCGACTCAGTTGGTATTGCCATGTTGAAAGGAGAGATTCTTTGAACCCCGTCCAAAAGGCGATATCAATCAACGTTCCAACTTCAACACGCAAAAAAGGCAGGCCGAAAAACAATTGGTGCAAACAAATGCAAAAACACCAGCATTTGATTGGCCTCAGCGATGAAGTAATCCCAAACCGGCAAGCCTGCTGCTACTTTCTGAGGTCAAGAGGTAGGAATGCAGTTAAGTGGGAAGGTTATGGTCCTACACTTCTGACCATAACGACGCCGGAAAAAAGGAAAAGAAGAAGAAGAAGAAAACGACTTAGACGAAACCTTTGATTCCTCTTCTTCCAGTTCTTGTGCAGACAACATGAACCCTGATCAGACACACACCTCGGGTTTACAAAACCTTCCCCCCACACAACACATAACCACCCCGGTACTTTCAAATCACATCGACATTTTTAATTCCCTGAGAATCCCCGATGCCATCAAAGATCTGCCGAAATTTGATGGCAACCCACGTCTTTTGTATGAATTCCTAGACAACCTTTACCCGAAAATACAGGAAGAAATCAAAGCTATCACCACACGTAGGATCGAAAATCTGAATAAGAATATGTAAGAACCAGAGGAAACAAAGGTCAACGATACAATATTTCGAAAAAAAGCTAGGCGTAATAAATTGACACCTAGGTTCTCAAAACAGATAATAAAAAAAAAACAATAGGTTTAGAATAATTACTGGAAAAAACAAAAAAATTCACAAAAGTAAAATAAGAAGGAAACACAAGTCATATCTAACACTCTTTCCTATCACCTATCCACAAACAAAGCACACTGCTGAACCTTTACTGCACATTCTTTCCTACTTCTATCTTTCTTCTGAATCAAAAATACACACAAATAAAAATATATATAAAAAGAGAAAAATATACCTAATAATAATAATGAATAAGTAATACTAATAACAAAAAACAAAAAAAAAGATATATAAAATATACATTCATATATACAAAGAAACAAAAACAAACAAAACATAAAAAAATAATAATAATAATTTAAAATAAAAACATGGTGTGATTGTAAACAATCACTACCCCTCGAGAATATGTGACCAGGGCATATGGTTAACATTACTCGAAATGGACATGTAACCAAGGCATATGGTTAGCATGATTCAAATAATAATTAATGAATGTGTAACCAGGGAATATGGTTAGCATGATTCAAATAAAACAAAAACAAAAAAAAATAAAGAAAGAAAAATTTAATGAATATGTAACCAAGGAATATGGTTAGCATGATTCAAAAGAAACAACATTTTTACCTAGTACTAAGAACATATGATTTAAATTAAGTCCATATACATATAAGTTAGCCAATAACTTACAAATTAAGTTAAAAAAAAAACAAAAAATCACCTATTTTTCATTCCCTCGCTATAGTTAAATAACCTTCCATTCTAACACACTAACTTTTCGTTCCTACACTTTTACCATACTCCTAATTTCCACTCAACTAATAGAAATTCACAATATTCCAAAAAACCGCAACATACTTCCGCTCCGGCTAGGAACTTCAAGAGTTATTACTAACTTTCACAACCTTATCCATTTTATTAACCTGGACGAATATGAAACCAATATAGGGAAAATAACTAACACTTTAAATACCTTTCAACAGAATACAGCCTACACCAATTTAATCAAAATATGTAACTCAACTCAAACTAGCAGAGCTAGGAAAGAAATTTCGTGCGATACAGATGGATTAGGCTCCACCATTAAATTCATAACAGGAAATATGGACGCACAAGATGCGCAAAAAATAAACAGTCAAATAGAAACTATAAATACAAACATACAACATTTCACATACATATATGATAGGAAGACAAGACACGATAAATTTCCACATAATAGATAGGCTCAAAAACATAACGAACCACATAAACAATGAACAAAATACTATAAAATAAATCCTTTTTAGAGAATACAGCAAACAAAGTAAAGAGAGAACAATACATGCCGACTGAAAATCAATACCTTAACCAAATTAACTTTAATATCGACTTAATAACAGACCACCTATCTGATATATCTGAGGCCTTAATCCTCAGCAGACTAAACATAATTCCAAAATGTTTGCTAAGCACCAAAGAACTACGTTAGAACTAATACAACACAACTTAATTGATCAAGACATTAAAATTACTTCCATAGAACAGTTATACGAATTATTAAGACTACAGGGCTATTATAGCGGCACAAAAAAATAATATTTAATATATACTCGTACATTCCTAATTTCTCCAAATTAAAATACTCCCTGTACCATATCATACCCCTTCCCGTAAATGAGACAAAACTCATAATAACAAAATCATTTATTGCATACAATGATCAATATGTACAACACTTTAATACAACTTGCCCCAAAACTGGAGAGACCTACATTTGTATGCAACCCGAACTGGTCGAGAAAACGCCAAAATCCAGATGCCTAGGGTCTCAGCTTTTAAATGCATATAAGTCGCGCAAATTAAAAAAAAAAAAAAAGGGAATTGACTGGTTTTTTATCACCCCTGGGGTTCCTCATCAAAGTGATCTATGGGAGGCTGCTATGAAATAGGCAAAACTTCATCTTGTGCGGCTTGTGGGATCCCAAATTGTATGGTACAGTAAGCTGGAGACCTTGAGGGTGCTCATCGGGGCGTGTCGCAATTCAATTCAAACACGATATTTTTCGCGCGCTTTATTTCACTTGTCCTAAAAGAAGAAAAAAGAGTAACAAAAAAAATAGAACAACTTCTCCTGGAACTTCGGTTAAGAAAGTGATGCCAAACCTCGAATATCCTGCCCGAACGAACCACCTGGTTCGAAAGCTTCTACAAGTCGACATAATTTTTGAACATATGAACTCGGGCACATATGCAGTGTTCACTGTTGCGTTGCTAATAAGACCATCCCTTGATGACCTTTTGCGTTTCGGCCCAGCTGCCAATGGATTGGAGGTAAGTTTTCGTGTCTCACCAAGACGATGTCGCAAACTCACACGTCCTCTTCTCGTTGTTGCCACTTGCTTCGATTTTGTAATATGTATGTGCAAATCCTCATCATTCCACCGATGCCAGAATTTCTGGTAAACTTGTTGCAACCACTAAATAGATCTTGATGGTTGAAAAAAATCGCTTTGTTCCAGCACGCAGGTAGAAAAGAACCAAAATAGTTAACGCCAGATGCACTGAAAGGATGAGCAGCGGCAATTCTCTGCTTTGGTATAGATGCGATTTGTTAAGAACATCTCGAACACATAATTACAATATTATGAAATCACAACTTTTCATGCTTTCAATGAAATACTTGATTTACTTTAAGTCCCGAATTGTTAACACCAGACAACGATGGAACGAAAAAATATATAAATTGCAGCAAAAACCAGCGAAAGGGATCACCGACAGAAGTGTCAAAATATTGAATAAGCCAGAGATTAAGCATTATCCTAACCGTAACCGTTGTCTCACTATATATAGCAAAAAAGAGGGTACGCACATACTTTATTCCTCCTATTATCCTTTTATACAGTTTTTTTTGTTGGCTCAATAATTTAATTGTTCGCGACAGTGCATAGCAGGAAATTTTCTTTGTACGACACATCACAGGATCAAAAAAGGGCTGCTTATATTGTTTTGCAATATTCGGCCTTTTTGCTTGGAAAATAAAATACAAAACAGAACACATAAAGGTTTGTATTTAATTATTTTTTTTTAACATCGGATGCATGCACACATGGTTCTGTGTCGTTAAATGTTTCGCAGGATACACACAACAACTGTCGCTAGGAAGAATTTAAGGTAATCCTCTTCCATGTTCGCCGACCACATACAACAATAAGCTCATTCATACCTTTCTGTACTCGGTAAGCGACTGCACTTTTCAAACGTAATACGAGAATCAACCGCAAGGACGTGGAATTGTTCACGTGCTATGGTAACACTTGAATTTGAATGTGGCACCAAAAACAGCAATTTAAATGCGACTTAAATCAGCTCGAACAAGTCTCCAAAAATCCGGATACTGAAACTTCGTCAAAGTAACCATCACCGATAAACTTAGCTTTCCACATATTTCACCAAGCATTGACCTCATTCTAACTAATATTCAAAAGGCGACCATCAGCTCGCTTTGTCCTCTCACTTTGGTCTTTTTTATGCTGAAGGACAATGATTACGGGGCGAATGGTAAACGAGACAGAGTTAGACGCGTATAAATTATGGCTTCATTAAAAATTTTCTAACATTTTGGTTCGGTAATTACAAGTGGAATAAATTGCTTCTACTATGATGCGTGGGCTGGCCGTCCCTTGGTCATCTTTATGCAAATGACATAACGGTTAAAACTAATGAGTAAACGTCTCGTCCGTTAAGAGGGTGATTAGGTGTAGAGTAAAAGCCGATCGAGTCACATGTGTTAGATTTATATGTGATAATCGGCAATATTTTTCGTACAACGTATTGAAACAAAGATATGGGGCAGAAGCTTGCGCGTGATTTTCGTGTGTACCATTGTATTGAATTGCGCCATTATTATAGAAATTCCGTAGGGAAAACGAAATAGAACTCTTTTGATTAGGATCTAATGTCACAACAAATCAACCACATTCTCAGAATCCAGGAAGGAGTGGAAAACACAACAAATCACCTCGAATGTATTCCACAGGGAACGTTCATGGAGCTCTCCCCACATTCTTACGATGACATTGCGGTTATTCGTGAGACCCAGAATCTTGGTTAGACTCTGATTATTGCATTCTTTTTCCTCTTTTGAAATCACGTCCTTGGTTCGGATGTGTATTCGTATTTGAATGGTATCCAAATAGCTGTGTATGTATTTCATTATTTTTGATAACCATGCGGTGTCTCATGAGGTCATGTAGAGGATGAGAGCATGCCCTGGAAGGATAGCTCATTCCCCACATGCGCATTACAATACTTTTCTCTTGAAGACACTTCTTTCGCAATTGTCTCACACAATAAACGTATGATTGTCCAAGAGTACGTTATCGTCAGCTATCAAATGGTAAGACGAATGCTGCTTTAACCGAGCGGTTATAATAATGAAACTAAAGTTATCTCTAACCTGGATATCCTTCGTTAAGGAGACATACTCGCACACTTAATTAATCATCCAATTGAACCTTGCATCAATAAGGATGGAAAATCAACAGAATTATCACCAATTGCATCTCCCCCTAGTCGTCTATGATGTGCTCAATAGAACTTAACTATTCATGATATGTACCCTCCCAATTAAACGAAACAACAACACTATTGTCAAGGACCAAACCTCAAAAGGATCATTTGATTTATATTTGCGTCCTCTTTTCCAATAAATTACCCCCGATTCTTTAGCATACAATGTGCTAAACCATTTACAACACTTGATATCTATTTGCACCAGCTGCAAGGGCAATAACATTAAAAAGAGCAAAAAAAAAAACCAAAACAGCATACCACAGGGGGTGAGTACGAGTATTATCCTTGACGTAGACAAAAAAGCCCACCTAAAGGACGCACCAACTCGATATTTATGGGTCGAGGAGATTGGATGCTGTCCTGTGACACTCACGACATGATTTACTACAGAAATCACCACTAAAGAGGGCCGTACGTAACGGCTATTCATACTATGGCCTCTCTTAATTAGGGGTTAAAAAGAGAATGAATTTCATCCCGTCATCGATAAGCAAGAGAATGAAACTTACCATCCACAACCATTGGATGCCTTATAAAAGACGTATGAAGTAGGAAATTCCCTTCCGGGAAATTTTCATCCCTTGCACGACGGGAATATTTTCATCCTCCCTGTAAAGCAAGTTCAGAAAAAATCAGATGAAAACCGAATGAAGAAAAAAAACAAAAAATTAAAGCAAAAACCAAGTAGCACACTCGCAATTCTCGTGGAAATTCTCTGTGATATCAGTTCTCGAGTCGTTTTCGTCCGGAGAGGTTGTTCTTGTCGGAAAAAAGTTCAATCGCGACCAAAAAGATAATTGCCCATCCGTTTCATGCATGTAGTGTATGTGATATCAGTGAATCCGAAATCAAATCAATTTGAATTACCTTCGATCGGAATGGCAATTTGAATTTGCCACCATCGGGAAATTGAAAAAATCAAAAAGGATAAAAAAGATTAACCCACAACCAGTGTATGAGTGTTGAAAACATATTTTCGAAACCCTCTTCTCTCCTCCTTCTTCTTCTTCATCTTCTTCTACTTCTACGACTCGTCTTTCGGTCTGTTTTCTGTCCTATTGGTGGTTATTTATTTTGTTTATCATATCCGTGTCGTGTTTTAACTTCCGGTTTCTTGCGCTATACCGTGACAAGACAAAAACGTCATCCGTAACAGTGAAAGTCTGTTTTTAGCCACAGTATACTCCACGAGCTTATTTGAAATTAATTGACAAACAAAAAAAAAGCTTAAAAGGCCCACTTCGGTGTCGTTATTTCATACCTCCCGTTGTGTATGGAATTCTTCATGGAGAGGAAGCCACCCAAGGAATTTGCGTGAAGTATGTAAATGGAGTGAGTGTCCTCGACATATCCTTTATCATAATCTCTACATTCGGATTGATAGTGGGTACATAAGTTACCTGATCGGTTAACATCGCACCGCTATTAAAAATTCATTGAAAAATACTCGAACGCCTTCGAGTTGTTTTAGAATAAGTGTCCCTAAATGTGAATGAATATTGTGCTCTTGTTGATGCAAGGATATTCTAAAACATCAAAGTTAATTTTATGAATAATATTGAAAATCAAGGTAGAATAAAAGGATATCATTCATCCGGATCCACTGATTGTGTGTATGCTCAAGAAATTCTCTAATTCGATATTACTGCCGGCAAAACCCAAGGACAACGCAGTTCCAGGTATGCGTTACCCAAAAACATATATTTTTATCAAAACACCTTGCCGCCCCTACGCTTCGTTTCTTCTCCATTTCGTGGTGTTTTGCTCGGATACGTCCTGCCAGCAACCTGTTCCGTTGTTCGCCCAGTATTTTGGTCTGAATATTGCTTTATTCTGGTGCCGTTATTATGGAGGTATGCTCGTAGATACACCCACAAGAAAAATTAGGAAACCCATGGATTTCCATTGGGAGGACTAAATGGAGGTGTGAGAATAATTGTTTGCTACATCAAATGCAGCCCTCTAAGGAGATCGTTTTGTCGGGGGTATTGTTTGTTATAGAAATCGTTTGTCACCGTGGTGTGGTTGGTTACATTGTAGCCTTAGAAACGCCTGAGGAGCTCCTCGTCTTAGTGGGATAACACAATCATGCAAACGTCCGCTCATATGTGATACGGTCATGCCTCGCGCTGTATATTCGTTGGGGGCTTATTCGTATGGCGTTTAGTTGCATTGTTTACATTGTTTGTTTACATCGTTAAAAATATCCATGGTACTGTTTTTTTTCTCTGTGCATGCCTTTGTTTACCGGGCTTGTTATACTGTCCTGTTGCACTTTGGGGGCAGGCGATGTATTTGCATTTTGTTCTACGATTTTTTTTCTTATATTACTCTGTGAAATTACTGCTCTGTGTATTCGAGGGAACATCACACAATTGAATGTCGAGTGGTATTGTTGTATAACTTAATGAATTCCTTGCTATGGCTGGGATTGGATCCAACGTATATACCTACTTGTGTCCTTGTATGATTTGATTCCCTTGTTTAAAGTGTGACGCCAAATGTCCATGCTCCAATCACTCATTGTGCGACGTGTAAAGTGAATTTTAGTTTCCCTTTCATAACCTTGAAAAGAGCTTCCAAAAGCAAACAACAATCATTTATTCAATAGAAGTCTGTTAAATTTAAGTAAATAGTTTTACAGAAAAGCAAAACAAAATAAGAAATATTCGGAGAAGTTACTTCAAAAAAAGTTTGCATTCCTTAAGGCGATTTTCGTTTCCAGCATCCTTTCATCTTTGTTATCTTCCCGTCTTAGTGGCCCTTTTCCTCTTTTTTAGTTTCGCTGTTAGTTTCTTGACTTATGCAAAGTGAACGGGAGATGTACTTATATAGACACATTAAAAGACACAAAATTATGTGCTCGGTTTGGTACATTATAACCGAAAGGATGGAGCAGAACTACTTGCAAGGCAACGGCGTTCAGTTGAAGCTGAAGAGAGAAACTTTTTCAATGGAAGCTACTATATGTATATTACAACTCATATGTTTTTATTTTTATTTTTTGGATTCTTTACTTTTGTTGGTAGATAATAAGGATATGTGGGAAATGTAAGATCTGTATGGGCTAATACATATGCATATAAAGGGTGTTTTTTTTTTTAGAGGGATGCAAATTCAATATGAAGTTAAATACTAATGTTAAATGCTAATGCTAATGTTAATGTCTATGATGTTAGTTTCATTTGATTCAATTCAATTTCATGCCATTAGTGCTCAAATATGACATGGGCATATGCGCATCATGGCTAATTCGAACGGAGCGCAATCAAAAAGTCAAATTTTCAACCGCTTTATCAAGCAACACGGCGAATGTTGACTTCCAAATCGTCCATCGTCTCTGGTTTATCGGCATAGACTAGTAACTTGACATACCCCGAAAGAAAATAATCTAAAGGTGTGAGGTCACAAGATCGTGAGGCCGGTTCATAGTAATCAGTCCTCAGCAAATGTTTCCCGAAATAAATTGATGGTGTCGCGTGCCGTGTGGCATGTTGCGCCATCTTGTTGAAACCAAAGTTTTGACACGTCAATACTATTTAAACCATAAATCATATTTCTATAGCATTACCGTTGACGGTAACATTCTGGCCGGCATCGTCCTTAAAAGAAATATTAGCCAATGATTCCACCATCCTATAGAGCATAGTAAACAGTGAGATTTAATGGTTGTTAGGGCGTCTCGACAATGGTTTCTGGGTTTTCTCCAGTCCAAAATCAGCAATTTTGCTTGTTTACGTATTTATTAACCAAAAATGGACGATCCGTGCAGGGACGGGTTAAGAATATCCCTGCAGCGATACCTCTCGCTTGTCGTAAAAGGCGACTAAAACAAAGGTAAACGAAAATCACATCTAGGCAATTTAGAAAACACCAAGGTGAGCCTAGGGACACATATACCACCATTAAACTGCCCCACAAGTGTACATGCAAATCAGTGGGTTGACACGACTGGAGATCACCGGTGTTGTAAAAGTAAGATCAAACAAAAAAATCAGAAGCATGCCAGTGTCACAAAAAAAAAAAAAAAAAAAGGCAGGCCGAAAAACAATTGGTGCAAACAAATGCAAAAACACCAGCATTTGATTGGCCTCAGCGATGAAGTAATCCCAAACCGGGAAGCCTGCCGCTACTTTCTGAGGTCAAACCGGCGGACCCCACAAGCGGACCAGTAGGAATGCAGTTAAGTGGGAAGGTTATGGTCCTACACTTCTGACCATAACAACGCCGGAAAAAGGAAAAGAAGAAGAAGAAAAGAAGAAGATTAACCAAAAATGGACCTCGTCGGTGAATAAAATATTGCGTTGAAAATGAGGATCAAGCCGAATCATGTTTTCGGCCCATTCACCGAACTTACGACGTATAACTATAATGGTCACGCGGTTTCAACACTTACACATGCTGGATCTTATAAGATTTTAAGCCAAGATCTTTCCGAAAAATCTTGCACAAAATGAATGGGCATAGTTATAATTGCTGTGCGAATCGACTCATTCGGATTCTCCTTAACACTGCGCTCCACAACGGCAATAACTTCTTCTCTTCGCACTGTTTGTCGTCTTTGGGGATGCGTATTATCCACGAGTGTACGTGATGCGAAAATGATTTATTGTAGGTATTTTGAATAACTTGCTGAGATGGACGATTATGTCGACCATAAAATGGACGTAGCGCCCGACAAGTTTGACGAACCAAACAATGGTTTTAAAATAATTTTTCATAATTTTTAAACTTTCAAACTGTTAAATTGACAATCTGTGTCACAAAATTCTAAAAAAACACGCTTTATATCACATATGTTTTGTGAACAAAGCTTCCTATTTGGGAAGGACTTTAATCGATTAGTTATGTTAGATGGAAGGAAATATAGCATTGAAGAGGAACAGTTTAAAACGAAAACGAACAATGTTCCGCATTTCTCGAAATTATGTTCAATTGTACCTGTTGCTTCTTCTTCTTCTTCTTTTCCTTTTTCCGGCGTTGTTATGGTCAGAAGTGTAGGACCATAACCTTCCCACTTAACTGCATTCCTACTGGTCCGCTTGTGGGGTCCGCCGGTTTGACCTCAGAAAGTAGCGGCAGGCTTCCCGGTTTGGGATTACTTCATCGCTGAGGCCAATCACATGCTGGTGTTTTTGCATTTGTTTGCATCAATTGTTTTTCGGCCTGCCGTTTTTTTTTTTTTTTTTTTTTTTTTTGCCTGTTTGCTGATATAAAAATATTTTTATTTGCATTGATATAAGGATATGCCATGAAGCTCATAGTAAATTTGTAAAAACGTAACCTATGCTTTAAGTTAAGGTCAATTTTGAATACGACAGTAAGGTAAAAACTGCAATTTGCATTTAAAATATGATTTAATTTTTCTACATTGTTTACCTTGACTTCAAAATATTTGGTCCAAAGTTTCTCCATCATCAGTATTACTTCCAGGATGTGAGAGTCTGAAAGGCTGTGAAAATATTCATCTGCGGCTTTGTCAACATCTTCATTGGGTGCTAAGTGTTTTCTAAAAATAATTTTTTTCAAGTGTCGGAACAGACGGAAGTCTAAGAGTGCCAAATCAGGATAATGGCGGTCAAAGCCGAGCAAATCATACCGCAAATTCTGCAGTCTTTCCATGAGCAACGCACCCTTGCCCACAGGTGCCTGTTCTTGTGGAAAGATGATTTTTTTCTTCTTCAAGCCAGGCCTTTTCTCGATAATTTTGGCATCCTACTGTTTACGAAGGTTGGAATAATATTTGCCTGTAGTTGTTCTACCTTTTACAAGATAATCAATTAGAATTCCTTTCACTTTCCAAAACACGCTTGGGAGAAAGAACTGGAAGAGAACTTTGCGATCATTGGCAACATGAACAATTATCAGCGAGGAACTCGGTTAGGTATCTTATTATCTGGCTTGACTATTATCTATATTTCAATAAACATATAGACGCTTGTCTTTTTGGAAGTAAATAAGCCTTTGGTGTGACAAGGAATCTGGTGGCCACAATGAGGCCACATCACCAATTTAACAGATATAGTTTACCGTGTCTTTTCGTATAAAAGACGTAGCATTAAATCAATACGTCAAGGCGCTACTGATCCTTATATTCACGTACTCACTCTAAGTCTTCTGCGATCTCGATAATCGGAGCTCACGCAAGCTTGCAATCGCGCTGAACAGCAAAATGTGTTCATTTTTAGATAGTATGCTTTTTCAAATGCACAGCTCAAGAATGTAGCTGCACGGGCTACAGTATTTTTTTTTTGTTTCTTATAACTCTGCATCAGATTGCCTCTCAAAATATAAGCTTAACTTAAACATTTAATTTAAAACAATTTTTTTTTTTTGTACAACATTGTTTTCATTATAAGATATGTTTTGATGCCTTTTGCTACTGTGTACAATTCTGCTGAAGGAGGTCGTATAATTTGTTGGTTAGCGAATTGAATTATTTATCATGATTTCACCACATTTAGCATGCAAGAAGGCTTTGAATCAGTTTCATCACTGCCACATAGAGCGTAGGCCGTTTTATCTATTAATTTTTTATAAATCGTTCAGAGTGATTTTTTTTTCTGTTAGCAATATGGCCAACGAGGATGAAAGTCAATCCAACTACGTTAGATCGTTCAAATTTGATATATGAGAAGAATTTTCGCCTGTCGATTGTATGATTTGTTTGTTCAGAATCATACTGTTGTTTGGTCACTTCATCAGCGTTGGTTGAACAATTGATTAATTATTTAAAATGTTTTCAGTCCTTCCCAGTGTGCAATACAAAAATTTTCTAGTACGCTATGGATATTTAACAGCTCCTGAGCGATGTTCATGCTTCACGACACAAGCCAACCAATATGCCAATATCCTTAGCAACTTTTCCTGAAGTAGATTCGATTTTCCATAACAATTGTCTTTCCTGCTTCAACGTTTTTATTTGTTGTTGACCTGCATCGGGTCGGCATCGACATTAACATCTTCTCGGCGGCTATGAAGAGTTTATACCATTTATAAACTTTTGTCTTGCGAGTAGACTCGTCAAGTTATCATTTCCAGTACGTTGAAAACTTTATTTTATTTTTCACTCTAAATTTAGTAGATTCTTTGATCCATTTTTTTTGTCATAATCAAAAAATAGCCAAGCACTCCAAAAAGCGTTTAACTTTTATACCTGTGAAAACCAACTATATATTCAAAATAGCTGAAATATTTTGTAGAGACCTATGTATGTATACTAATGCAACAAAAAAAATAGAATTCCACGTTCGAATGTACTTAGCTCGCGAAATTCAAAAAGTCACTTTATTTTTCAAACAAACATCGAATTATACAATATTCAACCATTGCTTGTTATCACTCTGCCTATAGATTTTGCTTTCAATTAAAAGACTTATAATATTATACATGATACTCAAATAGAAGCTATAATTAGTAAATTTGTAAATAACTATTCCTTGATAACTATTTTGTAATAAATCCATCCTTTAGTCTTTTCTAAAATATATTTGATTTATATTTTTTATACTTCACTTGTCTTTTTCAGTAACATAAGCCTGTTCTCAATATGGCAGGCTGTACCCTTGCATTTGGTTCTAAATTCGACTCATTTAATGATACAAAGTTTTCGATTCCTACAAGCTTAAGATCTTTTCGTAAAATTCTCAGATTGGTAAACTCACAAATTTTCTTCTTTACTAATACATAGTCTTTGATATGTATTTGTCTTACTAGTGCAACATACCCTATATCCATAATATCACGAAATGCACGAGTAGGTATAATCAGATGGGTGGACATCATTAAAATATTATAATTATTTTAACTGTTTGGTTTTTCGGTTTTTTAATTATTACAGTTTGAGCGTGATTCGTGACATGTGTGAAAGTCAAAGTTTGGTTAGCATTGCCATTTGGAAGCCTGAAAATTATTGAATTTTATTAACAAAACTTGTGCTCTGTGAAAAATATTTTTTCCGCCTTTCGACCACTTTACGGCCATAGTGAACATAGTATAGCAGCAATTGGGGTTGAGTTACTCGACTACGTGGAAAATGTCACTCAGGAACGTTAGTCTCTTGCTCGTGCAAGAATTGAAGCCAAACGGCTTGCTACAGCGTCGGATTTTCGATGAATGGGCCTTGGAAACGTTGAAGGAAGATCCGCTTTTTATTGGAAAATTGTCTTCAGCGACGAAGCTTGATTCTGGTTCATTTTATTCATTTTTATTTATTGTTTACTTAAAGCTTAAATAGCTTAAAATGCCTTACTGGCCCTATACGAATACTGTGAAGTACACAGAACAACTCAAACATGCTTTATGAATAACTTAAAATAATTTTGAAAAAATTAACTATTAAGCTAAGAATTTTTTTTCAAACTTAGCATCAAGCAATTCAAGAGCTGCCAATATAGTTGTTTGGTGTTTGCACTATTTGGGTCGTTCAAAGATCGTGAGAGCAACGCTACTGCCAATAGCGCCCGCTGTCGTTCAATAACTTTCTTTCTAAATGTCGAAATTGTTCTTTTTGTGATTCCAAACGGCGATAAATGCCACGATGGTCGATGAAACAATTGGGAAACGAGTTCGATGAGCAATTTATCTATTTTGGGGCCGATAGTACCAAAAAAAGAGATGCGGGTTTTAGTATTGAAATGGTTTGTTTTTAGTCAGCCTCATCTCTCAGTAGACAGCTCTGGAACTTTTAGTTATGTTTTTTGTTATTGTAGATTGAAGCAAGATTGTTTATTTAGAAAAATAGCCGAGCGTACAGAAGTAGTTGACCACTTACATACATCTATAAGGCATAAAAAAGGTGAACACTCAGTTGTATCAAATTTATGGCACACCTGGTATCATATTGTGTTGGAACAGTAGAATAAATGAGTTCGGACATGGACGTTCATTCATAAGAGATTATAAATGTTGGAAACATCCACTAACCTTGAAACGATTGAGAAAATTCATGATATGGTTTCGAAGGATCAAGGAATCAAAGTACGTGAGATAGTTGAGGACACAGCAATATTAAAGGCACAATGTTTCCAATTTTACACGAATCGAGTGTAAAACTATTTCGGCAATGCGGGTGTCGGGTTCGCTTTAAACGGAAAATAATCACGGTTATGTGGTTAACTGTGAAGCTGTCTTGGAACTTTTCTGTTACTGTACTGACGGATTTTTTTGCTCATACATAACTATAGGCGAAACATGGATGCACTGTCAAGCTACACTCGAGACTCAAATGAAAAATCAAAACAACGTATTTAGCTTTTGACAGGTTCCCATTGTGCGGTGGGAAAGAGGCACTCCAAGTTTGTCTTATCGTCAGGGAACTGACAAAGCAGGCCAACGGGTCCTACTCCTATCGTAGGTGTAGATTTGCTACCCTGCCATCTTCCCGAATTCGTCTGATACTGAGATCGAGAGTTCGCAATAGTCAATGTCATATACAAATTAGGTAATTTATAGGTAATTTATTATACGTATATATGATTGTATGTACATTAAGATAGAGAAAATCTTATAAATTAGTACAATATTTATACTTTGTTTTTGTACGGCATAGGAATGCTAAAAATAAAAATTACATAATTACATATGTGCCACAGGTGCAAGATGTTAATAAAGAAAGGATAACAAAAATATATAAATGCATACATACATACATATACAGGGTGTCCCACGAGCAGTGTGCCAAAAAGCTAGAGCGTGTAGGTCTAGTCAAGACAAGAAAAAAATCGTACTGGGGGGGGGTCTATTTCCCCCCGTTTAGCCGGGAGGGGCAATTTTCTAAAAAATTGACTTAATTTGGAAAAAAAATTATTAAAAATCAACAGTTACATCCACAATGCCGTGGTATACCTTTTTGTAAAGCCAGAAACCTCTTCTTTCATCCTGATTTTAAATGAAGCTGTTTTAAGGAGAAATTTTTGAGAAATTAATTTTCAAACTCAAAATTTTGAAAAAAAATTGAAAAAAAAATTTTTTCAACTACTTTTTTTCAAAATTGTATGTAATTAAGTAGTAATTTTTTTTCAAAAATTCAATGCTCTTATTAGTTTTTAGTTAAAAACAGAAAACCGGATGCAAAAATGTCTTGCAGTTTTTGAGAAATTAAAAAAAAAACCCGAACCATTTTTTTCTAAGAAAAACCTTTTTTTTTGGTTTTAACGCGGCTGGACTTGTAGGCAAATTAATGTATGAAACATTGACCTCTTTTTTATTATTTTTAAAAAATTCGGAGTTTTATTATAATAAATTTTCAATATGATCCCCATTTTTTAGAAGGCAAAGATTATATCTCCTTCTAATGGCTGCACATAAGTCTATGCTTGACAAATTTTCCTGCAATTTGACTCCAGCGACTTCAATCCGTTGTTCCAAAGATACTATTTCCACTTCGCAAAACATAATTTTTCATGAATCCCCACACATAAAAATCTAGAGGCGTTAAATCTGCTATCCTAGGTGGCCATTCCGTGGGGCCCCTTCTTCCGATCCAACGGTCACTAAAATGATCATTCAGCCAGTTTCTAACATGTAAGCTCTAGTGTGCTGGTGCTCCATCTTGCTGGTAGATTAAATTATCTGCTATGGCCAAAGGAACGTTCTCCATCAAATCGGGCAAAAGGTCTCGTAGGACTGGCAGGTATGATTCTCCATTAATAATGGCATTCAAAAACCGGGGCCCGATTACAGTTTGTCCAACAATACCAAGCCAAACATTACAGCTAAAGCGGTGTTGTGATTTATTTTGTTTCTTGTTGTGTGGATTGGTGCTATTCCAATGATGCAAGTTGTGGAAGTTAGTAACCCCATCTCTGGTAAACTGTGCTTCATCCGTCCAGAATATCCTTGCAAAATAGTTTCGTTCAGTTTCATCTCGAAGCAATGATCGACAAAATTCTGCTCTCAAAAACTTGTCGTTTGAGGTGAGTCCCTGAACTGGCCTAAAATAGTACGGGTGTTTTCGGTATGAAGCACTCTCCATACTCTAGATTTGGGCACTCCAAGCATAATAGCCATCCTCCTTGTACTAAGGGAGGGATTGCGTCGGACCAAATGCAAAATTCGAGTAGAACCCATCGGCGGCGGGCGTACCCAGACGAAATTCGCAGGTCAGTTTTCAGGCGTTATCAATGAAAAAAAAGAATTAATCCAGGGTTATTCCAATACTGTGTCATTTTATTGTATCCTCATAAAACTCCGAATTTTTTAAAAATAATAAAAAAGAGGTCAATGTTTCATACATTAATTTGCCTACAAGTCCAGCCGCGTTAAAACCAAAAAAAAGGTTTTTCTTAGAAAAAAATGGGTCGGGTTTTTTTTTAATTTCTCAAAAACTACAAGACATTTTTGCATCCGGTTTTCTGCATTTAACTAAAAACTAATGAGAGCATTGAATTTTTGAAAAAAAATTACTACATAATTACATACAATTTTGAAAAAAAATAGTTCGAAATTTTTTTTTTAAATTTTTTTTCAAAATTTTGAGTTTGAAAATTAATTTCTCAAAAACTCCACCTTAAAACAGCTTCATTTAAAATCAATATGAAAGAAGAGGTTTCTGGCTTTACAAAAAGGTATATTGTGGCATTGTGGATGTACTTGTTGATTTTTAATATTTTTTTTTTCTAAATTAAGTAATTTTTTTTAGAAAATTGCCCCTCCCGGCTAAACGGGTGGGAATAGACCCCCCCTCCAGTACGATTTTTTTCTTGTCTTGACTAGACCTGCACGCCCTAGCTTTTTGGCACACTGCTCGTGGGACACCCTGTATAATAAGAATATTATTATGCTAAAAAATGAATGAAAAAAAAAATAAATGAAAAATATAAAGCTAATATTAATTATGGTTGTTAACCAAGTAGAGTAAAATTTGTTTTTTGAAGTATTTTCCATTTCTGATCCTACTTAAATGTATTGGGAAGGAATTCCACAGGCGAGTGGCATGAGACAGGAATTGACGTCCCAACGCGAGGCAAGTGTACCTAGGCTGACCTCGTTTGTGAGAATGAAAGTCATAGCTTATTGTACAGATAGTCAGGTCGTCATAATTTTGTGAATACAAGTCAATGGGAAAAATTATAGTACGTTTTCGAATGAGCAGCCGATCTTTGAGTACAGAGAAATAAGGTCGTACTGTTTAAGGTCCTAAATATAACGTGCAATATTATGGTAGACAATGGACAGTTTTTCCTTGCACCTATAATCAAGATTACTAAGAACTTCAAAGCAATTGAACATAATATGTAGGTAACAACAAAGTTTTGGCAAGCAGCATTTTGGTCGGTAATCCGGAGCCCAAAGAAGGCAGAGATCACCGTAGATTTTGCCTACGGTTGCATTGATATGGTCTTCCTAGTTAGAATGCGGTTGAATTTATCCCATAGAGTTGACATATTCTATTATTGAATCTCCAAGTTTCAACGAGGGAAAATCAGTCAGATCTAATTTGTTGCGGTAAATAATGAGAGCCTTTGATTTTATGGGATTCAAACTAAGGTAGTTTGCCTTCGCCCAGCTTGAAACCAGTTTTAGATCTTCATCGACTCTATTGGCTGTTAGATCGAACGAGTTAGTAGGACATTGAACAAAAAGCTGCATGTCATCAGTGTACATACATATGTATGTATGTATGGAGAAATATTTTACTATCCTAAGAAGCTCGTTAACATATATCAATAAGCGAATCGGCCCGAGTATTGATCCTTGGGGCACACCATTCATCAAGGGCAGTAATTCAGATCGTCGGTCGTTAACGACTATGCCTTGCTGCCTTCCAGTCAAATATGAAAAGATCAACTCTGTCGATTGCAATCATTAAAATGTTTCCTGAGTTTAAAACATAAAACTGTGTGTGTATCCGTATCAAACGCTTCGAAAAATCGAGAAGGGTTAAAAAGGTGAGTTTTTTTTTTGTCTAATCCATCTTTATTTCGTCAGCGATATGCAATAGGGCAGTTTTACAACTCCTGTTTTTTCGGAAACCGGATTGGCAAGGACTTAACTGCTTCGAGGAGAGATGTGTTGAAAGTTAATATTGATATGGGTCTGTAGACTTATTATAGATTATTATTAGACATCTTCGGGATAGCCACGACGTTAGCTTATTTCCATTCGGAGGGAAGAGTAGATGTTGTTAAAATGGTGCTAAAATATGTGTTATATAAGGTGCAATTTAATGAGCTTAGGGTTAAATTCTTCCATTCCAGTTGCATTCGACTTTTTGACAATAAAGCTTCGTGTTGATATTATGTGGTCAAGTAGATTACAGTTCATGTCACCACTGATAACTATGTGTAGCGTGTAACAAGATAGTTGTTGAAGGACATTTATAAATGGGTCTAGTTTGATAGTGGGTCTGGGTATATAGACAGTACCTTAAAGTATATTTGTACTAACGTACAAAAAATTTAGAAACAAATACTCTTGGGCACCCAGCGTCGGATTTACATTATGAGTATAGACAGCCGCACCACCACCAGCAGAGTGAAAACGGTCGGAGCGATAAAGTGGGAAACCATCCACAGAATAAGAATTATCGCAATTACTAGGACGAAACCAAGTTTCTGACAAACAAATAATGTCGACATCGGTGCCCACAAACAGATGTCAAAATTCATCAATTTTTGGCTTGAGAATTTGCGCGTTAATATGTACAATGTGTAGACCATTATTCTGAGCATTCACAATTCTTAGCATGTCAGGCAAAACCCCATTTCAACCACTACACGTGAAATCCCTCTTGTCAGACCTATTCGAGGAAATAAAATCGATGAAAAGTTAAAGAAGGATGAAAAACACTATTGTTTTTAAGTAATACAAAATCGTAACATTTGGCCATTTTTCATTTACAGTAAGAAAAGAAAAGGTGTGCAGACAGTTAGTGGACCATTCATGCGTGTCTGCCAGTCTCGTTTGAGAGTCCAATAGCATGAAATCCAGACAGGATTCATCGCGAACTTGACTCCGCACTCTTATTGTTATTATTATGAGCGCAGGGATTGAGGACGAGGCAGAATTCTTTATGTTTTTCACAAATGACCAAAAGTTTTTGCTGCCTTTGGAACAAATTAACACTTTTTGCCTCAACTTTTGGTCATGGGAGAATTTGACAGGTCAAATCAATGCATAACAGTCATTTCTGGCTCGCTTATACTTATTCCGGTTTTCCTCAGAGGGATTTGCATTGTAAATCCGAAAACTCAATCTAATATCCTTTTTACAGCTTTGCTTTGGGTTTGATACTCCACACTGTATGTAAAATGAAGGGTCTCATACCCAGCAGAAGTATGTTCGTGATCGTATCAGCAGCGGCATCCACGTCACTATCGAGGAGGCAGTTAACATTCCTAGACAAGTTGTTGAGTCCGCTCCAATTGGCTTTCTCGTAGAACCATACTGTTTTTTTTAGAAATTCGTTCTCTAATTATGTGGTTTGAATACGAGAAATTAGCTGAAAAGGCACAGTGGTCTGACGAGCCTAGAGGGGAAAATAAGTCAACAGAATACTTATAAGGATTAGAGGTGAGGAACAAGTCCAAGGTATTGGCGGAATGATCTGCAAGGTTGCGTTTGTCTTTGAGCCCCTAGAGGACTATTTAACTTGTTTCTTCCTTTGCAGAATTTATAAGCCTTCTGGCTGCCATTATTGGGTATATATTTTTACCGTAGTTCTAGGTTGAACATAGGGCCTCAAGAAAGAAGTTAAAAATTGATTTATTTAAAGCTAGGGATTTTATCTGTCACCTGTAACGACCTGCTTGTAGCATTTCTGCATCGACTAATCGCTTCCACGTGTTGGATGGTCTAACGCTACTGCGGCTGCCTTGTGGGTTTCAATCTAGGGCTCCTCTTATGATGTCGTCATGGAGCTTGCGGGGGTGTGTAGCCAATCCACTTCCACTTGCGGCGCCGAATTTCCAGGTGGATGAGTAGGGTCCGTCGAATCCCAATGGTCGGCATTTGTGATGGTGTTGGGCAAGAAAATGCGCATGATCTTCTGGACGATTGATGAATACCTGCAGCGCTTGTGTTTCGCGTGTTCCACGTTACACATCCATATAAAAGAACTGATTTCACGTTTGATTCTAAAATGTTCAGCTTCGTATTATTGGATATGCAAGATGATCTCCACACTTTGTCCAGCATACCAAAAGCGACGCGACCCCTTGATATTCGGTTTCGTATGTCAGCTAGTGATCCGCCATTTTTAGTGATGATGCTGCTGAGGTAACAGAATTCGTCCACTACTTCGACGTTAGAGTCGCAGATCTGAAACTTGTGCGATTCATTGTGGACAGAGGGGGCTATCAATTGAATAGGAGAGACTATGTTTGACGCATCAATTTCCCACTAGTCCTCCTGCCATTATTGGATATACTTCATTTTTCCAACCGTTTTCGTATTTTTCTCAACCGTTTCAACCGTTTAATCCGACTAAGGGTAATTCTGTTTGTTTTACTGAAGGAATCTCATACCGCATTCAAACACGAATTAAAACGAAGCGGTGACAAGTCGGCTCCTTGTTTTATTCCTTCACATATCGTGAATGTTTCAAACAAGGCGATCTGTACTTTAACTGTTGTTGCATTGTGTTCGGTTACTCTTTTTAAACACGACTGGGTTTTTGCTTCATTGTCCCATGTTAATCACTTTCTTGCATATTTTATTGACTCCGACTGTGTTAGGTCGACCTATGTGGCCTTGTTATTTTTACGTCAATGGATTACACTGGCGAACACACATTTCATTGACTAAGACCTGACACTTGTTTCTGACTTATTTGGCGTCTGAATGCAAAACTTAGCACAGTTTTTGTCTATCTTATCACATTTTTATACAGGATGTCATCTTTTCGTTCTAAATAACATACAAAATGTAAATAATTTTAATAATAATTTCATAATCAAACGGCAAAGATATGAGCGCATATCAAGGTAAAAATGTTCGCTTATACGAGTAGCTTTTCCTGGAGTATTCATTCTATGGACAGTGTCACCTGATGCTCCAACAATAGTCCGCCATCATATGTACTATATACATACCATACATACCATCTACCATGATCTCTAGATTTTGGTGGAATTGCCCACGCTGCTCATCTCTGACTGCACCTAGGTTTTTCAGGAAGTCAGCAAGATGGCGATGCAGAAATGAAAGTTGCAACAAAGCATTTTGAAGCTCTTTACCTAACGAAGGTAATGCACAACGATTTCGTGACATGTGGATCCGAGAGTTCTTTGGACCAACGTTTCACGAAACCAAGAACAGAGTTGGCACGTTTGATAATGTTGTCGATATGGAGGCGAATGTTAAGTTCACGGTCACAAATAACCCCTAGATCAACTAAGAAGTTGACGAGGGGAACGAATTACGAATAATATAGGTTCTGGGTGGTGAGGAAAAGTACTTGAGGGAGTAAGTCATTTACTGACGTTGGGCTCGAGATGGTTTTTTTTTTACACCAAGTAGTGGACTTGTTATGGTCAAATTGGAGAGAGTAGGAGTCAACAAGGGAAGATATGTATTTAAATATTTTCATATCATCGGCATATACGAATATAACATCATTAACGGTTAAAATAAATATCAATAGGCCGAGATGACTACCTTGTGGGACACCGGAGATCGCATTAATTGGAGCAGAGATAGAAGATCCGAAAATAACGTTTTATTGACGATCTTCTAGATAAGGTTTGATCCATGAGATAAAATCGGGGGGGATACCGACTGCAACGAGCTTGAGGAAGATAATTTGGAGAGACATTTTGTCAAAGGCCTTGCTGAAGTCAGTGGCAACAACGTCTACTCTTTTTCGTTGTCGTTCTACTTTTTAGTGGTTGTCGATCGACCTTTTAGGAACCCATGTTAGTTAGGAGAAAATATGGGTTTGCAGTGAAAGAATAGTGCATCATAAACGATGCTCTCGAAAAGTTTGGGTATGCATGAAAGCTTGGCAATGGGACGATAGTTGGACACATAATTTTCCAATACTTTTTTGGGCACTGGAATGATATAAACATATTTCCAAAGCTGAGGAAAGAGTCTATGAGAGTCTGAGCGGTAAGGGGTAAAAAAAATGGTTCGCGCACTTTTTTAAAATGTAAACGTCTTTTAAGTTGCGTATTTTTTCGGTGATTAGGTCGGGAGTTATATTCAGTGAGATAAGAGACGTCTGGGGGCAGTCTTTCAAATATCGGAAATAGCCATGATCAGGTTGAAGATCCTGGTCGATGAATGTTTGGGTGGGGAAATGAGCACAAACGTTGGCGATTATTTTGGGCTCATTGGATGTGTTATTAAGGGGGGAAATAGGTGTAGGACGGCGTAGTTAGAGTAATTTTCATGAATTTTTTTAACATATAAAGAATAAATAAAGATACATATTAGTTATGATTGAAGTTCAAATAGAGCGTATATATTATATATAAAAAAAAATTGTGTGGTAAGTTTCGTAAGGATTGATCAAGAACTCTGCGAGGTAGAGTGTACATAAATTTGAAAAAAGTAGTTTTGAGAAAAACGCATTTGATTAAGACTGATTTTAAAATGTGAACTTCATCACAGGGTCGCTAATATTTATATAAATTTCTATCCATGGTCTCAATTGTTAAAAGATACAAAGGATCATCTGGTAACGTTTTTCTGGTTCTCTTACACTATATACTTATGAATGATTATAGTCATTATAGTCATTCACGAATAACTATAGCCCCGAAAGTACGCTCGCTCAAATGCTTATAACTTTTAAACAGCTTGGAACAGCTGCACATTTATTGTAGGACCGTATGTTATTTGAAAGGTCAGATGCAGAGGAAGATCTAAGATAAAGGTGCCAATTTTTGTTTTTTTCATTGCGCAAAGATCGTAGTTCCTTGGTATACCAGAGCAGAAATGAAGTGTAGTTCTTTTTTTGTGAGTATGGGACTGAAAGAAGGAAGCAGCTGATGATTTTGGAGTAAAGTAGCGCATGAGTTTCATTTAAGGATATGTGTGAGTTAGGGTTAAGAAGAAAGTTAAAATTAACATAGTTGAGCAAATTATTTAGTTTAGTAAAGTCAGCTTTCCAGAAATTGAAACAGTACGTATTTTCGAAAGGAGTGTGCATTTAAACCAATCCATCATTTCTTGTCTAGTTATTATAATAGTTGTCTTATTGGAACTGAGGATTGAAGGTTGGATAATGAGCTACACCCAGTATTGTAAAGGTTTCTCACAAAATAAAACGAGATTATCCGCTTTCTTTAAAGTATACTAGGTATACCAATTGGTAATAAGGAGCATTCGGAATATTCGGAATATTCTTCATTAGACTTCTCTGTGAAAGGTTATAGTAATTAGTTTCGTGAAACTCTGGAGGAGGCGATTTTCCAATGTCTAAAGCTTTTTAAAAATAACTATTAAGGAACCATTTTGTTTAGTCATACCATAAATTAGCTTAGATACTAATTATTCGTTTATCACAGTTCTTCAACAGCACTTTAACTCCCCAACTTTGTTTCGCATTACCTTGAAAAGGAATTGCCACTCAATTTAAATAAAAATACCTCGAGCTCTATGCAAACAAGCAGCATTAATGTGAATCACAATACAATCAAATACCCTGTAATCCACTACTACTAGAGAAGCTGTCTATAAGAACTTGCACAAACATGGTCCAAGAATTTCCAAGGACTTAAATCGATTTTCGGAAACTTCTCACTAGGGACTTGCAAGGATACCAAGAAACTACGTACCTATATCAATGCCATAGGTTTCGCTATCGCCGTCAGCCAACCTAAAGCTGTGAATGTGAATAGCACTGTGTAGAAATGTCTCCTTCGCTCCTTTTTGGGCGTTTTATTCACAAAATACAACTTCCACGTCCAAAAAAGCATCAGCCAACATCTAGCAGGCAATAACTAAAAACAAGCAAGTAGTAAGCGGCAAAGGCGCGGCGGTTCAATTCTCTGTATGTGACATGTCATACGTTTGTAAAATAGCAAACGTTGTTGTGCGAAATTCCCAAAACACACATGTCGCCCGGTGCTCCCGTCCTAGTCATAGACCCACATATTCGTATATATGTACATACTTCGAACATGGAACTGAAAACACATGAAGACAGGGTGAATGAGAGACGTGCGTCGGTGGGAAGTTGGTTACCTTCTTATTTAGCTGAGATTTTCCTTCATCCCAGTCAGGGTCTTATGCAAATCTTCTCAGTTCAGTTCAGGAATTTGCCATTTTCTCTGTACATTCCGTTCGCTTCTCGCTTTTCCTTCTTCCTTTTTTCTGTTTTCGTTTCTATGATAGACACACCCACATCTCTGGTGTTTGCTTCATGCCTCATCGTCACAGCCATCATCACTTTCCATCCCGTTTTGCATCCAACTTTTTGGGGGTCTGTTGATGTTTTTTTTTTTTTTTCTTGGAAGACCAAAGGGTGAGAAAGCGGGAAGGAACAAGAGTAAAAGCAAGTATTGTCCTTGCCTTCGTATTCGTGGTCGCCAGTCGATTTTTTGTTTCCCGCATGGTTGTTTTCATATCCTAGCTTTCCTTCGACCCAACATTATCGATGGAAGTAACAAATCCGAGAGGAGAGCCTGAGAAAAAAGGCCAACGGAATGGGGTAAAGAGGGTGAACGGGAGAAATAATAATAAAATTGAAAGCTTTCAACTTTGGTGTCTTTTGCAAATGGATTTGCTTTTTGCTGCAATAGGTCCTTCTAGGGTAACATACACTCAGCGCGTTCATGATCATACTGGCAGCGGTCACATCGCCTGGGAATGGGTGTAGGTTCCTTCGTGGGTTGTTTTTTTTTTTTTGCTTTCTTGCTCTCTCCCTCGTTCCGTTAACCAAATTTAAGTGAATTCATTATCGTCGTTGTTATGTTGCTGTGTGGTACATGCTGTGTGTACTGACGCGCATGTTCGAGTATACTGCGACGACAGGATAACCTACTAGTGCTTAGTGAAATTATTGATACAATTTCACCACCACGGGGGATGCGTTCTCTCCCCACTCACAGTGTTAAGAAATCAGGACGAATTGAATGTCTTCATGATTATCTTGCTCATCATCGTCATAATCATTGCGCGTGAGATGGGACGGGATGAGTTTTTATTCGTTTGAGTGATTTGCATAGTGATAATGTATTCAGATACAGTTTATTGCTTTGTTTTGTGATGCTAGCAAACTCTGGATCTAGTCCCGTTTTTTTCCTAATAGATGAGAGACGAGATGTCGGCGCTCATTGTGCTCCTTTTTCTTTCGAGTTAGGGTTGTAGGGAAAAGTACTTTTGCAAGGATTTGAATTGATATTTTTGAATGTACATTGATTTTGGGTGCGTCAGCAAATGCGAGAGTTTTGTTATGTCTGCTATTGTAGCGTATAATCGTATGCGAATTGAATATACGCGACAGGTTATTTAATTTTATGGCTTACTTGATATTTAAATGATATTTGACTTTAGAAATATCGTCGTCAGCAACAGTTGAAAGTCGTTAGCTATTCATCGGCTTTCGCCTTAAGGACAGACTTTAGTTAGAATATACTCATTTTATTGTTAGCTCACACTGAATAGAGTGATTGTTAACCTAGATATTTTGCCTTAAGCTGTGTAGGGTGGAGCAGTGCTTTTACATACCAATGAGTCGATTCATTTCTGCAAAGAACCGCTTTAGAGATTATCTAAATAAAATCCATCCACCATCGAAATGAGACGTTCACGATATTGTAGTCTTATGAAAAGACTTGTCCTAAAGACGTCGTGGGAGGTTTTTCTTTCAATTTATGGCAAATATTATTGATTTTTACTCATGGCGCAGCAATTTGACTATAAGCTTTACATAGCACACGATACAAAAACGCAAGTCTTAATGGTACATGACTGATTACTGTGCAAGGAGAATAGGCTTATGTTTTCTCTGCAGAACTCAGAAGAGAATAACAAACTGTGAAAAGTTCTGGCAAAAGTCATTCGCATTTCTACATTTCTTTCATGTATAATATTTAAATAAAGTGTATCCTTTTGAAACTTTTGATATTATTTTATTATTATTTGAAAAATACAAAAAAAATATTTTTGGGGGCCAATTTTAGCCGTACGAATTAGAAAATAAATACTAAAAAATGACAGTCGCCATAATAACTGCTGACTTGATCTTCTGTAAAAAAAAATTCCATATATTATTCTACATCAAAGTGGCTATCGCATGAACTAACATTTTTTTTTTTTTATTTAAGTTAATGCGATAGCCGTACATATATACAATAACATATCAAAAAATCAGACTAATCGGTCCAGTAGTTTTTTTTAAACGACCAATCGAAAAAACATAATTTCGATAAAATACGTTTAAAGTTTTAAAACGATTTTTTGTTTTTAAATCCACATACCCGTAATACACATTCTTTTTTAATGACCGGAAAATCAGGTCCATACGGTTGCATTTCTGATACACTTTATTAAGTTTTCGCATCGCCGTCACCTATGTAGTTTAAATATCTTGCATCGTTTAGATCTTCTGATCGCTCAAACATTTCTACTATACCATCGACCTCCATTTTACCAGTTTCGTGTTCGACAAAAAACGCCTCATACTCACTTTTATATTCTTTACCGACCCAAAGTGAACAGTGTTTACAATTGCTGCTCTTGACTACAAAATCAAGAACTTTACCTTAAACTTTCCAATTAAAGAAGTAATGTCTAATAAGGAAGTTAATCCTCGTTTCGCCCATAATCTTTATTTCTGCCTCCTTTTTTGTCCATTTCTAACAAATAATCTCGTTGAAACTAACAAGTGCTTTATAAATGCGCGGAATGCTTATAGGCCAAATGCTGTAGAATAACAGTTTGTGGCCGTTCAAATTAATCTCTCTACCATTCCTCTAAGTTATACTCATATAGTATTAACGTATTATATGTATAAGTTATATGCGAAGCAGATGCTCTCACGCTGACTCAAAATAAAACTGTATAACTTGTTCCAAAATTCGAATTTCTCAAAATCATTCTTATTTATATTTTTTAGAACAAACTTACCCCAGACAAAGGTGCTTCAATTTGGCTTAGATAACTAACTGTCTCTTTATGAACAATCTAGTGCAAGGAGAACAACTTTCGGCCTAAGATCAATCTATAATATCCTAACCTACGCGAACTTATGCAAGGCTACCAATAGCGTGTGGCATGCTTTACCTTAAAGATGCTGGCATATTAAAATTAACCATTGACGCAGACGACGTCTCCTGGAAGTGGGCGCGACACTGATCTACTAAGCCTGAGGCGCTCGGACTCACAAAGCGCGACAGAGAAGCCGCCGCTATACGCAATTACGAGCCACGTGGAAGAATCACAAATTCGTATACTCGATGCCAGGAATACGACTACGTACTAAACCACAGCCTGCGCAGTTCAACCACTCTGTCCGCGGGACTGGCGTTAGGTATTACATCGCGGGGCTGTTTAGCTACTTATGCTATGTGCTCTGTATCTGCCGTTTCAGCTCTTTTTATTCTTTCGAATCTCTCGTTCTGCACGCTCGTTATGAAGGAGCAAATCTCCAGGTAGTAGTCCCCTGAGCTTATCATGAAGCTAGAAGCTCCGGGATTGGCAGGTCCATTTGTCTGCGAAACGTATGCAGTGGAATGTTGTGTGTTGGATCTTTCCCATCTTCTGCACATTCTGCGCAGAAGAGCGAGCTATGGTGTCCAAATCTGTGAAGATATTTTCGATAGCCGTCGTGGCCTGGCAGGAATTGCGTAAAGTGGTCATTTCAATCCCCGTGCGGAATCTTATGGGGATCAGCTTATGGGTCCATCTGCCTTTTGCCATGTTATCCCACCTGGCTTACCGTAGTGCTTCAAGATGTTGCCTTTTTTTATGCTTTTTACCGACAGGTTACGCTGGTCTCTTCATGGTCTGTGGTTCGCCTAAGGTAAACCCTGTGCATCTCGCCGGCGAGTTTATAGATAGGGACTATGTCCGCTATAACATAGGCTTCCGAGATTGTCCTAAAACCGCATACTATTTTTATTGCGCAAAGCCTGTATGCAGACGAGAGCTTATAGAGCGTCAAGAAGTATTGAGCTCACCACACTAGACAGCAGTATCCCGGTCCATCGATGTTTGCATTTCTGATGCCTTTTTACTCATTTATTCGACATGGATCTTAAATTTAAGTCAGTTGTCGAGCATTACACTGATGTATTATAATGCCTTTTTATACCTGATTGATTGGCTCCCAACCGGGAAGTTTGCGTATTCCAAAGTCTTTCGGCTGATTATTAAAACAGCCTCCGTCTTATGGTCAGCTAGTTCAAGGTCGGCATAAACTAGTCAATGTTAGATCCTGACGTTCGCTTCATCCGTGGCGAACCCTACCTCGTGAATGTGTTTTGCTACAGTAACTACGGCGATGTCGTCAGCAAAACCGATAATCTTGACTCCTTGTGGCAGCTTTAATCGCAAAATGCCATCATACATTATATTTATTCCTGGGGGACCCCTGCGGAAACATTGTTGTCTGTACCTTAGCTTTCTGTTAGAGAAGTAGTTAAGAATTATTTTCACAAGGTAATGTGATGCATCCATTCTGGTCCTCGTAATGGAGCAATTTGCGGAAGGCATTTTCAAAGTCCAGCGTTACTACTGCGCAGTATTTCTTTGTGCCCCCTCGCCGTCTTCTCCCCCGTATCGCTTCAACGAGGTATGTACAATCTTTGTATTGCGCCGACAGTACAAAACGATTTTTTTAAAACCATGTTGGTAATCAAATTACCTCTTGTATCTGGAAGACATATTGGCCGGTGCACCGAACGTTGTTGCATTTTCCATGTTTCAGGGAAAATTCGCTTCTCAATGATTTTGCATCGTTACAATAAAAATGTCTGGTCTTCTTTTAACGTCTGTGTTTGATCGCTATATTTGGCCATAAGGTCCAGGTAGTAGGCCCCTGAGATCAAGTGAGTCGTTGATATTGACCGAAGCCATTACCCCTGCAACGTGACTTCGGGTCAGTTTTATCAGAAAATCTTATCCGTAAATCCTAGCCTTATTGTATGAGACCTCAGTAGATTAAAATTTGGTGTACTCAGATTCGGGTTTTTGATGTAATCTGAGACAAGTCCTGTGACTTTGCTTCCTAAACAGCCGAATCTGATTAAGGCCCCTTCACTCTGGAATCAAGTTGGCTGCGTTCTGAATAAAATAGATTTTGATTTCCGGAATATCACAATACCCCTGATTTTTTTTCGATGTAAGGATGTAAAAGAATGACTGTGGCATCGGTCGTTGGAACTGACCTATATGCAATCAAATCGTCCACGTAAGCTATTGAATGGGGAAGAGAAGCTATCACATTACTGAAGTATATTTGGAAGGAGATATATCGATCGGAGATTTACCGAACCCAGAATACTATCACTGTGTCATATGAATACTCGTTCTTGTGATCAGGTTTGGACCCTACTGTTTGCTTAGAGGTATGCGCCCACCTCCCAGGCGACAATTTTTAAATGCCCTTACTCAAAAAAAAAAAAGTTGACTTTTACGAAAATAGCACCCAAAGTGCCTCTTGGATATCATCCCGATATATAAATTTGTTTCCATTAAAGAAGTTTTGCAGACTTCGGAACAAGTGGAAATCTAAAGGTGCTTAATCTGGAGAATAAGTCGGATGCACAATTTTTTTCTTTCCCAATCGAAATCCTGTAGCTTTGTGCAACAATGTCTGTGTGTATGAGGACGAGCCTTATCCTGATGGAAAATAATACCTCTTCGATTAACCAGACCCGACAGTTTTTGCTCTAGTGCCGAATTTAATCTGCACAGCTGCTCACAGTAGAATTCTGTGGCGATAGCCTAATTATCAGTTAGTCGCTCAAAGTGGAATATTCCCTTAGCAACCCACCATACTCGTACACTCAGTAACACTTTGTGTGAAACCCATCTCTGGGATGTTGTGCTGGTCGATCTTCTAGGCAAATAGGGGCGAGGCTTAATGTTATAATTTCCGATAGGGATCCGGTTCTTGATTGTGACGCAATAGACGCGCAGCGCAGGCTTCGATTCTTTGCTCAAGTTTTTTTTTTGAGATAGGTGGCGTGTTATCGATTTTCCTTGTTTTTTTTAGGTGTCAGTGAACTTACGGTAAGTGACTTTTCTTTCGGCTGTGGACTGTAGGAGCTCATGTTCAAGCTCTTCTGGCCTACCCTAACGAAGAGAATGCTCAGAAAGTTAAGAGAATTGCATAATTTCGTATGCATTAGAAATTAGCCCTAGTTCGTTTGCCTGGAACTGATGCGGAAAAGGGGCATGGTGTGATGATTTTGGGGATTAGTGTTAAAGTGAATCATTTGAAGCAATTAGGTGTAATCAATATTACCCTGAATAGGTCATGGATAAAAAGTATGCCTGCGACCTTGTATCGTTCTTCTAGGGGTTGCAGGTTAATTCATTTTAAGCGACCACATTATAATACGGTAAGTTATATTTACCAGCCCGATGAAGATTTCGAAAAGCAAAACGCATAAACCTACATTGGATGGCTTCATTGCGTGCAGTGTGGATACCGTAAGAGACTATTCACTATTCATATTCAAGAAGAGGCCTGACGAAGGTAATATAAAAGGATTTCTTGGCGCAACATTTCCCAAAGCCAATGATAACATTGTCGGTGTGAAAGTTAAAGGTGAACCAAATTGTTGGAAGGATGAACAACAACAACAATGACAGACGACGTAGGTTCTGAGAGGAGAAAGAAAGCGCTTACGGGAGTAAGTTAAGTAATAGCTTGACATTCAGCACGTGGTAATTTTTTTGATACCAAATAGTGAACCTGTTTAGGTCTGATTGGAGAAGGCAACAATCGGCAGGGAAAGATACATATTTGGAGATTTTCATATCATCAACGTATACGGAACGATGGGAGTTGTTTCTGATATACTTAATATCATCATTCTTCTTCTTCTTTTTTTCCTTTTTCCGGCGTTGTTATGGTCAGAAGTGTAGGACCATAACCTTCCCACTTAACTGCATTCCTACTGGTCCGATTGTGGGGTCCGCCGGTTTGACCTCAGAAAGTAGCGGCAGGCTTCCCGGTTTGGGATTACTTCATCGCTGAGGCCAATCAAATGCTGGTGTTTTTGCATTTGTTTGCACCAATTGTTTTTCGGCCTGCCTTTTTTGTTTTTTTTTTTTTTGTGACACGGGCATGCTCCAGATTTTTTTTGTTTGATCTTACTCTTACAACACCGGTGATCTCCAGTCGTGTCAACCCACTGATTTGCATGTACACTTGTGGGGCAGTTTAATGGTGGTATATGTGTCCCTAGGTTCACCTTGGTGTTTTCTAAATTGCCTAGATGTGATTTTTGTTTACCTTTGTTTTAGTCGCCTTTTACGACAAGCGAGAGGTATCGCTGCAGGAATATTCTTAACCCGTCCCTGCATGGAAAACTTAATATCATCATTGATTTGGATAAATATCAGTGGGTCGAAATGGCTGCTAGAAGATCTGAAAATAACAATGTACTGACGGTCTTCGAGATAGAATTGGGGGGGGGGGGAGCATTTAGGCCAAGATCGGTCCATTGTGCTACTCGAGACGGTCACCGCTACTCTTGGAACCATTTTGAGCGTTGAATAAAATTCGATAGTTTGTAGATCTCCGCTTTGCAGATCTTGGGGAGGTTAGGGCAGGACAATTGTATAGGAGATGGGATAGAGATTCTTTTTCTTCCTCATCATGACATCTACTGCAATAGTCCTTATATGGCAGTCCTGATCTTGCGGAATGTTTTCCTAAAGCACAATGTCTTTTTATGAGATAGATTAGGCTGTTTATATACTGCCTGCGTATTTTCGCGTAGTTGCATATATCAAGGTCACGCCATCTCTCATTTGCTTGTCATAGTACTTGTTTCGAGATTTATTATTTTTGCGTTTCCATTGCTGGTTTGACTTCTCCTTTAATAGTCAAGATCTCCAGTGTGGTGCCTATTTTGGCTAGTTTGTCTGATTCACAGTTACCTGGTATACTACCATGCCCAAGTACCAAGCACGACGTTACAGCGCATCTGTTCGTTATCTCATTTAGAGATGTGCGGCAGTGCTTCTTTTCTTTATTTCTTTTTTTGCTGTGTAGATGACGATGTCCCTATTGTTCACAAACAGCCAGTCGGCAGCCTCACAAGTTGCCATTAATTCGGATTTTTAGGGTCGGCGCATTGACACCGGCACCCACATCATTGATCATTGCCTATCCTGAACCCGTCTGTGTATATTTCCAATGCAATGCCTTTGCTTGAATATTCATTCTTCTCCCATCGTCCTCGGTTGAGAATTGTTGCTTTTTATAGAATCTTTAGGTCTATGGTAGGGATTGAGGAATTAAGTAGTCCGGGACTTCACTTAGATCATATCCTTGGCGTAGAATACCAGCGTGTTTTATTTCGGAAAACTTCCAATGAGCTGATTCTTTAACCGCAGAGCCATTTATTTGCCTTTTCCTTGCCAAAAAGATCCTGCGCGAGGATAGGGCACCAGATTCCCGTCGAGTAGGAGCTAAGGTGGTAGAAATCATGACTATCTTAAATCTCATCCCGTTCGTATACCTTTAACTTGGTAGTTTTAAGTCCATATCGAACTCCTTCGCCTTTAGTCGAGTGAGGAAATCTCTATTCAGCAACAGGTTAACTGTTCTTTCTGAGTCCTTTTCAACCTCCGTCCTAATGACGTTCCAGTTGGTAGTCGGCAGATCGGGATTTTGCGGATCTTGTGTGTCGCTGGGTTCCACGAATATACGGGCGCCGGCCCATGGATCTCGTCCTTCCTCATAACCTCCTCTCCACAAAATGTCCGTCGCGACAACAGTGGCCCTAAGAAAGTATGCAACGCTGCTATCGTCACAGGCAATCAGTTTGTGGTACTAATGAAAACCCGAAAAATTTCTTTTTCGGGCTATACTATGCGCCCTGTCAAATCAGCCAAAAGGGCTCGTTAGGGCTGGTTTAACCCCCAGCCTTCCATCCCTCGGCACGGTTCTTTCGCTCACATCACCAGGGAGTTGGGATGACTGTTGTTACCACTTTCTTAATGGTCCACTGCGCATGATTGATATATGCGGCTAAGACTTTAGCTGACACTAACCGGTGATTAGTAATTTCCAGCGGGCACCTACGAGGAGGACTGGAAAAACAGGATTTTTGCGGTTATTGTTTCAGTTACTTTTTTTCTCGATTACTAAAACGGGAGTTATATTCACTGACACTGGCTGAAGAAATGGGCATAAAAGCTTCCAACTATTTTCGGATCATTCAAAGAAGTATTGTGAATTAAAAGTAGAGGGATAGTCATCAACCTAGGTTTTTGCATTCATAAAATGATTGAAGGTTTTGGGACCCTTAATAAGAGAGGATAAGACTGCAGGTAATTAAAATGATTGGAAGCGAAGCAGTATTTAAGGTAGGGCTATCACCGTTTGTTTCTTTTTTTGCACGTGCACCAGTATGGAGATAAGTTGCTGTTCTTTTTTGTTGGCGAATGTATAACGGATAGGATGAGGCAAATGATTGCCTCACATTAGACTAGGGTTTAGGAGAAAATTAAAATTAATATTGCTGAGCAGGTTATTTACTTTTGCAAAGTTTGTTCTGATACGGAGGTTTAAATTAGTTTCAGTTAGGGCAAAAATGTCATAAGGCAGTTTTTCGCAATTGAGGAGTACTGCGAACAATTTGGTTTCTGACATTCTGGTAATAGAAGACGCATTTGGGTAAACTATGCAAATGAGAAATGTAACGATGCTTAACGGGTTCTTTGCAGGTGTAAGAGGTGCTTAAAGATTATATGAGCAGCGAACGAGATTGTAGTCTATTATAGAGGTATAAATCTCAATTCTTGTTGGCATGTACTATATATGGTACCAGGTATTAGGTATATGGTTATAACCTTTTAGATTACTAATTATGTATAAATTATTTATTTATTAATTTTTCTACATTTTGTTTGGTAATCAGTTAACCCGAAATCCTTCCTCTTATCTTTGCATGATGCAAATATAGGAAAATGAAAAACAATAAGACCATGCACCAGACCGAGTAAATTAATTTTATTATCGTCTGGTAAGTTCGTTTGAATCAAACAATAACATCCAAGCCGGATATTCGAAAATTCAATGATTTTGGTATTACAAATACAGACTTATATTATTATCCTCAACGACATACGAATATATTTCAGGGATAATAGACAAACACGCAGTCCTCACCAGCAGAACATGAAAAAGGATACAACGAACAAAATTGCATGTAACTACTAAGATATCACATAATATTGGTTAAGGTCAGTCTTACATTTTCCGTTGCCCTCTCAACCCACACTTAGATCCTACTACATCCAATTGCACACACCACTCCGACTCCACTTCTCGATTCGCCTCGGGGACCAAAGCACATACATATGTATATCGTATCGACTTCTTCAATATTACCCAAAAGAATACTATGTACACACAATCAATAAGAAGGACATGGTAGGGAAACATGAAGTACCGCGAAAAGACTCTCCTGCACCCGACGAAATAAACCGACTGCAAGTGCCAAGGAATTGCGAAGAGCTCCAGAGCTCCAAAGCAATAATTTATTGTTATCATTTGTTTGTCCAGCTAGCTCGTCCTTCGATTTCGTCTGTCTACTTTCTTTCCGGACTTTCCTTCCAAAACGCCTTTGCGTCCCCATCATTGGGATGCTTATCTTTGGTTTGGCAATGGCAGACTCCAAGGAAAAGCATTCATTGTCGAGACATAAACTTGAAGGAATATAATTTATGTGACTGAAAAGTATCTGATGATATTTGTTTCTTTTTTTTCTTTGTAGCCAGTTAGTAAATTCAGAAGCAGGCTAAGCCGCAATGTAAATCTTTTCTACGGATGAAGTAGATCTGTCTCTTCATGGAGAAGTAAGTGAAACTATGTCACGGAATCATGTTTGTGTGTACTTGCTATCTACTAGAATGGGAGTGGGTTTATGGTTTGACTTTAAGAAATAAATGGAACTGAATACGATTCCGGAAATAACCAACCCAATCAGTTCCAAGTGGAACAATTTGTCTTTGAAAAGCAAATGTTTAGTTTGTAGCTCATGGACTTAAACATACATTTTTGTGCTTTCTTCGGCAGCTGAAAAGAACATTTAATGACGAAGAATTTTCTCTTTTGAGTGACTTGGCAATTTGAGCAACAGAGAAGAATGTTTGCACGAATGGAGGCTCCCTGGTGTAGCAGTATTTATATTGACGGATAAAAGATTCGGCATGAATTTAATTGACTTTAACGAAGCTCTTGGTTTTATTGTAATTTTTCTTATTTTGAATTTGAGTTTAACCATTTTAACAATTTTCATATTTCAAAGTTTATAGGCAAGATATGTAGAAAGATAGACACCAAGTTATTTAATTTTAAAACATAAGGCAAAGCAAGATCCAAAGTAAATATTTTCATAAAATCATCATTACAGCTCGTAGAGTAAAAGCGTCATTTAATCACCTACCATATCATTTTTATGGGTTTATTGCCGATTCCGACATAGGGTTTGTCGTGTTAGTGGCGTCAGAAGTTAACACAATAACTACTGTACCACAGTGCAATTCACTCCTCTGTCAGAAAAGTGCCAAAAAAAAAAAGCTAGCATAATCCTCTAAAATGAACTTTTATGTAATTTCTTACACAGTTAAAATCCGGGGTGAGCCTGACCCTGAACTAACAAGTTTCTCTATATGTAACGATAAAAATGGCTCGTTTCGTTCTTCTAAATAATTTTCGTGGAGTCCCCGGACTTCAGTACCGGAGTAATAAGCAGCGGACTTTAAAGCAGATCACCTTAAGACTATGCCTTTCGGCCTTAGGTTTAGCTTATAATAATTATAAAATTTATTTTGTATATACATATATCTGAGGCGCTCGGGCTCATGGAGCGCGAAAGAGCCCCGGCTCGCCGAATTATAGACCACGCGGAAGATTTGCGGAAAAGCCAATTCATCTTGGATCAGCCCACAATTACCCAAATCGAGAAATGCCTCTGGGGAATAAAGCCGCTTTGTCGCACCCTCTCACGGTACAAGTAGTTGGGGTAGGTAGTCGCGGAGAGTAGGTTATTCACCCGAGTCATTGGTCTTGTAACGTGACCTTGGGTCAGCTTAATCAGAAAGTTATCCACCCGTACAATCCTGGCCATATTATATATTGGGCCTGGTTCGGGTAAAATTTCGTGTACTAGACAAGTTCTGAGACATTATTTCTCAAACACTCGAATCACCCGATGTGGCTCTCACATTGAACCATAAGGGACATCCATAGGCAGTCATGGACCATGTATCAGATTACCTTCACTTCGCTGTTATGAAACCCAGCTTGCCATAGCGAAACAACCCGGGCTATTGCCACAGCACCATCGACATATTCCTCAAAATATAGATACTGATCTAGCTAGACCCCAAAGTATCTAACATAACTGCACTTTGTTTCACCAGTGAACAATTTTTTTCTAGTACTCCGAAAGGCCCTAGACAAAGTTATTCTGAATCAAACGGTTTCTGATTTCCTGTCAAATGAAGACACTAGTACTGCGACCATAACGATCTATTGTACCCCCTTCTTTTGCCCAGGATTTGAATTCTGTCTTTAAAAATTTGACAACTTCTCTAAATGGGATTTCCTGGAGGTTTTTCCCTGTCAAGATTGTTTTGCTTGTCGTTTTGAATCTTTCTCGGGCAAGGCTTGGGCAGACGGTCAGTATGTATTCTATAGTTTCCTTAACCAATTAACTGTTTATGGCGAATATATTTGTCATGAAAAAATTGTAAAATGTTGTGTTATTTTTATTTTTATTTTGTGTTTTCGTCATGCGTGAGTGAGCATTTATTTTTGATGTTTCTGGTCCTTCTTATGTTAATAAATATAAATAAATAAATGTATACATGAAATAAATAACGAAATAAAAATATTGAAGTCACATATTAGGTCACATTTTCCAACAAAGTCGAAACAGTTAACTGGTTAACCTGCCCCCATAGCCATGAGATTTCTCTGCTGCCCAGATCCATTTTATAAAGGTGGTAGGTGCATGCGTCGGTTCCTGCTAGTGACTTATATAGCACTTTTAGATCGGCTTTATTAAGTTCTAGAGCTTCTTCGGCACGTTTGGGATTGTGATTCTGTTCCATGAACATGCTTGAGTGTTTAATACCCTCCTATTTGTTCCAAAATTGGTTCTTTTGTTTAATGATCCATTTGTGTAAGTGTCGGTTTATATCTGAATTGTCAAAATCATAAAGGGGGGATGGCCCCGTAAAAGATATCTGAGCACCTTTCTTGGCTTGTGTGTTTGCCTTTTTATTGCCTTCATAGTTTTCATGTCCTGGCACCCAGACTAGGATTAGTATGCTACATATTTGCAATCAGTTTGTTTAGTATTTTGTGACATTCCCAGACAACCTTAGAGTCAAAAGTGCACCTCTTTACCGCCTTAAGAACCGATTGGCTGAGAATATAGATATTCTAGTGTTAGTAGGCCTCCTGTCACTGATGCTGTGTGCTGCTTCATTAATTGCAAATGGCTTAGCCTGAAATATTGTTTACTCATGTGCAATGCAAAATGCACCAGCCCCTGTTTCCAGATTTTGAGCCCATTTCTGGGCACCATCATTCACCCAAGTCGGGTTGTTGTTCCATTCTCCTCTGCTTGGTATGAACACTTCGTAGTATATTTTAAAATTCAATATCAAATATTGTCCATTTTTTTAAGAATTTCTAGATGTCCAATAAGGTCTTCTTCTTTGTATTTGTAGGTTCTTTTTAAAGTTTAGGCTTGTTTTGCAGCTTCAGCTTGTGTGGTAGTGTGTAATTGTGGGATGTTTGGAACTGCTTCCCTTCCTGTAATCGTTCTTATTGCTCCAGGTGTTCGGATATACGCTAGCCTTTGTATTTTATTGAGTTTATTCTTGTTCCCATTTTTCCACCATACAGCAGCGCCATAAAGTATGGTTGTTTTAATCATTTGATTGTAGACCCACAAACTCATTTTGGGTTAGTCTCCATGTTTTGGATACGAGTTGTCTTAGTACCCAGAGAGCTTTGATGGCCTTTGAGTATATTTTGTTTACGTGTGCATTCCAAGAAAGTTGTTGGTCCAATGGAATGTAGTTTTCTTTAATTTTTAGAGTTTGAAGTTTATTCACACTTCTTTTTATCAATTGTAATAAGGTCTCTATCTCCTGAATCGTGGCAAATTTCCATCCTTTTATTAATCTCTCCAGTTTTGGAAGGAGAAAAAACTCTCATTACCAGTGATGACCCTTCTCTGTGATGACATTTTTTTTTTATTATTCTCAATAAGAATTTTCTTAACTGCTTCGACGTTTTCATCTGTTGTTGATATGCTGGGGCGTCCAGGTCATTAACATCTACTCTACCTTAGATCTGACTCGCCAAATGCCAAATTTAATACAGATTCTTTGATCCATTTTTTTCAATACGAAAACACGTCCAACCTTTATACAGACATATGTATATGTGGAAAACAGATAAAAACTTCAATATGTCTGAAAATACCAACATACGAGTATGTTAGGGGATAAGTGTACCAACATACCAAAAAAAAAACATACCGAAAATCCATTGATTTTGTCTCATGGAATTCAAAAAAGGATTTTTTTTAACAAGCCTCGTACAAGAGGCTTCTAGTCCATGTTTTTTATCCTGGTTTCAATTAGAAGATCCGAGTTTAATCTAAAGTTGACACAAGACCCTTAGCTAAATTAGTCCGCATATCCTTGCCAGCTGCAATCCAATATATTCGTTCGACGACCTGTAGCAATACACAATGGGAGTTTGCAAATCCCTTTTTTGCACTTATTTATTTGATTACACTTATTTATTTAAAATGTTGTAAAATCTGTAACAAAACCAGTCATAAACATCTCTATACATAAGTGCGTACGATATCCGCATCCGACTCACATTCTTCCGCCCTTAAGCGGATATTGAAATTTTAAGCTGACTTGTGTTTGCAATTTTCGATTATACGCCAAATCGAACTTTTTCGCTGTAAATAAATTTCTTAATACTTAGCCGTACAGGGATGTAAGTCTAAGGACGAAAGCTATCCAAGTATAAAACATACTCGAACGTTGGTTTGTGAAGGTGCATTGTATAAATCCGAATTGATTTTTTGCACATGCTAAGGGGTTATTTGTTCGCACAATTTCATTTCCTAATAATCTGCTGGTTGTTTTTAACAAAATCCCTCATTCGAAATTCAGACACACGTACACCAGCAATACCCTCGTGTAATAATGAAAGCGAATGATAGGAAAAAAGGAGAATATCCTATGTGCACACATGTGTATGGGTGTATATCATGGATGTTTGAAATTCAATTATCTAACCCAACCACAAATTCGATTACGCGGGAGTAGTGAGTTTGGTCATCTCAAGTACACCCCCTTTGGTCATGGATATGCGAACCCTCGGACGTAGTACTTATAAGTGAATCTGTTCTCAATGTACCATATACTTGTACGAAATATCTTTAACCCCCAAATAGGATTACTGTACATTATCACAAGGATAAGACTGGAATCTTATTAATGGAACACAACATAAACGAGGACTTGTTGTAGACCGTAGGGTCAGGAAAATCACAAAATCCTTCATCAAACTCACATGAGCTCAAGTGGTCGTGTTTGTCAGAATAAATTGAAAAAATCGTTCTAAACTTATCATATCACTTCATACCGAATGAACAGATGTGTGCAAACGGAAACGGAAATACCTCATGTTCAAGCAATTGTTTAATTAAAATCAATTCACAACTCAATTACGTGATAAATGCGCTTTTGTGGTTTCAGTTGTTCAACAAGACCGTTTGCCACCTGTCGACCGCAACTTATTACCATTCACTTTCTACACCGTTATACCTCATGTGAGGACGTATGTTGCCATACTTACGAATTCTGCCAGACGACGTCGACAACACGGCAGCAAACCCAATGAAAGAACGACAATATGGGAGGCAGCCGTAAAGCACTGGGAAAAAGGACTTTTTATTCAGTTCCTGCACCACCTGCTATGTTAATATTTACATACATTCCAAGTTTTAATTTTTTTTGGTGGCGCGTGTGGAAGTTGGTTTTCCTCGACCGTCTCGTAGTTGGGTTTGAAGCACGTGAAAGCTGCGAGCGTTACGGATTTACATGTCTTGCGGTTGACATAAATGACAGAGTTTGAAGCTGGCGCTTGGTGTAACGTGAGAAGAGCCGTTCTCACTTAAGTTGATTACTGTAACACGCTATTATTCGTGGCAGAGAAGTCGCATGTTGATGTCGTCAAATCGTTGCCAAGCTGTTCTAAGGTGTGGGCGAATTGGTGTGCAACCTAAGTTATAAGTTTTCTTTCTCTATGTTTATTTTTTGTTCGTTAGAAACATTTATCGTTTGTCTTTTATGAGTTTTGGGCGGATTGTGAGATTGAAAGGTTCATCGCATGGTAAAGGTTTATTATGTTAAGTGTGATTCGGGGTTGTTAATGAAATAGTTTGTTCTTGGAGGGGTTGGATATATTGGTGAGTGGTGTGAAGTCGAATTATTTTAAATAATGGTTTAGGGTGTAGTTATCTCGTGCTTTGTTTATATATCTTGATTGTTTATCAAGCTTGCCCGATAGATCACGACATATTGCGAATATCACCCTTTAAAACTTAATCAATACTTTCACTCGGCATTTATTGGCCTTTTAAAAAACATCATCGCCTGGATACAGTACGATAAATACACACAGTGGTATTTAGCAGGTTCTATAACAAATAATTTTAAAATGCGTTGCTTCATTAACGCCTTGATTTTTTCACAAAGACATGATTGGAGAAGTTTTACAAATGATTCTTGTCTGTGAACTTGAATAACGAGTAGGAACTTACATTTTAGGGGAATTTTATGGTTGGATTAAAACTTTGGAGTTGAGTTGGCGGGGAATGAAATTTTAATGGACCAATGTTGACGTTCAAAGCGGTTCCTTCGATTTTGGTCAGGAATTTAGCAAGAATGCCGATATGAGAAACACTGTTAGATATAATAAAGCACTAAATTGGCAAGGTGCTGATAAATATATAACCAATACATAAGGAACAGCTTTTACAATTGCTGGTGACACAAAATAAATTAACAAAAGGCTTACGAAAGTGAAGTAAGGAAATCCAACAAAAGGTGTCATTTTAACTATAAAAATTTGGTTAAAAAAATAAGGTGACTTATTGAATTCCGCGGGCTAAGTACATTCAATTTTCTAATTTTTGCTATATTGGTATTCAAGTCTCCTAACAAATTTTGACAATGTCAGCCATTTTCAATACATAATTTTTTTTCACATGGCCGAGAAGATGTTAATCACATTGCCCGCTCTGGGCGCCACAGCACGTCAACAACAGATGAAAACGTTGAAGCATTGAAGAAAATTGTTACGGAGAATCGTCGAATCACAATCAGAGAGGTTACTGACGCATGCTATTAAATTTTATCAGATATTTTGAGCAAGAAACCTGTGTTAGCGAGGTTTGTTCTCAAAGTGCTAAATTATGACCCAAAGAACAGTCGCATGAGGATCGTTCAGGTTGTTGAGTGACGTGAATGACAATCCAGATTTACTGATACCGAAGCATATGTATACAGTTATGACGTCAAAACCATGGCATTCCAAGGTGTTTGGTGAAATGAAAATGGCGGAGTTCGCTTCGCGTAACATTCCAATTGCCTCATGGTAGTAGTAATTCATACTATGTGAATTAAAGAGAGTCATGAATCGAAGGATTCTGCGGTTGATATTATGGGAAATCACTTGAAGCAGTGAAAGGCAGTCAGTGCTACCAATAAGCAGGGCATGGATGTCTGCGAACTTGCGACGTTATTCTGGGAGTTGTAGGTTGATTACTTTTAAGCGAACCTTATAAGGCGGTAAATTGTAGTTATCAGCCCAGGGAAGACCACGAAGGGCAAAACGAATAAATCTTCTATGTTGGATGACATCAATGCGCGCAGTGTGGAGTGGAGACCATAAGAGAGGGGCCAGAGTGGACTAGCATATTTAAGAAGGATCTTAATGGAGATAGAACATAGTGAATTCGTGATATTGTTGTCGATGGTCAAAATGAAAGTTAGGTTCAAGTCTAACACCTACATAAGTTAGCCAAAAATTTGAAAGTAGGAACAATTTTATGACAGATAACGTAGGTTCTGGGAGATGAAGGAAGGGGCTTTCTTTGGTAAGTGATGGCTTCTCATTTGCTAATATTGAGACGGAGGTGATTTTTTTATATCAAATAGTGAACCTGCTTCGGTCAGATAGGAGGAAGTCCAGGAATCGACAGGCGAAGATATACATATGTTTGGAGATTTTCATATCATCAGAGTATATGGAAAGATGAGAGTTTTTGATGACATAGTTAGCATCGTTAATGGGACGGATCCGAGGCCGAGGTTTCTGCCTTGGGAGACTCCAGATGTGTCATAAATTGGATCTGAAATAGAAAATCTGCATTGTACTGACAGTCTTCGAGGTAGCATTTGACTCACGATATTAAAATGGAGGAAAACAAAAACGATGAGATTAAGAAGTATATTTTGGTGAGAGATTTTTTCGAAGGCCTTCCTAAAGTCTGCGGCAACATCCAATTTTGTGTCATTTGTGTCAAGTGTAAAAAAGGACTGCGAGATACACTCAATTCCAACAGGTTAATAGTTGTCGATCCACCCTTTAGTAATCATGGTGGTTTGGACAGAAGATAGGCTTATTATTTTTATTATTGGGTCTGTAACTTAATTCGTGCGGTTTGCTAAGAGATGGCGTAACTTGTATTATTCCATTGGAACATGCGTTGGAAAGCTACTGTCATTGTACGCCATTTCAGTATATGTCATTCATTTGAAGCGTAAACAACAATAATTTTTTTTCACTCAAATATGTCGAACTTTGTGCCTGAAAAAGTGAAAAAGAAAACTGCTGCCGAAAGTCATCGTATTTTGGTGGAAGTTTATGGTGAACATGCGCTAGCTGAGCGAACGTGCCAAAAGTGGTTTGCACGATTTAAAAGTGGTGATTTTGGCTTGGAAGACGATAAACGTCCTGGGCAGCCAAAAAAGTTTGAAGATGAAGACCTGGAAGCATTACTCTATGAAGATTGTTGCCAAACACAAGAAGAGCTCGCAGAATCTTTGGGTGTCACTCAAGCAGCCATTTCAAAACGTTTAAAAGCAGCTGGATATATTCAAAAGCAAGAAAATTGGGTTCCACATGAACTCAAGCCGAGAGACGTCGAAAGGCGGTTTTGCATGTCCGAAATGCTGCTGGAACGCCACAAAAGAAAGTAATTTTTGCATTGGATTGTTACTGGTGATGAAAAATGGATCCATTACGACAACCCCAAGCGCAAAAAATCATATGTGAAACCCGGCCAACCAACCATATCAACGGCAAAGCCGAATATCCATGGCGCGAAGGTAATGCTCTGTATTTGGTGGGATCAGAAGGGTGTGCTGTATTATGACTGCTAAAACCGGGTGAAACCATCAATGGACAACGCTACCGAACACAATTAATCCGTTTGAAGAGAGTAGTAGCCGAAAAGCGCCCGGAATATGCCACCAGACACGAAGCAATAATTTTCCATCATGACAACGCTCGGCCCCACGTTGCTATTCCGGTTAAGAACTATTTGGAAAACAGTGGATGGGCCTTATAGCCCAGACCTTGCCCCTTCTGACTACCATTTGTTCCGGTCGATGCAGAACGCCCTCACTGAAATACGGTTCACATCAGAGCAGAATATCAAAAATTGGCTTGATTTATTCTTGGCTGCCAAGCCGGCGCAAATTGCCAGAAAGATGGGAAAAAGTCATAGCTTCAGATGGGCTTTGAATAATACTATTGTACATGTTTTTCTTAAATAAACGTTCAAATTTTGAAAAAAACCGCACGAATTAAGTACAAGTAAATTAATACCCAATATTATTACCGCCCATTGTGAACTCGGAAATTCAGAGCCTCGTTAACCACCCTTCCCCAAGCCTCCCGGTCCTGAGTGCGTTCCTCCCATGTTTCGCTGTTCTGTCCCATCTGATATCTTGTACGCGTGATCTCCTTGCTATTTTCCAGAGCTTAAAGTCTTAGGACATTGCAGCTTTTACTTTTTCTTTGCATTCTGTGTCAAACCAAGGCTTTCCTTTGAGAGCTTTGCAATAGCCTTGTTCGCCTTCCGCTTCCTCCGTTACAAAACCTTTTGTTGTTGGCCATACTGCTTCTACCTATCTTTTTTCCTTGTTAGTTTCTATGCCATCTAGTAGGGAGAATACGAAGGTGCTTTAACATTTCAACATTGAATTTTTTTTTACCTTGCTATGATCCGCTTCTGTGATCCAAGCTGTTAATAGAGAGAGATAGATATTTTATTTCGTATATAAATTTACAATGAGGTTGTCACACAATTTACATACAGAGATTCGATAACTTATTGTATATCTTTCAGCTGAAACATTATCTTTTAAAACAATAACTAAAGTGGAGGAAAATAATATTGACTTTGAAGGAAACTACGATAAAAACCTTCATAGTAAGTGAGGTACATGAGAAATAAGTAACAAATGAATAAATAAAAATAAATAAATAAATAAATATAAATAAATATATAAATAAATAAATAAATAAATAAATAAATAAATATAAATAAATATATAAATAAATAAATAAATAAATAAATAAATAAATAAATAATAAAATAATTGAATGAATAAGTTAGTAAATAAATAAGTATATATAAATGAATGAACAAAATAATTAGCTAAGAAATAACTAAATAAATATAATAAATCACTAAATAAATAAGTACAGAAAAAAATAAATAATCAGTTAAATAGAACGAAAATATGTACAGCGATATTGATTAAGTATTTAGCTGGTTTATGAGAGGGTTGTCTGGAATAACAAGGTTTCGCAAAAAAGTGGACGTCAACTTAATGATTCTGTCGGAGATCAATTCAACATTCGATCGGAGATGAAGATCAGTGGTAGAATGGTATCTAGATAAGTCAAGCATCATTTTCAAAAGTTTATTTTGAGATATTTGCAATTTTTTTATATGACATTTTGCACAGTTTCCCCATACTTGGCATCCATATAATAGTATTGATTGAAATACTATTTTATGGATAATGATTTTGTTAAAGCTGCTTAGCTTTGACTTTCTATTGATAAAAGGGTAAAGCATTGTGATGGCAATATTGACTTTGTCGATGGTATTTAAGATGTGTTTTTAAAAGTAAGTTTTTCATCTAGATGTATACCCAGATACTTTACAGTTGGTTTCCAAGCAACATTTACCCCACACACATTAAGTGGATTATGAGGAAGGTAGCAATTCTTTCTTTTTCGACTGACAGCTGAAGCTGTTAATTTTGGTGATAATTAAGATAATTTTTTAGAACTATTTCGGAGAGGCAGCGAGGATAGGACTAGCTATTACTAAGGCAGAAGTTACATTCAAAAGAGTGGCCAGTTTTTCATATAACAAACGCAGGCCCGATCGGGTTGAAGGACCTATTCGGTGAGCGACTGGCCGAAGAAGTGGGCAAAAATGTTTGCAACCATTACCGGATCATTGGAAGAAATATTGAGAAACTTAAACTAAAGAAACTTAAGTTTTAGCTCTTGGGAGGATTGCATTCGGTTCAGGTATCGGAGGTAAAGAGATTCGTATAGTCGTGCTAAGTCCATATAAGACTGGTAGAAAGGTCGGAAGCAAAGTGGGTTTTAAGGTAGACCTATCACCGTTTGTTTCTTTTTTTTTTTGGTTTATATGAGACGGAGAGGATAAGCAGCTGATAATTTTGGAGTAGAATAAGGCAAAAGTATCTAAGAACCTGTGCGTATTAAAGTTTAGGAAGAAATCAGTGGAGTCCATCGTTTTAAAAGGTAAGAGATCCTAGTCGCTGTGAATTGCTATGAGGACTCCGCGACCGTCCGGATAAGCCACGAGGAAAGTCTGAAGTAAATAGCTCACTTTCTCTGGGGCACAGATTAGTTTCCGTAAGGGAAAACATGTCGTAAAATAGTTTATAGGAAGTTCTGGGGGAAAATAAAATTGTGAATAGGTAAGGATTGAAAATAATTTTTGAAATTAGAACGGATTCTCTACAGGTCCAACATGATCATGACATGGTTAGCGACCGTTAATTACATCAGTGTGTGAAAGAGGGTCTCGTGAAACCGGATAACGGTTTTCTTCAGATCGATACCTTCACGTTCGTTCTGGTTTTGCTATAAATGCTGATGGAAATAAATGCGTTGTGAAGGTGGATAAGATATGGACGCACGTTTTCGTAATTCTTTTTGTCTCTCAAGCGTATGTCAGCGTTCGGTCTTCAGCGTTAGTTTCCGCAAGGTGTTTGATAAGTTTAACTGGGGTTGGATGGATGTAAGAATGATAGGGAATAACTGACGTGACCCAACAGAAGTGGTGGAAGGGGTTTGGATGAGAGTAGGAGAGTGTATGAAATTAGGGTATATACGATTGTTTTAAGGATCCTCAGGGTTGAGGAAGAGGTCTATGTCAGCGGGGTATATGGGCCGAATTATGGACGCCGGGTTGAAGGACATGTGACTGCCGTATGTCTTATTTATGTGAGAGCGTTCCGAGTTAGATACTTTAGCGGTAGCGGGTGGGGGAGAATTAGGGGATTAAACTATTATATTTTGTAAATAAACACAAGGTTTCTACAGAAATGGAATTATTGATTGATTTCAACAAGTTCTTTGAATACTTAAGCCAACTTAGTATGTATTTGGACGATATATGTTTTCTCCTACGTAAAGGGTTTATTTCATTTACAGACTAATAAGATTAATACGTATGTATACTCGTACCTTAAATTTGCACCGGGAATAATTTAGAACAAAGTATAGTTTTGTTTGTTCCCTTAAAAACAAATATGAAGAAATGTCATGATTAAGTCCTTTTTATTTAGAACCAAACAAGTTATGGATATCCTTGCATCTACGGCAAATTCATAACAAATAAATCCACTGCTTCACGCTTAAAAGGCTACGGTGTATAAAAAGGCCGACAAAACACAAATTATACCGGAACCCTATTCCGTGCCTATTTCAAAAACATCATAATTGGAACAGGAAAAAAAAAACATTCAAAATACTCGCATTCGTGAACAATCTATCAAATCATACAAAAAGATTGTATATCCTCGAAAAAATGCTATGTTTTTCCATCTGCTTTGTCCTTGTTATAATGGCGCCTATGCAACAGAAAAATTTGATACAAACTCATAATAAAAAGGACATTTAAGAGTGGTTGATGTATAATAGTCTTTGTGCTTCGTATCTATTCGTCTGATTCCATAGTTGGATTATTTCGATATTGGTGTTGCTTTTTATTCAAATCAATTGAAATGTTCCGACAAATTTGTCACGAGTGATAGGTGGCAGCACAAATAAAAGAAGACCACGAATGTAGGGAGTATCCATTAATCACCGTCTCCGATGATATATCCATTATAGCGATAGAAAACAATAAAACAGGAAAATATCAACATTTTTTTCCTAACATGAAACGGTGGAGAGTATTCGTGTCCGACATTTGATGCGGACCAAGATTTAATAGATAAAATTGGTTTTACAGCAGCGATGAGGTTTTGTTGTATCCACCGCCGTAACATGGCCATTGAGGATGTTCTACGGTCGATGTTTCATGCACTCAATCAGAAAAACAATATTTTTTTGCGTGTGCTTGGATTTAATTGTATATGTACATTCCACTATCGTTGGGATTTCGTTGTTTATTTTTTCCACCCTTATTTTTTTGTTTTGTATTTTTTTCTGCTCTAGTTACAAATAATTTATATTCTAAATGATATGTGCATATTCATGTGGAGAGGGGAAGGACGATTGCAATCAATATCGTCCTGGTCATGTAATTGTGCCACCACGTTTCAGAGCGATGAAAAAAAAATCATGCAACTCCTTCTGTCAGACAATAAGAGTAGAAGCCAGTGGCATGTAGTATCGCATAGAATGGTCAGCTGAGGATTCACTTTCAATAGTCCTCATCATCGAGTGCAAACCACTTCTTCATGGCTTGAAATCAACACTACACCCATATGTATAACAAGCTCTTGGAATCAACTATTGTATAATGATGAATTCTTCCAGGCACTAAATTTGTATTTGCATCTTTCGATTTACTTCTGCAATGATCTGATTTCATTGCTTATATGTACCTACTTAATTAAGACAACTTCCAATTAAAGGTTTGCAAATAGACCGACCATCGGCAACTCGACCTCGCCTTTGAGTTGATCGGAATTCATTTAGACCCTAATAACAAATTCCAGCAGCGTGCCATCACCTTCTTTTTTTTCACGAGTGCCCTTGGCATTTCGCTACCTAAATTGGCTCCATCAGATGGCTACATTGACCAACAGTATCTGGAAGCATCTCAATCCCATATTGACTGCAGTTGAAAATTAAAGCAATTCATTCGTCCTGCGGCTGCTGCAGTTGTTGTCGGCAATGAAAGATACACATCCAGTTATTTACACAGGTTCAAAAAGAAACCGACAAAATAGCATCCCAAACACATCCTCATACACGTGTACGAATACGAGTATATGTATGTGCACAAACAGGACGATGCACTTTAGTTATTTTTTTCCACCGACTCGCATAAATTTCACCGGGCCAAGGGCAAATGATTTGGCAGCCAATGGGCAAGGGCTGGTTTCGAAAACCAAACGAAAACACCACCATCAGATGAAGGGTGGTAGAATAGTGAATATATGTACATAGATGCTGCTACGGCATATACATACATATACAAGTATATCCTCGTTTTTTCCTCGCTCTCGGTTAGGTTTCCCTTTTTTGCGGTGCACTTGATGCTGTTGTGTCCTTGTTTTGGGTTTCATATTTTACTCACATATTGCACATAGAGCGTCCTTGCACCTCCGCCACGGTGTATTAATTTTTTGGCATTCGACAGGCTTTACACGGTATTGTGTTGTGTCGAGGTAATAAAACAGAAACAGAAAAGATGGGAGCGAGGAGTGCAAAAAAAAATTACCCGGAAACATGGCTGACGGATTTCAGAGGATTTTCCGCTGTTTTTTTTTTGTGTATCGTTTCCTTTTTCGTTTTCGTTGATTTCAATTCTGCTATGAGGAAGTGTGAAACATTTTTTTTCTCAATCGTGTTTTTCATTTAATAGCAGATGATGGGAAATACAGTTTTCAAAGTAAAATGTGAAATAGAAAATTTAAGGAATAAAGAAACATATTTATATTTCCATTTTTTTTCTTCTGCGTACCAATTTAAAAACTGTTTTACGCCTATTAAAAGAATCGTGATCTATTTGTTTTGCTTTTCTGCATAGAAATTTGACGTTTTAGGGTGCATATGCAAAGTAAAGTGTATTTTTTTTTAGAGGTGTACAAATTCAACATGAAATAAAATACTTGTAGCTAACGTTAATGTCTATGATATAAGCTTTGTTTAATAGACGATTGTAACCCATTAGTGTTTAATATGATTAAGGGCATATGCGCGCCACAACTAGCTGGTAGGAAGCACAATCGTGAAGTCGAATTTTCATCAACTTTATCGACCAACTGGGGTCGTATATCAGCCATAACACGGCGAATGTTGACTTCCAAATCGTTCAACGTCTCTGGTTTATCGGCATAGACTAGTGAATTCACATACCTACCCCTAAAGAAAGTAATATAGAGGTGTGAGATTACAGTATCGTGGAGGCCAGTTCACAGGCCATCACGCGAAATTATGCGCTCAGCAAATGTTTCCCGCAATAAAGTGATGGCGTCGCGCGACTTATATGAGTCCAAAAAGCCGAGATTATAAAAAAAACGTTATAATTATTTATTTTAAAATTTGGAACATTCGGAAGGGGATCATGAACTTGTTGTTCCAAAAATCCACAAGAGACCGAGCTAACACTGTCTTAAACTATTGCTTAAATATACTAAAAATACAAGGAGTGGGCCACCGATGTTTTATGATGGAAAATTCCCAATATCCTTTTTTGTCCTTTTCGGTCGTAAGTTTTATTACAGGAAAGTACAGGCTAAGGATTAGGGAAATCCAAATAAAACCTAATTAGGCCATACTGTAAAACAACTTAGATAGGTACTCGTACTACTCCGGACCGGAACTATCTTTATTGTTTGGTTAGGGGGCGACGGGAATAGAGGTAGCCGCCGTAACTCGCGCCGTGTGGCATGTTTCGCTATCTTGTTGAAACCAAAGCTCTGTCACATCAATGCCATTCAATTAGAGAACGAGAAGTCAGAAGTCATGTTTCATAGCGCTCTCCATAGATGGTTAAATTCCGGCCGGAAGAATGAGAAAGAAATATCGGCCGATAATTCCCATAGCCCATAAAGCACACCAAACAGTGAGTTTTAATGGTTGCTCGTCTCGACAAGGGCTTCTGGGTTTTCTCCAATCCAAATTCATCAATTTTCTATTTAACCAAACAATTTTGCGTTGAAAATGAGGATCAGGCTGAATCATGTTTTCGGCCCATTCACCGAATCTACGACGCGTATAATGGTCACGCGGTTTCAACTCTTACACAAGCTGGATCTTATAAGCTTTTAAGCCAAGATCTACCCGTAAACTCTTCCACAAAGTGGATGGGCATAGCTCCAATTGCTGTGCACGATGGCGAGTCAACTCATTCGGACTCTTTCAACACTGTACTCCACAACAACAAGAACTTCTTCTCTTCGCACTGTTTGTCGTTTTTGGGGATACGAATTATCAACTAGAGTGTACGTGGTGCGAAAAAATTAATCGTGTTACGAATAACTTGCTCAGGTGGACGATTATGTTGGCCGTAAAATTGAGATATCGCACGATAAGTTTGGCGACCCGAACCATGGTTTTCAAAAGAAGTTTGCACGATTTTCATGTGTTGTTCTGGCGTTGATCTATGTATTTATCATAGAATGGAAAAATATAGTTTCTGTCAAATTGAGAATCTATGGAAACAGTGTTGCCAGTTTGAAAACGTTCTTCTTCTTTGATGGCGTTACAGTTCAGGAGAGTCAGAGCCAACCTTCTCTCATTCACTTATGTTGTGTGTGATTTGTTTTTCACACAAGTGAACGGGATCTACAGTTTAATGCCGATTCCCAACGGGGAGCGCCGAGAAGATTTTCAAGGCAAGTGTATTACCGGGGGTTTTGCCAGTACCCCGCCGAGGAGAGAAACCGCGTAATGAACATTCGATGACGTTGCTGTTATTGGGATCCAAACTCACGAACGCCACGGCGCGGCGCGGCGCGCGGTTTGAAAATTCTGCTTATAACTTTTACATATTTTACATATAAAATTCTTGTGCATCTGTGTATTGTGTGTGTATGCTAAATATCATTCAATAATTTAATAAAGTTATAATTTTAATAAAATAAAACCAACTCGGATCCAAGACTCAATAAAAAATATTGTTTTCGGAACCCGCATACGTCCATATGCGATTACACAATTCGCAGAAGTGTAAGGTCGTTGCAGCTATTAAGAATATATGGTTCAAATTACTGCCGGGCATTTAGAATTAGGAAGTGTAGAGCCTCGTTGACAACCCTTTGTCAAGCCTCTCCCTCACTAAAGCGTTTCTTCCATGTTTCGCTATTCTGTTCCATCTCTTCTTATATTGTTCTTCGCTCTATGATGCGCTCTTCCTGGGTATCCTTACTACGGATTTCAACATTATTCCCTTGATTGTTCGTCCACTCTGCAAGCCAAACTAGTAATCTCCGATTATTTCGTAGCATATGATGCTTGTGGCAGCACCTTGTAACGACTTGGTAGCAACCATATCCCTCGCTAATTGTTGGGTTGTGTTCGGTTACCCTGTTTAACCCCCGACGCAAGAGGGGTGTTATAAGTTTGACGTGTCTATTTGTCTGTGTGTCTGTCTGTGGCATCGTAGCTCCTGAACGAATGGACCGATTTTGATGATTTTTTTTTATTTGGAATCTACCATGATCGAGATGGTTCTTAGCTACAATTTATGAAGATCTGTTCAGGCGTTTCAAGGTTATTACCACTTTTTGTTAGCTGTGGTAGGGATCTTAGTAGAGTTGGGTAGTTCATGACATGTATAGTTCCAGGAACTACATATGTCCTCAGTCGGAAACATTTCCGATCGTTCCTCAAACTGAACGATAACATGTCCATAGTTCCATTCAACCTAGAAATTCATCAATAGCGGCGTTCATATTATACAACCCAGACGAACGTCCGAACGACGCGGACGTACGACTATGTTGTAGAACAACATAATCACAGACAGAAAGATAAATGCAATCGAACATGTCTTATACTACGTAGTAGACAACCACAAACAATTTAGTTAATTTAATTAATTAGTTAATTTAACTGCAGGGTTCTTTAGTTTTTAAAAAAAGATTGATCTTTATTTTAGCTCGTCCGAGCAGCTACTAACATTTTATAATATCTTAAAACTACGCGACAGTGAATAATGGAAAAGGGAATGGGAAAATGAAGGGAGTCGGATTACTGCAGTTGCAGCGACGATTTGGGAATATGTGCGATAAGCACAGTCGGTTTCCGGTGACCGGGAAAAATCAGGTGAACAACCGTGGGAGCGATTGTAATGTGGGAACGTGTTTGGAGTGGCAATAGGCACAAGTGCAAAGTATGTGGATTACAGAGTCAATGTTTGGCCTTGGGATTTGTGGGAATAGGTTGGGAAAAATGTGGGGCAACATGTGTAACTCTTCCCCCTTTAAATTGTAGCGTCCTCGTGTCTCTAGAAATACGGGATGTCGAAAATACTTCCGTGGTGCTGTGCGATCTTCTGAGGTGGATGCTGCATGATTGTCTGGACCGTAGTTTGCTCTGCTGCTGGTGGGTTTGTAGGGGTTTGTGGTATGATCATTACGGTGGATGATTTTTTCCTGTATTTTTTTTAGCTGTAACAATTCTGCCATAGAAAAGATCCAGTGGTATTTTACCCGTGGTTGAATGGATAGTAGCATCTGGGGGCACGGCAGTGCCCCCGCCAAGTCGAGCAAAAAAGCGGCACGGCCGTACCATCCTTTTCTCGAAGCAGTTCGGGCCATTTTCGACCCCCTATAACTTCGTTGTGGATAAAACTAGAAGCCTGAATTTTCAGTAACCAAGCAGGCATCGCATAGACACGGTATATTTCAAATTTCATTAAATTTGAACCAGTAGTTTAAGAATTATAACTAGTCAAAGTTTCTTAATTCTGTCACTCACTCACTCACTCACTCACTCACTCACTCACTCACTCACTCACTGACCGATCATCAAAACTCTAGGGCACTTCTAGCAGACATAGAAGCTTGAAATTTAGAATACAATTAGTGTTTAGTGTATAAATCAAGGAAAAACTAAAATATTTTGCAATTTTGGTCCAGTTTTCTAGATACACCAAATATTATTACTAATAGGATAGTGTCTGTATGTATCCTTTTTCAATTTATCTAGATGGCGATTAATTCCTAAAAATATGCAATGCAACAATTAATTGGCGGTTGGGGAATTGGGTTTAGTGGTCAATGTGGTTCATGTATTTGACGGAATATAAAATAAATATCTTTATTATGTACATATATTTAATAACCATTTGATGAACTTATAATTAAATCAATTTTAAAACAAATTGTATGTTCGGTGTCCGGCCACGGGTTTTCTAGTACATAGGATTACAAAGTTACATTTGCAAAATATACCACCAAAAGCGAGAAAACTCATGTTGCTGATATCTTTCAAGACATAAACTCTACAAAACCTTTAAGAAACCGCCTGTTTAACATTGGCCTTAGAGTTTTATCTAATAGAGAGTGCGGCTCTTTGGAAGCCAGTGACACTCTACTTGGTATTCATTTGTACGGTACAGATCCTACCACAACAATTCGATGGCTGGATGTCAACATCTTTCGTAACCGGCGCGTTAAATCTAAATCTGATATGATGATGCTGGAACCGGAGTCCACCGATATTTATTACGAGTCTTGGATTGATGACCACTATCCCAAACGGCCTAAAGAGTGGGAGACTACTAACTTGTACAGTTTAGCTCAAAATTACGATATTGTTAAAACACGCCCAGTCTCCTCTAAAGTCGAGTGCTACGAGATAAATGACGGTAAAAAGTTCCTGAAAAGAAGAGATAACCCATATTTGATCAATCACTATTTCTACGACGGAGAACAAGTACCAGAGAAATACTTCTTCTCTTTACTTCTTTTATTCCAGCCATGGCGTTCCTTAGATGAACTCAAAATGGGGTGTGATACTTACACGGAGGCCTTTAATTTTGCGAAAGAAGATTTAAAAGAAGGAGTCAATTATGGTAATTCAATGATAGAGTCAAGATATAAGATACAAAAAACATGTGAAATGATAGAATCTAAAGTTGCTGAGATAAATGAAGAAAGGGAAATTGTTAATGATGACCATGGTCCTGAAAACCCTTTAGACTTTGAAGCTGTGGAAGCTGCAAACGCAATGGATGACTTTCAGAGAATCAATCTGGTAGAAGAAGAGCAGACTAATCTTCAAAGTATGATCGCAAAACTTAATGCCGATCAAAAAAGAGTCTTCGATATGATCACACATAAAATGGACACAACTGATAATAACGCTGACGTTTTACGCTGTTTTGTGAGTGGAACTGGTGGCACTGGAAAGAGCTTTTTAATAAAAACTCTGAAAGTTTGGGTTAAGATGTATTTAAACAAAAAAGTGGCAGTTAGTGCTCCAACAGGCATAGCTGCATTCAATGTGAATGGATTGACTATACGCAGACTATTGCAGCTGCCTGTGGAACACAAGCAAACACCGAGGTACAAGCCATTTTCCGATGAAGTGTTCCAAGTTCTGAGATCAGATTTGAAAGAAGTAGTGTTGTTTATCATAGACGAAGTGTCGATGATATCCAATGTTACTTTAACATATATTCATTTACGTTTGTCTGAGATATTTGACACAAGCGATGATCAGAATGGGTGGTTTGGAAAAAAACATCTTGTAGTTTTCGGGGATCTTTTACAGCTTCCGCCGGTAAGAGAAAAGTCACCTTTTGAAAAAGTCAACTGCTGAAACTAACAAGTTGTTAGGTTCCCTCAGTAGGCCGAGTCTGTGGATTGAACTGTTCGTATACGATGAACTTACTATTAACATGCGACAGCTCAATGATTCTGACTTTGTTGAAATGCTAAATAGAATAAGATTAGGTGTGACTACACAAAAAGACCGCGACTTACTCTCGACTAGATTAATAACTCTAAAAACCAATTCAAATGAAAACATATTGATTGAAATAATTGAACACCTCTCGAAACTCCCTGATGATACCGTTTGCTTATTACCTACAAAAAACATGTGTCAACAATTAAATACTGCAATGCTTAGATCTCTCCCACATCCCGAAATAAAACTTACAGCTGTAGATAGCATAGATTGCCCCAGATACCTAACAAAAAGAGCTCGTGAATGCATAAAAAATTATGAAGACGATGCTTCTATGACTGCGGGCCTAGAAGAGAACATAATTATAAAAATAAGAGCAAAAGTCATGTTAAGGCGAAATATTGACGTGAGTCTGGGTTTAGTTAATGGTTATATCGGTATAGTGCAAAGAGTAAAGGTTGATCCGGAAAATACAAAAATAATTAAGAAATTATACATTACATTTGATAAAGAACAGGTTTACGAGCTTGGTCCGGTCAAAACTAAATTTGAAATTATTAATAGAGCTTATGTTCATGGCGAACAGTTTCCTATATGTATAGCCTATGCTATAACTATACACAAAAGTCAGGGCCTAAGTCTAAATAATGCGCTGATGGATATCGGTTCTGCAGTATTCACATCCGGTCAAGCTAACGTGGCACTTTCGAGAGTTACAAGTCTGGGCGGCTTACATCTAATTAATGTCGACTTTGAAAATATTAAAGCGCAGGAATCCTCAATTTGTGAATACAATAGATTAAGAAGCATTTACCGTCCAGACTTGAGAAAAATTGTAACATCAAAGCCTCCGAGAAAAACCCATAGAGACAGGGAGTGGGCTTTGAGAAAAACTGCAGCTGAAGCTCAAGAAGTAGTACCGGAAAAGAAAAAGAGGAAGACAACCTACAAAAATAAGAAAAGCTCATAAGACACGGAGTGGGCTTTAAGAAAACCTGTTGTTGGTATTCAAAAAGTAGAAGGTACCGGAAAGGAAGAAAAGTAGGACTATCTACAAAAAGAAATGAGATGCCATCAAAAACATAACTTGTAAAAAAAACCAAGTCTCGCAACTCAGTTCTTCTACCGTAAAAAGTTGTGAGATCTATGTAATACCAAGTCGGTTAATTTATTCAGCCCCTACTTAAGGGACCTTCTGTCTTAAGTTATTACGTAATTAGCTAACCTAACAACATCTTATAGTGACCATATTAATATTAAAAATCTTTTATGTTTTAAATAAATAGATTGACTTGGCAATCGCACTAAACAATCTAATTTAATATAATATGTATTACTTGTGAGATGCATGCGATGGACAAGTCAATCTATTTATTTAAAACATAAAAGATTTTAAATATTAATATGGTCACTATAAGATGTTGTTAGGTTAGCCAATTACGTAATAACTTAAGACAGAAGGTCCCTTAAGTAGGGGCTGAATAAATTAACCGACTTGGTATTACATAGATCTCACAACATTTTACGGTAGAAGAACTGAGTTGCGAGACTTGGTTTTTTTTACAAGTTATGTTTTTGATGGCATTATATTCATACACAGATCGTTCGAGTAGTTCTTCAAACGAACGATGTGTTCCGTCGGCCTTTAAACATCGCATGATCTCTGACAGGGTCGAATGGAATCTTTCGACTTGTCCGTTGACCTCGCTTTTATAAGAAGGAGTTCTTGAATACTTTGATGATCATGAAAGTGATGGAGGCAGAGTTCAACGACTTCTCGTTGTCAACCACAACGATCTTAGGTACGCCGTAGAAGAATAAGAGCTCTCTTAAGGGCTTCCTTATATCCTCGATGGCTCTAGACCGGATGATTTTCGCTTGGGCCAACTTAGTAAATTTATCGATTGCAGTTAGAACGAGATGTCCTTCTGTGGAATATATGTCTACGTGAAGAATTTCTCCTGGGAATTGGGGGATGGGTGTTGGAGTTAAGATTGGGTCATTGGCGGTCATATTTATTGGTTTTACATGTACTGCATTGTTTTGTGATCTGCTTTATTTTTGAGTTCATTTTAGGGAAGTAATGTGTTTCTAGGATCTGAAGCTTATTTTCTTGAGCACTCCTATGAGCTCTCTTATGGCATTCAATGCTTATATTATCCTGTGCGGTCTCGTCACAGACACCTTCCACTAGTACTCTAGTAAACCTGATCTTATAGTTACTAAAGTAAAGTGGATAGATTTCTTGAATAAGACCCATGACTTGTTCCTCGGTTTTGATAGCATTTATAACATTGGGATTTAAGAATCTCTTGAATATACCCACTAATATTTCCTTCGTGTATTTAGGTTCTGTGATAATATGCCTCCAGTACCTTGGAAAGGGTTTATGGAGTTCATATTTACTGGAATCTCCAATACTGAGAATAAGCTGTGTTTTGAAAACATTAAGAGGGACTTCTACAAACGGTATCAGATTATGGGATGAGCTATGGACAAAGCATCTGCAACGATGTTCGTTTTGCCGGGCTTGTAGATGATCTCGTGGTTGTATTCTTCAAGTATTGATTTCCATCGCTTCATTTAGCATTCTGGTTCTTGTTGCTGAGTGCGAAGGTTAACGGTTGGTGGTCGGTATAAATATTAACCTTCTTCGATCCGTACAGGAAGTTCCTCAAGCTGTTCAAGGCCCAGATGATGGCCAGCAACTCTTTCTCATTGGTGGCGTACGCCGCCTCTGTGTTACTAAGTGTTCGGGATAGATAAGTTATTGATTTTCCATGCTGCATCAACACCGCACCGATAGCATAGTTGGATGCGTCGGTTGTTAAATCGAAATCTTTGTTTATGTCCGGATAGACCAATACTATGTACTTCTCGAGAACAAAGAGAGTTTTTTAGAGCTTGGAAAGTGCGAAGCTCTTCCTCGTTTAACCGAATCGGTACGTTCTTTAAACAGCTCTTTGATACTCGACCATTTCCTTCCTTTCCCCTTAGGAGTACAGTTAGAGGCTGTGCGATCTTGGCGTAACCGGGAATGAATCGTCGGTAGTAGCCCGACATACCCAAAAATGATCTTAACTCCTTAAGGGTCGTTGGCGGTGGAAAATCAACGATAGCTTTGACTTTCATATGATTGGTCTTAATTCCTTCATCACTGACGACAAAGCCAAGGAATTCTACCGAAGTTTGGAGGAATTTGCATTTAGTTATCTATCTGTACTTTCATATTGGCTCTATCTAGAGTCTGAAAAACAGATGCGAGATTTCTGAGATGTTCTTCTTCGGTCTTACCGAAAATAATAATGTCGTCTATGTATATGTAACAACGAATTCCGATGTGCTCTCTGAGGATGTCGTCTAGAGCACGCTGAAAAATAGCAGGCGCATTCTTCAGTCCGAAGGGCAAACGACTGAACTCGAATTTGCCGTTGTTGACTGAGAACACAGTTTTCTCGATATCAGATTCCTTCAAGGGAACCCACTAGGTATGTAAGTCAACGACTGAAAAGAATTTGTTGTTTCCTAGATTGGCTAAGATATCATTTATTTCCGGGATTGGGTATCTATCGGGAACAGTGATGGTATTGAGTTTCCGATAATCCACTACCAGTCTGTACTTTTTTTCGCCTGATGCGTCCAGTTTCTTGGGGACAACCCATACTGGAGCATTGTAAGGCGACCGTGAAGGTCGAATGATACCGTCGGCGAGTAATTTCGCTATCTCCTTGTCTTGGATAGGTCTTTGAATACACGGGATCATCACTGGTTGTTCTGATCTCGCCTTTCACTACGGTCGAGTATGTGAGTCTTTCGTTAGGCTCGGTGAAAAGGTTAGGATATCTTCTAATAACGCTTACCAATTGGTTCCTTTGTGATTTGTGTTGAGATGTGACTTAGGTTTATATTGTTGACGGACTGTGTGACATGTTGCTTGACTGGGATTTGGAAGTTACCGTTAAGGATTATGTAGCTTTTCGCTGTGTGGATTATGGCATTGAGTTCCTTCCGGCTATCGTTACCAATTATGCCGTGGAAGGATTTAAGGGTAGGAAGAATAAAGAATTTTAAGGGAGTACTGTTGGGACCGAAAAGATGTAGTATAGCGTGGTGGGTAATTTTTACATTACCACCTACTGAATTGGCAAAGAAAGGATTTTGATTCGGGATTTTAGTTTTTACGCTGTCAGGTTGGATGTAATCCTTATTAGACCCTGTGTCTATAAGACATTTTAGTGTACTGCCGCTCTTCGTTAGTGTATGTTCCCAGATAGTCAACTAAAGTTTCACTGTTATTACTGTCTTCCGCCTCAACTACTTGTTGATATTATGCCATTTCGTCAACGGATGGTTCTGTAGTTGTATGATATGTTCTTTGTAGTTTTTGAGGGGGTACATGGCCCTGTAAACCAGTAGTTGGTCTCTTGGATGCCGTCGGCCAATTCCTTTGTGGAGGCCAATTCTGATAGTTAACTTGCCTCGAGTTAACAGAGGGATCTACGTACATGGGTAAGGGTCGTTGGAACGTTCTTGGTTGAAACCGATTAAGGTAGATATGTATTTGAGCAGATGTTGGATGATTGCTTTGATATTGATTGGGATAAGTTTGATTCCGGATAAATGGTTGGGGATTGCGAACAAAGGGTTGTGGACTGCGAGTAAAAGTGTGTAGGAAAATCGGCTTAGGAGGTCTATGGGGAACGTGTAGTAGTTCTGGATAAAAGGGAACATGTGGGATATGAGGGTGCGAATGGCTTGTTTGACGAGGGATGTGTGGAGCTGGGGTATTGTTAAATTTCCGCGTAGTGGCTTGGGCTTGGTTAGCGTGGTATGTGCGATAGTTCAAGTTTTCCAATTTTAGGCAAAGATGTAATGCCTGTGGAAGGTCAACCGGTTCTCTCAATCTTGGAAGATCTCCTTTAAGTCCTCTCACAAATGTGTCGAGTGCCTTGTCACGGTATGTTTTTACCAATACGTTCATTGCGTCGGCACTCATTTCCATTGAAGAGATCTTATTTAGGATGAGTGACAGGTAGTGGTATACCAGTTGATAGAACTCTTGAACAGTATGATGACCCTGGATAAGGCTGGTCATCTGATATTCGAGAGTGCCAATGTCTCTCTTATCCGCGTAGTGTAAGGTTAGGCAACGTGAAATACGTTCCCAATTTAACGGAGTGTTGTATGACTCCAGGACCACGTCGGCTTGACCCACGATCTTATTGCGTACCACATTCAATATACCGAAATATTTTGGAGTACCCTTAGATGTTTTGTAGAGTCTCAGGATGCGGTCTACGCTCTTCTTCCAAGAGCTAAACTCTCCCGCTTGAGCTGAGAATTCTCTTAGGCTCCTAACCACATCGGGTATCCTATCCATTTCGGATAAGTTATTCCTCTGATCTTCACTGATGTCTTGGTCAAGATCAAGATTTGGGTCAGTTGTAGGGTTAAGGAATGTATTTATAAATCGAATGCATTCTTGTAAAAGAACCTCTGGAACGATTTGTCGGATGTGATTTTGCAGGGACACGTTCACTGGTTCAGCTGTGGGAATTATGGGATTGGGATTATCTGTGTTGTGGGGGAGTCGCGCTGGACGAATTAAATTTTCGTTACGCCCCATTATTTTGCTCAAAAAATTTATATAAATTTAATGCGTGGGAAAAAAATTGGTGCTTAAAAATAGGACAAATATCAATCTACCAATTAATGGAACCAATAATACCTATTATTAAATTCTTTTAATATCGCTACTAAGGGGCCTCTTTCCTTGGGGTGGACTGGGTTGAGAAACACCGTGCACTTATAACAAATTTTTATTTGATTTTGGAACCGTCGCGGAGTTCTCACTTAATTGCAATAGGCAAAAGTGCAAAGTATGTGGATTACAGGGTCAATGTTTGGCCTTGGGATTTGTGGGAATAGGTTGGGAAAAATGTGGGGCAACATGTGTAACTTATACATTGATGTAGCGATAAGCTCGAACAGTTTATGCACGCTCACACTCTGGAACTGGAATGGCAGAAGAATGATCAAACAATAATGTCCGCAATCATACTCGTACAGGTTCCGTGTTTCGTGAACGAATTAGGTATGAAAGATCGGATATGGATCTCTCTTATCATACTAATAGTTCCGATAGTTCCGATAGTTCCGACAGTTGCGATGTAGTTCCGAGGAGATTCCCGAAACTAGTTCCATGTTCGCTCCGGGGTTGGAACTATTTTGCGCAGCTCTAGATCTGCGACCTAACATTTGAAACACCCATGTATGCTGGTACTACTGAGGTGGTACTCTGATGGTGGAACTCGAAGGTAGGAGACGATTGCCTATTAGTAAACTTATTAAGTATGGCTCATTACATTCGTCTTAACTAGTTCTGTTTATACTTAACTTGATGGGATTTGCTTTAAAAACAATGAGTTTATTCCGGAATCGCGATATTAATCACAAAAATCGCTTTATTATAAAAAAAATAGACACAGTTCCGTCGTAGATTACTTTTTTGACACACATGTGTAATATAACGGGAATAAGTCATGCTGAATATGTTAAATTATATATCGGTTTGTATGCGGTAAAGTGTTACGAAAAATTTAATTTAAGTAGTTACTCGTACCTATCGGAATTAGGGCGAGTAATTTAAAAAGAATGAAATAAAAATAAAATTAAAAATTTTAAGTAACCCCCGACAAAAAAAAACTCCAAAAAGTAAAAAAATACTTTTTTTTTCTCTCGGCCTTTTGACTTCTTTAAAAAAAACCTATTAATATTTTTAAGATGATGTCGTCGCGTCGCGTCGTCGCCAGAATACAAATAAAAAGAAAATTGAGAATGATAAAGTATGGATTATACAAACACCTACCCTTTGTAAACAATGTAAGTAAGTACCGAAACAACCATATCCAATCTTTTAATTAGTGTTCAGTGTTAATAATTTAATCTGAAAAATTCGTGAAGTAGACACAACCGACAACGACGTCTGCCCTTATGTGTGTGCCCATTCGGGATGCCACATTCTGTCATGCTCCGCCCCCGTGCCTACATATCACTAAATGCACGCGGCTCTCAAGCGAACGCCTCATGTAGAAGTGGTACAATATCGAAACACTGTAAGAACTTAGTAGACCTACTCAGATTGATGTACAAAACTACAAAACTATTATAAGTTCATGCGTACAGTTTGGAACTATAAGTTTTTTTTCTTTTTCATTACACCTGTGTATGTAGATATAACTAATTACCCTTCTTCATTTAGCGGTCCCCCGACGCGGCGACGTCATCTTAAAAATATTAATAGGTTTTTTTTTAAAGAAGTCGAAAGGCCGAGAGAAAAAAAAGTATTTTTTTACTTTTTGGAGTTTTTTTTTTGTCGGGGGTTACTTAAAATTCTAAATTTTATTTTTTTAAATACGGGAATAGTGACTGAGTTTCCATTCCTTGGACACAGCCCATGTGATTTATCACCTGCATATGTTAGTTACTCCGTTGGTATTAGGTCGACTCCTGCGGCCTTGTTATTCCTAAGTCTATGGATTGCTTCCTTTATTTCTTCGATGGTTGGCAGATGTATTTGAATTTCTGCGGTATAGATAACACCGTTTTCCATAGCTGCTTGCTCTACATTTAGTCTACAGTCTCTACATTTAATCGAAATACCTCCTCCATAGGGCTGCAACCCTTTCGATGTTCGAAGCGAGCTTCCCTTTACTGTTGCGTATAAATCCTGATCTTTCCTGCTGCATACATTGCTCTCGTGTTTTTAGCTGCACGTTATTCCTGTATATTAGAAAACGTTTCCCTTTGCCACTGACGCTTTTATTCCAAACTAGACGGCTTACTTCTTATCGTAGGGTCTGATACCTTGTACGCGTGATCTTTGCACTATTTTCCACTGTTTAAAATCATCGAATAGTACGGGCTTTTATTTTTTCCTTGCATTCTTTTTCGATCAAAGCCTTTGCAGTAGCCTAGTTTGTTCCCCGTTGTTTTCCTTACAATATTTTTTTTTCACCGTAGTGCTTTTACCTTTGCTGTTTCGTCGTTAGTTTCTATGATATCTAAAGCTTTTTTCAATTGTCGCGGGTAGATTCTGGCGGCCTGTGGTGGTATCTGTTAAATCTGTTTATAATTCAGTTACTGATACTAATTCACCGTGGCAAATTACACAATTGAACAGCATGGCTAAGTGATACATCTTTATTATCAAAATGAGTAGTCGATAGTGCACTCGTTGCACACAACGCGTTAGAAAACCCATTTTACGGTAGACGTGGTGGGTCTTCACATTCGACTTACTAACATTTGGTGGCTAAATTAGAGACGGCCGGTTCGGTAATCAATCAGCCAACATTTGTACGTCAAAGGAACATTGTATGAGTGTACATTAAAACCCGAAGCAGTCGATTCCTCGTCGTGCACAAAAATACGGCTTTTTGCTCAATGTTCATGACCATTGACAAGGCCGTTTTTTCGCTGACTGGGCATCGGAGCCCAATTTTGGCGGAAAAATCATCTTTAACGACTAGGCGGGTTTTTGCATGAATGGCTTGTTAAGAAGCAATATTTTTATATATTGGACAACAAGGTTCGCCAGTCACCGTTTAAATGAATTTTAGGCCGGCGGCGTCATTGGTCTGTGTGTTATGAAAAAGATGTTGGTGAGGCGGTCATCGTCAATGGCGAATGCTACAGAACGATAACCAATTTCTTATGGCCCAAATTGAACCTTATGAACCTAGGCGACATGTGGTTCCAGCAGGACGGTGCTTCATGTCACACAACGGACGCCACGATTGACATTCTGCATGAACGATTTGAGGGTAAGGTTTCTCTCGCAGAGGTGAAGTGAATTGGGCACCAAAGTCATGCCATTTGACCCCGTTAAATTTTTTGTTCTAGGTTTTCCTGAAGGCGAATATACGACAATCGATCGATGCCCTTACGATGAACATAACACAAGCCATCACTCAAATTTAGCCGAAATTTTGCGAAAGTATCATTGAAAATTACACCACTCGGATCTTTGCATTTGAACGATATCATATCCCATACATAATGGCATGCATGGGCATTTCCGAAAGGCAAACAATTTTGTTAATACCTCACACACAGCTTGTTTTATTTCATTTCTATTTTAGTAATACAAGCCAGTTATTAATTTCGTGCACGAATTGACGCTGGATACGAGGCTCTTTTAACTTTCCAAAGCTAATTTGTTGTATACATTCCTGTATTCCGCTGATAAAGATGTGGTCTGAGTCACAATCCGTTACTCTTTATGCTTTAACGTCTAATGGTATGATGTCCTCTATCTCTCAGATAATGATCAATTTAATGGCGCGTTACTTCATCCATTCTTCACCTATTGTTAGCCTAACATATATATCGCATTTTTCTATTTTCGCATTGAAATTCCCGAGTACGATTTTTGCTACAAACGATGAGAAGTCGTCAAATATTTCATCCATATACCGCGTCCTTCACCTCTACGCCTTTTTTTTCATATGACAAGGTACGTGGGGCAGTACACAGTTATAGCGGGGGCTGCTGATTTTGGCCACCGACATCCGTTCGTTATAAAACTATATTTCCATTATATTTTGCACAGTTCTATTGCTGATGAAGAATCCTGTTCCCAGATTATGGAAACTCTTTTTTTTTTTTGAAGAAGAAGAATTGCGTTCTTCTCGGTAAGATCCGGAAGGCACCGATTTATCCAGGAATATCCATTCATTTGGCTCTGTGGCTATTCCCTATCTTGCTGAAAGAAGACTACTTTACAAAAACTTTTAAGTACTTTACAAAAATTTAGTATTACATTTATAATAACTTAGTAAGTTAGCGGAAAAATAAACTCTATCTATTTCATTTACAATTTTTAAACATTATGTTTTACAAATTCAATGCATTTTCTTTCAAATTTTTGAAAATTTTCTTCATTTTTTATATCACTAGTTAAGTTATTAAACATGTTAAGTCCCTTATACCAAATCGTGTTTTGAGCATGTACCGCATTTTGGCGAAGTACTGCACTTCTCCTACATTTCTGATTCCACTTGTTAAATAACTTGGCGCTGATCCATATTTTAATTTAAATACTGCAATAAATGTATTCAATTCAAGTCTTTGCTTGATATTCAACCATCTAAGGCATCCTAACATATAGTTGATTGGTGTAAATCTACTGCACATTAGGATACTACGCATAGCTTTGTTTTGCAGTTTTTGAAGTCTATCAATGTGGCTTTGGTTGCAACACATATATAGAACTGTTGAGCAATACTCAAAATGCGGTTTAATAATTGTATTATACAATACAATTGTATTTATTTATTATTTATTTTTCTTATACCGCTGTAATATCCAATTTGTATATACTAATAGGATTGAGTACTGTTTAAAAAAAAACACATCGTCTGTATTAGCTTAGTAGGTTCTAGGAGTCTATCCTTTATTTTCCTGCATTCCTCGAAGACCATATTCATTATTAAGGTGTGTGAAGGATTGTTGATGTTATTATGGGTGTGATGTTGTAATGGTGTCAATCAACGGGTCTGTTGATGCGACTGTGAGGCAATTGAATATCATTCTAAATCTATCATTAACTTGTGGGGATGATTTGTAAATGCACCACCATCGGTATCACCATCAACTCAACGGGAGAAAAGGTGAAATGATTCAAAATTCTTTAAATCCCTATTAGCAAAAATGTGTTATGTGTTTTGTACCGTACACGACATCTCAGGGCTTAAAATGTACCTCCTAAGAACGGCACCAAAAAAGGCGGTAAATGTCGCTGGTTAACAGAGCCTGAATTTAGTAAGAAAAAAAGGAAGAAACTGACGAAGAAAGGTCACAGAAAATGCTGACAGTACATTACAGCAATTGCGCTCGTGGCAATGAAAAATCGATAATTTATTTCTAGTTACTGCAAGAATGAGCTGTGCAGCTCATGAAGTGATAGAGAATTTCGGGCGCCGAATGGTTACTTCCTCTCTTGCTCGATACAGTCTCTGCTCCATAGAACAGCTTAACTCATAACAAATCTGTCTCTTAGACTAATTTTCTTCACCTGACTTCAACATTGCCAACAGCGCGACAATAAGGGATGATTGATTCGACGACTAGCTTATGATTTCTTAGAATTTCAAATAAGTTGTGAATTTTCACCCAAACAGATTCAAAGAAATCCGAAAAATATACTTCATTAACAATTCATAACAATTTTATCAAGATTCGCAGACAAATTTCAAGTAGAAATGTCAACCATCGAGCAAGTAAAGGAAGCAATCCATCGATTTGAGATTAACGGGCCAAAGGAGTCGACCTAATATTCATATTCACAGTATTCAGGAGACAAATTAACAGAGAAGTTAACTGGGCTCATCACAACTATATGAAACAATGAAACTATCCCCGAGGGATGGGAAAAGTCAGAATATATTTCCGTATTTAAAAAGGGTGACCGAACACAACGCAGCTATTACTTAGCAAAATCGCAGCTCTAAAATTGTTACAAGGTTCAGAAGGAACCATTTGACGAGTGATCAGATCAAAAAAAACTTTCTAATTTGGTGGTAGAGAAGGTGCGCTGACAATCTGAACTTGTTGCATGTGAGGAAAGAGTTAAGAGAAATTCAGAAAGTCTAATTATGGCAGGAAAGAAACAAAGCTTGAAGGGAAAAGCAACCTATTGACCGAATAGAATCAATCTAAACCTGGCAGCTGACTGAACTCAATAAACGCTCCGAGAAAGTGGACGAATTCAAACATCTAGGTACCATATTGACCAAAAACAACATAAAGATCGAAATAAATAAAATACTGCGTATATGCAACGCGTGCTGCTTCACGATGAGAGAAATGTTTAAAACAACTTTTGTCCCACAATGTCAATATCCGTCTTAATGAAACCATAAACTTGAAACTTGATCTTTGGCTTAGAAGGAGGAAAATAGATTTCGGATCTTTGAAAACAAGATGTTAGGAAGAAACTAGAAAAGAAGGCGAAAAAAAAGATTAATAGAGGAAACAACACAATTAGGATGAAGAGGAACTCTGTTCAGCTCCAAGTATCCTTCGAGTAATAAAATCGCGAAGACTAAGATGGGCAGGACACGCAAAACGAATGGACAATATACGAACAATCAAAAAAATAATGAGGATGGACCTAGAAGAGGTGAAACAGAACAGAGAAACATGGAAGAAACACACTCTTGACTTGACTCTGAACTTCCGAGTTCCAAATGATCGGCAATAATAGTGTTGCATAAACCCCAATAAAAACAACAATTGACGAAAGAATAAGCAGAATAATAGTGATTACAAATGAAACAAATCTTCGAGCTTACAAAAGACGTTTTATTCACTTCAGCGGAAAGTCTTGGCCTTAGATTGCGGTGTGTTCGGGATTTTGGTTTTGATATCTGTTAAAACCATCATGATCCTATATTGAAGAGGGCTCAAATTTAAATCATACCGAGTCTTCATGCGGAGACAGAATAGCTGTAGTTCATGTCTCGCCTTGTCGTGAGTTTCTACTAGTTGGTCTTGCAACTCCCCGGCTGTCCTGTATAAGGAATGAATTCTAGTAGAGTTCCAAATATTAAGACAGGTGAAAGTACATACCTCGACCAATCAGCATTGTAAGTGGAGTCTCCTTATTTTATGCTTGAACTGACGAACGGCAGGGCTAAGCGAAAAGGAGGAGAAAATCATCCCAATCGACTCAAAATTACGACCTTGATCTGAATGTAATTTCATTGGCACTCCATAACGGCAGAAAACTTGATATACTACCATTTTCGCAACGGTGTCAGTAGTTTGGTTCGGCTTCGGAAACCCCTCAAACCATTTCGAGAAGTAATCCATCAGTACCAGTACATACTTTCTGGCGCCGATCCAATAAAACCGTGATCTCAGCTGTTTTATTTGACCCAAAGTGTCCTCCGTATGGGGCGTTATGGTACATTATAAATTCTTTCGAGAGACTGCGAGGAATAATTGGAAGTAAACATTGCGGTCGTCGATGTATAGGAGGGACTGACGTTTTACATAGCTATCTCGCAACAATAAGACATGGAATTGTGCCCAATACGCCTTTATGATCTCCTGAGACTTCCTACCTGAGGCCATCCTTGACCCACCGTATTACCATTGAAAGAATTTAATCTTATTTTAGAGCACGCTTGAGTTTATCAAGATCAAGATCACTATTTGTCAACTGAATCAATACAACTACGTATCTTTCCTGCGGATAAAAACGATTCTCCTTTGATTCACAATGATCGCAGTTCGTGTCGACACAAGCGTGGCATGACAGAGTATCTGCATTTAGGTTTAATTTCCCCGCCCTATGCTGCACGCTTTAGTATTGCTTAAGGCCTGCTATTCACTGAATTTGCATTCTGCCTGCGCGAATTGCCTTTCAGATTTTTGAAATGATACATATGAAAAGGTTCAATGGCCTTTATTAAAGCTAGAAGCGCCTTACGAGTGCTACAGTAATGACGTTGTCCCTGGTTTAAAGATAGGCTGAAATACCCAATAAGGCGGTGAGACTAACCGCTCCTAATCTATAGTCGCAATGCGTCAGTATGAAATTCTTCACCAGTCTGAGCGTGCCCCGAAATTGGAAACGATGTTAACCGTTCCTTTAAGATCGTTAAATGCCTTTTCATTTGTTCGGTCCAACCACGTACAGAATTCTTCTCAGTCAATTGATTCTGCAAACTAGAGTACGAATATATAAGTGCATAAGCCAATTATGTGCCATATTAAATTATAATATTAAGGTTTGATGATTTTGGGAGTGTTTGATAACCCTTGCATAGAAAAACAGCCATTAGCAAACAACCCCAATGGTGTGCTTCTTTATTTACTTTATTAACCATTCTTTTCACTTGTGAATACCATTTCTTCCAGTTTCCGGGCTATATTAAAATTGTTTGAAATTTGCTCTTTGACTGTTCCCGATTTTATAACTGTTTAAAAGGCTTAAAACTAAAATATACTGAAGTATTACGCTCCATTTCGTAAAACTATGTTTAATAACCGCGTACCATTGAATAATGTAGTTGAAATTAAAAATGGAAGGCCATAAGGAAGAACAAAGAAGAAACCAAATACAAATAATTTGGTCAGGTATGGGCCATTTTGACTGTGACTATAAGTTAACGGAAAATCGATCACCTGTCTGTAATGCACGCACAATTCATTGCCACCACCCAATTCCCGTCCAATACACCTAACGACCAATCACCTGAGTAAACAATCGAGGCGAGTGCAACATCTTTGCTGACCTTATCATTAAGTACCAATAAATGCATGTAAAGTATTGAGTAGCTTTTAGTCTTAAATTATTAGTCTTTAATTACGGTCAATAAAGGTTAGGCAGTCTGCCTAGAGAAAAACATATTATTAGATAGATAGATAGATATTTCTTTATTTCGTGCTATGATACTTTACAATATGGTTGCCACACAATTTACATACAGTGATTCGATAGCTATACACATATCTTTCAACTGAAATATTATCTTTTGGGGTTATGAAATAATATTAATTTAAGTAAATTTGAAGGAAACCACGACAAAACCTTCAATGCAAACAAAAAAAAAAAAAAAAAATAAATAAATAAATAAAAAAAAAAAGATAAATAAATAAAAATAAAATCAAAATATATAAACAAAAAATAAATAAATAGATATATAATAATTATTTTAAACAAATAAATAACTAGATTGACAAATGAATAAATACACAGATAGATAAATAGTGAAAATATATAAATAAATAATAAATAAATAATATATAAACAATAAATAGATAATAAATAAATAATAATTAAATAATAATAAATAAATAAATAAATAAATACATAAATGAACAAATAACGAAGTAAAAAAATAAATAAATTCATTAATTTATACAGAAGTAATAAATAAATAATTAATAGATAAATAATAAACAGATACATTAATTAATTAAGTTAAACATTTAGTTGGTTTAGCAGAGGATTATCCAGAAAAACGCAATTTTGTAGAAATCTATCCGTTAGTGTAACAATTCTTTCGGAAATCAATTCAACACCCGTTTGACAATGAAGATCACAGGTAGAATGGTACCTTGGTAGATTAAGCATCATCTTCAGCAGTTTGTTTTGTGAAGTTTGCAATTTCTTAATGTGACATTTTGAACAACTTCCCCATACCTGGCAACCATACAGTAATATTGACTGGAAAATTACTTTATAGATAATAATTTTGTTTGCTTTACTTAGCGACGATTTCCTATTTATAAATGGGTAAAGCATCTTGATACCAATATTAGTTTTATTGATTGTGTTTGAAATATGTTCTTTGAAAGTTAGTCTTGTATCTAGATACAACCCCAGATATTTCACGCTAGATTGCCAATTGACATTTAGCCCGCACACGTTAAGTGGATTACTGGGTAGATAGCAACTTTTTCTTTTTCGACTGAAAAAGATAGGTTGCACTTTTTCGGCATTAATTTTAATTTTCCACTTATTGAAATAATCAGCGAATATTCTAATCCCATTTTGCAAATTAGTTTCAATATTGAGACTATATTCATGAGAAGAGAATATACCCGTGTCGTCGGCGTAAATGGCTATTTCACATGCTGGGGGTCTGGGCAGGTCAGAGGTGTATATATTATAAAGCACAGGACCAAGAACAGAACCTTGTGGTACTCCTGCGCAAAAGTTTTGCAGAGAAGATGCTTTACCATTAACATTGACTGTAAAACGTCTATTAGTCAGAAAACTCTGTATGGATTTGACTAAGTATAGGGGAAAACCGAACCTAATCATTTTATAAATGATACCATCATGCCAAACGGAATCGAAAGCCTTTTCAATATCTAGCAAAACTAAACCTGTGGATCTGCCCAATTCGAAATTTCTCTTGACGTGTTGGCATATTCTGAGCGCTTGATGCGAGGTACTGTGATGGCTTCTGAATCCAAACTGTTCATCTGGGAAGATACGCATATCATCAATAAAACTCATAAGTCTAGTTTTAATTACTTTTTCGTACACTTTGCTAAGACAACTTAGTAGACTAATTGGTCTGTAGCTATCTGGGTACTGATTTTGCTTTCCAGGTTTCAAAATCGGAATTACTTTTGCGATTTTCCAGTTATTCGGAAAGTACTGAATTTTCAGGCATGCATTAATAAGAAAAGTTAGAAATAATATTCCAGATTTCGGCAAATGCTTGAGGTACAGGTTCTTAATACCATCAAGGCCTTCTGTTTTCCTCAGCTGTAAACTTTTTAGAATGTCCCTTATTTCGTTTGGAGATACAAACGCGTTAGGGGATGGCTCATGGCTCTGCAAGCGAAGGCTGTCACATGCTTCCTTTACAAGAGAGCTTGTGGTTGCATCACCGAGGTTTTGGGAAATATCGTGATTCTTTTTAAAAGTTAAACTGAAAATATTGGCCTTTTCGATGTCTGCATGAAAGACATTGTCGGAACTGTGTAGACTTGGAATTCGCGAGTTCTTTTTTTTAATTATCTTAACTATGTTCCAAAACGGCCTAGCATTTTTGTCCAATAAACTTAGCTTCGTATTCCATTGTTTGTTCCTATGCTTCGCTATTTCTGCAGAAATGAGTTTATTGAAATAATTCATTTGTTTGCGAAGAAACGGTGCGCGAAAAACATATTATTTTTTTTTCAAAAATATCAACATTGTTTTTCATAACTTATGTTTATATATTTTCTTATTCATCTGTTTATATACTTGCTGTACTTTCACTGGATCCTTTTCTGGTCGGCGATTTCGTTGCCCTTAATGCCTTAGTGCCCTAACACCCACCTGAGTTCGACCTTGTTTCGCTTGAGTACGTGCTATTCGAGCCCAAAGCTTTGAGCGCTGCTTTACTCTCTGAGAGTATATTAATGATTCGGGCTGGAAGGTACTAGGACTCGTTTCCAGGGCCTTCGAGATTTTCCGATTTGATAGATGCCAGCGCCAACACCGGAATCCATCTTGGAGCCATCTGTATATCACAAAAAAATATTTTAGTAAACTTTTGCAGACTTTATGTGTATATATGTACATACTATAGGCGAGTAAGATTGCCTCGCTCCTTACTATCCGAGTATAATACACATATTTTGTGAAAAAGTACATTTCCGTTAGTCATTAGTCAAGAAAAAAAAAAGTGAACAATTGAATTCATCAATCATTTTTTTGCCGTCATTCTGGAAAAAATGAAAAGTTAATGCCCCTCAAAGCGCATTCAACTTTCTTTTATCAGTCCAATCCTGATCTACTTCGTTGCCCAGTAAGTAGCTCGATAACTCTCCTGCCAATCAAAAGTCAACTTTGCAACAACAACAATGGTCCTTTTTATTTTTCCGCTCCTCGTCGATAAGTAATAGCAAAACTGTGTACACGACGTAACAACAAAAGGCAATAATTCCAAAAATTAATCACTCACTTCGCTGTGAGAGGGCAGAGTTTATTTTCGGCAGCTTCGATACACTCAAACACACACATATAACCCACCGATAAAAATTCCTCAATCGTGAAAAAATTTCACAACACACAAGAAGGAAAAAAAATGGCACTACTCCTCCTATTCGTACTTCCTATGCTGTAGTTAGTAAGTTCGGTAACACAAAAGAACAGAATTGGCACACGATTGATGAATCGACTCTGCCATATCGAGCCATCATCATCGTAACCGTCATCCCGGTATGGCTTGTGTGTGCCACCCATATCGCATCCCTGACGTCCTCTCTATTGTTGTCACATATTGCAACATTGTTGCGGCAGGCTTAGGAAGCTCGATGGTGTTCCTCTTTCATGAGATCCGTAGCCGTTTTTTCCTTCAGCATTTCATTCATTCATCAAACTTTTCGATGAACAAGATACTACCAGCGAATGGGAGTGTGGGTCGTCCATTTATGCTACTAGGATGCCAGTGAATTCATAGAATTCGCAAGAACGTAAAAAAACGAACGAGAGAAATGGAATAATTGCGTTTTTATTCATCTCCTTTGTTCATGCACGCCAATTTGATGTTCGACAATATCGCTTGGCTTTGAATTTCTCGACACTTGGTCTTCAGTCGGGAGCTACGTTGTGGCAAATCCCGACTGAAGTGATTACAGTCGGCTGTGGCAGATGCGAAGAAATGGAATACCATGGGCACAGTGTGGGGTGCAATTACTGTTGCTATTGTTCAAGAGCCTTCTTGTAAGGTTTTGTAGGCTAAGAGTTCAAGGATATATTTCTCTGATTCGCATAGCGACCGACAAATCGCGTATGGCGGGTAGGGACACATGAGTGACATACTTTTTTCATCCCTTCGTTCTGTTTTTATTTTGTGTGAGTGGCATTGTTGTGAGTCAAGCGTTGGCATTCGCGAGTCGTAGACATGTTAGCGAAAAGCCCGTATGAATGAATATTTTTGTTATGGATTCTAAAATGAATGGCTCTCATTGTCTTTTTTTGGGCGTAATGAAGCAGCGTTGTTAAGGTCGCGGGAGACTGAATGTGTCTCTGATGATTATAAGGAGGTGACTGGTGAGTTCGATGTAACATGTGACGCCCTTGTTGCCAGACAAATTAAAGTGACTGACATTCTGGGAATATGGGTTGTTATTATCGTTCATTATCCAATTGATTGATGTACAAAGTTTTGACTGAAAATCGGGCCACATGCCCGTGCCTGTAGTTTTCGCGTGGCACTGAAAAGTGGTCACTGGTGGGAGGCGGGGGGGACGCAGCGAAGAGTCCTACGAACCGTCTGTTTATGTAGATGATGTGAACATAATGCGAAGGAAAAATATTCGAATGTATGTAAGTCATCACTTTAGCTTAAGATAGGTTTCTTTTATTACCCTTAAGTACCAATTTGTCTCTTACTAATGGATAGTGTGTCAGTCATACCGCCTCTAGTCTGATACAAGTCAAATGCCAAACATTTTCCTAATAAAAACCATTTCTTTCCGGATCCGCCTACATTGACTGCTCCGTGCTCTCTTAAATGCACAGATTGACCATCATTAATAGCAAAGGTTCCGACTACAAAAGATGCGACGTTCGATGTTACACGAGCATTACAAATAATGACCATAATGTTTAACCTTTCCTATAAGTGTGTGGATTGTCGATTTGCATGAGAATTGCGTGCCTACGCGTATTCTATGCTGGAGTATCCTTGCTACGACACTCTAATTTTTGTTTATTCCTTTTCTTCTTGTTTTTATGACCTTTTTCTGTAAATAAATGTTTACTGCTAGACATTACATTAGTGTTGTTAATAACGTTTTGGGCACACTTGTTTAGGTGTCGAACGGCGCGATGCTAAAATTGTTTCATTTCTGAAATTAACGAGCAAGTTGTTTCTTCCAACACATGTTGTATTGAAATAAGGGAATACGGGTGGGCACAGTTTTCTTCTGGAATTGCAAATTACCTTTATTGGAATTAGCAATAAGATGGAAAAGTAATAAAAAGTTTCCAATTACTATATATTTATAATTATTGAATAACGGATAACTTTAACGTAGAAAGGTGCACCCATACGATATGTGTTCAAAAACTAAGGTGAGTTTTTGAATTTCGTGAGCTAAGTACAGTCGATTTTCGCATATCCCCTGATACTTCAGATATTTATGTACATACTTTGTTTTTCAGAAATGTAAAGCCTAGGCGTGTTTCGTGTGCCTAACGATTTTTTGATATTGAGAAAATGAATCAAAGAATCTGTATTCGATTTGGTGTGAAAAATAAAATAAAGTACTCCGACGTACTTGAAGCAGCACCTAATGGACATAGTATTTTACAACGACCAATGGCTAAAATCCGGGCTCGTAAGAAGATAAGGATGAAGAAGTAAAGGAGACGTTTTTTGAAACAGTGAATGAAATACATACTTGTATTTGACAATTTGCCATCTTTCGACGTGAAAATCATACACGGGGACTGAAACGCGAAAATAGAAAAAAGAGAAGAGAGTCATCAGGTCTCATCAAATGATAATGGTCTTAGGACAATAAGTTTCTCCAGCTAAAAAATATGACCATGAAAACTCCAACATTCAAACACCAAAGAATACATAAGGCTATCACCTGATGGAGTAAGGCGCAACCAAATTGGTCATTTGCTGATAGATGGAAGGTGGTTTCTTCGTACCAACGTAGTTAGTAGATGTTAAAATTAAAGTTAAAGATGTTAGTTAGTAATAGATGTTAAAGCGTACGAAGCGGATTCCGATTCAGACCACATCCCAATCATCGCCAAAATTAGAAGCTCAATCCAATACAGCAGTGTATAAAAAAATTAAACTTTAAACAGTTAAAGGACTTTAAACAGTATGCAGCATCCAAACCAGGACGAAATAAATAACCGGTTCGCCCAACTATCATAGTCATAGAAACTAACGACGAAGGGTTTCCAGCGGGAAATTTTCAACTTTAAATTTCGAATGTTCGAAAACCAGCAGAGTAAGGTAAGTGGGGGAAGAATCGTTCGATGCGCATTTTTTGCGGATTGATTAATCGCGATGAATCATTGGTCGGGAGCATACCGCGCATTAGCGGTTGAGCAATATTTGGAAACGGGCGAATAGTTGGTTCCTGCGCATCGCAATTTTTGTACTCACTTCAATTCACGCAGACTGAGTGATGGCCCGAGCACAAGGAGGGACAATGGTGAACAGAACTCCTCCGGGACCATCAACATCAGCAGTGACGCTGGAACTCGTCGCTCAAGTTCGACACAAAATTATGCGAAATCCGCGTAAATCCATAAGAAAGGAGCCTTACAATAATGAAAAAATCAACTGTGCACGTTGTTTCGAAAAAAAAACCCTAGACAACTTCAATTCAAAAACGTTTACATTGCCCCAAAACGATGGTATAATTTACCATTTCTGGCCCTCACTGTCAAACGATGGACGAGTTTCTGTTGCTACAATTGCAGCTGTTCCCTGGGCACAACAATAGAACGCTATTTCGGCAAACGGTGCTATACCATAGATTTCTAGGATCTCGATGGAGAAGCTGAGGGCTAAGTCAGCAAGTGTGAAGACATACCATGGCCACTTCGCTTTCCGGACCTCACACCATGCGACTTTTTCTTGTAGGGATACCTCAAGTCAAGGGCTTACAATAATAATCCTCGAACAATTCAGGCCCTGCAAGAGAATACTCGCCGCGAAACTGCCGCCATTGAATCAGCTTCGCGTGTTATTGCAAATGTCACTCTTCTACGACTGCAAGAGTGTCTGGAAAGAAACGGGCATCATTTAGAAGATATTGTTTTTAGAAAACAAAATCTGCAATATGACATTTTTCCCAAAAAAAAGCATTACCTACAATTTTCAGTTTCTTATTTATTTCAAACTAGATTTTACCACTGGACACCCTTTAGTAGAAGTGTTGTAAAGGGGGCAGTTTGCTGTAATTTGGGAAGAATGTGCGGCTAAAAACACGGGAGCAATGTATGCAGGGCTAAATGCTTAACGAAAAAGATACCAAGCTGGATCAGGATTTATCTGCAATGATAATGAGGTGCTCGTTTCCAACAACGAAAGAGTTGCAGCCCAATGGGAAAGATATTTCGATAAACTGCTGAACGTAAAAAGAGAGCGAGCAACAATGAAAAGTGGTATCCACACAGCAGAGCTTCAGGTGGAACTGTCAACCATTGAGGAGTAAAATTGAGGAAGTAAAAGGAGCAATCCATCGGCTTAAGAATAACAAAGCCGTAGGGCTCGACCTAATATTAGAATTATTAAAATATTTAGGGAAAAGCGAGGCAATCACAACCATATGAAACAATAAAGTCATCGCTGAGGAATGCGAAGACTCGGTCATCATTCCCGTATTCAAAAAGGGTGACCGAAATACAACAATTATCGTGGAATATAACTGCTATCAAGTTGTCCAAGGTGCTGTCAAATATTCGCTCAAAAAGACATACGCTAAGGAAATAATCGGAGACTAAGTGAAGATCAGTGTAGCTTCCACTCGATGTGTGACCAGATTTTCACTATACCACAACTTTTAGAAAAGAAATGTTAATTTCACGAAATGGTACACCAACTAATCGCAGATTTCCAAAATACATATGCTTTATTAATCGATCGAAAATGTATCATGTCCTTTTAAGGCTGGAGATCCCTGAAGTTTGTGGAAACTGATACAAGTATGTTTAAAGGGCAATAACGGATAAGTTAAAAAAAAGAAATGTCTTATGGGAAACATTCAAAGCACGTGAAGGATTAAAACGTGATCAAAAATGAAAGGCTAATAAACCTTAATGGAATCACTACCGATCTAGGGTACGCTGACGATCTGATCTCTACGTGTGAAAGAATTATTCAAACAACTCTCGCAATGTTCAGATCCGCCTGACACTTGACGGATGTGAAACTTGGTCGCTAACTTGAGGGAAGAACATATATGTATATCGGATCTTTGAAGACGAGATCTTAAGCAGAATTTATGATGGAGAACAGGGTGAAGAAACTACATAATCAGGAACCCGAGGAACTCTATTCAGCCCCAAGCATTGTCCGATTAATTAAATCGCGAAAACTAAGCCGTGCAGGACGCGAAGAACGAATGGACAATGGACGAACAGCCAAATGAAAACCCGTAGGAAAACGATTCCCAGGATGGCCTAGCTGGATATTGGATAAGGATAGATCTAAAAGAGATGAGATAGAAGAGCAAACCTGGAAGTAACAGACTCCTGAAAGGGAGGCTTGGCGAAAGGTGGTCGACGAAGCTCATTTTTCGAGTTCCAAATGGCGGGTAATAATAATAATATTAGGTGAATACTGCGTCATGTAACCTCAGCTTGGAGTATGTATTCATTTGTCAATGTGTAAACAACATGTTTTTTTTTTCATCTGCGAATGCGTCTAAATACGTCCCAACGAAAGAGCATTTGCGGAAAGTTTTATTTTATCGGTTGCTATTTGAAATTTATGGTGATCACTCCATCGATTTGGACCTCGTGATTTCATGATTTTGACCAGAAACATCAAAAAATGTTGAAGATGAAAAATTGGAAACAATACTCGACGAAGATCCGTGTTAAACGCAAGAATAACTTGCAGAATCATTAATTGTTGCCCAAGCAACAATTTTCAGGACGTTGACGGTATTGAGAATGATTTAAAAGCAATCGAATGGGGTACCATACGACTTAAGCCGAAAGACGGCGAAAGACGATTTTGCGTGTTTGAAATGATGCTTATTCATCACAAAAAAAACATTTTCTTCATCGCATTATTACTGGCGATTAAAAGTGGCGACGGTGGTACGATGAAGAAGGAATATTATCTAGATGTTATGTGCTGTTTAGGTTTGGATAGGTGGCCACCCTCTGTAAAGGATCACTTAGACGTAGATCGGTCCATTGTTTTAGTACCCGAGTGGGCTTTGTTGCCACTAGTCTTGGAACCATTTTGAGTGTTAAATAAAATTCAATAGTTTGTTGATCTCCATTTCGGATAGATCCGTCTTCTTGAGGAGGCTAGGGTAGGGTAATTGCATAGGAGATGGGATGGAGATTCTTCCTCTTCCTCATCATGATACCTACCGCAATAATCGTTGCATGGCAGTCCTAATCGTGCGGCATGTTTTCCTAAAGCGCAATGACCTGCACTCCGATTAGGCAGCTTATGTACTGCCTGCGTATTTTTAGCAGGCTTGTGGTATTACGTTGACAATACTTGCGCTAGGTCTCGCGCAGTTGCATAATCCAAGGTAATGCCATCTGTCATTTGCCGGTTGCAGTGCTTCTTTCGAGATTTATTATTTTTGCGTTTCCATTGCTGGTTTGACTTCCCCTTTAATAGTGAAGAGCTCCAGTGTGGTGCCTATTCTGCCTAGTTCTACTTCACAGTTACCTGGCATATCACTATTCCCAGGTACCTAGCACAACGTTACAACACATCTGCTCGATATCTCACTTAGAGATGTGCGACAGTGCCTGTCTAATTTTGATCTTATTATTGATTTGAGTGCTTTTATTGCCGCTTGGCTATATGTGTAGATGACGATGTCTTTATTGTTCATCCATCTCACAGACAGCCAGTCAGTGGCCTCACGAATTGCCGTTAATTCAGTTTGGAATTCACTACAGTGGTTCTGTAGCCTAATGGATTGGCTAATTCATAGGGTCGTTGCATGGACACCGCCACCCATACCATTGCCGCCTGTCCTGGACTCGTCTGTGTAATGGTTGTTATATATAGAATTTTGAAGTCTAAGGTCGGGATTAAGTAGTCTGTGACTCCACTTAGAGAGCCGTGGCGCAGTGGGTAGTGTGTCGGCCTCTGACGCACGATGAGCGAGTTCGGATCCCGACAACACCAACGCCATCGAATGTTCATTACGCGGCTTCTCTCCTCGGCGAGGAACTGGCAAAACCCCCCGTAGTACACTTGCCTCGAAAAAGCTTCTCGACTCTCGCCGTTCGGAATCGGCATAAAAACTGTAGGTCCCGTTCACTTGTGTAAAAAACAAATCGCACACAACATAAGTGAATGAGAGAAGCTAGGCTTTGGCTCTCCATGAGCTGTAACGCCATCTAAAAAGAAGAAGATTCCACTTAGATCATTGCTTTGGCGAAGTATATCAGCGACCAACGTGCCTTATTTCGGGTAACTTCCAATGAGCTGATTCCTTAAGTCGCAGCGCCGATATCTTTGCTTTTTTCTTGCCAAAAAGATGAAAGGTGAGTAGGTAGTTGTTCGCAGTGCCCCGGTTATAGCGATACATTCTATCCTTTGAATTCCTGTTGAGCTTCCTGTCGAGTATCCCGCCAATCTATTTGGCGTGGTCTGGGAATCTACAGCAAGTCCCATTGAGTTTTGGTGGAGTGATTTGAGGAACCTGCCGTTTTCCTGTAAATAAAACTGGTTCCGTTTTGGAGGGATTTATTGCAAGCCCGCAGTTCTCTATTCATTTGGCCACTTTCCATCAAATCTCTGAATGTAGAGAGTTGGTAGATATTTTCCGCTAATTGCTAGTGCAATATCGTCTGCATAGGCACCCCCTGGCCTCTAGGGATAGGAGTATATCATTTACAACTAGCACCCACAATTGCGGCGATAGTATTTCTCCTTGTGGTGTGCCACGTTTTGCTGCCCTTCTCGTGTGGTAGCAGCCGAATTTCGAATGAATCAACCTGCTTGAAAGCATTAGTCTGATCCAAGGTATTATATGACATTACCGTTAACCTCTAGCTTGCTTAATGCATTGGCGATGGCCAGTGGTTTTATGTTGTTGACAGCTTCTTCAATATCGAGGAGGGCAATCATGGTGATTTTTTGTTGGAAAGTGATTTTTCAACGGTTCCAACTTACGTGTGTAGAGCTGTGTCTACTGATTTCGCTTCATAATAAACAAGTTGCGAATGTACAGGTCCACCAGCCTCTCTAACGTCTTAAGAAGAAAGAAAGAGAAACTAATAGGTCTGTAGTCTCTTGCAGTTTTGAAGGAGGTTTTTCCTGCTCTTGGTATAAATGCAACATTTAGTGGTATATGTAGAAACGCCAGGATTTGTGGGAAAAAATTCCATGGCTTTTGTACCACTTTATCCCAAAAACTGAAAAGACTTAGAAATGCCAGGATTGAGGAAAAAAACACCAAGGCTAAGCCAAATACGTATTGATGAATAAATAAATATTTTTTCGAGAAAAAGCAAACGGTCACCTTTATGGTCAAACCTATGTACAATATATTAATTACTCTGTTTCAACTACCATTATTTGTTTCCAGAGAAAGAAATTATTATATTAAACTCAATCACCAGAAGACTTACACAGAAAATCTTCCATTTTGGTACTCTCACTCTTTGTCGAGATAAACGAAGATAAACTTGTTCTTAAATACAAAAGCATGTTTAGTAGTTATTCTCTCAAAAGAAAAAGCTTCGCATTCTCTTAAGCCTACGCTTGGAGACAATGTTGATATTCTGCACAAAATTAACTTTAATTGAATAAATTAGTAGTATTCTTAATGCCATATTCCATATCGCTCCTTGAAAAAGAAAAAAAAAAGGAAAAGGAAACGTCCCTACTCATGAAGCAATGATATACATATTATTTGTATTATGGGATCCAACATATGCAAATGAATCCCTTCCACAGTCCGAAATCCCATTTGTCTCTTTGAATCCCTTCAAATGTCATTGTGTTTACTAGGGAATCTCGGGAATTTTTCCATTTAACGGGATATGTGTCTGCTGTGACATACAAAGTTATTTCCTTCAATATATCCGAACCCTAATAGTTTCCTACTTCTAAGGCTGTACTGATTAGAGGGGATTTTTTTTTGCTAAAAATAATTTCTTTCAGCATGCCCTTTGACTACAAACATAGTTTGAATATACTAGCTTACCATTTACTCAATTATATACTATACTTACTATACTCAATTTTCATCTCAAACCCAGACTTTCTTATTCTACAACTATGAAAATATAACCCACAATACTTGAAAGCTATATGAGGGGATATTTTCTTGTATATTCCCGGTTGTCTGGCATCGACATCGTTGTACAGAGTCAGCATCATGGCGCCTCACAAATCCTTATATGTTTATTCCAAAATAAATAAAAACATTCTTATTTCAAAAAAGAGAAAATTGAGGGACACTGCCTAATAATATCTCTTTTGTATCCTTTCAGAATATTTATGTGCGCCCACACTACTACTTCAATACACGGATTCTTCGAGAAAGTACTTGTAAAATGTTGAAAATGCAGTACTGCGAGTCCTTAAATCGTTAAAGTGCTTAGAAATTCATGTGTCATTGAAGAAAACTTAATTTGAAATTAGCCTGAGAGGAAAGTTCAATTATTTTCGGTTTCTGTTATCGATTATTTTTAATAGTTTGAAAATAAATAAGTTGGCGAAGGTTACGTGGACACATTTGGTGAACGGATTAACTCGCATTCAACAATTCGGAAGTTATGACGTCATGAGACCGACATTTGATCGACGCCTCTGGATATTATTGTTCTTCATTTCCTTGCAATGTAAGTATCTATAATTAGAAAGCATAATTCAACCTATTTTCTGGTATTTTTTAAATGTATGGAGTATCCTAGATAATGGGTAATCTCGCAGAGAATGTTGGTCAACTAGCTTCGTTTTGAACTAATTTTGTTGCCAAGGGTTGTGTTGGTATTGACTTAACTAGGTTTATGTTCATTTATGCCTTTGTATACTGTTACTGTCAGAAACATTATTGTCCGCATTGCATTTTTCGTTCCTTCTTAAACCAACTTCTTGGTTTAAAGAAGACATGGAAAACATAAAGAAGTCGTCACATTTGGGCATCCCTCGCACGTCTGTCCGATGATTATGCTGACGAAATTATCATGAGCGCTTAGGCTCATCTTTCTTTAAACGGAACGGTGAATGAATAAAATTGTCGGTTACACTCCAATGACGATTTGGGCTGGAATTTGTGCGTAAAGAATCATTGAACCATTCTTCCTTTATGATAAACCTGGAGCGGCCGTCACCGTTAATGAAGAGTGTTATCGGGTTCTTTTTCGGGTCAAATTTTTAATGCCAATCCTGACTTCTGACAGCTCACTGAGCCCAAATCATGATCGCTCTATTTCGTTCCTTGATCGCCTACTTTCGAAAAATTGTGATTTATATGATTCAATTGACCGCTCTTAAGACTTCTTCCTGTGGATTTGTTTGATTTCAACAGTCTAAGTCTAGAAGCCATGGACTCTAGAAGACTAGAAATACAACATGTAAAAGGAAATGGTGGCTATTCAGTCTCGAAGTGAAGAAAAAATTATAATCGAGAATCGCTTTGAATGCGTTCAATTAATTAGAAGAATTTTTCAAAGTTCATGATGGACGAAAAGTCAGTTAACAGCAAATATTTTGCGTCTTTTGTTTGAAATTACAATAATTGAATAATAATATCCCAAAACTTAAATGGCTCACCCGTTATTTAGTTTTGCTGTCATTTATCCTCAGACACATTTTATTTGCTTTAATATAAATGTCTTCGACGAACGCTTTTAGTTGTGCAAACCTTACGCGACCTTAATGTTGATACCAATATGAGTTGTTTTCGTCTGACGATTGAATCCAAGATCTGCGGAAGTATGAATAGTTGGCCTTGTGGATTAGACTGGAACATACCGCTAGTAAGGTATCACAATGTCAAGGAAAACTATGGGTTACTTACAAACAAATACATATCTTAGGCTGGAATGGATTAGGCTTACTTAAATTCAGCAAACGGTAGAGCTGATTTTACTCTGTCCTCGTTGATTTCTGAATTTTTTTTTGGCAGCAAGCAGGTTACCTCCATGGCACTGACAGGATTTATAACCTTGTCTTCTTTTCTTCTCTGAACTGTTTTAACTTTATCGACAAAAGGCATCATCCTGAGCGCCAGCACTGGATCGGTGATTGTAAATCCAGATGGTGCCTCTATGAGTATAGTCTAACTTAATATGCTGAGCGAGTTCATCCAGAGCACAAGACGATAAAAAATCGAGGTACGCTAACAAATATGTCAATACATTTAGTACATTTTTTTTTCTAAAACCATGATTCCCTTAGAAATCTTTGTTTATACCTTCCTAAAAAGCATCAACAGCGTTCATACTTCGCTATCGTTTCCAAATTTCTTTCGTTGAATGTGTTGCTTTAGCCGAGTAAATTGGTAGAAGTCACTGGGAGCTAAATCTGGGGACCAGGGTTAGTGTTCGAGCAGTTCCAATCCAGTTTCTTGAATGGTGGCCATAGCAACTGCGGCTCCAATCAAACTCGCAGTCTGCCTCGTCTGTTTTCTTTAATGACCTCCCACAATTCTATTTGGTGTAGTAAGATTTCGAAATAGTGCCTCCCTTTTCAAAATTATTCCTTCAGCTTCCCAAAAACACGGATGCCATAACCTTTCCCGCCAAACTTGAAAATTTGAATTTCTTCGACGTCAATGAGGAAGCTCGCTACCAAGTCATCAACTGTCATTCGGTTTCCGGATCAAAATGGTTTATCCAGGTCTGATCTATAGTCACGAAACATACCAAATACTTCTCGATATTCACTCTCGAAATGTCGATTCGTTTTTTTCTTTTGCTCGTCAATTAAGGTTCTCTGTACCTTTTTCATATGCTATTCATTTGTATTCTTTGAGCGCTGCCATATGAAATCCCGGTGATCTCAGCTATCTGACTGATGATCACTCTTCGATTTGCCAACACGGATTTTTCGATACACCTCATCTATCGCCATGTCCATATTCAGTGAATGTTCTATCCAGCGTGCTAGTGTGGAATATGGAGGTGCAGAGTCTCTTAATATTTTCACCAAGTCTGGGTATGCCCTTGGTACAGTTCTTCAAACAGAGCTACTTGATGACAGCTCTAATTTGGTTTTTCTCCATTTTTATGTTATCCTTCGACGGTTCGCATTCATTTGAATGTACCTCATGGGAATCGCGGTCTATTTATATGATTTATTAAACTTACCTAGTGGTTAGTTTGCTTATGGCAAGCAAAACAAAATATATGCGGCCTGGAAAGAACCTATCATCATTACTTTTGGATCAACTCACGTAATAATACACCAATGTGCACTACAGACAGTTGACCACATGAAAATAAAACTACCAAAAAGCTAGAGCTAGAGTGTAGGTCTGGTCAAGACAAGAAAAAAATCGTATGGGAGGGGGGGGTCTATTCCTCCCCGTTTAGCCGGGAGGGGCAATTATCTAAAAAATTGACTTCATTTGGAAAAAAAATATTAAAAATCAACAGTTACATCCACAATGCCGTGATATACTTTGAAACATTGACCCCTTTTTTATTATTTTTAAAAAAAATCGGAGTTTTATAATAATAAATTTTCAATATGATCCCCATTTTTTAGAAGGCAAAGATTATATCTCCTTCTAATGGCTGCACATAAGTCTATGCTTGACAAATTTTCCTGCAATTTGACTCCAACGACTTCAATCCGTTCTTTCAGTTGTTCCAAAGATACTATTTCCACTTCGTAAACATATTTCTTCATGAATCCCCACACATAAAAATCTAGAGGAGTTAAATCTGGTGATCTAGGTGGCCATTCCGTGGGGCCCCTTCTTCCGATCCAACGGTCACTAAAATGATCATCCAGCCAGTTTCTAACCCATAAGCTTTAGTGTGCTGGTGCTCCATCTTGCTGGTAGATTAAATTGTCTGCTATGGCCAAAGGAACGTTGTTCACCAAATAGGGCAAAAGGTCTCGTAGGAACTGCAGGTATGATTCTCCATTAATAACGGCATTCAAAAACCGGGGCCCGATTACAGTTTGTCCAACAATACCAAGCCAAACATTACAGCTAAAGCGGTGTTGTGATTAATTTTGTTTTTTGTTGTGTGGGTTGGTGCTACTCCAATGATGCAAATTGTGGAAGTTAGTAACCCCATCTCTGGTAAACTGTGCTTCATCTGTCCAGAATATCCTTGCAAAATAGTTTCGTTCAGTTTCATCTCGAAGCAGTAATGATCGACAAAATTCTGCTCTCAAAAACTTGTCGTTTGAGGTGAGTTCCTGAACTGGCCTAAAATGGTACGGGTGTAAGTGCACTCTCCATACTCTAGATTTAGGCACTCCAAGCATAATAGCCATCCTCCTTGTACTAAGGGAGGGATTACGTCGGACCAAATCCAAAATTCTTTCATCTAAGATTCCTGATCAATCTGTAACTGATCTTTCGCTTCTTCGATGCTCTAGCACTCCGTGCTCTCGCAGACGTCGGTGGATTCTTGAAAACATGCTACGACTGGGACACCTCCGATTGGGATATCTTTCAGCGTAGAGTCTTTCGGCTTCACGATCTCGACCATTAGCTAAGCCGTAGCAGAAGTGCATGTCCGTGTTAATGAGTTAACATCCAATTTGGAAATGGTTTTTTATTAAAAATGCGATGCCTTTTATTTACATTTGGGTTGCAAATATTTTGTTTTTCAATAAAGACAAATTGCGGTTTTATTGTCTTAAGGTCCTAGCGGGTAGAACCCATCGGCAGAGGGCGGACCCAGACGAAATTGACAGGTCAGGTTTCAGGCGTTACCAATGAAAAAAAAGGATTAATCCAGGGTTATATAAATACTGTGTCACTTTATTGTATCCTCATAAAACTCCGAATTTTTTAAAAATAATAAAAAAGAGGTCAATCTTTCATGCATTAATTTGCCTACGTCCAGCCGGGTTAAAACCAAAAAAAAGGCTTTTCTTAGAAAAATATGGTTCGGATATTTTTTAAATTTCTCAAAAACTACAAGACATTTTTGCATCCGGTTTTCTGTTTTTAACTGAAAACTAATAAGAGAATTGAATTTTTGAAAAAAAAAATTAATTTCTCAAAAACTGTTCCTTAAAACAGCTTCATTTAAAATCAAGATGAAAGAAGAGGTTTCTGGCTTTACAGAAAAGTATATCACGGCATTGTGGATGTAACTGTTGATTTTTAATAATTTTTTTTTCAAAATTAAGTCAATTTTTTTTAGAAAATTGCCCCTCCTGGCTTAACGGGGGGGAATAGACCCCCGCCCCCCCCCCTCCCAAACGATTTTTTTTTCTTGTCTTAACCAGACCTACACGCTCTAACTTTTTGGCACACTGCTCGTGGGACACCCTGTATAGTGATGTTGTTGCACTTTGATCGTGCCAAAAAACGAGCGGAAAATAAAAAACACTTTTAATTATCTTTGAATGTTACCTCTTTATTGGTCCAATTCTTCTAAAAGACTAACTTGGCTCATATATTTGTCGTCTCGAAAAGACGGAGATAGAGACGAGATTTGGAACAATATTTTCTGTAAAACTTGTATAATCACACAAGTGTGACGAAAAGTGTTGCGTTCGAAGTATAACCATACATAGTATAATAATAATGACAATATAGAGTAAGGCAACTCAAATACGTCACTCCATAAATTGAATTTTTTCAAACTTCCTACTGAAACTACCCTCAACTTAATCTTCTTTTCCTTTTTTTCTCCGGCGTTGTTATGGTCAGAAGTGTAGGACCATAACCTTCCCACTTAACTGCATTCCTACTGGTCCGCTTGTGGGGTCTGCCGACTCTCAACTTAATATCCTTCTAAAAATATATTATAGATCCTCCATAGCAGTCGATTTCTTGATTTAACCGGACTCCGATTACTGGCCGACGTAAGATAAACCTTACGTCAGCACCTGTATCGGCCTATAGTCACTAATGATCTCTTCGGGTTTGGGAAGGGAAAAAATCGCAAGGGGTCAAGTCTGGTGAATGCGGCAATGGAGACATGAGGCAAAAAATTACGCACAAGCAACGATTGATTGTCGTAATGCAATAGCCCTGAATATTTTTTTCCCACAAATCCTACCGTTCTATTCGTATTTATTCAGGAAAATGGCGTATAACTCCCAGTAAATTCTCCTTATTGACTTTACGACCTTCCCGTAAGAATTCATGAAGAACTACGCAGTTGTGATCGAAGAAAACAGTAAGCAAAACTTTCACATTTGACCGAACTTGGGGTGTTTTTCTCCGTCTTGGTTCCTCTGATCGCTTCATGGGGTTGATTGGGCTTTGATTTCGACGTCATTATCATATAAAAGATGCTTTCTTTAGAGGTATACAAATTCAATATGAAATAAAATACTTGAAGATAATGTCAATGTCTATGATATTAGATTTATTAATTAGATAATTTTATGCCATTAGTGTCTAAATATAATTTCGGACATATGCGCGCCACGGCTAACTCGAATCCAATTTTCGACTAACTTTAGGCACATGCGCTCCAATGTTCAACAACTTTATCGAGCAACTGGGGCCGTATACCAGCAATAACACGGCGAATGTTAACCTCCAAATAATCCAACGTTTCTGGTTTATCGGCATAGACTAGTGACTTCACATACTCCCAAAGAAAGTAATCCAAAGGTGTGAGATCACCATTACGTGAAATTATATCTTTATATATCGCGCGCCTTGTGGCATGTTGCGCCATCTTGTTCAAACAAAAGCTCTATCACGTCAATTCCATTCAACTGACGAACGAAGAAATCAGAAATGATGTTGCTATAGCTATAGATTCTGGCCGTAAGGCACACAAAACAGTGAGTTTTATTGGTCGTAAGGGTGTTTTGACAAAGGCTTCTGGGTTTTCTCCACTCTAAATTTGGCATTTTGCTTGTCTACATATCCATTTAACCAAAAAATGGGCCTGATCGGCAAAATCTTACGTTGAAAATAAGGATGAAACTGAATCATGTTTTCGGTCCATTCACCGAACCTACGACGCGTATAGTGGTCACGCGGTTTCAACTCTTACACAAGCTTTGTAGCCAAAATCTCTCCACAAGTGGAGGCGCATAGCTCCAATTACTGTGCAAGTTGGCGAAACAACTCATTCGGATTCTCCTCAACACTGCGCTCCACAACGGCAATAACTTCTTCTCATCGGACTGTTTGTCGTCTTTGGGGTTGCGTGTTATCCATTAGAGTGTACGGTGCAGAAACGATTCATCGTGTTCCAAATAACATGCTCAGATGGACGACTATGTCGACCGTAAAATGAACGTAGAAGACGATACGTTTGGCGAACCGAACCACGATTTTCAAAATAAGTTTGCGCAAATTGCGTGCATTGTTCTAGCATTGATCTGTTCATCGTAAAATGGCAAAATATATTTAATACAAATCAACTTTCAACGGTCAAATTGACAATCTATAGAGACAATGTTGCCAGCTTAAAAACTAAACCTCTAAAAATCAACCATTTACTAATCTCGTGAAATTCAAAAAGTCATCTTATTTTTGAACAAACGTCGCTTATGATCAAGAACTGACGCCCAAGTTCACCAAAGTGGTTGTACGGAGCACCGAAACAAATGAAAATGGATCCAAATTTTGGTGGAGAAATAATGGGAATAGTGTGTCGGCCTCTGACGCGCAATGAGCGCCGTCGAATCTTTATTTCGCTTCTTCGAGGCTTCTCTCCTCAGTGGAGTTCTGGCAAAACCTCTGGAAAAAGCTTCTCAACTCTCGCCGTACAGAATCGGCACTAAAAACAAATCGCACACAACATGTAAGTGAATATGGGAAGTTTGGCTCTGGCTCTTCATGAGCTATAACGATATCGAATAATAATAATAATAATTGTGGCAAAGAGCTGATAACAATTGACTCGCGAACGCCATCATTCGGTGTTCGGTGTGAACTAGTTCGACTTACGCAGCAAAGTCATACTCTTACAAAATGTAAGCTTTCGGATCAAGTCCCGCAATCGAAGCTATGGAGGCCATCGTATCTTACTTTTTTCCTTAACTAATTTAAAGATACCCCGTACGAAAACGCCATTATATATCCTCCCGATGACAACAAATTTTCGCAGTAGGTACTATAAATTAAAAAATCACGCGAAACGCAAATGTTCAATTTTTGAACCCTAGAAAACATAGCGATTGCAAATTTGAATAAACCTAGATCGAATATGTCAAGCTACTTTCTTTCAAGCTAAAATCTAAATTCCATTGGGAGTTGACATCTCGAAAATAAAACACCTCCATCGGAATCATAATGATTATCTAGAGCTTGCCTTTTTGAAAATACCCCCCTACCATCTGTACGACCTACTCTTAAAAGGGGGAAAATCAAATACACTGTCAAAATATCAACTCCACCCTCAACCGCAAAGATGTGTGTAATATAAATTTAATGAAAGAAACGAAACGGAACGAGTAAGGAAAAGATGAACCGTCACTGGGTGAGGACCCAGCTCGGGATGTGAAAAGGACTGCACAAAACCAATTCAGATAATCACCGTCAGTCAGGTTTCATTCCATTCACCATCATCCCCATAAAATGCTATCGTGTCCTAAATTCTCCATTCGTGAACATACACACGAGCACCTTACCGCCCCGGATGACCTAATTCAGTTTGTAAATGTCTTGTGATAAGGCAAACATTATAAGGGGTTGAACATACATACTCGTGGGATCCTTTTGTTTTTATTGATGCCTAGATAAGTAGGCTGAAATTTAATTTTCAAACAGGGATACGTATACCCAATGCCTAATGCCGTGCACGTATGAATCGTCGTCGTCAGGCAGCCTTTGAATATGGTTATAGAAAATGTCCTTATGAACCTACAAATACTTGTATATGTATGATGAAAAGAGAGTGTGTGACTTTCTGTTTTTTTGTCCCCAACTTTTGTGTCTACCCTTTATATAAGTCATTCTTTTAGAATGTGCTCTTGTTCTTATTTTTTGAGTCCTGCCGCTTTTGTTTCCTCTTTCATGGGCTGGCTTTGTTTTCGAACAGCATTTTTACTTGTCCTAGATTGGAATGTGTGAAAATTCTCACATCTCTCACATACAGGAAATAAGGAAGCAGCCGAAAGGGAGAGACGAGGTAGAAGGGAATATGTACGAGAATGTAACTGGTTGGTCTTTCGGTTTTTCTGTATTTTACCCTTCCTTTAGGAATTTTACCCACCAGTCCTGAATGGAGAATGATAACATTTTCCACAGTGCATTGAACGATGGAATGAGAACCTACTTCTCTAGCTGTATGTAATCCATGCGTCGTCTACCGAAAGGCACGGATAATCCTTAAAGTGATTGAAAAAGTGCGATGAAAACAGCAAGTGTTTGACCATCCTGAATAGAAGCACAGGCACTTTTAGAGAAATTCGGGATTTCTGCTGTTCTCTTTTTTGTCCTAGTCCTTTTTAAAAGTTTTGCTTTTGTTACTCGCTTTCTGGAGTGAGATTTTTTCCTCATTTGTTCATAGAAAAGTGGTTAACAGTGTAGCCTGCTCAACGTTACTACAAATTACAATCATTGTTTGGTTGTACTTGCATGTACTCGTGTGCGGGAAACAAAAGAAAGCGGTGTAGGAATCGGTTAGAGGCGGCAGAAGGAGGAGAATGAAATGAAAGAAGAAAGTTAATAATTGTTATTTACACGACATGCAATTTAACTTTGTCGTCATGTCGCTGCCGGGCGTTATCGTTTAAACTGTAACTACTGGGATGGAGTTTAGTGGAAGAGGTCGTGCTAACACATGTACTCATAGCTGGATCAGTTGCTACTTGATCCTTCTTAGAGGAGTGGTTGGCAAATTGCTAGTTTTCAACGTACCAAGATTCTGATATTTGTGCAACTCGAGGTTGTTATCCATCAGAAATGAAAGGTTTTGTTGCTTGGCTGCTATAAACTTCCATTTTGATTTGCCGCAGATCTATGGTCTGGACTGAATAGATTGATTTCCACACACATTGTTTGAAAGTTTGTCGCCTTGTTATCAGCTGACAATTGAATTGGTATCGTGCCTTTCTGCTTCACTTGAGACCAACTACGACGACTATGTATAGGTACTACATGTTACCGAAAAATCCAACCGGAGATACTCATCCGTTCACCTCGAACAGAAATCTGCCCTTCATATTGTTTGCTCCCTAAGGGTTCCCCGAGATTATCAGATACCGCCATATAGCAAGTCGTAGTGGCAAGATTTCTTACTCATTCGGCGACGAAATCACAATATACCCGACACTTGTACTCATTGTCATCACTACCACTTCCAGTAATGCACATGGTACGCAGACTGAAGTCTCCGCAGGATATTCAGTACATACTCATAAGAAAAACCTGGTTTTCAACCCACCGTATGAGGTGTCAAGGACTCTTTTTTTTCGACGGTCTCTCCTATGCACACGCGACGATGAAACAAAAACGGTTATTATGATAAGGATTCATATTCAAGAACAGAGCGTGGGTGGGAATATTGTTTTCGTCGTTTTTTTCTTCCTTGGCTAAGTGTATGAATGTTAGAAGGACATGTCTGTAAATAGGAGCGCATTCTTTGGAAGTGATTTTTGTTTTTAGGACTAACACTTCCATTCAGCGGATGTAAGTGAAAAAACGTTCATTATGCATGTACGTTGTTTAGTGGCAATGGAAGTAGAAAGAACGAAGGACTCGCATCAAATTTCCATGTTGGGAGTTGAGTGCAAAAGTTGATTTTTGTAAATGGAAGGAAATAAGTGAAATGAGAGTAGATAGCTTCAGCAGAGTGTAATTTTTGGCTTTTAGCCGGATGCTGTTCCTGGTCGGTGAGTTGCTTACCCAATCTTATATCCATTATTCGTTAAGTTTCTGATGTGCTTTCGTGTGCTCATAAAATAAAACAAAATTATGGATCAAGAAAAACATTAGAATGAAAAATGATTTTACTCATGGAAATTAATATTACAAGACTGCATTATGATATCTCTGTGCATTAAGGCTTGCATGTTTATGTGTGGCTTGAAGACACATAAATAGTGCATATCTGGAATTTGTTTGAACTTTAGAATGGCTAGGCTAGGTTCTTAAATATCATCATATCTAAGGTAAATACTGTAACTTGACTGATACCTGACCCAGGTTATGTTGGTTTGAACAATGGAACCAACTTTTGAAATAAAATGCGTTCCAAAATGACAGAGCCATTGAAAAACTTGGAAGTACAGACAATAAATCAGAAGTATTAATAATAACAAAATTTGTAATGTCTCGATTATTTAGAAAAAAAACATACTTCTTTTCCAAAATTCTTTCCAAATTTAATAGTGCACAGTATTTAAAAAAATAAATTAATTTTGATCTCCCAAAATGGTAGTGCCATACGTTGTATCAGTATTTTGCGCACAGTTCGCATTGAGCTTACTAATTTTTGGGATGTTTCTTTTTAATTTTTAGCCGATTGTCCATAATTGCGCTTTTAGGCTCAAGAATGTTGTTAAATATTCGTCCCCCAGCATACACCAATGTTGCTAATTTGCCCCATAAGTTTTCGATTGGGTTATAGTCTCAAGAACGTGCTGGCTATGACATAATTGGAATATCTCTGTTTGAAAACCACTTTATGGAAGAAGCCGCCACGTGAATTAGAGCATTATCCTGTTGAAATTCCATGAAATATTAGCACCATAACACAACCTCCTCCGTACTGACGTTTGGAGAACGAAATGTCTTATTTTTTTTAAATCAGTATTTTTTTTTTTTGCCCATCCATCCGGCCCGTCTAAATTGAACTTTTTTTCGCCACTCCACACAACTTTTGATGGGAACGATTTAACTGCCTTCCAATTTCACACGTGAATTTGTCACTTTTCAAAAATTCAATTATTTGACCTTTTTCGAATTCATTCAACGACTTTCCTCGTCCCATCTTGGCAATGTCTACTCAAACGGGAAATAACCAACACTGATCGAGAGCAAATCAGTAGCTATTCATACATAAAACATATTAAAATGTTATCGTCAGAGAAAGGAAACCATTGCAGTCGGAGTTTAGCTCTATCTTTATGGGACACTTAATTTGTGTGTTTTTTTTTGCCCAAAATGACTGCAAATAACAGGTACCTAATATATCGAAATAGTTGGAATTTTGAGTATATTTTATATTTTTGAGAATACTTCGAAGAACTGTGTAACACAGCACTTTTGGAGGATGGCGCTATCATTTTGGGATGTACCTTGTATGTGGAACAAGCACCCAATTCCACCAGTTACTGATCAGTTACTCAGGTTTATAGAACCGATTTCATTAGCATGGAATGATATTGAGGACACATTGAAATTAAAACTAATTTTCTTATACTTTTCAGAAAACACTTCAATGAAATGTTTACACAACGTTGAAGGACTACTTGATTTTAAAATTATTGATTTTATTATTATTAAAACACTTCAATGAAATTTTTACACAACGTTGAATAACTACTTAATTTGAAAATTATTCAATAAAATGATTTACGACCATAACCTGCTCAATTCAGGGCCGAACACGATTGCATCCCGATTCAAATGCCTGTTTGTGCAGCTAGGAGGTCATAAGGTTGGGGTGATGTAATCATGGCAATATTCAACCATCCAATCCTGTACCGCCACCGCTTTGTGCGAAGGAGCAGACTCCTGCTGGAATATGTACCCTAAACCTTCGATGTAGGCGGCAGCATTAACCCGAAGTCGTTGAGAAAAGAAATGAGTTGACATGACATGTCTTTCAAGGCAATTTCTAAAACCGGGACAGTAGTTTACGTGTACGTAGCATAGGGAACCTCTGTAGGATCTGATCATTGCCATCTATCAATTTTGCGGTTGGTTTTTTGGTCTTGATAAACTTTTTTTTTGTTCAGGGCGCCCGTTTAAAAGGTGTTTTGCAGGGATAGTTCTCTGTTCTCTAGTTTGTGCCGAAATAGCCTATCCGTTGCGCATAACGTAAGATTTATAGGGAAGGACCTCGTGGAGAAGTCGATAATTTAGGCCTTCCCAACTCTAAGGTCCCTCGCAATTGTTCTCATAAAGGGTTTTCGTCCACGATTGTTTGTATTTGTTGCGGAGTTCTAATAGTATCTGAGCGTCTCTCATATTTTTTTCACTTTGCAACAGATTCTGCATCGTAAATTGCTCCACTTCACGGCGAACCTTATGTACTGATGATCGGCGCAATTCAGAAAATTGGTTTCGAACATATAACGTTATAGTCCTCCATTGATGATCTAATAAAAAAACAACAACAACAAAAAAGTACCTTGATTTATTAATACCACTGCTATGGATATCTTCAAATACCATACGCACCCCGTACAGACCACTCGACACTATAGCCTATGACAAATCGGAACCAACAAGTTTTTCTAACATGATGTTGCGGCAAAGCCTACAGAATGCTTAAAATTTTTGATTAATTCTCTATCAGACTATTTATATAACTATTTTTTTTTTGGTTTAGTGCATATATATAACATATAGCATATAATATAACATATAGCATGATGCACTGCGACAAGTATATTGCAGATCTATTGTGCTTGCCAGCCGATTAGACAAAGATTTCCTTCACTTTCTTAATAATGTTGAGGACGGCTCTCGTAAGAGCTGAGTTGATCCCCTCAGGAGTCATATTTTTTTTCAAAAGAGGATACACTATTTAAGGTGCCAGATGACAGCACATTTACTTGTACATAGTATATGCTCTGCAGTTGCCTCGTAGTCAAGGCAAAGTCGACACTCGGTTTCAGACGTTTCAGACGAGAGGTCAAATTTGTTGAGATGATATCTCATACTACAGCGTGCCGAAAGGTAACTGACCAGTTTAACTTAAAATAATTAAATGAATTTGTGGTTGATAGGTACCCTAACATCAAAACAGGGCGTTGGTATACATTTAAGCAAATCAAAAATGTTTGCTTACCGGAAATTACATTGATCTACCGGACGCCATGTAGAACGTTAACGCTAACGTTTCTCTGATTTGTTATTCAAAATTAGTGGAAAAATGCTGGCGAAAAGCTGGAAAAGTAAATTTATCACATTTTTTGTGTTTACGGTGATACTCGTATATCGCAACTAAGCGAGTTATTTTGTCATCTCGAAAAGGACAAGCACCAGTAAATAATAGCAAGATATTGGCACCTTAAGAGTACAGAATACGTTTCCATTAATCAAACGGTCATGGGGGTCAACGGGACGTCAATCAGATATAGCTATAGTATATTGTGACTTAGAATGATATGCACTAACGCTAATCGAACGTCAATTGAGGTCGATTGCGGATTTCCCTGAGCCGATGATATAATATAATAGACCCATCATGTTGGTCACTCAAGATCTCAGTCGATCACACATTATCAACGCACGTAAGCTAAGGTTTATGGCAGTTAAACAGCAATCACTTAGATGAACGGGCACACGTTCACCGGTTAAGCAGATAGATAATTTGCAAAGATCTCATTTTTGAAGCCGTTAATTTTACTTTGTCAACATTTTTGGAATACTCGAAGAGGATATAGTGGAGCACATTATAAAACCTCGGCTCTAGTCGGAGAATATTCCGGTGCCAATAGCCTAGTTGGTTGTATTCACGTCTCAATTATTCAACTGAGGATTGGTTTACCGGCTTAGGACTTAAAAATGTTATGAATAACTAAATCGGAAGCACACTAAAGCTGTAGATATCGCCATTGACTTGTCCTGCTGAAGAAATTATTCTTCAACTCTCTTTCTCTCTAATGCAGTCCAGAAGGACTTGTTATTCATCCCTTGATTCGAAAGTCTAATTACGTGGAGATACAATCAGGAGTTTAAGACAGAATCGCGATTGGCTTTTTAAATTAAAATACCATAAACAAAAGAGGATTGCAAGGTGGCAAACATTTAAATCCTCAATTAGTACCTTGTATGACAGAGCCGTTTTAAAATATTACCTACCTTTCACTTTCATATTATTAAAACACTCCGTCTTAGATAAAGGAAACAATGTTCTTATTTAACCTTAGCTGTTGGAAACATCAAAAATTCTACAAATAGATTAGAAAGACTAACAGCACAACTTAAATGATTCGAAAAAATTGTACTTGTTCAAACATACTCATCCTAAAACTCCAAGTCCAGATTCGAAATCACAAAACCCATTTATGAATTGAAATCAACAGAACTTTAAATTGTTTCTTCCGAGCATATTGACTTATGAGTGTAAACACATTTTCGCCTCTTATCCTAAATTCCTTTAGTAAACACTTCAAAAATACGAGTATAAGCAAATTTATTTTTATTACCCACTGACCCACAACCAGTCAGCACTTCCTCCATTTTCCCTAGCTTTAAATGCAAATCAAAATAAAGTAAAAGAGTCCTACAATTCTCTGTCGACAGCTACTTTGTACTCCTTTTCATTTTCTTTCGACGCCTACTCTTCAATTCTATCAGGTGATGAAAAAATGAAGACTCGGACATGAAAAAAAACTCAACTTTTTTGAAACAGCTCCAAAAAGGATCCAAGCAAACAAGAGTAAACCTAGTTAAAGGAGAGGACTATTCAAAAGGGTTCCTCTTTAAAACGGATACAACAAAACAGGGCAAGAGAAAAAAAAAAAAAAACATTACCGGATGGCAATTCACTGCCCCGTAGGGAAGGAATCCCTTTTTAGCTTTTCAGCTCACTCCTTTAAACATAAAAATAATTACAGAAAAGTAACCAAGTCAATTGATGCCAGCAGACGGTTTAATGCACACAGTAACTCAGACATTCAAAAAGGAGTAAAAAAAGGAAAAACTGGAAAGTTCAAATGTAAAGAGAAAGATACTTCGACGCGGCACGATGTACGAGTGTGAGATTGTGAAGCTCTAGAACTCGAAAACAGTATCACTATTTATCCTTAGTATTTTTGTTTTTGTGGGCTTTAATATAAAATCAAGGAAGTAGATCGGAGGATGCAAAGGGTTAGAGAGGAAATAGCACGGTACGGCCGAAATTGCACACGTTCGAATTAGCACTGCTTAATAATACGGTATGGCATGAGAAGTTTGTTGAAAGGATTTCATAAGAGGTAAAATAAAAAACAAGAGATTAAAAGCATTTCCACGAAAGTGTTGGTCAATATTCGTCGCTTGATGGAGCAATTCTTGCCCAAATAAATGCCTTTCTCACCAATGATTTTTTTCCAACTAGTGGTGTTAGGAGCTAAGTAAAACGAATAAAAACCTATAAAAAAAACTGAAAAACTTTAATTGAGTGGATGAATAGATCCCAGAGGAGGCAGCTCAAAAGGTTACGCCAGTGGTGATGCTTTTCATGGTGCTCTGTTATTGAGTGATGCTTTAAGTGATGTCTGGCCAAGGGATCAAGGAGAGAAACATTTTACGCGGCATTTTTTTTTAAATGCTAGTGTCTGTGTTTTATATGCCATTTCCGCTTTTATTTATGATATTTCCCTTTTACGATTCCGTATAGCTTTAAAATATGAAATAAATGGACTCTACTGAATTTTAGTAAATAAAAGAGGTTGGCACCTGCTAACATGATATCAGTCACTCAACTTTTTTGTATAATCAATGTTTTTTTTTGCGGGGAAAATAAAAAAAAATTGATGGAGCGTCCGCTTGCTTCTTATAACTCCGAACAAATTTCGATAAGTGTTTATGACAAGAATGCGAATTAAATTAGGAGAAGCGTATGAAGTCAGACGCTGAGCCGGCTTTATGAGTGTGGTGCATATATGGACGGTATGGTTAGGTATTGCAATTTCAAGTGCACCTTAAATATGTGTAGTTAAAAATGCCTTTATGGTTCTCAGCTAAAATGGACTTCGGCCGAATTTTTTTTACGTCGGTTTATTAATCAGTTCGTCCAATAACCCATTCACCCATTCCGTAGAGCCAGCCACCAACCCAACATATTCAGTGGCACATTAATCGCAACTTTACGTCACAAACGGTGAATTGTACCTTCCAAAAACTCTATAAAAGCTTACGTTTGTATTTGGAACAGCCATTTTCTCTGAAAACCTCCCCCGGTTTTAATTTCACGTATATTAATGTTTCAAATAAGGCGCTTCTGCTTTAACTTCTTCCCTTTAGAGTAATGCGAGTAATAAAAAAGGCATACAATTTCACCGACTTTCCCAGCCTTACAAGGACATGATACATTTTCAATCGGTTTGCAGAGTTAAATGCGTTTTTAAGATTTGCGAACATTTAGTGGACCGATTCGTGAAATGTCCATTTGTTTTCCAAAAGCTATCATGTAGTGGAAATGCTGTCACTCATCGAGCGGTTCCTCCTGAAGCCACACTGATAGTCTTCGATTGTTTCCTTAAGGTACCATGTCAGTCTCTTCAAGAGAATATTTGACAGCACTTTGTAACACCTCAATAGCAGCGATAGTCCTCAGTAATTGTGTTCGGACACCCTTTTTAATAACGGGTGTTTTCCCATTTCTCGGGGATGGTTTCATTGTTCCATGAAATGAGATCCTGTAACTTCTCTATTCCTTCCTCTCCTGCATATTTTATTAATCCGGATGGTATTGGGTGGCTTCCTACCGCCTTTTTATTCTTTTACTTTCCCGATGGTTGGCAGTGGATAACACTCTTTCCGTTGCTGTTTGCTCTCCATGTATCGAACTATCAAATCCAGTGGGATGCAACCCTTTCGTTATCCGAAACGAGCTCCACATTATCGTTGTATATAAATCCTGATCTGGCGCGGTATCCTATTCGTAAAGCGCTAAGCCCTGCATAGGTTAATCTCGTGTCGTGTCAACGATTTTTGGTGTTATTTTGAGTGTGGTAGTGATGTAAGTCTGCATAGAGCAGTGTCATCAGCTCTACGCCTACCTCTGTAATTTTTTTTATCCGGCAGAAATCCATTATGAGTTAAGTGGCCTTCCGCGCCGCATATATGCTTTTATTCCTGTCCCTCAGCGGTATTTTCTTAATACATATCTTACGAATTTAAATGTTGTCATGCTCATCGCATAAATATTTTGAACCTAAACAAAAACAAAGTGGTTGATTTAAGTGATGTTGATCTCTTATTGCTCTTTGCAGTCTGGCAGTCTAGCCGAAAAAAAAATCAGGCGTTCTACTGAAAACATTATTGCTGCAACGCAGTGTAGCTGAAAAATATTTATCATTGCCCTCGGGATATTTGGTTTCGACTTCAAGACGTAATTTTTTAAGTAGCACTTATATCTTTGCAAAATTCACTTCAAACATCGGAACTTGAGCTATTATTATACATCATAACTAACTTAGAACTTGATTATACTGGTTTTTTGCGCGTTCATGTTTAAGATGAAACAAAATTATCACATCTGGGGAGAAAAAAATCTTCCAAATATACATACGGTTTTGTCTTGTTTTTGAGCTGGTGGAATCGTTGGTCATTTCCGGGGCCATAGCTTGAAAAAATCGACGCAAATGATCATGATTTTTAACTAAATGGAGCTACGAGTCACCCATGCAAGTGATTTAATGACTTGCCAGTCTACACCTGGAATGTGGAGTCTCTTAACAGACCAGGTGCAGGCAATTAATTGGAACAAACTTTCAACTGCTATAAAACAGATATAATCGCACTCCAAGAGGTTGAAAAAAAAAAAACGGATGAAAAACTGCGACATCTACTACTATATCAAAAATGCTACGGATTCGAGCAGGACAAAGATAGTCGGAAAAGTACAATCGCAGGAGACCGCTAGGATCTTTGCCGATCAGCTTCTCTCAATCTCTCACACAATCCACAGTGGGAACAGAGACGCTGCCTCTGATGTGTTGGGCTTCCGACCGCCGCTAGATAGAAACCCACGTGAGCTCTACGAGCAGAAAGAAGGGAGGAGCACACGCTTTATGGAGATGGAGAGTTCCTACCGCAGGAGTGTGGCTCGAAAGTTTTACAAAAAAGTAAAATGAACATGGCAGGGCTATAATGCCAGAACAGAAGCCTGTAGGGAGGATGACGGACAACTAGTAGTAGAGTCACAATCGATGCTGAGAATATGGAAAGACTATTCTGAAGACTGTATAACGGCAAGGATAGTTCTAATACCGTTGTCAAGCAGAATGATCGAATGGCAACGGGCGAAGATACAGGAGCGCTCAGCTACTCGACTCGAACAGACTGAACCCACAGCAGACCATGCAGGGTGTGGTCGTTCGGCCGAGAATATCGCGGCTGTGACTGCCGATGTCGCTGAGAACGAAGAAACATCAACAGGTCGATAGGCCACGCAATTGGGCATCACCAGACGGACCCTACAGCGAATTTTACTGAAAGACTTACACGTGTCTCCGTACAAAGTGCAAATAGTGCATCATCAAGCCATCCTTAATCTCAACAACGAAAAGGACAATTTTGTGTCGAAAATCATCATGAGCGATGAGGCGTGTTTCCACATAAGCCGTTAAGTCACATAAGCAAAATTTTCGTTTTTGGGGCACTGAAAATTCGCGTGTGATGCACGAGGGGCCATTACATCCACTCAAAGCCACTTCAAAATTATTTTTTTTATTCGGTAAAAAAGTAATTCAAAAACTAAATTGATCGATTAATTTTGCGCCACATTGTGGAGGGAATGGACAACACAGCTCCGGCCCAAAGAGTTTTCGAATTCAAACCAGTGGGATGACGCAGTAGAGGACGACCGAATCTGAGGTGGCACAGATGGAAGGTGATCTTAACCAACTGTTAGTGCGGGTCTGAAAACAACTGGCAAAAGATCGTGCCAGCTGGAGACGCTTGTTGGTTGAGGCAGGATAATACCGGAACTGTAGGACCACCTAAGTAAGTAAGTAACTACAAGTCATGTAACATGTCAGAACGACTTCTTCTTCTTCTTCTTTTCCTTTTTTCCGGCGTCGTTATGGTCAGAAGTGTAGGACCATAACCTTCCCACTTAACCTTCCCACTTAACCTTCCCACATTGACCTCAGAAAGTAGCAGCAGGCTTCCCGGTTTGGGATTACTTCATCGCTGAGGCCAATCAAATGCTGGTGTTTTTGCATTTGTTTGCACCAATTGTTTTTCGGCCTGCCTTTTTTGCGTGTTGAAATTGGAATGTTGATTGATAACGCCTTTTGGACGGGGTTCAAAGGATCTCTCCTTTGAACATGGCAATACCAACTGAGTCGGTCGCGCTCTATATTTCTTGTCAGAACGACTAATTTTACTTAATGCTCTCACGCAAACACCATTAGATTGCTTTCTTTAGGTTTTTGTTTTAAATAACGTCTGTGTGAAAAAGCCTACAAAAATTGCACATCTGAAAAACCGTACTGTAATTGTTGAACTTAATGGGGGAATGTGTGAGTGAGTGAAGTTGTATCTACAAAAACTAAAAAAAAAAAACGTTCAGTTTTTTGAAATACTTTGTACAATGAATTTTTAACCGAACCAAGAAAAAAAGTTATACAAGTGGTTTAATTGTAATATCTGTCTTCGGTGGTGATCACATCTTAAAGCAAATATGCTTTCGTTACAGCAGAGCATTTGGGTCATCAATTAGAGGAGCGAAAACACATGAGTTTTCTTCTCGTCCTTGTAAAAACTTTTAATTGAGATTAATCGAAACCCATTTCGAATAAATGTACTGACTATGACAAATGACAACATGGTTTGAAATGTATTTTCAGGTGAAGCTTATAAAAATAATGCAATCAAGAATGTCTTGCGCACATACCAATACTCGAGCGCTAGATTTGCTAGATGTTTATTCCATTAACTCTCGTCCTTATTGCTTAAAAAAACTGCTACAGTTGGTTTTCACAAGAGAATTTGATTCGTCTCTTAAGGCGAATTTATTGCAAGTAAAATCGTGCACCTGGGACAAAAACAGCTGCTTATCCTTTGGTGCCAGGTGGGGACTATAAGGTGGAGGCATGAAAACCTCAAAACCAAGCTGCTGGAACTTCTGGCGGTTCACTTTCAATGTATGTGGCCTGGCGTTGGTCTTATTGAACACAATTACTCCCCTGTTGGCCAAAGCGGGCGGCTTTTGGGTTATTGCTTCTTTCCGATGGTCCAGTTGTTGACAGTACAGGTCCGAATTGATAGTTTTTTTAGTAGATGATAAGTTTTATTCCTCGGTAATTGTACTTTCCTTTGTAAAAATGTTGCATTTCTCTTGTTGGATGACCCTTTACTGAGGCTACACTTACGTATTTAAAGCTAACGTTTGTCCATAGCTTAACGAGAACAAATGTGATAGCTTCAAAAATAGTTTCTACCACCTTCTACATAGAAAATATGTTCATTCAGTGCACACGCAACTTGTCCTAGAAAGTTGTTATTAGTAGCCGGAAAAGAAAATCGTCGTGAAAACGCTTCTAATTAACTCTTATGAAGATAACTCACAAGGATAGGTAGAAACCTCAACCAATTTTGACTGCGGTACTTGACAAACTGAGTCAGAGATCGATTTGGCTAAAGAAATAGTTTCTTTTCTACATACATATATCTAAAAATGAGGTGTATTCAAAAAGTAAGCGGAATTTTGTACTTTCACCGATTGTATTGATCCGAACTGCCAGATTTTTTCGTTATGGTACTGGTATACATGTCTAAAGAGCTTTAACTTGCTGAAGATGTTGGGTATAAAACGTGTTCCAGAGGAAATTTATTTCACACTATTTATTTACAAAATTAAATTACGGTAAAACCTTCCTACTTTGACCACCACTTTGTTTTTTTGGTGGCTTCTGCTATATGTTGGAGCACTCAGACACAAATTCTGGTCCATTGTACTACCAGACAGACTCTTTATTGCATTTTCTCCGTTATCCGGAGAAAATAGGAGAAGCTTCAGTGATTTGGCACACCCCACGTCGGCCCCCAGGGTACGTCACCATGCGCGAGCGAGCGAATGCAGTCGCAAAGAAAATGTTCAGCTGTGTCATCCCCCTCGCACTATGTAGCACAGGTGGGCGTCTCACTGATTCCAAGCACGTAAAGATGCTTGTCGAAAGTGTTATGGCCCGAAATGATGCCCTCAAGTTTTCTGCAATCAATTCCCCTTAAGGATAAAAGGAATGTTACGGATTTCTTCCAGACATCGTGCGCGCTTAGGCATCCTGCATCATGGATATTCCCCCCATCTACGATTGTGTGCACTAATCATTGATGTAGGATTTGACCGTGGAAGGAGGTAGACCTAAAGCGGGTTCAGGTCCTGAGAAACTCTCCTCTGAAACTCCTTCTCGAAAGTTCATCAGAGATCTCAGATAAACCCCAGAGTGAACTGAGTTCATAGTAGCTTCAGAAATCGAAATTATCCGATGTGTAAATGGTATTATATGGTATTGGCAATAATACGATTCGTCAATGGTTTGGGTGCACCACAAATAGCCTCCCATCTTACGCATGTAATCAATTGGTGTATAATTATATCGACCTTTCCGCAGTCGTAGAAAATCGCTAGAATTATACCCATTGCTAAGAAAACCAACCCGGCGTCCACGGCCGTCTTTAGACCAATCAGTATCTTGCCCTGCTTATCCAAAGTCTTCGAGAAAATAATAGCGAATCAGTTTACAAAACACCTGTCCGTTAATGATCTACTTTATAACCAGCAATCAGGATTCAGAGCAAAGCACAGCTGCTCTACAGCCATGATTAATGTTCTTGAAAAAAATAAGAATATTCTTTGATAAAAACTACATCTCGTTTTTCTGTCTGCTGGATTTCTCGAAGGCATTCGACAAAGTAAATCACGATATTCTGTGCTGGAAGCTACAGAACAACTTTGGCTTTAGTGATAGTGCCGTTAAATTAGTGAGAAGTTTTCTCTCCGGAAGGCAACAAAAAGTCGTAGTGGGTGAAAGCGGTTCATCTCTCCTGGAATTAAAGCAAGGTGTTCCGCAGGATTCAATTTTAGGTCCGATTCTTTTCTGTATGTTTATAAACGATCTACCATCCATGTGCAGGCATTCTTCAGTACACATGTATGCTGATGACGTTCAATTACATCTAGCTATGCCTTTTTCAGATCTAAATGGAGTTGCATCTCTCATGAACGATGACTTGAAATGTATCGACAGTTGGTCAAAAACGAATGGCTTACAACTCAATCCAATCAGGTCCCAAGTAATCCCTATCTCGAAAACAGGACTTAATCTCGACCATCTCCCTGCCCTCTATCTAAGCAATTCTATGATTAAAGCCGTAGAGAAAACCACTAGTCTAGGATATGTTATAAGCAGAGATCTATCCGGGTATGATCACATTAATATGGTAGTTGGTCGCATTTACGGATGTCTTCGCAAACTGTAGATCAATGCTTATTACACTCCGCTAAATACCCGCAAAAAACTTGTAATTACTCTAATTCTATCTCTCATAAGATATGGTGAATTAATATATTGCCATCCTGACTCGCTCTGCATGCAAAGCTACAAGTGGCATTTAATGATACATTACGCTATATTCACGGCATTCGTAGATGTGAGCATATCTCTGCTTATGCTAGGGACTTGGTTTGGGTGCAGTTTTCAACAGTACATCAGTGCCAGGAACTGTATTTTCCTTCACAAAATCATTTACAGTCGTAGTCCGAAATACTTGTTTAACAGGAAAAATTTCACCCGTTCTAACAGGACAATCAACCTAATTCCTTATCGTAGTAACTTTTTAAATTCGTCTCGTTTATTTTTCATCCACAGTATCAGACTATGAAACTCTTTACCTTCTGTTATAAAATCCATATCTAATCACAGAAACTTCAAAAGTGCAATTATCCTTCATTTCTCAACACTCCTATAAAAACTCATCCCTCCCATCCTTTAGTTTTAAGAATTACTTATGTTTATCTTAAATTAAACTGTTCAACTAGAGTTTAAATACTAAGTACTAAAAAAGATATAAATCTTAATGTACATACCGCCTACTTTAAATAAATTGAAATTGAAATCGAAATTTATCTGGCAAGCCTTAGTGAAATAAGTTATCCGACATTCTCCAAAAGGGCCTTGAATTCATGCACTAATTTGGAGCTGGTTAAAGGGTGGGACACAGCATTAAGTGCAGCTTGGGTATCACAACATAGGGTATACCATTAGGGTGGCGTATATCTCTGATTGAAAGACAGACAGATATTTTCTTAACGAAAAGTGCAACACTGGACCACCACCAAGACCTGGCGCCATCTGTAAAAATGCGAAGACAGTCCTTTCCAGGTTCAGTATTTGGCCCAGCGCCAGTCCTAACGCCATGGAAATTTGTGATACTATAGCACAATAGGATGGCAGGTTTCATTGTGCCAGGAACAGGAGTCGTAACGTATTTCTCGCACCTGTCTGTCACTCCAGTGCAAGTTGTACCAGAAATCATTACTCTTGGGGCGAGATATGGCTTTTAGTGCGCGACCCCTGATAAATATGTCAAAGGGTGCAAGATTCATAGCATCTAACAAAAAAGCCCCCGTACAGTTGAGACAAACCGCTCTCGGTGAACACATCTTGGCCACGACATTTTTGCGTGTTAGCCTGTTCCACCAGATGCATATCGGTAACATGCGTCGGCATTATCGGTCTGACGATAAGCCCCATGTTTTGCCAAAATCACCTTTGCATTGCCAAAAAGCTGATAGCGCTTTGCTGGTTTTGATTCTGCATGCCTTTATCAAAGAAGCTTGCTACCTAAGATCACTCCCAGGTATTTAGCTTCCTTGGATATTTTGATGAGAATGCCAGTATTTTTCCTTCTTCTCGTGAAGAGAACGACATCAGTCTCAAGAGGATTAAAGGTCAGCCGACTACTCGTGCAACAGTCATCGAACACATTTAATGTCGATTGTGCTTTGAGACAGACAGCTGCTAAACATGAGCTGAAGGAGAGAACGGCAACATCATCTGCATAGGCCTGGGCATAGATCCCAGATTGAAAGCATGGAACAGAGAGTCGACCACCATGCCCATGCACTACGTCAGCGGTAACAGAGCGCCATCTTGCGGACAGACCCTGTTAACGCCCACATTGTTCGAAGCCTGCATCAGCCTCAATGTCCTTTGGCATTGGTTAGTGGAGTGCACTCTTGGCGAGTGAGTACTCTTCTTTCCCTATTTTGAGAATAAAGACCTCTTTTATCTTATATAGCCAAGTTCCAGCTAGCAGTAAAAATTCTTTTCAGAGTAGGAAGCAGCTGTTTTCCACCCGCCAAGTATTTTTTTTGAAATTGAAGCTATCAAAAAATGCTACAGCCACCACTTCCGCCGGATCTTCAGGATTCGACCACGACTGTTTGCGTTTGAAGTTGTCGATTTTGTTGCGGCTCAGTAGATTCGCTGATGATCTATGAAGTTTTTTTGCGTTAACTCGCAATCCACACATCGAACTTCTTTTTGTATCTAAATTTTATTCTAAATGATTTTTGGTGCAATGTTTAGCTCCAGGGTAATCGAAACAGTGCATGATGATCAGATTCGACGATGAGATTTGACGATTTCCATGATTTTCAGTGCTGATATTTTAATTTGCACAAACACACAGGTTTCCTTAAACACTTGGGAGGCCCCTATGAAAAACTAACCACCAATTGAACTATTGTGCAAACCCTATCAGTCGTTGTCACTATTTATTCTTGAGACGTATGAGACGAAAACGACCTCACGAACATACGAATGTGGGTACGTATCCACACGAAAACAATTAATTAAAGAAAAATTTCTAATGAACCTGAAACGTGGAGATTTTTAAAAATGTTCAATTCAGAAAATCGGTGCTAAGCTAATGGCCTAAGATGGGTAGACCGTTGCCTTTTCGAACAGCCTTCATAAGGAGAAGGTACAAGGCGATTAATCTAAATGTGCACATCACCTAATCTGTGTTCTTCTTCTATAGCATTGGGACGGTGAATAAAGCCACATCTCTACAGTAAAAGATTAAACAATCCCTTGGACATAACCTGGTGCATATACTCTTATCTAATTGAAAGCAATTTAACCTAAAACGTTCTCTTTTTCGTAGACTATTTAATATATTCCTGCACCAACTGTACAAACAGTTGCTTAACCAGTTAATCTTAGGTACAAAAAGGCTTACCCAGTTAATCGTATACAATAATTAGATTAATGATTAAACGATGAACACATTTTTCTTTATAGACACGTTAAATCGGCTAAAGCCGCCTTTCGAGTCACTTGATCTGCAACTTTATAAAGTACCAGAAGCCACATAACCCACTATGTATCTACAATATCTATGTATGTATATACATATATGCAATGTAAGATTAACACCAGATTAACCGCTATTCCGTACTTGCCTTATCCCTTAAGTCGGCTTCTTAAACTTCGCACATCGAGGGACGGATAAAAATCCGATTACTCCTGTGACAGATACAAGTTTCCACTTTTGCTTTTCCTTGTTCTTTTCTTTTCTCTTCCCTCATTCAGCTAAGCCCTTTTTGCATTTATTGTTTGCCACGCCGTAACGGAAAACTCATTTTCTCTTATGAAATTGAAAAGAAAATAAATCCTTTGGGTCGCGCTATAATTAAACCGTCTTTAAGAATTCTTCCTAAAAAGAAACAAATATACGATGCCATATAGTGCGAATATATATTATAGTAGGTACACTGTGTACATAAGTATATGTTGCGACAGATAAGAGGAAGAAGATCTGGTATGAAGAGTGGGCGACTTGGTAGAGTACAGGGATAGGAGCTTGTTTCGGTGATAATAGAAATTGGAGATGACGTGGACTGTTGTAGATTCGTTGAAAGGCAACATGAGCGTTGAGCGGTTCCGAAGGGTGGGAATTCCTTGGCGTGCAAAGGACAAGAGAAACTTAATTAAGGAAAATTCATCGAGTGGGGATATTGTTCAAGTTTGAATTACTGGTACATGTGCGTGAAGTGTTTAGTCGGTTTGGATGAGATACGGATATATTTGCTGTGAAGCATGTTGTTACTTGTTAATTTTACAATCAAATCTAATTTTGTGGAGAAGATTATATTTATGTCTCAGACAGAATTCGGGTTAGACAGTTATTAGCGGGCAACCGCACCGATGGCCTTTTAGGATACCAGTATTGCGAGATATCTGCTGAAAATGACGTGTTAGGCGTGCAAACTATAATTATATTCAACTCAGGTGATCATTCAGTTAAAGGGTTGGCACTAGGCACACATGTCCAAAATAAAGGCTGTTTTTTAAGAGTTATACAAATTCAATATGAAATAAAACATTTGAAGCTAATATTTATGTCTATGATATTATCCTTATTTAATATGCCATTAGTGTTTAAATTAAATTAGGGCATACATATTGTCGTCACGGCCAGCTCGAATGAAGGGTAATCGTGAAGTCCAATTTTCGACAATTTTATCGAGCAGCTGGGGCCGTATATCAGCAATAACACAGCGAAAGTTGACTTCCAAATCGTCCAACGACTTCACATACTCCAAAGAAAGCAATCATGGAGGCCAGTCTATTACACGAAATTATGCGCTCAGCAAATATTTCCCGCAATAAACTGATGCTGGTGTACCATCAAAACACCGTTAAAACCAAAGCTGAACCTTCTGGCCGGCATCGTCCTTATAGAAATATGGGCCGATGATTCCACCAGCCCATAAAGCACACCAAATAGTGAGTTTTAATGGTTGTAAGGACGTCTTGACAAAGGCTTCTGGGTTCTCTCCACTCCAAATTCGGCAATTTTTCTTGTTTACATATCCATTTAACCAAAAATGGTCCTCATCGGAGAACAAAATTTTACGTTAAATGAGGATCAAACTAAATCAGGTTTTGGGCCCATTCACCCAACCTACGACGCGTATAATGTTCACGTGGTTTCAACTCTTGCACAATTGCTGTGCACGATGGCGAATCGACTTATGTATTCGGACTCTCCTCAACACTGCGCTCCACAAAGACAATATCTTCTCTCACGCTGTTTTGGTGGTCAGAATTATCCAACCAAAGTTCCATTACCAAAACGCCTTCCATAGAAGCCACTCCGTGACTTGTTTTTATTTCCAAACTTGGGTTAAATGGCTCGTTAGACAACGGCTCAGATGCGTATTATTTTTAAGGACCACTGAAACCATACTTTTTCGACGGTTTAACAAAACTAGAGAAAAGCCTGGAAGAATATACGAGTAACCTAAAGCCAAAAAGAATTCCAACTCTCCAATTTGATTATTCGTCTATTGGAATCAAGCTTGACTTAACATTTAAACCCAAAAAATGTTTGGTTTTTGTAAGCTGTATCTTTTTGTTTATTTGCTTTTAGCCACAACATGGCTTTATATATGAGATTCAGGTCGGTAATGGATTTGCGGTGTGTTACTTATTACTGGGCGTCACCTAGTGCCTATTTTACTAAGAATTCAGATGAAAACTTGTGCATTGATTCATTACTTAATTAGTAGTGGTGATAAGTTTGGTAGGCGAAGGGGTTGGTACAGATCTTTTCTATGATATCCCAGGATCTGTTTTTTTTTTGTCTACTAACTATTTTTCAGAGAACTCGGGTCCGCTGACTTACAATACATGACTTTGCTTTTAAAGATAATACCAAACGGATCTTCATTTTCAAAATATCTTATTGTAAGTATCGTGAACTTTGTCCTTCTCTTACATATCTTTCTATCATTAGTTCTCGCCCTGGTCGAAGCCGATCGTCCATCAGAAATTCCCCTGCTCTTGTTACTACTGTTTTGGGGATAGTATATTGCTTATACAGAACGTGCTGCAATTTTGTATGCATGTTTCCCTCAACAACATCCATTTGAACGGAATCAAATCGAATTTGATATCACTTAAAAGATCCAATTGTGGCATTTTGGCAGAAATAAAATCTAAACTATTCGTAGTCCAACTGGACCATTGACCATCTATCGAAGCAGGTAGTAGCTTAAAAGAGGAATCTCTGAAAAATACGGCGGGTGAGGTAGAACGTCCAATTTCAATGTTTTCAGATGGGAACTGTTCTAAGGTTTGTCATTTTAAAATATCAATAGTGAGCAGTGTGAAGACATTTTATGGTCGACATAATCGTAATGTATAATAGTCCAAACTGCAACAAAATCGAGGAGGCTAACTCTATTACAGAAGTCTTAAGGCCTAGCGATCAATGAAATGCTTCTTCTGCAAAGAATATATGTAGCTGCCGTCAGCAAACGAATATTTGTTACGTTATATCCACATTATTACCCGACATTTTTCCAAAAGTCATCAAAAACTACCTGGTCAGAATCGAGTGCTGCAGACTTTCCGTGGCGGACATTTAAATGGCAAAATCTAGACATTTGGTTTCATGATGACCCTATTAAGCAAATCTGGATCGTCATTCACGTCATTCAACAGCTCCCGAGCGAAAAAAATAGAAAATTAGCAATTTCTGAACAATACACGTTTGATGCCCGAAACAAGGCATCAAACAAGACACGTTTCATGCTCAAAATATCTGAATTAATTTAATTGCCTGAGCCAACCGATGTACCAATATACTCAGCAACTTTTCTGATAGCGATTCAGGGATTGCACAAAACAATTTTCTTCACTGCTTCAACATTTTCATCCGTTGTTCACGTGCTGGGTCGTCCAAGGCGGGCATCGTCTTTAACATCTTCTCGGCTATCTCGAAGAGCCTGTACCAGACTCGGTGAACGCCATGGCCAATATTTTAAGTTCGTGGGATGTCTTAATTTTATTTTCCACACAATATTTAATTTGTACGGAGGTTTGATTAAATAAGTTGAGGCAGTAAAGGTTGAAGGCTAGAAGATGGAATTAATGTAGATGAAAAATAGGAGAGGCCCATTTTTAATAACACGAGATTTACTAAAGTTTCCATTTAGGTTTAAAATTTGTTCTCTATCTTTTAGGGACATTTTGAGCCAGACGTATGTATATTGATCGTCTAAAATCCACATCATACAATTTTTTTAGCAGTAACTGATGGTCAGCCAAATCAAATGCTTTAATCATATCTATGAATAAAACCATTGTAGATTGATTACCATGTCAACATGTAGCTGAATACACACTATGTAAATAGCATCCTCTGTTGATAATCCTGATCTGGACCAAATTGATACGTACATACATTGAAAAAAAAGCATTTTTTTTCTAAAAAAACGTAACATTTTGGCTTTAATTAGTTTCTCGAAAAGTAGGAGAGATATATGTAGGTAAATAAATAGATATGTTTTTTTCTGTTTCCTTTTTTGAAGATACTTCAGCTCATTTAAGAGACTATGGGAAACAACCATTTGCAACACTTAGGTTAAACAAGTAACTCATTACATCAACTACTTGCCAAGCAATGTTTTTGAGTAAAATATTTGTTACACCGGTACTTGTGCATGAGTTTTTGTTTTTTAAAGACATTAGAAGTCTCTAAAGCTCACCACTGTTAATATTATCATACCTAAAACTACCTACGTTTACTTGCACATAATCTTCGATAATATTTATAGATTTTAATTGTTTTGAAATATTAGTGAAGTAATCGTTCAAAAAGTTTGAGATATTTTCAGGATCAGATGTTTGGATATCATCAACTTTAAATTCATTTATTTCTATAGGAAGATTACGTTTTCCTGAAATATTACCTACAATTTCCCATTCATGTCTGCTATTTCCGTTAGCTCTTTCAAACTTATGCGTAATTATTACGCACGTTTTTGACAGCCTTACAAATCTTTTTGCAGATAGGTGCTTGCAAAACCTACTGTTTTGAGGATGCTTACTGACCTTTACTGCATAATGTTTTTACTGCATAATGTCCTTTTGATAAGGAGACGATTTGTCATCAGGGCCTTATATTTGTATATGTACCAACTGAGTGCAGGATTGTATGTGCTTTTGTACGATTGAAAAAAATATTTCAAAAGAAATCGAGTTATTCCTTTCATAATAAACGGGCTCCCAAAATTTGTAACTAAAATTTTCTCTTAGCCTCACGTAATCTATTTTTTGCCTCTCTCTTTCTAAGAATATGAAGGTAGGACTTTTTCTATGAACGCTCAGACTAATTATATGAAGGTCCGTAATTTGATAGTCATGAACTGAACCACTAAAAATGTTTTTTAAGTTTTTATGTACTCCAATAAAAATATGTTCTATGCAACTAGAAGAAGAATTTTTAACTCGCGTAAAGAATTCGTTTCGTTGTTTTATCCTCTGACCTCTATATCTATAAAAATGGCTGACAATGTCATTTGTTAGGGGATATGTATAACAACATAACGAAAAAAAAATTCGATTGTAGACCACGATATTCAAAAAGACGCCTTATTTTTTTTGACTCATATTACATATGTTCTGTGGCTGAAATTGATATCATCTTGAAAAGATGTCGCTTTGCCTATAATAAAATCGTAATTGAAAAGCTGAAAATTAAAAATTCTGCTGAATGGAATCCGATTCTATATGGTTAAACAATAGATATGAAAGAAGTAGAGGCTTTTTGGACTATTAAAGTGAAATGTTTTGTTTCCCTCAATAAATCAATACTAGACAGATCAGTATGCGCGGGCTTAACTCCGCTACTGAAAATTTTTGATCGAGCGAGCAAATTTGTTGTTTTATCAACCTTGCTCTCGCACCGCATGGCACTTTTCTAAACTTTACTTCGTTATTTCTCACTATTTTTCAATCAAACAATTTCATTTGATAATTTATGGCTCATCTACAGACCTAGATCTATCGAATGACATGCTGCACACATGTGTGGTTATAGCCGATATCTACATTTAGTGCGTACAAGATTAGTCCGAAATCGTTTTCGGACCACTATATTCCCCGTACATGCACGCGCTCGATCAAAAAAATCATTATTCGTCAATATAATGAGACGTAGAATGTCTTTGTTTGGGACGTTCGAATCGAATATCCTCATCACGCCTTCCAAGATAATTGTAAGGCCTATGTATATCGACAGGGATCCTGACGAGTTATAGTCGATGACAACGGATAGAGCTGCAAGTCGTATAATATTGTATATAGAAACATACATATACAGCACATACATATGTATGTGCTTGATTTCATTTTATATTCAACTCCGACAATTTAAAAAGAATGTACACATAAAACGCAACGTACATTAATTACCGGCTTTAAAATAGCCCAGTGCAACAGACATGCTTCTCCTTTTATATAATATATATTTTTGTAATTTTCTTATGTACATGTGTATCTTCGCCATGTATAATACATATGCACCTATCTGGGATGAGTCCCCATGCCTACTCCTCTGTTCCACTCATTCATCACGTCCGATGTTTCCCTGTTACCATTCTCCGTATATGCCATCATTTGCCCGTTTACTATCAGTCACGGCCATGAGACATCACAATAATGTCCCAATGTCAAGAAGATATTTGTTTGCAATTAATCATTTCTCCCCGAATGAATGGGGAGGAGGACCAGGGCTAAGTTCTGGAAAACCACAACAACAACAACATAGCATAGTAACAAAAGAGGAATAATATTTCAATGTGTCTGGACTACGAATCCTTTTCGTCTATCTTATATAATTGTTCTCGCTTTTGTTATTAAATGTACGAAGCTATGTTATGATAATGGACTCAAATGAAGGCTTTTTTTCTTTCTGAAGAAGTCCGAAGGAAGAAGGATATGTCGTCACTTGACAGCTGCTAAACATACCAAGAGGAAAAACCCACTGGTAATATGGTTAACGTAGACGAAAAGTATTGTGGAAATGGCGAAGATAAAGAGGGGACTCGCTACCAATGTTTTGATATCAAAAAGGATATATCGGCGTGGTGACAATCATGCTGATGACACTACGCGGACGACAATAATGACTTTTGTTATGATTAATATCACTTCCACATCTTGAGACTACCCTTGTAGTAGTATTCTGCGAAGACCCTTCTCGATCCGTTTGCTATTCACTTTCGTTTCGTATCCAAGCCAACAATTATGGATAAATGGAAGACGCATGACTCATTTGTTTCTTGAAGGACTACGAGCGGATGTTAGGGCTGGGACGGTTTCTGTTAGTTCAAAAGATTATAAGAAACCCGGCAATGAGTATGTGCTACGGGGATTTACTCATATTTCTGTTATTCGTGACTGATGAGGGAGGGTGGGATGTTACCATCATAATTTGATACTACGAGTATTTTAAGGACAGCAAATGTTCACATTTCGTTGATTGGGGTTAAGTCATGTCTAAAATCTGGAGGCAATTTGTTAAAGTTTTACGGATGTTTCTTATGATTTATGAACGCACGTCTGCCTTGATTAAGTGGTAAAAGTTTCTCTGAAGCTCGACTATGAGCCTACAGTTAATCAACGTGTTTAGAAGACATTCTTCTCATCACCCACACTCTAGCATTGGCTGAAGAATGAGAGGCTCAAAATGGGTATAGATTTTTAGGAAACTCGCCAGATACAACCTCAGAATATCCTTCGAAAAAGATATCCTTCCGGTGTAATCCTAATTAATAGCGTTCATTGATTTCCCCCATCTGCCCATGCAACCCTTGTGTACAAAAGTCGAGTATCAACAGAGCAAATATGCTTTCTCACAGCAAATCAAGTTCATTTGTATACGTATTTTATATGTGCATAGGATTTAATTCAAGTTGGAAAATTTAATTTTGGCTTCCGTAAACAACACACTTCACTAAAACAGAACGAAACGAATGAAAAGGATACGAAAATCAAGAGTCACTTGAAGGTAAAGCTTTAGTTCGAATGGCAACTAAATCAAAGGGTACGCTGAACTCAGTGGAGGGTTAAGAACAAAAAATCACCGCAATAAAGAATGTAATCAATCTTTCTATTGCAGACAGAAAGAAACAGGACGAACGTGACTGAAGTTGTCCATCAGCTTTGGGAAAATGTGTGTACGAGTATGTCTGTTTGGTTAGTGGGAAGCTTAGGTCCTTATTTACATTTGGCGCTTAGCTCGAAAGCCATAGAGAGGGCTGAAAGTGGGGTTTAATTAATCAGGTAGATCAAAATGTTTGTGTTTTGCAATTTGAGCTAATGGAAAAGTTTGCATTTAACTGTGGCATCGAACAACTGTAATAACAGACACAAGTATGTCTTATGCGAAATTTATTGAAGGGTAATTAAGTAAATGACTTTGATGTAAGGCTATTGCCACTTCTCATCATCAGGAGAAGCACTGGTTTGTCATTCCCAATTCATTGCCAGCAGATTCTATAGCTTGATACAATTTGGGATTGTCTTGAAAAAAGATTACCCTCTGCCTTTCTTTCGTTTCTATTATACTATTTCAGAAGACAGTCACGTCACCAAGAATAGAGCATCATACTTAGAGTGAACGTCATCATATCCAGTCAGCTGTTGTCCAGCTCAGAAAACAAGATCAATGGGGAATATCCAGTTCTTCATCAGGATGAATGCCCAGGAAACTTCTTGATCTTGATCAAGACGCAAGATGCTCTGGTGAGCTTCAAGTTCCGAAGCAGCTATACTTCAGGCGGATACTGGCAAGAAAGTCAGCTGTCGGACAACCATCGACCACTACGTAAGCACGTTGTATCGTTAAGAAGAAAAAGCTTAATCTCTTGGAGAAAAATATTAATATTACGATTAAGCTTTGCTAAAAAGTATGTGCAGTGGTCTGAAAATATTGGATCAATGTTATATGGTCAGACGAGACCAATTACTGCACATATGAAAAACCGTGGGCTTGAAAAGGAAGACAAAGAGACAATAAAACGCCGAATTAGGTTATGAACTTAGACCTAATAGAAAATGAACCAAAATATGGATTTAAACATTCTAAAGTTGCATCTCGTAGCAACGATACGTGATATGTCCTGTCCTCCAGGGTGAACTTGTTTCCCAGCATGAGAGAGACCCGAAATGCATGGCCAAAACAGTGCAGGTTTGGCTTGTAGCAAATGCAGCCGTTTGATGTTTTGGTATAGCATGCACAAAGCCTATCTAAATGCTTCTTTTGCCAAAAAATATGATTCACCAGCTTCATACTTGGCTGGACTACTTTGGGCGATTATCTGAAAGCCTACCGCGGCGATAGTTTAAGTAAATAAGATAAAATTACTCCGAATGAAATGTGAAAGAGGTCAGGCCCCTAGTTTTAATACAGTCTTCATCATTATCCATCAGTCATGTGGAACTTGGAAGTTCATTTGACATCCCGTTACCCAGCCTTCCTGTCATGAGTGTGTTCGTTCCATGTTGCGACGTTTTGTTCCGTCTATTCTAGGTCAATCTTTATATTGTCTTCTTATCCACGGCGCATTGTACGTTTCACTGTTTGTCCATTCTTTTTACGTGTCCTGCACGTCTTAGTGTTCACGATTTTAATACTCGGACAATGCTTTGGGCTGAATAGAATTCTTCGAGTTCTTGATTGTGTAGACCTGTTTTTTCGTCTTCTTTTCCTCCACAAAATATCTTGTTTTTAAAGACCCGAAATCAGTTTTCCCCCTTCTTAGTCTGAGATCAAGTTTCACATCCGTTAAGAATCACTTGTATTATTTTGGTTTTATAAATAATAAATGCGGGACAAGAGCTTGGCAATGTTTCTTCTTCGCGAAGAAGCACGTGTTGCCCACATGCACCTTTTTATTTATTTCGTTCTTAATGCCGTTTTTGAGAGTCAATGTGGTACCTAGATATTTGAACTCGTGCATGTTCTCAAAGATTTTATCGAGTAGTCAGGTTTGAACCTATCAAAATTGCTCAGTATTGTATTTATTTTTCTCTTTATTTACTTCTAAGTCTAATTCCTTTCCTGCCATTATTAGACTTCGTACGTTTCTTTCAACTGTTTCCGTATTATCCCCTCCCATTTTCCTGAAGGTATCTCATTGAAATACCAAATTAAATGATGTGTAATCCTTTACGTATGTACATATCTCGAATATTTCAGATAAAGCGTTTCCCACTTTAATTTGTAGTTTGTTTCCATTTATTCAAGCTTGTATCTGTTTCACCAACTTGATGCATTCTCGATCGGCTCACAGGGCCATATAGTTGGTAAACCGTTTCGTGAAATTCCCGTTTCTATATACATATGTTCATATAATATATATAATGGAAATTTCGTAACTCGTCGAGCGGTTCTTTCCGAAACCACGCGGTAACCTCCGATTATTTCCTTAGCGTATGGCGGCAGTACCTTGAAAATAATACTTGATAGCAGCGATAATTCTTGGTAATATGTTCGATCATCGCTTTTAGAAACGATAAAGATGACTGAGTTATCCTAATATTCTTAGGATGAGCCTCTTTAATTCCTTCGTATGCTTAAGTATTTTATTTTGCAAATTTTACTTCGTCGATGGTTCGCAGTTCTACCTGAATTTGTATGGATAACACCGTTTTCCATTGCTACTTTGATCCACATACCCCATTGATCTGTAACCCTTTCGTTGTCCTAAACAAGCCTCCGGAGCCTAAATGAAGAAAAGTTGACTTTTTTATTGTTTTTTATTATGTGATAATGTGACTCAATAGAAAGGTACATACGAATAACTATGATTCCAGATTTCAGGGAGAGTCGTGAAGTCGATGTCTCTGTATCATATACCTCGGTTACAAAATAATGATAAAGACTCCGAACAAATTTATGATATTCTGAGTAAGAGTAAGAATATAGGCATCCAGCTTTGAGTAAATTGTTTGGCGCTTGACACCAACTCGATGGGGTTACGCTGGGTGTGACCTTGTTATGACTCCATTTTTCAATAATTTTCTGAAATTTAGCTCCAAATATTGCAAGAAAAACAACGGATTCTCATTTATTTTATTAATATACACAAGTGAAAATAAATTAAAAACAGTGGGCTGGTATAATCAATTTAGAATAACTCTTAAACTATTAGCGCCACTCGTATGCAAATACTTTCTTGACTGGACGTCATCATGGCTGAATCCAGATTCTTACCAAAATATGGTGATATAACTATATTTTCAGTTCGAACAACCAGACTGTTTACAATAATTATTATGAAACGAAAACTTAATAAGCACTTTTAGAAAGAAAATGTTAAAAATAAAAAAAAAATCGACTCAAAAGGCCAAGTCATCTGAGCATCAAAATTGTGTGCGCTTTTCTTAAATCGAGCTACAATAATACAAATAAAGGTAATAAAATATTTATTCGGAACGCATATAAAGATACATCAGGTGGCAGAAAATGCGAAGTGAGCAAAAATTAAAGATCGAGCTATTATCGCCGGCCATTACCCTGACAATAAAATACATTGGTATTTTTAAAAGAAGGGAGCGTTTCAGTCTCATTGTTTCGTACAGAGCTTTTTCAATTCTGAATCAAGTTATCAAGTATTTAGCAAGTACAACACTTATACATATTATGTTGGTTGAAACCTAGATATTGATCGAGTGTGATATTGACCTGTACTAAAATTTATAGTTCAGGTAAAAATAAAAAAAAGTGTATCCTGAGAAAGTTAAGAGAGCTTTAAGTATCTCTAAATATAAAACAATACGTTTCCTGGATTTGAACATTCAATATGAGAGATTCCTTCAACAAATAAAGTGACTTTTGTGACGTGACGTACATTCTATTTTCGATTCGATTTTCGTTTTTCTATCTTCAATAGGTGGGTACACTTGTTTCCTAACTTACATTGGTTGACACTGCCACAAATTTAGTGTTCCAACGCATTTGACATGTTGACTGTATTATTTGGCGAGTCTACTCTGAACAAAAAAACATGTTTACAAGTGGTACGCGCTCTTCATACAAGGACGAAAAGGTGTTAATCACTATGCTTGCCCCAGCATGTCAAGAGCAGATAAAAACTTTGAAATAATAACGAAATTTGTTTGCGGAGTGTCGTCCAATCGCTATCAGAGCAGTTGCTGAGGATATTAGCATATCGGTTGAGTCATGTCATAACATTTTACCAGAAATCTTGAGCATGAAAGAGTTTGTTCCGAAATCACTAATTTTTCTCTGAAAGAACCGTCGCGTGATCATCGGTCAGGAACTGTAGAATAAAATGAATAACGACTCAGATATCCGCGAATCATTTTTCATTAAAACAACAAAAAAAGTTATTTATCAGAAAAGCACCTCAAATGCGTTCTGAGGTAAACGAGTGCATTAACTGAATTGCCATTGTCGTGTCCTAATTTTGGTGACAAAAGGCCAGCAGTCGAAAATACTCTTTCTACTAAGGTTGGTTTAATGCAAAGGAAAGCATCTAAAAGCATCTTCAAATTTTAAGTTAATTCTCCACTGCATCATACTCGAATATGTGCTCTCGTAAGAGAATATTAATTTTTTTTCCTGTCACCTCCTTGACTGTTCTACGATCTGTTTCCTTAAAATAGTTTGAGTTTAAGTTTTGGCTCGTAAAATCACATTCAAAGTCATAAAACGGAGTACGGAGAAAGTGAGCAGATCTTGTGAGTTTTGTTTAAGAAAGTGCAATAATTTAGTGTTTTAGTTCATGTCAGTAATTTTTTTATTGTTTTCTATATATTCAGTGTGACATAAAAATTATAAACATAGAATAGATGGAGATAGATTTTTTTCTATTATTTTACGTATGATGCATATCTGGAACATTCTGCATTTACCATATGTGAAACATGGTATTTGGACATATGAACTACATACTTTATCCAGAACCTTTTTCGTTTTCCAGCATGCCAAAAATGTTATCCGATAGGGAATTAGAGAACATTTTGGATGAATGGGTGGAAAGCGAGGATGATTTTGAGAGTAATGAACCTTTGGTGCATATGTTACACCCAGAAGATTTTGTAACAAGCACAAGGCGGGATGCTGTGGAAGAAGACGGACTAAATGAATTCTTGGAGTTTGATAGTTTGGCGGTTCATATTTTACAGGAAAAGCAAGAGGAATCCACTACATCAACATGCCAACGGAATTTTAAAAGCGAAATTAAAAAATGAAAAGAAAAATACAGACAAATTACATGGACGCGTAAGAATTTCCAGTTTGATGAAGGACTATATTCATAGGAAAGACTTCCTTACCCTGATACTGTCCTGAAACTATTGACACCATCAAACCACTTTTATTACTTTTTTTCCGCTGAATTGATTGATATTATAGTTGCAGAGACAAATTCTCTTGAGATTACTCCAGAACGTCCCGCATTATTTAAAACTCATCAAGAAATTATCTTGGAATTTGCATCCTTATGTCCGTCGTTCATATTTCAAATATTCGGCGATATTGGGATCCGATAACTGGTAATGACACAATAATGGGTACCATGATAATCAATAAATTTGAAAGAATCCACAAGCACTTGCATTTTAATAAGAATAGCCACATCCTGCCAAAAGACAGTCCAGATCACGATAGGCTGTTTACCTCTTGATGAGCAAATAGCTACATGAAGCAATATATGCTGCCAAATCCCATAAAGGGAGTATAAATTTTTTTTTTTAAGTGCTGTGTCGAGATTACGTATAATTTCAAAATTTTACCGGTAAGGACAATACTGATGCAATTTTACCAACAGAGTCAAACTTAGGTGCATGTGCTAATGTCGTCATAAGATTGGCTCGAAGTATACCAGTTAATTTTGGCCATAGGCTTTATTTCGACAAGTACTACACTACCGTTCTGTTGGCTGTTGAATTAGCAAAGAAAGGTATATACACTTTTGGGACTATTCGGCGTAGTAGATCGTAGTAATGATCGTTTCATTGTATTGATTCATTTTTAATAAAAAAAAAAAAAAAAAAAAAACATTCTAGTTCCTAAAAAAAAGGATTGGTTTTCATTTTCATAAATTCATACTTGCTCATGTATTTATACGTACCCTAAATGCATAGCGTTGCAAATCTGCATCATTGTGAAAATTCGATTTTCCAAGAAAACCAATCGTCAGATTTCTTTTATATACATACATACATACATATATATTTTTGAGTTCAGATTGTCTTTTTATATAACATATATTAAATTCGTCAAAAATAAAAAAATCGTGCATTAAAAGGTTAAATTCTGATAATAAAATCTTATATTCTGTATTTCTTTAGATAATTTCATTATTTCAAATATCGACGACATTTCGAAACAAATATCATATGGAGAATCATTATAATTTCGCGCAGACTTCTTATAATCGGAATTCTAATTTGCTCAAACTTTTCCAACATATCTAACAAGCTATTCCACTTTGTAGTGCAGTCTAATGACAAGTTTGATTTTTTATCGCATTTTAATTTAACATTTTGCTTAAGAAATGGGTTACGCACTTGCGACTTCATAAAAAAAATATAATATCTTGCGGATTTGTTTCCTCATTTAAAGTCACATATATTTGTATCATGTTTGCGAAGCAGCCCAAGTCCATTTGTATGCTCCTGGGATAGAGCTTTATAGAGTTGGGCTGCGGTTGGTAGCGATTCTACGCTTTCGCAGTGTTTCCTCCAAGACCTTCTCTTGGATTTTCTCAATTCGAGGTTGTATTTTGTTAGTGCAGATCTGTAATCAGTCCAACTTTTCGTTCACCTAGCTCTGTTGAACAGATATCTCACCTGTTTCTTCAGAGATTCAAGCTGTTTTTGAAAGATAATATGAGTGCTTCAAAGGGGCTATAGATTGTAAGATCAAGTACCTCAACTCTAATTGAATTAAGGAACGGGGGTTTGTTGCCCCTATTGGCAACGGTGAGATTGTTACTAAATTAATATTCAATAATGTCCGATTTCCTTTACTCCAACTTCAATAGCGGTTTCCACTATGACGGCTGCGGTAGAAACACAGGCTTCAGCCTGGTGTCCGAGGCATCTTTGTCATTGCAGGTTACCCTGCAGTACACGCAACTCATTCGTCTATTTGCGACGGTAGATCGGGTCCTTCACGCGGTGTGGCTTGTTATCATTTGTGGGAAAAAGTTCTTGGTGTTTTTTTTAGTAAAATTCAACTGATTTTCTTATAGTGTGAAAATGAATTTATTTAAACCGAATATGCTCCATTATTATCGATAATGTTTCGCTACTTTTCGGGTGAAGAACTTCCGTCGTTTCCAATTGAAAAACTGAATCACAGGCTTCTTTTGAAGCCAGCTTAATACCATTGAGAGAGTTCTGCAGGGATCGAAACGAGTGATAATCAGAGGGTGCTATGTCTGGACTATACGGTGGATGCATCAAAACCTCCCAACCAAAATCTCGCAATTTTTGACGGCTCATCAAATTTTCGTGGGGGCGAACGCCCCCATTTATTGGGCTTAATTCAAGCTAGCTTAATCTAATCTTAACCTAATCTCACTTACTAGGTAGGGAGAAGGGGAGGGTGGTTAAGAAGGCGGATTTTTAGGCATCGAGTGCTGAGGTTGAAATCGAAGTAAGCATTCGAATTAACAATTCCCAGCATACGAGAAATAGGTTCATTGGAGCCATTGGCAGTACGGGGGGTGGGTAGATAGAAGAGACGGGGATTTCGTACGTTGCGGGGGTTAGTGTTGATAGAGACAGAGTTATAGAGAGTCGCGCAGTCAATGGTACCTGAAAGGAGACGATGGATAAAAAGAATGTCAGATACAACTCTTCTTTCTTCCAACGTGTTCATGTTGATTAGTTTAAGGCGGTCTTGGTAGGGTGGTAAAATCAAAGGATTGCCCCAGGGGAGACCTCGAAGAGCAAAACGTAGGAATCGGCGTTGGATGCTCTCGATTCTAGAAATGTGGGTTTGTTGGTAGGGAGACCACCTTCTTGGGAGGCGTATTCAAGAAGGGGCCGGACAAAGGTTATGTAAAGAGATCGGGTAACGTAAGGGTCCGAGAATTCTTTAGACCATCGCTTCACGAAACCGAGTGCAGAATTAGCTTTAAGGATTATTTCATCGATGTGTGCCAGAAAATTAAGCTCTTGGTCACATAATATGCCAAGAATGCGAATGACTTGAACCGTGGAGATGGGTTGATTATTGAGGAAGTAGAGACGAGGAGGAGGTTTGATTCGTTTACGTGAAAAGGTAATTGATTGGCATTTGGAAATATTAAGCTCTAAGCAATTTTTGGAGCACCAGATGGAAAAGCTATTGAGATCAGATTGAATAAGGGAAGAGTCATGACTGGAGGAAATGGTCTTGAAGAACTTGGTGTCGTCGGCGTATAATGAGATGTGGGAGTGTTTGATCACCAATTCAAGATCGTTTATGGAAAGAACGAAAAGAAGTGGACCTAAGTGGCTGCCTTGGGGGACGCCGGAGGAGGCTAAAAAGGGGTTAGAGAAGGCAGATCTAAAACGAACATTATAATAGCGATTTTCCAGGTAAGAAGATATCCACTTCAAAGAGATGGGGTCGAAGCCAAGGGAGGACAATTTGAAGAGTATCAGTCTGTGGGAGATTTTATCGAAGGCTTTACTGAAATCGGTTGAGATAACGTCGACTTCTTTGCCGTTCTCTAAGGCTGATAGGGTAAAGGACACAAATTCAACAAGGTTAGTGGTTGTGGATCTGCATTTGAGGAAACCGTGTTGTCTAGGGGAGATTAATGACTTGCAGCGAAAACTTAGTGTTTCGTACAAAACACTCTCGAAGAGTTTAGGTATATGTGATAGTTTGGCAATGGGACGATAGTTGTTAACAACGTTCTTCGGACCTTTTTTATGTATAGGGGTGATAAATGAGTTTTTCCATAAGCGGGGGAATTCACCTTGGGATAGGGATAGAGTGAAGATTTTCGAGAGAGGGCGAGAGATGGTTGAGGAGCATTTTTTTAGAAATATGGCAGGGAGACCGTCGGGTCCAGGAGTGAATTCATCATTAAGTAGATTTAATTTGTTTTCGATGACATGAGAATCAACTGTGTGTGGGAGAAATGGTCCAAGAGAAAAATTCGGTAGATAATGAAAGTATGAGAAGTCTGGAGCAAACGAGTCGTCGGCGAAAGACTGTTTAAAAAAGGTGGCGAAAAAGTTGGCGATAATATTGGGATCATTCGAGGTTTGATCGTGGAAGGAGAGGGAGGTAGGGTAGCCATCGGATTTTCTTTTATAGTTAACAATCTTAAAGAAGGACTTTGGATCGTTTATAAGATTGGCTTGCGTTTCTGTTAAATACCGTTGATAGAGGAAGTTGTGTAGGGCGGTAAAGTGGAGATAGCTGCCCAGGTAGTTAGAAAAGTCATTGGATGATTGAGTACGAAGGAAGATTGTCCATTGCTTATTTCTTTTGTTTCTTAGAGAACGAAGCCTGCGATTATACCAGGGTGGGGAGGTGGACGAAGTTTTGCGTTGTGAAACGGGAACGTAAAGAAAGATAGAGTAAAATATTTCCCTGTAGAATATGGATATAGCATCATTTACGGTTAGGTTTTCAAAATTGAGAGGGGCATTTTTAAGGTATTCATTTATTAGATGAAATTTTGCTTTGTGGAAATCGTAAGAGGCCAGAACTGTAGGAGGTTTATTCTGTGATGGAGAATCGTGAAAGAAGGAAAGGAGGAGGGGAGGATGGAAGTTATCGATGGTTGAAAGGGAAAGGGGACTAAGTGAAACAGAAGAGTTGAGAGGATCGGTTGTGAATATGAGGTCGAGTTGTCTACCCATGTAGTTTAGTACGCCACTAACTTGGCTGAGGTTTGAATCTGTTAGGCGATCCAAGAAGAGACATTCTTTGGCAGTAGTGGGATTGGTGGCAGTGTAAGACGATTGATCGTCTAATTGGATCCATTTAAGATGAGGAAGGTTGAAGTCACCGAAAACAAGGATTTCATCTTGAGGGTTTCTTAAATCGGTTAATTGGTCGATTGTGTTGATGGCGAGTTCATAGGATTCAATAGGTTGTGAGGGCAAGATGTAGAAACAAATGATGTATAGTGTCTTCTGGGGTAGAGCAATCTTAATTGAAACAAAGTCGAGAAGTGGGGAGGATGATACTGCAATAAGGGAAGAGTCAATTGTATTAAGGACGGCTAGTAGAACGCCTCGGCAAGGACAACCGTCAGTGAGTCGGCTGAGTTCGTCATCGCGATAAACATTAAAATTTGGTGGGAACAGTTCGAGGTTATTTATGCTGGGGATCAGGTTCGTTTCAGTCAACGCGAAGACATCAAAGGACAAAGCATGCGATTGTTGCAGGATAGCTTGGGTTTTCGAGCGGAGACCTCTTACATTTTGATAATAAATAGTAAGAGGGAGGTTTTTGCAGAGGGTGTGGGTGACAGGAGGATGGCGACAATTAGGAACGAAAAAACCTGTCGTGGTCGGCTCGGCTACGCTGGAGGTGCGATATCCGTTTTGAGTGTATATATTGCCGGAAAGTTTCGAGATCATTTGAGACTTTTTGAGGGGAAATATTGAAGAATTCGTGGTATTTTACGAAGAGGTTTTTGAGGCTAGCGAAGTCAGCAGGAAGACCTTCCTGTTCGATTGATACCCTTACGCTTGTGTTAGTTTTTCCTTCGTAGCAAACGGAGTCTGACTTGTCATGGAAATAAGCTAGGAAGAGTCGGATGTTTTCGTATGTTTTTTTATCCCTTAACCGAGAGAGAGCATAACGACATTCGACGGGGTTAGCGGTTTGCTGGGTAAGTTTGACTGTGGGGGGCAGAAGGGGGTCGATAAAAGATTGAGAGGAGACAGAAGAAGGATTTGTTATGGAGGGACCTGTTGATGTAGGGATTGGTGAGGAATTGGTTGTGTTGTAGGAGATGGAATTCGATTTGGGGGCAGAGGAGATGGAGCATGGTGTGGGGTAGAGAATATGGGAACTGCGGAAATTTGGGTATTTTGCACCTGATCTGAGGTCGAAATTGGGAAATGAACTCGGTGGGGGTATTTGGTTCGGGGTCTGGGTCGGGTTTGGGGTCGGTTTGAAGGAAACCTTTTGACGTTGGGGTTTGGGAGGAGCAGAGTAAGAGCTTCCGATTGTCGTATGTGATCCAATTTTCATCACCGGTTATTAGACGTTTCAGAAATGCCTCATTTTCAATTCGTTTCAGCAGCGCAGATGTTAATTTAGTCTATCATGCTTTTCGCGCTCAACTCGTGAGAAACGCATACATCGAGCTTCTTTTTTTATCCAACTTTGTGTAAATGGTTCAAAACAGTTTTGTGGTCGGTTGGTAGCTCCATACCAATATCGACACTGCTGATATGCTTATCTTCCTGCACTTTTTCAAGAATTTTATCTGCTTTTTCAGTAATTGGACACCAAGAGCGTGACTCATCGTTCACATCAAAACTACCGGAACGAAAGCGAGCGAACCATTTCCGTGTAGTAGATTTCGATATAGTACCTTCGCCGTACACAGCACAATTTTTTTCATAAGCCTGCGCAGCGTTCTTCTCTTTGTCATAATAATATTGCAAAATATAGCGCAATTTTTCATTATTTATCTCCATTTTCAAATGCAAACAACCACTGCGACAAATTCAATGTTTATACACCCATAGAAACGGACTCTCACCTTTCTAACGAGCGTTTAGTGGTGTCGCTGCGGTCTGTATTTCCTGAGTTATTTGCAATTGACACCATCTATCTAGAACAACAACACGAACTTTTTCCCACACCCAATATTTCCATGCCGGAAGTTTCTGGTCCTATGAAAATGATCCACTGATCTGCTTCCTATCGAAGTTTCCCCGAGCTTGATGGGGGGGACGTTTGGTTATTTTGGTTGGACGGCCCTTGGTGGTTGTCACCTATTGCATTGTGGTAATTTTTGGGCTGCTAGTTGATAATAAGTAGTAGTTAATTCATTATGTGTGACGGATCTTTGAGAAGAAAATATCCTTTCGCAGAAATAAATTCACGAAGAAACATACTTTTCGAAATAACATTGATGGAAATTTCATTTACAGCTGTTAGTTTTGCAAGGATTCCAATGTATTTTTTCTTTATATATTTTAAAATGGAATTTTGATTTCCTGAAATACATTGTTTAGATGCGCCCGGCGATGATGTACTTTGTGCGTCGAACTTATTGTTCTTAGTAGCCAAATCTATTTCATGTTGGACATATAAATGACGACTGTTAACACAAAAAATTGTTGACATAATTAATCATTAGCTTAAGTTTAGTGCATGAAGTTAAGTAGAAAGAATATAGTTTTAGTTATATTTATATAAGGGGTTATATGTATTTTTAAGGCTTAAACAAATTATTCAGTAAAAAGAAAAATAATAGTTATGGCTTATACATTTAGGTTTAAATTGTTGTAGTGAAGATTTGAATTTGTGACATTTTTTTTTTTTGAACATTCATTCATCATTTTGAACATTTTCATTGAACATTCCGCCCGCCTCAACGACTGCGCGTTGAAATTTCTTGATCTTGATTATCGGTGCAATTCTCGTTGAAAGTCCATGATACTAGTAATAAACAAAGTTTTGAAACAGGACGTTTTAGAGTACTTGCCTGAGTCTGGATGGAGACTACATGGACAAATCCGTCCACTTCGGGATGGGTATCGATTATCTATAATATATATATAACAAGTGAGACTACTTTGATTTTAGGTGATGGATGATGCCACTTTATTACTTCTTGTAAACGTTAGTTGAAAACGTGAAAGTCTTGATTGTGGTAGATAAGTTAAAGATGGTTCAGGAATTGTATTTAATGCTTCTCCGATGATAAAATGACCTGAAGTGTGAGCTTCAAAATCATCCGGGTCTTCAGATAGCGGGCAGATTTGGCGTGAGTTCAGCACGGATTCGATTTGAGCCAATAGTGTCGAGAATTCTTCAAATTTTAAGATAGCTTCTCCAATAACTCTCTTTACGTGAAACTTGATGGATTTAATGGCTGCCTCCCACTTACCTCCAAAGTAAGGAGTTCCTGGTGGATTAAACTTCCATTTAGTTCCATCGTTTGCGAGAAGTTTACTCAAAGTTTGAAGGCCTTTTGATGCGGCATCAGAAAGTTTTCTCAATTCAGCATCAGCTCCTATGAGATTCGAACCACAATCACTTGATAAGGTGGGGCAGATACCGCGACGACTTATAAAACGCTTGTAAGCAGCTAGAAAAACGTCCGTCGAATAGTCGGTGGAGAGTTCTAAGTGAACAGCTGCGGACGCGAAACATACAAAGATTTTAAAAAAGCTCTTATAAGTTTTTACACCTCGGCCTCTCCAAGTCTTGATTGTAAATGGCCCTGCATAATCTACACCTGCATGTAGAAATGACCCACATACTTGCGTTCGAATAGGTGGTAGTTGACCCATGATTAGTTTTGAATTAGTAACCCGACGACGTATGCAGACTACACAGCGATATATAAAGGACCTTACTGGAGTACGACCACCAATGACCCAGTATTGTCGTCTTAACGTAGTCAGCATGAGTTGAACGCTGCCGTGTAAAGTGGATTTGTGAATGTGTTCCAAAACCAGTGAAGTCAATGATGAGTCCAGGGTAAGATTATATGGTGTCTCATATCTGGATCGATTTTTGCATGGCGAAGCCGCCCGCCAACTCGAAGGATGCCTTGCGAATCGATGAATGGTGTTAGATGATAAAGAGGGCATTGTGATTTCAGCCATATTGAAGCCGAGAGTTGTTTGATTTCCTTGGAAAAGTAGAGTTATTGCGTGGCTTTAATCCAAAAGATTCTTGCTTGAGCTTGATTGATAATTTTCGATTGATACGATTAAATGCTATACGTATAAGTTTTATGAGCGGTGAGTACTTATGGATGAAATCCCAAGTGTATGTTAGGTTTCCGATTGCTGTCGAAGCGACGATATGATGACGTTCCTCATGATCAACATCTTCATTGAAGTTAGGTTCCGGTTTAGGCCATTGGGTGGAAGAAAGACTGAGCCAGGACGGTCCATTCGACCAAATTCCGTTTTCTGCCACCTGACGTGGTGGGAGTCCTCGCGATGTGTGATCTACTGGATGTTTTCCAGGGAGATGATGCCATTCTGCTTCTCGAAGAATATCTTAGATTTGAGAGACTTGATTACAAATGAAATCTTCCCATCTTAACGGTTGACCTTGAATCCAGTAGAGACTGGAGTCGATCCATGGATGAACGGGGATGATGTCAAGTTTTAGTATCTTCCTAATATGGTAAACAAGTTTAGTTAGGAGCAGTGCAGCTGACAATTCTAGGCGGGGTATAGTAATGCGAGCAGTTCTTGACTTTTTCGATGGGATAGATTCCTTTCTGATAGATTTTTTTCGATTTATGATATGATATCGATGATATGATAGTAACTTGGCTGATATTATTTTATGGCAACACACGAAGATATACTACTGCTCTAATTCCAGCTTGAGATGCGTTTGAATATCCGTGTTACTCAACAGAAAACGACGAAGGAGAAAGTCGGATCCATCTAGGAACAGATATTTCCGATAAATCAGCGCGCAGATTGATATAGCTTTTCCAGCGAGCATCCAATCGAGCAGGAATAGGTTTATCGTAATCCAAGCTGGATTACTACAGTTCTAGTATGAACATTTTATATCGATTGATAACAGGAGCCAAGGGTAACAAATAGTTGCGCTATTTGTGAAAGAACTATCCTCTTAGTATACTTTAAAACCTCTTTGGTTCAAAGGGAATAAAAACAAATTTATCTGAATTCGGTTTCCAATTTAGACCAAGTGTTCGATGAATAGGATGACCATCTATTATATGTGATGTCAAAGGGACTGATTTTTCGCTTGCCGGAACTTATTCGAGCAGCGCTTCATTGTTTGTGGTCCACTTTTTCAGAAGAAAGCAACCTGTCTTGAAGAAATTTATAATTTGGTTAACTTTCATCATATCTTCTTTAATGGTGGAAGCGCGGGTATAGATGTCATCTACATAGATGCTTTCTTGTACTAAGTCCCTAGCGACTGGAAAATGTTGTCTCTCATTTTTTGCAAGTTGCCGTATGACACGATTAGCCAGGAAGGGAGCGGATGTGGTGCCATAAGTCACTGTTGTGAGAAGGAATTCGACTAGATTTCTTCCTTCAAGCCAAAATATACGCTGATAGGTCCAATCTTCAGGATGAACTTCGATTTTGCGAAACATCTTAACCACATGTGATGAAACGGCAAACTTGAATTGCCGCCAACGAGTCAGTACGTCTCGTAGGTTAGGTTAGGTTTGAGAAGGGGAGTGTGATGGTTAGGCATCGCTTCCACTCGGAGGCCAAGAGGCCCATTGTGATTCCCTTCGTTTGTGTGGGTACACATACAATTAACCTGTCCTATCACGTGGTGGCTGAAACCACCCCGTGCTCTTGATGAATCTTAGAAGATCCGATATATCTGCATTAGCCACGTCCGCAATCTCTGTAAAGAATCTTTGTCCTAGCGACACTAGGCGTCGATTCTGAAGAGCTGGACAGTGGCAAAGCAGATGTTGGATCGTCTCAGTTTCTTCCTCATCGCCGCAGCTCCGGCAGAGATCGCTGGCTCCCGAGTCCCATTTCCGGAGCATTGCTCCAATGGGACAGTGTCCTGTGATCACTCCGACGAGCATACGGATCGAGTTACGGTCCAGCGCCAGGAGCTTCTTTGTTGATGATCTTGTCGTGTAGCTGTCGTTTCTTGTAAGCCAAGACGAGTTGGCCTCTTTGATGATCATGTCGTTTATGATCCGGTATAATGAGCTGATCGGTGGTTGCAATGACGTGTCCGCTTCGCTGATGTCCATTTCAGAACCTTGCCTGGCCAGTTCGTCTGCTCTTTCGTTCCCTGCGATTGAGCTGTGGCCCCAGCAGAGTTTAACTTTATGGTGTCTGATGGACTTCAGTGAGTCGCGACATTTCTTGACAGCCTTCGATCTCGTTATACAGGATTCTATTGACTTCAGTGCAGCCTGGCTGTCTACGAAGATGGTGATATCAGATGGTGGGATATCGGCTACCTGTAGGTGTTTGGCTGCTTTCTCTATTGCCAGGATTTCTGCTTGAAACACGCTGCACAGATCAGGGAGTCTGAATGATTCCTGTTTGTGGAGGGTATCAGAGTAGATCCCAGCCCCAGTGCCTGTGTCCATTTTCGATCCGTCGGTGAAGAGGGTGATCTCGTGGTCGTTGATTACGGCGTTTGATAGCCACCCTTCTCTGTCGGGGAAAAGGATAGGTATACTGAGAGAGAATTCATTTTGGGGGGAAATATAGTCGGTCGTAGCTGCGAGGCTACTAAAACATGTTTCTTTCCCAGGTCGTCTATTATTCTAAGTATGGCCGCATGTCCATAGTTTGCTTGCTTCCACAGAAAGGACTCCCTTAGTCTGAGAGCGCTCTTTGCAGCGCAGCCTTTTATGAATAGATCCAGGGGGAGGAGATGAAGTATCATGTCCAACCCTGCGTGCTTCTCATGGCTCCCGTTGTACAAACAGCGGCTGACCTTTGTACTTTGTTGAGCATGTTCATATAGCTTTTTGTTCTGCTAGCAGTCCACCAGACTAGGGCCCCATAAGTTAAAATGGGTATGATGATTGCTGTGTACATCCAATGAATGATGTACGGTTGCAAGCCCCATCGTTTTCCGAAGGTCTTTTTGCATGCATAAAAAGCGTTCAATCCTTTTTTCATCCTTTCCTCCAGGTTCCTTTTCCAGGAGAGCTTAGAGTCAAGAATGGTGCCTAGATATTTTGCTTCCGCTTTGAGTTTGAGTGGAGTGCCCTCTAACTTTGGGGGAGCAAATATCGGAATTTTCCTTTTCCTGGTGAACAAGACCAGCTCCGTTTTCTGGGGCTTTATTCTCAGACTGTTCTGTCTTGCAGTAGTACGTCTGGTAGATCGACTTGTAATTTGGCGCCTTCGTGATTGGAAGTGACTCGATTGGTTTTCAACGGTCCATTGAATACAACGCGAAGTTTCGTCATTTTACTCAATTCACGCCCAACGCCACGATGAGGAAGATAGAATACATTGTTTGATTAATTATTTGATGATGTTCTGCACATATGTCCAAGATTTTCATATTTTTAGATAAATTTAGTATATTGGTCGAATAGTTTTGGATTTTGCTTGAAACGATGCTGCATACGAGAAAGCATCTTAAGAGCAAGAGAACGAGAATCCCAAAATACCGGGTGTGATTTGAAAGGCAGTCGCACAATATAACGACCTTCTATATTTCGGCAATGAATTGATTTGAAGATCGCACTCTACTTCGTCTGGCGTCATCTGATTTGTTTCAGTAGTTTGAAAGGATTCCTCTTGCATCCAAAATTGCATTAATAACTCATTGAGTTCTAGGTCCAGATGGCAATGATAGATATGCGCTCCGGTAGATGATGAAGTTGATGATAGAACACCTGATGAGATCCATCCCAATGAATTGTTCTGTGCTTTTAGCGTTCCTTCTTTGCCCTTTTTTAAGCCTTCTTGCAATATAGATTTGTACTCCTAGAATAAGGTCTACAGTTCCAGGTTGATGGTATTCAGGATCTGCTAAAGTTATTCCTTGCAGATGAGCCCAAATTTTGGCGAGAAGTTGGTTGTTGGAAGATGACCAGTCAGTTTCGGTAGAATATGTGCGTTGATTTTGCAGCTGAAATTAGTAACGAGTGACGACAGGTTAAATGAAGCTGTACCTTTTGATTGATACGTCGATGAGGAGTCTGTACCGATATCGGTTATTGAAAAGGTTGAGGGATGCCTCGGAAGTTGAAGAACTTGAGTTAGACGACCTGACACCACATTGATTTCTGATTCTTGGTAAAAAAATGCTCGTACGGTGTAGAATTCTCTTGTACTTGATTGAATTTTGACTAAAGCGGTTGTTAAAATCACTGATTGTGACCTTGGTGTGTTGATACAGGTAACATGAGAAGCTGCAACATTGTTGAATGATTCTTTGTCAGACGATGATAGTGGTAAAGTAGCCTCCAATACTGCTCTTGATGTGGATTGATGAATTGGATGAATGGAGGTGTGATGACGTTCGTTACAAAACTGGCATCTCCTCTTAGAAAAGCACTTGGCTAAGTAATGATATCACAGACAATTAAAACACAATTTCAATTGCTTAAGTGTTTCAAGGCGCTGCTCGACGTTTTTTGACTTGTACGTAGGGCAGAAGGATATATAATGATCACCCTTGCAGTTAGAACATGTTGAGGTCGAAGATTTTGTCGTTATATGATGACTTTTACCCTTATTTTCTATGGACACTAACTTTCGGTGCTGATTTCAATTTATCAATGTTCCCCGCAATGACTTGAAAGAGTTCGTATTGTTGTTCTAAATGAAAACACAATTGATTTAGTTTTAACATATTGTGGAACGAGTTTCACTAATTTTTTTGATTAAATACTGGTAGAAGCAGAAATCACTATATTAAAACGATGCTAAATCCACGTTTCTTGTAAATTCTAATCTCACGCCACTTATGTGCCGTTTGTAACGGTAAACACCGGTGCAGTTGTATCACCTCACCGCGACGGCTTGACTTTTGTGAATCCGCCTAATACGTTAATATGTGCATACAGAGGTTGACATTCGTATGAGCGCACCTTAACATTTTTGCATATTTTGCTCCCCAAAAAACAGATCACAAAAGTAAAACAAAATTTCGCTTGTGACTACATCTGTTATGAGTGAGTACAGCAGGACGAGACAAATTGTGTGCCTAACGGTACTAATATCGATGTCACAGCGCAATATGGGAAGAGAACTGATTTTGAGCTGCAACATTTGTATGAGCGCATTGAGCAAAAATGGCACTAAAAACTGAATCTCATATTTTTTTGTTGGATTTTTATTTCTTTTTGATCTGCAGTGTTTTTAAAAAGTATTTACATTGTTTTTTTGGTATTTTCATTTTAAGTGAAAGCGATTAACTGATGCGGAGCAGTTATCCATTAAATTATTGAAAGGTGCAGGTTACTCCAACAGACAAATCGCTAAAAATAAATTAACCGATCAGACACTGTCATCAGAATTTTTTTTTTTTTAAATTCGAAAACTATGGTGTAAAAGTCCCTACAAAAGGTAACCGGAAATTATCTTTGCGTCAGAAAGATCAAATTCATTTTTCTGATAAAAAAAAATTAAGCTTAGTTGGGCCGGATGTTACTGGCATGATTTAAGCAAGCACAATGTGGTCAGATCGATACGCAACTTCGGGGCGCATTCTCGCAACATGGAAAATTTCCCATCTGCTTTATTACTACACGAATGAACTTAGAGATGTATACAAATCTTTTGGAAGATGTTTTAATGCCACATCTTCAAAGCTGTGATGAGAAGGATGTAACTTGTCAGCAGGATAACACATCAATTCATGTCTCCGGGGCTTCAAATAAAAAATGCAGCCTGCAGCAGATAAAAATGAAATTTGTTTTATCTGAAATGAAATGAAATTATAACTTACAAATAAAAATAACAGTTCTGATTTTTGAAATTGATTAAAATGTTTTGTTTAAAAATTATTGCAAAAAGCTGAGTGCGCTCATACGAATGTCGACCACTATATTATGCACTATGTACTCCAGCCGGACACGATTGTACTCGTTACTTAACATGATAACATAACACGAATTTACGTAGTGCATTGATTGAGAACGATTTCTTAATCGATAATTAGATTACTATCAAGCTCTCGAAGGACCAGAGTGTTAACACATCAATATTGTTAAGGATGAATTGAAAAACCAAATAAAATTTCCGAATTCTGAGCTAGGCTTAAATTTCCTGCAATTTATTTTAATATATCTTTAACAAATTTAGTATGAATAATTTTAAATACTAACGTTTAGTATTGCGTAGTTTTCAATTCATTTATTGTAGGAAAATTTTCCGCTTGAAAAATAATAATTAAATCTGAAACCTTTTTCGTGACTTCAGGCCACGATACTTTCTATTTGAATAACAGAATGGAAAAATAGATTTGAAAGACACCGAGAAAGGAACAAAAAAGGAAGTTAGCATTCATTAATATTCTGATCGCCATCTAGTTGTTAATGCCTTTAGTTTTCGTGTTATCGGTGCTGTCGGCGTTGCCGTGATTCTCAACAAATAGCTTTATTCAAACTGTGAGAATTTTTGACATAATATCATTAGCTTAAGTTTAGTATATAAAGTTTAGTAGTAACAATATAGTTTTAGTACAAGGGGTTATATTTTTAAGGCTTAAACAAATTAGTCAGTGAAAGGCAAAATAATAGTTATGGCTTATACATTTAGGTTTAAATTGTTGTAGTGAAGATATGAATGTGTGGATGGTGGATTTTCTGAATTTTGCTTGCAGAACCTGCTTTTTTCAAAATCTTTTAGCTACATTTACTGCATTTTGCTTTGTCCTTATTAGTAGAATCAATGGTAAAATCTCCAAGCTCTTTCGATTGCCATTCTGTTTCTTTTAATTCAGGAAGTTCGCATCGCTGAAAGAGATCAAGTGCATGCCAGAAGCGCCTTGAGGGCTGAAAAAAGCTGCCTTGTGTACTATATCAGTGGCTGATTACTTACAAGGTGGATTTTGATGAATAAGTGAATACTTTTTCAAGAAAAAATTAAAGTCACATTTATGAACAAAAATCGTGTACATCTCTCACCTGAAAGTGAACCCAATCTTCACATAATTATAATAAAAGCAAGTTGGTTGCGCTTGCATTTGAAAAGGTTTTGACGAAACTTAATCCTAAGTCCTTTATCGAAAATGCGCACTTATGGTGTTGAAAAATCTTTTGTGGCTTTTGGGCTATGTAACTCGAGCTGTTTTATGTGGTTCCAAATGCGTTGATGACATGAACAAGTATTGTAAAGAATTCATTGGACAAGTATTGTAAAGAATTCTATTCTTCTTCCTCACACACTTACTTATAATCTTCTTGTGATAGATCGTATTCAATTCAGGTGTATGTCACATATTTTACAAAACCCACAGTGTACGATTTCTTTATACAACCTGCTCTGTGCGCATGCAGCAGCAGTCAAAAGCAACACCGCAAAGAGGCCGTCGCTAGATCAATTAATCACTTTCGTGAGGGAAGTCTCATATATGGCTAAATTGATAACTTGAGTGACAACATGCCTCGACAATAATGAAACTGCGTATGTGGGTATCTTCATGCTACTTTTGTGGGCACCCGAATGAAAATATTTTTTTTTCGTTTTCTTACGTGTAGCAAGAGTATCATTATATCGTAGTTGACCGCTGTGAATATATGTATGTAGAAGTGCGTACCGCGCCCCATTTGGGTCCCATACAGGAATTCCCTGTGTTGTGCTTGCCAGTTTCAGTCTAGGAATGGGCAAGTTTTATTTTTTTTTACTCGGGTATCCCAGATTGACAAATTACCTATTCATTTGTTTTTATTTTTATTTCAGTTGGTATACGATTTCAATGTATGTACATAGGTAGATAGCACAAAAAATTTAACGCCAGAGCATGTTTCAAACCGACTTGAATACAGCTTTAAATAAATATTTTTCATTAAAGGTCACAAAAATGTGTCGATCAGGCGATGTGAGAACCTAACCAGACGTTATGATTGAAAACAGAAACCTAAGCTCGAACATAAATTTGAATATTTCGCAAATAACAATTACCAATCCTTGTTAGAATATTCAATTGCGAAAGATATTATCTGACCGCTTGCAGCTAAAATCCACAAAAAGAAAGAAAAAAAAACACGGAAATCGAAAAGACAAGAGAAAATTAATACGAAAAACGGTTTCGACGGACGACCTTCTGAAATAAAGTTGCCATTTATCCGAGTGCCCCTAGGGACTTTCGTTTAAAAGAAAAATAACCAAAAACCCACAAAACAAACTGAGGGGAATATAAACAAAACAAAAAAACAACGAACGTTCAGACAATAGGACATTAAAATAATAAAATTTGTTCATCGTGCATTACGTCCCTGAGTAGCCGCTGCTTTATTCTAAAGATAGCTTAGAAGGTACCCAACCCACACCCATACTTAGAATCGTTCGCCGGTCATACCTATGTGTATCAGCTAAGGTGGGTAAAACGAGCAACATTGGTTGGGCTGGCGTAAGCGAACAAGGACAAAGCAAGGTGAAAAGGAAAACAAAGAAAAGCTCCTGACAATTCCATTACACCACCATCTCATAACACTTAATGCAGTCTGTCGTGGTTGGTGTTCACGCGAAACTGGCTTAATGAAAGTGAGATTCATTTTGTAGGTATGTATGAAGAGAAAGGGACATACGCCTTTGAAGCCTTGGAAGCGGTTAATGTGAAATCAACTCCAACCAGCGTCTGTATAGAAGATAGAGAGAGAGAGAGAAAAAATAAATACGCTTAATAGTATCCTTACGCAAATTGCCGCCCTTTCCCAGCGCCGTTTTGTATAAAACGAGGCTATCATGTACCTCAGAAAAGAAGAACACCAATGGGACTATGCGACGAAAGCGCTTTTCCTTTACTTTCTTTTACCCTGCTCTGTTTGCCACTTTGCTTTTTTACATTTTTTTCATCTCATTGTCCTTAACTCGAAGTGGTTTCGAGAAGACTCATTCGCCGTCAGCTGAAATCATTTTAGGTTAAGTTTGTTTTTTGACACGTACACGTACGTATATACGGGATATGAAAACCACCCAGTAGGGTAGGACCAGAGAGTTAAATATTAGGTTTTAAGAAATGGTACAAGACAGTGATAGCTAGCCAGTGTAGGTAAGTATGAAGAAACTGCTTTATTCTTAATAGAGTAGTTCGGCACTGACTTCTACGGCTCACTACTCAACCACCTAGTTGGGCGAAAGGAGGCGACACCGACAATGGCACGGAACGAGACACTGCTAAGGTTGAACGAGCCCCAGAATTGGAACGTTCTGTAGATTGTACTGACTACTAAAGAAGGAGAAAGAAGCGTGCCCGAGAATCGTGCAAAGAGGCTGACGCAGTCGAAGTCAGTTAAGAGGATTAAAACTGCTGAGGTATCCCCTACCGAAGCCCACCTGACCCTCTCATCTGCGACCCCCGCCCTTCTCGGCGGCGCGCGGCACAGAAAGCGAGGATGGCTAGTGAAGGCTGCTATAGGACGCGCAGGCATTTTAGCACTTTCAGCATGCGCCTCTAACACTTCTGGTGATCAAATCCCCAATAAAAGCGTGCCAGACTCCCAATCTGACAGAAACATAAGTGCCCAGGGCTCTGCTATGGCCGTTAGAGTATATAACAGCTGCTAATTTTATTTGCTAGCTTGGCACTTCTTTTTTTTTTTTTTGTTGGAGGCAGTTACTATCTGTTGGAGCACTCAGACGCAAATACTGTTCCATTGTACTACCAGACAGACACCTTTCTTTATTGTATTTTCTCCTCTGATCGGAGAAAATAGAGGAGGGACTTCAGTGATGTAGAGCTAAGAGATTCGGCACACACCATGTCGGCCACCGTGCTCGAGCGAAGGCGGTCGAAGAGAAGGCGTTCTGCTGTGTCATCCTCCTCGCAACATGCAGCACAGGTAGGCGTCTTACTGATGCCAAGCACGTAGAGATGCTTGGCAAAAGTGTAACGGCCCGCAATGACGCCCGCAAGCTTTCTGCAATCATGTTGCAGATATTAGGGCGTACGCGCTTAGTCATCCTGCATCCTGGATATTCCGCCCATTTACGACTGTGTGCATTAAAGACCCAATCGTTGATGTCAGATTTGGCCGTGGTAGCAGGTAGACCTAAGGCGAGTCCAGGTCCTGAGAAACTCTCCTCTGAGCCCCTTCTAGCGAGTTCATCGGAGATCTCATTTCCTGGGGCCCATACAAGCCTTAATTAGTGCAAGCCTGAAAGCTTTGAGTGCAGATTGGCTGTCACTGCAGACACATGTGTTTTCTCCCTTCCACTTGATCTCTGATTGAAAAACAGACACATATTTTCCTAACGTAAAGTGCAGTCAGACGTTTTCGCGTCCAAGGAAGACTCCAGTGCCGCCCAGACCTGGAGCCCAGGTTCATTATCTGGCCAGAGCCAGTCCTAATGCCATGGAAATTTGACTGTGAAATTATAGCGCAGTAGGATGGCAGGTGTCATTGCGATAGAAGGCTTATCCATGAGACAACGGTCGTAGGATATTTCCCGCACAAGTGCACTGTTGCTCCAATGCGAGATTTACCAGAAACCATTATTCTTAAGGCGAAACATGACTTTTAGTGCGCACCCTCTTACAAATACGTCAAGGGGATGCATCATAGTACCCGGTGTGCCTAGGACAGACTGCTCTTTGGAGTTTGTTGAAAGAGGCTACGATATGTTGGCGTATTAGCCTGTATGCATATGAAATTATCGGTCTTATCATGGCCATGTATATCTAGAGAACCTTTTTCGGCGATAAGCCCCATGTTTTGCCAAAAGCACCTTTGCATTACCAAAAAACTGACAACGCTTTAGTGGTTTTTGACTCAACATGCCTCGACCAAAGAAGCTTGCTATATATGATGAACACCAGGTACTTAGCGTCCTTAAATATCGAGATGTGGATGTCTTTTACCACCAGCTGAGTCATGCCAGTATTTTTCCTCCTTCTCGTGAAGAAACGACATCAGCCTTAAGTGGATTATAGCCCATTACTCGTGCACCAATCAACGACAATATTTCCCGCCGCCTGCGTTTTGAGACAGACAATCGATAAACATAAACTGACACAGAGAACGGCAACATCATCCGCATAGGCCTGGACATATGTAGATTCCGAGCCATTGAGAGCATCCAGCAGAGAGTCGACCACCATGCACCATAACAACGGAGACAGGACACCACCTTGCAGAATAGTGTCCCATTATCTTAAAAATAGAAAATTGAGGTATATCGCATAAGAAGGGATCAAATCATCTCCGTCGGGGTTCCTCAAGGATTGGTGTTGGGCCCCCTCCTTTGGAACCTCATATATGACGGAGTTCTGCGACTAAGGTTTCCCCAAGGTTCGGATTTTCAGATGACATATGTAGCTATCTTGGCTGTTATTATACAAAGCATACACACGAAGTTGAGTCAGCCATAAACGCTGCAGTCGCCCAGGTAAAGTAGTGGTGTGGATCTGCAGGCCTTGAACTGGCAGACCATAAAACGCAAGCCGTCGTTATAACAAGCAGGAAAACCGTAGAATACATCGATATTCGAATCGGTAACCAGAATATCCGATCCAAGGAAGTGGATAAATACCTAGGAGTTATGCTTGAAAACAGACTGCGGTTCAAATAACACGCAGACGAGCAAAAAGGCATCTACACTTCAAATGGCACTCTCCAGAATACTGCCACACGTTGCTGGGCTGGGACATGCAAAAAGGATTCTGCTGAGCAGAGGTGTGAGGTCAGTCATGCAGTGTGCTGCACCAGTCTGGTCAGAAGCGCTTAACAGGAAGGAAATTTGCCGAAAACTATCATCGGTATACCGGCTCTGTGCCCTGAGGAAAATGAGCGGCTACCGGACGATTACGGACGCACCCGCGTTTGTCATAGCTGGGATGATCCCCATTATTCTCGCCAAGAAGATGAAGAGGATCTATCGGAGAAAACCGTCAAGGCCAACCGAGACCGGGGAGGTAAAATCTAGGAGGAAAAGAGGTCGCGCTCGAAGGCCCAATGGCAATCTCGGTGGCATAACACTACAAAGGGACTCATACCTTGATTCCATTAATCGATATATGGTTAAATCGAACACAAGGAAACTGTAACGCAGTTCCTCTCTGGCCACGGTGGCTACCGTAAATATATACATATGTATATCGATTCGGACACAATACTTTTCCTTTTTGTTCAGACTGTCCAAACCAAGAGGAAGACGTGAGGTGATGTGAAGTGATATTCGAATGTAAACGCTTCGCAGATTGGAGGGGTACTCTACCAGGACCAGAAAACACAATTCAGCGAATGGTGGAGTCGGAGGAATACTGGGTGATTATCTGCGCACTAAGCAAGAATGAGCAGAATGAAACTTACAAGCACAGGAGTAGCATGAATTGTTTGCCAGCTCCGCGGGGAGAGTGGCAGAAGAGTGCAGGGTGTGGTTTAGTACGTAGGTGCAGTCTCGAAGCAATTGGGTAGGGCCTGTGAATCGTGCATGCAAGGAGTGTAACGAGAACATACCATTAGTCTCCACATTCAATATTAATTTTCTCACTAATCTATGTTATTCTATGTTTATCTTTGTTTTGACACTTTTGTGACACATATGTATGCATGTACATATAATACATATATGAATGTAATGGACTTTATTTTAGTCAGTTGTCCACCATTTGTAGAGTGAGGACAAGTAAAACAAATAAAGAATATTATTACAAGTGGTACGGGCCACTAGTATCTATGAAGATTTCATATCCGTTTGGCGCATCCAACAAAAAAAACAGGACAGCCCCTGTTTACGCCAGATTTGACACATTGTTCGAGGCCTGCATCAGCAATGAATTTCCTGTGTACAAGCTTTGCTTTGTTTCATCTACGCCGTGCCGTCTAGAAGCGTTACACATGCTGTCGAAAGTTACTCTATCAAAAACGCCCTCTATGGCGACGAAAATGTCCAGCACGTACTCTTTTTCCTTTCGAGTGCGCATTCAATGTTCCCAACTAAGTACTGAAGCGAAGTCTCGCAGGATTTGGATTTCCCGCACTGTAAGCATGTTGCATCTCCGAGAGAGGATACATTCGAACGACAACTTTGTACACGATCAACTTTACTAGTCTCTCCATGCTTTTCGGCAAGAAGGCTGTTAGACTGATTAGTCTAAATCTCTTGGCGAGTGAGTAATCCTCTTTCCCTATTTTGGGAGTAAAGACCACTTTCAACGCGCGTCAAGGAATAGGTATATACGCAAATGCCAGGCTAGTAATGAAAATAATTTTCAAAATGGGAAGCTGCTGTCTTATATCCTAACATAAGAGGACATATTACATCAGTACCTGGCGACTTAAACTCATCAAAAAATGCGACAGCAAATTTAATGGTCTGGAACGTCGTTGCCACGCGTAATGCAATATTTCAGCTAAGTCATTAAGTGCTACTGGTATGTAGTATTTTGTACAGTGTTGAAATAAAATGTTCCCAATCTAGCGAATTGGAGCGAATCAATCATTAGGATTTCTGGTTTGTCTGTCATCAAAACCAAAATTACAAATAAGAAAACGGAATCACCTCAGAGGTGTAACGCACCGATAGACGTCGTGCCTTTCTCTCAGCTCCATAATGCTTTTCTTCAGTCATAGCCTGTTTCCGAACACCGGGAAAATATAATGCAATGATCAATGCTCTTATCTTAGTCGCATCAGTAAGGCTGTGATGCGTTCTTTCCAGCGCTTCTACTAGCATAATCTCTCCAAGGCTTGACGTGTTGATGTGCATCTAAAAGATGTTGGTTTGATAATGTATGATTTGGTAATTGTCGTCGGATATAATATCATCTGTAAATTCCTATACAAGTTCACACGGCGCATGCTAATTCCTCATCGGAATTCAGAAACATCCAGTCATTATCGCCCACAACAAAATCAGCAGCATCAAGCATGACCATAGTGCACCTCGATCCATGCGCGCACAGGTGAGATCAATCACCTTTCTTCAATCCCCAAAAACATCTTCCCAGCGCATCACCATACGCCACAACACTGGAAACCGAACACCTTTTTCATGCAGACTTCAATTTCCGGCAAGCCCGACTCACCTGACACATTCCTTTACGTACGCGATACTCTGCTCTACTTTATGTTAGGTGGTAAGTAAATTTTATGTTAGATCGTAAGTCAGTTTTAGTTTTCTACCTTGTAAAGCTGGGGAAGGGAAGACTTGTGCAAAGGCTTTCCTGTCTATCCATCTGTCCGTACGTGCGCATACCTATATCAGACCAAACTTGCCGAGAAGCTGAAATTTGTCTGTGTTGTAGAGTATATGATTTTGAGTTCATGGCGACCGGTTTTAGAACCCTAGCTACTGTGGTTCCTGAAATCTAGGTTAAAGTTTGCAAAATTCAAGGTAGAACACCTGGAATTGTAACTTGGCTCCCGGCCAAGCCGTCTTTTTATTAAACCAGAAAAGAGGACAGACGTCCCAAGTGGAAAAAAATAAAAAATATTTTTTTTTGGAAACCTAAAATTATATTTTATTAATTTACACAAGCGAAACCAAAAAATGAATCATCATCGATAATAATCCTCCAATTTCCTCTCCAATCATTCGAATCTAATTCATCGTTGCGAAGAAGTTTGTCGGTCACGTAAATTATGAGCCTTCGTTTGAAAAACTTAGCAATAATAATTATTTGCACGCGTAAACTAAGGCGTTTGTCGAGTGTATACTCGTAGTAAACTTTACCTGGAAAAGTGAAAAAAAGAGAGTTTCGCAAGCGCCCGGGTCTATTGGACCCACAGTGATCGTTAATGGTTAAAGGCAACAAACGTAATGCCCTTATTTGTTGTGCTCATAAACTTTTTTTTTTTTTTTTTTTTTTTTTTTTTTTTTTTTTTTTTTTTGATCTGGCAACGCCGTGAGTAAGCTAGGAACGTCAAAACTCAGTGTTAAAAATATTCCATAAATTTAGTAAAAAAGTGAACTTAAAAGCTTTGAGCTATATTTTCAAATAAAAATAATCGGTGCTTCAGCTGTGGAAACTGGAGGATTCTGCTTTCGCCGACCCAAAGGCCCATTCTGGTGAGTGTCTCCCGCTTGCTGATGGGTGCTCCGCTGGCAGAGTCGCCAACAGTTTTGTTTTAAATGGGGCTTGATCGGACTCCGCCACCTGGAGGTGGCGATTCCCTTAAACCGCATAAGAAAGCTGCAGAAAAAGAAAATAAAATGAAAACTAGCATAGAAGATGCTGTGACGGAAATAAAAAAACAGGAAAAAAACTGCGATTCAGTTCAAGGGAAGATCCATGAGCTAGAGTCGCTGTGTGCCCAGCTAAAAAATGAAATATATTTCTTGAAAGAGGAAAATAAAAAACTCAGACAAAAACTTGAGCATGAGAAAGAGCTAACTGAAATCGGGGAAAAAGATGCTAATGAATATTGCACCGATGAAGAAGAGTTGGAAAAAGAGATCGCCAGACACTCAATCAAACCAACTAACTTAACCAAAAAAAGGAAAATCGTGTCATCCCCTGAGATAACACCGCCCCAACCCAACTACCATGGGAAAACTTTATTAGTTACACCTGCAACTACTACCACTCATCACCGCCCCCCGCCGATTATGGTAACAGACGTCATGAACTACCAACAACTATACTCATTGCTCAAGAAGCATATCGAAGGAGACTTTATAATTAAAGCAACCAACAAAAATACCTATAAAATAAACGTATATGCTGTAGAGGATTATAGGAACGTAACTAGGGGGCTTAATGAGACAAAAACAACCTGGTATTCATACGAGGACAAACAAACAAGGCAGATTAAAGTCATAATGAAAAACTTACACAGCAGCTGCCAACCAGAGCTAATTATATCAGATTTACAAAGACAAGGCCTAAAAATTGTAAACGCTGTAAATAAGCTTAAGTGGGGAACGAAAGAACCACTCGACATGTTCTTACTTAGTTTTGAACCGACAGAAGATATCAAAAAGATATACGAAGTAAATAAGGTGCTAAATACTATTGTGAAAATAGAACCAATTAAGACTTCCAGATTGATCCCACAATGTAAAAACTGCCAGTGCTTCGGGCACACTAAAAATTATTGTTCCAGATCACCTAAGTGCGTAAAATGCGCAGGTAACCACAACACACTTGAATGTACCAAGCCGAGAGAAGAAACACCGAAATGCAGCAACTGCAATGGGGAACACCCAGCCAGCTACCGCGGTTGCTTGGTTGCAAAGGAACTGCAAAAGAAAAGAAACACCGTTACGAATACGAATACAAATAAAAAAGTAAAGGAAATAGATCTCACGCACACAAGTGTAGAGACAAAAATAACGAGTGAAAAATCCAAAGAACCAACAGGAAAGCTCACTCCGAATTATGCGCAGATAGCTGGAAACACAAACCAAATACACATGAATTCTAGAAGTAAGGATGAAAACTTACTCTTATCAATACTAACCAAATTAGATGAGCAACACAAATTTATCGCAAGCTTACAAACGCGCCTAGATAAAATTGACCAATACTTACAAATTACAACCCATGGTTAGGTTTCTTAAAATTATGTTATGGAACGCAAATGGCCTACTTAACCATAAAGAAGAACTACAGGCCGTACTCCAAACAGAAAATATTGATGTGTGTTTAATTACCGAATCACATTTTACAGACCAAACTTATTTCAAAATTAAAAACTATGAAACATATTATGCAAACCATCCTTTCAATAATGCAAGAGGAGGAAGCGCAATAATTATAAAAAAATCCATCGAACATTTTGAAGAAGATATTTTACGTACGGAAGAGTTTCAAGCAACAACTGTGTCTATCTTAACTAAACGTCAACAACTATCTCTTACATCAGTTTACAGCCCGCCAAAGCATAAAATTAACTGTGAGCAATACAAAAATCTAATCCAAAAACACAAGAACCGATTCATAATGGGTGGCGACTTTAACGCAAAACACACAAATTGGGGTTCCAGACTAACCACAACAAAAGGACGGGAGTTACTAAAAGCAATTCAAAAGGAAGGATGTGATTTCATCTCCACTGGTACACCGACTTACTGGCCTACGGATAAAGAAAAAATACCAGATCTAATTGACTTTTTTGTAATTAAACAAGTATCAAAAAACTTCCTTGTGATAGAAGAGGGAAGAGATTTGAATTCTGACCACTCTCCAATATATTTGTATCTTAGCGAATGCGTTGTTAAGGAAAACCCAAATGTACACCTCACCAACAAGCATACAGATTGGCAATATTTCAAAGTTCTTTTGGATCGAAATTTAAAATTTGACAAAGTAGTAACTACCAACACCGAACTAGAAAACGAAGTACTAAATTTCACTGAACAAATACAAAATGCAGCCTGGAAAAGTACCCCTCTTGTCAGTAAAAAGCCAATTGAAGTTAAGTACCCAAGGCTAACTATGAAACTAATAGCTGAAAAGAGAAAGATTAGGAAAAAATGGCAACAAACGAGATACCCGCTTTACAAGTCACAACTCAATAGGCTAACTGAATTGATAAGACGCCAACTAAAGGAGTTCCAAAACCAATCATTTCACCGATTTGTAAGTGAACTTACAGCCGATAAAAAAACAGAATACTCTCTCTGGAAATCCATTAAATATCTAAAACGTCCCACACAACAGAACCCACCTTTAAAATCAAACAGCACCTGGGCTAGGACTAATGACGAAAAGGCTGACATATTCGCGGAGTATCTAATGGGGAATTTTCAACCCAACGAATCGCAAACTAATGAAACATGGCCAGAAGTGCAGCAACCGAACGAAAAAATTCCTTTCGTCACACCTAATGAAATCAATCGGATTATTAAATACCAACTGAAACGGAAAAAATCACCTGGCTTCGACTTAATAACTACCGAAGTCTTACAAAAGTTACCAGCAAGAGCTTTGATTAAAGTGGCAATTTTAATAAACGCATGTTTCAACCTAAACCATGTTCCCTGTTATTGGAAAGTAGCAGATGTCATAATGATACCCAAACCAGGAAAGGATCTTCACGAACCATCATCCTACAGGCCCATCTCTCTTTTACCAATTTTATCTAAGGTATTAGAAAAGGTTTTTCTAAAGAGGCTAACTCCTTTTATTACTGGTCAAGATATGATTCCAATGCATCAATTTGGTTTCAGAAATAGACATTCTACCATAGAACAGGTACATCGAATTACCGACATCATCGAAAAAGCTCTAGAGGAAAAAAAGGTATGCTCAGCTATATTTTTGGATGTGGCAAAGGCATTCGATAAAGTCTGGCATGAAGGTCTCCTAGAAAAAATGAAATCACTCTTTCCCAAGGAATACACAGACTTCCTAAAATCGTACCTTTCAAATAGATATTTCAGAATTAAACAAAGTAACTCTTATTCTCAACTGAAAGAAATTAATGCTGGGATTCCACAGGGAAGTATCCTAGGCCCAGTGTTATATCTTTTATTCACTAATGACATGCCAACACCTTCAAATTGCACAATAGCTACATTTGCTGATGATACAGCTATACTTACAGTTGCAAAAAACGAAAGCAAATCAACAGAAAGCCTACAAGGTGCTGTAAATGAAGTTCTCAACTGGACCAAAAAAAATCGTATTCACCTAAACAGCTCAAAATCCGTCCACGTTGATTTCACCGACAAAAAAATTACACACAAGCCAATATTTATTTCAGATGCTCAAGTTCCTTACTCAAACACAGCTAAGTATCTAGGAATGAACTTAGATGCTAAACTAAGATGGAAGGAGCACGTGAAGAAGAAAAAAGACGAGCTTAACATCAAACTAAGAAAACTCAGATGGCTCATTGGTAGAAAATCGCGCCTATCACTCCATAATAAACTATTAATATATAAACAGATATTAAAACCAGTATGGACATACGGTATCCAGCTATGGGGATGTACTTCCCAATCAAATATTGCCATCATACAAAGATTTCAAAATAAAGTCGTCAGGGACATTGTCAGAGCTCCATGGTATGTAAGGAATACGGACTTACAACGCGATCTTAAACTAGATACTGTAGAGACGACAATCTCTAAATACGCGAGAATGCACTTCACAAAGCTAAGACACCACATCAACCAGGAAGCAGCAAGGTTAAGTGACAGCAATGGATTGACCCGAAGACTCAAACGTACTAAACCACACGAGTTATGGTATCAGTCACCTTAGATATTACACCCTTCTGGATAAATCAGATCTAACTAAAATTTACTAAAAAAGTTTAACTTTATACTTACACTCAAAGATACTAAGATACTACATTTATTGATTAGATGAAAATTGCTCGTTAGTTCATACTAGTTGCAGTGTAATGAAATGTTCACTATCTATAACGTTTCAATAAAAAAAAAAAAAAAAAAAAAAAAAAAAAAATAAACTCCAAAGCTATTTTTATTATTAGATTACGAAAGGTAATCGAAAGTCATTGTCGCAAAGTGTAATAGCACTCGTCTGTAACAATAATTTAACAATTTATTTGCATGGAAGGTTTTGACCCTCGGGTTTCATTGTACAAATACAAACGGACTAACTGACGTCGCCCGTTTTGCGCTTACAACTCAAAAATGTACGCAAACGAGTCATAATGGACATACAGTTAGTTTATTCGGTTTTCTACATTATATCAAAGGATCCATCATAAATTAGTTTCTCATGCTTCCATAAAAAAGTTAAGTAGAATATACTTTACATGGCCGAATCCCTATACAACGGGAAAAGAAAACACCCCAATCCCTTCAAATTAACTTGAAACAACAGTTTTCGGAAAATTGTATATTTTAACAAACTTTTCCTCTGGAACTGCATGCAAACCCCTGCGTTTAATTGTACTTCCTTTATTCTACCACGTCCATATTCTCAGTCCACACAAAAACTTACCCGCTTCAAGAGCCACAGAAAAAAAAAGCAAAAAAACTTTTCATCCACTTTATGCCATATCTTCCACATGGTGTTACACATTAACCCAATTCAATGGTTTTCTACCGAATATCTCTTCAACTCGTCGACTTAAACTTTCCCCAAAAATAAAATGAGGAAAAGGTACCAAAAAATGAATTTTCCATTCGCAATGCCATTCCTCATGTGTTATCTGCCAATTTTCCTTTTTCCCTTATCTGGCGCCAAAATTATGTGCAACACCGCACGGTGCCACATTGCCAGCGCCAAGGTTTTCATAATTCATAAGCACGGACGTTTGCCTTCCAACTAAGCTAAATCTGTTTCCCTATGACCTAGCGTTCGATTGCGAAAAGATTTTCGAAACAAACTTTTTCCAAATCGGGTTCGGATGTCTCTTCGTCCATCAAAACGAAGAGATATGAGCGAACACCTGATACCATTTCCACACCAAAACGAAAAAGTTTTTCGTTTCCAATTTCATCTGTATCAATCACGTCTTACCTACATTTCGGAAAAGCCAAATAAAGAAAAATGTTGAGAAAGAGAAAAAGAGCAAGGATCGTGTGGAAGAAAGCAAGAAATCCCGTTAAAGTTTTGAAGTACAACGAAAAAAAAAAGTATTTGGAGGATGTTTTTAATTTATGTAACCTCTAAAAAATCCTTTTTTGTTCCGACTTGTGCTGACAGGATAGAGCGCATAAAAAAGTTTTAATCACTCACTTTGTGACACCAGATTTCCGATCAAGTGATGACGCGAATACTTGGGGCACGCCAGCGAAAGGCGAGGGTATCGAAGGGGAAACTCGTGGAATGCACAGTCTGTCTTGCATCGTCCGTATATTCTTCGCCGCCAACCCTACTTGGGATATGCGAGAAAGTTTCGCTTCAACGATGAGAATATACATAATGGTGGGACAGGTGCAGTGAGTTATGCGAATTCCCTACGTCGGACAGAAACAGTATAGACGAAAAGAAAAGAACATACCCGTCGGTCGGCTGTTTTGTTGCACATATTGTGTCCTTAGAAATCACAGTAAATTGTATGGTAATACACCTACATGACGCGGCGTAGCATTGTGGAAGGACAAAAGTAAAAAAATGAAAACTTGCATCCAACATCTACATGCTGCTTGTCAGCCGCTAGGCAACAGAAAGATCTCCGTTAAGACGCCCATACATTCTTTATAAACCGTTTCTTCCCCAGCATCCCATATTGGGCGTTTTTATTTTGTGCTCAACATAACTTTTTCTCCCAGTTAAAAGGCGCATCGAAGAATTCACTGAAGAAACTGCAGACAACCGTAACACAACTTTGTTCCATACCATCATCTGCAGCGTCTTTGTCGCCGACATACGACATCAGGCAAGCTCGGCTGATTCCAGTGGAGGATAGTCTTAACCACTCGTACCCGCCGTCGTCTATATCCTGTTGAGTTACTTTTGATGCGACAATATCCCGAAATAGAACAAATTCCCGTCCTCATAAATGCAGCATGGAGTGTGGGTAGTGGGTGCCATAAAACCGCACGACCCAACCTTCTTGTTCCTTCCTCCCCCTCGTTGCCTTTTCTGCATTTTTTTTTTTGCAAAACTTCCTACACATGCATAACAAATGGTAATGCTTCCGCTTCTTAAGATGCGTTTTCTTTTTTTTTCTAATATTTCTTGGTGAAAAATTTGTTTGCTGGGAAAAGTTTTGCACCGATGCAGGTCGTTAGAGGTAGAATTTAAGACAGGAAAGCTTATGTAACTGAGAGGGAAGAAGTGTTTCCACTTTTGCCTCAAGGATCCGAAAGGATATTTGTCTTTTTCGGTGTTTGAGTAATTGTGACACATTTATCTTGGTTTGACTTGGAGGAAGGATAGGAAATAAGAGAGAACACGTTCTTGGGTTGTTGTAAATTAGGTATATGGTTCGGTTCGAGGAACTACAGTTGACTTTAATTTTCATGAAATGTTTGATATAATTGAGTTACTTAAAGTTTCAGGATAATAGAATTTAGATAGAATTTAAATTTCTTAAAGTTTGTTGGGTTTACGAAGTTGTTTGGACATTTGACATAGTTGGCTGTGGACCTTTTTAGAAAGTCATAGCATTACTTTCGAATGGAAACAGTCCATGGAAAATGCGTGTCACATTTGATTTAAAGTTTTTATGACTACCTATAGAAATGATCTTAAAGGAAAATGTATGAATCAACAAAATTAACCAAAATATAGTGATCATATTTTAAGACCACTTAGACTGAGTTTGAATGGGATGGAATTAAATATCTGACCACTTGTTCTAGTCAGTTAATAAAATGCAATGCCCAACCTCGGAGTTTTTTACTTCTTTAGAGCCATCCTCCACATTATATTGGGAGTACAAATTAGTTCTGTCCGTTTTCAAAGGATAGCTCCTGTTATAAATGTTTCATTTAATTTCATTAGCTAAGCAACATTTGCGCAAGTTTTACTTTTTTGCTTTACTTGGAATAAAAGTGGAGCTGAAGCATATCGAACGCTTGAGGAAATTTATGGTGGCAATGCTCTGACTAATAAATCAAGTAGACAAAAAAATCGGAGGCATTACTCGATGAAAATCCGAATCCAGATCCATCGGGAGTAACTCAGCAAGCAGTTTCTGTACTATTAAAATCAAAGATTCTGAAGCAAGGCAATTGCTTTCCTCGTGAATTGAACCGAGAAGATGTTAAAAAGCGATTTCGAGCAGCCGATAAAAAGGCAGAAGACTTTTTACATCGGATTGTGACTAGGGATGAGAAATGCATGTTCACCTCAATATCAACATGTGAATTCGAAGGTCATGTTATCTGGTGTTATTTACTATGAACGGGTACAACCTGGCGAATTCATTATGGGCGATATGGACGAAAAAAAAAACGGACTAATACATAGCAGGTTAATAAAAGTTCCATTAACACCAATTTTATAAAGTTATATAAAAAGCGTTTTATAAGAGGTTTGGTTTTTAAACTGGCAACACATTTTCTACAGATCGTCAATTTGACAGTTGAAAGTTGATTTGTGTCACGTTTTGTCATTTTATAATGAACGGAACGCCAGAACAACGCCTTCAAAAAAAAGAAACTTATTTCGAAACCATGGTTCGGTTCGCTAAACTTATCATGCGGTACGTCCATTTGACGATCGACATAATCGTCCATCTGAGCAAGCTATTCGGAACACGTTGAATCGATTTTGCACCACGTATACTACAGTGGATAATACGCATCCCCAAAGACGACGATAGCCGTTGTGGAGCGAAGTGTTGAGGAGAATCGGAATGAGTCGATGCGCCATCGTGCATAGCAATTGGAACTATGCCCATCCACTTTGTGGAAGATTTCGCGGAAAGATCTTGGCTTAAAAGCTTATAAGATCCAGCTTGTTGAGTTGAAACCGCGTGACCATTATAAGCGTAGGAGGTTCGGTGAATGGGCCGAAGACATGATTCAACGCAAAATTATGTTCTCCGATGAGGCTCATTTTTGGTTCAATGGATTAGCTTAGATATTAAAAATGGATTAGCTTAGATATTGAATTTGTATAACTCAAAAAAAAAAAAAAAAACACTTTTTATAAATTTATTGGCTAACAGTAGTCTGTTTCGTATCTTAGTTTCGTATGGCACAATTATTAAAGGCAACATTAAGTTTGCGTGATTGTTCATAGTTAACAACTGAAAATATTTCACAGCCATATAAAATAAGTGGTAGAACATAGGCCTTAATAAGCCTAAGCTTAACATCAGTAACTTGTAAATGTAAATTATCGAGTAACTTAGTATGATGTATGAAATGAAATAAAAAGTGCGTGTGTTGTATTTTGTGTTGTGTGTTACAATGTGTACTGTATTTAAATTCAAGTGTTAACAATATCAAATTGGGCTGAACTGCACTGATCGCTGGCTGAATCACGAATGCCGTGAAGCGGCAATCCTCCAGAGCATCGGCACTAGCGAGAGGCCAGAAGGGTCTCTTAATGTTACAAGGTTGTGTACAATAAGAGTAGCAAGAGAGAAAAATAGAGAGAAACATTTGTAATTGATAATAGTGTAATGTTGTGAATGTTTGGTGACTACGATTTTTTTTTGTTTTTAACTCTGCATTCTCAAACAATAGCAATGTCCTATACTCTTGGAAATATCATTTATGAATAAAGTGAACAAAAGTGGTCCTAAAACAGAACCTTGGGGAACTCCTGATAAGATTGGTAAAAAGGCTGATTTGTAGCAAAAAAGAAAAAAAGGTTTACGATATTGAGAGGAATAATACAGAAACGCGACGACTTTTCACAAAATACAAAAACAAACAAATTTAGAGAAAAGAGGAAGAGAAAGAGAGGATGAAGTCAGAGGAGGGATGATGAGTGGAAAGAAGAAAGGAGAGGATAACAGTATACTATATTTTACATACATTTTTATAATTCATTCAATTTAGCTTCTCGAGGTCTTCTTTGCAGGTTATTAAAAGAGAAACGTCATTCAGCTTACGAACATACAATTGTCCAGTATAGGTGTGAACGGAGATTTTTCTCTCGGACCTCAGCTTCATCCCATGCCTATGCAAGAGATAATTGCTCTTCGTCAGACTTTCATTGATGCAAAATTCTCCGATCAGATGGTAACCCAACATCTCGAAGACACATCCCAACTTTGGTTTATTTATATTTTGATAGACACCTTCGCAGCAAATTGTTTTTGTCAAAGGAATTGGTGAATTTGAGAATTATTGTGGCGTCGTCCGTGGATCGTTTGTTTTTTAAGAGCACTGGGCTTTGCACGAAAATTCTTTTCATTAGTGGTCTTGGCATTTTGAGAGAACTGTAGAGTTTCTCAACTACTTCGTCGAGATCCTCATTTTCGGCGGCTGGTATGCCCACTAAGACAGCATCGGAACTTAATGCCCCTATTACGGTTGACAACTCAACTTGGTTGAGTTGTCACGAAGACAACAAAATGAATGTGCGTTTCGTTTCCCGGTTTAAACCACGATTCATTCATTTGGAATTCCAGTGAATATAGGCAAGCTTTGAATGGGTTGAACGAAAATACGTGGATTTTGGGGGATGCTGGATATCCTCTTTCATCCGTGCAGGGACGGGTTAAGAATATCCCTGCAGCGATACCTCTCGCTTGTCGTAAAAGGCGACTAAAACAAAGATAAACAAAAATCACATCTAGGCACTTTAGAAAACACCAAGGTGAGCCTAGGGACACATACACCACCATTAAACTGCCCCACAAGTGTACATGCAAATCAGTGGGTTGACACGACTGGAGATCACCGGTGTTGTAAGAGTAAGATCAAACAAAAAATTCTGGAGCATGCCCGTGTCACAAAAAAAAAAAAAAAAAAAAAAAAAAGCCAGGCCGAAAAACAATTGGTGCAAACAAATGCAAAAACACCAGCATTTGATTGGCCTCAGCTATGAAGTAATCCCAAACCGGGAAGCCTGCCGCTACTTTCTGAGGTCAAACCGGCGGACCCCACAAGCGGACCAGAAGGAATGCAGTTAAGTGGGAAGGTTATGGTCCTATACTTCTGACCATAACAACGCCGGAAAAAGGAAAAGAAGAAGAAGAAGCAGTAGTCTGTTTCGTTCCGTGTGGTCACACTCTGATTACGTCTTTCATTGACTGGGCTCCGCCATCTCGCTCACTCTGCATGCCGGATAACTTACCAATGGCTACAGGCATCAGTCAGTTTTCGAGTTCATCCAAGCATGATGAAGCACACAGCCTCCAAAAGACTCCCTAGCTAACCCCAACTCGGCTTACAAACTAAGGAGTGAGGGGGATTTACCAGAGTAATGCACCGTTCTGGGAAGCGCTTTCATCTGATAACCTCCAACAGTCGGCCACTGCGGTACTACATACATATAACGTATGAGCTCATGAGCACTGCCTACGTACCTGTTGCGGATGATCTATTTGGCACCTAGTGGCGTCGGTAAATTACCAAGACACCTTCTCTATTTTGTACTAACTTTTTGGAATCAATATGGGGAAATGAGCTCTCGTGGTATCAGTAATTGCAGTAGTAAGTAACCGGAGATCAAATCATTGTCATTAGTCATTGCCTTTACAATATGCTTTTGAGTCATTTGAACAAGAAAATTGTCGATTAATGTACCGGAACTCTGGTGTTGTCTACATTCTAAGACAGACCCTGAGGCATTGCCTCTCGCATACATGAATTTTTTCCCTATAAGGCAGCGCTACATATAACCACACCATACCCGATGATGGTCCTTATTAGGGCCACGTATCATATGATTTTTACCCTGTGGTCAAGTTGGCTGATTTGAAACAGAATCCTTGTCATACCGAAGGCTTTCTTGGCTCCAGCAAATCAGGCTTCTATATGGCTTTTGAAATATAGATATAAGTCAAGCCGAATACCAAGATATCTAACTGCGTTTTTCACCGCTAATGGTTGCCAATGTGGTCGAATGACCTCGAATTTTCTCCAGTTCTTTCTGTGATCCTTTGATTAACTTTAGTTAGCTTTAGTGTGTAGTGTGTATGTTTTAAGGGCTATGATAAGGGATTTGAATTCTGTCACAATTATTGAAATCTAATTTCGGTTTACTGTCTTGCACTTGCCTAGAAAAAGCTGCTCAAAGTGTACTGTCCGGAGTCGGTATTATAGTCAAGCCATTTCACTTATGGGAGATATAAATTACGCAAGATATTTATGATTGAAAGAATCTTACGGAGCTTTCTGTCTCGTTTTTTCGGGTCAGCTACTCGCACGCGACGTTTGTTGGAAAAAATGAATCAAAGAATTTGCATTAAATTTTGTGTGAATAATAAAGTAAGTTTTCCGACGTACCTGAAATGTTGACGAATCAACTCCGAGCAAGAAAAATTTCATAAGTAATATATCCTTTTCACAGAAGGCCGAGTAGATGTTAATGACGTCACATGAGCATCGCTCAGTAGCTTTTGAATGACGTGTGTGCCGATCTAGATTTGCTGAAAAGTATTATCACTAGTGACAAAGCATTTGTAGATAGTTAGCGGGTCGAAACCAAAGCCCAATCATCAGTTAAAAATGACCAAAAGAGCTGAGACGTTTTGCCCTCTGTTTTCTTCGATTACAATGGAGTGGTTCATCATGCCGGTAGGTCAATAAGGAATTTTACCTTGAAATTATGCGCCCTGTATGTGAAGTATTGCGAACAAAAAAGTCCTGACTTGTGAGAAAAAAATTCATGGCCGTTCCATTACCTGTTCACCCACTGTTGCTTGTTCATATTTTTTTGGCTAAAAAAATATATTGCAATCATGCTTTCTTTCAGAATATTATGGAATATCAATGGTATTGAAATATTGGTTCTGGTCATAAGGTCTGGAATACTGGAATATATAATTTAATTTCTGTCACGCTAGTGCTGTTTTCAATACATTATTATTCTGTGCATTTTTGTACATTTTGATAAAGTAATAATTATAATAATTTCTTTTTTTTGATTAGAGCATGCTTTTTTGAAAATGCCCCTTGGAAAACTATTAAGAACTATGCAATTAGACAGAACTTCTACGGATAAAGGATACTCCTACCTAAAAAGAAAAAAAGAAAAATTCAAGCTTTTAGCTCAGCGTATCAAGGATTTCTCACTTTGATAAAATGAATACCTTTGCAAAACCGCTTTTCGATATGCAATTGAATTTTGATTTCAGGGGCGCTTACATTTTTTGTTGCAGAAACAATACCTTAAGTTAAAGAAATAATTCCTTAAGGGGAGAATAGAGTTAATTCGTGTGAAAAAATGTACTTTTTTGTGGTTTTTTTTATGAAACAGTTAAAATCTATTTATTAAAACCAATGGTATATTATAGTATGACATTTGAAGAATATTGTGTAAAATCTTCATCGAGAAATATTAAAAAATACGGCAATGGCAGTAATTATTCTGGAGCGTCTCGGAAAAAGTTGAAATGCGGTGCCCCTCATAACTCATTGCTGGATCATATGAAATCAAAAAATCAAAATTATATCGTTAGATAATCGCTTTGCCCAGGTAACGCTGGGAGGGATTTTCGAAATTTCAATTTTTCACTTTTTTTGTTATTGTAAAATGAAAAATATTAACAAATTTGAAAAAAAACTCGTAAATTATGTACAGAAATAGTGTTCAAAATTTCAAAACGATCGGTGTATTAGTTTTGAGGTTATGAGGGACACCGACTTTGAAAACGTGAGTTGTGGGAAAAACCCTTTAAAGTTTTGAACACTAAACAATAACAATAGCGCGCTCGAGTCAGGTAGGTATAAAAATAGTCATAACTTCGTCATTTTTGTTCCAATCGACTTAAAATTTAGACACAACATTCTTGAGATATTACGTATTCATAAAAAAAAAAAATGTAAAAGCCCTATTCCCCCCTTAATATCAAATTAATATGAACACTGATTTAAATCTCATTTTGGTCCCAACTTTTCATTTTAAAATTTTCTTACCGAAAAATTACAAATGCGACTTTGTTTTGACCACGGTATAAGCGTCACTGAAACAAATCAATAAAACCTCTTCAAAAAGAATTATAACCACTTTCAATTAAAATTGCTTTAAATGCTTTTCCAATTCACCCTGTATTTTTCCTCGTCAATAGATTTATTTCTTCTACTTCCTTTCATATAATTTAAGGACAAATAGTAATCCTACCACCGCGAAGGAAGTTGGATAAAATAAAAACAAAATAAAAAAAAAAGTCTATGCGATAAAGTAATGTCTCTTTGCAATTGGATAAAATTGGTATCAAAGCTATTATTTTTCTTTGCAAGTCCTTTCAAAATCAGAGGTTCATTTTTAAGGAGCAATAAAATTCTAATGAGAAAACTTTTTCCGATTTTGCCTTTTAATTTACGTTCCGTTGTTTTTCACCCTTTTCATTTTCTTTCCAATTTTCTTGTTCTGCTTCATGCTTTTCCTATTTTTTTTCCAACTATACTTGAAGGCGACAAAGGAGAATTCCTGATTATCCGGTAATGAGAGTATAATTTTTGCGGTTTGGGGAATGTTTACAAAATAAAAAGGTCGGGGTTTATTTGTTTTCCCCACTAAACCCCCGTTTGCCAAAAACTGAGCTGTTGTACCCAAATGCCAAATGCTTGAGTTGCTGTACAAATTTTCCAATTGACCTTTGCTTTTGCCTTTGGCGGGTAGCAGCTGATTTTTTTTATTCCATAAGATATTTCAGGTTAAGGCCACCACTAGGATGAATAACACGTCGTTTCGGTTGAAATTCATCTGAGACCTGCATGTTTGCTTTCTGCTCCGCAGACCACGATTTCCAACCTAAATATCTACATATCCGTAACATATACTCCATTACGCATTATCCACATTAACCAACATGTATAATTGTATTTATCTTCACGAATAATCACTTTGCTATCCATCATCACGACGCCGTTGTGTCAAGCGAATACGATAGAGAAGCATACCTATATGTATAAGCACAAATATATATAGGGCCATAACATATCCTATCAAACGACATCGATATAATGAGCTTCCTGGAAGTGATGGTAATGGTGTCAGCGATAATGGTGATAAAGATAATGATGCTGATGACAAAGGCACACACTCTCGAATGAACTAACAATCTCGATACATATAATTCGAACTCAAGGATACTTCAATAAATATTTCCCACGTTAGTGGAAGTGCGACTGTCCGTGACTACTTTCAGGCATCTACACACTTCCTGTCCGTCATTCTATGCCTTCATTCAGTGAATAATCAACTAAGTAAGTTTTCACATGCCTTGAGGATCTCAAACTGAGTTGACTGTGAAAACAATCATTCTGGACTTCCATGGACTTATAGTTGGGTTTTTTTTTTTTTTTTCAATAAGTAAGACTAGAACATTTTAAATACTCTTTTGTCGTCCTTTCATACTTCTTTCTCTCTGAAAAACACACAGCCCTGTGCAGATAGACTTTCTTTCTAATGTCCACTTACTTCCGCGAAATGAAACAAACAGATATCCTTATCCTCCCCACATACACACAGTCCTATTCTAATATCCTCGAGCAACCAAAATTCTCGCCACCCTCTTCTATTGTGCACTTGCAAAATATTTATTCCCTCCCAGTGCGAAAAAAAAAATCAACGAAATGGAAGTCATTATCAGCACGTGCCCTCGAAAAGTAGAGTGATATATTATCCTTGTTTGTTATCCTCCACAACATTCCTACGTTCTCCTCACATACTTACTTCGCCTTTCATAAAAACGTTCCCTATAACTACATTACTACGTGCGTGCGTAGACATCCATATAAATATTACTTTCCTGCAGGATGTTACTATGACCAGGACACAATTTGATTTAATCTCGATGAAGTGAACGAATGACAGGATACCCGAAATTAGGACAATACTTTGTATTTTTTCCTTCCTTCCTGCACCATGGGCTTGGGCAGAACCCGCCATCAACGCATTCGGCTTATGTCAAACCCACACTTTCGATTGATGTGTGAGTCACGATGTGAAGGACATTTTATAGACAGGCAATGTTTCAGATTTTGGTTCCTCGTTCATTTTCCTTTTTTTTTTTTTTTTTTCAATATAAAATCCATTGGAATAACCTCCTGGTCATATCAAAGAGTTAATGGCTTCTTTACTGGCCCATACAAATGATAACAGAGTAGATGTTTGTTACGACAAGGGACACTAACACATGTGGAATTTATTGCTCTTGATAAAATCCTTTATTGAGTTTGGGAACAAAGCAAAAAAAAATTAAATTTTCCTCAGATCGCAACTGGGTGAGTTGATAACGGTTGATATTCTACAAATTGTAGACGATTTTTGTAGGTAGTGTTATGAGCTTTCGGAGAAGGAGAAAATATTTTCTTTTTTGTTGGAAACAATAAAGGGCTTGTGTCAACAATTTTTATTTATTTAGGACAAGTTGCGTACACGGATATAATGATATTTGACACTGAAAAATGTGATTGCGGGAACAAATGATTCATAAAGCCTTGTGAGAGATTACAGTTTTACGGGATCCTGTTGTATCACAATAATTAACATTTCGATAAGCCAACATGTTTAATGTATTTTATATTCGATTTGTGATCAAAACGTTTCCAAAAAATGTTAACAGGCCCAAGTCACCACCCAAGTATGTGTAAGTAACAGAATTATAATGGAAAAATTAAAAACATGTAATTTTTGCTAGTGTTGCATAGATGGGAAAAGTGTAGACCAAAGAAAAGGAAAACCTTGAAATTTTTCTTTAAGCCTATTGAGGGAGGTTGTCGACATCTGCATTCTTTGCTTTATTTATAAACACAAATCAACAAATTACAGATTTAGGCGGACTAAAATTAGCCTACATCACCGCACTGAACAAGTTTATTTGACATCTTCAAGGGAATGATATAAACAGCAGAACCTCGTTGACCGAACATCGTTGACCGTCCATGTCAAGTCAGCTAGCAAACGATTACCAAATTAGAACGGAAAATGTTGCTATCAAAGCTGGGACACGAGGTGCGACGTTTTTCAAAAAATAAAGTGACTTTTCTAACAAAATATTTATTTATCTAACAATATCTACTTTGTCTCCTTATTAGTAATCTTCCTCAAATGGAATATACTTGCGCCAGCGCTTCTTCCATACTCGAAATACTTCTGATTTGAACTGTTTGGTATAACCTTGAGCTCTTCCAGCTATGCGGTGTTTATCTCTTCAATCATGGTAAATCTCCGTCCTTTTATGAGTCTTTTCAGAACTTGGCAGGGGGCCAAGTCCGATGAACACGGTGGCGGAGGCATGATTACGCTATTGTTTTTGGCCAATGAATTGTGCACAAGCAACAATGCAATAGCCATGAATTTTTTTTCAAACAAATCCAGACGTACATAGATTTCACGCAAACAGCATATAACATCAAAATAACATTCCTTACTGAACGTACGACTTTCCGGCAAGAACTTAGTGACCAAAACTTTCATATTCGATCGAACTTGACGGGCATTTTCGGTGTTGGCTCTTCTAATCGCTTCTATTTGAGCGATTAGGCCTTGGTTTCGACATTATAACTATGTGTATACCAATATTTTGTTACCAGTGATGACCTTTTTCAGCAAATCCGGATCATGATTTATGTCGTTCAGTACCTCCTGAGCGATGACGGTTTTTTCGTCCAAAGTCTACAAATTTCGGAACAGGTTTCATGCCACAAATATCTAAAAATATTTCATGGCATGAGCCGACCGATATGCTAATATCCTCAGCAACTTCTCTGATAGTGACTCAATGATTCTCCATAACAGTTTTCTTCACTGCTTCAACGTTTCTATTCAATTGTTAATGTGCGCTTCAGCACAGGGAGGGTTTCGCATTAACATCATCTCGACCTTCTGTGAAGACTGTACAACTTATGCGTGTACAACTTATAAACAGTGTTTTTGCTTAAGGTAGACTCGCAAGATGCCACAGACTTTTATTTTGTTTTTCACAAAAAATTTTCATTAGCAAAAAATCGCCAAGCATAACTAACCCATATGCATATGTATGTATGTATATGCGAAGAACAAACTTAATATATAAAATAGCTGACATAATGACAATATGTGTATCGATGCAAAACAAGAAAAAAAACAAAGGAACAATTTGAAATCAAATGTATTATATTTATCAAATTCAAGCCAAATTCAGAAAATCCTATTTTTTTGGGACATAATATTCCCGAACATAATTTTGAGATTAATTTAAAATACCGAAAATGATCTCGTATATATTAGGACCCTGAATGACTTGCCGCTGTTTCCCAAAAGATGACGCTAGCAGAAATTCGTGCATTAAAAATCAGATAGCAAGCTTGAACTTCCGAGTCTTGTTGTTACTTCGTAACAAAATATGTTATATCTAAGCAGAACCCCCAAACTGGAGGTTGCACTACCCGGCGGCGGATGTCAGGCCAGCTATCCAAAGGGAGCCACGTGGAGACTGCGTTTCAACTTGGATTGAGCAGGGACTAAGATGAAGACGGATAACTAGTAGTAGAATCACAGTCGATGCTGATAATATAAAAAAACCACTTCTGTATACTAGAAGTGCGATTATACTAGAAATAAAACCGCTGTCAGGCAAAATGACCTATTCGCAACGGACGAAGATGCAAGAAAATTCCGTCCACCCCACCCACATGAAATTAAGCTTGTAATTTCAAATTTTAAAATTAATAAAACCGCGGGCGCAGGCGGCCTGTCCAATGCGGATGATATTGACGTTATTGGGCGAACACAGCGGGACGTCAATGAAGCGTTCAAGAGCATTGAAACAGAAGCGGCTAAAATGAGTGTTTTTGGTAAACAAGGGTAAAACCAAATATATACTGTCAGCCAAAAAGACGCACAACGCCGACGTCTTGTCCAGAACGTCACAATTGACGGCTACTTCGTTCACCTTGGCTCACTAGTGACCAGCGCTGAGATCAAACGCAGAATTATTCTTGCCAACCGCTGTTTCTTTGGGCTCAAGAGGCAATTCAGAAGTAGAACTCTCTCTCGAAAAACCAAGGTAGCACTATTAAAATTACTGATCATCCCGTTCCTCCTTTACGGCGCAGCGGTCTGGACCTTAAGAAAAACGGACGATCGCCCTTGATCGCTTCGAGAGGAACCGTTTGTATAAGCGGAGAATAGAAGAGAAGATAGGACGACGGACTATATGGGATGAACAACGACATCGGCTAAGTACGACATCTTCGGATCCAAAGTCTAAGTTAGCTAGGCCATGTAGAGTGAATGCGACAACACAATGAATGTTTCGATTTAGTTTTAGTTCGCCGAAGTGTGAAAACTCTTTCCAAAAGGATTTTTGCGGGAGAGCTGAAGCACACAGAATTCCTGTTGAATTTTATGGTGAGCATGCTCTGTTAGAAACATCATGCCGATTTCATTTTTAATAATTTTGATATTAAAAATAATGAACACTCTAGGGCACCGAGAAATTTGTATTCGAAGAATTGGAGGCTTTACTTGTGGGTCCCAGTGGGTCCCATGACACTTTCGAAACGTTTGAAACTATTAGAAATGATTCAGATGCAAGGACTTTGAATATATCGCCCATTCTGCAGACATTGTCCCTTCCGACTGTACGCATGGGCAGGCTGAGTAGCACTTCCAATATTTTGAAGAAGCTAGAAACGGATAGCAATAGACAATAAAACATTAACTTGCACAAAAAAAAACCAGCAAGAGCTGTTTATGTAAATTGATGACTTGCATGATCACATAGTTTAACGAACCAATACCTGATGAAATACATACAATTTAAATTTATTTTAAAAAATCAGATAATTCATTGTATCTCTTGGAAATCGCAAGCTGATAACTTTTCACGTAAACTTTTAATTATACTCTTCTTCTTTGTCTCAAGTGTCATCCTTGAGATGAACCCTCGTTATAATTAGTAACATTTTGTTTCTATTATTAGACTACTTTGAACAAGAATCACGTGCCATGTCACTGCAGTTCCATTAAATTCTTGTTGACTTGGCGGAAAACCCTTGTCCTCGTGCTCAAAGGAATACATTTGTTAAATTTGCATCTTATTGGTCCCATAATGGCTTTTTTTTTTATTGTTCATATGATGATTGGGTTCAAACTGTATAAAATATCTGTCATTAAGTTTGATTGTTTGGTAGATAGACATAGGCACGTATTTGCTGTCAATCAGTCCCTGATGTATCAGGGCGAGACGCTCTAATTACTATGTATTTATCCAAATACTGCTCTAAAGCTTTTATCCATGAAATTATTAAATACCTTTCTTCTTTTTTAGGTAAGTAATATGTTTCAAGATTTGAAAACACTGAGACATTTGTAAGTATGTATGTTTGTCAAACTAAATTATATATGTACATATATGGATATAAAAATGTTCCTTTTAACCCCTAAGCCTATTGTCCAATGTCTAAAAAGCAATTAGACAGCTTCATTAAGATAAACCACAGAGCTGCATGAAAAGAGCTGCCATAATTATCAGAATAGCATGCAATGGTTAACTGTCACAATCAACTACCTGTCAGTCCACAACGTACCCATGACATACTTTGTCACATCACAATATCTGTGACAATTATGAATGAAATGCCATTCCCGCAAACGACATCTACATATATGCCATACATTTCAAAACATTCCATTTATCTGCAAGTGCAGATTGCAGATTAACATTCGATGGCGGTTGAAAGTGCATCGTTCGTATAATGCATCATCATCATCTTCATGGTTTACCCTTCCATCCAAATATCCCCTTAAGGACTCCAATTATTCGGAATAATTGCATACTCGTCCTCCATTCAGCGGAAACCAATTCAAAATTGCCAGGGAAGCTGTACCTATGATGATACCGCGTTAAAGAGGGATGCGCCACTACAATCGATTTCACGTTGTCAGTAGAGCATGTTCATGTTGTAACGTACGATAAAAAATAGGGAGATAAAAATGGCGACGATGACAACGAGCTAGCACGACTTGTGCACTCCAGAGAGTATGAAAAAATAAGCACAATAAGAAAAAGATATTCACACAAGTCTCGAGACGAGTGACACACGGTATACTATTAAATTTTCTGTCAGCCATTGAAACAAACAAATCGGAGCAAAGAGCAACTATGGCAAACAAGACTTTGCCTTAGATTCTTTCATAAATCTGACAAAAATGCATCAGGGCTTCAAACAAAACTTTATGACTCGAAACATCGATAGGTAAAAATAACAAGGAAAAGGAAGTTCTACCTATATATACACTCGCTTGATCCTTAAGAATGCACTTTACTTACTCAACTTGAACTTCTCGCGTCTGGTTTCTGAACTTGTACCAACATTCTGTGCAGCTGAATGAAATCAACACCTGGTGCAGAAATTTAAATGATAAAAGACGTTTTTCAATTCATTTAAGAAGACAAACCCATAAAGTGGTGGGAAATCAATAGCAAGGACATGAAATGAAATGACAATTTCCAGCCATGAGATATTGCGTTGACAAGTATATGGCACACGTGTTATATTCAGTTTCTTTATGGTATTTTATTCAACAGAACACCAAGCTGTGGTTTATTGAATAGTGTTAGGTTTGAAATGGGAGAGAGGAGTAGTTAGTCGATCTAGATAAAATGGAAAACATGAGCTATAAAGGTATATAGAAAGATTCTTTTAGTTGTCAATCTTAAGTGTCACTAATTTAAGGGAAATTTAAATCGGATATCACACAATCCTTTAGATTTAAGATGGGTCAGAGCAACAACAGCGGATTTATTAGCTACTATCCATTTAGCCCTTGTTATAGCCAATTTTTTCATTCATTACGGTCAGTATTGAGATTAAGTTGATGGTAGAAACACAATGTAATGGGTAAACAAGTTCAATCGACCCTTTCAGCTAGCTGCAAAATCGAAACACAATTTTTGGAAATTGTCCCGATTGTCATTTTGAGGTAGATCAATTCGTGTGCTTCATGTCTCCTTTGCAATCACGTGGGATATGGTCACAACTTTTAATTTCTGCCTATAGTTATACACCTTGATGATGTCACGTGATAAGGATTTCCATCTGAACTGAGATCATGAATCAGATTCTAATTGGGGAATGATACAGAATTTTCCCGTTAACAACATTTACCAGGATATTTGGCTGTAAATTACAATACAATAATATTCCCGTCATTTTGGGTTACCTCTTGAGATTTTATTTTTCCATTTCCAACTGCATTACACATATAATATGTGATCTTTTAAGCGTCGGGTTTCATGTACATATTGGCCCGACTACATTTTATGTGCTTCACACACGGATTTGACGCATCCCTCTAAGAAATAGTCAAAAACTCAAAAACCGTCAAATTTTACGATCTAGTCTGCCTGAATTCACCAGACAAAACGAGGGACCAAATTCAGAACCCATAGATTTGCGTGATGTATGACATGTAACGCCCCTGGAACCACATGTAGACCAGGCTCAGCTTTTTGCGTAGAGAGCGGGTGCTATTGACGGTCTTGAGAAACATAATTCCGCTGGACCCTAAACCATACCATACAAGGTTCGGTAAGTGGCTTGATGTCGAATAGTTCGAATTTTTTGTAAAAAGCAAATATCACAAGATACATATATGTGTGAGAACTGAAAAAGCGCTGGGGCAAGTATAGCATATTTAAGGGGCGTTACCTGGAAGGGGACAAAATACGTATCGATAAAAAAATAAATATTTTTCGAGAAAAACAAAAATCACCAATATTTTTATTTATAAAGTAAACATTTAGAAGTTAGTTTAAAAATGTACTTTCTTTCTTTACTATGTTTGAACGTTCATAGTTCCATTTGCAAAGTTAAAAAAAAATGCACCTTCAAAATCATTTGGAAACTTTATCCATGCATTCCTCATTAAATCTTTCAACTTTTGAACTTTATCACCCACACCAAACGAACTGTTTTCACTTTTGTTCAAAGGCAGCTTTTTCGCTGGTCGTCTTTAATATAAGCTGATCTCCTTCTGCCTTCTATCTATCGTTTCGGCGCTTAGATCAAAATGATGAAATTCTCGCAGTTCGGCTCTTATCTGGACAGCGCTTTTAAAGTGATCTTTCATGCTAATTCTATGTAAAATACTTCCGTCTTCTGGGTTATTTTGCGTATTCACCCTAAGCCTTTTTCCTCTCCAGTGGATCTAAATTTTCTTTTTGTTTTCATCAATTGTACGGTGGTTGTATGAGGGCCTCTTATTTTAGCCGTAACCTTACGATAAGATTGCCTTTTCTCCACCAAAGTCAATTTTTCCCTTTTTCTCTTCGAGTCAGTTGCTGTACTTAAACAAATCACAACTCGATTCAAACAGACTTTTTTTTTGGCTCTGAACAGGAAGCCTAATGTCGCTGTTGGAAAAACCGCTCATTACTGTTTAAAAAAAAAAAAAGCCTTTCACTTTCTAAGCACTCATTATATAGTGCGGTTGTAAGCACAGCAAGTTCATCTTTTGAATTAAGGCAATAATGATGCAAACGAGATTAAGGAATCATATCAGGTGATAAAAATGGGTTGATCATTATCACGTCAAGATTAAAATTACTCTGTCCAAGGCATTCTGAATCATCACGACGGATAGAAGATCGACTATTGAAGTCAAATATAAGGCCTTTACCCCCACGTGCTCTGCTGTTGCAAATTACATAATAGTTTCTTCTATGCAACTACTTTACCCAACCTACCAACTACCTATTTGACACACTTATAGATTAGAGACTGGTGTAAAAAAATAATCGGGAATCAATAACATTCTTTGTTCCCCTAATATGCGAAATAAAAGAGTTCAATAACATATGTATGTCATATGCGCACACAGGCATCTCTCTAAAATGATTAGTTCGAGGTATAATCTTAAAATATAAAGGTGTTCGGATCTCAATTATAATAAGCTTCAAAAGGGAATAGTTGAACTACATATAGAAGATTTGTTCAAAAAAATAAGGTGACTTTTTGAATTTCGCGAGGTCTTTGTCTCGATTTTAACTTTTTTTTTTTTGTTATCTTGGTACACATGTCCGCTAATATATGCCGACATTGTTTTTCAATGATATAAACGACAGAAGCATAACCCTGCTCAATGTCGCCTACAAGATCCTATCCAGTGTACAATGTGAACATCTTGGCTCGTGTGACACCATACTAATAGACTCGGATCAGTGTGATCTTCACATTACGCCAAATCCTGTTAAAAAAACCAATGAGTTGATGTAGATACCTACCATTATTTTATCGGCTTTGAAGCTGCGTATAGCATTCATCGCCAAGAACGGTACAGGAAGATGGCCGATATCAGAATCCCGTAAAATTGATTTTGATATGTCGCGCCACACTCGCCACAAAGGCTCGCTGTGCAGTTTTGACCCCATACCTCCAAGCCTTTCCAAACATGCACTAGATCTTGGCAAGAAGACGCGCTGTAGTGTGATATCTTCAATTTAATCCTTGAAAGAATAGTGAAGCAGGCAGGTATCAACACTGAGGGCACTGCCTTCTTCACGAGCGTCTAACTGCTGGGATACGCAGACAACATTGACATCATTACAAGCTTCCAGCGCACCGTAGTAGATGCATTTATGGCAATTAAAGAAAAGGCAGGCCTTGATAGTTTAAAAAGGTTTTGTTGGTCGAATGCAGCCACCAATAAACGTAATTTTGAGGTAGCTAAGCAGTTTGTCTACCTGGGGGCTAATGTTAACTCCACGAATGACAACTTAGCGGAGATCCCACGAAGAATCATCCTGAGAAACCGATACTACTTCGGTCTGTCAAAACAGCTATGATCAAAACTCCTAACAAAAAAGTCCAAAATTATTCTCTACAGAACACTGATCTTGCCGATCCTGCAAGAAAGCAGAGATGATTCCGAGCTCTTTTGAATGAAAATTTTTTCGTCGGATGTAAGGTCCTATCTGCAAGATTCATTCAATCAAATAAAGAGTCAAAAACGGACGAAATAGATGTAAATGCGTTAAATTTGAATTTCGTCCATTGCCCATTTAATGTACCAACTGTATCAAATGTGTCACCTGCAATAGCCCCTTTCACTCCGTCTTGCAATCAATCCAATGTTTTCTACTTCTCTTGTGTCGACGAATTTGCTGTTGGTAATTGTATTTTTTTAAAATCGAAGGCAAAAGGATCGGATAATATTCATCCGGACTGTATAAAAATAATACTTCAGTTCGTGTTTCATCCCATTACATATATGTATGTTCAACACCATTCTCACTACTTAAATTTTTCCTGATAGCTGGAAAATAGCAAAAATTATACCATTACCCAAAGCATCTATGTACCTCCAGGCAAATCGAATATCGTCCTATAGCCTTACTTCCATTCCTAAGTTAAGTATTTGAATGTATTGTGAGTCAACAAATAAAAAGACATCTGGCTCGCTCGAACCTAGTAACAGAGTTTCAGTCGGGTTTTCGCGCTAAGCACAATTGCAGTACCGCTTTACTTAAAGTGTCTGATAACATTCGGGCCGCTTTTGACCGTGATATGGTGGGAATAATGGTATTCCTGGACTTCTCAAAGGCTTTTGACTGTGTTGATCATGGCATACTCCTGTCAAAACTCACAACAGAATTTCAGTTTCAAATGTCCTCCTGTAAACTAATCAGCTCATATCTCTGTAACCGTTCGCAATACATATGTGTACTTTAATGGTAATTGTTCTGCACGTTTATCAGTTGCGTCAGGTGCCCCACAGGTTTCTGTCCTAGGCTCCCTTCTATTTTCTTGTTTTATTAATGACATCTCAAAATGTTTTATCTACTGCATTCACCACATCTATGCTGACGATGTTCAAATATATTTTATGTTTCCTAGACCACATTACTCTCAGGCAGTAAATCACATAACATGTGAACTAAATTAGGTCCATATGTGGTCTAAAGCTAATAGATTAGGTCTTAATTTATCAAAGACGAAAGCGTTAATCATGAACAGAAGTCGACAACCATTCACTATCCCGCCACTGCAGATGGATGGATCTCCAATTGAATTTGTTGATAATTTTAAGACCCTAGGTATATATTTCACTTGCAATCTTAGCTGGAGCCTCTACATAAATAAAGTCACCTCCAAAGTTGATGGCGCCCTCCGTGGACTGAGCCCTACAGCTCAATTCTTACCAGTAAATGTCAAATGTAAACTTATAACGACATATATTTTACCAATTATCCTATATGGTTGTGAATTATTTTCGAGTACGGACTACGATTCCGAAAGAAAGCTGACAGTGGCATTCAACTGTTGTGCAAGGTATATATTGTACATATGTATATGGCAAAAGAAGACATGAGCACATTTCCGAATATAGAAGAAAAATAGCTGATTGCCCTTTAATAGAATTGTTAAAATATCGAACTATTTTATTATTACACAAAATTATGACCACAAAAGAACCGACGTATCTTTACCGAAAAATCAATTTTGCAATAAGCTACCGATCTCTACATCTTATATTGCCGAGACACAAATACATGGCAAGTAGCCGCCAGTTTTTTTGTACATACCGTTCAACTTTGGAACTCACTCTCCCTACACATCAAGTTAAAGAATAACACAAATGATTTTAAACGTAAAGTTTTCAATTTTTTTGCTAATAACCGCTACCAATAATAACTCACTCATTCAATTATTTATATTATTATTAATTATTTGCATAAGTTTAATGTTTAATGTTTATTTTATACTAAATAATTGTGTCAGTCTAAACACACATATGTACATAAAGTTTGTACATCTTTAAAAGACTATGCTTGTGCCATTAATAAATGATCAAATATTAAGAAGTCAAAAAAAAAAAACGGCAAACGCTATGATCTGTAACGATGTGGACGTAGTCCTGAAGGCAAAAAGCCGTCAACCACATTGACTCGGCCAGATCGAGCGCATGCACGAACGCGACACCCTCCCAAGAGGGTCTTCGAATCCCAGCCATCTGGTTCGAGAAGGCAAGGGAGACCGAACCTCCAAGTGATCACTGATATCAGGAAACTTGGACTCTACAATTGAAAGCCGAGATAAGTTAAAGCAGGCGTCAGGCCCTCAAAGGCTCGCTAGCCTGATAAGCAAGTAGGTTAGTGTTTCGCGCGCTTGTTTAATTGTTGCTATTGAGAAAAAAATGGATCTAAGAATCTGTATCAATTTGCACTTTGCGAGTCTACTCTGAGTAAAATATTTATTAGTGGATGCTTTTACAGAAGACCAAAAGATGTTAACGACGATCCCATCAATTGATGAATAAATTAATAATTTTCGAGTCAATTTATTTTTTGAACAAACCTAGTATTGTATATTTTACGACAATTTCACTTTCACTTTCTTACCAAACTGGTCTACTATACGTAAAGAGTTGAACTCTCACAGCTCGAACTCAAAGTCTGTCATTGACTGCCCCAATGCACTGCAGATCCTAACCAAGAAAACACAGTCAAAGTCTAGTGGGTATAGATATATAAAAGCATTAGTGACAACTTATCCTCTGACCTGTTAGCCAGTAAAGCTACTCTGAAAAGTGCATAGACTTATTAACTGGCATAAGTTTTCTGTATGTAGTTGGGCCCTCTCCATGTTAACTGTAATATGAAAGGCACATTTACATAAAAGGCACATTCATTCTACATATTTAAACACCTTTAGATTTTCTCTAATGCTTCATAACGACAGAATAAGGATTTCTGGTCTCTTTAGGGAACCTAAATCTGACTATGTAGGGATCCAAAATTAAAAAATTTCAATTAAATAACAACATGTATCATATGTACATACCATCCATTCATTAGAATCACTTCACTTTTCCCGCTCAATTAATTTAGGGAAGTTTTATCAAGACTACACCACATCCGTGCCACAAGCTTGGATAGTTTCGACAAATCTGTCACATTATCGAATACAATTCATAAATCTTGAAAAGTTCGCTCATATTTCATAGAAATTTCATCACGTAAATTGCATAAAACAAACTTGAAAATGAGTTATTGGCTTGCACATCCTTCTGCCTTCAACGGCACACCGGTTACACCCCACACTTCAGCAGCCACTCCCAATCTGCCACTAGCATCACATCACAGCTCCCGACTCCCGGCTCCCGACTCTCGTTCAACTATTCAACTGCTTCACAACTCAACTGCGATCCTTGTCAGTTGTAGTTAATTATAAATTTTGTAAAATTATTTGATTTTGAGTGACTGTTATAAATCGTTCCACTGTTCGCTCTCTACACATCACCGCCATTACATAGAATTGATGTTGCACAAGTCCTTTGCGGCCCGCTTAACCCTGGTATCCATTATACCCCACATTTAAACCTACACGACTTATTGAGTGGTAGGAAGTCCACACCCCTTCATGTATCCATAGATGGACAGTATGTGAGGGCAAACTATCAGCACTCTTCTCGGGAGTAATTAAATTTATGTTAAGTTAATGCTGCGATGGAACATGACGTTTTGCTAATTATTCAACACTAAGTGTCAACTATATACGGCGACTGTCATGACAAGGGCTGGAGCGGCACATTGCAAATCCACGGTGGTGGCGATAGGCACTAACTTACGACGATGGTGTGATTGGGTGTTGACACCAACTTAGAACGAATGATGATTTATGACTGGGGTTTAAACCTAGCGATATAGTGGCGAGCTTTACTTGTCAAAGACTCCGTGGCACGGAGTGCCATTGTGCCAATTAACAATCGATGAGGAGCAAGCGGCGAGAAAAGTCAATTAACACTAGCGGAACAATTATTAGCTCATTAGCTCCCGAAGACTAGAGTAGTTTGGGTAGTCCTTCAACTTACCCGGATATACACGACCAGAAACAATGGTAGATGGTAAGGTAAAGACTCCGCCAGAGGTTGGTTGATTAGTGTTTCAATTTGCTCGCTGACCGGGCAGACATCATGCCAACTACCGATTATCACTTTCATTAAATTAACATACAGGATAATTGATGAACTAAAGCGGGAGCTAAAAGGACTATATTCAGCGTCGGGATGACGAATACGATGGAGCGAGGGATAAATGGTGTAATTTGCACGATGGCGATATAATATTGTAGTATGAGGAATAGAAAGTGCGCGTTCAAGTGTAGTAATGAAGGTGCAATCAATTGGGATTTGCTTTTAATTTGACTAGAGACGAGACGATGAAGGTTGTGGCTCGGTTTAATGAGGTGTTAGGACGAGTTGTTCTTCGTAAATTAATGAGATCTGTTAACTGGAATTAGTCAGGCGAGTTTTCTTTCATTTCCCAAGAATAATAAAGAAGACGAAGAATTTTGCTCCTGAAATAATAATTGCAGGATGTTAAGGCGTGAATGCACATCTATTCAAAGTCTCTTTATTTGCTTGTAAAAATTCCCATACTTCTGATGAATCGACGTTAAAAATTAATCAAGAGTGATTGAATTGAGCTATGCCACGCAGAAATTATGGATATATACAGGTAGTTCAAGCCTGTATATAGCCAAGAACAATTCCTATATGGAACAATTTCTATTCCTAACGCAACAACATCAGTTGTGAATGAGAATGATCAAAAATACTGACGAAGGCATAACACTGGCAGTATAAGATCACTTTAAAATTCTTACTTTATATGTGCTTGGAAACGCACACAGCACCCTAATGACATGGAAACATAAATATAAAAGGGTACTGTGAACTACAGCCAATACGACAAATTCAGTCGAATCTCTCGAATCCTATCTAGGACAACCGGATGGTAGTGAACGAACATCTTCGACACAAATAATCTGCAACCCGTCCAGGTTGTGTGACAGACATCAGATGAGCGTAACTCTTATACCTGCGCGAACCTTATAAAAAAAATTTAAAGCAGAATCCTACTTCAGAGAGATACATCCTCTGTCCAATAGCCTCTTATATGTACCTGGGCTTCGACTCACGTCATAATTTCTCAACAGCTGACCCTTCTGAAACTTTCAACTACCTAAAGAGAGGTCGGCGTAGTTCATTTACCCAGGCTGTAACAGGTTTGAAGAATGAGTGGAAATGAAAAAAAAATCAGGTTTTCTTTAACGTTAAACTTAAGGAAAAAATTAACACTTTTAGGGGCTTGTCCAAAATACCACAAAAATATACCACAAGGGGCGAAAAGATGTTGAGAATATACCTGGAATTCTTCACTATTTTTGATAATCTACCATAATATGAATATCTGGGCGATTGTGGATTTTGCTGGCCTGAAAATATCAGATTAGTTATGTTAGATCATTCACACGACGTGAAAAAAAGTTTTTTTGGCGGATATTGCTACCGCAATATTCACATTCATGGTCTGATTGAACATGATTTGAAGAAGAATGTTCGATTTTCAAAGATGCAGGGCAACTCCCTGATGTTGATTACAATGTCCATTTGTAAATGTTGAGAAGTGTTGATCGTGCGCTGGCTATTGCATCCCGTGACAACATCTAGCAGACTTAATCCGTTTTCGAATGTAGTGTTTTGTAGCACATATTTTCCTACCATCTGTTGAAAAATTTTCTCCTTAAGCAAACTTGAATTAAGTTTCCTAGAACAGTTTGCTTGTCATTGTTGGCGGAATGAATCTTTCAGACGAAAACTTCCTTAGGCCGTCTTTGTTTTTTTTGTCCTTTAAGAACTGAATTACATCGAGAGAAGGGTGTTAGCTGCTAATCGCAGCTGCAATATGGCCGATGCTTTTAGTGCCACAAAATTAACATCCCATGAGTGGTTATTGTAGAGCACAGTAAGCTGTTTTATCATCTTAATTAAGAGCAATGGAAAATAGTGTTATCCACATAACAGAACTTCAGGTCGGCTTAAAAATAACAAGGCCACAGGAATCGACCTAATACCATCGGAATTAATAAAGTATGTAAGAGAGGAATTAAAAAAGAAGTATCATGAGTTCATCACAACTATATGGAACAATAAAACCATCCCCGAGGTCCTTCCCGTATTTAAAAAGAGCGACCGAACACAACGTAATAATTACCAAGGAATATTGCTGCTAGCAAGTGTTGTCAAATATTCTCTTAAGAAGACTGACATCATACGCTAAGGAAATAATCGGTGACTAGCAGTGCGGGGCAGGAAGGCCAAATTTTAACATTACGACAACTTTTAGAAAAGAATTGGAAATTCCTCAAAATGGTCCACCAAGTGTTTGTATTTTTTAAAATGGTTTATAACTACGAGTATAATCCGATTAAAAATGTACCACGTCCTTATTAGGCTGGGGAATCCTGAAAAAGTTGCTGAAATTAATTCAAGTTTGCTTCAAGGAAACAAATTAAAACGCTACATATGGGCAACATGCGTTTCTTCGCGATGAATGATTTAACCTAACAACCAAACAGCTCTTTTGTGCTGCGATCTCAAAGTCAATATTCAATAATCTATAATAATGCCAGTGACACTTTACGGATATGAAACTTATTATTTATCTATTTTGTTCCCATATACATAGTTACCTGTGCAGGGACGGGTTAAGAATATCCCTGCAGCGATACCTCTCGCTTGTCGTAAAAGGAGACTAAACAAAGGTAAACAAAAATCACATCTAGGCAATTTAGAAAACACCAAGGTGAGCCTAGGGACACATATACCACCATTAAACTGCCCTACAAGTGTACATGCAAATCAGTGGGTTGACACGACTGGAGATCACCGGTGTTGTAAGAGTAAGATCAAACAAAAAAAAAATCTGGAGCATGCTCGTGTCACAAGAAAAAAAAAAAGGCAGGCCGAAAAACAATTGGTGCAAACAAATGCAAAAACACCAGCATTTGATTGGCCGATGAAGTAATCCCAAACCGGGAAGCCTGCCGCTACTTTCTGAGGTCAAACCGGCGGACCCCACAAGCGGACCAGTAGGAATGCAGTTAAGTGGGAAGGTTATGGTCCTACACTTCTGACCATAACAACGCCGGAAAAAGTAAAAGAAGAAGAAGTTCCCATATACATAGTGTAGATAACACAACACAATGCGATAAGAGAAACTGCACCTAACAAGCACATAGCGATAGCAAGGATTGTACGAAATTTCTCCACGTGACCTTATCTTGAGCGGGTCTTCTCATTTCGGGCCGGGTTTTTCCAGCTCGTCTATGCTCTTTTTTTACGAATCTCGTCTAGGTGATGCGAACGCGACCATGTTTGCGAGTGCCTTGTGGGTTCCACATGAGGGCCATCATTGCGACATCCGTGTCGGGTTTACCCAAAGTATGCAGTGATGTTGCACTTCGATCGTGCCAAAACAAATCGGAAAAAGATCCTCTGAATCTTCTTTGATTTTTAGATGTCTTTATTTGTTCAACTCTCGTGAAAGACTGTCTTTTTTAACAAACAATTCGAAGATTTCCATTACAACAGAGTTTGATATATGAATATTATAATAAAATAGATAATTATAATAAAATTACAAAAATATAGCGTTACAATTAAATAATAAACATTTTCAAAAATAATTTAATTTCAAGAACTCGTCTCGGTTGTTCTAGAAAGTTCTGGATGAAGAATTTATTGTTGATGTTATATGATGAATGCATGTGTTAGTATAAGTAACTATAACTGAATGTTCAACTTAGTGACTGTACTTTTCTTCTTTATTGTCTTATTAATTGTTTGATTTATCTTCTGCTCACCGTAATTCAAATTAAGGTGGCGGAGTTTATGTGAATACTGGTTAATATATTTTAAATAGGCAATAGATTGCTATACACAATTGCATATGGTGTCTTGATTTTTAATTTTTTTTCACTTGTATTAGTATATGTAGCTTTGTGACACTACTTAACTGTTTAATGGCGTCCTTTTTCGTTACTGTGCTTTTCGCCGTACTTTGTTTTTTTTTCTTGCAAATATGTAGTTTTTTTATTTTTATTTCTTATTTGCTCATTTGTTCACTTTTTTTTTCTTATTTGTTCACTTTTTTTTCTTATTTGTTCATTTGTTCACTTAACTTTTCGTTCAATTTTCGCACCATCTTTCTTTATGTTTTTTTTTTTTTATTTTTTTTTTCTTTGTGAATCACCAAAGGTACATATACTCGTATTGCTCGTGTTTATTTATGGGATCAAAATCTTCTTTGATTTTGACAGACGGATTTGACATTGAAGTCGAAGATCCGGAATTTTAGAGAGGAAGAAAGCTGGTTGTATATAAATACATTAACGTTAAATACGTTAAACATGAGGCAAATGTCATCCGCGTAGTCTAAATAATGGAGTTTCTGTCCAGACCAAGGCTTTGCCGCTCTTCAGCCTGCGAATTACGGCATCGATTTCAGGAACTGTTGGGCCGTCGTCTGGATCGTTCTTCGCAGATTTCTGCGGACAGAAGGGGAGAACGGGATGTATGCCTGACCATCAGCTGACCTCGATTTGTTTCCAATGCTTACGTTTGTGTTGTCGAAAGCCCACTGTTTCTTCCGCACTTGACTTCAAAGACCACAACACGTCTGGCAACGATGGTGCTGTATGTGCTCGGGCCATCGCTTCGATCTTTCCCACAAATTGCCTGGCTATCACTGAATTCTGGAGCCGCTCGATGTCATAACGTCTCTTTGCGAAGCCTTGTGTGGGCCGCAGTCGGACGTAACCTCACAATATCCAGCAAAGTTGATGGTCGCTGTATAGTATGTCGGTGTTGTAAACGGTTTCATGATCTGCAGAGAGCTAAGAAATCTTCTGCTGAAGTGATCAATCTGGTTACGAATAATACCGTCCGGAGACTGCCAGGTGTATTTGGATGTGAAACTTGGTCAAAGTAAAAAATAGATAGGGTCTTTGAAAACAAGGTCTTAAGAAAAGTCTATGATGGAAAACAATTAAGAATTCGAGGAACTCTATTCAGCTCAGAATATTATCCGAGTAATAAAATCGCGAAGACTGAGATGGGCAGGAGACGTAGAACGAATGGATAGTGGACGAATAATGAGAAGAATAATGAGGGGAAAAATCATAGAAAAAGACCCCCAGGAAGGCTGTATATTTGAAGACAATATAAGAATGGACTTAGAAGAGATGGGATAGAACAGCGGAACATATACGGATCACACTCATATCAAGGAAGCTTGGCAAATGATTGTCAGCGAAGCTCTGCACTTCCGAGTTCCAAATGACCGGGAATAATAATAATAATAATTCTAGATAACTTAGTTCTCAGTAAAGTTCTCTGTTTCCCAGCACTTTGCCAATAATGTCGTTAAATGTTTCCAAATTTATTGTAATTCCTAATTCATCAAGCCATAATTAAATTAGTGAAAATATCAAGATCCATGCCAATACCTTGGTAATGGTCCAAAAGCAAAGAACTTTTTTTTTTCGCGAGCGAACTACTGCTGCAGCTACAACAACATAAAAGTTTTCCACATAGTTCTAAGACTGGCGTTGGAAATTGGTTCCATTGCTGTAGGCCAAAACGAAAGAAGCCGCAGTGGCGCCGCGGCTATGTATTATCACCAAGATCCAAGCCAAACATCTATAGATGGAAGTTCATGCTATGTATTCGGAGGTATCAGTGCGCCGTGGCTTATTATGAAATGTTACATCTAGATGAAACCATCATAGGAGCTCGCTATTAAATACCACAAATGTGTCGTTCACTGGTAAAAGTCTTCTGTTTTTTAGCAAATAAATATCTTAATTAGTGTTCATATCCAAATCTGTTTGCTATTTTCCCATAGCCAATAGTGCTAAACTTAAACAGAGAAACAACAAAGTATTTTCCTGTTGCAAAATGGGCTGTTACGCAACCCCCTTATTACTTTCCCCGCCATTCATGCAACTGACGTACTACCTTCGCTGTTCGCTTTTCCTTCTTTACACTTAATATAATTTTAATTCTTCACGGTTCGACGGCTTACTAAAATATATAAATTACATGCACGCGTGTGTGCTTACCCTATTTGATATGCGACTAGCGAAGCCCAATTTATATAATAATAAAAAGTATAAGAAAACCAACAAAAAATATTTTACGGCTACATAACCACCAACCAACATGCGTCCAAGGCAACGTTTACTGTGTGATCATATTTCTGGTCAATGCCTGAACCATAGCCCATCGCCCAGCTCTTGTAGCACCTACTACAGCGTCAGGATTTCCAGCCACCGCCTCCAATTTGGCGTTCGACAAATTGCGATCGAAATGGGGACGGTAATTCATTTCGTAATATAAATAAATGGACTATAAATTACGCCGACCGGCACAAAAGCAAAATAAAAAAACAAAAAAAAAAAAACGAAAAAACAAAAAGATACGGAAAAAAATAAAACAGAGAAAAAGTGATTGAGGAAGAGCAACGAGGGGGATGCTTTCAGGATACAAGCCATTTGCCATTATTTTGTTTCGGTTTCATGATTCAGCTTTAATAGTGAAATTCGTTATTAAATTCAATTTATATTCTTATGTCGAAGGACGATGTCACTACACCACTGAAATGTTCGAGTTTTGTAGTTTGGGTTGATTTATTTGAACAGATCTTGAACAAGTACTTTTTATTATGGACGTTGAATCAATGTTTAGGATATATAAATTGTTTCATTTCCTAAGAAATACAAAAATAGTTTTGATAACTTTGTCGAGAATTTAAAGTAGTCTTAAACAGAAATACTCAAACGTATAAAATTGATTGTACGCTTTTGTACTAAGAATGGTACATAATTACAAGTGCTATGCTTAGTATCACTTTTAGAAGGTCAATGATCAGATTAAACCATGATGTGATTTCAAGATTCAAGATATATCTATGATATATAAATATCTTGTGAAATCTTACAAAAATTTGTTATTCGAGTTGGTTCATTTGAATAACAGTTCGAGTCACATTTATTAGTGGCTCTAAGATACAATATATGACGACATTTTATTCAACAATTGAGGAATTTAAAAATATGATAAATGTTTCTCTGATGATTTTGGGAATAAATTCTAAAAATTCTATAAATATCTTAGCGACTTATTTGTTCCCTATAAATTCAAAAACAGTCTATAGACGGAAGTAGTACAATGGACCAGTATTGGCGTCGAGTGCTCAACAGAAGCAGAAGCCTCAACAACAAAAAAAAAAAAAAAAAAAAAAAAAAAAACTAAACAAAAGGAGAATTTGAAAAAAGTTGTATGTAAAAAGGCTAAAATGAAGAAAGGGCTCAAATGTAAGGCTGGTAATCCTTTTATGGTTCGCTTTTTATTGTTCTTATTCTATTCTTATTTTGAATCATAAAAAAATATTTCAATATTTAAATTGCTCTACTCACCTCATGCGAGCACACTATGTAAGTCTAACTAAAGGGTGTTTTTCTTTTCAGAAATATGCATATTCAATATGAAATAAAACATCTGGACCTAATGTCAATGTCTATAATATTAGCCTTATTTAATAGATAATTTTATGCCATTAGCTATTAAGTAGCTATTAACTAGCTCGAATGAAGCGCAATCGTGAAGTCCCCTTTTCGACAACTTTATCAAGCAACTGCGGCTGTATATTAGCAATAACACGCCGAATGATGCCTTCCAAATCGTCCAACGTCTCTGTCTTATCTGTATAAACTAGTGACTTGACATACCAGCAAAGAAAGTTAACTTAAGGGTGTGAGATCACAGGATCATGGATGCCAAATTACAGGTCCTTAGGCGAAATTATGCGATGATTCCACTAGCCCATAAACCATACTAAATCTTCTTCTTCTTTTCCTTTTTCCGGCGTTGTTATGGTCAGAAGTGTAGGACCATAACCTTCCCACTTAACTGCATTCCTACTGGTCCGCTTGTGGGGTCTGCCGGTTTGACCTCAGAAAGTAGCGGCAGGCTTCCCGGTTTGGGATTACTTCATCACTGAGGCCAATCAAATGCTGGTGTTTTTGCATTTGTTTGCACCAATTGTTTTTCGGCCTGCCTTTTTTTTTTTTTTTTTTTTTTTTTTTGTGACACTGTCATGCTCCTGATTTTTTTGTTTGATCTTACTTTTACAACACCGGTGATCTCCAGTCGTGTCAACCCACTGATTTGCATGTACACTTGTGGGGCAGTTTAATGGTGGTATATGTGTCCCTAGGCTCACCTTGGTGTTTTCTAAATTGCCTAGATGTGATTTTCGTTTACCTTTGTTTTAGTCGCCTTTTACGACAAGTGAGAGGTATCGCTGCAGGGATATTCTTAACCCGTCCCTGCACGGATAATAAAGCATACTAAATAGTGAGATTTAATGGTTGTAAGGACGTCTCGGTAAAGGCTTCTCCACTCCGAATTCGGTAGTTTTGCTTTTTTACATATCCTTTTAACCAAAAATGAGCCTCATCGGAAAACAAAATTTTGCATTGAAAATGAGGATCAAGCTGAATCATGTTTTCGGCCCATTCACCGATCCTACGACGCGTATAGTGGTCACGTGGTTTCAACACTTGCATAAACTGGATCTTATAAGCTTTTAAGGCAAGATCTTTCCGTAAAATCTTCCACAAAGTGCATAGCTCCAATTGCTGTGCACGATGACGCATCGACTCATTCGGATTTTCTCGAAACTGCACGCCACAACGGCAACTCGCACTATTTGCTGAATAACTTGCTCAGATGGACGATTATGACGACCGTAAAATGGACGTATTTTCAAAATAAGTTTGCATAATTTGGATGAATTCTTCTAACGTTAACCTATTCGCCGTAAAATGGTAAAACGTATTTCCTATAAACCAACTTTCAGCTGTCAAATCAAAAAATCAAACCTCTGAAAAAAAAAACATCCTTTATATTACTTTATTACTAATGCTATTTGGCCATTCCATTTTCTAGGAAAGGAAAAGCCTAAATTCATGCTTTTTGTTGTTTTTGCTTATTCTGATAGCCCAGCCCTACCATAAGCTGCTTTATTTTAATCTTAAATAAAATCAAGTAGACTAGCATTCGTATTATTCAGTGAGTGGGCTCCGCAATTTTGCTCGCTCTGCATGCCCGAGACCTCATCAAGGCTAACAGGCCTCAGTCAGTTCTCAGGTTCATTTAAACATGATGACGCCCCCCAGCCTCTCAAGATCCCCTAGCTAACCTTTATCTAACTTAAAAACAAAATGAGAAGGATCTTACCGGAGTAACGCACTGTTCTGGGCAGCGTTTTCATTCGACAATCACCCAAAATCCGCGTGCTGTTTGGCGGCATTAAATTGCCGGGATACCATCTCTATTTGGCACTAATCTTCATTATGGAGATGTGGTTCTAGGAGAATAATGCATGATCTGAGTGTGCTCTCTTGGTATCTAAAATTGGGGTATGAGATCATTATGTTGTCGCTAATCGTAACCTTTGTACCGTACTTTCGAGTCATATTAGCAAGAAAATTGTCGATTTTATTTAGGCCTGCTTTCTTATAGGACCATGTTAGGGTCATACTTATTGAACTGGAATTTTGACCTTCTGTACATTCTAAGACAGACCTCAAGCCACCGTCATATGGTGGTACATTAAATGTCATATGGTGGTACATTAAATGTCATATGGTGGTACATTAAATGTCATATGGTGGTACATTAAACTACACCGCGCAACCATAAGCGAAACCACCACGTAACATATAATATTTACGCTGCGGTCAAAATGTGAATCCAAGTACAGAAGGCTTTCTTAGCTCCAATAGAACAAGCTTCTATATGTCTATTCAAATATACCATAGACACCAAGATATTTAGCCACGTTTCTCACCGCTGATAAGTACATGTTGCTCAATAATTGCAAATTTTCCCCAGATTTTTCCTGTATCTCTTGAGGCCCTGTACAATAGAACCCTAAAAAGTTAATTTTTAACTCCCAATCATCGCAGCATCTCTTAATGTGACCGAAGTCACACTTTGTATTGTATTAATGACCCTTTAGTCATTGTACCCTATAGAAGGTGATTTGGCATGCTTGGCTTGGTGAGCTTTTAGATCAAACCTTCTAACCATACGGTGTCAAAGGCACTCTCAAAGTGGACCAGACAAACATCCGTACATTGTTTATTTGCCTTATTCCACTGAAAAGTGTCATGGAAAACACGAGACAAAAAGTTGCGAAAAAGAAGATACACCAAGGTGCATAAATTGCAGTATAATCAATGAAAAATTGAAACTAGCACTTGATGAAAATCACAGTACGATGAGTAAACAATGTCCCTCATATTTGAAGAGATTTGAAGAAAAGAAGAAAAAGATGGGATATTAGCAACCAAAGCCCAAAATAAGAGCATTATATTTCAACATTCAAGGTATTATTAATAATTTCGATGAACTTGAAACAATAATAAGCAATAATAACTATGATTTCATAATTTTATCGGAAACGCATTTAACAGAGAATATTGAGCAAAGTGAAATACAACTGGAAGGTTTCAAGTGCATATCATGCCTCTCAAACTCACCGAGAACTGGTGGTACGACACTGTACATAAAAAATCAGTGGAGTATTACCAATACGTGGCAGACAGCAGTCGATTACCAAAGATGGTTACTGGAATGTAAAGTCAGCTACAAAAACATTAACTTGACTATAGCAGCTGTGTACAGGTCTCCAAGTAGTTCTGAAAGAGATTTCTGTACGTTTTTCGAAGAATATATTGAAGAAGTCACGGAAAGTTCAAACAATATTATAATAGCTGGTGACTTCAATATAGATTGGTCGAAAAATGAGGTCTACAAAAAGGACCTGGAAAGAGTTATTAATGACAATTTTCTTTCACAAAAAATTAGCGACTATACAAGGACAACGGCAACATCTAGAACAATAATAGACTACATTGTTACAAATATATATGACCTATGTACAGAAATTAGAAGTGAATGGAACGTATCTGACCACGAATGCATTGAGATCAAAGTACATAACAATAATTTAATCAAAGACATAAAGAAAATCGACACTTTTAGGTATAATAAACAAAGATACAGAAATGATATGAGAGAAATGGATGTTAGGTACGATAATACACACTACAATGCTAAAAAAATTGGCAACATCTTTGTGCAGCTTAACCAAAAATATACGGTAAAAAAGATCAAAAATAAAAAACGTGATGCAAATAGTTGGTTCAGCAATAGCCTCAGAACACTGAAAAACGAAAAGATCAAGAAGTACATGCAAGCGAAGATGACAAACGATACTAACATTTGGCGAGAATATAAAATTATTCGACACCAATACAAAGCTAAACTTAAAGAAGCAAAAAATAATTACATTAACCAAAAGATCAGTAATGCAAATGATCAAAAGGCTATGTGGAACGAAATTAAAGTGCTAGTTTTGAACCAACAAAAGCAGGAAATTAATACAGTTGAGTTTTATGACGAAACCTATAACTGCAGCAAGGATATCGCACAAAAATTTAATAAGTATTTTATCACCAGCATTAACGAAATAAGAGATTCGATCTCACATATCCAATACGAGAACATAATCCCGAGTGCCGAATGTAGATTTAAAATGAAGAAGTTAACTGAACAGGAGTTAAAAATACTTATTAGTAAAATGAAAAACAAACGAGATGTTAACAAAGTTAGTCCAAAAATTCTTTTAGACAACTGGTCAACAGTGGGTCATTGTATAACAAAAATAGTAAACACCTCAATAGAAACCGGTGAATTTCCGCAAGTATGGAAATGCTCGGTGATCACCCCTGTAGAGAAAGTGAATGGCTCAATTAAGTGTGAAGATTACCGACCAATAAATACAATACAAACCCTCGATAAAGTTATGGAGATAGTTGTAAAACAGCAACTAGTGAAATTCCTTGAAGAAAACAACACAATATCTGACTGTCAATCTGGCTTTAGGAAAGGTTATTCATGTGAGACAGCAATAAATCACATTGTCGACAAGTGGAAAGCAAACGGATCCAGTAACAAGATAACCGCTCTATTCCTGGACTTCAAAAGAGCATTCGAAACAATTGACAGAAGCATACTTTTCAAAAAAATGTTTGAGTATGGAATCAGGGGTATCGAATTGCGATGGTTCCAATCCTTCTTAACAGAGAGGTTTCAAAAAACCAAAGTGAATGGTGAAGTCTCAAGTGAGCTTGAAATAAGGCACGGAGTCCCACAAGGATCAATACTGGGAGCCCTATTATTTGTCATATACATAAACGATATGCCAAAAATAGTGAAGAAATGCAAGATTGCTCTATATGCTGATGACACGCTAATTTATGCTGAGGGCAAGAATGGAATAGAGAAAAATTATCGGAGGATATTGAACGACTGACTAAGTGGTTACAGATGAACAAACTTAAACTAAATGAACAAAAAACCAAATATATGGACATTTATATGGAAAACAATTTCACAATAAAAATAAATAACTGTGCAATTGAAAAAGTTGACGAGATAAAATATCTAGGCGTTATAATTGACAAGAAACTTAATCTCAATCCCCACATCGATTACATATGTAAAAAAATTTGTAAAAAAATCGGTTTTTTCAAACGTATCAGAAAGAGTTTGAGCACGCTAACAGCAATAAATGTCTACAACACGATTGTTAAGCCGCATTTTGAGTATTGTTCTACGCTTTTATACTCGTGCTGCAATGCTGGTCACATAGCTAGATTGCAAAAGCTGCAAAACAAAGCAATGAGGTCTATTCTCAGATGCAATAGATACACCGCAGTAGGATGGATGTTAGCTAGCCTAAAGTGGCTGAACATAAAACAACGATGGGAGTTTAACACACTAAAGATAGTGTTCAAAATAAAGCATGGACTTGCACCAGCATATTTGAGGGAAGGAACGATAAGTGTTGGTGAATCACAACCATATGCACTAAGAAATACAGATGTCTTTAGAATACCATTTAGAGGCACAGCAGCTGCACAAAACACTATACTGTATAAAGGTCTTGAACTATATAATTCACTACCTTTCCACATAAAGTCTGAGTCTAATTTTAACGTATTTAGAAATAAATGTGTAAATTTAATCAACATGAATGCTATGTAAACTAATTAAATTAATTTGTACGTTAAATTCTGTTGAACTCGATGTATTGTAATGGTAATAACTATGTCCAAATAAACTTATCTATCATCTATACCTAATGATATAAAAAATTTTCAAAGATTTAAAAGAAAATGCATTGAATTTGTAAAACATAATGTTCAAAAATTGTAAATGAAATAGATTGAGTTTGTTTTTCGGCTAACTTACTAAGTTATTATAAATTTAATACTAAGTTTTTTGTAAAGTACTTTAAGTACTAATATAATGAATATTGTAGTCTTCTTTCAGCAGGATAGGGAATAGCCACAGAGCCGAATGAATGGATATTATATATCCAGGAATCGGTGCCTTCCGGCTCTTGCCGAGAAGAACGCAATTCTTCTTCAAAAAAAAAAAAAAAAAAAAAAATTTGGAAACCAGTTTTGACGCATCATGAATTATGACATGCCTCGCTTTAAAACAAAAGTAGTTGTCCAGTATTATTCTCTTTTCTCAACCCACATAATCAGAGCTCTGCTTACTACTTTTTTAAAATCTTGCTAACATTCAGGGAGGGTTTGTTCTGTCTTTCTCCCATTTAGGGATAGGGTCGACCACCACTGTTTTCCACTGCCCTGGAAAATAAATATTATTCAGAAAGTTGTTGAACCGCCTAGTTGAAGTGCATGGACTATATCCAAGTGAAGATGACTGAGATAGCTCAGTCTATGGGTATGTCGGAGGAAAGGGTGCGATACAAAGTTTTAGGGATGGATAAACTGTGCGTAAGATGGGTAGCCCATTTGTTTAATGTCGGTTAAAAACAAGATTTAGGGATACAATGTGCTTTCTACTGTTTAGGCACCCTCAAACTTCCATCTTCTATCAAATTTAAATTGTTTGTCTTAAACGGCATTTAGGAAACCCCAATTTTCGAATTTTCATCCCTTCCCACAAACAACCTGACAGAAACTCAGTCTATTGAATTTTACAGAACGAAATTTAGTGCAAACAGTGCAAACTTACAGCCTCTCTGTAATTTTCTTTTAATATCTGTTTAAGGTTTTTGATCACTGATGTTAATATCCTTACCCGTATACAGTTTACAGTCCATATGACAGTTTAAGCCTGGTGAGAACTCTACTTTTTTTTCGCCTGAGAAACGCGTCGATTGTTGGTGTTCTATATTGGTCGGTATGATCGTTGGTCTGGATTATTCGTGGGATAGTTTTGTCCATTGTCCGCTTTATGACGATGTCCATTTATTGTATTGTAAATATTTTCAAGTTTCGACTCAGACGTGGATTAATTCCAGGCATATCTCTCTTCTCAAGGATCTTGAAAAGAGTGACTAGCGCCACTTTTGAGATTCGAAGGGTTAGTAGTTGTCCTTGAGGATTGAAAGAAAGTTCATTGTCGCACGGGTCATTTAGATTTTCTAGCATTTCTCAGTTTCCTTCTGTTCGGTTCGTTTGGTTTCTTTAAGCTTTTCAAATAATTTGTTAGTCATCGATAACCCTTAACAACAGAAAGTGATGGAAGTGAATATGGTAAATATCTCCAACCAGCCTACTTAGAACGATCAATGATCTTTCCCAGGTTCTATGAAAGACATTCTCTTCATACGGAGCTACACATATTTTACGTTTGCGTTCCTGGTGATGTGGGGTGTGTATGGGGTATTAAGTATTAAGTTATCTTCAATAGCGCAGGAAACGGATGCAGTATAGCTTTTATGTGAATATTACGAGTAAGCCACAGGTAATAGGCCATATATGTACATATACTGGACTGGAAAGGTAGAAAATGAGTTTATAATGAAAACTGTGTGATTTTAGTGATCTAAGGTTAGGGCATTTATGCCGTTTAAAACACCCTTTGTATGACTTTGTTCACTCATCGTGCATATGAACTTCAGCCTCAAAGTTTTTTAACATTTCTTGCCCTTTCGTTATGCACCCAACGAAATTCATTCCAAATTCAGTCGTCTTTTCCATCTCAACCCTTCGGGTTTATTATCTTTTATGCTTCACAAAAAGAAAACTGTATCATCCACAAGCATTCGATACTACATAAAACTCTTTACGACCACTTCCGCTTTGTTTATGACCAGTCCATGTTCTAGAACAGCTTATTCCTTTCGACCCCTTACGCATTCTCATTCCTTGCATTTGGTCAAGTTACGATTATGAATGCAATGTACTCATACATCTGCCAAGAAATAAATTTGAACCATCAAAACTTTCCTAATGTCCGACAGGAAGCAAATAGAAAATATGAAAATGACCGGAAAATTATTCAGAAGTAAAAATTTCAATTAGGTTACGGTCATTCCGTGAAGTAGCTGTTTATAAAATACTATAATATGGGACGAATAATTCTGATATATAAGTTGGTTTGGTTATGAGAACTTTAAAATTTAAACAACTGGTGTATATACATATGTACTTGAGTTCATTGTCTCATTGGTTGATTGTCTCCTTCGCTCATTCGGGCATTAGGGCACATATTCACAAATAAAACCGGATACAATCTTTCCTAAAAAAACAAAGATTCAAAGCACACCCACATTCGGTTTCATTGATAGGTTAATTATTTAGTACAAAACCATTTAGCAGAGCTCAAGTGGAGTACCATTTATTACTATCAATATCGGCAATATCAATGGCTGGTAGCTTATAGGATTTTCATTATACTTTCAGTCAACATTTGCCCCTAAATGGCCATCAAGTCCTACGACTTGAACAATGTCTATGACAGAACACACGCGTTTCCAGCATACAAATTATCGGATAGAGGAAGTATGTATAAAACAAATTTTTTTGCTAAAACGAAGGAAACGAGCGATGGGAAAGTAGAACTTTAAATTAGTTCTACATAAATTCGCGATGAGGACTTCAACCAGACTTGTTCGGTAGCAGTAATACAAAACATCAAAGAATCCAATTCCATCTTTGGTCGCTCCTTCATTTTCGAACATTGATACCATACTTAATCCAACACGTGAAGTCCTTCCTTCCAGACCACTGAAAAGTATACCATGAGAAAACAAAAAAAAAAAACACGAGAAAACAGAGAAACAAAGAACACAAAAAAGCATCGCGCAAGGACTTTTTCGAATACCCTCGAGGTAACGAAGGCAATTTTCTATTGCAACCCTTTCTATACTTTTTTTCCTTTTTACCTCTATTCCACCCTGAGGGCAATAAATCAAGCGTATCTCTTAACGGTTATTAAACACACATTAAGCAATCCGAATGCACCCTGCACTCTGTTGTGCTGCTGTTCTAGGCTATATCCATATCCACTATGTGTGTTCAATGGGCGTAGTGTATTTTGCGGCTACGAATTGCTGAGAGTGCACCATCCTGTGACGTAAAATATATAGCTAATCACCGTAGTTACTCGTAAATCGCGGTAAATGGTACGGTGAGTTTTAGTAGGGGGTCACGTGTAGTGGCGACGTTACGCCAGTAAATTACATCGTCTAATCCCATCAATGGCATTGCGCGAGAAAAACGTTTTTCTTCTCTCTTTTTGTTTTTACATTTTGTCCTTTCTGGCTGGCAATCATGGGCATGGTAAACTGTCAGAATAGGAACATACCTTAGATTCCAATGTAATTATACCCGAAGCAAACTGTTTTGGGAGATGAGATAATGTATTTGGAGTGAAAGGGAAAATATTTTGCGGCCAACACGTCCGAATTTCAGCTCAGTCCCTTGGGAAATGTGGAAAATTTCATGATCGAGGGGAAGATAGAGATAGTTGTTCCGAAAATCCTGCAAAGAATTTAAATTAAATGTCACTTAAAGGAGTTGAAGTTAGATTCCAATCAGAGATTAAAGTTGTTTACCTTGATTGTATCCCCATGGTACCTTTTTTCTATTCTGGAGAAACCCGGGCGTATTCTGTAATGGAAAAACGAAAACAAAAAAAAACAGGTTTGATTTGGGAATCCTCATCAGATCACCTTTTTCGGGATTAAACCGTAATGTCCTACAACTGGTGATTTACGGGAATCTTGAGGGCGACGAAAGATGTAATTCAGTGCTCCTTAATTTTAAATTTGATTTGGGCTTCGTATGTAAAACTCTTGTTCTTGTTCTGTTAGGTTTGTTAAAAAAATAAGGTGACTTTTTTTCTAATAAATAATTATTAATTAATCAATATCTATTTTACCCCTCTAAAATAATGGCCATCGTTCTCCAATCCTTGAAGCGATTCTGGTATCCGCGGTCAGCGTTGCGGTCTTTACCTTCTCAATAGTATCAAAACTCCTTTCTTTCATGGGCCCCTTCAGTTTTAAGAAGAGAGAAAGTCGCGGGGTCAAGTCCGGTGAATACGGTGGCTGAGGCGAGGCATGGTTACGGTACTATTTTCGGCCGAAATATTGCGCACAAGCATCTACGAGAGCAAGTTCGTTATTGTGATGCAACAGCCATGATTTTTTTTCCTGCGAATCCGGATCATTTCTTCGTATTTCTTCACGCAAACGACGACATTGTAATCGAAGAAAACAGTTAGCAAAACTTTCACGTTGGTTCGAATTTAGCTTTTTTCGGTCTTGGCTCTTCTGGTTACTTCCATTGGAATGGTTGGGCCTTGGTTACGATGTCATAACCATATACCCACGTTTCATCACAGTAATGAGCTTTTTCAGCAAATCTGGATCGTCAATAACGTCTGAGCAATGCTCATGCCACGATTCTTTTGATACAAATTTAACCATTTCGGACAAACATCTCTGACACAAGTTTTATGCCCGAAATAAATAAAAAAATATATTATGTCTTAGGGAAACCGATGTACCAAACTCCTCAGAAACATCTCTGATGTGTTTCGACGATTCTCCATAACAGTTTTCTTCACGATTTCAATGTTTTCATCTGTTGGTGACATGCTGTGGCGTCCGGGGCAGACACCGTCATTACCTAATATTTTCAACTTTCAATTTTCAATATCTACAATTCTTAATGCTCAAAGTTTTGCACACAAGGTCGACATATATAACAACAAAAAGAAATCAAAAATCAAAGGTAATTAGATAGCAAAATTCAAAAAGTCGCCTTATTTTGTGAATATACGAGTACCTCGTATCTATCATCAAGAACATAATTTTCAATAATGTATAGTGTGCATAGAACTTTCAACTTTCCTAAAGCGTTCATTCGTTTCAGTTCTAGTTCAGTCTGTTGAGACGACAATAAATATTCTAGGCCTCGTACAGGCCTTTTCCTCTCATTGCTCTATTTTAGGTCCATATCAAGATCATAACTTCAAACAAATTGTAAATCTTACTTGAGTAATGCCATCGTTGTAACTTACTACAATAATAATAATTATTTACGCGATTTTTTAATGTACATATACATATTTAACGTTAAATAATAATCACCAAAAAGTTTTTTTTTGGCGTTGACGAAAAAAAAACAGCACTCCAAGAAACTTCAAGGAAGTATATAGACTTCGGACTAGTGGAAATCTAAATTCGCTATTTCTGTATGCAAGTGATCCTACCTCTATTTTCGATTAACCAGAGCGGGCCGTCTCTGGGCCGGCGTTAACCTGCACAGCTGCTGACAGTAGTCTTCTGCGATGATAGTCTTGTTATAAGGTAAGAGCTAAAATGGATTATTCCCATTACATGCCTCCATACACTAAGTAACACCTTGAGTGGCAGAATCCATTTGTGGGACGTTCAATATTATTATAAAAAATCAATTTCTTCTCTTCTGTAAGGATCTGGTTATTGATTATGACACGACAAAAACACAATACTAACTTTGATTTTTTTGCTCAAGATTATCTTATGATCGGTGATGTTTTACCCATTTTCCTAGCTTCATGGTTTCTCCCAATTTCGTTAGGTGTCGGTGGATAACATATAGCTTGAATTCGCTTGCCAGTTCCCTTACCCTAACAGTAAGGTTTTTCGACGATGAACTTCAGGAGCTCATCGTCTATCTCTTCTGGCGAACCCGGAACGAAGTTTATACTTTGCTATTGCTATTTCTAAACGGACCACAGCCGATACTTGAACTCGCTGAGAACATCCTCTTCATACAAATTTTGGATTTTTCTTGTGGCATCTTCCACTTGGGCTTTCAGTTTGAAAAACTTGAATAATTTTTTTGAGTTAGTAACAAAAACAATAAAATACACCGAATCTGCTCTTCCGATACACCTGTTTCTAACACAATGAAACTTGAGAGACAATATATCCTAAATACTAGTTTAGATAACAGATTCAGTATTAAGTTGTTTTTGGGCAATTTGTGGCAATTGTAATAACTTATGTTACAACCTGATATTTGTGAATCACAAAAAATTTTGCTCTCCTATGGGATCACTTTGAGTTCAAACTTACTCAATCATTTAGAACAATTTCAAAATTCGTGATGCTAATCAAGCCGTATAATTCAACACAGTATCACCTTTTCCGCAATACGCAGAACCCGGGACTTTACACGAGGGCCTAGAATGTATATTTCTACAAAAAGAGTAAGCGCTCTCTAAAAAAAGAGGGCTTCACTCTGGCTTAGTAGCAGAATTGCATGTAGTAGTACAAATAATCGCAATATATCCATTCGTGCGGTGGGTATAGAATAAACACCTGTGTGGTATTGGTGCTATACGTGATGCTATGCCTCATCATATCGAACTCATTATCAGCAACCAAAGAAACTATTCTGTACACAAGACTTGGTGGCTGCCAGAATAAGCTACGAAGCGCAAGGCAGTTTCTGAACTCGTAGAGTACTGTGAAGCCAGAAAGATTGGACGCGTCATTTGTTGCTATGCTAATGCTCACAACACCCTTGGGGTGTTTTGGTGCAGCAAATGCAACCGGAGAAGAGACCATTTTTTAAACATCACTGTTCAAGAACACTTTCAACACTTTGCATATTATAAAATCAAAATTCATTTTGTGTCATCATCCTTAGCAACCCACTTAGAATTCGATGTTTTAAGTTTCTCTTTTTTTCTTATTTTGTAATTTCAAATAATTAATAAATTGTTCGGCACTTCGTTTTGAACCAGCAAAGAAGTCGGAACAAAAGCACTCGTCTTGTTTAATTCAATTTTCGTTGGCAATACTTCGTTGGAATTCATCGTTGGATTCTAGTTTCGACTTCCTCGGTGTGTTATCACACAATCACTCTTTTGTCTGACCTTATAATCAATAATATTGGCTTTCAACCAACATTTGTGACGGCGAGACGACAGGAGGTGATTGACCTAAACCTATCAAATAGGCACGTGAAAGCCATCACTAACTGGAGACTCTTAGCAGATGCTATGTTGTCAGACCAAAGATATATCGAATTTCAATTAAACTGATCTCTCCCTGGCAGCCCAAGCGGAATCCGAGGGAGACGGACTGGGTACGGCTTAGAGAGGAGCTTGATAAATCCACTCAAGCCCTACCTAAACTCAGAACAAAGCAATTGGTAGAGGATGCCGTTCATAACCTGCGTAGTGATAGACCAACTGTTTTGGAATGTCTCCACAGGAAAGCCAGAAGTCTCCTGAATAGATCGCTCAAATCGAATTCGGAAGATGACTGGAATAGGGGTCGATCGAAGCAAAAGGAATATAGGAAGCTTATTCATTTATCGAAGACCGATTCTTATAAGTTCTTCTGCAAAAGGATTAACTCCCTGAGCGAGACCAGCAGCAAGTTGGTTAAAGCCCTCAAATGAGGCAAGCCAACAAAGCCGTACTCAGAAAATCTGATGCTCCGTTTACTGAATCTAAAGCGGTAACTCTCAGTTTACTGCTTCAGACCCATTTCTCGGGAAATCAGACTGTCATCCGCTCGTTGCATACTCCCCAAACGATAACTACGACTAAAACCATTAAGGCAACTCGACGTAACTAGTATGTTGTATATTTTGACTTTTATCCTACCCTACCTTAATCTAGCTTTCCCTACCCTAACCTATGTAAGCCTGCCATTAGTGTTAGGTGTCCGTTGACGGAGCTCTCTTCAGTCACCAAAAGCGGTGATGCTGGCGGATTACGTCTTCTCGATCCCGGCGCGAGACCGATCTGTACAACTTGAGGCGCTCAGGTTCGCGGAGCGCGACATCGAATCCGTAGAGGAATCGCCGTTCCACAGAATTGCGACCCACGCGGAAGATTAGCGGTACCACCAATCTATCCTCGATCAGCGCAACATAGCTGCTATATTGCGTCATGCGTGGCAATGACTGAGGCCATTGAATTTGCTGTGGCATTTTTTAATGGATTTAAGTCGCCAGCCACAGGTGAGATATACCCTGTTATGCTGCAAAAGGGTATAAGACAGCGCCTTCCGACTTTGAAAAGAATTGGAACATGTCTATATACCTATTCACTTGCGCGCGGTTAAAGTGCTCCTTATTCCTAAAATAGGGAAAGAAGATTATTCACTCGCCAAGAGTATTAGGCCAATCAAACATCCTTCTTGCTAAGAAGCATGGAGAATCTAGTTTAGTTGCACATGCGCAAAGTCGCTCTTCGAATGCAACATCTTTTGGAGGCGCAACATGCTTATCAGCGCGGGGAATCGTGCACAACTGCACTTCAAAACCTGGTTGGGAAAATTGAATGGGAACTCGAAAGGAAAGAGTACGTGCTGGGCCTTTATTTACCCTTTGATGCAGCTTTTGATGACGTAACTTTCGACAGCATGTGTAACGCTGCGTAGATGAAACACTGGTTTTGTGGATCAAAGCAATGCTTGTGCACAGGACATTGATCGCTGTCGCAGGCCTCAAACAAAGTGTAAAATCTGACGTAAACAGGGGCTGGCTACAGTGGCAATGCAAAGGTAGTTTTGGCAAAAACCCAAATCTACACGGCAATGATAAGACCGATAATCTCATATGCATTGGTTGTCTGGTGGAACAGGCTCATACGTAAACACATCGTACCTTCTTTCACCAAACTCCAAAGAGCGGTTTATCTCTTGATAACGTAACGTACGAGGGCTTTCCCCAGAACACCGTGCGCTGCTCCAGATGCTATGATGGATCTTCCACCCCTTGACATAATATTATATATCACAGGATGCGCACTGAAAGCCATGTCTCGCCTCAAGAGGAAATGTTTCTGGTACAACTCGCACTGGAGTGACAATGTACTTGCGCGAGAAATATCCTATACCCCTTTCTCATAGATATGACCTCCGACGCAATGACACCTGGCCCATCCTATTGCGCTATAATTTCATAGTTAAATTTTCATGGCGTCAGGACTGGCTCTGGCCAGATACCGAACCTAGAAAGGACTGTCTTGGCATTTTTACAGAAGGTTCCAGGGGCTGGAGCTTTCTTTGATCGCGAAAACAGCCGACTCGTTAGGAAAACATTTGCCGGTTAGGAGAATATGCGTCTGTCTTTCAATCACAGGTATTCGCAATCCTAATGGCCATGCACTATGTTGTGAAGCACGAGTGGAAGGGAAAAAGCATATGCGTCCGCAGTGTCAGACAAGCTACACTCAAAGCTGTGTCCAACTCTCTATCCAGCTCCAAATTAATGTATGAACTCAAGACCTTTTTGAACAAAGTTGGAAAGCTAAATTCACTAAGGCTTGCATGGTTCGTAGGTCACTCGGATTCCAGGAAATGAGATCTCCGATGTACTCGCTAGAAAGGGCTCAGAGGAGAATTTCTCAGGACCTGAACCGGCCTTAGGTTATCTGCTTTCACGGTTAAATCCGACATCAACGAGTGGGTCTTTAATCCACACAGTCATAGATGGAGGCAATATCCAGGATGCAGGGTGACTAAGCGCGTACGCTCTGATATCTGCAAGAAGTTCGCAACATTCTTCTTATCCTTAATGAAAAATTATTGCAGAAGATTTTCTCTGGATAACGGGGAAAATAAATAAAGAAAAGTGTCTGTCTGGTAGTACAATGGACCAGTATTTGCGTCTGAATGCTCCAAGAGATAGTAGAAGAAGTATCTGCAACAAATCAAAAAAAACTTGCCACTCAAGTACGGCCAAGCTTTGCTTTTACCAACGTGTGGTATCACTTAAATTTTTCTCCCTTACATAACGTGAAATTTGAAAATTTACGCAAATTTTTGTAGTGGAATACAGGAATGTTGATCAGACAGTTCTTGCCGAAATAGAGAAACTATTTTATGAGACAAATAGTGTGAGTACAACAAAACGACAGTATTAAGGATTTTAGCAAGAGAGCAATGACAGAGATATTTTTTTTTATAAGATGTTGCTTGGAATTCTAATTACAGTGTGAATTAGTGCCCTTTTTGTCGATGAATCAAACCTTGGATATAATATGAAAACAAAAATAGTGGATTACGTGAACATACGAATACATACATATGTATATGCAATACAAGCATCGACATCTAGCACTCTGGGTATCAACTTACCCTGTGGTTCCTGGGTGTATTAAGGGTTTTTCAGGGCCATGTTGATAAAATTACATCCATCAAAAATGTTCACGTATGGAGCCTTGAACAACTTGTGCATGTCATCAAATTTTATTTTCAAAATCAGTTTTGCGTTTAACCAACGTTTCGCATGTTGCGTGAATTTTATACGCGTCACAACTGCCCCATGGCATTGGTTACTTGAGGTTTGTTGGCCAAATTCGAGTCTACCCGTTTGATAAATAATCAGCCAACACCTGTTCTTGACCACAAAATGTCATAAAATGTTCTTGCAAATAGAAATTGAATGGATATCCCACGCATAACTTGTTTTGTTTATATTGAAAGAGCTTTCAGATATTGTGGATGTGATGGTTTTTGATTCTGATAGTTCTTGCCGACGACATTTAACATAGTCTGAAAATATGAGTTTTGGTGTGTTAATTCCGTAATTTTCCGATTTCATACTTTTTTTGAAATTCGCCGTTCTGTATGGGCAGGGCTGTAAGGTACTTCAGCATTTTAGGACTTAAGTACTTCATAAGTACAAGTAGCACGTACTGGTACTTGTACTTCAGTACCTGGTACTTGTACTTCAGTACCTGGTACTTGTACTTCAGTACCTGGTACTTGTACTTCAGTACCTGGTACTTGTACTTCAGTACCTGGTACTTGTACTTCAGTACCTGGTACTTGTACTTCAGTACCTGGTACTTGTACTTCAGTACCTGGTACTTGTACTTCAGTACCTGGTACTTGTACTTCAGTACCTGGTACTTGTACTTCAGTACCTGGTACTTGTACTTCAGTACCTGGTACTTGTACTTCAGTACCTGGTACTTGTACTTCAGTACCTGGTACTTATACTTCAGTACCTGGTACTTGTACTTCAGTACCTGGTACTTGTACTTCAGTGCCTGGTACTTGTACTTCAGTACCTGGTACTTGTACTTCAGTACCTGGTACTTGTACTTCAGTACCTGGAACTTGTACTTCAGTACCTGGTACTTGAACTTCAGTACCTGGTACTTGTACTTCCGTACCTGGTACTTGTACTTCAGTACCTGGTACTTGTACTTCAGTACGTGGTACTTGTACTTCAGTACCTGGTACTTGTACTTGAAAAAGACTTAAGTACGTACTTACAAGTATTTTTTCAAATTTATTTAACATTATATTGTTTGGCCAATAAAATTCAAACCAATAAAACCCATTACAGTGACTGTTCTCTCTGATTCGCAACTCTTTATTGGATGAGAATTTTGAGAAAGTTGTGTTATTAAAAGCAAATTCATTTTCTAATTAAAGTAAATAATAAGTTTATTATTTTAAATTATAACAGTATTAGGAAGCAATAAAATTAATGCTATCTTATGATTCTAAAATTTTTTTTTTCGAAGTACTTGGAAGTACTGCAGTATTGCTCAAGTACTTGGAAGTAATGCAGTACTGCTCAAGTACTTATAAGTTTTCTCAAGAGATGTACTCTCAAGTACTGCTCAAGTATTTTGAAGTACTCTCAAGTCCTTCTTAAGTATTTTAACAAAAATCTAGCCTAAAATCAAGTATCAGTACCATGTACTGAAGTACAAGTACAAGTACCTGTTAAAATACTGGTACTGGTACTGGTACTTGATTTCATGCAGCCCTGTGTATGGGCCCAGTGGGTCGATTTCTACGTATGGAAGGAAATAAGTCACACGCTACATAGGTGATAGGGCTTGGCTCTTGCCCTTCACCAGCTTTCATACATAAAGACTTGCATCATGCAATAAGAATTCATACGGTCCGAAATCAGATACAATTGTCAGCGCCATTCAACTCGAATAACCGTTCATCACAGCAATACGCGCAATAAGGCCTCGTGGTTCTCGTTCCGACGAAAAGATCGTCCCAATAGCTGAAGATGTTGTGGATGAGCCGTCAACGATGAATAAACGGCATAATTGTCCTTTACCCTTCTTCATACTCGTATTTTGGTGAAAGACGAATGTGTTTCCTTTCGTAATGCAAACAGGTCGCAGCTACTGCCTGCAGGCCGTCAATCGCGTTTAAATTATGCTCAAGCTCATTTAGGCCTCAACGATGAATTACATCGTTTTCGGTCGATTTCTCAAACGGATTAATCATGAACGACGGAGCTTATTTACATCTTAATGGATATGTAAACAAACAAAATATACGTCCCTATGGCATTGAGATTCCACGTATTCAAGTCATTGCTGAGTTCGCCATTTGCCTCCGTGATTTCATCAGACTTCAAGTTCGAGGATTCCGTGGGTAATACGATTACCGCGACTGTTGAATGACACAGACCCATGATCGAGTTTCTGTTGTCGCAAACTGGTCAATTGGAATTGTAGAACAGGGTTAAAAACACGTAACAGGACGGTGCAACGACAGACACCACACGGATCGGCCACATCAAGTTTTTTGAAGTCACGGGTCTATCAGACTCTGCAAATTCTCAAATAGAATATTCAGCAAGAGTGCGAGCAGTTATTGCTCCAGTGTTCCCCGATATCATCTTCAAAAAGTAAAGTCAAAGGTCGAAATACACATTGTCAAAAAAAATTTAATTTTGTTGTTTCCTTTGAATGATACAGCGAAAAGGAGTAAGTGCTTTTAAGGCACCCTTAACGAGTATTTCCTTTAACAAATTCTAGCACAAAATATAAAAAATATTTATTGCAAATGCTTTAATTAGAAAATTTATTCGAGAAAAATAACGATTACATTTTAAATATTTTATCTCCACTTACCATCAAAACCAATTTTGGCAATATTTGACCATTTTAATTTGTTCCACAACCAACTTGCGTCAAATTAACAACCTGCCAATCACTTCAGACTACTTGGATATATTTACTAGCTCTACATCATCCACTATCAAAACACGAAACTTTCATTATGCATGAAGTACAATACATACATACATTCGCAACATATACTATATACATATGTCGATAACCTCAAGTTCAATCGATTGCTAAAGGATATCATCAACGATGTGGGCTCTCGAAAATACACTCACGAACTGATTAACTGCCATGAAATATAATGGCATCGAAAATCTCCACTCGTTCGTAAGGATCCTCCAGTCATATGACGATTGAAGGAGTACTTAGCCAGTAGTCGGGTGGGAATCTCAGACGACTCGCCTCTGTTGTTGCATGCACTGAACCGTGGCTATGTTCCTATTTAAAGGAGCATTTAGGAGAGAATTCTATCATTCGATGGATGAGATTTTCTTCCGTTGGCGCTTAATTTCAATAGCCTTTAAAAGGACTAACAATACGAATTCATCAATGTTCGGTTTTTGAAAAAGTCTGGGATGAACTCTCTGCAAATTAACATACTGCTTATGTCACTCTACCTATTCATAATAAGGGTACATCACAACTACCGAATCAAGTAATCACTATGGCAATCTCGCCTCGACTGGATTATTGTCCTTAAAGCCATTCAATGCACCGCAACATCCAAATGAAGTGGAAAACTCAATGAAGCGTACTCGATACCAAACAGTCGAAAATAAAAACAAAACAAAAAAGAATAATTAAGGAGAGCATTGGAAGCAGATAGTTAATTTGTTTTTGACCCCAACGAAAAACCTTTCGACTTAATGAAGACCCTCATAATCCCTTGCAAATAATCCAAAAACTCATTTGCTTGCCGCCGGTCATCAGTCCAGCAATTTTGTCCTCGCACACAATACACAATAAGTGAGACTCATTATACACAATAAGGATTTCTTTCGTATATTCCCCAAATCCTTGTTTTGACTTTCGGAGAAAAAAAAATTCTGAGAATTGTTTGAAGTGATAGGAATTCAGACTTTATTTGGTACTCCGACAATAGTTCACAGAAAAACACACATTTCAAATTAAAAAGGGTCATCAATCAATGTCCAGGAGGCGAAATAAAGTATTGTCTATAAATTAAGGAGCCTACACCTCTCGGGCTTGGTACCAATATTTTTCTTCTTTTTTTATTTTGGTTTCGTCTAGGTATACATACATATTACATACATACATACATATGTAACATATGTACGTACAGGATGAGGGAATAGACTCGGAATATAGCGGCATGGATGTGCATATGTACGGGGAACAATTAAAAACTCGTCACTTTAGGAATCTGTCATTTTAATCTTTTCTGTGTCGGAACTTGAGGGACACTCTTGGAGAGACTTTTCTCTTTATTTGAAACGCCATTACATTGTGGTCAATCAATCTCAGCAGGATTGCCTGCTGAGTTTTTAAAGTAACTGGTTAAGAACATGTCCCATCCATTCGCAAAACAATGTGGCAGGGATATATGGGATATATGGCAGTTGAATAAGATTTTAGCCTGCTTTGTGTGACAAGGACAAAGGCTCTTTAACCATAACCTTGGAATATACAATACTATGACAATATCTGTTGTCTCTTGTAAACGCTTGTCTGTCTGTCTAGGCTGTATAATATGCAATGATTTAGGATCACCACACGAGCTTGGTAATAAGCGGGTGAGGGTCTTGAATGACAAGAAAAGTTGGTTGGCCAGCTATAAGAATTAAATTTAGTATTGTAATTCATCGTATACCATGATTTCGACGTCAATAAGGCGCCTTCTAGGTATGTTGATGTAAAATTGCATACTATGTTTGGCAGCAGAGTTTTCGTTAGCTGTTTCGTTGGATTTAATATCTTCTATTTGGACCCGAGATTCTAGTTAATGTCCTGATATTTTCTCTGTCCTGTTTTTTATCTAGAGATTCAATTTCTCGAGGTAAGAACACATGTAGAGATTGCCAGTAATTTTACATACTTATTAGGTTTTTCACCGATATAAAAGTAAGACATGTTTTAGGGTGATTGGCGAATTTTTGCTATTTAAATAAAATGGACCAAAGAATTTGTAATAAATTTTGTGTGAAAACCAAAATTAAGTGCTCAAACGTACTTCATAGAAAGCTGAAAGGGTGTTAATGATGCCCGCTCTGGTCGCCTCAGCGTATGCAAACGTTAAGGCAGTGAAGAAAATTGCTATGGCGAATCGTCGTATAACCATCAGGGAAGTTGCTGAGTATATTGGCATATGGACTGGCTCATGTCATGGATTTTTTTCCAATATTTTGGGCATGAAACGTGTGCCAGCAAAGTTGTTCTGAAATTGACTAAGAGAACCGTCGAATGAGCATCGCTCTGGAACTATTGAATGACGTGAATGACGATTTAGATTTGCTGAAAATGGTCGTCACTGGGAACCAAATATGGTTATGATGTCGAAACCAAAGTCAATCAACCCAATAGAAACGACCAGAGGAGTCAAGACAGAAAAAAAGTTCGATCAAATGTGAGAGTTTTGCTCACTGTATTACTCGATTACAATGGCGTGGCTCATCGTGAACTATTGCCGGAAGTTCATGCAGTCAATATGGAATATTACCTTGAACCAAAAATAACATCACGCCTCTGTCACCGTATTCACCGGACTTGGTCCCCGCGACTTTTTTCTCTTCTCTGAAAACGCAAATTTGGCACGATTGAGGAGATATTCCAATATTGTTTACTTTGATCAACATTTTCTTGAGCTGACTTTATTGGCTATAACAACTCTACATCGTCTTGGCATGGGGCTGTTGACTCAACTACAAGAAGAAATGTATGGTAATGTATATGTAAACTTGATAATAACTGTAATAATAAATGTAATCGCACCTTAAGGGGAAATATATATTATTATTATTGTTGTTAAATTCATTGTGTTATTTTTTTAATATTCATATTGGGGAGTAATAAAAAACAAAGAGAATGTAAATATATATTGAACCAAAGGTCGAACAAAGAAGTTGAAACCGAAATCTACGTGCTCTTTTTTTCAAAGTTAAACATAAAAGATTAAATTTAATACTTGAAAGATTAACACTTGCGAGATGCTCAACCATGCTCCCCGTACTATTGTACTTCCCAAAATTGGTCGTTAGTGGGGCTATTATTGAAAATAGCTGTTTTGATATCAATTCAAACATTTTCAATGCGATTTAAGTTAGGTGATTGGGCCAGCAATTCTAAAACTTGAATCCCATTGTCGCGAAACTAGTACTTTGCTCGACAACTGGAGGGATATGGTCGCAATCCTGTAGTTGCATGGATGCTTTGGCATGGATAAATGGCGTTTCAACATACGGCATCATTACCATTTCCAGGATATTGACGTAAACATGTTGCTCCATTATAGTATCAATCAGATGAATGACATTATTTTTGAACCATCATGTTTAATTGTCGTTGTAGTATAGTATATCGGGCAAACGATGCTGAGGCTCCATTCCTCGGATATGCTTTCTTCTGACCATAGCTTAAATATAAGCTGGTGCATGCTCCCGACCAGGTCATCTCCAGCTGCTTTGAAGAGCTCGACAGGTAGTCCGTCTGCGCCAGCAGCTTTGTTAGACTTCAGTTTTGAAGTCTAGGTCAGGGAGACGGAAATCTCTGCGGTCTTCGTCATTGAGGAATGAGAGGTTCTGCCTGACAGAGGTATGTTGACTGGCATCGCTGTTATACAGTCTACAGAAGTGGTTTTTCCACATTCTGAGCACCGACTCTGATTCTACTACAAGATGTCCATTTTCATCTCTGCAGGCTTCTGTTCTGGCATGTTCGTTTTATCCTTTGATAGAACTTCCGAACGTCATGCCTCCGGTAGCACCTTTCCAGGTCTTCGATCGCGCGCTTCTCGTGCTCTTTCTTTTTCCTCCTGAGAAGCATATGCTCTTCCCTTCTTTTTAGCTCGTATAACTCACGAGCAGCCCCCGTCCTTCTATGCAGCGAGGCTTTGTATGCAACAGATTCGCTGCATGCATTTCCTACACTCGTCATCGAACCAGCTGTTCCTTCGTGGTGGAACCTTATGGCCCAGGACTTCGGAGGCAGTGCTTTTCAGGACCTGCTTACAAAGATTCCATTGTTACTTAATTGAGTGAGTGGGGGTAGTAGCTTTTCGACGTCATATTTTTGGCTCTACTTCACTGCGTCCTTGATATTCTTAGGCGCATCTTGGCTACTACAAGATAGTAGTCCGGGTCGATGTTAGCACTTCGAATTATTCGAACATCAAGAATAGTGGAGGAGTGTCGATCGCGATCATTTTCAATTTGGTTGGTGGTTAATTGGTTTGGCGACCGCCAGGTGCCTTTATGTATTCTAAGGTGCGGGAAACATGTACTGGCCAGAAGGAGGTTTTGCCCCGTTGCAAGATCGATAAGCCTGAGTTCGTTATCGAATGTGGTGTCATGCAGGCTGTATTTATCGATGACTCGCTCAAAGATGTTTTCTTTACCCAGCTTTGCATTAAAGTCTCCTAGTACAATTTTGATGTTATAGTTGGCGCATTGCGCATATGTTCCATCCAGGAGCTCATGAAACTCATATTTGACATAGTCATTTTTGTCTTCCGTGGGAGCGTGGGCGCAGATCAGACCGATGTTAGTTAATTTAGCTTTGATGCCGATCGTTATGAGGCGTGACATGCCGTGACATGCCAAAAGCTCAAGACTTTTTGCCTTAGTTTGCCTCGTACAACAAATCCGCACCCGGACAGTCACTGTCACCACTCCTTATAGCAGTTGCCGTAGTAGATGTCATAGTTTTTCATCCGTTTTTTTCCCAGTCCAACCCATCGTATTTCCTGGATGGCGGTTAAGTCCGCTTTATAGCGATATAGGGCGTCCGAAAGTAATTAGGCTTCATGTGGTCTGTTTAGGGACCTGACATTCCACGTGCAGGTCCGAAGGCCGTTGTTCTTAGTTTTCTTTTTTATTTTCCGTGGATCGTCAACGTGGATCCGGTCCGTTCTATCCGAGGCTTTCATATGTTTCGGAGCTTTAGTTTTTTTTTTTACGGTTTGCTAGGCCATAGCCCAACGGACATTAACCCTGTTATGTGGTGCAGGATGTTCACCATACGCCCTCTTCCGTTAGTTATCTCCTAGGTTAGGAAAGTTTCAGATAGCACAACAGTGCTTTAAGGAGTTCGACTACAGTGGCTCTTAATCGCTTTTTTTCCGAAGCTTGGCACGATGGAATTCGTTGGATTCCCCGATAAGATAACGCGAACAAAATTTAAAAAAAAATTATATGAGGTGCTGCAATTTTTTTTGTTCGCAGCTATATCTACGAGTAGATATGTACAATATATTGTCATCATTTCAGAAAAAAAATGTAATCCATAAAATCCATCAGTTAGTCAACAAACTATTCCACACATAATCACATAATCGAAATACTGTTCATCTGCAATTTTTACGTGCTAATACCACTTAGAAATTTGTATTGTATACGAGTATACAGTTCATCAGTAGCTTTCTAAAGCTAAAGTAACAGTCGAATTAAAGTGGATTACGGCTATGACTTTGCGAGTTTTCGTTGAAGTGAATATCCTTCGTTCGCGTATAAACCAGAAGGTTTTTATGGCCAAAAGGGAAAAAATCAACCACAAAGTGATATCATTCCGAGTAGATAACGATGAAATTTCTTAGAAAATGTTCGTAGTTGTGAAGCGGATATTCTGTATTTCCACCTTAAATGAAGATAAGCGGAGACATGGTATAACCCGTTCCTGTTTCCGTAACATTTTTGTTCCTATCATTGTATTTGGTTGAACCACATAAATTGTTCGATTCTTTGGTACAATCTCGAACCCAATGATTCTTTTTTATACATTGCGATTTAGTAAAAATAATAGACTATTGTTATCTACTACCTACTTTTTCTCAAGGACCAAGAAATCGGGGACATTATTCCTTTTTACAGAAAGCTCGTTTTTTCGACGGTATAAAGACTTCAAAACGCTTTATAACCTCCGTTCGGTTTCGCCCAACCTTCGACAAACCGACTCCAGACACAAAAAGCGCGAATGATAAAAGTAAAAATTAAAGCCCGACTATAGCAGTTTTTGTACCACACTTCCACATGTTGTCATAAAGAACACTCTTGTTCCTTAAAAATCCAGTAAAACGGAGATCTAAGCAGGCGGTGTGTCTCGTTCTTTCTATTAGAGATAGGTGTCGACTTATTACTATAGAGCTTAGTTCCTTGCCCATGTTATCAACTATCATTTCCGGTTTCCGACGGGCTTCATTTGATACAATTGCTTTATTATATTGTAACGCTTTGAAAAAATATAGGTGTAGCTGCAAAATAATTACATGAAATTCTCCGGAAAAAAAAAACAAAACAAAGGTGAATGTTCCTCCTACGCGAAACAATGGAATTTTCAACGAAAAAAGCGGCAAAACAATTTCAAAATTCAAAAATCCAAATAAATCGAAAATTGAGGAAGAGGAAGAGACTTAATTACGTGTGTAAAAAAGTCCTGAATGCATGAAAATTTTACTGCAACAAATTATTAATCGTTGTGGATATACATATGTTGCGAAGTCGGTTCTTATTCCAACAATTTACCGCAGCAACTACTTTACTACTTTGCAAAAAAGTTATTAACAGGTCGTTTTGCCGTTTCATTTTTGGTAACGTTAAAAATATTAACATTTCCTGAAATTTATAGTCAATTTAAAGTCAGTCTATTATGTATGTAATACATGTTTTTCGCAATCAACAAACTAAATAAAATGATTTCAGTAGTACAGGATTTCTGTGGCGGAGCTAACATTCTACCACTACATCAGAAATAGTTTGAATTAAGCGGGAGAGAGTTGCCTAATCCTTCCATTTTTTGTTTTTTTTTTTTGGACGAGTGCACAAGGAGTTATGACTACCCTTAAATATTAAGAAGCCAAGGCAGATAACACGACTGACCAAAAGGGCAGAGAACTACTGGCTTGAAATAAATCCCTCCAAAGGGTGCTAGTTTTAGAGAAGCGGCAGATTCCTCAAATCCCTCCATCAAAACTCAATGGGACTTACTGTAGATTCCAAGACCACGCCAAATATCTTGGCGTTATACTCGACAGGAAGCTCAATTGGAAATTGAATGCCGAAGAACGCATCAAAAAAGCAACAAGTGCGCTATACACTTACAAAAAAGTCTTGGACTCCATATCACACACTGGCTGTATACCGCGGTTATTAGACCTATACTAATGTACGGTTGCTTAGTCTGGTGGCCAGCACTGTGCAGATTTAACTATGCCAAACTTCTAAGTAGAGTTCAAAGGATAACCTAAGTAGAGTTCACTATAACAGAGACACTGCGAAAGACCCTCCAGCCCTCGAAACGATGCTTCACCTACTCCCCTTGGACCTTTTTTGGCAAAGGAAAAGGCAAAGAAATCGGCTCTACGACTTAAGGGATTGGCTCATGGGAAGTTCTCCGAAATATGACACGCTGGTATTATACGCCAAACCGATGATCTAAGGAAAGTCACGGACTACTTAATCCCGATCCTAGACTTTAAAATTCTATAAAAAAACAAATCAGCCAATCCTCTAGACTACCGAATAACTGTAGTGTACTCCAAACTGAACTGACGGCAATTCGTGAGGCCGCCGACTGGCTGTTTGTGAGATCGATGAACAATAGGGACATCGTCATGTATACAGATAGCCAAGTGTCAATAAAAGCACTCAAATCGCCAATAAGATTGGTCGAACTAGCCAAAATAGGCTGTTAAGGGGAAATCCCCACCAATAAAAACGCAAAAATATAAAATCTCGAAATAAGCACTGCAAGGGGCAAATTAAAGATGGCATGAGATCAACAAACTATCTAATTTTATTCAGCACTCAAAATGGTTCCAAGATTAGCGGTAACCAAGCCGACTCGAGTGATAGCACAATGGACTGATCTTGGTCTAATTGATCCCACCGTTTTACGGAGGGAAGCCTCCTAACCTAACCTTACCTAACTCATGATGGACTACGACATTGTAATCGAAGAAAACAGTGAGCAAAATTTAAACATTAGACCGAATTTGGGGTTCTTTTTTTGGTCTTGTCTCTTCTGGACGCTTGAATTGAAACGATTTGGCTTTAGTTTTAACGTTATAACCATATGCCAATGTTTCGTCTGCAGTGATGACCCTTTTCAGCAAATCTGAATTGTCATTCACGTCGTTCAACATCTCCTGAGCATTCGCTCTTTTGGTCAAAATTTAGCAATTTCAGAACAAAATCCGCTAACAAACGTTTTATGCTCAAAATATAAGCCAGCCAATATGACAATATCGTCAGCAATTTCTCTGATAGTGATTCGAAGATTCTCCGTACCAATTTTCTTCATTTCTTCAACGTTTTCACCCGCAATCGATATGCTGGGGCGACTAGAGATCCATCGTCACAAATATTTCGGCCTTCTGTGAAGAGCCTGTACTACTTACAAACATTTTTTTGACGAGTCTGAGTATGTAGATTCGCCAAATACCACTGCTCGTAGGAGCAGTCAGTTTTATTTTTTACACAAAATTTAATACTGATTCTTTGATTATTTTTTTTTCAATAGCAAAAGTCGCCAAGCAAACCAGAATACGTCTAGCCTTTAAGTATGTGAAAAACGAACTAAATACTCGAAAGTGCTCTCCATTTGGTATGTACCAACATAACAAAAGTAAAAATCAGAAATTAAATGTTCTCAGTATGTGAAATTCAAGTAAATAGTCATCTTATTTTTTTCAACAAACCTCGAAGCATTTCTAAAGTAAGGGATCGGAAGTTAAAGCTCTACGGCCGTCTTGTTTTAATTAAGACACCGACTTAGCACTAACTTGATTCGTAGATGGATGCAGAAGTTTCGAGCGACACTCAATAAAATACGAATAATCAAGAGCTGAAACTGGTGATGCATATCGCCTAACAATATTTCGAGAACATCTTGCGTGCAGATCACTGACTTGGTTTCAGTACAATTGTGGTATTTCCCACATATATTTCATATGGACCAGCTTTAAGGGCTGTTGTGATACCACATATCCTTCTTGATCACTCAATTTGAATTTCACACAAACTTGTTCCTATGAAATTATTTTGCGGACAAAGTACTGTCAGTACTTTGAGGTACATACATACATACATACATACATACATATGTATATAGTTGAGCTAAAAGGCAATATTCGTTGTAACATAGGCGAAATTGAGTCTATTTGCCACGAACAGATTGCATGAGTGTGTGCAAACGTGTTATTTTTCTTCAAATTGAATTTCGAAGTCTTAACCATGGCGTTAAGGACCTTGAACATTTTTAAATAATTAGTTGGAAAACTGCTTATGTCCTGACAACTTATGTCATTGCTTGCTATTTATTCAAAGATTTTTTTTTATTCTATGATAAGCCATGACTTAGGAAACATATGTAATTCTTAAGAGCACGTACATATACATACATATGTACATATCTGTCTGATTCGGTCATAAAAAATAACAAGAGTGTGTTATCCATTTAATTAAGAGGTAACCAAAGCATTACGCATATCCTCTAAAAGCAACGGAAGCAAAAACAACAAAAAAGAAGAATAAATAAAAGAAAGCCAGATTCCATCGACTTCTATGAATTTATATTATCCCTGTTACCGTTCTTCTCTATCCCATTTTGCAAAGGAACCCGTCACCCCTTCTACCACCGTTCGCATTAAAACTCTAACCTTAGCGTATTAGTCCACAAGAGGATTTAAATGCGGACATTCGTCTTTCTCCATTGTCTGCAAACGTAGATTAATGATGTACACACACGTTCACATCTACGTATAGATACCATTCCATGTATGAAATAAAGTAAGGAAAAGAAAATTAATTCAATTGGGTAACAAAAATTATACACACAATCATAGAAGCCGAGAAGAGCTTGAAAGAAAAAAGTCAGAAATGTACACATGCAAAAACAGGACATCCTCGTGCACGGTGATAGATGAGATCGGTCGGCCCTTTTCAGGATGCAGAGGACATGAGAGTAAACAGACGAATGGATCTGAGTTTTTGACGTTTCGCTAGCTTGTTTGCATTCCCCCTATTGTGTGGTAGTGTTACATCCATTTATGTAAATTTAGTTTGATCATAAATTCCCAACATTCAAATAAATTCTTGTCCTTATTACGCGCCTAATGGCTTGCGTAGTTGTAGGCTAGCCTCGCTATACGATGTGAAATTATTTAATTCAATTGCTCGAATAAAATTTTCACTGAAATGCTTGTTTTTTTTTTTGGATTTTTTTCTCCTTCGTTTGTATTTTTCTCGCCAGTGACTGCGGAATCCTTGATGATATAAAACAAACTTTTTATGTACAATTTTTTATCGCATTTCATTAGTCAAATGGATGTTTCTCGCAATCGACGGATGCGGTGACGGCGGGATGGAGTGGGAGGACATTTAGTCGGATTTTCATTCCTTTTCCGCCTGCCATTCGGATTGTTTGTACGTATCGGGATACAGGAAAGGCGAAAGAAAAAGAAGCGAAATAAACGACAGACGTCTTCAACACGTTCATTATAATATTGGATCGTAATGTAATCTGTTTGATTTTGCATGACGTTACCACCATTGCAAAATAGTATAACGAGGAGGTCTAGTATGGATTCCAGAGGTCTTTGCTGCTAAAAAAAAATATTATTGGCCTGACAAATTGTCTCTGTTGACATTCGCGCTGAAGATAGCTTGATGCAAGAATACTATTCACTTACTCTACAATACTTTTTTTTTTATTATTTTCACTTTGTAAATTCCGTTCATATTAGGAGCTTTAACTAAAATCCAATTGAGAAAAAGAGGCAGAAGGAAACTGATAACGCAATTTGCATAAATTCTGGCGAAAGTTTCTAACCGAAACGGATAAGAGAAAAAAAAAGTCATTGGATTTAGTTTCTTGAGTGGGATTTAAATATCAATCGACACTGATGACATTTAAATACAGTCCTTTTTCGTTGATGAAGAATGGAGGCACGAATGAAGTTGACAGTTTGGACTGTTGTCTGCCACGCTATTTGGATAAATGGTAGCCTAAAAAATGAGTTTTTTTCGAAACTTTTCCGGACATATAAGCTAAACGGAAATAGCGCTTTCATGGTTCCTTACATCTCAGAAAGTGTATAACTGTACATTCGCATTTAGAGCAGATAAGTAAATTAATTCTTCCTCAAATCAAATGGCGAAATTTCTTTCCATAGAAAGATCAAGCGTCTGCTGCTACATACTACACGAATACTATATTTTATTCTCAGTTCGGATTCTCTTTTGCCTAAAGGAAGTAAGCGCAATAGACATATGTATGTATGTATGTAGGTGATTGAAAGAAGTTTTAACTCCAGCCTCTGTGACTTTCATTGACAGTTATAAAGATATGCCCAAACAAATCTGTTCTTAAACGGATGAAAAGAAGATATCGCTATATTAGATTCTATGTATGAAATTGAGTAGGTGTTCAAGCACTGTCAAAATAGTGGTGCATTTTGCAACCCCCCGCCTACGGGATAGGGGTTAGAATATATCCGCAGCTCGGAATGGTAATCGTAAGAGCTAATTTATTCAGCTCTAATGGATCACTGCCCCATCAAGAAAGAGCCGATGACACTGCACTACGCATACTCATATCACTTCAACAATACACCATTACAATATCGCATTAAACAACATCAAAAATCGTTGAGGCACAATGTTGAATATGGCTTCTCCATTATTCCAATGCGACAGATAAATTTCCCTGTACCCATGAGAACACAGGGATAATCGCAGAAGGTTAAAAGGATGCGTGTGAAGTAACCCGTGCCTTAGTAGGTCGCCTTCGAGAATAAAAGTTGGCGACTAAAACGGAGAACACGGACCTTCCAAAAGGGCGGCTCCCATAACCGAGATTTCCCGCGATACGTATTCGAATTTCTCCGCGACCGATCACGCGAAACTAATATAGTCCTTCTTCTCGTATTTTTTTAATAGGTTATTTGGCTGACAAAAGAACAAAAATATAAAAGAAATGCTAAACCTTACCAAGTAAGGAAACCTTCAAGTATATAAGATTGAAAAGAAAAGTTAAAAAAATAGCTTATTAGTTGTACGATAAGAAAAAGTGAAAAGAAGAGTGAGAGTGGGTGTTTGAAAAAAAGTACATAAAAATAAAGAGCAAAAGCTAGCGAAAAAGTAAAAAGTAAAAAAATTAGTTATCAGTTTCAAAATCTAGTTTGCCAAACCAAGAAAGTAGAAATCATAGTTTAAGTTGGTGTATGCATGTGCAACGAATTTTATAGTGTGTATAAAAAGTGTGTGCTGCATGAGCTTGCGTAATTTTATCAATTACCAAACATAACTGGGGTAAATATTAAGCAATTTTTACTATTTAGCTTTTTACTATTTGTGCATAAGTAATAAGTATGGACGCTATAGCGAAATCTGTCACCGATTTAACTGGGGCAGTGAACGCTATATTGGCTCAACTGAAAGGCCTTGAGAACCGAATTGTGTCGCTAGAAGGTAGACACACACTTGAGTCGGCGCCCGCGGATGAGGTCATAGAGCCGCGCCCACCGCAATGTGAGCAAGATCTAAGGGACATCCCTCGGCTGCCCGACTGTGTCAAAGAACTACAGGTCTTTGACGGCAACCCTACACAATATGTGTCATGGGTGCACATAGTTGAAGGTATTTTGAAGGATTTTGAAATCGTCAAATCAAAGCCCATCTACAGGGCAATCCTCCAACATATTCGGCAAAAGGTCCGCGGTCCTGCTGATGCGGCCCTGGTTTCGTATAACATTTTCGATAACGATTGGCCATCCATTAAACAGTGTCTCTCCCTGCACTACGCAGATAAGAGAGACATGAGAACTCTGGAGCACCAACTTAACCAGCTCTGTCAACGTACTTTGAAGCTGGACGAATTTTATGCCGCAGTTAACCACCAATTGTCGTTAATGATAAACAAAATTAAAACAGAATCCTTTAGTGAGGAGACTGTGAACGCATTGGTGGAAACTTATAGGAATCGTGCTCCTGATGTGTTCATCCGAGGCCTCAACGGCGACTTGTCAAGGATGCTTGTCATCCAAAAACCCAAAGCGCTTCCTGAGGCCTATTCGGCATGCCTCGAAATTCAAAACCTGAACTATCGTGTCATTCGATTCACTCCGCGACTGCTCCAAATACAATAACAGCGCCTGTGAATCAGATATTCAGGAACGATCAGAGGCCCGCCTTGCCGCCAAGAAGGTTTCCACCGCATTTCTCGAACGGTCCAAGGCAACAGCCCCGTTCTACGACCCCGCATGAGGCTGGTCCGCCGCCGAGACCCTTTGCGCCGAAACCACATGAGAAAATGGATATCGACAGGTCCGTGCAGTCGAGACAGATAAACTGTATGAATCGTCCGCACGGGATTAACCCTTTTAAAAGGCGAGCAAAATCCGACAATTACCCTAACAAACAACAACGCTTGTACAACGCGCAAATCTACGAGGAAAATCCGAACGGTGAACACGAAGAGGAGCTCGTCGACGAGGAAATAAATTTTATGACGGGCGCCTCTCTAGCGTTCCATACCTAGAATACGTGACAAAAGATGGTAAAAGGCTCAGTTTCCTGGTGGACACTGGAGCCAACAAAAATTTTATAAGTCCTTCGTTAGCTGACAACTGCGCATCGACCTCCAAACCGTTTACGGTGCACTCCGCCGCGGGCCAGATTCAAATCAACAAATACATGCGGGGTAAATTTTTCAAAGGAAAAACATGGCTAAAACATTCCGAACATACGGGTGAGAACCATCCAAGGTAGAGTAACCATGAAAAGGAGTGCACAAAAATTAAGAATAGGCTCGTGAAACCCATGAAGCCTGTACAAACCGGGTGCACTCCCGGTAAGTGTCATTTGGACACCATAGAGAAACAAGAAGTTCGACTTTGAAACGGAGCAACAGTTAGGGACGTCTATATCTTCGTTTGAAGCAGTACGGATATACACAGTCTTGGAACAGGACTCCTCAGCAACAACAAAATTGTGCAAAACTTAATGGAGCTAGTATTTTACAACAATCTAACGTCGATGCAAATGCCAAAATCCGCCCCCCCTATAACTATGTACTTTTGAGCGTACACTGTCGATATAAATGATCGTGTTTGCAAAAGAAGTGGAAATTCTACAAGTCGGTCCACTCAAAGTTTTTAAAAAAGTGCATTACTCTGAAAGCCGTTCGAAAATGTATCATGTCTTTGTAAGGCTAAGAATCCTGAAAAGTTAATGAAACTGATACAAGTATACATCAAGGGAAACAAAAGACAAGTCATAGTTGTAAATGCCTTTTCTGAAACATTCGAGATACGTGGAGGATTAAAAACAAGGAGATGCGTTGTCACCACTTCCTCTTAATTTTTTTGCTGGAATACATAATGAAATTCCTTCAGGAAAATGAGAGGGTAATAAACTTCATTGAAATTTCATCCCATCTAGCTTATGCTCACGATCTGAACCTGCTAAAATATAGTCAGGAAACAGTTCAGAGAAATGCAGAAAACTAATAATGGCAATCCCTTCTTAAACAGGATCATATCAATCTGACTCCACTTCCGCAACATCCAGATCATACAATACTACACCCCCAGCGAGCAAAATGATGATGAACCCAAGGGCACCTTCTACGATCAGCTGGAAGGGTGCATGGGTGACTTCAACGTCAAAGTAAGCTGTGATAACAACAATCTCAAGGCCGTTATTAATCGATACAGCCTTCACGCAAAAAGCAATGGCAATGGAAATCGCCTTCTCGACCTTTGCTTGGCTCATCTCTTCTTTATTGGTGGAACGAAGATATCCCACAAAGACATCCACAAATACACCTGGCAGTTTCCGGACGGTATCAATCGCAACCAGATCGATCACTTCCTGATCAGCAGAAGATTCCTTAGCTCTGAACCAAACGTGAAAACCGTTCGCGACGCTGACATATACGAGTAGAGCGACAATCAAATTTTGCTGGGTATTGTGAGGTGTCGTCTGGCCTACCACCAGCCTAGCGCAAAGAGACATTATGACACGAGCTCCAGAATCCGATGATAGCCAGGCAATTTGTGGGGAAGATCGAAGCGATATCCCGGTCAGAGACAACACCGTCTTAGCAAATACTGGTGTGTACTTTGGAGTCAAGTGCGGAGGAAACAATGGGCTTTCGATAATACAAACATCAGCATTGGATGAGCGGCGCTACTTGGAGGCAGATCGAGGTCAAAAGAAAACTCAAAGGTCAACTGCACCAACCCGGCACACGCGAGAGAAGACGACAGATCTAACGAGGCCAAGAAATCGGTCAAGGGCATGGCGCAAGAGGATAAACGACAAACGAAGCAGAGAATGTTGCTCACTGTGGCGACATGAAAAGTGTTTATGCTGCCACGAAGAAGCTCTGTGGAGTTGGAATGGCTGCCTCTCCTCCCCTGAGAGACAGAGACGAAAAACGCTTACATCAGATCAGCAACAACTTGATCGCTGAAGAAAATTCTAAGCAAATTCTCGCCGACTTCGAGAGAGCCTTCGACATGGTCCACAGAGATGCTACTTGGAACTCCTGGGAGAACATTAGGATCCCAAACACTTTCGTCGACCTCATACGCGAATTGTACCGAAAGGCTCCAAGCACGGCGCGGTTAAAGGGCAAATAGAGCATTGCTTTTCAATGCTATCCTTGACCTTGTCGAGGGACGACATCAGTCTCATCTCTAACTCGTTCACTGGCATCCAGCAGAAATTGAACGCGCTCAGCTGGAACTCAACGCTTCCAAAGCTGGACTCAGAATTAACATCGCCAAAACGAGTATCATCACCAGATGTGAGATAATATTCTCTCTTAACGGGGCAATCGTACAATCCTTGTAACCGCTATGTGCTCCTTAAGAGCGGTTTCTCATATTCTATTGTATTATCTACACTATAAATAGATAAATAATAATAATGGCAGTAAAAGAAGTAGGCTTAGAAGTAAATGAAGAAAAAATCAAATATATGGTGACTGACTGTCTCTTTGGATCGATCCAAACCTCGCTCTTGACTGTACTCGATAAATGCTTTGAAAAAGTGGACGAGTTCAAATATCTAGATACCGTATTGACTGCCAAAAATTACATAAGGATCGATATAAATATAAGGCTCCATTTGAGCAACGCGTGCTCCTTCGCAATGAAGGAATTATTCAAAACAACTCCCCTGTCCCGCAATGTCGAAATCGGTTTTTGTAAAACCATAATGAAACTTTGCAGATATAAAGGAGAGAAATAGATTTTGGGTCTTGGAATACAAGGTTTTAAGGAGAATATATGGTGGAAATCCGGTTATTGGAGAAACTACATAATCAAGAAGTCGAAGAACTCCATTCACCCCCAAGCATTGTCACAGTATTTTCTTTTCCTTCCTTCTTCTGGTTCGGTACTCTTCATGAACTGCTCTAGTTTATCTTGTAGTGTCTTTTTTTTGTTTGTCGGTTGCTTTCATTTTTTGCTCACACTCGTCATCATATCGCGGGTTTCTTGGCGGTGATGGTCGATAGCCTACGTCTCGGCTGTTTTCTGTATGCCTGAGCGGCAGTTCAGCCACATATAGATGGCATTTATGTCTGACCTAGGCATATTGGAGAGTCTTTCTCCCAGTTGCGTTCTGTAGGCTCTGGCAATCTCCATTGTGCACAAGCGTTCAGTGTCAAAACAGTAGTATAATAATAATAAGTGGTCAGATTTGATGTGTGCCCTCCTGAAAGTTTGCACATTTGACGACTGCCTTGCGTCAATCAGAAGAGATCATCGCAAAATCAGTGAGCGCGAAGCCGTCATCAGTTGTTGTACCGTGAAGGCTGTGCCTTTCGATCACTCCGCTAAAAATGTCTTCCCTAGCGATCTTGGCATTAAAGTCCGAGTATAATCTTAACATCGTGCTCTGGACAGGCTTCATAGGCACCATCCAAGAGGTCATAGGAGTTCTCTTTGACGGGGTCCTCAACCTCGTGAGAATTCCCCTCGAATGCGAATCACAGCCAGGCGATTACTTTTGGCTTAAGGTCGATAACTTTCGACATTAGCCGGTTAGTCACAACGAATCCGCATCCCAACAGGCGCAGTCTTTTGTGACAGCTGTAATAAATGTCACACTTTCTATTCTTAACTATTCCTTTTCCTATCCAGCGTAATTTCTTGATCACAGTATTGTCCGCCTTATGTTGGGTGAGGATTATTTCCAGTTGATGGGGGGCTCCTGCAGTGTACAGAGTTCTGACATTCCAGGAGCACACCTACAAATCGTGTTTTTTTTTTTCGTTCCGTGTCGTCGCCGTGTATCTGTCCGAGCTGCACTTCGCAAACCATTTTTTTCCAAAATTGAAATGGAAAAAAGACTCTCATTCACCAAAGAGCATGTTAACTCTAAGCTTCTAAGCGAAGCATCGATGGAACGAGGCTCTGAACTGAACGAACGAGGCTCTGAATGGCCGGTACTAATAATAGTAGAACTGACGTTTTGATGTTGCATTGTATGAGTGGAAATTCTAACACAAAATTATGCCGATTATAGGGAAGAAATACTTTAAGAGTTTACCTTTGGCAATTTTGATGCCAAAGACAAAATAAGAAAAGCAACAACTTACAATCGTAAAATCACCCCAGAGCTATTGAAATCGAACTACAATACATACGAGCATATTAGCACTCTTGATTTCGGTATGGAGTCAACTATCAACCACAAAATTACCTTCAAGAGAGCGATATAAGGAAAAAAATGCAAGCGTTCCAATCAAAGTTTGAATCTTGAAAGATCGTGGTAAGATATAGTAGATTTGGAATAGTATAAATTCCTATATACATATATAGTATATTGTTGACAGTCTTATTATTTTTTTCTAATCTTCTTCTTCTTTTCCTTTTTCCGGCGTTGTTATGATCAGAAGTGTAGGACCATAACCTTCCCACTTAACTGCATTCCTACTGGTCCGCTTGTGGGGTCCGCCGTTTTGACCTCAGAAAGTAGCGGCAGGCTTTCCGGTTTGGGATTACTTCATCGCTGAGGCCAATCAAATGCTGGTGTTTTTGGATTTTTTTGCACCAATTTTTTTTTTTTTTGTGACACGGGCGTGCTCCAGATTTTTTTTGTTTGATCTTACTCTTACAACACCGGTACTCTCCAGTCGTGTCAACCCACTGATTTGCATGTACACTAGTGGGGCGGTTAATGGTGGTATATGTGTCCCTAGGCTCACCTTGGTGTTTTCTAAATTGCCTAGATGTGATTTTTGTTTTTGAAGTGAAAACTTCTTTAGCGGCGTTGTACACTTTTTTTGTAATGGGTAAAAAATGTTAAACACGCTTCAGGACACGTGACCTGATCGAAAATTCGTAAGACGGATTGGGAGTAGACAGCGCGGCGTAGGAGAGGAAGTATCCCCCTCTCTTTCTACGGCACGGCGAAAATGTATACCTGCTGTTTCGTTTAGGCGGCGCAGGGCGCTTGCGCGAATGTTCGTGTGTGTTTATGGTACAGCGTGCCACGCGCATCCATGGATGGTGACAGCTGATGGCTCCACCGTCTGTGTAGAGGCCACACTGCTTTGTATTCGTAAAATTTGTGTATATAATTTGTATATATTGCACAAATTATATGGATGTGCATGTGAAATACAATAGCATGTTTAATGCTACTGTTTCTGATATCGGTGATATTTGTATAAGTCGTTGCCACTCTGGTGATAATCAGTTTATTGTTATGGTTGCCGTTTACATCTCTCCAGATACATAAGTCATTGCGTGCTATACGAGACTTCTTGTACGAAAATTTATTCATTTATTCTCATGACGCATCTGCATTGCTTCAAAAAAAATTGGAAAAAGCTTTGATGAATTGCCAATGATTTTGAGTGGAGATTTCAACATAAACTTTGCAGACGATAAAAATCAACTATTAATTGAATTTTTAAATAATGAATTTGGTTTAACTATGTCAAATGATTGCAATCTTAGCACAACGAAATACAAAACTACTATTGATGCGGTCTTTATTAGACATTTAAATAGGTTCGAATCAAAACTGTTCGTTTCTTACTTCAGCTATCATAAACATATCGTATCAGTTTTAGAGATTGGCGATGATGGTTCTGGTAAATGATGGTGAAAAAGTCGTCGAAATTATGGATGGAAGTTGATTTTTCTGAGAGATAAACTTTTGAATGTAATATAAATTGTCAAGTTTGTGTACGATAGCGCAATAAATAAATATTGTATTCTACCACATAAATGATAGTACTTTTATACTGATAGTTAAAGCAATTTGTGCAAAATTATTCCCTAACCATTCCAAAATATCAAAAATGCACAACGTTAATATTCAAGTTTTCACTTCTGCCGGCACTCCCGGAGTGCAACCCGTCGTTTTTTTTTTTTGTTTACCTTTGTTTTAGTCGCCTTTTACAACAAGCGAGAGGTATCGCTGCAGGGATATTCTTACCCCTCCCTGCACGGAAACTACTATTTTTTTCTAATATTGTATAAAACGACTTAACTTTCTTGCTTTTCGGAAAAGTCACATTTGTTATCATTGATTTGTTGTAATACATAAGCCCATTTAACTGCCGTGCCTATGCTTATAACAACTACAATTGTCCGAAGTGAAAAAGATGCCCTCACACAATAGTGGTAAAGAAAACCGTCAGGTACATTGCAAGGGAGTAGACCATGCATTGTAATTCACTAGTGCAATCCAATAGTGACAACTATAAAACCTTAGCATTCGTTTTTTATTCAACAACGAATTCAAAATGCAGCAACATATATTCCTTTCTACAAAGTCGTCGATTTACTAAATTATGAATTTTTGTCGCACATTCTTTTGCACCCGGATTAATTCCTCCATATCCACCTGACATTTAAGTTCTTATGTTCTTTATAAAAATATTAACAAACACAGCTTTCAGCGCTTATTCGTCACTACCCCTTTTGAAAAGTGCCAAATAGCAGACGTCTTGGTTTCTTTGACTTTGTTGTAAAGGAAATAAAAAAATAAAAAAAAAAAAAAATTAAAGAAATTGATAGATACCTTTTAAGTGTTACCCAAATGTTATCCTATTAAATACAAGTAGTTCCTTGAATTCACATTGATATTTACACATTGCCCACCCAAAAGCACTTTTTATCCTTCCATATGCTCATATTATTAAGAAAGACAATTGACATCTCAATATGATAAATATTTTAAAATGATCAGTTTTTCAACTCAACCGCAAATCCAGCTAAAAGGGAAAAGAAATTGTATGAAATACTCGTACATCCACCCCCTCGAGACATACAACAAACGATACCATCCCCGTAAAAATAAGGAAAACCAAAAACAGAATAAGGAAATCAGTCTAAAGTTTACAAGGACTGCCGAAGAATCCACAACCACAACTGTTTCCGTGCATATTTTTTCAATCCACCTCCTAATTCATTCTCCGCATACACTTGGATGCATTGGTCTTCCGACCTGGCCTACATTTGCCGAGTTAAACATGAATTTCCTCTTACCCAACGTATAGTTATACAAGCCTATGTTAACTCCTCTTCCTTCCTGCCCGAATAGGAACATGTTCAGTTCAATTTCTTAGGTCAACTAAAATATGCTACCTAAGGAGGCGACGACCAACTCTTACCCACAAACAGTATAAAACATCCTCGAAAGCATTAAACTGAGACCTTATGTGCATGCTAGTGTACATCAGTTACCGGTCGGTTTGTTTTGTGGGTCATGTCGAACTGGAAGATTGATTTTTGACTTTGAAAATTACTTTGCCCAACACGAATACCCTAACGGAGTGTGTATAGGTACATGCACTAGATACTATAGACACAAGAACAGGGCACGAATGCAAGGGAGACTAATACGATACTCTGCAATTTAATTTTTGGCCTAGAAAATTTATAGTTTAACAGTTGGCGCAATTCCAACGAACAGCAAGGATATCTGTTTAGGATTTTGTGATTTCGAAGTTGAGTAAATTATTGCCATGGAAAATCAGTTAAGACCTTTTGAATTTTGCGGATTTAAGTATGTGGGAATGCAAGCGAATGCTTTTCGTATAAGTTTTTCTTTGGCATTTTGTTGGATGTGCAGGAAGTTTAGGACTGCTTAGGTTCGATTAGTTGATAAGAAGATCTTCAGATAAACATAGTTTATGTAAAAGGTCTTCGTCTTAAGGACAATTTATTTTTGAGTTAAGATTATATTACGATAAGTAAGATTATATCTACGAAAGAAAAACAAAAATTTTGGAAAAATGGCGATTTTTCAATATTGTCTCCTTTTAGCTCGATACACTTGACCCAGCGATGCTCCAACTTCTTTAACCCGTCTGAAAAATACGTTTTCTCGCGGTCTGCAAAATAGGCCTCCGTGGCGGCGATGACCTCCTCATTCGACTGAAATTTCTGCGTGGCGAGTGACTTTTTCAAGTTTGGAAACAAAAAGAAGTCGCACGGGGCCAAATCTGGAGAATACGGTTGATGGGGCAGCAGTTCGCAGCCGAATTCGACCAATTTGGCCGTTGCGAGGGCGGAGGTGTGAGCCGGTGCGTTATCATGGTGGAAGAGCACTTTTTTCTTCGCCAAGTGGGCCCGTTTTTTCTTCAATTCGGCGTCGAAACGGCCGAATTTGGCATAATACAGCCCTGTGACCGTTTTGCCTTTTCTCCAGGTAGTCGATGTGGATCACATCTTGTGAATCCCAGAAAATGGTGGCTATCACCTTTCCGGCCGATGGGACAGTCTTCGCCTTCTTCGGAGCACGTTCGCCGGGTGAAGTCCACTGTTTCGACAGTTCCTTGGTCTCTGGTGTGTACCAGTGGATCCATGTTTCTTCGACTATCACGAAACGACGCAGAAACTCCTTCGGATTGCGCTTAAACAGCGTCAAACACTGCTCTGAAGTGGTCTCACGGTTGCGCTTGTTGTCCGGAGTGAGCAAACGCGACACCCATCGCGCCGACAGCCCAACATTTGATGCAGGATATGACCCACGCAATCTTTCGAAATGCCTACTGTCTCAGCTATCTCGCGCACCTTTAATCGGCGGTCTGCCAATACGAGATCGTGAATTTTTGTCATGTTATCCTCAGTGGTAGCCGTTTTCGGCGCACCTGGACATGGCTCATCAAAAACCGACGTGCGACCACGTTGAAACTCGTTAAACCAATTTTTGATGGTGGCGATCGAAGGAGAAGAGTCACTGTACGCAGCATCCAAACGCTCTTTGATTTCGCTGCGCGATTTCCCTTCCAAAAACAAGAATCGAATCACTGACCGATATAGCTCTTTTTCCATTTTTCTAAAATCCGCGGACACTCCCACTTCCACTTCCACACGCGGTCAAAACAAAACTACTAGTCCGATCCGGCTGAAATTCCGGCTTGAAATCGACAATAGTCGTCTACTAGAATGTACTACACGATAGTAAGTTACTCTTGCGATACTGGCGCAATCTGGCGGTGAGCCTAAGAACTTATCAGACCACCCTCGTAAGTAGCACTTTTGATTTTAAAAGCAGTGGTTTACTAAGACCAAACATTCTCGGTGTATCATATGTGTATATTAAAAAAAAACATTGTTCTTGCATATGGTAAATAAGTAGTAAAATGGTTGTTAGTATGGATTTTGAAGTGATCTTATGCTGCGAGTGTTATGCCTTCATCAGCACTTTTTGATCATCTCTCATCCACGACTGGTGTTGTTGCACAGTTTTTCCGTACAGGAATTGTACCTTACACTCAATAGTCGGTGGTGATTACCATTGCACCACGACCACCCAAACAAACAACGTCGGAAGACTGAATTCACTAAGGCTTAGCTTATATGGGTTCCAGGTTATTCTGGGATCCCAGGAAATGAGATCTCCGATGATCTCGCTCAGAGGAGAGTTACTCAGGACCTGAAGCCGCCCTAGGTCTACCTGCTTCCACGGTCAAATCTGACATCAACGACTGGGTCTTTAACTCACACAGTCGTAGATGGAGGGAATGTCCAAGATGCAGGATGACTAAGCGCGTACGCTCTGATCTTCTTTTCCTTTTTTCCGGCGTCGTTATGGTCAGAAGTGTAGGACCATAACCTTCCCACTTAACTGCATTCCTACTGGTCCGCTTGTGGGGTCCGCCGGTTTGACCTCAGAAAGTAGCGGCAGGCTTCCCGGTTTGGGATTACTTCATCACTGAGGCCAATCAAATGCTGGTGTTTTTGCATTTGTTTGCACCAATTGTTTTTCGGCCTGCCTTTTTTGCGTGTTGAAATTGGAACGTTGATTGATAAAGAGCAGTGGGCTGAGGACGCTCCCTTGGTGTACACCGACTTTGATTGCGAACTCTTCGGTGACTCCTGCGGTGCATCTTACTCTTGTCGTTGCTCTCTTGTACATGTCCATGGTTGCCGGTCAAAGGCCTTCTCGAAATCAATCCACACCATATGCAAGTCCTTTGAAGATGCTTGTCCATCATGACCCTTATACTTTGGATTGCATCTGTCGTTGATTTACCCGAGACAAACCCGCACTGGTCATCAGATAGTCGTATTATTTTCCGCAGTCGGCTATCTAATACCCGTTCAACGATCTTCATGGTATGCGACATCAGCTTGACAGAACGGTAGTTATCACAATTTCGCGTATCACGCTTTCCTTTGTGGAAAGGAAGAAGATAGCTTTGCCTCCATTGATTAGGCATAGTGTTGCCTCTCATAAGTTTGGGGATAAGAACCATGAGCCATCTAGACCCGGTGTCTCCCATCTTTTTCCAGAACTCAGAGGGTATCCCGTCCGGCCCAACAGCTTTTCTTTTCTTGGAGTTTTTAACCGCGTACCGAACTTCTTCGACTGTGATGTCGGATATTTCGGCATGATTCGGGGCGGCTCTTGAAAAGTACACTCGGGGAAACTGTTCGTTCAGAAGTTTCTCGCAATACTGTCGCCATCTGTGGAGAATTTATTCGTCTTCCACAAGGAGTTGGCCATCAGCATTGTTAATAAACTTTGGGAAACGAATCTCCTGAGCATTTCTTCTTCTCTGGGCGGCTATCTTAAAGATATTTGGTCCTTTGTTCAAATTGCTTTGTCGAAGCTCATGGGTAGCCTGGTTCCTGTCAGACGCGGAAGAGGATATTTCTTCCAACTCCTGATAGAGGCCTTCCATGCTTTTCGCTTTGAATTCGGCGCACTTTTTATCGGGATACTTTTGCAATATCTATATACCTTTTCACGGCGAGCTTTTTCCTCTCTATTAGTAAAAGAGCACTTTGACCAAGCTTGGAAGGCCATTTTCTTTTCGTGTATCACTGCTTTGGCTTCGTCTGTCCAACACCAGGTTTCTTTTGCGTGTTGGCAGGGGCCTTTAGATGTTCCGAGCAGTGATTTGGCTTTCTCCAGGCCAGATTGTTGTAGGGAATCGCACATGTCTTGTGCTCTGCACTCCTCATTACCGACCTCATCGATAATGGAAGAGAGGTAGTTTTTCATGTTGGTAATAAAAGCTTCGCCTTTTCCTTTATCCAGGTTATACAATTTGATTCTCTCAGACACCTTCGTTTGCTGCTTTGACTTCTTACTCGCCTCCATAAAAAATTCAGTCAGGAGGAGACGGTGTTGAGGGGCGATCGCGTCTCCCAGGATCACTTTGCAATCTTTAACTCGTGGCTTCATGAAATTGGATACCAAATGATAGTCTATTTGAGTTTCATTTCCGCCGCTGCTATAAGTGATCAGGTGCCGGCTTTGTTTGACGAACATGGTATTTAGCACTATAAGACCGTACGACTTGCACATGTTTAGGATATCTTCACCTGAAGAGTTCCTGGTGCCGTATCCCAGCCCTCCGTGGTAGTCTTCATAGTCTTCGCTTGTCTTCCGACATGTCCGTTTAAATCTCCCCCAACAAACATCTTCCTTTGGGATGATTTTGACAAGGTTGTGGAAATCTAGCCAGAATGCATCTTTTTCTTTTTGTTCGCATCCGACTTGAGGGGCATATGCGCTTACGATGTTCCACACCTCACCATGCATCACCAATTTGAGAGCCATCAAACGGTCACTGGACTTTGAAATGGTTAAGACGTTGGCAAATAGCTCTGCCGCAAGGATGATGGCGATTCCGTTTTTTCCTTGTTCCAATCCATAGTAAAACATCTTGTAGGCTTTTGTTTTAATGTCCAAGAAACGTGCCCGATTACTGGTGTTTCGCCATTTCGTCTCTTGTACGCACAGGATGTCTTCTCGCCTTCTAACCATCATTTCTTCAAGCTCATAGCTGCGACCACTCATGCTTCCAACGTTCCAACTCGCGACTCTTAAGTGTGGCTTACGCCGTTGCATTACTTTGCTATCCCCCGGAAATCCTATAGCTCTGACCCGAGCATTGCTGCTCGTCCCAGGATCACGACCATTAGTAGTGCCTGGCGGGGTAGTGCTTTTCCTTTTAGCGTTCTTTTCATAATGCTACCGTTTGACCGTTTCCTTTCTTCCTCTCATTTTTTTGACACGGGCATGCTCCAGATTTTTATTTTTTTTTGCTTGATCTTACTCTTACAACACCGGTGATCTCCAGTCGTGTCAACCCACTGATTTGCATGCACACTTGTGGGGCAGTTTAATGGTGGTATATGCATGTGTCCCTAGGCTCACCTTGGTGTTTTCTAAATTGCCTAGATGTGATTTTTGTTTACCTTTGTTTAGTCGCCTTTTACGACAAGCGAGAGGTATCGCTGCAGGGATATTCTTAACCCGTCCCTGCACAGTACGCTCTGATATCTGCAAGAAATGTGCAGAAAAAATTGCTGAGCTTCTTAAGTGGTCAAAGAGAATGGTCGAGAATGCAATTAAGTGGCAACCTAAGTTCGAAACTCGTGGAAGGAAGCCTAAAATGTCCGCCTTTCTGAAAAAAAAATACTATTGCGCCACGTGAAAAAGGAACCCTTTGTTTCATCGCATTGGAAAAAAAATTGACTTCAATATCGATACTTCTACTATACGCAGAATGTTGAAAAAAGATTGCTTTTCGCAGAGGAGCATTGCAACTGGACAAAACCACAATGGCGCAATATACTTTGGTTTGATGAGAGTTAAATAAAAGTTAATTTTTTTTAAGTCGGATCGCCATAGTTCACAAGTGTGGAGACCACCCAATACTGCACATTAAAATAAGTTCACCATCAAAATGGTGAAGCACGGTGGAATGGGGTTGCTTCTCCTATTAAGGTGTAGGTCCCATGCAAAAAATTAAAGGTACTATGGCAGCAGTGTCTTACGTAGATATCTTATCTAATGTAATGCTGCCCTATGCCGAAGACAACATTCCTCTTTAATGGGTGTTTCGGCAGGGTAATTATCCTAAACAATCATCAAGACGGGCAAGCGAGTGGTTTTCGCAAAAGGGAGTCAATGTTTAAAGCCGGATTTCTCAATCGCCAGACTTAAAACCTATTGAGAACCTGTGGTGTGAAAGCGCCATATAATAACGATTTGTGGAAACACCAAAGCTGCATGGGAAGCTATTTCACCTAGTACTTGCCAAAAACTAGTGGATTCGATGCTGCAGCGTTGTTTGGCTGTTATCAGTAACAACGGCTACACTAAATACTAAATATTGAAATAGCATCAAATACTAAAGTTATTTCATTCTAACATCATATTTTTCTGTTTTGGTTAGTACACGAAGATGATTTCGGCACGAATTGATACCTAGCTGCCCCTATTTTTTTTTGCAAATGAGAAATGAGAGAATTCACTACATTTATTTTTTATTTTAGTGGTTGAATTTTATATTAAGTCACGTATGTATATGTATGTACTTTCGAAATCTTGAAATTCAAAGGAATCAAAACAAAATTAAAATATGTACATATGTATGTACATATGTAAATCGTATTGTAACAAACAAGAGGTTCTAAGTTTCTTCGCTTTTTCAAAAAATCTAATGACTGGGCCTATTGTCTTGCACATCACTGTATGTGTACCAACAAAACAAAAAACGAAATCGAATGTACCTACTTAGTACGCGAAATTCAAAATCGTACGTTATTTTTTTTAACAAACCATACATACCTACATATGTACATACATATGTAGGTATACTATATTCACATCAAACTGTTCTTATAAGTATGATATGATAGCATGAATGTGCAAACATAACAATGTACTGTATATGCTTATAGAATTATAATCAGGTGCTTTAATATGCGCATAGTTCTAGGAAGCAATAGTATGTAGAATATCATAGCATATTTAAGCTTTTTTGTTCTATGCGCTGTCTCGTTTCGTAGGCGACCATAAAGTTTTAAAGTACAAGCAATCATTTCCCGAACCAACTACCATAGCTATTGAATTAACAAAGGATGATAAATACCCGCTACTTGAGTTGTTGAGTTTTCAAAAGTTCGTTCGTCTCAACTGCCATTTTTTCAGAATTTTATTCCTCATCCTATCCTTATTGTTTTCAGTTGTAAAACCAATTTCGCTGTCAATGGAGCGCCAAAAGAGCCAGACCATGAATACATTCCTACACCGCTGAATTCACTCTGCAGTCATTGCCAGTAACTGGAAAAGATTCAAGCGAACGAATTCGATTTCTCAGTTCACTGAATTTAGCCTACACCGCAGAAAAAAAAATTAAGAAGAATTGGCCTCGGTTTCCCTGCCGTTAGTTAACGTTTTACAATATTCCCGGTTGCCTTCTTCTTATTCCAATTCTGGATGGGCTTTGTGCCTTCTTATGAAAGTTAAAAGGACAAAAGAAAACAGCATAAAGGAAAAAAAAACTCTAACAACACAACGAACGAAAAATATAGAAAAGAAAATCGAGATGAACGAAGAAGGACATCTCCACAAGCTAACTAAACTCAATTTAACATGTAAAACCCAATAGGAAGATATTTCGATCCTCAGCATCCTTTCTCGCCAACTGTCGCCAGACTATTGCTTTTTTTTTTCGTCTTTCACTTCCTGTCCTGGTTGCCTTTCGTGTTGGCTTCTTTCGCTGACCGCACGTCACAAAAACCGTAAAACAGTTCCAGTCACGTTTTACATTTCGATTACACTTCGGAATTAGATTGAATCCTTATACCGTTGCTGTTCTGTTCTGTGTCATCATGCTCATATCCCGTCGTATACGACATTGACTACGAATAAACCGCCCGCCCCTTCTATCTCACCAAACTACTTCACATCTAGATAACAAGCAAATAAAAGTATCGGTGATAAAGTGCAAAATCTAAATTCCTTGTATATTCCTTGTAGTATCCTTACGAACATGTGACCTTAGGAATCCCATTTATTTGTATAATATATGTACTCGTATATGTATGTATTGTAGGTGTGCATATACTTTCTTTGATTATCCGGAAGTGGCGTGCATTTGAAGATATAAAAGAATATTTGACAAGGATTCAATCTTCCACTGGCATTAAGTACATTTTATTCCCTATACCTAGCCCTACGCACCCAAGAGCACTCCCTTCGTACAGTTGTAGGTCCATGACAAGAATTGAATTGAAATTGTACTTTATTTGGTTTGGGTTTCCCTTTCGGTTTCCTTCAATTTGGAATTGAATAAATGATACTGAAGGTGCCAAGAAGTTAGCATACATATATGGAAAGTAGGATTCCCTTATTCAATCAGCTTTAACTAGCTCGGATAAATTCGTACATTCAAGCCAAACAGAGTGTTTGATCGCTACTTTTGTATGTCAATTTCTTTCCTTTTATGGTAGATGTATCGCAACCGGAATGTACATATGTATGTATTGTCATTTGGAACAAGGATTGTTTCTATCCTCTTGGCCATGGAATAAAAGGAAGGAAGTCAACACCCTCAAACAGTATGTAGATGTGTCTTACACATAAAATATTCCGTTGTTGTGATGATAGGTACTTTTATGTGTTTTTTTATGTTTCCATTTTATTGAAGCAGTTGAATAAGGTAAAGGAGTATTTTGGCAGGAAGTAGCATCTAGGGTCTTTGACAAGTAGGTGCACGATTGTGTAGATTATTGTTATTCGCTTCTAAGAGCCTTGGAAGCCAATAAGTTGAAGTAAAGACAGTTGGATAGACTGACATTGAAAAATATTGAGTAAAAGATTTTATTATTACTTTTTCTGTTCAATATCAAGTTAAGGTTCTTAGCTTTTGCTTTTATATTTGTTTGATATTTGAAGTGAAAAAGGAGGAGGACTGGAATCGAATCGGAGGGCACGGGAATCGAATCCTAGCAACAGCAGTCCTTGTATTGTATTAAGCTGTGTGTTTCTTGAATAGGGTACTGATGAAACCATCTGTTATACACTTGTTAAGAGTCGGCAGTAAAAAGGAAGTTTTTTTAATGAAGGGAAGGATAGCCCACACATAAACAGAGTTGGGAGAAATCTCTAATCAATCACTATCTGACTAACGCGAGGTGTTTATGTTACATATACAATACAAGATATACATATGTATGTAAAGATTTTCTTTACCTAAATCGATAATTAAATAGGCAATATAATTGCGTAGTCCACGAAGTTTATTAAATTCCTTTAACCATTATACTCCCACCCAACAAAGGATCATAAAACATTTGCATAACCTGATTATGTGTTGTCACCACCTTGTCCAAGCTTCGATTTAAATAGTGAAGCATTAGTCTGTACTGTACAAATGGATCATCAAGTTGTTAGCCGGTTAGAAAATATTACGATAAGAGCCCCTTCACTTTAACGTGATAAGACCTAAACCAGAACCGCGTTTAGAATATTCTTTTAAAGGGTGTTTTTTCTTAGAGATTTTGTTTCTAATGATTGTTAATTTGACAGTTGAAAGTTAATTTGCTATTTTACGCATGCAAATTTTGCAAATTTATTTTAAAAACCATGGTTCGACTCGCCAAACTTATCTTGCACTTCGTACATTTTACAGTCGCATTATCGTCCATCTGAACAAATTTTTCGGAACACGATGAATAGTTTTCGCACCACGTAATTCTAGGGGATAATATGTATCTACGTATCCCCAAAGACGACAAACAGTCCGAAGAGAAGAAGTTATTGTGGTTGTGGATCGCAGTGTTGACAAGAATTCGAATGAGTCGATTCGCCATCCTACATAGCAATAGAATCTATCCCCATCCACTATGTGGAAGATTGTACGGAAAGATTTTGGCTTAAAAGCTTATAAGATCCAGCTTGTGTAAGAGTTGAAACGGACAATAGGCCGAAAACATGATTCAGCTTGATTCTCATTTTCAATGCAAAATTTTGTTCTCCGACGGGGTTAAATGGATATATAAACAAGCAATATTGCTGAATTTGGAGAGAAGAAAACCCTGTAAAAAAAACCCGCTACTATAACTCAATAAAAAATCAGCCAAGGCTTCAAACCGCAATAAACCTTTATTCCGTCTACACTTTCTCGGTTACAAGGGAAGAATGGCAAAGAGGCTGGCACTCATTCTAGAAAGCCCTAATATGCTGATATATTATAGTTATTAGAAAAGGCAAAATATAGAGTAAAGTAAAAGGAAAAATTATATCAAAGTACAGGGAGGTTATACACATACAAGTGATTTGAGAACAAACATTATAAATTTACATTTTAAACTCTAATTTTCAACATCCTCGGCCCGGCAAGAACTAACGAGTTTAAGGGGATATAAAGGCTGCACCGGTCTTCACAGTCTGGAACCATCTGGCAAACGTAGCACACAAGCTCAAACTTTGTCATCACGACCCATCATAAACGATGGCCATTTTTCAAGATATACACACATACATACGTGGTCTGCTGTGATCAAATACTAGCACCACATCATTCGGCTTGAGTTGGGTTGATGAGTGCCCTTGAGACGCGTGATAAGATCGAAGAAGTTGAATATATTCGATTCGCGTACCATTAGACAGCATTCTGGTGTACTTTAATCGTTGCAGCCAAATCTTCCGCATTTCAGTAGAGGTAATGCCATCTTGAGGGCCATTCCATGACCGCGAATGAAGTGTGCAGGTGTAAGTGCGGTTGCATCCAACGGATCACTACGTATATACATATGTATGTAAGCGGCCGTGCGTTAACGATGTACTCAGCTTCAGCTATTATTGTTTCTAACTGCTCGTAACTTAGCTTAGCTCTCCTTATGACAACGTTTAAAACATTTTTTATTGTGCGAATGAGTCGTTCCCAGAAATCCCCCCACCAAGGCGCAGATTATGAACTTCCATCGTATCTTTCTTTCCGATAAAAATTCTTGAACTTGCTCATTATTAAGGTTCAGGTCTTTAATTCCAAAGCTGCTTGACGAAATGTTTTCGCGTTATAAAGCGAAATGATAGAGGGTAATCCACGTCTTAAGGCCATCATACAGCTTGCTGTAGACATCGACCTACATACATAGCTCCAAATGTACAGCTCATACCTCTGCGCAAGTAAACACCATCAAATAGCATTTTTCTATTCCCTTCGTTATGAAATATATGTATGAAATAGAATGGTCCTGCGAAATCAATGTCGATGCAATCGAAAGGTCTCGACAGAGACAGCCGATTCAGTGGCAAAGGACCGAACGGTTGAGAGAAAGGCTTTCCGAAAAGCTTTTGACAAGTAGCACATAGTTTAATTCTCCTTTTAATCAACGGACGACTCTTGAGTATCCAAAATCGTTCGCGCAACTGTGCAAGTACAACTAAGAACGATTTTGCTGGAAGTAAAATAGGGAGTTTTTCTTCAAATGAAATTTCGAAACATTCGAGTCCTCCAAGTCGAAGAAAACCTTTATTGAAAAGGTTTCTGGCTTTACAAAAAAGTATATCACGGCATTGTGGATGTAACTGTTGATTTTTAATATTTTTTCTTCCAAATTAAGTCTTTTTTTGATGTATATTGTGGTGCCAAGAATGTAAACCCAACGAACAAATCTCGTTATTTGGATCTCGTGTAGTATTTGATTTACTACAGGAAGTTTCAAATACGCAAATGATCACAATGTATTGTTAACCTCCAAAAAGTGGGGTGTTATAAGGTTGACGTATCTGTTTGTCTGTGTGTCTGTCTGTGGCATCTTAGCTCCTGAAGGGATGGATCGATTTTGATGATTTTTTTTGTTTTTGTTTGAAAGCTAACGTGATTGAGATGGTTCTTAACTACAATTTATGATGATCTGTTCAGGCGTTTCAAGACCACCAGCTATTTTAGGTGGCGCAAAATGAAACACCCTATCGGAAGATGTTATAATTTTTGCAAATGGCGTCATACCTAAATCATATTTCACATTAGTGAATAAGACAGCTGCAGTATACAAACAGATAAGCAATGGAGCGCTATACTTCGCAAGAGCGTGGAATAATTGTGTCGATTTTTTTTACCAATAATCGGTCGGTGGAATTTCGTGAATTTCGATGTCGATTATCTATTCGTGTCGCGCCAACTCGGCAAATATTCCGCTTAGCTACTAGACTTGAACAGGCTGGAACCACAGAAGACCATGCAGAACGTGGCCGCCACCGGACTGGGCGTTCGGCCAAGAATATCGCGGCTGTGGCTGCCGATGTCGCTGGAACGAAGGAACATCAACCAGACGGCGGGTCATGCAATTGGGCATCCCCAGACGGACCCTACAGCGAATTGTAGTGAAGATAGATAGATAGATAGATATTTATTTCATATGTAAAATATACAATGGTTTGCTACCGCACATTTTACAACACAGGGATTTGATAATTAGGTTATATCTTTCCACTGAAAATTTTTGATATTTTGAATAAAGGCAAAAAACCAAAAGACAAAATAACAATATGCTTTAGAAGTAAAATACGACAAAAACCTTCTATACAACCAAAAAAAAAAACAAAAAAAAATAAATAAATAAATAAGTAAATAAATAAATAAATAAATAAATAAATAAATAAATAAATATATACATAAATGAATAAATAAATAAATAAATAAATAAATATATAAATAAATGAATAAATAAATAAAAAAATAAAATAAATGAAAATAATTAATTAAATAAACAAATAATTTTAGTGAAACACTTACACATATTCCCGTACAAAGTGCAAACAGTGCATAATATCATAATCAACAACGAAGAGGACGATTTTGTGTCGATAATCATCATGAGTGACGAGGCGCATTTACACTTAAGCGGTTACGTCAATAACAAACTCTTTATTTTTGAGGCACTGAAAATGGGCGTGTGATGCACGAAAAGCCATTACATACACTCAATACGACTATGTGGTGCGGCAACGCTTATCTTAAAAATGTCAATAGGTTGTTTTAATGAAGTCTAAAGGCCGAGAGAAAAATTTTATTTTTTTACTTCTTAATTTTTTTTTGTATTGGGAATACTTAAAATTTTTAATTTTATTTTTTGACAATTATTTCACCAGCCGTGACCTACTATCTAATTTGAGGAGGAAAGGATTTCGTTCGGGACAATAGCGGCCAATTTTCCCACATATGTTAATGCTTGGCGACTGCAATGTATAAGAACCAATGAAAACTGCAATATTTTTTCATTTGTCAGGACAATAGCAAGAACATTCAGCATCATCAGCAGCAAAGCCCCAAATAAGCCAAATTCACTGATTTCTGTGGTGCGAAGTGAAGAAGGACATTTCCCTAAAAAAAAATTCAAATCAGCTACGATGTAAAATACGAGTAATCTCGCATTGTACAAAGCAATATGAAATACAAACTATTCTATCGTCTAGACTAAATAGAGTCTTGAATCCCTCATTACACGTTTATTTATAACAACTCCTTATTGGCCATTCTTATCTCCAGCTCCTTTTAGATGAAAGTACGACGCGGAAAAAAAAAGTTCTGAATGAATGCTACAACAAACAAGAATGGAGGAAAAACCAAATTCCCATTTTTATCGATTTTCAAACAACCGCCACGTTACTTCCCCGTCTTTCCCATTTGCTCGCTTTCAAAACAGCACCATGGGCCTTATCCTCCTCACTCTTATTAGTTCGACAGAAGCCGTCTATTCACTTTTATGGATCAACTTTACCGTTGGTTTCATTAATCCTGAAGTTGCCCGGTTCGTGAGCAAGGCTATGCGAATGGAGTTAGCTGGCAGATTGAAAGGAGCATCTAGCACATGATGCCAGTGTAGTGGTGGCTTTGCCCAGCTAAATGAATCGTGCTATTATCATTTTATCTCGTTTCGTTTCGTGGTGTGGAAACAATTGATGAACGACAAGGATTTAGTAATCGGCGACGCGTCGGTAGATGTTGCTGGTTATTCGCACCCGTATTAATGAAGAATTTTTTTTTTTTTCTGCTCGCAAGGCTCTAATTTTATGACCTTCGGCTATTGTCTGGAGGTTGTGTTGGGTGGAGATCTCCTATAGTTCTACTCGGATGAACAAAAAGGCAAACATTTTATGGAACATTCATAGTTAATTAATTTGATTTTTAGAAGTGCCGGCGTTGGAGGGGGACGTACAAGTCGGCCATGTGCACCCGGTAATTTGTTCAGACAAATTGTGGATCTGGTGTGAGGGATTAGCTCGGGGTTCGTCGTATCTTAGTTGGGAGCTATTGATTAATACAAGAGATTTTTTCTGGGAGTGGCAAGAAACTTTGTTGGAGATTTTTTATACACAAATGCACATATGTATAGGAGCGGTTTGGGCCGCTTACTTGTCGGTCAGTGCTGGGCTAAAGTCAGGAAAAAGTAAACAAGCACTTGGTTTGTAATTGTAAATGTTGACGTTGTGTATTTGTACTTCTGGGGCACTTAAAACATAGTACGATAAATGGCTGTGTGCACATTGTCCTTAAATTAGTTTAATTTCCTTTATAATTTAGCTCCTTCACTCAACTTTGTATGTACATACAAAAGTTTAAGTGATAAAGAGACACAAGAAATTTGTTATCCATCGTTTTGGGCGGGTTAAAATGTCAGATGGTCTTCATTAATTTGTTTTTATTCCTTTTTTTCATATTTACGAATGAAAAACAAATATATGCATGACAAAAAACACTCACAACTAGCTCAACAAACTTACCTAAATAATATAAATGTAATTTACTGGCCCATTGTAGGCTGTCTAAATTAAACTAAAAAATTATAATTATGGCTTTCGACGTAAACGTACATTATAAAACTATAAAGAAAATAAGAACAGGAAAAACCAAGAAAATTAAAAAAAAAAAGCTTAGTATAAATGTGCAAATCTTATTCTTAACTAATTCTAAAAATATGCTTAAATAATGAATATATGTACTTATATGTATTTTTTTAATACGAAAATTTAATTAATATGGTTTAAACTAACTTAAACCCTAAACAACATAATCTGCATGTACATATACATATGTAAGTCGGCCATGGAGACCACTAACTTAGCCTCGCAGAGTTATCCCGGGTCAAAAAAATTTGACGGGGAAGCTCCCTCCCTCTCTGTTAACCCACCGGAGTTGTTGGTACTATCGTACGACCTCAGTAATATCTCGATTACCAGCCGCTCTATAGAATCGGAATGGGTAATACGCTCCGAAGGTCAGACGGACGGAACATCAGTTGGTCGAAGTAATTGCTCTAGGAATGTGCCTTCGAATCAATCTCACTAACACATTACCCACCTTAGTTAGGTTCCCCGAGTTGTGCAGGACGTCGTTGCGAAAAAACTTAGTATGTATATTCAGACTCGGGAATCCAGTACATGTGAAGACAAGCCCTGAGGCAGGCTCTGTCAAACACACGAATCCTTTCCATCCGATTGGCTGCAACATTGAACCATACCAGAAAGCTATGTATAAGTAAAGATCGGACGGATGAGAATTACTATAACGAATTACTTTCAACCTTGCATCGAGCAACATCCACACTTTTTGAGGGATTGGTTGTATCAATACTGTCTTCCAATGCTCTGGATAATGTGTATTATTCAGTGCATAGTTAAACAGGATGGCATAAAGGTCCACCGCTTCTGAAGAGAGATGTCGAAGCACAGTATTGGGTATGCCGGTGGCTCCCGGGTACCTGATACCTCTGAACTATTAACTGCAGATTGTGGTTGAAAACCCTTTTGTAGGGTCTTGCGGCCTTGAGCTGCCACCAAGGCTCGGCTCCTTTAAAATAGCGGCAGCGGAGAAATTCCCAGGATGGAATGAACGACGGCGTCCATAGTTCAAGTTAGAAGAAGTACTTGATAAACACCTTAATCGGGCTACTACATCTTATTTGCAGCTCAGGCGGATAAGAAACGGCACATGCCGGCCCTTGTTCTTGTTTAATTGCTACAAAGCAGATATAACCGTGCTTCAAGAGCTGCGGTACGATGAACCCAGCAAAAAACTAATGAAAAGCTGCGATATCTACTATGGAAATTGGTACAAGGAGAACCAACAATACCTATTCGGATGCGGATTCGTTATTCGAGAAAGACAACGACAAAAAATTTTAAGCTTTCAATATGTAAGCGGACGCCTCACAATAATCCGCATCAAAGCTAATTTCGAGAACATCAGCTTAATATGCGTTCACGCCGCAACCGAAAAAAAGGGCGATTCAAGGATGACTACCATCTACCATCTCCTCCTAGATAGAACCTATGCCAATTGTCGCAGCTACGATACAAAAATATAATTAGGAAATTTTAATGCTAAACTGGGCGAAGAGGCCATATTTGTGTCTATCACGGGGAAGTATAGCCTACACGAAACCACTTCCGAAAACGGACACCGACTACTTGACTTCCTGGCGGGGCGTAATCTTCTTCTAGCTAGCACACGGTTCCCCCATCTCCATATCCATAAAGAAACCTGGCGGTCACCTGATCAGTCGACCACTAGTTGATTGTGATGATGATCACGTTGCGATCGACGCCAGACACTCCTCCAGCAACCTAGATGTAAGAACCTTGCGAGGAGCCAACATCGACTCGGATCACTACCTTCTTGTAGCCAAGGTACGAATGAGGATATAAAGGATGCTATGGAGTCGAGCAGGACAAAGAAAGTTTGCATCGGAAAACTACAATCGCTGGAGACCGCTAGGACCTCTGTCAAACGAATTTCCTTCAATAACTTACAAAATCCGATGACACCACAACAATCCACAGAACAATAGTGGGAGCATTAATAGCGCGTCATCAGAGATGCTGCTCTGACATGTTGGGCTTCAAACCGTTGCGCTGGTTTGATGACCAGTGCAAACAAACCCATGTAGCATAACAAAGTGCCCACAAAGTTATGCTTCATAGACGGACCAGAGCCGCATGTGAACTCTACGAGCAGAAAAGGAGGGAGGAGCACACGCTTTTAAAGATGAACAAAAGGCGCACGAAAAGCGAAAAGGAGAAAAAAAATCCTACCGCAGGAAATGACGCTCGCAAGTTTTACGAAAAAGCGAAACGAACATGTCAGAGCTATAACGCCAGAGCAGAAGCCTGTAGGGATGCAAACGGGCAACTAGTACTAACTAGTAGTAACTAACTAATAGGAAAATCACAGTCAATGCTGAGAATATGGAAAGGCCATTTCTGTAGGCGAGGATAGATCTGATACCGCTGTCGGGCAGAATGATCCATTCGCAACGGTCCAAGTTTCAAGAGAATTCTGTCCACCCTTCATAGATAAGCATGTAATATCGAAGTTAAAAACTAATAAAACCGCGAGCGCAGATGGCCTGTCCGCTGGGCTATTTAAAGTGGCTGGAAATGAGCTGTTAGGAAAGCTTGCCCGACGAATGGAATTTCAGCATCGTTAGCGCAGTCCATAAAAAAGTAGACCCCTATAACTACGCCAATAAAATATAAGGGAATAAGTCCCCTTAACATCGCAGTATTTCATGAGCTTCTAAATTCTTTGTGGATATTCTGATAGGTTTTTATCAGTGTGGTTTCAGGACAGGTAAATCCACAACAGACCAAATATTCACACTCTGGAACATCTTGGAGAAGACCAACGAATCGACACCCACCCACCTCTTTTTCGATTTTAAGACCTCATATGGCAGTGTGCATAGGGTCGAACTATACCGAGCCATGTCCAGTTTTAACATCCCTGCCAAACTCGTTATATTTTGCAGGATGACAATGGAGAATTCTTGCTGCACTATTAAGGTCGGCATCTTTCAGAGAAAAATTCTGCGTTCAATCTACAATCCCGTTTATATAAACGGATTAAACGGAGAGTGGAAGAAAAGATACAAGAGCGAACTGTATGGGCTGTACAGCGACATCAGCTTAGTACAACGTCTCCGGATCCAACGTCTAAGATGGCTAGCCCATGTAGAGTGAATGGACAACACAGTTCTGGCTCGAAGAGTTTTCATTCCAAACCCAAGGGACGACACAGAAGATGATCAACGAATCTAAGGTGGCGCACACAGGGGGAAGGGGATCTTCCTGCCTGGAGACGCTTGTTGGTAGGGACCCAGGTTCTCACTAGGCTGTAACGCAAACTCAGTTAGTAAGTAAGTAGAATTACGTTATCGAATGATATTGACTGACTGAAATTGGTGCTTTAGACGTGAACAAAAAAAGTTGTTATTTGTCAAAAGAGTGACTATTTGTAGGCAGAGGCGTGGCGTTCAGATGTTGTATTCCATTACTTACATATCTAAGACATACACATATTCTTTTAAAATAGCACCTCTTATTATATGACCTTATAGCTGGTATAAAATGCAGAATGAAAGTCGTAGCATTACCTAAGTCGTATATGACTAATTCTAGTTACTCCTTATTACGAGCTCAGAAGACGGTTTTCGAAAAGCTTTTCAGGCAGTCTTATGACTATATCCTGCATGCCCTTAAAATTGGATTCGATATGTGATATACATTTTTTAATGTTAATTTAATCTTGAATTTTAATTTTAATTTTGAATAGACCGAAATAAGTTGAATAGCTTATTAAAATCTTTCTTTATTTCTTTCCAGGTAAGTCACGGAAATAATTTTCTAAAACCTCATCCTAAGTAAGAACAATTCGTTAAAAAAAAAAAGATAATATCATAATAAGTATTAGATTCGCATAAACGCAGGAAAAAAAAATCCTATTCTCATTTCCCATTTTATTTATATACCTGGCATGAGTAAACAGATTAACATTCATTTTGTTTAGGTCAGTTTTCTTCCAAACAACAAAAGTATTTATCCAAATAACAAAAATAACAGAGAGTAAGGAAATGAGGAATAATAATAATACAAAAACATTTCTGAAGTGGGTCTCCCAAGCACAGACATAATGCGAGGAAAACTCGTTTTCGAAGACCTGCACATCTCCCATCCGGCGTACAACAATCAGGGATGATGCCATGAATAAACTTCAAGTATTATCAGCCATGAATTTAAATTCTTTTAGGGAATAACTGTATGAAAATGACGATGGCGACGACAACCAAGTTGATAGTCGCTTTCTTTGTTACTTGTCTTTTTTTTTAGCTCTTGTTCTTTGTTATCTTAGATATCCTGTACCATGGGTTTTTTATCCTTTTTTGCTTGTCGTTAGCGTGGATGGGAGAAAAGAGAGTACAGAATGAAAACTAGGAAAACATTTAAATACACAAGGAGTCGGGTGAAATATGCAAATAAGAAAATTCCTGGGGTCCTGGAGTATGGATCGGACAATTCTATTTGTTTTCTTAATCAATATCCGCTAACAGGATGCACTGGATGATGTTATTCCCCCTCTTTGCAAGTAGAACATATTTGTTTGTAATCGAAGTTGAATTTAATGATGGCATGGGAATTCTGAGAAACTACTAGTAGGTTTCGATTTTCGAAAACAAGCTCGTTGTTTAAATCTGTTCTAATTGGTCATGATAGGAGCCGAAAGAAGCGATATTAAATAGCAGCTAATGGAATTCTGAATCGCATTTATATTTCCAGATACCTACATGGCTTTGGAGGCACATTTTTACATTTTTTAGATACGTCTTTAGATATTTTCAACACTTAAAAACCCACTGATCTCAACGTTCATAACATATTTCTTTTATCGAGATAGGAGGGATTCCTAAAATTTAATCTCAATGCTTTGAGCTCAAATGCAGAAAATCCCTCCTAAGCGTACTCACTTAACCCCTTCCGCATGTTCACGGGCCATTCGTAATCCAATAACTTTCCCTCTTCCTCTCCAAGAAAAAAAAAAAAACAACAACAAAGAAAAGGAGTAAAATCCGATACGAAGCGAAACGATAGAATAATCCACTTGAACATGAAATTATTTTCACGTTGCCATCGAACTGGAACCAGGTACATAGTGGCTATTGAATATTCACAAGTAACTTGAAACGAGTGTGCCAAATTGCTTAAAAGGCCATTCAAAGGAATCGCCGTTCGGACAAGAAACTATCATGCTATTCCGAATCGGAATTTGAATTTTGACGTCATTAGAAATTTACGAATTAGGGGTTATCTCTACTCTTTCCGTTCTACCTAGTAGTATGGAATGATATAAAGCCCACAAAAAAAAAAAGGCAGAAAGGACGTACACATACATACATACTGGACAAAAAGGTAAATTGAAATGGTCGATCGTTAGGGTAGAAATAAGAGCGGAAATTGAAGAGGACCTTGGGAAATTAATTGACCATTTCCATTTCGGTCATGCGTCATAGCACATTTGAAAATTGGAACATTTGAAAGCTGTTTGATTTTTGAGTTAGTGGAACCACTTTGTGCCTGACTAGTTTAAAAGCCATTGCCATTCGGGGGTTTTAAGTCAGGTATTAATATTAATGTGAGGGAAAAATCAATTAGCTTTACTACTGTACCATGGGTATTTCAGGCTTTACCCCTTTACGCTTGATCTTTTATATCCATAGCTTTAAAACGCATTGAGTTTCTCTAGGCGCGTCTACTTTCGAAATGAGTCTGGTGTCAACGTTATATCGCGTCATCTCGGTGACAAATATGATCCTTTCCGCTGAACTTCTCCTGCTGGCTTGAACGTACAATTTTCCAGTTCTGGCTTTAATAATGGTATTCCACTGAATGGTTTTGTTCTTCTCTCTTACGACTTTTTGATTCTCTTTTTGACAAAGTAAATTTTATCGCGCCATCAGCCTTCTTGTGAAAAGGCAATATTAGCTTCGCTATTTTTATTCTTAGGTAGGTAGGTAGATATGATAAATCTTCTAAATATATGTCAGGTAATATATTTTCATATCTAATTACACCACGATCTTTCCGACTGAACCCATGTACTAACATTAGGCTTCGCTTTTTAGAGTTAATTCACATTTTATACAGGAATCCTTCTCATGCTCGATAGCGCGCATAGCTATAACAATAACATATGTGTAGGATGTGAAGTCACCCTTAGTAAACCAATCCAACCATTCCAATACTTCCAATCTGTCCACCCCTCCTTATTCATTCCATCCCACTCAGCCTGTACGCGCGAGCGCGCATCGTAGACTACTGGCACTTCCATTCCATCCTTCGACGAGGAAAGACTCTTTTGTTCAAATAAATGAATGCATTCAAGTTTAAATAAAGTATTTTTATATTAAATCCCTACATATGTATATATGATATTTTAAAAGCAGAAGTTCAAAATAATTGAGTATTGTTTGCCGGAATGCATCATCAGTAACAAATACGAGATTTGTCCAAAAAATAAGTTGAAAATAAAAATAACAAATTTCGCGAGCCAAGTTCATTTGATTTTCGATGTTTGTTTTTATATTATGTTGGTACGTTACGTATGTCCCCTAATATATGTTTACGGAGGTTAGAGTTAGACCTATTGTTGAGTGCTTTGCGATTTTTTGCTATTGAAAAAAATAAATCAAATAATCTGTAGTAAGTCTTATAGCAGAAGATAAAAACTAAGTGCATCAACGTTCTTTAAATGATCTTCACATAAAGCCAATAAGAATCCAGCTTGTCAACAACGCATGAAAACGCTAAATCAGTGAAAATAACTGCAATGGAGACTCATCGAATTATTATCAGAGAAGTTGCTGAGGCTATCGACACATCGATTGTACTCATGCCATGAGCATATTTTCGGCATGAAACATATATACATATGTATGTATGTCGGCGAAGTTTGTTGTGAAATTGCTAAATTTTGACCAAACAACCATCGCATGAGTATCGCTCAGGAGCTGTTGAATGACGTACATAAATGACAATCCAGATTTACTGAAAAGGGTCATCACTGTAGACATGGGGTATATGCTGATGGCGTCGAAACCAAAATCAAATAACGTCTAGAAGAGACAAGACGAAAAACGAACCCAAAGTTCGGTCTAATGTTCAAGTTTTGCTCACTGTATTCTTCAATTACAATGGCGTGGTTCATCATGAGTAAGGAATATTACCTGGAAGTTATGCGCCATTTGCTTTGATTTTGATTTTGATTTTGACGCCCCACAGAGGCACTTTATTAGCTTGATGCAAACCTTATCAAAATCAAGAAATAACTTAATTAACTCATTAACTAGGGTGGAAACGATTAAGGAGAGGGTATAAGAATAAGAAAAAAGCTTGGCTCTGGTTCTTCATGAGCGTTAACGCCATCTAAGGTGTCTGTCTGGCAGTACAATGGACCAATATTTGTGTCTGAGTGCTCCAACAGATAGAAGAAGCCCCAAAACAAAACCAAACTTAGGCGACCCGTATAAGTTGGTAAATTAAGGGGTCAGCCCAGGGAAGACCACGATGGGCAGAACTGATAAACCTACGTTGAATGGGCCTAACGAAAGTATTGTATAATGATTTCATAACATAAGGATTCGAGAACTCTTAGGACCAACGTTTCACGAAACGAATCGTTTGATAATGTTGTCGATATGAAGGCGAATGTTAAGTTCACGGTCACAAATGATTACTAGATCAAATAAAAAGTTGGCAAGGAGAACGGTTTCATTACGAATAAAGTAGGTTCTGGGTGGTGAGGAAGAGCGCTTGCGGTAGTTAGTGATAGCTTGGCATTTATTAACATTGAGCTCGGTTTTTTGACACCAAATTAAGGTCAGATTGGAGAGAGCAAGAGTCAACAAGGGAAAATATGTGTTTGAATATTTTCATACGATATCATCGGCATATTTGGAGAGCTGTGAGTTCAGAATAACGCTGTCAACATCATTAATGGTTAGAATAAATATCAATTTGACGAAATGACTATCTTGTGGGACATCGGGGATAGCATTAATTGGATCAGAGTTAGAAGATCTGAACATAATGTTATATTGACGATCTTCTAGGTAAGATTTGATCCATGAGATAAAACCGGGAGTGAAACCGAGGGCAGTGAGCATGAGGAAAATAGTTTGGTGAGACTATTTTGTCAAAAACCTTGCTGAAGTCAGCGGCAACAACGTCTACTTCTTTGCCGGCTCCGAGTGCACCCAAGGATTGTGAAACAAAGTCGAGTAAATTAGTGGTTTTCGACTGACCTTTTAGGAACCCATGTTGGTTAGGAGGAAATATGGGTTGCAGTGAAGATTAGCGCATCATAAACGAAGCTCTCGAAAAGTTTGGGTATGCATGAGAGCTTGGCAATGGGACCATAGTTGGAAACATCATTTTCCAGTCCTGAATGATATAAGGTTTGAAATAAAGCGGTAAGGAGTAAAATAAAATGGTTCGCGCACTTTTTTAAAATTATGGCAGGCAGAGAGTCGGGACAGGGAGAGTAGTCGTCCTTTAGGTTGCGTATTTTTTCGGTGGCTAGGTCGGGAGTTATGTTCAGTGAGACAAGAGACGTCTGAATGCAGGATTGAAGATACTGGTCGGTGACTGATTGGCTAAAGAAATGAGCAAGGAAGTTGGCGATTATTTCGGGTTCATTGGAGGGGTTATTAAGAGAATTAAATGTATGTATGTATATGTTATTTATTGTGGCAGAAAATTTTACAATTTTTGTCATGTACAATTTAGTTTTATAGAGATATGGTCCTTTAACCTTACTACTACAATATTAATATACACATGATATGAGGTATAAAGTACAGTTATCGAAATAAAGTTATTGTGTGAAGGAAAAGCCACCTTCATTTAAAATTAAGTGTCTGGTTTCACTGGTGGGAAAAGAGAAGAGGAGAGGATCTTGATTCCAATAGCTGATTTACTTGATAATCGACATTTAAGTAAATAAATAATTGAATAAATAAATAAATAAATAAATAAATAAATAAATAAATAATTAGATAAATAAATAGGTAAATAGGTAAATAAATAGATGCTTAGACAAATATATAAATAAATAGGTAAATACATAAATGTATAACTAGGACAGATAGGTAGCTAAGGGATTCTGGTAGTTTTATTGCACTCATAATGAAGTTAGGTTTGAAATCAGGATATTGTCGGAAGATAGGCAAGATATGTATGTTGTATTTCTGATAAAGATTTTCTATTCTAGTTTTGACCATTTCAATGTTTGTCAATCTGTGGATTTCTTCAGTAGAAGAAAACCAAGGTTTGTTTAGGATCATTTTTAGCAATTTGTTTTGTGTTGTTTGGAGTTTGCGCAGGTGACTTTTTGCACACATACCCCAGACAGGAGACCCATAGAAAATAATGGCCTGGAAAATTGCTTTAAATACCAGTAACTTGTTGTCATTGTCTAATTTTGAATTCCTACAGATAAACGGGTAGAGAATTTTTATTGCAAGATTAACTTTTTTTATAATTTCTTGTACATGGCACTTAAAGGTTAAACGTTTATCTAAATAAATGCCGAGATACTTTGCGCATGTTTTCCACTCAACCTGAACTCCGTTAAGAAAAAGGTTGTTGCTTGGAAGTAAACAAGCTTTTCTTTTACGAGTAAAAAAGACAGCTTGAGTCTTGTAATAAGTTTGGACAGTATTTATAGCGGATTGCAGATTAGTTCCAACGTTGAAACCAATTGCATCCGATGAGTAAATACAAGTGTCGTCAGCGAATAGAGCTAGACTGCAGTTTAGCAGGTTGGGGAAATCGGAGGTATATATATTAAAAAGAATTGGACTGAGGACAGATCCTTGTGGGACTCCTGCCTTAAGTATTTGGCTAACTGAGTGGATTTGGTTAATAGAAACACTAAATCTACGGAAGGATAGGAAGGACTGAACTATTTTAATTAAATACAAGGGGAAGTGTAAGACTAATAATTTATGCAGTAATCCATATTGCCACACGGTGTCGAAGGCCTTTTCAACATCTAGAAGTACCATGCCAGTACTTTTGCCTACTGAAAGGTTGTTTTTGATGTCCCTGGTTACACGGTGTACTCGATGCGTAGTGCTGTGTGAAGACCTAAATCCGAATTGTTCCCTAGGTATTATTGCTCTGCTTTCGACGATTGATTCAATTCTATTTTTAACAATCTTTTCAAAGCATTTGCTTAGGGAACTAAGTAGACTTATTGGCCTGTAGTTGCTAGGCAAATTGGGAGACTTACCGGGTTTTAAAATTGGGATTATCTTGGCATTTTTCCAGTTGTAACCCAACCTTAGACAATCATTGAATAAGTTCCTTAGGAATGCAAGAGCTGTATCTGGTAGATTTTTCAGGCACACATTTTTGATCCCATCAAAACCTGGTTGATAGATTGCTTATGATATTTTTCACTTCACTTATGGTTACAAACTGTATACTGTTAAGCAAAGTGGATGAGTTTATGAAATGAATCGACTGATCAACGGAAGATACGATGTGGGTGGCAGGAGTGATATTGCTAGTTATTAAATGATTGTTGGCAAAATTACTTGCCAGGGCCTCAGCTTTTTCTGAATCGGTAAGTAATACCGTACTTCCAACATTAAACGGAGGGATGTATGTACGTATGTTTTTTCTTTACTATTTTCACTATGTTCCAAAAGGGTTTACTTCCCTTGTTTAAGCTTTGGAGTCTTTCGTTCCATGCTTGATTTCTGAACTGTATTATTGCACCTTTTATTATATTATTGATGTTTGTGTATTCTACAAGATAGTAATTATTTCTCGTACGACTCCATCTGGATCTGTACGTGTTCCTCAGCTTTATCATTTGAAGAATGAAGCGAGGGAGTATATGCATTCCATGTCTAGTGACCGTTTTCTTTGGCACTGACTGTTCAACACTTTCAATGATAGAGTTGGTAAAGCTGTTCACACGTAGGTCGATTTGACATTGAGTAGCGGTGCTTTGGTTTGGAGCATTTTCCAAGAGAATTAAATGTAGCGGGATAATTATCGGTTTTTCTTTATGCATTAATGAAGTGAAAAAAACACTTGGGGTTCGAGATAAGGGAGAATTGCATTCCGTTCAGATATCGAAAGTAGATTGATTCATATTGCTGTGCATATTTATTGTAGGACTGCATGTAATTTGAAAGGTCAGATGCAGAGAGGATCTAAGATAGGCGTGCCAATTTTTGTTTCTTTTATTGCGAAAAGAGCGTAATCCCTTACGTATACCAGCGCGGAGATGAAGTGTAATTTTTTTTTGCTGAATATGGGACTGAAAAAATTAAGCAGCTGAGGATTTTGAAATAATAACATATAACGCAAGAGTTTCATTTAAGGATTTAATTCAACATTGTTGAGCAGATTATTAAGTTTCGCCAAGTCACCTTTCAGGAAACGGTAATGGAAAACAGTACGGAGGAAACGAATCGAATCTCGAGTGAAAGAGTTATCGATAAGGGGGGTGAAGGGGGTCTAAAGTAGAGAGAAGATGGTTACTTGGGGTACCAACGCAGTTTACGGCATCAGTTTAGAAAATCAGGTCGTGTTGTCTGCCATGTAATTGGTGATGCTACTGAGTTACAGATGGCGGGAATCAGAGAGATGATCTGTGAAAAGGATTTCTTTGCCTGAGAAGGGGCTAGCTGCGATATAATGGGTCTCATAATCAGATTAAACCCCTTTTCAGGTGTGGGAGATTGAAATCGCCATAGATGATGGTGATGTCATTGGATTCGACGATATCAAATATGGAGTCGACGAGATCAACGATGAGTTGGTAACAATGTGTGGGCTGTGAGGGTTTTAAGTAACAGCAGGCAAGATAATGTTTCCGTTTAGGGAGACTTATCTCGGCACTAGTGAAGTTGAAGTCACCGGAATTCGATGATTTGAAGGGCCAGGGATCATAGCGGCTGTGGATTGCTAAGAGAACTTCGCGACCGCCCGGATCGGCAGAGTTGTCGTGCCCATCGAGCCGAATAAAGAAAGAATTTTGCCACAACTGAGTAGATAAATCCCTCATCGCTGGAAGCGCTCCAGGCTATACCAATAAACGCATATCAAGAGTGCTTCTTGGATTGGAAAAAGCGTTGGCGCAAGCGTATTATATGTGAGGGGACTTATTTGAAAGGACGAAATAGATATTGATGAATAAATAATTATTTTTCGAGAAGTTTTGAACAGACCTCTTATAGTTGCATCTCTAACATTTTCAACAAAATGCGATCTTACTTTGAGTAATAGTGTTTGATGTTTTTATCCTACATTAAAAGGTGACCAAAAGCAGCAATTCTGTTGATTTGAATGAAGTGATCACGCACCCCAAATCCAATCAAACTATGAAACATTTTAGTGACTATTTAACAACCTCCGTTTGAAATCAATTAAGAGCGTTATTTGCATTATCAGGATTTTATAAGAATGGAAATTACATAGTTCACGCTTAAAAATCTCTAAGGCTGATTTATTTATTTATTCATTTATTTACTGAATTAATTATAATACATGTGGATGGCAACGCGGGCGAAAATGCGGCGAATTGCGAAATGACAGCAAGCGCAAGGGTGAACAGGAAAAAAGGAGCAGTATAAAACGACAACCGGCAGCGTGAACACATCGATCAGAAAGCTTACCTGTATTTAGTTTTTGTTAAACCCTTTTCTATTATGAAATAAAATCTGTAAATACCCACTAAAGCGGAATTTCCTTTGTATGACTATTCTACATACATGTACAAGTAAGATTCAACATCTTATAAATTTGAACATGCTTCAAGAAAAGATATATGAAGATATATGAATATATGAAGAAAGAATATATAATATAATAATAATAACACATTTTGAGCGGGTAGCCTAGCATATGAAACTATGCTGCGTAGCGGGCATAGTTTGCAAAATAAGCAAAAATTGCGCGATCCAAAATAAATAATATTTGCAAAAGTAATGGTTAGATTTTAATAAAATTTGGTAATATAGTACTTACAACTATACTCTATTTTATTTTATCAAAAGTTTTGTACTAAAACGCAACCTACCCTATCTGTTTACCTTAGAAAATGTCAACTATATTGACAAATTTACGTTTATAAACCAATAGATATTTTGTAAAAAAATGTTTTATTGTTTTTTTAAACCTATATAATACTTGTAAATTCATTTTTATAAAGAAGTAGTTTAGTAGTAATAGTAGTAGTGTATAAGTTATCCTATTTGTATTTTCTAACACTAATATTTTTTAAATGTGTGATATTTAAAAACACATTCTCCCTTATGAAGGGGCACGTCGCAATATTCACACATAAAGCAGGTTAAACTCTTCTTCTTGTGAGAAGCACAAACATAACATTGTTTATGGGGGTTCTTTTTTTTGCCTCCCGTAAATATTCTTATAATTTTATGTTTTTTGGCATCCAATAATCTATTTGGAAAATCGATTCTTCTACATGTAGAAGATGTGCTGGGTACTGGATCATCAGGATTATTGGGAACTCTATCATCAATACTATCTCTAACATTATCACTTATCCATTCTTTGGCCACATCGTGCAAAAATCTTTTATAACTTTTCTTTGAATTGGTATTTAAAACTTTAAAAACCCTGAAAGCGTTGAAAAGAGCACCATTTAGCAAAAACATCACTGACATTTTCGTCCATTTTTTTGTGCGTCGTACAATTGAATAATATGACAAATACTGATCAGCGCGATCGACACCTTTCATATATTTATTATAATCGATAACGCATTTCGGCTTCCAAATGTTTTCTCTTCTCTTCCAATCAATATTTGCACTTTCTACGATAGTGGCAGAATGGATTGTTGATATCATTCGAACTGTTCTTTTTGATTGCCAGCATTGTAAAAGAATATCGTTTCGACGACGAAACATAGATTCACCTTTTTTTAAATTTGCATTTTGTAAACATGCAGGAAGACCTCTATTTGTACGTATCGTACCACAACTTCGGAATCCATTTTCTAACAAGACTTTAGTCGTATCGACACTATTATAATAATTGTCCATGTAGACGTGGTGCCACAAGTTTGCATACGGCTGTAGGAGGTGTAAAATTGTCTCCTGAAGTCGACTTCCTTCACCATGATATATTCGGAAATTACATATATATCCTGTTCTTGCTTCACAAACCATTCGAATAAGAATTCCGTATTTATTAATTTTGGAAGCATTATACACCTTGAATGATAGCCGACCTCTCCAGGGTACGATGCTTTCATCCAATGACAACTCTCGTTGAGGCTTATATACTTGTTCAAATTTTTTTAAAAAATAAGATACGATTGGGCGAATTTTTTTAAGGCGATCTCTTTCATTGATGTCAGTTTCATTATTTGAAAAATGCCATGAATACCATATTTGGCGGAAACGATCTCTACTCATCACTTGTGCAAAAATTGGAGTTTCAATTGTTCTGTCTGTAGACCAATATTAATCCCTAGTTTCTTTACGAACTTTGCCCATAAGTAAAAGTAATCCCAACATTTGTTTCATTTCTACTGTAGACACGTCTTTCCATTTCACAGATTTTGCACTGTCTTTAAACTTATCAACATTTTGTGAATGATAACGATTAGTTTCTTCGGCCATATAGTCGAACAAATCGTTCCCTATGAAAAGTTGAACCACTTCATCCATACTTTCTGAGTTATTTGGCATCTCAACAACGCCACTTTGCCCCAAAAATTGTTCAATAATTGGAGGATTATCATGTTCTGACCACTCCAATACTTCATCGTCACTTTGTTCTGAATCGCTATACTGTATTGGTAAAACTCTACGTCTTCTAGGATGAAAGAAGTCTTCATCACTTTCACAGTCACTCTCAAATTCAATAATATCGGAATCACTGGAAATTTGCGATAAATTATCTGCGTAAATTTCACTATCACTATCAGGGTCCATTTTTATAATAATTGAAAAATAATTTATAAAAAGAAATTTTCAACTGTCTAAAGCCGACTAAACACCACTAAACACTAATTTCACATTTTACACAATATTCTATGAAAATGATCTCCAGCTCTCAGAGCATAAGAAAATTACGCTCTCGTTTGTCTGAAGCGTGGGAAAGTTAGCGCTTGCTGTTCGTATTTGCTGATGCAATAATTGTTGATAGTTATGAAATGACAAGTCGCCGAAACAATTGAGCAATAAATTGATATATATAAAACAACATGAATGAATACGCAATAATGAGAAGTGTGTCAAATGAGATGAAAGATCCTCATAAAATTATTATTTATTTATGCCCATACAAAACAAAAACAATTCCCTTTCCTAATTTTGTTACTAGTTAACGCCATCGACCAAGGCCAGGGGCAAAGGTCGATAACCCACATTAACGGGACTCGATGACTCAGCACTTTGTGCGGTTCCCGCTACTTCGCGGGTTACCTAAAAGCACAGGGGGATCATATTCCGTCTGGCAATTATCGCATAGACTCGACTATACGCGAGTCGGCTGATAATGCGTTTCCGATCAGGTAACAGCACTCGAATATGGGATGTGGAATATGCACCGAACACGATCTTGGGAACAACAAACAGGCGGGGGACAAAACACCTGTGTCAGCACGGAAAGGAGGAATATGCGAAGCGACAAGCGCAAGTCGGGCAGATCGGGGAGTCAGTCCGCTGTGACCGCCGACGAGAGTAATTCGAAAGTTGTAGCATCGAAATAAACGTACTAAGAATAATTCGAAAGTTGTTTTCTTGTAAGTCGAACAGTTGGGCCAGCCTTCGGGCTAGCGTTCGCGATTTTTTTTGGATTCCCCTTTCTTTACTAAATGGAATCCTTTAGCTTTACTAAAGGGTCCGCCATCTAACGTTTTTTTTTCAAGTAGTGCTTATTTCGTGAATAGTAACACTTAGCTCATGTCTGATTTGACAGATAATTAGTTTTATCCTTCCGCTGAACGAATATGGTTGTGTATACGCTTGAACAACGCTTCGTTTTCGCTTCGCTAAGTGGGCCTGCGATCGACTTACAGAAGATGCCGATTTTGCCAAAAAAATCATCTTTTCAGATGAAGCTCATTTTGATCTTGGCGGGTATGTAAACAAGCAAAATTGTCGCATTTGGGGCACAGAAAACCCACACGCATACATTGAAAAGCCGGTGCACCCAAAACGAGCCACTGTTTGGTGCGGATTTTAGTCCAGAGGCATAATTGGGCCATTTTTCTTCGAAAATGAGCAAGGAGTGGCCGTTACAGTCAATGGCGATCGTTATCGGGCCATGCTGAACGAATTTTTGTTCACAAAAATTGAAGAGGAGGATATTGGCGCTACGTGCCACACAGCCGAAGCTACACTCGATGTTTTGCGCCCTGTTTTTGAAGATCGCATTATCAGCCGCAGAGCTGATGTCGTTTGGCCACCTCGGAGCTGCGATTTGACACCGTTGGACTATTATTTGTGGGGTGCCGTCAAAGATAAGTGTTACGCCGACAAGCCAGAGACAATTGACGCTTTAAAGGACAATATTCGTGAAGCCATTGGTGAAATACAGCTGCACACAATAGATAATGTGCTTAAAAATTGGACCGATCGTGTAGGCTACTGCATGGCCAGCCGAGGCAGCCATTTGAATGAAATTATTTTCCATTATTAACCGGAAGGATTGTACTTTCAAATAAAAAAAGAAATTTGAGAAAATATTCAGTAGTTTTTTTTATAGCATTTTCAAAAAAAAAAAAAGTTATTTGGCGGACCCTATATACATATGATAAAAATGTTTCTTGGGCAGTCATATCAACATTTTTCGTGAACAAATGTTGATTTGAGTTTTGAATGCAACAAAACAAACAAATTCCATGTATTTTCAAGAGAGAATTACGCTAATTGCTTATACACATGTCATACACTAATGTGGCAAATTTTTCATTTTGTAGGAAACTGTGTATCTTCTTGATTGAGAGTCTTTGACTTAAACCTAGTTATCAAAAACATAGACATGGTTTTGGTTTGAAAAACATGAAATTTATGAAACTAAAATAATTATACGAGATAACACTTTCAGTTTTATATGAAAACCCATCCGGTAAAAATACCGTCTCCCGCTTTTAAAGTACCTACAATCAAAAGGTAAAAATACCCGCCCCGCTAATAAGCAGCAGTTCTCACAACGGGTAATTTTACCCGGCCCGCTTTTAATGTGTTTATAATAATAATAATATAATAATAATAATATAATAATAATAATATAATAATAATACAGTAGAGTCTCGAAAAAGTTAAGTAGTTTGTTTTAGAGGTACTTAACTTTTCCGAATTCTTAACTTTTTCAAGACAATGATACTATGCACATATATGCATATGTGTATGTACGTAAAGTAAAAAAAATATAAAACGGAGCGAAAAGTAGAAAGTAGCTCTACTTTGTCCGGTGAAGTTCATACATCCGTCGGCTATGGGCCACCTCCCATAAGAATGTGTATATTCTACTTTTCACTCAGTTGAAACCAACAGAGTGACGGATTCTATGGGCCGGGGCCTTAAGAAATCTATATCGGTAAATCCCGACTACTTTTGTGTTTCATGATAGTTTTGCTACAAAAACAGTATGCAAAACTCATATTCGCACATCCCAATTTTAAACACAGAATATTTACTTATACAAAACCAATGCAACCAATTTTTTTTTTCTTAAATTAAAATGTTTCAACTGATTATTGTGGGTTTCTGTAAAATATTTCCTTAGAGTTACAGGGAAAAATACGTTGTTCTGTTTATAATGGGGGTGTATGAGTATGGGTTTCTCATATTGTACGTACCACGCGAGCGACGTTCTAGTAAGCGGAAATGTGAAATTGAGATGAAAACAAAAATGATTTGAAAAAGTTAAGTCAGAACTTAACTTTTTAGAGTCTCCCGTGGTGACTGAACACTACTTAACTTTTCCGAATACTTAACTTTTTCGCGACTTAACTTTTCCGAGACTTTACTGTAATATAATAATAATAATATAATAATAATAATATAATAATAATAATATAATAATAATAATATAATAATAATAATATAATAATAATAATATAATAATAATAATATAATAATAATAATATAATAATAATAATATAATAATAATAATATAATAATAATAATATAATAATAATAATATAATAATAATAATATAATAATAATATAATAATAATAATATAATAATAATAATATAATAATAATATTATAATAATAATATAATTATAATAATATAATAATAAAAGTATAATAATAATAATATTATAATAATAATATAATAATAATAATAATAGTATAATAATAATAATAACTAGTAGTATGATTGAAACTACAAAGATAATAGTGAAAGATATAGAGAAAAAGGCAAACAATAGAAGAGTAGGTAAATATACTTACACACGAGAGTGCCGTGGCGCAGTGCGTAGTGTGTCGCCCTCTGACGCAAGATGAGCGAGTTTGGATCCCGATAACGCCAACGCCATAGAATGTTCATTTATTAAATTTAAAAAAAGTTTATCTTTTATGTAATATGCTTAGATCTTTCCTTATTTTTATTCCCAAGATCAATAGCTAATATTTCTTTTTTATGTGCAAATAATTACATGTTTCTATGACAAGTCTGTCGATAGCAGAGAATTTTGGCTAAGAATTGCATTATACGTTTATACATGTTCTTATGTCAGCATTGTCTAAGGAAATTAGTGAATAAAAAAAAATTTTGCTTCCCTATCATCAAAATCCTGTCAGGAAATTAAAAGCCACACACATAATCGTAGAATGGTTCAAACAAATGCTGATGTTAGTGCCAGTGCCTAACTAATCTCCTAAATGCTCAAGGGCAACCTGGCCTTTGATTGAAGCCGAACCACTCAGGAGATTTAACCCCAGCTTCTTGGTTGGAAAAAAAGTGTTTTGCCCTGAAGCGTTTAATTTGATTCGTCTTTTCAGTTTTTATTTATTTTAATTTTTTTTTTCCATCAATGGACAATGAAGCTCACTACATACTATGTGCTTCAGTGGAATAGTGTGTAAGAAAGGGCAATATTGGAATCCATGCACATACATCTGTACTCGCATATAAAACACTTATTCGCCTCTGGTGTTCATTTGGCCAACAACATGATTTTATTGCCCTCTCCCACTGGGGTATGTACATATGTGGGTATACATAGAAATCATCGTCGCCATTATAAACGAGAATGCATGGATATCCGTCCTTGTGGGCAATGAAAAACGATTTAAAGGAGGAAGCTGGCTGATACAGAGACGGTTACCGTCTCATGGTTAGCCAGGATACTAAGGACGGGTACACAGCAGTGGGCTATACTCATGTACACTCGACCCATTGCTGTTCCAATCGTCTGCAATAATTCTGGTGGTTCGGTCGGTTGTAGACATGTGGATATTCAGGTAGTACTAGATAGGTGAATGTTTTGTGAACGTTAGCAGGATCTGTCAAGCTCTGAATGGGAGCAGGAAAGTATACAGAACAAGTGAAACGAATAGGAATGGTTTCAAATTTCCGGTGCTGATTTATTATATCATATTCACAGAAGTGTCGAAAGGTTGTAATGAAATTACTTTTCCCAATTACTGCGCCAATGTGCCGCCCCATCCCTTTTAAGTACAAGAGTATACATATATGTATGTACATATGTTACTTACGCCGTGTCATATATTCTTGCATCCTGGCCGTAAGTGGAATCGCAACCGGTGCTAAATGGTTTCCTCTTTCTGCATTTCATGACCACCGGTTGTGATCGTTGTTTCATTTGCGATGAGTGGTATGGAGTTAATTGGTAGAATTGGAGTAATGGGTAGAAAGCGGAAGAGCACTGAACTACAACCAGAATGACACGATAGATAGAAAGCATATCGTTTCTTTCTTCTGAACTCCATGGAAAAATCCCTCACTCATGCACAAATACACACATACGTACATATATACTATATATATCATAACATTTTTATTGCTCTCTCATAAACACAATTCAACCGCATGTAATGTCTGGAGGAATGGTTTTTAATTTAACGTAGCAGAAGTTGGATAGGAAATAGTTGAACGAAAATTCGCTGACACCCCTTCTTGACCAAACGTCAAATTTTTTCAAATGCACTTATATGGTCTACAGATATACAGATATAATCAAACATGAAATGAAACCAGAAAGGGAGCAGGAGTGAAACGAATTACATGAGGACAGTACGAGAGCGAGTATGTGTAATTGCGAAATTTCCTGCGGAATGTCCTTTTCATCGGGATCTCGTGGGGAATTCGGTATTGAATTACGGATTTCTGTTTATTGTTTTGGTTATCTTTGCAAAGAAATGAGTTTTATTTTATTGTTTTTTTAAAATCATGTGAATCGTTTTTGCGTTATCGTCTCTTGCTGAAGGAGTAATCAAAGTCAGACGCATAAATACCACATTTCCAACTGTAGTCCCATCCCTCTCCATTAGCTGCTGAATTACGTTTAAATTAAATTGAAATAAATGATAAAGGTGATTAGAAATAAAATAGACAAAGGATTGCAAGTCAACTGTATTTCAATGATAAGGCTTAATCTTATGCCTTGAAATTTAACAAAGGATTCCCAGCTCATGTGTTTTTTTTTTTCGCATTAACCTACTTTTTCATAAGCTCATCTTAGCCCTGGGTAACCAAGTTTACTTCCTGATAAACGGTTAATGAAGTGTAATCCCAACATAAAATACCCGGCAAAGCAAACAGTCGATAAAAGAAGAACAGAACACAACTTAAATTTAAATGACACATTTATTTTATATTTATCTCAGATGAATTTGCTTGTGTACAAAACTAACTGCAGAATTTACAAGCTCCATGCGCTTACATAGTAATGAAACAACGGCGGGGCTGTGCTGGTCTTTGACTAACACGGTGTTTTGCGGTGTTTCTTATTTAAGTAAAATTAACAGGCTGTCAGCTGATTGAGCCTCTAGATCACATACAGCATTTTTCCTTCAAAAATTATTTAATGTCATCTAATCCTTACGAGAAATAAACACCACCTAAAGTGTTTTTTTAGAGGTACAAAAATTCAATATGAAATCAAGTACTTGAATCTAATGTTTATGTCTATAATATTTACTTTATTTAATAGATAATTTTATGCCATTACCGAAATATGATTTTGGGCGTATGCACGCCATGGATAGCCCGAATGAAGCGCATTCGTGGCCGTATATCAGCAATAACTCGGGGAATGTTTACTTCCAAATTGTCCAACGTCTCTGGTTTATCGGCATAGATTAGTGACTTCACATGCCCCCAAAAAAAGTAATCTAAAGGTGTGAGATCACAGGATCGTGGAGGCCAGTTCACAGGTTCATTACGCGAAATTATGCGCTTAGCAAATGCTGCCCTCAGTAAATTGATTGTTATTGATGGCGAATCGACCATTCGGATTATCCTCAACACTGCGTTTCACAACGGCATTAGCTTCTTCTCTTCGCACTGTTTGTCATCTTTGGGGATGCACACTAGAGTGTGCGTACGTGGTGCGAAAACATTGTATTCCAAATAACTTGTTCAGATATATGATTACCGAATCGAACCATTTGAAAACAAGTTCGCACAATCTGCATGCGTTGTTCTGGCCTTGATCTGTTTATTGTAAAATGGCAAAACGTACCAACCACAAATCTACTTTCACAAATTGACCACCTGTAGAAACAGCGTTGCCTTGGTATCTACTGCGACTCTACTACCTATTAAATAATATGGTAATTATTTTGTTTTGTAGACCGGTCCTTATTTTTTTAGGCTTTAACTGGTTTAGGCTTCTTAACTGGTTTCAGAACAATAATTATGATGAAGCAGTATTTGAAATTCGAGTATTCATGGGGAGGCTATCCCAATCACATATAAGAGTAATACAGTGTATGTTCAAAAAATAAAGTGACTTTTTGTATTTCGCAAGCTAAGTACATATTTCAATGTTTTTGTTTTTGTTATGTTTGTAAACACGGTAACTTATGTTGCCATTGTCGGTAATTTTTTTTTTCTATTTTCTATTCTATTTATTTCTCTTAATATACATATGCACTTACAAATGTAATCTTGTAAGATAGAAGACTATCTTCTTCTTCTTCTTCTTCTATCTTCTTCTTCTATATAAATAAAAATGAATGTTTGTCTGTATGTCCTTTATAGAATCGTAAACTATGCATTTGATCATATGATGATCTATAGCAAAGTTGTTGTGCATGAGCTCGCGAAGGTTTCTGAGTTGGGACGACCAGTTTTGGACAGATGGCGCCACTCTCACGGGTTTTTTTTTCTTTCGTCCCTTATGGCGTGAAAACCGCTGGACAGATTTTAATGATTTTTTTTTAAATGTTGTTTAAGACTATGGGAAGGACATAGGCTATATTATTTTTGGCCAGGTTAATTTTTGGAAGCGTTTTAACCAAAAGTTTTATATTTTGCTAATTTTTTTTGACTTTTACCTGCTATAACTCTAATAATTCTTGATCAATAGATCAAAAACAAGAGCTAACACTTTCCTTAACATTTTAAGCCATCCATCAGCTTTCTGCCTCTTCTAGAAGCTGAGCTACAGACTAAAACACGATTAGATTAATTTTTTTTCATAAAATCGAAAACGAATGATTGACCACCTTTGGGGTGGTGGGCGCACAATGAAAGCAAGTACACTCAACGAACATTGTGCGTAGTTTTCTCCGTTAAGGGCTAACCATAATAGGCAGGAGCAAGCAGAAGCTTATGTCAGATCCGAACGAAATTCTCCCCTCTGTTTCAACGAACCGTCACGATACCCACAATGAACAGATGCAAGCAGGAGCAAGCAGAAGGAAAGGAACTGTTAACTTGTTTTTATTCGATTTGTTTATTTTCGGTGTGGCTTTGGCTTTTTCCATTTTATTGAAATAAAAGCCATCTGCTTTATCATAGAGACACTTATTGTCCTGCACAAGTGAAATCAACTTGTTAACAAACTCGTATTCCATATTTATTTTATCTTTTTTCTCTTTCCTAACCTCAAATGTCACTTGTCAAAAATTCCGTCCGTCATGTCTTCTTTCAAGAAGACCTTCCTTCTGTTTGCATCAGTTAACGAACATTTAACGAAACGTCGTATCTTCCCATTGTGGGCATATCATATGCTTTGCATGTAAGAAGACATTCCCCTCTGCTTACTTCTGCTTGCTCCTGTCTATTGTGGTTAGCCCTTTAGATCGGAACCAGACACCAACGACCGAGATCTCACACTCAAAATGACACGGCCATACATACATACATATATATGTACATATGGATTTGCTTATTAGCTGCTTCTAAGAATATTAGGCACATTGTTGTAAATTCTTGAGTACGCTGTTTGACCGAACAATACATTGAAATCGTTTGCCTGCCTTATGATTTATGAATTCACACATGCACAAATCGGTTTTGAACAGAAGGGGTTGAAATGACTTTTCTCATTATTGGTTTCGGATCGGAGCGAAAGAAAATTATACCCATTCGTATACGAATTTGAGGTTGATGGCACAGTGATGATATATAACATCTATGTATGTATATATAAAAATTATTTTTCTGTTGGATAGTCCATTTATCGAGGCAGGATAAAGGCTATGTAAGATTACTCTACGAAGAATAAGAACCGAGCATCAATGAAAAATGTTGCAAAAAACACCAAAAATGATTCGTCTTGAGAGCTTCCGTTGCGTACGCTGCGTAAACGGTTAAAGTTACGCAAAAATTATGTACGACGAAATTGTTCCTCTTTAAAAGTTCTAAAAAAAGTCCGTGGCAGCATACATATATCTTTTAAGGTTGACTCACTATAACCCTTTTTATGAAATAAAATTTGTAATATAATAAAGCATTATTTGCTCGGCATCAGCCAACGGTCTGGTTAAAGATACATATGTACATACTTATACGACATGTGCACTTTTATTGCGGTTGCTTATCCTTCCCAAGAATTGCTTAAAGATGTATGATGCCTGCACTTTTATAACGGTTGTTGGTCCTTATAGGGCTGCTTAAAATGTACTATATGTGCACTTTTATTGTGGTTTCTAATTGCTTTAAGTCTCATGGGCACGTGTTAAATGAGTTCTGCGGTCTATCTGCCTGTATTGCCACATTCTTCGTGTTTTGTCAGTAGTCCATGTTCCCATCCTTATTCTTAACCCCAAGTTGCTATCCATGTAATACATACATACATATATAAGCGAGCGAAGCCGCGCGGGTCAGCTAGTACCTATAAAAATACAAATCCCTATAAAACATGTAAAGTTAAGAAATACAAAGTAAAACAAGACAATATCTGGTGGCATTCAATATTTTATACAAAGTGGGTTCAAATAGTGATGAATGCAACTTCAAAAGGAAGAATACAATAAGATGGAGTGGGGTGATTAAACAAAAATAAAAAGACAATTTTCAGCAATTAAATTCATTTAACATAATATCAGTTAATTATTACTTCATTTAGGATGCAAACATTTTAAGTTTTTTTAAATTTAATTTTAAAAATTAAGCGAGTTACTACGCAGATTATGGTTTGAGATTATTCGAAGATTTCGGTTACCAGACTTCATAAAGAATGCATTTAGTGCCTTGAAACAGTATAAGTGATGAATAGGAAAAATACCTAATTGACAAAACAAAGGAACTGTAGATATTTTGTTAGCTTTTCACAGATATAAACGTTAGAACTGTTTGGATGTGCTTGCGATTTTTTGCTTTTGAAAAAATGGATCAAAGAATTTCTTTGTTTTTTTTTTTTAAATCTAAAACTAAACTACACTAAATTTACGTGCCTCTGCGCCATGCCTCAGCCTGTCCTAACCTATCCTATCCTAACCTACCCTATCCTAACCTACCCTATCCTAACCTACCCTATCCTAACCTACCCTAGTCTATGAAAGCCTGCCATTAACATGTGACAGACTTTGCTTTAAAGAGGCTGGCCTATTAAAATGAACCACTGACGTAGTCCTTCCAGCCACGTCTTCCCGATCTTGATGCGACGCCAATCACGTTCCTAGAGGAGTCGTCGCTCCACACACTTACGGACCACTTGGAAGATTAACGAAACCACCAATTTATCCTGGATCAGCCCACATTGATCCAAATAGAGGAATGCCTCCGGGAGGACAAAGCTGCTAAGGCGCACTTTCTCGTGGTACATGTAGTTGGGGAAGTAAGCCCCGGAGATCGGGTTATTGACCGAAGTCATTGCTCCTGCAACGTGACATCGTTCGGGTAAAATTTCGTGTACTCTGATTCGGGCTTTCTATGTAATCCAAGACAAGTTCTGAGACATTATCGCTCAAACATCTGAATCCTTTCCGTTAAGCTAACTCTCACATTGAACCACACGGGGCATCCATAGGCAATCATGGGCTTGATTAAGGCCATGTAGCAGATAACCTTCACTCTGTAATCGAGTTGGCTGCTATGAAACAGCCATCTTATCAAAGCGAAAGCGCCCAGGGCCCTCGCCAGAGCAGCATATATAATATACTTTGTTTTGCCTGTGGATGCCCGTCCGGTCCAAAAACGAGAACCTGTGCCACTTTTGTCTAGTGTCCCGAGAGGCCCTAAACAAAGGCGGTCTGAACAAAATAGTTTCTGATTTCTGGAAGTTGATTTGGAGGCAATTTGCACAATGAACTTTCTACCTGTTAACATGTCATAAATCATATATAGCAGTGGTTTACTTATGCCCAGCCAACTGAGCTTGTAGTAATGACCTTCTAACCATACGGTGTCAAAATCCTTTTTCAGGTCAATCAGACAGGCACCCGTGCATTGGTTCTTACATTTGTTCCACCATATCCGACACGAGTTTCAACGCAGCATGAATAGTATTATGCCTCGACGACCTTCTCGAAAACCTTGCCAATACGTGGAAGGAGACTTATCGACCGAAGATTTGATGGGTTACAGGTATCTTTACCCCACTTGGATATTGGTTGCACCACCGCTGTCTTCCAACCCACTGGATAATATGCATTACTCAGTGCATTGTTGAACAGGATGGTGTTTATCAGTGGTGGGAGATATCTGAGCACAACACTAGATATTCCGTCGATTCCCGCGGATTTTTTTCTCTTCAGTGACTCGAAGATCATCTGGAGATCCTACGTCGAAATAAACAGGGTGTTTGCTTCTTAATTGGTGGAGGCATTATTTGCCATGGAATCGTCATTGAATCTGGTAAAACCAAGGTTCTCTGATCGCCAATGATCGAAATATTTCTAAGGTAGTAATGATGAAGCAGGGCTCTGCTCTCCAGGTCGTGGTTAGGGCGAATACTATCATTCACCTTGTACACTTCCTGAAAAATCCGCTCCTACTGGCCACATTCTCCTGAGGATCCTCGATCACGAAAAAAGTCGTCATCCAGGATGGCGCTCTCTGGATCTATGCTAACTGTTCTTAGCAAGCGTTCATTGTCTAACGTTCTCGGACATATTTTATTTATTTGCGGGAACACATTCGCGCTACTGGAGTTTACAGCACGAATTCTGTTGTTCTAATGCAAAGTTACAGATATTTCGTAATTTTTCTTGATTAATTGTTGGATATCTTAAATCAGTGACTTCAGTGTCCTGGCCTCCGAGTTTTGTCTGTCGGTAAACCGTCTGTACAAGAGTTTGAGTGTTCTCAGGAGTCTACTTTTTTGTCTGTGCAGCGCGTCGATTGTCGCGTTTCTTTATATGTACGAGGTATCGTGGTGTATTTAGCGTGGTATCGTACTGTCCGTCGTCTGCTTAATTTTATCATCCATTTGTTCGAGATACCTGTCAATCTCGCTGTTTAACAGGTTCCTTTTGCATGGTGGAAAGGTACCATTCGCGGTGAGCGATCTGGTCAGGGAATTGGCAAAGCGCGACCAACGTGCCCTACTGTAATCGAAGGGGTGCTTTCGTACATACTTTCGTACATAATTCGTCCGGTACTGTGATCATGGCACCAAGTTCGCAATGGTCACTGTCGTATTCAAAGGTCCATAGACAGTTAAAAAACCCTACTCTCTGCCAGCTAGTCTAAGTTGAGGGATCAAGATAAGAGCCACTCCTAGTATACAAGGGACTATCCGTTGCGAGTAACTTGACACTGTACTCTATGTTCCGCAGAACCCACCAATGGCTTCCCCTAGCGTTGGGTATGTTGTTTCCCCAATTACTATGTTTGACATTCCAATCGCCGGTCCAAGCTTAAGTGCATAGATCGAAAAAGTATCTCGAGCTCCGGAATGAAAATATTGGGTTGAGGTGCTTCAGGTCCACAGGCAGCTATACTGTACATTTTCTTTCCATTTCGGAGAGGAATGCACATAATACAGGCCTCTAGTACCTGGAACATCCATACTTAAGCTCTATATATCACTTTATGCTTTAAATTCTTTTTAATGAAGATAGCAACTCCTCCTCCTCGAATTATTTTGTAAGAACTGTGTCGGATTTTGTGCTTCTGGTTTAGCTTTGTTTCGGCTACCAAAAGTACATCGAGGCTTTCGTCATGCAACAGGTTGAAATGTATGGTTCTTCGCTCAATCCTAATCACATTTCACATTTACCAGACAGGATCTTTAAAGGACTTTCTACCAGCGTACCCATTACGATTTAGATCCTGTCCACTCGGGTCGCCTGCTAATGGATTGCGAGCTGGATCGAACGCAGGTTCACCTCAGCCTCCGATGCCTTAGAAACCGGCACCAGGGCTTTGGGCACAGCCATGGGTTTCTGTACAGTCGGCCACAGAGCTGCCGCCATTTGGGCGTAAGTCATCTGGGGTGTGACGGCCCGTGTTTCTAAGCGACCCGAGAGGCCTCTGCTTCCGAGCCAGATTTGCTTTTTTTATATTTTAGAACTTAGGACATCTCCGATAGTTTGCAGGGTGCCCACGGTTCCTACAGAGCACTCACTCGAGCTGCTCCCTGACGGCTACCTTGTACTGGGTCAGATCGCATTCTTCGTTTCTGTGGTTTTTTGCACACTTAACACATCGAGGCTGCATTTCGCTGTTCGACGCGGCGTGTCCGAACCTTTGGCAGCGGATAATTTGCAAAATGTTTCCTTGCCTTTTTACTGTTTCCCATGTTACAAGTTGGGAAGCCAAAGAAGTTATAGACCTTAGCCTCTTCAGCTTGCTGTTGGGTGTGAACTGGACCAGGAAAAAGAGCAGTACCCGGTTCTCTCGTTTGGCTCGCGTCCCCACGAATTTGAGATCGTAACTCTTTGAGCTTTGGGAGCATTTCCTCGGGGTCAGTGATCGAGTGCACGACTTTAAGGAGCATCGACCGCAGCCTCCTTTTAGAGATTCTTGACTCGCTTATACTGCTCCAGTGTGGTGCACTGGATAGCATAGCGGTTTTCGCCTATACCTTTAAATATAAAGTTACCAACACCAGTGACATTTTTACAAGGGTCTATGGTCTCGCGTAGGGCCTTGGTGTGAGTAAAGATGGGTGGTACCTTGTCCTTAGTAGAACGTTGTTCTCGCGGCCGTTGTTGTCGCTGTGGCTGCTGTTGTTGTTGCTGTTGTTTGTGTTGTTGTTGCTGTTGTTTGTGTTGTTGTTGCTGTTGTTTGTGTTGTTGTGTCGACGGTTGCGTCTGTCGTTGGGTGGCTGCAACCTGCTCCCCCTCTTTCTGCCGTATTTCGGAGAGTCTATCTACTACAGCTTTCTATTTTGCGCGTAGCGTACGCTCTTCAACTTCGAGCTCGTTACGTTCCTCCCCGGCAACCGAATTTGAAAGGGCATCGAAGGAATTGTTCTATCTATAAACGAACGGGATTTCTCTCGGCGTCCTTAGACATTTTTTTCCTGCTACTGTTGCTGAGCTGAGTAGTAGTACACATCCACAAAAGTTTCTCCCACTGGGGGTTGAATGTGGAATATTTGGTCCCCGGACTAAGCACTTATCACGAATGCGCGCTTAAAATTTTTTTGTTTATTGTTTTTATCCCCGAGCACTGCGTTAACTAATAACCACGAAACAAATGATTTCTCGCGGCATTATAATGCCTATAGTTTTTGTTTCTTTAACTTTCGTTTCTTTTTTTTTTTAATTTTACGGTAATGCACCTGCTTACTCGTAGTTGTAGCTTTCTTGTAGTTCTAGTTGTAGTTTTCTTTTCAAGAAAACCAATAAGTTACCGTATTTATTGAATAAGTCTCGTTTACTAACAAATTTTTTGCCAAATAGTTATGGGTCGTACTCTTATTACCTCAATGTTAGTGATGAGCCCTTGTTGATTGATTGGCTACTTCAACGAGGGAAACTACAAGTCTTCACTAACTTCCTGTTTAGAAATTATTGTTTTGGCTTGAATATTTGCAATTAAAAATGTTGGCACATCTCTTCTTCTTCTTTTCCTTTTTATCCCGGCGTCGTTATGGTCAGAAGTGTAGGACCATAACCTTCCCACTTAACTGCATTCCTACTGGTCCGCTTGTGGGGTCCGCCGGTATTTTTTTGTTTGATCTTACTTTTACAACACCGGTGATCTCCAGTCGTGTCAACCCACTGATTTGCATGTACACTTGTGGGGCAGTTTAATGGTGGTATATGTGTCCCTAGGCTCACCTGGGTGTTTTCTAAATTGCCTAGATGTGATTTTCGTTTACCTTTGTTTTAGTCGCCTTTTACGACAAGCGAGAGGTATCGCTGCAGGGATATTCTTAACCCGTCCCTGCACGGATCAAAATGTTGACACATCTCTAAGTTTCAAAAGCCTTGAACTTGACTGCGTGTACTCGTACGTATGCTCGTACGTTGTAAAATATTGCTGGCCATTTTTTCTTGTAATTACAATCATAGAGAGTTTTGTGAAAGTCTTGGTAATGGATGATCAAATACGCGCTTCTCTTAGGTATCGAGTAGTTAAGGACCCTAGGCTACATTTTTCACAAACCATTTCCATTCTTTCACTTTTTCATGTGATTATAAAGTAACCGGAACATGCTTAATGTGCATATAAACATGTTTGAAATATACAGGGTGTCCCACGAGCAGTGTGCCAAAAAGCTAGAGCGTATAGGTCTGGTCAAGAGAAGAAAAAAATCGTATGGGAGGGGGGTCTATTCCCCCCGTTTAGCCGGGAGGGGCAATTTTCTAAAAAATTTACTTAATTTGGAAAAAAATATATTAAAAATCAAGAGTTACATCCACAATGCCGTGATATACTTTTTTGTAAAGCCAGAAACCTCTTCTTTCATCTTGTTTTTAAACGAAGCTGTTTTAAGGAATAGTTTTTGAGAAATTAATTTTCAAACGAACTATTTTTTTTCAAAATTGTATGTAGTTAAGTACTAATTTTTTTTTCAAAAATTTAATTCTCTTGTTAGTTTTTAGTTAAAAACAGAAAACCGGTTGCAAAAATGTCTTGTAGTTTTTGAGAAATTAAAAAAAAACCCGAACCATTTTATTATAAGAAAAACTTTTTTTTGGTTTTAACGCGGCTGGACTTGTAGGCAAATTAATGTATGAAACATTGACCTCTTTTTTATTATTTTAAAAAAATTCGGAGTTTTATTATAATAAATTGTCAATATGATCCCCATTTTTTAGAAGGCAAAGATTATATCTCCTTCTAATGGCTGCACATAAGTCTATGCTTGACAAATTCTCCTGCAATTTGACTCCATTGACTTCAATCCGTTCTTTCAGTTGTTCCAAAGATACTATTTCCACTTCGTAAACATAATTCTTCATGAATCCCCCCCCGCTCATTTCAAAGGAAATAGTAAGCAAAAGGAAAATCCAGTGGGCAGAAATAGCTTCCTTCCATACAAATACATATTCAGATTCGGATGGAATCTACTCGGTAGACGCGCAAAATGCTTACGGCATTCTCGAACCGTGGCTTTTGATATTATTCTCATACAGCTTAGACTGGGGCTACATTCTACTATCCTGGAGGGAAGTAAATGTTACATTTATACCAAAAGCAATAAAAAACTTCCCACACAACTGCAAAAGACTCTTCTCAAGACGCTAGAGAGACTGGTGACCTGTACATTTGCGAAAACCTACAAAAAAATATGCTTTCGAAATAGCAACATGCTTATTGTAGGGGGAACTCAGTAGGCACAGCTCTACATTCGATATTTGGAACCGTTGAAAAATCACATTCCGAAAAAAAATTCACCATGATTGCCTTTTTCGATATTGAAGCAGCTTTCAACAACATAAAACCACTAGCCATCACCAATGCTTAAGCAAACTTGAGGTTAATGGTAATATAATATTCAAGTAGATTAACTGATTCGAATTCGAAATTTGGCTGCTACCACACAAAAAAGGGCAGTAAAACGTGGCACACCACACGGAGGAGTACTATCGCCGCAACAGTGGATGCTGGTTACAAACGAAATACTCCTATCTGTGGAGGACAGCGGATGCAAAGTCATTGCGTATGTAAACGATATTGCACTAGCAATCAGCGGAAAACATCTCCCAACAATCAGAAATATAAAATAGAATCCGGAGATTCATAGAAAGCACCGCTATTTTCTCCAACTCATTTGTATGTACGGATCTAGCGCTAAAGCCTGAATCTTCCATTCATTTGAAAATTGCAAAAATATCGTCAGTTAAACGATTGTTACGTGTGAACTAAACATCAGTTTATCATACAATTTTGAACCGTATCTTTTAAAATTTAAAGGCTCGTACATCTACTAAATTACTGTAATCGCGACAATCGCATGAATTTGTCAATAGTCGCACTATCTGTATATTATTTTAAGAACTTATTTAGGGATGAGTATTATTTGTGTAAGACGCATATACATATGTAGCATAGTGAGAAAATATATCCGATGCTATTATGATACACTCCTGGTACAGGTACGAAAAACAATCAAAGCTATTTTCATTCGAGGAAAATTAATTGCGGGAATTTGTACTCATCGTACCACAAAGTAGCTGATGGAGTCACCTGCTAAAAGGCTTTGCGTTGAGCAACGAATAAATTTTTTTCGCTTACACTTTGGTAGTAAACCAACCATGATACAGGTAAACAAAATTCCTCTCACTTAACAACTAGTATTGGAAGTACAGATTAATATGTTCCGATTTTCTTCTTGTTAAAAATGTATTTATTTCGAAACAGGTTAATCAAAGTATTGCCAATCGCTGATCACAACTTTCCCCCACCTTTCAGGCAATTTTATAATTCCATCTCGCAAAAATCTTTCGTCTTTTGAGGCGATCCAACTTTCGGTCCAATTTTTCGCTTAAGCAAGATTTGGCCGGAGACCTGCCAAATCGTGCTGCTTCTGTTAGAATAACCAGTAATCAGATGGGAAAAGACGCGGAGAATGCAGCGGGTGCGGTAGAGTCAACTGCTCCCAAGTGAGAAATCACCTTTCAACATCTCTTGGTTTCAATTCATGGGGAGCCCAATTGCCTTGCTTCTGAATCATTTCCGTGGATTTAAAAAATACGGAAAATAATGAATCTAAAAGTTCCATTTGCATTTGACTCGGATATTCACCGAGCAATGCCTCGAATTTTTGCGGTTGTCTAGAACAAGGCCTACCTTCAACGCTTAAACCACCATTCATAAGGCTTCGAAAACATTCTGTACATGATTGATTGGAGCATTGCCACAATAAACTTCTACAAGCGATTGATGCGGTTCAGCTGAACTTTTATTCCAATTAAAGCAAAAAATTAAAACCTCTCACAAATGTTTCTTAGTTAGCACAAAGTTTGACTACTCAAGTGAAACTCAGAGCATATAAACTGAACGTTTTTGACATATACCTTCTCTGAAACAAACGAAATCAATTGCCACTATGAAGCAATTATAATAGCCATAGTCATCTTTTGAAAACGGACCGAACGAATTTCGACTCTTAATATATTAATTATGTCCATTGTATTTGCTTGTAATCGACTTCAAATTCTTGGTGTAAATTTGTGTTTTCCATATATTCTACAAATATTTACTTAACGTCAGTATCGACTTTTCAGAACTCTATTGTAAGCCTTTCCACAAATTAGTCTGCACAACCGTACAAAGAATATCTTGCCACTTTTATTTTACTTTATTACCCTTATTTTATGGCAAGTCAACATAAAAAAAACAGTCGCAATTCCTCTTGTTGGCAGCGTAAAAGAGAGTTCACTTGAGACATTTTCCATCCTTCATTTTCATTCGATTTGAATATGCAAATTCCTTTGCACATTTTCACCCAGATATATTCGTTCAAACCTGACACAGGTGACAGGGTTTTACTGCGTGGGAATAACCTTCTTTACTGGCATTTCTTGTAAGGAGTTGATAAATCTTTTATCTTGTTGACAACATTACGAGTGCAATCCCAGTTTCGTAAACATAGACAAAAGCGAACGACATGCATTTCACGGAGCTCATTCTCTACGTTGGCGCCAGTCACAAAATTCGTCTTCTTGCATCACAATGAAACTTAAGGAAAACCTTCTGCAATTTCTTTCTGGCAATGCACATATTTCTTTTTCTCCTTTGTTGAACTTGGAAGAAATGCACCTCACAGGGAATTCGGCATAAGTAACGCGGGTTCTTATTCCGCAGATACAATTCCATGGATTATACAATACTTTCCTATAAATAATTTTTCTATATAAACGTATACATATATGAACGAAGCAAACGAACCGAGCAGATGGAAATGTTCATCGTTTAGATGGCGAAGCCGGAATCTGTATGCAAGTTCATGGGGAATACTAGTCGGAAATGTATGAAAATGAATCTCTCATCGAAGATAGATAGCGGATGAGATGCAAATAAAGGAATATACGTATGTACGTCTTCGCTTGACTGTAAACGGAGAAATATCTGTATTATCAATTCCAGGAACTCTGCTTTGCATTGGACGAAACGCAAGGCAGTCTCAAGGCTTTTTTAATTAAAAAGTTTTGGGCCCAAGAATCGCTCTAATAGTGTGTAACTACGTGGGCAACTCCAATTTGTGTGGCTTGTATTATTCTTATTTAAATATTTTGTAAATATTATGAGCAATTAACAATGTGGGGTGTCTACATAGAAGCATATTTGTGTAAGTACACCCTGTAGAGTTCATAAAAAGTGAAAAAACCTTCCCATAAACACAACTATCCTGCAAATAGGACTAAAAAAATTCGTTTGGAATGACGATATATGTATTACGGTCCTTTAAACAATTCAGAAGTTTAAAAGGACAGTAATGGATTTCCAGTATACATTTGTTCATACATTCGAGATTAAATCAAGTAACAAACCGAAAAAAAACCAAATTTATCGCAATTAATTGAAAGAAGCCACAATTTTACTTATTTTAAGAATACAAGCGAACTTATAATGATTATTATATTTTCGTGAAATAGCTTGCAAGAAGTACGAGTAATAGAATATACATAACTATCTCCAACTTGAAGTATGAGAAAGAGGCATTCAAATGCCGATAGGACGGCTGTAGGAATCAGAAATAGGGTTTTGCTTAAAGCCACCCATAAAGGCACAATAATACCTTGAAAACTTGGAGAAAGTACGTATTACTGACATTATTTTCGTTATTCGAACAAATTCTTTCGAGTGGGTTAACCATGGCCATTTTTATATTTTCCTTCCTAAGATTGTCAATTGTTGTAATATATTATGGTTCCATACTCCAATTTAGGAGTAACAAATCCTGTAATGTTAAGAGTCCTTGCAGAGCAGTATCTCATGATATTTTAGGCGATACAAAGAGCTGATACTTTTTCAAGTCTGAAATATGCTTTAGCAAACCCAAATTTTCGGTCAATAATTACAACTAGATTTTAATAGTGTTCGACTAATTTCTTTCTGAAACAATTCGAATTGCAGTCAATATTTTCGTTGTACGGGACATTAGACACACAGCGGAGCAGTTGCTTTGTACGACTAATAAAGGGTGTTTTTTTAGAAGTATACAAATTCAATATGGAATAAAACACTTAAAGCTAATGTAAATGTCTATAATATTAGTTTTATTATATATATAATTTTATGCCATATTTAATACAATACTGTTGCTGTTTTTATTGTTTATTCAAGTACAAATTAGTAAGCATGTTTTGTTTTTATTATTTGTTTGTTGAAAATGTTAAATATTTATGCAGGGTTATATCTGTGCAGGGTTCTTCCATACGTAGATAATATCGAAGTGATTGGCAGATCAAAATGTCAATGAAACTTTTGCGAGCTTGAAGCAAAGGCGTGTCTGAGGTTGAATGAAGGCAAAATACATAGAAATTCTGTTATTGAACAGTAATTTTGTAAGGCGCAAGAGATTGGTCTTATCAGAGGCCCCTGTGCGGTATAATTCTGGGTGCAATTGGTGTTAGGACAAGAAATATATGGACTGAAAGCGACATTGATTTACTCATAAGTATATGAAGTGGATTCAAAGTCTAAAATGACTGCTCCAACGGGAAGATTCTTCGTCGTCTACCAGAGGGATAAAGTAATACCAGACGATCATTTAAGGTCGATTCTTTTTAAAGAAGATTATGTCCTGGTAGAAGAAGGAGGGTAGAATTTCATATCGTATCTTGAATATGCTTGAATACCTCAGCTATTTTGGTCCATCTCCTTTCCTTTTACTTTCAAAAAAACCATAAATCGGTCACATTAATTGGTCGAAAACGAGAAACTGAGGACGAAAAATCTATATTTCGCAATTGCCTACCTTTAGTTGTAAATGTAAAATATTGAAATTAAACTACATTTTATTGATAACTCAAATAATCCTTAAATTAACGAACAATCTTTACGACCCTTCAAAAATCACTAAAATAAAAATGAAAACCCAATTAAGTCGTTAACAAATTCCAATTCCATTAAACCATGATTGCAAGAATCCTTTTCATGAAACCTTCCATCCCCAGACACGTTATCACTCAACTTACAGCCTACCCAACATGGATACAAGCGAAAGTCAGTTAAGTATGAAATACTTTTTGATCTTCCCTTCCATCATAGGTTGGAAACTGTGTATTCTTCTTTCAATCATTTTTGAACAAAAACAAAAAAAAAACAGACAAAAAGCAAGAGAAGCTGCCATCGGAAAATTTGTATCTAACACACACCATGCATCCCGCAATGTCCTTTATTCAATCATTTATAGATATTCATCTTCCAAGCGGAATAATCGAATTTCCTTTAACACACGCACATCCTCATCCGTGCGCACGGGCATCAACAACACACGCCTACTTCACAATAATGGAGTAAATCAACTGGTAATAATAAAATCATAAAGCAAGAATTAAATAATCATTTGTTTAGCAACCGACCGAGGGGAACAGTTTTAGAAAAGCAAAGAAAAAAATACAAAATATCCTTTTCATTGTTTTCCGGTTCAGTGAGCATGTGGGATTCTGTGAAGCTGGATGGAGAAATCTTGGTCGATCTAGATCGATTTGTACCTGCCCTGCCACATGTTCGTCAGCACATCATGTTTATAAATTTTAGTGGAGAATTAATTAGTTTTCAAGAAGGCTGCGTGTAATACGCTGCGTCAGTGTATTGTCGGCGACTTTTTAAACCATCGTGGAACACATCACGGTCCAAGCAATCAACGGAAACAATTTTTTAAAGAAACTTTACTTAGCAACGGATTAACTCCCAGGTCCTGAACATGAACCTTTGACCATTTACTCACATCCAAAAATGTTGCTTACGTCACTCCTCCGTTGAGCAAACAACATCTGTCCTTCCGTGTCTGAGTGTTTGGAAAATATTGACAAGCGTACATTTGTTGATTTTATGAGTCGAACGGCACTGCGTAACCACCATCATCATCAGTTGCTCGGTAAGCCAATGCCTCAAGGACATTTACCTAATCATCATTATCCCATCTCAACACAATCGTCAGGTAACACCATAAAATGCCGCAGGTATTCGTACTCAACCACAACATGTCTATGTACAGGTAGAAATTTATCTCTGATAGTCGTGAAGGTTAGGGTCTCTCTCTGTGTATGCATCCGCTCCTGTATCATTTCGTGATACATAAGTATTTTTGAAGACCATCCCGCCCACCAGAGCCAAGCCAACATGTGATGAGTGTTTTTCATTTATAAACTTTGTATACAAATTACTACCTTGGATGATGCATGCAGAGAAGCTGCACCGAACCGCATCTCTAAAAATGCATCCTAACTTCTGTGAGTGATGGTGAATAAATTTCTCGTCCTATCCTTCTTGTTCAACGCCTTTTATGTGCCTTTAAGCAAACAAAAATGATATATATTGTACATGCATGTATGCACTGATAAATTTATACCAACATGACAGCCTTTCAGACGGTAATTAATATTCATCTAGGGGATTCCCCCAGCCTTTAAAGCCCATCGTTTGTGACGCAGCTGACGAAATTTGTTTGTTGCCAACCTGTGTGTAGAAAATATTCCCAGAAGTGCTCGAATAGACGTCTCCTATCGCCATCACCGCCGTATTCTATTCAAAGTGTTGGATAAATGTACATTGTTGGGGGTACAAGGTACAAGGATAAGTGTTTTTATTGTCATAAATACGTACCCGGGGGAATTTTTCATGAAAGTTACCAGAGTAAAGGACTGGTTTACAAGAAAATTTCAACTATGGGTCTGTTATGGGGTTTATGGGGATTAATCAGGAATTTAGAAAATCAAAAAAGCTTATGGGAAATTTGGTACCATTAGTGCATATGAATACATAAAATGCTCAGCTGGTGATAGGTCCTGTATAGTCTTTGAACTTGTTATCGGCTTGTATAGAAAGTTGCCAATAAAATCAATTTCTTTGTACTTGAAATACAGGATTGTTTCTCCTTTTAACAATGCCTCAAAGCCAGACGATCAAAGCATCTAATATTCTATAGTGCAATTACAATAGGGCATTGACCTGTTATACCACAATGACGATATTGGTTCTTGTAACCTCTTTGGCACTGGATGTAGATATCTTTCACATGTTTTTTAGATATTTATCTGCTATTAGTTGAAAGTCCTATATAAGAGAGAAATAATCATTCCACATCAGCAGGAGGATACTATTTATACCCCATAAGACCGAATTGAGCAGTAATTAGGGAATAGAACTTCCTTAAATGTATCTTTTAATTTCTCCTGCCCAAAAGCCAGAGGACCTAACCAATGAGATTGATTACAATCTGATAGAATTTTGGATAAAAAAAAACAAAGGTTTCTATGGGAATTGTATTTAATGATAAAATGGAGGTGCGGTAGGCTTGAGGGACACACCAAGAATAGAATAAAAAGGCTAAACTGTCGATAATGATATGGTAGTGCGTTTCCTATACTTTAGGGTTAGAATGCAATATTCAACACAATCGATACTAAAATATAATAAGGTTGTTGGCATTATACTTTGCCCTTTTTTCTCAACCGTATGGTTTTCGAACTGCATTTTATCACCTTCTTGATGGGTTGGCTTCCTTATTGCTTTGATAAGTGTTGATAACTGCTTGACTTTTTAAAGCTATCTATCACCTGACAAATATTGAACTTGCTTGCCTGGAGTTTATGTGCTCAAATGTTGTTTAGCCACATTGGTTAATAAGTATGAGAACGGCGCCTCTTCGAAGAAACTGTTTACACAGTACTTTGTTAGCGAGGCGATGTTTTATTGTCTTTCAAAAATCTATTTTTTCTTTCTTTTCCATGATGCCGTGTTCTTCTTTAACATCTTTCTTACCAATTTGATTGCAATTGTACACATGATCTAAATAAAGAACTTTTCAATAAGCGCGGATAGATGTTGAAATGGAATAAAACAAGCTGTGTGTGAGGTATTTACGATTTTTTTTATTTGAAAGGCCCTTCTATGCCATTATATATGGAATATGACATCGTTCAAATGTCCGTTTCGGTTTTTTACGGTGGCCCGGATCCAAGTGGTAAAATTTTCCTCCGTATAGATCCGGTTGAATTTGAGTAATGGCCTGTGTTATGTTCACCTTAAAGGCATCAGTCGATTGTAGTTTATTCGCACAGACCTGCGACTTCAGGAAACCTCACAAAAAAAAAATCTAGAGAGGTCAAATCGTATGATTTTGGTGACCAATTCACGTTACCTCTACATGAGATAACCTTACCCTCAAATCATTCATGCAGAATGTCATCGTGGCGTCCGTTGTGTGGCACATAAAGCCGTCCTGCTGCCATCACATGTCGTCTAGGTCCATATGGTTCATTTTGGGCCTTAAGAAATTGGTTATCATCGCTCTGTAACGCCCGCCATTGGCGGTGACCGCCTCACTAACGTAGTTTTCGAAAAAATTCGGACCAATAACGCCGCCGGCTCAAAATCTGCATTAAATGGTAACTTTTTGAGGAAGAATTGTCACCTTGTGAACCTCGTGTGTGTTGGTGTCGTCTTTTATGCCGCTTACTTTTTAACACAGCCATTCATTCAATAATGCCCCCGTCACTTTGGATGATTTTTCAGCCAAAATTGGGGTGCTCTGTCAAACGCTCCGAAGCCCAATCAGCAAACAAACGGCGTTGTCTATAGTCATTCATTTTCAGCTCCCGGGTCAGTTGGATCTTGAACGGGTATTGGCCTCGACGCAATTTGAAGTCTGCGAAAGGCCGAGTTCTTATATATGGCGACTGCCTCGAGTTCTGCCCTTTCCTTCCTTTGACGTACGAATGTGGGCTGATTGATTACCGAACCGGTTGTCTCAAATTTAGTAACCAGGCGTTGAAGAGTCGACTCAGAAGGGCTACACTGCAAACCTAAGTGTGTGATCATATGATTGAATTTCACATGTCACATATATTTTTAGTGTGTGACTGTGGCAGGGTATTTGAAAATCACACAGCTCAATATGGTTGCATATTAATTTCACACATTTTTTGTGTATAATTTAACTCACACACTTCATTTACGTATGAAATAATTCAACTTCTAATTATTCCACGTTTTATCTAAATGAAAATCATTTATATATTAACAATTCACACACTTTATTCTAAATGACACACTAGCAACATTCACACATTAGTAATTGTAATACAGAAAATCGTCAAAAATTGCGTGGTGGAAAGCGGAGCTAAAAGTTATGCGTATAAGTTATGATGTAATTTATCGATGTACCGGACATCGGTAAGACGGCTGTCGCCGATGCGCTGCAACGTTCGGTTTTACGACAAATATACTTGATATTTTTATCACATTTTCTCATAAAGCCTATTTTAATCGTAACAACTTATTTCTGCTGTTTAAAAATCACACACGTTGAGTGTATGATTTGATCTACACATTTCGTAAAATAAAAAACTATTGACAGATATTCACACATTACAACAGTATTAAAATCACACACATTTTATATTTGATTTAATTCACACGTTTCTTAGTGTGTAAAAACTGTCTACAACCATTCAGACACGTTAAGTAATTGAAATTCACACACTTGGGTTTGCAGTGCACCACGTCTACTGTAAATTTTGCTTAAAAATGCACGACCTGAACTTGGTCGTCATGTGGTTCCAATAAGTCGGCCATATCACGCTAATGAATGAACCAATTGAGTAATGTGTTGGGCGAATTTATCTCTGGATCGTGTGATCTGACACATTGAAATCTTTTTTTATGGACATACGCGAATTTATTCGCCTATGCCAATAAGCCGGGGGCAGCCTTGGATGATAATATTAGACGTGTTAGTAGCGAGATGAGTTACTCAAAATTAAACTTTTCATATTGACCACTTGAAACATAGTCGTAGTCAACACTACAACTCCATAATAGTTATAGAATTAAGATTTTAAATACACTATGGAGGTTAGAGACTGTGCTTCTGGTCTTTAGGAAATTAAATATTGGCTACTTATTTGCATTCCAAATCAATTATTCCCAATGTCTTTAATAAAATCATTGATTCAACTAATCAGACAAGAGTGATGACGATCGGCCGACAGATCGCTATTGAGGATCGAAATTTGACTCCCATGAAGGAAATTTAAATCTTGGTTTGGAGCTTTTACTGCTGAATCGCAGGATAGCCAAGACCTTATGTAAACTTTCACAATAAAAACACAAATCATCAGAAGGGAATTACGATCTTCTGCTATTAAGTCGAATTCCTCTCTTAAAAGACATATCTTAAGAGCATATGTTGCTCGAGCCATCCATCGGCATTATGCATTCTACTATTTAATATTTTTCTCTGAAATTTCATCCAGGAAAAGTATCGCTAATTCTATTAACTCCAGTACCTAAGTCACCTCGTTTTTTTTTTATTTGTCAGTAGGATTTTGGTGCTAATAATAGTGAATCTAGTTCTTCTAAATGGTAATCGGTAATCTATCGGTAATCGCTCTTCCTTTGGGTCACGGACCTTCATAGCCGACATTAACTTACCGTCGCAATGCAGTGCTACAGGAAAATTCATTTAAAACGCAGATTTGATTGCGTCAGCCCGTTCTTTTCTAAACATTTCTTGAGCTCTCTGAATTGTAGGCCGACTTATTGTGAGATCATTTGTATTGTCTCCTAAAGCCTCAATTACAGCTTGAATGACATACACAGAGTCACGAACACTTATCTGGCATCTGTCGTAGCAATCAGTTTTTCTGTCATAAAGTCTGATTTATTTTTTTTAATTTTATCTACCATCGGTAGACTATTGTTTTAGCCTCAAAATCAATTGAAGAACTATCACATTCTCCTCCCATCTTTATCCTCTTCAAATTTCATCATGCTTAGTGCATCGGCATGAGCAATATCAAAAAGGTTTCTAAGTTATTTTTAAAGTCGTCCTCTCGTAGTCTAAATATACTTTTATTTTTCTGAGTTTTTTTTGCAAACCCCTGAATTGGAAATACATGTTTATACGTTTTTTATACTATTGTACGTTGCTCGAGTTGGAATTCTGGCCTTTTCCCAAAACATCTTGGTTTCCCGAGTAACTAAATACGCACTTTCATTTAGAGTTAGCTTTACATCGCGCAAATTGTAAAATAATACGGACAATACCTGGCGATTTTAGGGCAACCTTGAACCAGATATTTGATGACTAGCTCTGCCCACTAAAAAAATGTTATTATCTCCACTGCGGAATCCGTAAGACATCACAAAAATAGAATAACACAATACACAATATATTTTGTGTGAAGAACAAATCGCACACAACGTAAGTGAATAAGAAAGAAGCTTGGCTCTGGCTCTTCATGAGCATTAACCCCATGTAAGGTGTCTGTCTGGCAGTACTATGGACCACTATTTGTGTCTGAGTGCTCCAACAGATAGCAGAAGTCTCAAAAAAAAAAAAAGAGACTGAGTGAAATGCGAAGTCAGGGTGGAAGCGGCAAGTGGCGATTTGCAGCTACATGTACATATAATCTTGTCCATTCAGCCAAGTAGGCAAGGGTTAACAATGTCCGATCGAGGCGGTTTTACATTTTTTTTAGAGTACTATGTGCAATATTAGGTGGTAAGACTTATAGATTTTCGACTTTTTTGGAACAGCCTAGAGGACAATATAAGGATTAATTTAGAAGAGGTGGAACAAAACAGCGGAGCATAGAATGAACACACTCATGAAAGTGAGGTCTAATAGAACAAGTGTTATTGACACATTTTAGTGTCGATGTTATAAGATGGTCTTACGACTTCAGTTGTTATGTAATTTGGATCGGCGTGTAAATGAAGATCAACCTTTGAAATCGCCATACAGTGCTATAAGCTACCTAGCTCCTTAGGGCAATTATGTAGACTGGGAATTTCACGGATTTAACAAAATGTAACTTTTCGTAATAAATTTGAATAACAAAAATGCGTTGCGGCGACAAACGACTCTACTTGACGTCAATCCAAATAAAAGATCGTATTGAATTAAGTACATGACAGTGATTGACAGCGAACATCTACACCATCGCCCTCGCCCTGATTAGGCATATTCCGATTTATAAAGGGTCCGCCATCTAACGTTTTTTTTTTTCAAGTAGTGCTTATTTCGTGAATGGTAACACTTAGCTCATGTCTGATTTGACAGATAATTAGTTTTATCCTTCCGCTGAACGAATATGGTTGTGTATACGCTTGAACAACGATGGGAAATATTGCGACATTACTTTGAAAATCATGGTAATGTTGCAGAATGTGTGCGAAAATTGCGTACGGATTTTGGAAGAAGAGAAGCACAGTCAGCTCCGTATGTTCGTTATCTTGTGAAAAAAGTGAAAGAAACTGGCATTCTCATCGATAAACCAAAGCGTGAAAAGCCAAAAACAGTGCGTACACCCGAGAATATTGCTGCTGCGGCAGAAAGTGTGCGTGAAGCGCCATCAACATCAATTCACCGTCGTTCTCAACAACTGAACATTTCGGAGACATCATTGAGACGAATTTTGCATAAAGACCTTGGTATGACGCCATACAAAGTCCAATTGGTTCAGGAGTTGAAGCCAACTGACCATCCAATGCGTTTTCGCTTCGCTAAGTGGGCCTGCGATCGACTTACAGAAGATGCCGATTTTGCCAAAAAAATCATCTTTTCAGATGAAGCTCATTTTGATCTTGGCGGGTATGTAAACAAGCAAAATTGTCGCATTTGGGGCACAGAAAACCCGCACGCATACATTGAAAAGCCGGTGCACTCAAAACGAGCCACTGTTTGGTGCGGATTTTGGTCCAGAGGCATAATTGGGCCATTTTTCTTCGAAAATGAGCAAGGAGTGGCCGTTATAGTCAATGGCGATCGTTATCGGGCCATGTTGAACGAATTTTTGTTCACAAAAATTGAAGAGGAGGATATTGGCAACATTTGGTTTCAACAGGACGGCGCTACGTGCCACACAGCCGAAGCTACACTCGATGTTTTGCGCCCTGTTTTTGAAGATCGCATTATCAGCCGCAGAGCTGATGTCGTTTGGCCACCTCGGAGCTGCGATTTGACACCGTTGGACTATTATTTGTGGGGTGCCATCAAAAATAAGTGTTACGCCGACAAGCCAGAGACAATTGACGCTTTAAAGGACAATATTCGTGAAGCCATTGGTGAAATACAGCTGCACACAATCGATAATGTGCTTAAAAATTGGACCGATCGTGTAGGCTACTGCATGGCCAGCCGAGGCAGCCATTTGAATGAAATTATTTTACATTATTAACCGGAAGGATTGTACTTTCAAATAAAAAAAGAAATTTGAGAAAATATTCAGTAGTTTTTTTTATAGCATTTTCAAAAAAAAAATTATTTGGCGGACCCTTTAGTTAGGTTATATTGAGTGAAGAGACCGAAGAGACACTCTGGTACTCCGTCTCCCAAAAACAACGCAGCAAAAGACAATGGCATTTAAGGTAGGGTATACAGGTAGAAAGAGTCTTTAACCAACAGTCAGAAGCAGCTAGTTGGAGATCAGTGAAATCTGATGATTGACACCTAAACTGTATCCTTGTAAAAGGTAATATCAATATCAATTATAATCAACTTTTCTGATCTTATTTTGAATAAATCCTGATAGTTATTTCCTTTGATTGATAGATTACTAGGCTGGCTAAATCAGCAATATTTACTTCTCTTTCAACTTGTCACTTTGACTTATGACGCTTTTGTCTGAATTTCGTTTTTGTGGGTTTTTAAATTTTATGGGTCTTTCCATTAGTCAAATCAAAAAAGAATTTTGAAGGAGACCTGTTTCGGATGTGAAGTTCTCTTTCCCAAATTGGAAAAACTTCACTCTCTGCATCTAGATCTTACGTTCGTTAGTTATGCAAATTTAAACTTAGACTTCACTACTTCACAAAGAAGAATATTTGAAAAATTGCTCAAAGTCGCCCTCAATCCATTTGCATATTAATCCAATACCAACTTTCATCCGTCGGTTTTTTCCTAGCAGTCGCCTCTCCAAAAGAGGAAAACTTCGTTCATATACCGTTCGTATCATCAAAATGTCAGTATGCATATTGACATTTTGACATTTTGACATCCTGCCTATTAATACAGTCTGTGACATTCGTATTTCATTACTTCCGCCTACCATTATTTGGTGTACGCAAATAAAACAGGAGGTCATACCACCCACATTGATACCTTATCACCGTTACGTTAGTTAATTTTGCCTGCCTTCGTTCTTGACGTTTGTGGAGCGAATTCCAGAAATATCATCAAGTCGGGTGACAGATGCTTTTCAAGGCGACCCACGACTGTGATAAGGTGTTTTTTATTATGCCATCCAGATCTTATCCGGATCATGGTTTACAAGTATTACAATAACAACACGTGATCCAGCTCTTTATCTGGATCAATTTCAAGATCCGAGTTTGAGTGGAAGTGAGTTTACACTATTTCCCACTGGCTTCGCATTCAAATTAGGAGAATCATTGCCTGATGAACATATAAAATTGTGGCACGGGTTTGGTTAAGCAGTTTTCGCTTCCGTATCGAGTAATTGTACTCAAAATGCTATAATATGTGTATTATCTTACATTTCTAAAACTCTTGAGTCTATTGGGGAAATATTACCCCCGATTGGTGTACATATATCGATAAAAATTATTATCATCAGCATTTAAATCGATCGTATCAAAATTGAATGAAAAGAAACATTTTCTTTGACATGGCAATTCCACACTTAAATTTCAAAGATTGTTTTTATTGTGAAGTGGAAATGGAGCAGGTGGACAAAAAAAGGTAAACATGTAAACTTAATTTAAATTTCGACCGAGAAATCTGTTACTTCTTCATGCAGCAATGAATATTCAGGTGTGCTGCTTTCTTCACTGTCCGTGTCACTTTCTAATAACCACTGTAATACAAATATTAATTTAAATTCAACAAATAAACGCAATTTACCTCAATAGCAGCTACTTCCATCTCCAATTTGTTTGTTGATCGAGCGGAGCGTAGCAGAGCGAGAGCAATCACCCACTTTTTGGCCTAGCGCGTGCATGTACGGGGAATATAGTGGTTCGAAAACGATTTCGGACTAACCTTGTACGCACTAAATGTAGATATCGGCCATAACCACACATGTGTGCAGCATGTCATTCGACAGATCTAGGTCTGTAGATGAGCCATAAATTATCAAATGAAATTGTTTGATTGAAAAATAGTGAGAAATAACGAAGTAAAGTTTAGAAAAGTGCCATGCGGAGCGAGAGCAAGGTTGATAAAACAACAAATTTGCTCGCTCGATCAAAAATTTTCAGTAGCGGAGTTAAGCCCGCGCATACTGATCTGCCTAGTTTATTTTGTTTTCAAATGTCAGATCTTTGACAGGACTGAACGAGGCGAAATGTCAAGCTGGCAATTCGTTGATCTGTAGTGTTTTATTATGTCTCGTGATCCTGAGTGGATCATGTGGCATAATAAAAAACACCTATTATGTCTCGTGATCCTGAGTGGATCATGTGGCATAATGAAAAACACATATTAAAGTGTTAATACCGTGTACTTATCAATGCGTGAGTATTAAATTAAGTAAACAAGGAAGGTGACACTTTACGGTTGCTAAATCTGATGAAATAATTATAATCACTTCGCGTTTCAGACTTCCTTAATTATATGCGTCTTTATCGAAATGGCTTACGCGTCAGGTATCGTGTCTGACGGTCCACGTTTGCTTCTATACATACATGAATATATGTATGTAAGTACGAAAATGAGAAATAGTTTAAAGGCAAGGGCAAGATAAGGTTGCCACCATAGACAAACCAATGGGACCTGCAACTTAAAATGGCCGCCGACGTTTGCCTACAAGCTGTGCGAGATTATGTAAACAATCGCGCACATTGTTATAATTCCATGAGTGTGTGTGGCGGGAGTACACTGCGGTAAAATGAAATGAGCTCACACGTATTCACGGATAGAGTCGTTTATAACGGGGGTTGTCGGCTTGGTACAAAAACTCCTGTCAAAATTTCCTGAAAAATTTAGGGTGTCACGGGAACAGACGTACGAAAGTTGCATACATATCTCGTTCATCATCTCTGGTTGCCACACTAATGTCTGTTGAACTTGCGACGTGAATTCCTAATTTCAGAACATGGCATGTGCATGGGATTATCCTAATATCTTACATTTGCAACTAACATTGGAATTAAGTTTTGTCTTTTAAATTAATTTTTTTTCCTTTTTCTTTATTTCAGGTATAAAATCAACAAATCAGCAAAATATCTTCACAGACAAGCAGCAGCAGAAAAAGCATCTGCCCCAACAGAAACCTGCTCATACGTCAGATGTCAGATCGGGAGAAGTCGCGAATGCGAATCAACACTACACATCTTGGAACAATCCAGGTGATACCAAACGTATTCAGAGTGGACGAAGTCCACTACATATTACTAGTCACAAAAACACATCACACTCATGTGCCAATTGCTTAAGTGGTGAACAACTCTGGCATCAACCACAGTCACATCAAACACCAAAAACATTTCCACCGCTTCCTGTAGCGTCCTCACGACAACAAACGGTGAAAGTGATAGACCACATGCCTTCATCGTCAACCAATCCTTCCACAAATCCAACCATCTACAATTCATCAGCTGCAGTAAGCAGATTACAGCAACAACTTCTGCAACTGTATCTCGATCAGCAAGGTCCGTACAGCGAAGACACGGCATTAGAATCATTCGAGCAGCAACAGTCGCATCATAATCAGCAAAGGCTTAAGCGGGAACAAAAAAAATCGCTTGACCTCTCACTAACGAGTAGCGGCGCATTGAGCAGTGAGGAATTTACCATTGATGACAACAAAAACAACAACAAGTTACTCAGTTCAAGTGATATTAGAAAAAGTGATATTAGAATAAACAAGACTAAGATATCTTCTCCAGCTTCTTCTTCTCCTTCCTCTTCTTCGTCGTTGTCTTCATCATCTTCTTCTTCTTCTTCTTCATCATCATTACCATCATCGTCGTCGTCGTCGTCATCGTCGTCATCTTTGTCGCCATCAAAGTCTCCATCGGACCCGTTGCCATTATTAACTTCCATTCCGGCACTATCCGGCACTGCATTACTCTATTCCCCGCACTATCTATCACAGGAGTCGCTATCATCGTCCTTTGAGGATGAACAGACTTCCAGTGGCAGCGGCGATAGTCGCCGCAGTAGCAGCAGTAACAGTAGAAGTAGTAACAATAGAATAAGTAGTAGTATCCTGCCAATGGCTTCTCCATTGCAAATGGATGCAGCCAACAAGAGTCACAGTGATAGTAGAGCGAAACAGAAAGTTCCGCGAGCTTTAAAGAAAAAGGAACCGATTATTATAATCGACGACGCAGAGGAGTTCGACAGCGGTGGAGGTGACAGTAGTAGTGTGATTGGAGGGAGAGGCGGTGAGATGTCCGCTCTCACTGCCGGAAGTGATGATGACAGCGAGTATTACTCGAATAACAAGCCGGTAGCATTGCCACTGCGGCCAATAATTCGCGGGCCGTATGATGATGAGCATGATGAGGAGATGTCGGTGGTGTATGCGGAGCAGCATACAGAGGTGCGACTGGCCTGTGAAGTCGATTTAGATATTTCCCTGAGCTCGTGGTACAAAAATGGATTGGTAAGTCTTCAAAATAATACCTTTCATGATATTGTTAATATTTTGTATCTACTTTTGGTATTGAATTTCAGTTCCGGGGTATTTGAACTCAGAAATATTTTTGAAAATATAGCTTTTGCTTCTTTTTATAATTTTTTCGTATTTAATTAAACTATAAACTAATGGCTTCAATACCTTTTTTCTTACGCAATTTAAGGTATATTACTTAAGTTTTAAAACTTATAAAGTCTGACCTCTGTTCGGTTTCGGAATATGTACTTAATAATGACTTGTCGAGTTTCACTGCGTGCCCTTTAGAGAATTTTTGGTTTTTCAGTGACAACTTGAATAACGACCTTGCGTTTGAACAAAAGTTGTTATCCTTGCAGCAGAAGCGAATTATCGTGGATCTTTACTATACTTATACAAAATAGTCTAGACTTTGTTAGTGTTTTGCCATTTTACGATGAATAAACTAACGCCAGGACAACGCATTCAAATTGTGCAAACTTATTTTTAAATTCATGGTTCGGTTCGCCAAACTCATCGTTCGCTACGTCCATTTTACGGTCGACATATTCGTTCATCTGAGCAAGTTATTCGGAACACGATGAATGTTTTTCGCACCATGTACACTCTAGTGGGTAATAAGCATCTCTAAAGATGACAAACAGTGCAAAATGTTTCCGTTGTGGAGTGCAGTGTTGAGAAGAATCCGAATGAGTCGATTGGTCATCATGCACAGCAATTGGATCTATGCCATATAAATTGATGGTGTTCCGCGCCATGTGGAATGTTTTGCCATCTCGTTGAAACTCTGTCACGTCAATGCCATTCAACTCAGAAACGAAGAAGTCAGAAATCATGTTTCTCTCCATTGACGGTAACATTTTGGCTAGCATCGTCCTTAAAGAAATCTGGCCCGATGATTCCACCAGCTCATAAAGCACACCAAACAGTAAGTTCTTATAGTTATAAGGGCGTCTCGACAAAGGCTTTTGGGTTTTCTCCAGTCGATCATTTCCTTGTTTACATATCTATTGAATCAAAAATGGGCCTCATCGGAGAACGAAATTTCGCGTTGAAAATGGGGATAAAGCTGAATCATGTTTTCGACCCATCATTGAAACTACGACGTTTATAATTTTTTTTTTTTTTTTTTTTTTTTTGGAGGCTTCTACTATCTGCTGGAGCACTCAGACACAAGTACTGGTCCATTGTACTACCAGACAGACACCTTGTCTTTATTGTATTTTCCCCGTTGTCCGGAGAAAAGTGAGGAGGGGCTTCAGTGATGTTGAGCTAAGAGATTCGGCACCCACCACATCGGCCCCAAGGGTGCGCCACCGTGTACGAGCGAAGGCGGGACAGTCGCAGAGAAAGTGTTCCGCTGTGTCGTCCACCTCGCAACAAGCAGCACAGGTAGGCGTCTCACTGATGCCAAGCACGTAGAGATGCCTGGCAAAAGTGTAATGGCCCGTAATGACGCCCGTTAGCCTTCTGCAGTAATTTCTCCTTAAGGATAAGAAGAATGTTGCGGACTTTTTACAGACGTCAGGGCGTACGCGCTTAGTCATCCTGCATCCTGGATATTCCCTCCATCTGCGACTGTGTACGTTTTAAAGACCCAGTCATTGATGTCAGATTTAACCGTTGAAGCTGGTAGACCTAAGGCGGGTTCAGGCCCTGAGAAACTCTCTTCTGAGCCTTTTCTAGCGAGTTCATCGGAGATCTCGTTTCCTGGGATTCCAGAGTGACCTGGAACCCATACAAGCCTAAATGAATTAAGTCTTCCGACTTTGTTCAAAAAGGTCTTGAGTTCATGCACTAGTTTGGAGTTGGGCAGAGGATTGGATACAGCTTTGAGTGCAGCTTGGCTGTCACTGCATACACATATGCTCTTTCCCCTCCATCTGTGTTTCACAACATAGTGCATGGCCATTAGGATTGCGTAAATCTCCGCCTGGAAGACAGACGCATATTTTCCTAACGAGAAGTGCAGTCGAATGTTTTCGCGCTCGAAAAACTCCGGCGCCGGATCCCTGATCAGTCCTGGAGCCATCTGTGAAGATGCGAAGACATCCTATTCCAGGTTCAGTGTCTGGCCAAAGCCAGTCCTGACGCCAAGGAAATTTTACTGTGTAGTTACAGTGCAGTAGGATGGCAGGTGTCATTGCGTCAGAGGGCATATCCATGAGACAGTGGTCGTAGGATATTTCTCTCTCAAGTACACTTTCACTCCACTGCGAGTTGTACCAAAGACCATTCCTCTTTAGGCGAGAAATAGTTTTCAGTGCACACCCTCTGATATATGTGTCAAGGGGTGGAAGGTTCATCATAGCATCTAAAGCAGCTCCCGGTGTGCTGGGGAAAGCCCCCGTGCAACTGAGGCAGACCGCTCTTTGGAGTTTGGTGAGTGAAGCCACAGCGTGTTTTCGTGTCAGCCTGCTCCACCAAACAACCGATGCATATGAGATTATCGGTCTTACCATTGCCGTGTAGATCCAAAGGACATTTTTCGGCGATAAGCCCCATGTTTTGCCAAAGGCACCTTTGCATTGCCAGAAAGCTGACAGCGCTTTGGTGGTTTTGGACTCCACATGTTTTGACCAGAGAAGTTTGTTATCTAGAATGACTCCCAGATACTTAGCTTCCTTGGATATAGGGATGGGAATGCCTTTTAGCACCAGCTGAGTAATGCCAGTTGTTTTCCTCCTTCTCGTGAAGAGAACGACATCGGTCTTAAGAGGATTAACCGACAGCCCATTTCTCGTGCACCAGTCTTCGATCACGTTTAGCGCCGCCTGCGCTTTGATACAGACATTCGCTAAACATGAGCCGACAGAGAGAACAGCAACATCATCATCCGCATAGGCCTGGGCATAGATTCCAGAGGCATTGAGAGCAGAGACTCGACCACCATGCGGGCAGCCTCTGTTTACTCCAGACTTGACACAATGTTCGAGGCCTGCATCAGCCATCAGTGTCCTGTGCACGAGCATTGCTTTGATCCACAAAACCAGTGCTTCATCTACGCCATGCCGTCTAGCAGCATTACACATGCTGTCAAAAGTAGCGTTATCAAAAGCTCCCTCAATGTCGACAAAAATGCCTAGTACGTACTCTTTCCTTTCGAGAGCGCATTCAATTCTCCCAACTAGGTTTTGAAGCGCAGTCTCGCAGGATTTTCCGCGCTGATAAGCATGTTGCATGTCCGATAGAGGATGCATTCGAAGGGCAACTTTGCGCACGTGCAACTCTACTAGTCTTTCCATGCTTTTCAGCAGGAATGATGTTAGACTTATTGGTCTGAAACTCTTGGCTAGTGAGTAATCCTCTTTCCCTATTTTGGGAATAAAGACCACTTTCACCGCGCGCCAAGGGATAGGTATGTAGGCAAGTGCCAGGCTAGCAGTGAAAATTCTTTTCAGTGTAGGAAGCAGCTGTCTTATACCTTTTTGCAGCATAACGGGGTATATCCCATCAGTGCCCGGCGACTTAAAGCCATCGAAGGATGCCACAGCAAATTCAATGGCCTCAGTAGTTGCCACGCGTGACGCAACATACCAGCTACGCCGAGTTGTTTTCATCGCTACAGCCGCAGTATCCAATGAGGGAGTGTGCAACGAGCCGATGACAGTCTGATTTCCCGGAAAATGGGTCTGAAACAGTAAACTAAGAGTTTCTGCTTTAGACTCAGTAAAGGTACCATCAGACTTTCTGAGTACATCCAGCCTTGTCGATTTTCCTCGTTTGAGGACTTTAACCAACTTGTTGGTCGCGCTCAGGGATTTGATCTCTACGCAGAAGGACTTATAGGAATCATTCTTCGATTTTCGAATAAGCTTCTTATATTCCTTCTGCTTCGATCGATATTTATTCCAGTCATCTTCCGAGTTCGATTTAAGCGATCTGTTCAGAAGACTTCTGGCTTCCCTACGAAGCCGTTGGAGCTCAGCATTCCACCAGGGAACCGGCTTCCTGTTGGGAGGTTTTTTTGACAGGACATGCGAGTTCAAAACCTTTGGTGATGGCGCTGTTCAGGTTATGAACTGCATCCTCCACCGATTGATTAGTTTTGAGTTTAGGCGGGGCTTGAGTGGATTTCTCAAGCTCCTCCCTAAATCGCACCCAGTCTGTTTTTCTCGGATTCCGCTTGGGCTGCGAGGGGGAGATCCCGCACTTCAATTGGAATTCGATGTATCTATGGTCTGACAGCGTAACATCTGGTGAGACTCTCCAGTTAGTGATGGCCTTCGCATGTCTGTTTCAACTCTTGCATAAGCTTTTAAACCAAGATCTTCCCGTAAAATCTTTCACAAAGTGGATAGACACAGCTCGAATTGCTGTGCATGATGGCGAATCGACTCATTCGGACTCAACTGTGAACCACAACCTCAATACCTTCTTCTCTTCGCACTGTCTGTCGTCTTTAAGGACGGATATTATCCACTAAAGCGTATGTGGTGTTTAAACGTTTCATCGTGTTCCGAATAACTTGCTCAAATGGAGTATTATGTCGACCGTAAAATGGATGTAGCGCACGAATTTTGGCGAGCCGAACTACGGTTTTCTAAATTGATTTACACAATTTGCATGTGTTGTTTTCGCGTAAAACTCATCTTAAAATGGCGAAATGTACTAGCTACAAATCGACTTTCAGGTGTCAAATTAATGATCTATAAAAACAGTGTTGCCAGTTTAAAAACCAAACCTCTAAAAAACACACCCATTATATAATTAAAAAAATAAGTGAAAATAAACAAGGTGGTTACGTTCGCATCCTACAGAGGTTTCCAGTGTTACACAAAGTTTCCAGCGACTGTCATGGTTTTAGGAGTTGTGAGCATCGTCATGTCATCGTCACATGTCATGCCACCTACATCGATGTTCTAGAAGATGTTGTGAATCTCTGGATTGATAATGTATACGGGGACAGATCATAAATATTCCAACAGGACCCTGCTCCACACAAACCGATGGCGGATAAAGTTCCGAAAAGTACTCACCTCCGATTTTTTCTCTGCATAGACAAACACACATAAAGTAAAAATCCAAAACGGTTTTCACCGCAAACTACCAGAAAGGACTAAAAGGACATTTAAAATTTGAAAATCCTAAAAAAAGGAACTAAAATGTCTTCTATACGGTAAAGCCTACGTAAATAAGCGATACCTCAAATTAAAGCTACAGTTAAAGGCTTTCAAGTGAGATACAAATAGTTACAATCCATTAACAAGTTTTGAAGTTATAAATAATTTCGAAAAAAATGATACATATTTTTAAGAAAACATTTTTTTTTCTAAAATAAAACCAGTATTACGATTGTATTTTTCCAATCTCCTATAAAACTTGATACTTTGGCCTTTCCAATGATACCAAATATGTAAAACTTACTGCAGTGTAACATATAACACAAGCCATTTATGTTCTTACACGTGGCATTTTTATACTATCGGATTAGCTACTGTAAGTCACATTTGCATCCACAAACAACAGGGTTACCGGTTAAGTCGACCTAGATACTTGGGGATGTTATAATTTGCATCATTGTAGACTGATTTGACTATGAAGCACCATATGCCAAACCTAACCGTTTTCAAGATATTGGACTTTTGGTTTTTTTTTTGCAGTTGTCCCGTGAAAATATTTACGTTTTTTCAGCTATCCAAAATGGTATCATAGTCCAGGGTATTGTTAGAATCCATAGAAGAAAACTTGGGCGGGTTTCCATTATGCGCACTGAGAAACATTTTTTTTTTTCTGGCTTGAAGTGGCCTAAGAAACATAAATATAATATTCTTTTTTTGAGGAAATGTAAAATTTTCTTTTTTTTTGTAACTCGAAACTGTAAGGCAGGCGCCTGTAAGAAAGTCTGGTGTATTTAAAGTATGGTTTGGGTGGCTCGCTTCGCTCGCTAACAGGATTTTAACCCTTTTTTCCGCATGGTTTAGCCGCTCACGCGACTTCGTCGCTCCGCTTAGGGTATGTCAACAACTGTCAGGCAGGCGCCTGGAGCTAAAGTTTAATTAAAAAAGATAATATCAAAAAAGACAAAATTAACTTTTAATTATTTTAATTCACTTCTAAAGAAATAAATTGTTCGTATTAAGAAATATAAAACAAAAGATATAACATGTTTGGTATCGTTGGAAAGGTCTTAAAATGTAGTTTTATAATTGGGTAAAAAAGAAATACCTTCATAATACAATTTTTAAAAATAAAAATATTTTTTTTTGAAAATATGGGAACATTTTTAATTTTTTTTTTATATCTATAATATTTGTAGATGGATTACAATGTTTCCATTTTTAGATAAAAGTACTCGATTGTTGCTTCAATTTGCGTCATCATTTACATATATGTATGTGGGATTTGTTCAATAAAAAATAAGTAAACTTAGTAAACTTAGGAGAATTCAATTTTGTAATTTTATTTCAGTTCTTTTAAAACAAAAAAAAAAATAGGAACATGATATAAATTTTCTTTACTTCTTATGCTTTTCTTCTTAGCCTTGATCGACCGATCACTCCTCGAATCTTCACGCAACTCTTCCTGTCTTCGCCTTTTCTGTCAATTCTCCCCATTTTCAACTTCTTTTAAATAGTTCATAAAGCTGAGGTTCTCAAACTTAAAATTCCTACATGTATGTATACGTTTCGTAATTTTAAAGATATTTGAACTTATTCTCTACAGGATATTCAAATTTGGCACATCCTTTTAGTCCTTTCTAGCAATTTGCGGTAAAAACCGCTTAGGATTTTCACTTCTGTTTAATTAGACGATACGTACAAAAAATTTGAAGAAAATCGGGGGTGAGTACTTTTCGGAACTCCACCCGCGATGGCGACACAGAAATGGATGGCCGAATATATCCATGGCCACAGCACCCCGAACTTATAGCCTCCTAACTCGCTATGTATGCCACGTAGTTGAGCGTGAGACCACTGAACGTTCTCATAACACCATTTTTTTTCCTGAAGAATGCCTGTCGGCTTGATCAATATGAATAAAGAGTATTTTATTTTGGCGTGCAATCATTTCTAGCCCAAAATTAAGCAGATTATATATATGTATATATGTATATTTATATATTTATTAAATATATAAATAATTTTATAAACGAATTCAATGTTGTGAAACAATTTCATGGAAATATAATAAATTTTGTGAAAAATGTACGCAAAATAATTTTAATTTCAAGTGGTCCTCAAATACCATACACATTCTGCACTATAAAATATAAAGGTATATTCTGTTTTATAGTAATCTATTATCTGTATAATCTGTTTTAAGTATCGGATTGCGTTATTCATTCTTGATTTTATTATTTTATTCGACTGCAAACAGCACTTTTAATAAAGTTGGCTGACAGTTATCCTTCTCACTACATATAAACTAAAAGGATTTTTATATTTTCGCTAGCTGTTTATATCTTATAACCGTTAAAGTCGGATAAAACTTAAAATGCAATTCTACATTAATTCAAATACTCTTGTTAACGCATCTCTCTTATGACCATGAACATAGCAACCTTAAATTAAACAATCTTTAGTTTGATAAAAATAATAAAAAACTAACAAAAAAATTGTAGTGCGATAAATATCCCAATAAAGCGAGGAAAACTTTATTTTTTATTTGAAAACTTCTTGCATGTTTACGTTCCAGGACGGTAACTCCGAAACTTATTATAATTCATCCCATGAATTATGTATAGCTACTGAACAAAAAAAAAACATCATTCAACCCGAACGAAAGCAAACATCAAGCACACCATCCCTCAATACCTATTAATTCCCAACTGAAAACACATCTTAAGGAAACACCCGTCAACCCATGCTCACCCACTCATTCCTAATTCGCAAAAGAAACCTTTTTATCCGGAAATTTTCTAATTTAAATTCCGCTATTCAAGGAATCCTAATTTGGTTTTTTATATGCGGTAATTCGCAAGACGTAGACAGACAGTCATCCAGCTAGCCAAACAGACAGACACAGAGATGCATCCAATCTTCCTCTTTGACACAAAGCAGCCATTATCCAGCATTGGAATTTCCAAATGAAACCCGAAGTATTTTCAACGAGACATCAAGATGAGCACAGCAAAACAGACTTGAATAAAGCATGAAAATAAAGAGTATAAAATGAAACGCACAAACAGGATAAACAAATAAAATTAAATAACCCTTATCCCGACACGAATTATTTGCTTCTTAAAGAGCAAAAACAAAAAAATATGTCTGCACGAGTATATCCCCATGATGAGAATAAAATAAAATGCAAAAAATGCGAACGTTTTCCTCGTTTCACATCGGAGTGACACTAATGCGATTTACGGTGTTCTAATTGATTTGGTACTTGTTCGCCCATTTTTATTCAGTCAACCCCGTGCTCCAACGATAATACAAACCGCATCAGACCCCTAACCATTCAGACCCAGAGTAGCATCTAAATAGAACAAAAATCGACTTCGAGCCAAACAAGCCACCCAGTCGAACATGACACATGCACGAGGGTTCAACGAAAATATCGAACTAAAATGAACTTATCCATCGGATTGTCTAATCGTTGGGACGTTGAATACTGGTGTTATGACTGGGGCTCTACGGCAACGGATGATGGTAATCGAATTTGTGTTCGTGTTGTCGGATTGCAAATTGGTCCTAACCACCCAGTCAGGGATGAATCTATTCGGCTTTTTTTGTCCCTTTTATGTTTTGTTCTTTTGTTGCAGTGAGGAATGTAATTTTGCATCCGTCTGAACCAGAGTAGAGGCGACAGTGTAAAATATGGAATTGTTTAAATGAAATGGGCAACGCCTACGAAATATTTTGGTTCATTAAAGTGGTGGCCTAACATATCCTGAAGGGTTTTAGAAGAGTTTACACTGTCTTTCGTAAATCCAGGATGTCAGTCCGCTATCTACAACTTAACATGCCAGTGAGATGATCCTACCCGAGGCTGTAATTACAGTTTGAAAAATTATCTTCAAAGAAAATACACTCTGGCTATTAAAGGCTATAAAGGCTTCTCGGGTAATAAAAGAACCTCCAATGATGTCCGAACTGAAGTCATGGCTAAATATCTCCCGTTAGTCAGGGTAAAAAACCTTATCCACGTTCAAAATCAGGTTTGTCAAGGCAGCCTTGGCACACTTTAAGGGAGAGTCCTTTCTTTCCTTATGTAGCTATTGGAAATGGGCAACAACTGATAACTGGTAATACCAAATAGGAACGAGATAAAGGCGGTTGCGTATTCGGGCGATGTACGAAGTTTGTTCAAAAAATAAAGTGACTTTTTGAAACATGTCCCCTGTTAACATGTTAACATTGACACAGATATAAGAATTACACGTATTTTAGTGCGTTTGACGAGATGTATGAATCGAAGTGGCCTTACGTCCTTGAAATGTTGAGTGTGGCATTTGGCGATGACTAGACTATGCCCGCCCCAGCACTTCTACAATGGATGAAAACGTTGAAGCAGTGAAAAAAATTGTTATGGAGAATCGTCGAATCACTATTAGGGAAGTTGTTTACATTTTTCCAGATATTTTGGGCATGAAACGTGTGACAGCGGATTGTATTTTTTCTTGTTTTTTTTTTTATAATTCGTTCAGGCTCAAGAGTGTACGCTTTTAAGGTGTTTGTCACACAACCTGGACGGGGTGCAGATAGTTTGTGTCGAAGATGTTTGTTCATTACTCTCCGGGGGTGGTTGTCCTAGATAGGATTTGAGAGATTCGACTGAATTTGGTTGGTAACTCTTTCGTTTCCATGTCATTAAGGGGTTATATTGGAAACGCACACGCAGAGTATTCATTTTGAAGTGATCTTATTCTGCGAGTGTTCTGCCTTCGTCAGCACTTTTCCATCATCTCTCATTCACAACTGATGTTGTTGTACAGTTTTTCCGTATAGGAATTGTTCTTGACTATGGACGGACTTGAAATACAGACCTTCGGCTCAACAGTCGGTGATGATTACCATTGCACCACGACCACTCCGAAATTACTAAATTTTATCCAAATAAGTACCTGAGTATCGCTCAGAAGCTGTGAATTTATGTGAATCCAAGTTTTCTGAAAAGGATCACCACGGGTTACCGAACATGGGAATATGGTTAAGGCATCGAAACCAAAACCGAAAACAGCACGCCAAATTCGGTCAGAAGTGAAAGTTTTGCTGACTGTTTTCTTCGATTTCACTGGCGGGGTTCATCATGAGTTCTTGCCGAAAGGTCATACGGCCAACAAGGAATATAACCTTGAAGTTATGCGCCATTTGCGTGACGCAATACGAACAAAATATCCGAATTTGTGCGAAAAAAAATCATCGCTTATGTATCACGATGATGCACTTGTTCACTCACCGTTGCCTGTAATTTAATTAAGTAATTTTTTTGCCCAAAAACGATACCATTATGATACCTTGAATGAAAAAAAAAATAGATATTGATGAATTAATAAAAAACAAAATGTCACCTTATTTTTTGAACAAATCTCAAAGTCATGATCTACTGTCTCAGGCTGACCCCAGATAAAACTGTAATGCTACTGATCACCTCAAGAGCTAAAGTGCAATTATTCATTTCCGTAAAATAAATGTTTCATCACTTTGCTAAATATGTAAAAATGGATCCAAAGCTTAGCCTAGCCTCCTTGGCATGTAATAACACTTTTACAGAAAGTGGAACGTTCAGCCTAGAATGATCTAATGGACGTATACTGCCGTTGTGATCCTATCCTCATCTACAGAGATATCATTTGGTGGTTTACCTTTAACAGAAAACACAGCATTTATTGCCCAATAAAAGCCAAAATGCAGCCTGTATTAGGACTGCTGGAATTACTAGATTCTGGCCGACAGACGTTTTTACGGTCATTGTGCACTAGTTTCCTTTCGCTATTTTTTTAATTTAAAGATGAGGTGATTTGCAGCTTAAGGAATCAACCTGCTAAATAACCCCTTCAACCACAGTATAGTCTTGGAAAAGAAGAGGATAAAATGTATCGGTCTAGCGGCAGTCAATGCCTTCTGGTTTAGTTTTATCATCCTTCTTGATAAAACTATGCTAAACTAGATCTGGGACAAATTTGTTCCCTCTCCAATGTTAGCATTGCCCAGACAAACTAACACTGAAGGTTGAATAACTGAGTTGATAGACTGGCTAGAAATCCTTACCCACCCACTGGTGACTTCTGCATTCCGATTAGAGAAGTTATATTGCTATATTGAAGCAATATTGATCAATATGCTAACCTGTCATGGCAAAGCCTAGAACACTGCGCCATATCACGAAAGATTAGGACCAGTTTATAAAAACCCAAAACGAAAAATCTACTAAACAGGTATATAGATTAGTGGTCGCTGTCGTGACGAGCTACTGATCGATCGGGAATCAACGGATCTAATATAGCACCTCCACCTACAAGTTCTTTCGTAGCTGTTGGAGTAGAATTTAGAGGACGCAGTCATAGATCAGACATTGTGCCCTGAGTAAAGCACTTTCCAAACATCTCAATGAGTAGGCTTTTTTACTGTTTTGTTGGAGACTTCTGCTTTCTGTTGCACTCAGACGCAAATACTAGTCCATTGTCCTGCCAGGCAGACATCTTGCTTAATTGTATTGTATTATATTCTCCTCTATCTATTATATTACACTTACTCGTTAAAGAAGCACTGGCCTTCTGAAAATAATACATGAAATGTCATTAGGAAGTTATAAAATTGTTAAGACTGAAACTTTCTCTTTAGACGCCCAAATTAGGTTACTGAGAGACTTCACATTGATGTTTCTTGCTTTCCGGGCATCTAGTTTCCATTATAGTGGATGATTGCAAAAGTTCGTTCCCAATTTGAAAATGAAATAGAAAAGATTACATTTCAAAGAAATAATTTCATTAATCGGTGATTATATTAGGTTACAGGTTCGTATTTTTACCTTTTTCTAAAAGTGCTACCCCTTTTTATGAACACATGTGAAGTTTTACGTAAATCAGTCAACTCTTTCGTGTACCATATTTGCGAAGGAATGGAAAAATCTGAATATCGTGCTGTAATAAAATTCTTATTTTTGGGAGGTGTAGCATGAAAATAGATTCACGAACGATTGTTTAAGATGTACACGGACTCTTCGTCTTCGATTTGAACAGAAGGAAGTTGGGTTCCTGCATTTAAGAGTGGTCATACAAGTCCTGAAGATGATCCACATGAAGGACATTGAAAAATTGAATCAGATCAGATTATGATTATGAAAGATCGACGGATAAACGAGAGATTTATTAGAAGCCCTCATTAGACAGTGTCAGCAATATTTTGGCTAGAGTTTTGGATTACAGAAAGATATGTAAAAAATGGGTATTTAGCATTCGCTAAAATAAACACACTCATATTCGACTTTCTTAATAACATTTGGAACGTCTTAGAAAATATAATAATGAATTTGTGCATCGTTTTATCAATTGCGTCTACCAAATGATCCCGAGTCAAAACTAAGTAGTGGTATGAACCCGGTCAAAAAATACATACATGCGTGGTAAATCAGTTTCATCAAACGAAGAGGTAATAAAAGCCGTGTTAGCGTATTTCGACAGTCTTCCGGAGTCACTTCAATGATAGAATCCATAAATTACAAGATCAATGAAACAATTGTGTCAGGGGGTTTATATATAAAATGTATTTCAAGCCATGTTTCGTTATAATTGAACGACAAAATTTATTGAAAACGTGATATTCCACGTTATTTTCTATAATTGACCCCTAAGGTATCTTACAGATTACAATATGTATATTTTCATTGAAGCTTCATGATTTGGTACCCTCAAAACATCGTAAGGTTGTTTTTAACAGCTTCGGTGAAAGAGAAAATATTGAAAAGCGAGCATTGAAGAATGTGGAGGGTGCTGAATGCTTTACAATTTTAATTTATTCACTTTCCGTCGGACGACCTGTGGCACTCTTCGATTGGTCAAAACTGGACAATTTTCTTCAATTCTCTTCTTATCTGAAAACTCTAATGATAAAGTTAATTTTTCTAAGCTGCACAAGGATTTTATGGACTTTAGTACATTTATATAACAAGAAATATGACACCAAGATATGACTCTAAATCGTTTAGGTCTTTCATAAACCAAAAAAGTAGGTCCTTCTTCTTCCTTCCGCCTGACTGAATTATCTAACTACTGACTGAACTATCTATCTATACACAGCCGTAATTTAAATTTAAATCTGGTGTTTTTGCGATCTTCTTCTTCTTTTCCTTTTTCCGGCGTTGTTATGGTCAGAAGTGTAGGACCATAACCTTCCCACTTAACTGCATTCCTACTGGTCCGCTTGTGGGGTCCGCCGGTTTGACCTCAGAAAGTAGCGGCAGGCTTCCCGGTTAGGGATTACTTCATCGCTTAGGCCAATCAAATGCTGGTGTTTTTGCATTTGTTTGCACCACTTGTTTTTCGGCCTGCCTTTATTTTTTATTTTTTTTATTTTTTTTTTGACACGGGCATGCTCCAGATTTTTTTGTTGGATCTTACTCTTACAACACCGGTGATCTCCAGTCGTGTCAACCCACTGATTTGCATGTACACTTGTTGGGCAGTTTAATGATGGTATATGTGTCCCTAGGCTCACCTTGGTGTTTTCTAAATTGCCTAGATGTGATTTTTGTTTACTTTTGTTTTAGTCGCCTTTTACGACAAGCGAGAGGTATCGCTGCAGGGATATTCTTGACCTGCACGGAACCCTGGTATCCGATAATAATAAGAAACTCTTGCAACACCATCTGCATACCTCTATTATGGATATTCAACCACTAAGGTCAGGTTGTCGGCCTGAAGAATTTGAATGAATGGATAACCCAAAGGATTTGAGTACTCTAGGAGGCAGTTCTCCTCCAACGTGCTACGTTCCCAAACGGACGGAGCTTTTTTCATTGACATTGAAGGAGCTTTTGATAACATAACTTTCGACAGCAGTGAGGCACTGATTTTCTGGATCAAAGAAATGCTTGTGCACAGGACATTGATCGCTGATCCAGCCCTCGAGCCATGCGCCAAATCTGGCGTAAACAGGGGCTAGCCGTAAGATGGTGTCCTGTTTCCACTATTATGGTGCATTATGGTCGACTCTCTGTTTGATGCTGTCAATGCCTCTGGAAATGTAACTTAGCTTGAGAAGCACATACATACATATATCACCAATAGTTGCTGTATTTCTTTTTGAAAGACTATACTATCCGTAGTAACTTGGGCTATGTTTTTGTTTTGATAAATTGCAACTCCCGCAGCTCTAACATCTTTTCGTTTAAATTTGACTATGCAATCGAAATTAGGTATTTCAATAACTTTTTCATTAAAAAACCATGTTTCTGATAATAGTAAAAAGTAATTTTTTTGAGAAACAGAACCTTGTACAATCTTGATCCTTTGATGTAATATAATGTAATGTAATGTAATGTAATATAAACTTTCTCGATGTAATGAAACTAGTAATCATGTCTAGCAAAGTATCAAGCTTATTCAAGGATAGTCTTTTAAATTATTTTTGTAAAAACGAAATTGATGGATGAATTCTTATTCCATGGTATAATCTTAAATCATAATTTCTGTTACATAGGAACAAACCTTCAATACTAGTAACTCGCCATAAAGCGACATATATTAATTAAATAGATTGAATTTTATTATACTCATAGACTATCTCGTCAAATGTAGCTCCTTGAAACTTCTGAATAGTCGTGGCACATCCGGATATCATAGTGGAGTGATTTCTTTTTCCCACAATCGTTTTGTTATTGTTAAGATGAATACTTGTCGTTCGACGTATAATAGGAACAGCTCGTTTATCGATATTATGTTCTGTGATAAATCCAGCAGCCTTTTTTCTGGCAACTGTACCAGTTTTTTTTAAACCAGCCATACACGACTAATTTCATTTTGTTCATTCTGCTCTATATGAACCAATGTTCCAACAGCACAATTAGCTAATCCATCTGTAACGTCTATATTTGTTGTAATAATGTAAGGTTTTCCAATTACAAAAATAATTTCGCATGGCAATCCACCTGCATCAATCACTGACATCTTATGTAATTTTTGTTTCACAAATCCTTCCTGTTCACGGTTAGTACAGTCACTAATAATATCTTTTGCAGTGGAAACAAGTTTTTCTTCAGCTTGTTGCAAAAAAGATACGTTGTATTCATTAACATTACGAAGCGCCGGCCGTGGCGCAGTGAGTCGGCCGCTGACGCAAGATGAACGGGTTCGGATCCCGATAACACTAACGCCATCGAATGATTATTTCGCGGCATACTGGCGGGGTACTGGCAAAAGCCCCCGATGTATACTTGCAACTCGCATACCACATAAGTGAATAAAAAGAAGCTTGGCCCTGGCTCTGCGTTAGCTCTAACGCCATCTAAGATGTCTGTCTGGCAGTACAATGGACCAGTATTTATGTTCTGAAGGCTCGCTCCAACAGATGGCAGAAGCCTTGAAAAAAAAAATTCATTGACATATTCGAATTTCATTAAAATCGGTGTGCAGGGCTTTTTCCAAATAATTACCGATAATTTACTAACCTTTGATTTGAATCGAAAGATTGTGTTCGGTGAAGCAAACGTTGTGGGCGCGTTTTAAACATTTCACTGCACCTTGCACTTTGATCATCATATACTTTTAGTTTCTTTTTGGTCACTTGATCATCACTGTCATTCATATTTCGATTTGATAATATTATAACTGATTCGAAATCTTTAAACGCTTTAAAAACAATAATGTTCTAAAGAAAAATACAACGCTTTTATACAAATGGTATATGTACATGCCTATAAGTATACTACACTATACATAGAAACGCAGCTCACAGTGAGAAGTAACAAAGGGTATAGTATACGCACGTGCTCACACAAAAGAGTCTACAGCAAGAGTGCAGTGGGGGCATCGTGACACGAAAGCGTCATATCGTTTGCCGTCACGGCATTGGAGTTGATTTTACTACCAAGCCGCGCATACAGATGTTTCACATCAAAAATTACTTTACTCACTCGCCAAGAACTTTAGACCAATCAGTCTAACATCCTTGAGCAACATGGAGTTGCCTCAACGTTTTCCATGTACAAAATTTGGCCCTTTAAATAATTTCCATATACATAAGTTGGAGCTGTGCCCATCCACTTTGTGGAAGATTTTATCGAAAGATATGGACTTAAAAGTTTATAAGATCCAGCTTGAGCAAGAGTTGACACCGCGTGACCGTTATACGCCTCGTAGGTTCGGTGAATGTGTAGAAAACATGATTCAGTTTGATCCTTAATTTCAACACAAAATGTTGTTCTCCGATGAGGCTCATTTTTTGGTTAAATGGATATGTAAACAAGCAATTTTGCCGAATTTGGAGTGGAGAACAACCATAAGCCTTTTTCCAGACGCCCTTACAACCATTAAAACTCACTGTTTGGTGTGCTTTATGGGTTGGAGGCCTCATCTTCGTTCCTCAGTTGAATGGCATTGACGTGACAGAGCTTTGGTTTCAGCAAGATCGCGCAATATGCCACACGGCGCGACACCATCAATTTATTGCGCGAAACATTTGCTGATCAAATAATTTCACGTAATGGATCTGCGAACAGGCCTTCAAGATCCTGTGATCTCACTACTTCAGCTTATGTACATACTTTCTTTGTGGGTTTGTGAAGTCATTAGTTTTTGCCGATAAACCAGAGACGTTGGACGAATTGAAAGTCGAATTGTTGCTCGATATACGGTTGCTCGATGAAATTGTCAAAAATTGGACTTCACGATTGCGCTTCATTCGAGCTAGCCGTGTCAAGCATATGCCCGAATTCATATTTAGGCGCAAATTTCACACAATTATCAATCAAATAAATTTAATATCATAGACATTCGTATTAGCTCCAAGTATTTTATTTCATATTGAATTTGTACACCTCTAAAAAAACACCCTTTACTTATTATTATTTTAGTTTTCTTCTTTTAGATAGAGGTTCTTTCAGTAGTTTTTTTTTTCTCTGATTTTAGTATATTTATGAATAATAAATAATTTTGACTCTCTTTTTGTCGTGATGGCTAGTAACGTGCCATGGCCAACAGTTGTTCATATTGCAAAATTTGATTGCCTTTTCAAAGACTTGAGACCAATATCTTTCAAACACGTGATAAGTAGATATAATCAACCGACATTGGATGTGTTAAAAAATTATTTCCACACTTGTCTAAATCACTTTCAAAGCACATTCCATTATCCTCGTCTGTTCTCGAAGTTTTTAAAATTCAAGAATCGCAATTGAAAGAGAAACTCATAGGTAACCCAGCTGCACTAGATATTTCCGTGGCTATACACATATTTCTCCCATTCCAACCTCCACTGATTAGTTTCTGTCTTGTCCCGATCTCCGTCACACATTCCCTATTCGCCTTAATGTCACTTACTCAAGATGTTATACGAGAGTTATCACACGATTTATTGACGTTTCAGTATCAAGTTGAATTTTTTTTTACAGCTTCACTCTAGACATCTAAAATACAGACGTAACGATATACGATAGACTGCAATAAATCTCGACGAATGCACAATATCCCAGCATCCAGACTACGACCATGCCATAAGCACAGGACTAGTTCTGTTCCGAATACTTCAGTGCCAACCAATATTAGGAACAAATCATGTTGTCGCATTTGATTGCTGTTCTTCTGATATTTCGAGAAATACACCCGGGGACAAATTTCCTAAGGAACATAAGAGAATGTGTGAATGCATGTACTTCATTGACAGGTTACAGCAATGAGTTCGAAGTGGCAATGACGCCAGCCTTACATATGTGGAGAAGAACTGAGATTTTGTCTTGAACTTCCACCCAACGTCTTGGTACTGGGACGATAATCCATTTTGGTTTTCGAAGAAATTGCCAATTCCCTTCCGAGTGTAACTTTAGACGCTTGAATTCATCCTCACATGTGGATATTAACGGCGGCGACAGACAGGAATTGTATATTTCTTGGAAAAGATTCTTGTTTGTTTTCGTGGGGTTGAGCTTACTTCCGGTAAGTTACAATCCGGCAATGGAGGGAAGAAAATTGCCAATGACGTGGGATTGCAAGGCAACGAGTTGAAAATTAATTTCCGCGTAATCGATTATGCTGTACGAGAGGTGATTCAATTGAGTCATGCAGCTATCCAAACATATGTACATACAGAGGTGTGTGTATTCGTTCTTTTAAGTCGGATGATTGGACTTGACTTGAATCGCACGAATACTTGAGATGACTGCTAGTCAAACAAATGGGAAATTGATGAAGAAAACTATATACACTTACAGCTGTATGCATGAAGTTCATTAAATTGTACTTAAGTTCGGTCAGCAGAATTCACAGTATTATTATTTCCATGTCAACTACTCCTAGTAGTTCCACACGAATACTAACATGCATGAAGTACTGCGTGAACCCAACTGATGGGTTAGGAGTAGAATGTAACTACATGCAAACATTAACGTCGACTCTTCTGGACAACATGAGGAACAAATCACCTGCCACGTGTAGAAATATTGCAAACATACCTAAGTTAACTAAGACAGCCGAAATTCTACGTCAACAAGGTCTTTTCCCGTCCGCTCCTTCTTCACGCCCTCCCAAAATCCTTTGCCTCCAGCTCTTACAATGTGAACATCAGAATGACACCTCAGACTAAAAATGACCGCTGACGTTTGCCTACAGGCTGTAGCGAGTACTTGGGGACCCGGGGTCTGTCAAAATTATGACAACAATGACGCACATTCGTATAACGCCCCGAGAACGTGGCGGGAGTACCTACATACAATACATTCATATGAGCTCACTACATGAAATCAACGATCAATGATTCGTTTCGAAATAATATAAGGTGCAAAGTATGCAAAACATGAGGTTCATTGCGATGGCCAAATTTAATTGAACCTCATGTGCTGACACAGCGGAAAGTTCGCTGTCAGAGTGAGTAACCGATGTAACTCACGCGCTTAGTCCTGCATCCTGGATATTCCCCCCATCTACGATTGTGTGCCTTGAATATCCAATCGTTGATATAGGATTTGACTGTGGAAGCAGGTAAACCTAAAACGGGTTCGGGTCGTAAGAAACTCTCCTTTGAACCCCTTCTAGCCAGTTTTTCAGAGATTTCATTTCCTGGGATCCAAAAGTGACCTGGATCAAGCGTTAGTGAATTTAATCTTCCGATTTTGTTCAAAAAGGTCTTGGGTTCGTGAACTGTGTTGGACACAGCTTGCTGCCTGGCTGTCACTGTAGACGCATATGCTTTTTTCCTTTCATCATAGTGAATGGTCACTATGTCCTGACACCATGAAAATTTGACAGTGAAATTATAGCCCAATAGGATGGCAGGTGGCATTGCGTTCCTACCTCGTGGCATACCCACGACACAGAGGTCGTAGGATATTTCTAGCGAAAGTACCAAAAACCATTACTCTTGAGGCGAGACATAGCTTTCAGTGCGCACCTTCTGATAAATATGTCAAGATTCATCATAGCATCTAGAGCAGCGCCCGGCGTGCTGGAAAAAGCCGTACAGCTGAGACAAACCGCTCTTTGAAATTTGGTGAAAGAAACTACGATGTGTTAGCCTGTTCTACCAGACAATCGATGCATATGAGATTATCGGTCTTATCATTGGCATGTAGATCCAGAGTACATTTTTCGGCGATAAGCCCGATGTTTTGCCAAAAGCACTTTAGTAGTATAAATAGGTAGGTTCTGGCCCAAGAAAAGTGGTGCAAAAGTGGTGCTTCAGGGTGGTGTATGGAGTTGTTGTTGTTTGTCGTGGACGACGGCGGCTTTTCTTATCTCGATGGTTGTTGTTGTTGTTTATCGTGGACGGTGGCGGCTGGTCTTATCTCGGATCAGTTTTAGTTTCAGAGTATTTTGTTATCAGATGTATTCAGGGTTCAGCGGCTTAAGAGGCGGGTGTGCTAGCCACTGCGCTATCAAGGCTTTTTGTGATTGCTATTCAATTTGTGTATACAAATTTGGCTGGGCAAAAGCGAGTGATCTAAGAATACATTTTTGGCTTGGACCCGACATCTCCCCTTCTCTCTCTCTCTCTTGTGTCTTGATTGGGGCTTTGGCGCGAGTTACCACACCAATAAACCAGAAACAACAACATGCACAGGTCATCAACCGAGTTACCCAGCAACAACAACAACATGCACAGGGCATCAACCTACAGCAACGATCGGATGCACTCACCCACGGGAAAGTGCAAACGTCATGTTTTAGGGAAACAATGTAATTGCACAGGTGACCTAAATAATTGAAGTGCCAGCGTCTGGCGAATTTCCGGCGACTGTGAGCATTCAATTTCTTAGGATCACCTTCGCAAAGCTTAGGTTTGATGTGAGAATGAAAAATTGTAGTTAGTCAGTTGTAATCCAGAGTGTGTTGAATAAAGTTGTTTTTTTTTTTAAGCTCCAGCGAGGAGTATATTCATAATTGGCGCAGTCGGTAGGATAGCGTTTAGCTTATTGGGAGAAAGGAATTTTTTGAAGATGCTTATTACTTTGTCTTCCGTAAAGGATGGTTCTCGCAATGTCCGACGTTGTTTATTCTTGAATACCATTTCTAGAGTCATTGGTACACCTCTTCTTGACTGTTGCAAAATCGTTTGTAGATTGAATTCGTTAAGTGCCTTTTCAGAAATGGGTATGCCGTCGTTCAAGTTTTCCTCGGCTGAATGGACGGTTGTGCCGCTTGTCCCTTGGATTGACATGGAATCATTGACGTGGACTTCTACATTACTCGGATTTCCTATTTTTAACCTGCTGAGGGCATCGGCATTGGTGTTGGACTGTCCCTTTTTGTACAGAATACATATCATAATCGAATTCCTCTAATTTCAATCTCCAACGAATAAGTTTGGAATTAGGATCTTTCAAATTCATTGCCCAGGTTAATGGTTTATGGTCGGTGACTATTTTAAATTTATGTCCATAGAGGTAGGGTCGAAAATATTTCGTCGCCCAGACTATTGCCAATAACTCTTTCTCTATTGTGGAATAGTTTATTTCCGAATTAGTTAATGTTCTGCTAGCGAAACAAATTGGCTTGTCGCTGCCAATTGTTCCTTGCGAGAGCACTGCTCCAATAGCAAAATTGCTGGCGTCCGTGGTAAGGATGAATGGCTTAGAGAAATCCGGGTATTGGAGGATGGGATCGTTTATTAAAAGGTTCTTGCACGTTTCGAACGTTTTTATGTAGCGTTCGTCCAGAACGATTTTCTTGTCTTTCTTAAGACATTCCGTTAGGGGTTTTACGAGTTTCGCGAAATCCTTACTGAATTTGCGATAATACCCTAGGAGTCCTAAGAACCTGCGTATTTCTTTTTGTGATCTAGGGAGAGGATAGTTCTTGATGGCATGGATTTTCTCAGGATTGGGTTTAATACCGTCTGTCGTAACGATATGTCCCAGGAAGGCTATCTCTTTTTGGAGGAAGTGGGATTTTTCAATTTGAACCTTTAGGTTGTGTTCGCGGAGTCTGCTAAAAACCTTTTTAAGATTTTCGACATGTTCTTGAAGCGATGTCGAGAAGACAATTATGTCATCGAGATAAACCAGACATATATTACCAATAAGGTCTTTAAGTACATTGTCCATCACTCTAAGGAAGTCGACGAACTCATTTACAGGAAAGAGTGTAGACGTAACAAAATAACTCATCGATATACTAAGCATAGCGTTAAGAAAAACAAAAAGGTAACAATTTTCACCAATGATCATAAGAAAATACACAAATCTAAAATTAAGAAAAGAAAAAAATATGAAATAAGAAATAAGAAACCCCCAAACCTAGTTAACTACTAACCAAACACCTTATAGGCAGACCATAATGTCTCATTTTCACTATTCTCCCCAACAGGAACATCTTTGTTCATAGTCAAAAACTCGAAGTTTACGATCTGGCAAAATCGCAAGGCGTAGTCCCTTTAAAATTAGGCACAGCTAAATGCATAGAAAATTATCAAAATCTCATACATATAGTCGACATAAACGCATACGAAATGACCATTGACGGAATAAACAAGAAGGTAGAGAGTTTGAGTCAAAGTCAACAAGACCTTAACGGTCAAATTACTTCTGGGATTGCTTTGAACAATCAAATGATTGAACGATTTACGAACATTACTATACACATCAACTCCGAACAAGACGCAATTAACAAATACTTATCAAACTTTGTACAGCGAACAACAAATTCTATAAAATCTAGTACAGACATTCTTATACACATGCAGTATCTGGCTCAGCTTAATCTTAACATCGATTTCCTCTCTGATCATATAGCAGACGTAGCAGAAGCCATTGTTGTCGCTAAATTAAATATTATTCCTAAAGTGATATTGAACCGTGATGAACTCCAAGAAATCCGAAAGATTTTTTCCAATAAACTTATCGAAATTAAATTCGATGAACATCTATACGAACTCCTAGAACTCCAAGCATACTATAACGGCTCCAATGTAATATTCAACATTCAAATTCCTATCCTATCCCAACAAAACTACTCCGTTTTCCATGTCATCCCACTCCCTGTTAATGAAACTAAGTTAATTATTGTTAAGCCATATGTTGTTATAAATCAAGATGTAGTTTATTACTTCAACGACATTTGCCGAAAAGTAGAGAATATGTATCTTTGCAAAAAACCACCACATCTGCAGCTGAGAAACGAGTCGGATTGCATCGGAAAGATCCTCAATAACCAACCTGCAAACTGCCCCGTAACAGAAGTCGGAGAGATTAAGGAAATAACACAGCCCGAGCCTAACTACATCCTTCTAATCAATGTTCCCGACACCAAAATTGAAACATCGTGTGGTAATCCTCTTCAAGTAATCAGCGGATCTGTGCTACTACACTTCACCAATTGCAAAATAATAATCAATGGAATAACATACGACAGCAGCCCAAACACATATTGGGATGAAGTCCACCTATTCCCAGCATCAAATTCTCCAATCAACTCAGAGTACACGGTCCAAACCTTAAACCTGAAAAGATTCAACGACTATCAATTCCAAAACAGCAAAACAATATCTCTTGTAAACTTGCAGAGAAGAACAGACAATTTCATACTAACTTCGTTAACAATTTTAATAATCTTAATCGCACTAATCTACATTTGCAGAAATAGATTAAACATAGAAAATATTCCATTCGCTCGAGCCGCAGCAACTATTCAGCCTCTTCAGCCCTCGCTCAATTCTATGGGGGGAGGAGTTACCACACCAATCACCCAGCAACAACAACAACATGCACAGGTCATCAACCGAGTTACCCATCAACAACAACAACATGCACAGGGCATCAACCGACAGCAACGATCGGATGCACTCACCCACGGGAAAGTGCAAACGACATGTTTTAGGGAAACAATGTAATTGCACAGGTGACCTAAATAATTGAAGTGTCAGCGTCTGGCGAATTTCCGGCGACTGTGAGCATTCAATTTCTTAGGATCACCTTCGCAAAGCTTAGGTTTGATGTGAGAATGAAAAATTGTAGTTAGTCAGTTGTAATCCAGAGTGTGTTGAATAAAGTTGTTTTTTTTTAAGCTCCAGCGAGGAGTATATTCATAATTCGCGCGTGGACAGCGGGTCAGTATTTTGTTATCAGTTGCGGTCATATGTCAACTGTTTTTATGTGTGTAATTTGCCCTGAGGAGAAACTGCGGTGGTCGTGGTACCACTCTGGTAAACGTATGCCTTTGCGGTTACCTGTTATTTCAGTATTTTGAAATCAGTTATTTCTGTGTGTGTGTGTGAGTTGTTAAACGCAGAAAGACCAAACAAAGGAAAGAAACATGTTTTGGTGTGAAAAATTGAAAGAAAGTGAAAATCTGTGTACTTGTGAAGCTGGTTGGACGGAGATAAGATTCTCAGATGTTAAGTTTTATAGAGCATATTGTGAATTGTATGCAACACCTGAAGACGGAAGCAATTGCTTAATTTTTCGTTTCAGAAATGGGGAACCAATATCTTCAACTATTGTTCTCATATCATTAAATATTCAGGCCTTTCAACATGTCAAATTGAGTGTGGTTGGTGGTGAAATCACTATGTATGGAAATGTTTTATCAAATTCAAAAGCTAGAATGAAAACAAACAGATTTCCACCTCAATGTCCATTTGGTGATGCGCAAACATTATCGCGCGAGACACTTAACTTGGATGAGAATAAAAAACAAAGACAAAGAAATTCTAGAAATACAGAAGAGCGTCAAGGTGAAGAGAAGAAGGAAGTATTTTCTAGTACTCTCACCTCATAGGAAATAAATAAAAAAAAAAAACAAAAAACAGACATATCCCAGGAACATAAAAGAAGTACCTATACTATATAAATACGAAAGCGAATATTAATTTGATATTAGTATTTGAATTACTTTCAGTAAGAGCGCTAAAAGAAATAAAAAACAAATAAATAAAAAATGTTGGTTGTACGTATTATTTCTATTACACCACGAAGTGTTAATTTAAATGATAGTAGCTCAAAAATCTTGAATTTGAAATTCTTTTACCGAATTCCGATCGTGTACATATCGATTTATCGGTTGTACTTTTAAAACATCTGAATTATTCCGATTTAAATACAACAACAACAACTATAGCTTTGAGTACAATCATCACAACTACTTTACCACCACCTATTAGAACTGATGGTGATTCTACCGATGAGCATCAATATGTGAATGTAGAACAGGCTATAGAGGCATTCAGGCAAGATCTCATACGAAAAGAAATGAATATTGCCGGTTATATTGAGAGTCAACACATATTTTATAGACATTTGAAGCTGGCATTCGATGGAGACAAAGAATTAAAAATCCGATGTTCTTACGATAGTAATTTCGAGCGAAAAACATTGAATATAAAATGTTTTGAGTATCGTGAATATAAATCTGAAAGAATTCTGAGCAACGGAGGGATAGAGCACATAACAAAATATGATACAGAGTATAAATCAGATTCTTAGATATGAGGAAAGCATCACAAACATATCACATGATTTTATCTTAAGAAAACGGATTAATTAAAAAAAATATTTTTTTTTTAAATTATTTAAAACTGTTTTTTATTTATACATAAGTATACATACATATATGTATATTTATATACAGGGTGTCCCACGAGCAGTGTGCCAAAAAGCTAGAGCGTGTAGGTCTGGTCAAGACAAGAAAAAAATCGTATGGGAGGGGGGGGTCTATCCCCCCCCGTTTATCCGGGAGGGGCAATTTTCTAAGAAATTGACTTAATTTGGAAAAATAATTATTAAAAATCAACAGTTACATCCACAATGCCGTGATATACTTTTTTGCAAAGCCAGAAACCTCTTCTTTCATCTTGTTTTTAAACGAAGCTGTTTTAAGAAATAGTTTTTGAGAAATTAATTTTCAAACTTAAAATTTTGAAAAAAAAATGTTCGAACTATTTTTTTTCAAAATTGTATGTAATTAAGTACTTATTTTTTTTCAAAAATTCAATTCTCTTATTAGTTTTTAGTTAAAAACAGAAAACCGGATGCAAAAATATCTTGTAGTTTTTGAGAAATTAAAAAAAAAACCCGAACCATTTTTTTCTAAGAAAAAATTTTTTTTTGGTTTTAACGCGGCTGGACTTGTCGGAAAATTAATGTATGAAACATTGACCTCTTTTTTATTATTTTTGAAAAATTCGGAGTTTTATGAGGAAACAATAAAGTGACACAGTATTGGAATATCCCTGGATTAATCCTTTTTTTTCGCTGATAACGCCTGAAAGCTGACCTGCCAATTTCGTCTGGGTCCGCCCGCCGCCGATGGGTTCTACCCGCTAGGACCTTAAGACAATAAAACCGCAATTTTTCTTTATTCAAAATTTTCAAAATATTTGCAACCTACGAGACCTTTTGCCCGATTTGATGGACAACGTTCCTTTGGCCATAGCAGATAATTTAATCTACCAGCAATATGGAGCACCAGCACACTACAGCTTACGGGTTAGAAACTGGCTGGATGATCATTTTAATGACCGTTGGATCGGAAGAAGAAGAAGCCATTCCGTGGCCACCTAGATCACCAGATTTAATTCCTCTAGATTTTTATGTGTGGGAATTCATGAAGAATTATGTTTACGAAGTGGAAATAGTATCTTTGGAACAACTGAAAGAACGGATTGAAGTCGCTGGAGTCAAATTGCAGGAAAATTTGTCAAATATAGACTTATGTGCAGACATTAGAAGGAAATATAATCTTTTCCTTCTAAAAAATGCGTATCATATTGAAAATTTATTATAATAACACTCCGAATTTTTTAAAAATAATAAAAAAGAGGTCAATGTTTCATACTTAATTTTCCGACAAGTCCAGCCGCGTTAAAACCAAAAAAAAATTTTTTTCTTAGAAAAAAATGGTTCGGGTTTTTTTTTAATTTCTCAAAAACTACAAGATATTTTTGCATCCGGTTTTCTGTTTTTAACTAAAAACTAATAAGAGAATTGAATTTTTGAAAAAAAAATTAGTACTTAATTACATACAATTTTGAAAAAAAACATAGTTCAAAATATTTTTTTTCATTTTTTTTCCAAACTTTTGAGTTTGAAAATTTATTTCTCAAAAACTATTCCTTAGAACAGCTTCGTTTAAAAACAAGATGAAAGAAGAGGTTTCTGGCTTTACAAAAAAGTATATCACGGCATTGTGGATGTAACTGTTGATTTTTAATATTTTTTTTTCCAAATTAAGTAATTTTTTTAGAAAATTGCCCCTCCCGGCTAAACGGGGAGGAATAGACCCCCCACTCCCGTACGATTTTTTTCTTGTCTTGACCAGATCTACACGCTCTAGCTTTTTGGCACACTGCTCGTGGGACACCCTGTATATACATTTTTTTAAACAAAATATTACATATTCAAATTGCCGCCGATGGGGAATGGAATGTGATTTCCACACTATTCCCTATTACCCCTATGACCTCCAGTTCGTACATTGTCAGGTTTTTAAGCTCCTCCTCGCTGAGCGCGTTGAATCTAGCGGGCAGGAAAACTTTGGAATTCTCCAATTCCACCAGAATTTTCTCCCTGTATCTTGTTGTGCAGCGCGTTTCCTTATATATCGGCAACTTTTTCCTCATTTCCAATAATTTAATTGGTTGTAGGGATTTTTGTTTCCCTATTATGTTAAGTTTGTTCAAAAACTCACTCATGTTGCTTACAATTTTCGACACTGACTGAACACTATTGTACTGAAACTATTGTTTTATACCCCCGAAAATCGTAAGAATTGTGCTTAAGAATAAAAAAATAAAAAAATGTTTTTTGTTATTATCAAAGCCTACGGTTGGATTCTATGAAAATGTTAAATGGTTTTTCTTATGTCGTGTGTGTTTATACATTTGGCATTATCAAGCACGTGCTGATGGTCAGACTTTGATAGCAAGTAAGATTATAATTCCATGTGAAGATCATATGGGAATTAGTTCGGTCACTGTTGAACCAGCCTTTGCTTTAGCATCACTACATTTGTGAAGTGTATTTTTATATATTATAGCTAAAACAAAAAAATATAAATAAAAAATTAATATTGTAAAAGATTTTTCAAATATGTAATACCACATTTTATACTTTTATACTGTACATAATGCAGACACGTTGAAAACACTCGCGTTAGGGGCATATTTGAGCAGACCAGTTGATCATCCTCCTTGATGACATAATATCAAGATTTATCTTGAGAGTGTTTGGCGATGTTCCAGTATCAGCAATGTTTATACAAGACAATAGTTTGCCCCAATTAGTTCATGAGACGCTACCGATGGATGTGAAGAATGATAACTTAAGAACAAAGCCAAATGAAAAAACCCATTTCTTATTTTTATCATACTTTATTAAATAAAAAAATTGCTACATTCTTTGATTATTGTGATCATATAAATGTGAATGGTTTCGGTCATTATTCTGAATTAGTTGAAGATATTAGATTAGAATGTAATAAAGTGATAGGATTATGTGATCATATGCTATAACATATGTAAATATACAATCATAACATAAAATATATACAACAACAACAAAAACTGTTTTATTTATATTCGCTTCTTGTCAAAAAAAAATTCTAGTAAATAAATATTTTGCATACATTAGGATAGAGACGCTTTAATTCTTTTAAACTTGGACAATCAATTTCCTCAATATTAAGCACTTCATCATTTTCATTCTGAAGTAATTCTTTTATCCATTTTGTTTTTTCCTCTCCTTTAACATAAACAATAGAATTTTGTATAATGTTTTGTTCCAAATATTTTTTGACTTCTGGAAATTCTGTGATACCTCCATGCCAGGTTAAATTATGATGGTGGTCATAAAGCCACTGAGCTTGTTTTCTTAGTGATGCTGATAGTTGGCCAGACTTGTATGTTGGTTTTAAGATGAAATGATGATGGTGATTATTGTGTAAAATAGCTATTTCCTTGACAATAAACTTGTTATTTGGTCCTTTAAAGCCTTGAACATGGATAATATAATACATTTTGCTTAAAGCACGTACTTATGTGTGTTTTATCAATAAAAGCTAGCAACAAACTAAACTAAATATCTCTCGCGAAACTATTTTACTCAAGGGATTATAGTTTATTAAACGATCATGTAACATCAAACAGTAATCTGTTGTATTTGCAGGGATTGCCTTTTTTGTTTTGATTTCAATGCGAATGTCGACTAGCCCGTTTCACTTTGACGCCTACAATCTATTATAAATATTGTTGTTTGAGACTTAAATGCATCTCAAGATAGTAAGGGTTCTGCAACTAATCGATTATAGTAGGTCTTTTGAAAATCACAGTACATGTTGTAGAGTAAACTGTAGTTACTTTTATCAAATGATAAATTTAAATCTTCGCATGGGTAAGTATCGGCATTTAAATATGCTTTTACATTAGTGACATCGCAATGATCAAAATGAGTTTGGTTTTTCCATTTGAGAGGTTGTCTTCACATTCCAAATATGATAATAGGTTGTAGGTAGGACAGGGTATTCATATAAATCCCAGTTTCGAAAAGCAATCTTCATAGTTTGACCATTACTGGTGGGTTTATATAGTATTAATTTGTAGGAATCAGACAATGTAATATGAAGTATTTTCCATTGTACTTTAAGCAAAACTATCTTTGCCTTCTCATCCTCGGCTGCAATTAATGAATTTTCATCGCTGCGTGAGCGCGTTAGAATTAAATCATGACGCCCATTTGGTATTATTTTTTTGTAGTCTTCGGCAAATCCAAGTATTTTATTTAGAGGTATGCAAAAATTAAAGTTTAAACCATCAACATTGATTGAAGAATTGGGTGCCCAAGATGCATTTAACAGCATATCGCTTTCATTTTTATTTAAAGAAACATAATTTTTGATAGTAGTTGTCATGCCCACATTACGAGAGCTATCAATTTCAAAATCATTTAATTCATAACGAATTTCGTCGAATAAGAAAACTATTCCATTGTTTACAAGTTTTGTTTTCTCAACGCTCGTTCCATTAGTTTTCGATACAGTACCCTCAATATAAATGTAACTTTCTGAAGGTAATATACCGTACGTATTAAGATTTTGAAGTTGGACACAAATTTGAATGATGTCATATTTCTCGAAATTATTCAAGTATGGTGAGTGTGTATGATATTCCAATTTTGAGATACTCTGCTCAAAATTTGGTTCTTCGAAAATATTCAGCATGTCTTATAGATTTGGATTATTTTTTCAATCTACATATGTATATCCCAACGATAATAGAAAATTTTGATTTTGTAGATTGAGTTTTTTTTTATGTTCCCCTAACAAAAGTTGATTGTATATTGATTGAGTTTTTAGAACAACTTGCTCTTTTATAATTTGAGGGGTGTTAATAATATGTGTTATTATTATATATTATCATAATTTCGGTTTAAGATGCAATCGAATTGTTATCGTTTCACCTCGAAAGTTTAAAAGATTTCCGTCTTGATCGAGCAGATTTAATGTTATAGAACTTATCTTTTTGGCGTTCACTGGCAAATAGATGACATTGCGTGGAACTTTTTTTTAGGATTTTATATCCTGGGCTAACGTTGACCGAAAACTCATGTAGTACATGAGCAGGTTGATTATTGATATACGTCTCATGTGAAAAATCAATCTCTATGTTACTTACAAGTTCACATTTTAAAGTATGTATTATTATTTGCTTTGATTTTAATTGAAGTGTTGCTGGAATTTTCTTTATTTTTTACGTTGACAACCTGCTGAACATATTTATTTATATCTTCAATCTCATACAAACCAATAGGAAATATTATTATGTTGTCACCAAAATGAAATAAATTATTAAGTTTATCAATATTAGGTATAGACTTGTATGTCTGAAAGTCAACTAAGCCACATACTTAATCAGAATTTAGTATAATTGGAGGAAAGTACTTTGTTGTGAGAGTCGATTTGTTTCCGCTTAATGTGAGTGTTATTGACATTGCTGCGATTCAGATAGAAATGAAATAAATTTGATGTTTTCTCTATTTACCTATTGTATTTATACAATATTTTCTTCGATGAGAAATTTCAAACATAAATGACTACTAATAAATGTATTTAAATTTTGAAAATGATCATGATTATATTGAATATTTTCACCGCCCCGCCCCGCCCCCAGATATGTTACAGCTTCTAGTGGTGGTTTTAAATTACCGAAACTATCGAAATATTTGATATTTTTATTTTTAATATATGCTACCCAATGTGTTCCCAATCCGCTATCATTGTCCAAGTTAATTACACTTGCCCTCTGCCAGGCCTTTTCAATTAGAATTTTGTCAGCAATATGTCGATCAGACAAGTTTTTATTATTATGATATGCAATATCGTGTTCACGACAAGCTTCATGGAGCTGATTGATTCCACGATCCCCTCTGGCAAGACGTTCTTTTAATTTAGTGCCAGGACCGCAAAAATTATATGAGGGGAGATGTAATTCGATTGGTAATTTATTGATTAATGAATTTATCAGTCCGTATCCTTGGAATGAATGTTTTCGACTAATTGAATGTACTCGACAATCTATCATTTTATAGCACGTTCTAGCTACGTACGTTTAGCAATAATTATGAAATGATAACCTATAAAACTTTCTCTTTTATATTCATTAGTTTCATTCAGTAGCAAAACGCTGTTTAGAAAACAACAAAATTGTATTAAAGTAAAGAATTTTGACATTAACATTAAAACAAAAATTGGGAAACATGGAACATTATTTCCAAATAGTATTCGAAGAATAATCGTAGGTCCATCAAATTGTGGAAAAACAAATGTCATGCTAAGTGTGCTTCTCGATCCCAAATATTTAAAATTTGAAAACGTCTACATATACTCAAAGTCTTTGCATCAACCAAAGTATATATACTTGAGAAAGATAATAAAGTCCATCAACGTAATGGAATATAATGAATTTTCAAATAATTGTGAAATTATTGCACCTTCTGAAGCAAAGCGAAATTCGGTATTTATATTCCATGATGTGGCCTGTGATAAACAAAACAATATTCGAGAATATTTTTGCATGGGGCGACATAACGATGTTGATAGTTTCTACTTGTGTCAATCTTATACACACATACCGAAACATTGGATTCGCGACAATGCAAACTATATAATTATTTTTAAACAATAAACAATAAATTCCGATATGGCATTTAATCAATTCAGAGAATTGTGCAAAGAATGTTGGAAAGATGCATGCATATGGATTCTTAGTGATTAATAAAGAACTATTTATATAAAGCCGCTCAGTCAGTAATCATATGCCTATATGACTACATCAGGCCCTGTTTGAAACCAACCTTTCCCTTGTTCAAAACCGACCCCTGTTTGAAACTGTTATTTTTAATAACTTCTTCTTTTTTTTTTCTTTTTTTTTTTGTAATTGAACAAATATGGATATTAATAAAAATTTACTCAAAGATCTCGTAAAAACTAAAAGAGCTTTAAGGAGAAAATAAGCGTCTCACAAAACTGGGGAAATTATGAAGGAAACAGAATTTAAAAACACTTTTAAACCAAGAGTTGAACTCTTAAAAGAAATCATGGAAAATGTCAAGAGAACTAACAATCGAAATACTGTTACTGATACCGATATAAATGAGAAAGTGAAGCGTCAACCAAAATGATTACGACGACAGTTACAATTTGAAAGTTCTTCGGAAGAGAAAGAGAATGTTGACTATTCATCGCCAGAATCAAATATTCAACCATCTTACAAAGATGTTTCATTTAAGACACCCACGAATTTCGATACCGATAGTCTCGATCAAAGAATAAGAGTATCATTAAACCGAAGACTATCGTCTACAGATTTGATTTAGTCTATATAGTCTATGGTCCATATTTCGATGAAGAGTCAAATTCCACGAAATTAGGTAAATCAAATTTTGAAATTAATAAACAAAATGATTTCGTGATTGATGATGAAATCTTCCCCGGAACAGATGGGCTTTATCAATTAATTTTTCGGAGAATCCCCCGAAAAGATCGATATGATAAAGCAGACTTGGATGAATATCTAAAGATCTTACAAAAAACAAAAGCATATTTGAAAAATTATGATGGTGATTCACAAATTAAAGGCAATAGGGGTCATAAGCACAAACATATTATTCAACCTCTAATTCAGCGACTAAACGAGAAAGATATCGAGAAAATTGGAAAAGTATACAACAACAATATTTGATCGGACATGAGATATTCTAGTAATTCCATCGATTATGTGTATTGGGATAACCCGAATGAGCTCGTTGATAGATTAAGACTTTTAGTGGCTTCTCATAATGCTGGCAATAATAATCTTCAAAATGAGATAAGTTCAATTCTGGAAGAACTACGCGAATCAAATATCATATATTAATATGATATAGTCCTTAGGAAGCAAATCGTTATTACCAAAATGAGCGTCGACAAGTTCGGAAGGAGTTTCACACCACTTCGTAGTTCAACAGTCGGCCCTCAAGGACCTCCTGGGATGGGATTTAAGCTCTTACCTACTGGTGATTTCGATATGGAAGGGAAATGTCTAAATCTAAATATTGGAAATCCTAAAACATTACACCAAGCTGCCAACAAAGGCTAAATTGACGATAATATAGATAATCAAAATAAGACCATTTTTATTCTTCACAGATACAATCAATACAGAAATTTCAAGAACATTATGACTACACTTAAATGGATACTTTGATGGTGATCATAAGGCTTTGAAGAATATCAAAGAACCGATTGATTCCGATGATGTCACAACAAAAAAATATGTTGATAATCGTATAAATGAACTATTTAAAGATTGTCTTCGCGGCATGGATAACAAAGTTGAAAAAAATAAGAAAATTTTACGCGCATACATTGATGAAGAAAATGTGAAACCAGTTGAAGTGTTGGAAAAGTTTAGGAAATATTTTTTCGATATACTCGAAAAATTTAAGGAGAACAATGATATGAAACTAGAGAAAGAGAGTAAGCATTATTTACCAATTTAAAAAAAAAAAAAAAGTAAATAAATAAATAAGAAATTGTTTGAAAAATATAAATCTAATTAGTACGCATTTGAAATTCAACGTCCAAAGTTGATTCTCTTTTACATTTAGATTAAGTTTTAGATTTTTTAATAAACTATACTTCAGAAACATTTTGGTGAGATTTTAAATGATCTTTCGTTTTTAAAACGATTTCAAAACGTGCCTTCAGTCGTGCTGGTCCCGATACATGTTCGTATCATAGAGTCGAGAGGGTTTCCAATCGATTAAAAGATTTACTAGCATCTTGTAAACAACATTAATATTAACTTGCACTTGAACCATACATACACACACACCCACACAACACCATGTCCTCCAAAATAAATACAATTATGATTTATGATGAGATTTTAAGTGTTTTAAAAACCAATCACCACATTCTACTTGATAAACACTACAATGAGATACTAGGATACATTTATTTTTTGAAGAATTTTGAAAACAACAACAACAATAACATTTCCTACATCATTTCTACACATAGATGTCATTTCACCACCACCACCACTTGTCCATGGTCTTCAAATCTTTGCAAAGATGGACCAAATACTTGCGCATGTTGTATGATTGAAAATAAAATGATTAGAATTAGGAAATGAATGTCATTATATAATAGATTAATAGAATAAAAAATAATAGTAAGTAATAATAATAATAATTTTTGTGCTTCATTATTGTTTTGGATTGTATGTATAAAATAAGGCAAGCTTTTTCTGTTATTCTTCATTATCGCATACAATGAGTAAACGAAATGTTGTTGAGGAATTGCACAAGTCTGCGCGAAGACATTTTATCAGACGTTTTATCAGACGTTGTTATTAAGAGGCTCGATGATTTGTGGCAAGCAGATTTGATTGAAATGATACCTTATAATGAAGAAAACAATGGCTTTAAATATTTACTAACTGTAATTGATGTAAATTGTAAATTGTAACTGTGGGCAGTTCCTTTGAAGAATAAGAGAGCATTAACCGTTACCGAAGCTATGAAATCAATTCTAAAAAGTTCCGGCGGTCGAATACCAAAAAATCTACATACTGACGATGGCAAAGAATTTTTCATCAAAATCTTTCAGAATTTAATGGACGCACACAATGTCAATCATTATTCAACGTATAGTACATTGAGAGCTTCAATAGTTGAACGCTTTAATATGACACTTAAGGAAAAAATGTGGCGAGAATTCAGTTTTAATGGTAACTACAAATGGCTTCCCATTCTCGACGCCTTGATTCATGCATATAACTCTATACATAGAACAATAAAAATGCGACAAATTGATGTGAATAAGAAAAATGCTAAAAACCTATTATCAACGGTTTATAGTCACATTAAAATTGCACCACAAGGAAAATTTAAACTTGGTGATCAAGTTCAAATAAGCAAGTTTAAACATACATTTGAGAAAGGTTACACACCCAATTGATCAACGGAGGTATTCAAGATACGAAAAATTAACATGACTAATCCGGTCACGTATTTACTAGCCGACATTCAAGGCTCTTTTTATGAAATTGAACTACAAAAAACCAACAATCCCGATGTATTTCTAGTGGAAAAAGTATTAAAAACTAGGGGTGAGAAAGTATATGTAAAATGGCTTGGATTCTCAAGCGCTCATAATTCATGGACAAAGAAAAGCCAACTATTATTGTGATAAGACATACAAAAGAAAAACAAATAAAACATAATTTAATTTGAATTGTTTTTTATTTTATAATGACTCCAAGCTAGGGTACTTATTTGATCGAGACAAATAAATCTTTTTGTATCTTGAAAACTTATAGATAGCTTATGAAAATTCTGTGTATAGATTGTATGTAATTTACTCCTAAACATTAACATATTTCCATTTATTTCTCTTTTATTAAATAAACAATTTTTATAGTTCTCTATAGTAAGTGTTTTTGTGAAGGATTTTCTTACTCCTTTAGATTTTTTTACAGCCTCTCCATTCTCAACTGTAAATGAACACATTTCTGCTCTAAAACCAACGAATTCTAATATTTTCTTACCATTATTTTCATCCTTAAACATACCTAATACTTTTCAATTGATTTGTGGAAAATTATGCGGATTTGAACTTTCATAGCCAGACGTATTGAATTTCGTCGTAGTATCATCAAAAATGTCAGCATAAAAATTATCGGTTTTTACAGTGTTTACAAACGAATCGGTGTCCATATAATTTAAAATAACTTTATTATTAAATGTATGTTTAATATATATGTACGTAAAGAAAATCGTACATCAAAAACTTTGAAAGTTCAAGAACAACAAAACCTAAATATATGGGTTTATAGTATGTAATGTTCATTCTTTTCAATTGAACAGCAACCATATCATCTGCAAATATTGAACAACTATGAAAATTTGGCCCCGCAATCAATGATCTTGCACCTCGAATTTTCCCAATATTCTCCCAATGTGTGACAATCTTAACATCAGTACGCTTTTCAATATTTTCTATGGTTTTGCCATAAATCACATTATTCATTAATTTGAAAAAGTTATTTTCGAAGACAGTGTTTGATTTCATGCGATGGAATGTATTTAAAGAAATGTATTTTTGCAGCCAATTTGATTGCTTAAATGTCAACACAAGATTAACTTTATTCAATACTAAACCATGTTGTTGGGTTTGCTTCAATTTTTTTTAAATGTTTTATATAATTTCTTTTGTCAAAAGGCTTGCTATTAATTTTTTGCATTTGCTTCCTTCCGTAGAAATATTTTCGGGGCAAAATGGCAAATCATTATGTTCGTCATGAAGTGATTCTGGGTTTTCCAAATCTACTTCTAAAACATATCCATTTGCTCCGCTATCATCAACGACATTTAATATATAGTCAGATGTAAAGGTTTCTGGATTGGTCCACCTAAATGCTTTATATGGAACTAATTGAGACATTGCCCAGGTGTACAGATTATTTGCATCTAAATATACAGTATATTGTGAAGGTTTATCGGGATCAAGTAAAGAAATAAATTTGTTATTTGACTTTGAATATCTGTGACTGCACTGCGTTAAGCCTCCTCTAATTCCATTTTGGAAAAAGTTTAACATTTCTAAATCGGTTAAGAGCTCTAATTCTATTCCAGTCATTTTCAACATAGTATCCCACGATAAACCAGGTGCTGTATAATAACGACACGGATCCAAATCATATATATTTAGACAGACCTTTGCAAAAGTTTGAAAATAAATCTGCCAGCAAAACAACACCACTTCTTAGATACATTTCCAGATAATCCTTTATACTACTTCATTTAAAGTGATACCAAATTTTAGAAGCAAATATATAATCTTCCTCAGAACATTTCTCATTTGTCAGTTTGTTAAAAAAATCTGATCTGACCGGAAGAGATGATTCATTCAATCTATACCACGAGCTTAAATAATCATAGGGAAAAACACTTCTTTTAATAAATTCCATGCTTTCATCATTGCAAAAATACGCTTTTGTAATTTTAAAACCATCGGCACAAAGATTTTTTGTTAGCAAACGATGCTCTCACTTAAAAAACGAAAAGAATCTAAAAATCTTAAATTTACATATTTGTTGTCGCCAACAACTATTCTCTTAGATATAGATACATACATATATGCTTTTGTTTATTTAGTGCTAGTACTTTAATTTCGCCCTCAATTTCCTTAAGCGATGTAAAAAATAAATGACTGTCATATCCTGTCATATTATGCAAAAATATTGGCATAAAATTCGGAACTCTATATCTCAGATTGCAAGAATTATGTGCAGGGCCCCTATAATTACAATGATCCTTAACTTTATACTCAAATTCTTTAAATTTTTTCTTACAAATAATGCAGGAATCCGAAAAAATGTGGAAAACCTCATCCACCTCTGATAACTGCTTCATTACTTACAATCATTATAAATTTCGATTGTGTCCGCAGCCAATCCATAAACAAATTGTCTTGTACAGTTTGGACCTGCATATACAATATATGAAAAACAAAAAAAGATGTTTATAATCAAATTTTTTAATTATAATAATAAGTAGCTGTTACCTGTATATGTCCGCATACGGTTCTTCGATTCATCAAAAGAACATTTCAAAAAATACGAATAAGAACATGGAATATGTTCTTGAGTAGTGGTTGTCGATGACATTGATGGATCCGGGAAACAAGTTTCGACCGGTTGGGCACGACCATTTGCCTTTCACAATTTCCGTGCGTAAGCCACTGTTCTTCCAATAAATTCTTTATTATTCCCTTTTTCTTTTCAATGAAATTGTTTGCATCCAACTCTGATTCTTCATCATTCATTACAGCATTACAGCGAAAGATACATATTATGCGTCCGCTAAAAGCCGTTTTAAATTTGAAAACATTTTCACCATATAATTCTTTTATATTGGCTTTGTGGATGTTACTTCTTTGTGTTGTGACCAGTTCTTCCGTGAAAGTTCAGTATTGCAAATTTAACACATTTTTCTGTCTTCTTGATCACACCACTGTTCTCGACGACGATTATTGTAAGAGGAAGTGGAAGTCGAACATTGTTTTGAATTCACATGCGCATTTGAATATGTTTCTCCAAATTGGTCTTGCGCGTAAATGTCTTACCACATACACGACAATACTCCGACCACATTTCATGCACTGACTGGATGTGGCGTTTCAGTGCACTTGCCCGGGAAAAGATTTTTTTACACAGAGAACACTCTTTGTCCATTGTTTTAATGTTTTTTTTTTTTTTTGTTTTGGTAAATTTAAATGTATCGTTTTTTAAAAAAAGCACTATTGGGTACACTTATAATTTTATTATTTTTAAATATTTCAAATATTTTTTGTAATACTTCAAAGAACTATGCACACTTCGTATTTCTTTAAAATACTGAAATTCCTAGTCAAATTAACTAAGAAGAAACCTCGCTTGCGTTGACTTTGTGATAAAACTATGGTCATGAGAATATATTCTCCCTTTATTAATCCACGCTTCACAACAGCAACTGATAACAAAATACTGACCCGCTGTCCACGCGCGCCAAAGCCCCTTTCAAGACACAAGAGAGAGAGAGAGAGAGAAAGGGGGAGATGTCGGGTCCAAGCCAAAAATCTATTCTTAGATCACTCGCTTTTGCCCAGCCAAATTTGTATACACAAATTAAATAGCAATCACAAAAAGCCTTGATAGCGCAGTAGCTAGCACACCCGCCTTTTAAGCCGCTGAACCCTGAACCCAGCTGATAACAAAATACTCTGAAACTAAAACTGATCCGAGATAAGACCAGCTGCCGCCGTCCACGACAAACAACAACAACAACCATCGAGATAAGACCAGCCGCCGTCGTCCACGACAAACAACAACAACAACCATCGAGATAAGACCAGCCGCCGTCGTCCACGACAAACAACAACAATTCCATACACCACCCTGAAGCACCACTTTTCTTGGGCCAGAACCTACCTATCTATACTATTCACTTTTGCATTGCCAACAAGCTGACAGCGCTTTGTTGGTTTTGACTCAACATGCTTTGACCAAAGAAGCCTGCTATCTAAGATGACCCCAGGTGCTAAGCTTCCTTTGATATCCGGATGGGGATGCTTTTAGCATCAGCCAGTATTTTACCGCCTTCTCGTGAAGAAAACTATATTAGCCTTAAGAGGATTATCCGACAGCCCATTATTCGTGCTCAGTCTGTCCGGAACTGTCAACCGTGCATGACGTCTCTACCCGATTTCCGTGAACTAGTAAATTGCGAAAATAGCCAAGCGCGAAAGATCACCTAACTCCGAGGACAGCCGGTTGTTCTCGGACAAAAAGTTACGTCTAACAATGTCTGGTAATAACTCCCGTAAGAAGGACTCCAGATATAATTACTGGAGTCCCTTTGCAGTGTCAGCCCGACAATGATAGTGTCGATAGTGGACGAAATTGTCTCGCCACCGTCGAAAAAAGTATACATATGTGCCGCCAATAAAATTATTACAAAAATCTAGCGATTACGTGCATCAATTAATGCAATCATCAAATATAAGTGACTATTATATAAAAATTATTTCAATCGGAATTAAAATAGTTTGTGAATCGATCGATTCGTATAAGTGTGTACTCGAGAAACTAAAAGCTAACAACTGCCAATATCTTACACATGACTTGCAAAGTGTTAAAGCATTTAAAGTTGTTCTCTATGGTATGAACGACATCGATGTAAGTGTACTCAAAACTGAACTCATTCGTCTTGGATTTAAGTGCATTGATGTTAAAAAAATCACCAAAAAGTACGACTTAAACAAAGCGAATTATACCAACTATATGTAAAGGGTCCGCCAGATAACGTTTTTTTTTCAAGTAGTGCTTATTTCGTGAACGGTAACACTTAGCTCATGTCTGATTTGACAGATAATTAGTTTTATCCTCCCGCTGAACGAATATGGTTGTGTATACGCTTGAACAACGCTGGGAAATATTGCGACATTACTTTGAAAAAAAGATGCCGATTTTGCCAAAAAAATCATCTTTTCAGATGAGGCTCATTTTGATCTTGGCGGGTATGTAAACAAGCAAAATTGTCGCATTTGGGGCACAGAAAACCCGCACGCATACATTGAAAAGCCGGTGCACCCAAAACGAGCCACTGTTTGGTGCGGATTTTGGTCCAGAGGCATAATTGGGCCATTTTTCTTCGAAAATAAGCAAGGAGTGGCCGTTACAGTCAATGGCGATCGTTATCGGGCCATGTTGAACGAATTTTTGTTCACAAAAATTGAAGAGGAGGATATTGGCAACATTTGGTTTCAACAGGACGGCGCTACGTGCCACACAGCCGAAGCTACACTCGATGTTTTGCGCCCTGTTTTTGAAGATCGCATTATCAGCCGCAGAGCTGATGTCGTTTGGCCACCTCGGAGCTGCGATTTGACACCGTTGGACTATTATTTGTGGGGTGCCGTCAAAGATAAGTGTTATACCGACAAGCCAGAGACAATTGACGCTTTAAAGGACAATATTCGTGAAGCCATTGGTGAAATACAGCTGCACACAATCGATAATGTGCTTAAAAATTGGACCGATCGTGTAGGCTACTGCATGGCCAGCCGAGGCAGCCATTTGAATGAAATTATTTTCCATTATTAACCGGAAGGATTGTACTTTCAAATAAAAAAAGAAATTTGAGAAAATATTCAGTAGTTTTTTTTATAGCATTTTCAAAAAAAAAAAAAGTTATTTGGCGGACCCTTTATATACCTCATATCTCTAGAAAATGTTTCTATCCCACTTGGAGATCTGCGCAAGAACTTTCGTTCGATATTCCACACCAAATAAGTTGGAGTTTCCATCAAAAACTAAAAGATAAGGTGACACAATGTCATAACTGCCAAATGTTTGGGCATGGCGAGCGCAACTGTCGCGTTAAAACATATTGTGCCATCTGCGCTGGTTCCCACCCGACCGCCGCCGAATGCAAGAATAACACTGAATCTGCATTCAAATGCGCAAATTGCAATGAGAGACACAAAGCCACTGACGTCACTTTTATCAGCCGATCTAAATATTTAGAGTTGAAAGCTAATGCGAAACGAAGGAGAAATCCTATATCCCTCTCAGTTTCTCCCAAATCAACTTCCACTCTCACTACTGGCAAACAAATCTCTTTTGCATCTACAATTGATTTCCCCGCCCTCCCGCAACATCGACAAGTTCCAACAGTCATACAGGAAAACGCATCTTACGCAAGTAAACCTCAACAACAGTCTAAGACATGGTCAAACCCCTCTCAAACAAGTTCCGACGTAGTCAACACTAGCGAGATTCATACAGCACCCAACTCCGCTCTTTTCACTCTTGATGAGCTCAATGAGTTAGCTATGGAGATGATAACTAAATTATCGCTGTGTAAAACAAAAATTTAACAATTCGAAGTTATCACACATTTAGCAACTAAGTTCTTATCTTCTAGTTGTAAATAGTATGGTTGATAGCAACATAAAAATAATAAAATGGAATGCTAGGAGTATATGTAGCAAATATAATGAATTTTTGTATTTTTTAAACAGCGATAGTATCGATGTTGCACTGGTTACAGAAACCTGGCTTAAGCACAACGAAAAACTATCCTCTCCCGAATTTAAATGCCATCGAGTTGATAGGACCGATAGAAGAGGTGGAGGTGTTGCAATTCTTGTGCGAAAAACTATTAAACATTCGCTCTTACCAATTATACAAACGCGTTTGGTAGAAAATGTTGGCATTGAGGTTCAGTTAAGAAATTCTCGTCTCTATTTTGCTGGTGCTCATAAAACGGTTGCAAACAAAATTATGTTGAAAAACGATTTAAGGAAGCTTTTTTGCCTAAACGCGTTTGGTAGAAAATGTTGGCATTGAGGTTCAGTTAAGAAATTCTCGTCTCTATTTTGCTGGTGCTCATAAAACGGTTACAAACAAAATTATGTTGAAAAACGATTTAAGGAAGCTTTTTTGCCTAAATGGCGATTTTCTATTAGGAGGCGATCTTAATTGTAGGCACAGGGATTGGGGCTGCATAAGAGCAAATACCTGGGGAAACTTACTTTCAAGCCTTTCAATATCATTCCCGATCTCTATCTTGTACCTGTTGTTATAGAAGTCATGTACTAATTATATAAGTATATATACAAATATTGCACATACTCGTATAGAGGTTCTTTGTATAAGTATTGTAATATGCATCAAACATAAGACATCTGTACATCATCAGATCAGGAGATCTCAAGATCGAAGACATAATCGTGTGTTTTATTTGGCATAACATGGTGTCAGAAGTGGGATTATATTCAATAAAGTGAAATGCAGAAAAGTGAGAAGAAAAGCAACGACACCTTACAACCATCTACTTCGGGGAAACAGAATAACGCAATGGAAACTTTTCAGGGGACAATGAATATTCCACAGCTCAATTTAAAATCAACAAATTTGCCTCTAGCTTGGAAGAACTGGCAAAACCAATTCAAGATTTATCTACTTGCGAGCAAACTTGTAAGTACAAGTGAAGAACGTAAAGTAGCCTTACTTCTGCACTTCATGGGCCCAGACGCATTTGACATCTTTACATCGTTTTCGGTTGACATCAAAACGATGAAACTTGAGCAGCTTTATGACCTTTTTGATAAATACTTCCTGCCCAAAGTAAATATCATAATGGAACGCCATAATTTTTTTACGCCAGAAACATGGAGAGTCTATCGACGAATTTGTAACTGCTTTGAAGAATCTAAGTCAGACATGCGAGTTTAAAGAATTAAAGGACGACTTGGTAAGAGATCTATTCATTTGCGGCCTTCACAACAGTTTTAATTATATACGCGAAAGATTGCTTAACGAGGGTGATCAAGAATTAGAAAAAGTTATCGAAATTGCAAAAATTTTAGAGGTTATTAAAGAACAGTCCAAGGAATTGGAATTAGAAAGTGAAGCGAGTAACAATTTTGTTATTGCACCTGTAAGAAAAAGTCAAATATATCATCACAGAACACAGTCATCTCAACAGCGGTCTCACCCTACATCATCGATGGGCCGATCAAATAACCAACAAATGCCATCTTCCTTAGAGAAAAAGAGATCGTCGGCTTGTGGGCAATGCGGCCAGTTCCACAATTATAAATGTCCAGCGCAAGGGGCAACATGCTATTTCTATCAGCGACGCAACCATTTTGCAAAAATGTGCAGAAAAAGACAACAAACGTTTATTCGAAATATAAATACAACTGAGACTAAGGGTACAACACTGGAGAACGAGAGCGAGTCAACACTATTTATTGGGAACATAAGCTAACATAATGTCAATTGAACAATTCAAAAAACTGAACTTGGATGACCATCTTCTCAAACCAACATTTATCAAACTACTAACGATCAGCGAAGAACCTATACCATTACTTGGACAATGCACCATTACCTGTTTTTACGAAAGACATCCATATATGATTAACTTTTGTGTTGTGGCAATCAATTGCAGATCAATTTTGGGACTTCCAACATCAACAAAAATGGATTTAGTCAAACGAGTGAACTATTTGGGTAAGAAACATGGTAGCGTAGAAAATATAACATATAATACTATTTTGAATAATTACCAAGATATTTTTGAGGGTTTGGGTTGTCTTAAAAAGAAATGTAATCTCAAGTTAAAGCCAGTGGTTGAGAGTCCACGTAAGATACCATTTAAACTAAGTGATGAGTTAAGAGAGGAGTTAAATCGCATGGAATCGTTAGGAGTAATAAGACGGATTGAAGAACCGACTGACTGGGTTAACTCAAGTGGTAAATTACGACTATGTCTGGATCCGAGACACCTTAACAAAGCCATTCTTCGTCCACACTTTCCATTTACCAGTGTTTATGAATGTCAGTCACGGCTGAAAGGATCCAAGTTCTTTAGTTCCCTTGATGCGAATTCTGGATTTTGGATGTTTCCTTTGCACGATGAGTCTTCGAAATTGTGTACTTTTATAACACCATTTGGCAGATATTGCTTTCTAAGATTGCCCTTTGGAATAAATGCAGCTCCAGAAATCTTTCATTCAGAAATGGTAAAGCTCTTTGAAGATATCCCAAACTTGATAATATATACAGGGTGTCCCACGAGCAGTGTGCCAAAAAGCTAGAGCGTGTAGGTCTGGTCAAGACAAGAAAAAAATCGTATGGGAGGGGGGGGGGTCTATTCCCCCCAGTTTAGCCGGGAGGGGCAATTTTCTAAAAAATTGACTTAATTTGGAAAAAAAATTATTAAAAATCAACAGTTAAAGCCACAATGCCGTGATATACTTTTTTGAAAAGCCAGAAACCTCTTCTTTCGTCCTGTTTTTAAATGAAGCTGTTTTAGGGAATAGTTTTTGAGAAATTAATTTTCAAACTCAAAATTTTGGAAAAAAAATGAAAAAAAAAATGTTCGAACTATTTTTTTTCAAAATTTTATGTAATTAAGTGGTAATCTTTTTTCAAACATTCAATTCTCTTATTAGTTTTTAGTTAAAAACAGAAAACCGGATGCAAAAATGTCTTGTAGTTTTTGAGAAATTAAAAAAAAAACCCGAACCACTTTTTTTTAATAAAACCCTTTTTTTTGGTTTTAACGCGGCTGGACTTGTAGGCAAATTGATGTATGCAACATTGACCTCCTTTTTATTATTTTTAAAAAATTCGGAGTTTTATTATAATAAATTTTCAATATGATCCCCATTTTTTAGAAGGCAAAGATTATATCTCCTTCTAATGGCTGCACATAAGTCTATGCTTGACACATTTTCCTGCAATTTGACTCCAGCGACTTCAATCCGTTCTTTCAGTTGTTCCAAAGATACTATTTTCACTTCGTAAACATAATTCTTGATGAATCCCCACACATAAAAATCTAGAGGAGTTAAATCTAGTGATCTAGGTGGCCATTCCGTGGGGCCCCTTCTTCCGATCCAACGGTCACTAAAATGATCATCCAGCCAGTTTCTAACCCGTAAGCTGTAGTGTGCTGGAGCTCCATCTTGCTGGTAGATTAAATTATCTGCTATGGCCAAAGGAACGTTGTCCATCAAATCGGGCAAAAGCTCTCGTAGGAACTGCAGGTACGATTCTCCATTAATAACGGCATTCAAAAACCGGGGCCCGATTACAGTTTGTACAACAATACCAAGCCAAACATTACAGCTAAATCGGAGTTGTGATTTATTTTGTTTTTTGTTGTGTGGATTGGTGCTACTCCAATGATGCAAATTGTGGAAGTTAGTAACCCCATCTCTGGTAAACTGTGCTTCATCCGTCCAGAATATCCTTGCAAAATAGTTTCGTTCAGTTTCATCTCGAAGCAGTAATGATCGACAAAATTCTGCTCTCAAAAACTTGTCGTTTGAGGTGAGTTCCTGAACTGGCCTAAAATGGTACGGGTGTAAGTTTTCGTTATGAAGCACTCTCCATACTCTAGATTTGGGCACTCCAAGCATAAAAGCTATCCTCCTTGTACTAAGGGAGGGATTACGTCGGACCAAATCCAAAATTCTTTCATCTAAGCTTCCTGATCCATCTGTAACTGATCTTTCGCTTCTTCGATGCTCTAGCACTCCGCGCTCTCGCAGACGTCGGTGGATTCTTGAAAACATGCTACGACTGGGACACCTCCGATTGGGATATCTTTCAGCGTAGAGTCTTTCGGCTTCACGATCTCGACCATTAGCTAAACCGTAGCAGAAGTGCATGTCCGTTAATTCTTCTCGATAGTATGAGTTTGACATCGTAATGTGTTGATGAATTAACATGCAATTGGAAATGGTTTTTATTAAAAATGCGATGCCTTTTATTTACATTTGGGTTGCAAATATTTTGTTTTTCAATAAAGAAAAATTGCGGTTTTATTGTCTTAAGGTCCTAGCGGGTGGAACCCATCGGCGGCGGGCGGACCCAGACGAAATTGGCAGGTCAGTTTTCAGGCGTTATCAATTAAAAAAAAGGATTATTCACTTTATTGTATCCTCATAAAACTCCGAATTTTTTAAAAATAATAAAAAAGAGGTCAATGTTTCATACATCAATTTGCCTACAAGTCCAGACGCGTTAAAACCAAAAAAAAAAAGGTTTTTCTTAGAAAAAAGTGGTTCGGGTTTTTTTTTAATTTCTCAAAAACTACAAGACATTTTTGCATCCGGTTTTCTGTTTTTAACTAAAAACTAATAAGAGAATTGAATGTTTGAAAAAAGATTACCACTTAATTACATAAAATTTTGAAAAAAAATAGTTCGAACATTTTTTTTTTCATTTTTTTTTCCAAAATTTTGAGTTTGAAAATTAATTTCTCAAAAACTATTCCCTACGACAGCTTCATTTAAAAACAGGACGAAAGAAGAGGTTTCTGGCTTTTCAAAAAAGTATATCACGGCATTGTGGCCTTAACTGTTGATTTTTAATAATTTTTTTTCCAAATTAAGTCAATTTTTTAGAAAATTACCCCTCCCGGCTAAACTGGGGGGAATAGACCCCCCCCCCTCCCATACGATTTTTTTCTTGTCTTGACCAGACCTACACGCTCTAGCTTTTTGGCACACTGCTCGTGGGACACCCTGTATAGACGATTTTTTAATTTATGCAAAAAGTAAAGATGAGCACGACAGAATTTTAGAAATGGTGTTAGACAGAACTCGACTGATTGGCTTAAAATTCAATAAATCAAAATCCAAAATAGGCTTGCGCAAAATTAAGTTTATTGGTCATGTTTTCGATGAATTTGGGGTTCATGCTGATCCATCAAAAATAGAAGCGATTTGCAAAATGCCACGTCCTACATGTCCTGTCGAACTACAGCGATTCTTAGGGATGGTCAATTATCTTTCTTCATTTATTAAAGGGTTGTCTATACATAACTCCAATTTACGCAATTTATTCAAAAAGGAAATAGATTGGCATTGGTCAGAAAGTCATGAGCAAGAATTTAACAACTTAAAAAGACTACTAACCACTGCTCCAGTTTTGGCCTATTATGATAGCAACAAAGCAATATCTTTATCTGTGGACGCTTCGAAAAACGCAGTAGGCGCGGTAATTAGCCACGAAAATATGCCAATAGCATATGCTTCTGCTACTCTTACTGCAAGTCAGCAAAATTATGCTCAAATTGAGAAAGAGTTATTCGCTATCCTTTTTGGTTGTACTCATTTTCACCAATTTGTTTATGGAAAAACTATAAATGTTGAAACTGACCATAAACCTCTCATTCCTTTATTCGAAAAACAATTATATAAGGTACCGTCGAGATTACAGAGATTCATGCTTAAATTACGATTTAAAAGTATGTTATAGGCCTGGTAAAGAAATGTTTGTAGCGAACACCTTGTCCAGGGCACCACTTTCGAATCAAACCCTAAGTGAGTTTGACAAAGAAGTTGTAATCCACTGCAACTTACTAAAAAGTAATTTGACGATTACTGACGACAAATTGTTACAGATTAAAAGCTTAACTAATCAAGACTGTACATTAAAGTTAATCAAAGCACTCTCCAGGTTAAGAGACAAAAAAATCTATGAGAACATTCGACTCTTCTTGGCTTATCTTCACGACAAATCAGATTCGGTTTGCTATGAAGGTAAAACAAACACCAGCGTAATGGTCTCAATTCAACAAGAAGGTCTCCCCACCGATTTCACTACCCTCAAGAATCTTTTCATTAAATACCACGAGTTTTTCAATATCTCACCCAAAAAAGTAACAAACGATCTTGATACCTTCAGACAATATATACATTCAAAGCGCATATCGCACCTTCAGCGCAGCAGAGCTGACCATAATAGGTTTTTTCGGTCCTAAAAATCTCACCCTCCCTGCCACACTAATGCCCCCCGAAAACCTTCCTCTTACCTTTTATTATCAGAATGTAAGAGGCCTACGCTCTAAAACTCAGGCTGTCCTGCAGCAATCTCATGCGTTACCTTTTGAAATATTTGCCTTAACCGAAACGAACTTAATCCCTAGCATAAACAACCTTGAACTATTCCCATCCAACTTTAACGTCTATCGCGATGATGTTAACCGACCTTCTGATGGTTGTCCATGCCGCGGTGTTCTTCTAGCTGTCCGAAACTCAATTGACTCCTCTCTCATAGCAACTTCATCTTCGCCATGCCTCGACTTTGTTTCCATTAAAATTGTACTACCCCGGATATCGCTCTACGTCATCTGCTTTTACATTTTGCCATCACAACCTATTGAAACATATAACTGTGCCATTGATACAATCGATAATTTAATTGAACTACGAGATCCCCAAGACGAGATCCTCGTTTTCGGTGACTTCAACCTTCCTCACCTTAAATGGATCCCTTCAGACGACCAATCGTTTTACATTGCCTCTAATCCTACTGCAGCCAAAGAATGCCTCCTCTCTGACCGCCTAGCTGATTCCAGCCTTAACCAAGTTAGCGGCATTTTGAACTTCATGGGCAGACAACTCGACCTAATTTTCACAAGTGACCCCTGCAACTCCTCAGTTTCAGCTTCTCCGCTGTCCCTATCAACCGTCGACAACTACCACCCTCCCCTTCTCCTCTCGTTCTTTCATACCTCTCCTCTTCAGAACTCTCCCCCCACTGTTCGAATCTCTCACGATTTTCACAAAGCCAACTTCCGTCAAATCAATGAATATCTCAATAATGCCCCTTTTAATTTCAACGACCTTACCGTAAATGATGCCATATCTATATTCTACAAAGAAATATTTAATTCCTTCTCCCTTTATGTACCCCTTTCTCGACAAAAAACCTCATCCACCTCCCCACCATGGTATAACCGCAGGCTCCGTTCTTTGAGAAACAAACGAAACAAGCTGTGGTCAACTTTCCTTCGTACTCAATCCCCAAATGACTTCTCTAACTATTTAGGTACTTACCTGCATTTTGTAGAGCTTTATAAATCCCTCTATCAACAGTACCTAGTTGAGACGCAAACCAACCTTATAAATAATCCCAAGTCCTTCTTTCAATTCGTTAACCACAAAAGAAAATCTGATGGCTACCCAAACTCACTCTCCTTCAATAATGAAACTTCCAATGATCCTCATTACATCGCCAACCTTTTTGCCACATTTTTCAATCAGTCTTTTACCCATGATTCCTTTCCACCCGATCATACCTATTTCAACTATTTACCTGATTTCTCCTCTGGACCACTTCTCCCTCGTAGTGTCGACCCGATTATCATCGAAGAAAGATTAAAGCAACTTAACGATGAATTCACCCCTGGCCCCGACGGCCTCCCAGCTATATTTTTGAAAAAAATGTTTCTCCTCCCTTTCTCTACCTCTTTCAAAAATCTTCAGCCTATCCCTTTCCCAAGGTGAATTTCCCCATATATGGAAAACCTCTTTTATAACACCTATACACAAAAGTGGTCCGAAGAATGACATTAACAATTACCGTCCCATTGCCAAACTCTCTCATATACCCAAAATCTTCGAAAGTATTTTGTATGATAATTTAAGTTTTCAATGCAAGTCTTTGATTTCCCCCAGACAGCACGGCTTCCTTAAAGGCAGGTCGACAACCACAAACCTTATTGAATTCGTTTCCTTCACCCTCTCAGCCTTAGAAAATGGCAAGGAAGTCGATGTTATCTCAACTGACTTCAGTAAGGCCTTCGATAAAATTTCACACAGACTAATACTCTTCAAACTGTCTTCTCTTGGCTTTGAGCCCATCTTATTAAAGTGGATTTCCTCATACTTGGAAAATCGCAACTACAGCGTCCGCTTTAGATCTGCCCTCTCTAACCCCTTCCTTGCTTCTTCCGGTGTCCCCCAAGGCAGCCATTTAGGCCCGCTTCTTTTTATCCTCACCATAAATGATATTGATATGGTTATCAAACATTCTTACATCTCCCTATATGCCGACGATGCTAAACTTTTTAAGATCATTTCCTCAAAACTTGACTCCTCCCTTATTCAATCGGACCTCAACAGCTTTTCCACCTGGTGCTCCAAGAACTGCCTCGGCCTAAACATTTCAAAGTGTCAATCCATTACTTTTTCCCGCAAACGCAACAAACCTCCTCCCCGCCTCTACTTTCTCCATAATCAACCCCTTTCCACCGTTAAAGTGATCCGTGATCTTGGTGTATTATGCGACCAGGAACTCAATTTCCTTGCACATATCAGCGATATAACTCTTAAGGCCAATTCTGCGCTCGGCTTCGTGAAACGATGGTCTAAAGAATTTTCCAATCCCTACGTCACTCGGTCTCTTTACATAACCTTTGTTCGCCCTATTCTCGAATACGCGTCTCAAGTGTGGTCTCCTTACTATCATTCACACATTTCCAGAATTGAGAGTGTCCAACGTCGCTTTCTCCGTTTTGCTCTTCGCGGCTTACCCTGGGACAATCCTCTGATCCTACCTCCCTATCAAGACCGCCTAAAACTTATTAATTTGAACTCGCTGGAAGAACGAAGAGAGATATCCGACATCCTTTTCATCCACCGACTCCTCTCAGGTACCATCGACTGCGCGTCCCTTTATAACTCTATCTTTTTTAACACTAACCCTCGTAATACACGAAATCCACGTCTCTTCTATGTACCCGCCTCTCGTACCTCCTATGGCTCCAATGAACCTATCTCTCGTATGCTGCGGAATGTTAATGCGAAAAACTGTTTCGACTTTAACATCAGTACTCCTTGTCTAAAACTCCATCTCAATCGCCATCTTTCTTAGATCGTAAGTTAAATTAAGTATGTAGCTTGAATTAAGCACAATAAAATGGGGGTATAGCCCCCACCAAAATTCAAAAAATTCAAAATTCAAAGAATACTCTAGAAACGGTTGGCCAGATGACAAAAAGAACGTTAATAGCTTAGCCATGCCCTATTACACTTTTCGAGATGAAATTCATGTAATTGATGGCATTGTATTTAAAGCAAACAAAATGGTCATTCCTCAAAAGATGCGCACAGAGATTCTAAGATATATTCATGAAGGTCATATGGGCATACAACGATGTAAAAGTTTAGCCAGGTCACTAGTATTTTGGCCAAATATAAGCAATGATATAACCAATGTAGTCACTAACTGTGATGTATGTATCGTCCTATGAAACAAAAAGAACCTCTAAAGCCACAGGTTATTCCAGAAATACCTTGGCTGAAATTTGGAAAAAATCTTTTTGAATTCGGCAAGTAAATTTATTTATTGGTCGTAGACTACTATTCAAAATACATTGAAATCGCATTACTCAGCAGCGGATATTCGAATATTAGTGTGGTTACACATTTTAAATCTATTTTAGCTCGGCACGGAATACCTCAAACGCTCGTGAGTGACAACGGACCGCCTTTTAATTCGCAAGCCTTTAAGCAATTTTGCGATGACTGGGGAATCGATCATATTACTTCGAGCCCATGTTTACCAAGGTCAAACGGGTTGGCAGAAAAATCAGTTCAAACCATTAAAAACTTATTGAAAAAATGTCAACAATCAAATACTGATCCGTATATAGCTCTTCTCCATTACAGGACAACACCTAAAGAAAGTTAATATTCCCCATCGGAAATATTGATGTTACGAAAGCTTCGAACCAAACTCCCAACATAGAAACAACACCTCGAACCTTCGATTATAAATAAGCAACAATACAAACATCACTTGAATAAGTTTATGAGCAAAGTTAAATTGAAATATGACCAACAAGCTAAGCATTTGCCAACCTTAAACATAGGCGAAAATGTATTTTACAAAAGAAATCCAAACTCCTCTTGGTTTCCAGGGATTATAAAGGGAGTAGCTAAAGAACCCAGATCATACATAATAGAAGACAGCGATGGAGCTGAGTATCGAAGAAACCGGCAACACATATTGAAGTCTCCAAAAACATCAATTGACTTAGATTCGGACCAAATAAAGACGGAAGCAGATAATGGTAACAAAGCGATATCACCAGGAAGTAGCGACGAATCAACCGTACAAGAAACTTTAAGCGCAAACGAACATTGCGAAGTCACCTAATTTCACTCGCTATGGAAGGCGCATTACTAGACCCGAAAGATACGCACCCTAAAAAAAAAAAAAAAAAAAAATAATTATAAGATATAATTAGATATTTAGATATACAAGTGAATTATGAAAAATGAATATAAAAAACTTAACTATGATACTTTCATATTTAAAAAACAAAAAGGAAGATGTTGTAATAGAAGTCTTGTACTAATTATATAAGTATATACACAAATATTTGACATAACAGTACCCACCTAGTCCTACCTTTGTACCAGCAAGTTCTCGTAGTTGTCCTTCTGTACTCGATATTTTCATTACAAATTGTACTTATTATGTGACCCAACCGTTAACTCTAAATGTACTCGGTTCTGACCACAATCCCGTCTTATGCAAACTGCTTCAGTCAGGTAAAGGAAACCTACCTCAAATCCAAGACATAAAGAATGCAAATTGGGCTCGCTACCGCACCATAATCAACACAAGACTTCGCGAAAATTCCGCAGTAATCGAAAACATCACCAGTAGAGAAGGAATAGATTCTGTTGTCAATGACTTTAATGACCTCATCCTAAAAGCCATAGATGACTCTGTACTCAGATTTGTTAAAAATGTGCGGCCCAAAAAAAATCCCCCTCACATACATAATCTAATTAAATTAAGAAATATCGAAAGAAGAAATTTCCAAATCGACAGCCTACTTATAGTGATAATATGTCATATTTAAGCCATCTGATCACTAAACATCTCGCACAACTACGTAACGAGGAATGGAATAAAAAGCTAGCTAGCTTAGATAGTAGAGCTAAACCATTCTGGAACGTAGTTAAGATAGTTAAAAATAAAAACAAACAACTGCTCTGCTTACGAAATGGATCAAATTTTTGTTACACTGATGAAGAAAAAGCCAGTGTTCTGGGACATAACTTCTCGAAAAACCACTGTGTGTCAGCAGGCTTAGGCGACCAAGCCACAAATACCCTTGTTATCAACACTGTCCATGCTCTTAACATACAGAGGCCTAGAACTCCCTTGAATTCCTTCCTCACCGAAGACGACGTAAGGTCACATATTAAGTTTCTCAAGGCTAAAAAATCGGATGGATTTGATCACATGAAAAATGTGTATCTCAAACATTTACCCAGAATTGGAATAAAGTTTCTGACAGACTTTTTCAATGTACATATGTCTGAAATTCCAATACTTTCCTAACGCCTGGAAAATCGCTAAAGTAGTACCCATACTAAAGGCAGGGAAACCTCCTGATGAGCCCGAAAGCTATAGACCTATCAGTTTACTGAGTAGTGTAAGCAAATTATACGAGCAAATTCTTAAGGAGAAAATAATAAAAATTATCACGGATCGTGGTATATATCCTGACGTACAGTTTGGCTTTAGACCCCAGCACAGCACATCCCATCAAGTGCTTCGCATTTGCAACATTGTTAGGAAAAACCGCGATCAAGGTAAATCCACAGGGATGATTCTTTTAGACATCGAAAAAGCATTCGACTCTGTATGGCATGGTGGTCTAATATACAAAATGATTAATTTCAACTTTCCGTTGTATCTATGTAAAATAGTCGAAAGTTCTCTGTCAAATCGTTCTTTCAAGGTCAGTGTCAACATTATAGTTTCTAGTCCAATTTGCTTCCAATCAGGGGTTCCGCAAAGTTCCGTTCTGGGTCCCATTTTATACAATCTATTATTTATTATCTATTATTCATTTTTTGTTTTTACTTACTAACTTATTTTGTCTACATACATAGCTGCTAATTTAATAATTTAAATAAACACTACCTTGTATTGGGGGTTTTTTGTCGTATTTTCCCCCAAAGTTTTGATATGTTTACAAAATCCAAATAGTCACAAAACAATAAAATAATGTTTCAGATGAAAGATATATGTACGTATAGAATATCATATCACTGTAATGTAAAATGTGTGGTAACAATCCATTGTAACTCCTATTTGATATACGAAATAAAGATCTATCTATCTATTATTCGTGCTCCAGTCATCGATCACTTTTATCGCCGCTTGTGCTCTGAGGGAGAAAGTCGCTAAATATGAGCCGACAGAGAGAGCGGCCACATCATCCGCATAGACCGGCAAAAATTCCAGAGGCATTGAGAGTATCGAGCAGAGAATTGACCACCACTCACCATAAGAGCGGAAATAGGACGCCACTTTGCGGCCAACCCCTGTTTACACCAGATTTGACACATTGCATTCGAGGCCTGCATCAGCGATCAATGTCCTGTGCACAAGCATTGCCTTGATTCACAAAACCAGTGCTACACCTTAGAAATTCTTATTTGTAAATTTAATTTTTAACAAACTCGTTAAGGTTCGAAACTGTAAGATTGAAAACAAGACAGTCGCTAAGCAAGTGCCGAAGTGCTCAGTCGACTTGGGAGTAGTACGCACAAGTGATTAAAGAGTTTAAGGAGAGACTTAGAAAGTGATCGTTTAATTAGTGGTTTGGCCCGCTGGTTCCGTGCGGAGCTGAGACGCATTAGTGTGGACTTCAAGTCCCCACGGGGAATAGTACAAATTTGCTTTTTTTTTTTCATTAATTGAAACAAATAGCATACTCGGAGAAAGAAGAGACCAGTCCGGGGTCAATGGACTCGCGGAAAGAGAGAGAGCCGCAATTTGCGGTGCCGTCATCTGGGCAAGAATCAGATCGTACGGAAGGAGCAAAATTCGCCGTTCCATATGAAATGGTCAAGCGAAAGAGGAGACCGAAGCTGACATTGAAATTAAAAGCAAGGAAAGTTTCCACCGATGGAGTGGTGGTCACGACGGACGATGGGGGACGATGCAGTGAGGACAACAGTGACTCGTATGACTCAACTGATAGTAGAAGACAATATGTTGGGAAAGACAACCAATTCTACGAGCTGGTACAACAACAAAACATGGAAGATGAAAACCTCTCCAAAGAAGAAGCCGAATTAGATAGGCTTATTGAAGAACTGGTCGCAAAGCGCGACAAAATACGACAGCAAAAAAAGCAACAACAAGAGCAACAGAAGCAGCAACAACAACAAGAACAACAGAAGCAGCAACAACAATTGCACGGAAAAAAACAACAACAGCAGAAAAGAAAGGAGGAGCAGAAAAAGCAACAAAATCAGCAGCAGCAGCAACAGCTACAAGAACAACAACAGAAGCAGCAACATCAGCAGCAGAAACAACAACATCAACAGAAGCAGCACCAACAGCAGCAGAAGCAAATGCAACCCCAACCCGTGAAAGAGAAGGTTCCTCCAATAAATGTAAGTGATCTAGAAATTAAGGATAGTATTAGATTATGTAAGCTAGCCTGTAAGAATTTTCATATAAAAAGGCTTAGTGCCCAAAAACATATTATTATGTGTGGAGATATGGAGGACTACCATAAGGCCCGCACCGCACTGGGTAAAGCTAAGGCCGAATACTTCACCTACACGCCCAAAAATGAAAAATTAAAAACCGTAGTTCTAAAAGGCGTTGATCCCGCAATTACGACGGATGAGCTCATAAACGAGCTTAAGAAAGTAGAGAGCGACGACCTCAAGTTCGTGGGGGTCAAGCCGTTTACCACGGCCGCGGCTAGGGGTAGAAACCGTGTTTTACCGTTTTATTTGGTGCAACTACAATAGTAAATTAGATAGACTGCGACACATTCATGTCCTGTGCCATCATACTATTCATTGGGAAAAATTAAAAAGGGCAGATCGTGTACTTCAGTGTATGCGGTGCCAAAGGTTCGGCCATGCAGCAGCTAACTGCAACATGCAGTATAGATGTGTTAAATGCGATAAGGACCACAACCATGGAGAATGTCCTCTGGGTAATAATAGAGTAGAAGATAGGAGTCAGCTTGTATGTGTGCTCTGCAAAAATCAGGGGCATCCGGCTAATTTCAGAGGATGCCCTAGGTTTCAGGAGCTAAAGAAAAAGATCCAGGCTCGGAAACAAACAGCTGATGAAGAGAGACGTCAAAAGAGTCGCTCGTTCTCAACCATCGTGACACCGAACACGTCTTATGCCCAAATGGCATCCGGTGTAACCAAAAGTAAGGTACAAGATGTACTAAAGGTTATTGAAAAGTCCCAGGTAATAGATATGGATATGAAAGCGATCTTGATGTCCCTCCATGGTAAGATCGATCAGTTTCAGAAACAACTGAATGAACAAGCGACTCGAATAGACATCATCTATTCCACGCTGTTTGCCGAGTCTGGCGCGCCATAAATCAGGATGGATACGCTTGATGAGACAAACTTTAAGATCCTTGCAGTGAATGTAAATTCACTGGTCAGAATTGAGAGAAGAGCTAGCCTCTCGAACATGTTGTTAAACGAATGCCCTGATGTGCTTTTGGTTAGTGAAACTAAACTAAATCAGAAACACAAATTAGGCTACAAAGACTACAATGTAGTTAGAAGAGACCGCCCCCACCCCTCAAAAGGGGGTGGGGTTGCGGTCTTAATACGAAAAGGATTGCGCCATAGTGTAGTGTATAGCGGGATCGTACGAAGGTTTCGAATATTAGAAGAGTGTATTATATGCATTCCTCTCCAAAGTAGGAGACGTATGTATGTAGTTGCTCTTTATGCACCTGATGCACCTCAACCTAGTCAGTTTATTACAGAGCTTGAAACACTTTTTCGACATCTTCAATTGCAGTCAGAAGAAAATTATTATTTCTTTGGCGGTGACCTTAACGCCAAACACATAACATGGGGAAACGCAACTCCAAATACTTGGGGTAATCTGTTGTTCAATTGGTGGTGTCGAAATACGGCCGAGTACAGACTTGAGATGTACGCGACGGATTCGACATCCTTTCCAAGAACCGGCTCTTTTTTGGACTTAGCCCTAACAGACGCAAGACTTGAACTAACTACCACAAATCGCTACAGTCGAAATTGCTTACGAACCATCGACTACGACAGTGACCATAACGGACTCGCTACAGTAATACGAATACCTAACGAACTTTCGCAACTGGAACAATACGAACCAATATGCACCTACTACTATCAACAGGCACGCTGGTCACTCTTTGCAAGATCGTTGAGAAGAGAGATACGCCTGAGCGGAATTAATCCACCGGTAAACCGAAACTTGACTAACGACGAAATTGACCGTTACCTGCGACAAATGGACACCGTCATTAAACGAACCATGGACAAATCTATCCCTCGGATAGAACAGACAAGTGACCAAACTGATAGATATAGAACACCAACAATCGACGCGCTCCACAGGGAAAAAAGTAGAGTTCTCTCTAGGCTTAAACGGCTATACAGACAATTTACAGACCCACACGACCCGGAGATAAGGATGCTAAAATCGGTGATCAAAAATATCCAACAGTTACTAAAAGAAAATTACAGAATAGCTGTAAGTTTGCACTGGGGCAATAAGATTCGTTCTATAAAATCCAATAGTCCGAATATGTTCCCGCAAATAAATAAAATATTCAGGAGAAAAGATCATAACGATATTCCTTATGTCCGAATCCCCCAGACGACAGACAATACAACGATGCTACGGAATGTGGGCATAAATCCAGAAAGTGTCGAGACAGGAGACGGTTTTTTTGTGATCGAGGATCCACAGGAGAAAGTTAATTCGATCGGCGCTTTCTTCGAGTCTGTGTACATGGTGAACAACTCTGTTCATCGAAATCACGAACTTGAGAATGCGGCCTTTTTGAACCACTCACATCTTCGTGCAGAAATAGAGAATTGGCGATCTGAGAATAACAGCTTCACAGTATTCAATGATGAAAACCATGCAAACGGCATTGTCGCCAATGAACGAACTTCTCAATCTTTGTTTGTGCAAAAGGATGAACTCCTGTGCATCCTGGATTCACTAAAAAATAAGAAGTCAACGGGAATAGATGGTATCCCAAACGTCGTTTTAAGACACTTACCACTTGAGGCAGTAGATATTTCCACCACGCTGTTCAACAATGCTCTGAGTAATAACCACTATCCAGTGCAGTGGAAAACAGCGGTGGTCCATCCAATCCCTAAACGGGATAAAGATAGTACAAACCCTACTAATCTCCGATCAATTAGTTTGCTTCCGAATGTTAGCAAGGTGTTCGAAAGAATTGTAAATAGAGCTCTGATCAAATGGGTTGAGGAAAAGAAAATAATACCGGACAACCAGTTTGGTTTTAAAGCGGGGCATGATACCATTCACGCCGCGTCAAAACTAGTTTCCGACATTCAGTGGAATAAGGCCAAAAACCAATGTACGGGTGCTTGCCTGGTCGACTTTGAAAAAGCCTTCGATACCGTATGGTTAGAAGGTTTATTCTACAAGCTCACTAGGTTAGGCATGCCAAATCACCTGCTATACATGATTTATGAAATGACTATGGGAAAGAAGTTTGTTGTTAAATGTAACAATATTACTTCGAGCAGATTCTTTGACATTAAAAACGGTTTACAACAGGGGGCGGTGAACTCTCCAATACTATTTAACATCTACACAAGTGATCTTGTAGGTTTCCTCAACCATTCAATAGCGTACGCAGATGATTTAGTAGCGTACAGATCAAGCCCAAAAATCGAAACTATCAATGCAATGCTGCAATGTGACTTCGATTATATTAAGAGATATTGCGATGATTGGAAGCTGAAAATCAACTTCCAAAAGTCGGAAACGATACTGTTTAGAACTTCGTTGAACATGGCCTCAAGGGATACGAAAAAGAACTAGAGGAAATTCGCAATCATCGGGCAACATGGACAACAATTAGCGGTGAGAAACGCAGTTAGATATCTTGGTATCTGGCTAGACCAGTATCTTGTCTCTCCGGAGCTAAGAGAGCCTTCGGTATGACAAGAAGCCTGTTTCACAGCAGTCAACTTGACCGTAGGGTTAAAATCATATGCTACGTGGCCCTAATAAGGCCCATTATCGCTTATGGTTGTCCAGTGTGGTTTAATGTAGCGCCATCTTATATGGAAAAGATTCGTATGTTCGAAAGACAGTGCCTTAGGGTCTGTCTTAGAATGTACAGAACGCCAGAGCCACAGTTCATTAAGTATTACCCAAATAAGGTCCTGTACAACGGAGCAGGACTAAACAGAATCGACAATTTTCTAATTAAAATGATTCGAAAGCACATTGTCAGATGTATGACTAGCGAAAATAACTTGATTCTTGGAGCTTATTACCCGAATTACATATATCACGAGAGCACACTCCGATCAGGCTTTATTCCCCCAGAGGCATTTTTATATATCGATTCCGAAAGGTTAGTGCACAATAGAGATGGTATCCCGGTAATCTATCACCGCCACCGCAGCGCCAGGGACAAACGACTCATCCGCGACGGGTATGTTGACAGTACTCACGAGCTCATTCGTTTTAGCACCGCAATGGCGGATTGGGATCTCGCCGACGTCGCTAAGCAACATGCTGAATTCTGGTGGCTGGCAAGTGCCTATGCTCCCCAGAACGGTGCGTTACGACGGTAAGGCCCTCCCTACTCCTTAGTTTGTAAGTTAGGTTAGAGTTAGCTAGGGGATCTTTCGGAGGCTGGGCGTCATCACATTCAAGTGAGCTTGAGAACTGACCCATAGTCTGGGTGAGATCTCGGGCATGCTGAATGAGTGAGATGGCAAATCCAAGCTGCTGGAAGATGCAATCGGGGGGGTGACATTTGCGGAATAAAATCCATAAATGGTAGCCAATCCGGTTATACTTAAGTTAGGATTAAGCAGCTTAGGGTAGGTTAAGATATTTAAGTCAAATTAATAATCGAGGTTTTTTCAAAATTTTTTTACTAGAAAATCCATTGCTAAATTATAAGTTTAAATATAATAGATAGATTTAGGCTGAAAGGCATTAGTAATTAAGAAATATAGTTAAACTTAGAGTGCCCGCGAAGGGCCAGTAAGACATACATATGTATGTATTAAGTTATTTTTAAGTTAGATTTAATCATTTTTATCTAGGAAATAAGCATAGTGTAAGATAAATAAAAATGAATTTACAAAAAAAAAAAAAAAAAAAAAAAAAAAAAAAAAAAAAAAAAAAAATTGAAAACAAGATTTGATCCCCATACAGTTGAGAGTCATCACTTTGATGTAAGAAAATGGCAGTATAGGCACATATTTACACATTTGCAAGATATTTAGTGTTGTATTGTGTATTATGCAGAAACAGGTTACTATATCAGGCAGGGGTAGGGCAAACCAAAAACGCGTTATTAATACGAATTTTGTTCAAAAAATAAGGTGGCTTCTTGAATAATTAATTAATACTTTTCGAAAACCATCAAAAGTCACAAAATTTTTTGATACTGTATTTAAAGAGAAATTTTTGATTTAATTTCTATTTTCAGTTTATTTTCTAGCTTAAATTTGTGATTTAAAGTTGGCTTCTTATGTTTACTTCATGATTTAAGGGCACATGATGCTAATTTAAATTCATGAAAGGGAAACATAATTTCTCCTTAAATAACGTGTAATTTAATCTTCATTTAAATCCTAAAATCATAACTTGCCTTACGAAGATTTCGTTTACCGGCTTATAAGAAGTAAATCATATACTCCCACATATATTTCCACAAACAAACAAGGTTGCGTTCAAAAAACACCTACCCAACATCCATTTTCCTCACAAGGACAACCGCTATTGAAAATCTGTGTGTGAGTTTTTCAACTAAGCTTTGGTTTTTGATGTTCCATAAAAATCCATATTACACCTACTTGACACTATACACGAGTATTCGAAAAAATGAAACATGAGATTGGAGGGTAAATGATGTAAAACCATCCTCAGGGAATTATTCGAAATCCTTTTAAGTACCAGTTTTGAACAGATAACGTTTTTGTTAGTTTTTTACGCTTTTGGTGGAAAACGCGATAATATTGGAGCAGATAAATACTTAAATTCTTGGCGAGGCCTAAAACATTTGGATGGTTATACGACCGCTTTGAATTGGTTTTATGTGGCTTGTGGTCTTAATCGGATTTATGATTTCATAAAAAAAAAACTTAAAAGTTATTTTGTAATTCATTTATGGCATTTTTGTGTTTGGCTACATTTTATCATTATTGTTTTTATTTATTTTTGTATATTTATTAGTTTTCGATACTTTTCTTTGGTGTTTGTTTGTGTATTGATTTGTATATTTATGACATTTTTTTTGAATACATTGGCTTCAATGTTACTAATCAAGGGAAGGCGATTCAATAATGGATTGGTACCTCGTAGCAGTTTGTTATGAAGAACAATATAAGAGTTTAAAGAAATCGTACGATTGATGGGTCCGTCTCGAATTCTATTCAATTGAGTCAGACGTGGTATTAATCAGTAGCTTTTTACCAGAGATAAAGTAGTTACATTATTCATCTATTACCTTCGCCGAATATTTTCCGTATAATAGCTGTCATTAGTCGCCTATTTTAGTACAGGGGGTGAATAACAACACAGAGGGTGAATATCGAATTTTGTCTTTTGCGGGAAGTTCTACTTCATTATAATACTTTAATATGAAAAGAAATTACTGCCGAAAGTTTTCGTATTTTAGTGAAAGTCTATGGCTTCAATACTCAAGCTGGCTAACGATCCGGAAGTGATTTGCCGTTTATGGTGATTACGTCTTATCTTGTCCGAACCGAAACTGATTTCTTGATTGAAAAAAAAAAAAATAAAACGGGGCAATTGATAGATTACATCTGGGGATGGAAAAGGATAGTCGCCCCCGATGGACATAATTTAAAATAGTTCTTCATTTTCACTTTAAATGAACAGGATGTATCATTCTTGGACAAGACTATATTGATTGCTTGGAAAAAGCCTTTGACACTATATGGATAGATCTCAATTAGTTGAGTAAGCATAACGTAACCACTGTCGTACATGCTTTATGATATGCTGCAGACGGTTCATTGTCGAAAAAATGGTTTGCAACAGTGAGCAATAAATTCGCCGATCTTATTCAATATACATATGTACTCATAAGTGATCTTGAAGGCTCTTTTCGCCAAGCAATCGCTTACTTGATCAGGTGTAAAAATCGAGATCATTGCAAGTAAATAGCAGCGTGACTTCGAATTCGGTTCAGTGTTATTGCGATGATTGGAAACTATAACAAAAATAAATTTTTAAAAGTTGCTAACTATTCTCTTTAAATAACCGTTAGCGAGGACCCCTAGGAGGTTAAAAAAATTAGCGAAAATGTAAAAATGTTGGCAACCTTAAAAGTATGCTAGATAGTTTTGGCATCTAAGCTTTTGTTCTTACAAAGAAGCTGTTGTACAGCAGTCAGCTCGATGCAAGGGTATATTGCCCCCGTATGGTCAATGCTTATTTATGGTTGCTCGGTGTGGTCCAACGAGGGAACAGCAACGTTGAGGCAGTGAAAAAAAAATGCTATGGAGGTTCATCGAATCACTATCAGAGAAGTTTGGATGGTTCCGAAATTGCTAAATTTTTCATGGTTGTTTATGCGTAATTTTTTGACCAAATCCGTAATCATGCTTCAGCCACCGTACTCACTGGACTTGGCCTCCCGCGACCTTTTTTCTCTTCCCAGAACTGAAAAGACCCATGAATGGACAGAGATTCGCCACGTTCAAGAGTATATATAAACGCGCTTATAAAAAGTGCTCCGAGCAAGAAAATAAAAGACCGGGAGCAAGCCGGATTGAAAAGATTTGGATGATTGAGAAATTTTACCTCAGGGCATGTCTGAGTTTGTATCGAACTGCTGAATCAGAGTACACGAAATTGTATAGAAATGAGATATTATACAATGCGAGCAATTTAAATAGAGTGAATAACTTTCTGCTAAAGTTAATTCGTGGCAACATTGTGAGAGCAGTGATTTCAGAAACCAGTGCCTTCTACTCGTACTTCAACTCTCTATATTAAACTATCACAAAAAAATCGAAGCATTGCGAAGCGCCTTCGGTCTAGTAGAGCAATAGCTAATGGTGTTATTTTTGACCTCAAGCCTCAGGGCCAGAACTTTTGGCGGGTATCGAACATCACTCCCAAGTCGTACCACTTAACCCTTAGCTCGTGGACAACTTTTTTTTTTTTTAAATAGGAGCTAGTGCTAACATATAGCATGGGGCATTGCCACCAATGAAGACCTATTGTTAGCCGATCAGACTACGAGGTTTTCTACTTTCTTAATAAAACTGAGGACGTCTCCTATAGGAGCTGAGATGATCCCCTCTGTAAGCATAATTTCTCTGATTTATAGTTTCCTAAAGTGGCCTCAAGATAGATTCGTCACTTTAACTAACTAATAACTAACACTCTAAACTAATTTTGTTTAGATGATATCTACAGTGTCCCGAAAGGTAGCTGAGCAGTTTTCTGATATCGACGCTATCATATTTGAGAACATTAATAGGGTTTTTGTTCAGGGGCCGTATAAATATTTTCGATTGTCGGAATTCTCGAACGCTGTTCTAAAATACAGGTGTTGCCACTTGTCTAAGAAAGATAATTTTCGACGTGGGGATTCCACAGAAAGACTCAACACCTATGTATGTACTTTTCGCTGGACCCGTTCCTAGAGAGTTTCGTTGCCCTTTATGCTCTGTGCTTTGGTAGCCACCAGAGTTTGATTTTTGGCTAGGTCTTGCAGGGCATCGTAGCATTAGCGTATAACGAAAGAGTTCGTGCTATACGAGCATAACGCTTTGGGCACTGCTGGACTGTCTGGGAGTACATTATAGTTTAAGTTGACGCATGTCAGGATGGCGTATAATTCGGCCTGGAAGATACTAGGATCGTTCCCAGAGCCTTCGATATTTTCCGATTTGGTCCAAAGATGCCAGCGCCAACACCGGAATCCACCTTAGACCTTTGACATTTAGCAAGGGATGCGGTTTGGGATCAGTATCTCAAATCTTTTGTGAAAGGTGAACGTGTGTGATGGTTTAAGGTACATTTTACATTTAAAATATTTTTTTACACCAAACTTTTTAATGGTTTTTCTTTTCTTTTCTTAAATTAATCACTGTCCTCTGCTCTTATCTCGTATATTGGGCTGTCGTTTGAGCTCAAGTATTTCAGACTGGATTGAGGTCTGAACTCTTTCCCGCTTTTCTGAAATAATTCCCAAATCTCTATTTAACATTGCAAGCTTATTTTGAAAAACATAAAAGTAAATTCAAAAAAAGTTGCTTAGATGATAAAGATTTTCGGAGTTGCTTACAGAGCGTTCTCTATAAGAAGGACCGGATTTATCTTAGGTAATTGGGCTCCTATTGTAACTTGTCTGTCACAAAGTTCAAGCTATCTAACATTAAAATCGATTCTCTTTGGAAATATAACCCCATATCACGACAAAAGGAAATGCTTGGCCGTAAGACGAATTCAGTTATCCTCGACCTCGTGTACAACGGACAACACAAGAGCCATCGAGTCCTGTAAGACTGAACTTAGAGATTCGTTCGAAAATATGACATTGACCAAACGTATTCAGTCTTTGGTTTTAACCCATTTCAAACGGTTTCCTTTCATTTTCTTAAAAGCGGCCTTTTTGGTATTTGATTTCCATTTGGTATGCTTGCTGCACTTCGATCTGGATTGTATTTTTAAAAGGGTCGACTGGGACTAGGAACGTGTTAACTTTAAAAATTCTTTCTAACATCGGCTGTTGTTCGAAACCTAAGCATTCACCTAGGCAAGCTTCTTGTTTATGCCATGTTAAAACCACAAAGTTGCATGGAAAACTTTTGCGTTAAAGTCATCGCGCAACGTGGTACTGAATAAGATAGAGGTGGTGAGTTCAATAAGTTACAACTCCATTGGACGTAGTATTACTTCTGGTCCGGGTCGAGTAGTTTTGGGTGTGCGTGACTGCTCGACGAACTTGCTAAGATGTGTCTTCATATAAAATCCACGGGATAAAACACAGGCCTCCTTACTTTAACCCCCATTCTCCAGGAGGCAATGGATGTAAAAGGCAAATAAAAATAAAAAATAAAAACAACGAGGAAACACAGAAAACCTACTTCGTGCTTTGTGTAGTTAACAACTATGTCTCGGTAGTGCACGTATCTAATTTAAAAGCACAGGAACATCCACGAACATAGAGAAACATGTATGTATCTTCACACGGTGCTCCTACTTCGAGACAGTTTCCATTCGCCACGTAGGATAGTCCGCATACCGTGAAGTGAATTTTATTAACTTTGTATCTGTTCACGAAAATCTTAAGTTCAACAAATTAATGTTGTATCATCTGAGATATGAAGACGACGAACGATGGCGAAACTTTCCAACTTGAACATGTTATAATACATTGTGTTGCTTAGGAGGCATATGTATGTGCATATGTATGTAGGTACCTGCTCGTACACAAACTAGGTTCGAGGTACTTTGATTATTTGTAGAGGAGATAAAAGTCAAAGCATTGGTAATGGCGGTAGGGGAAAGTTTGCATTTGAATGGGAATAATTATGAATGGACAGAGTTCAGGAGGAGAGTCCATGGGATTCTATTGTGTGTACGAAAGATATTAAGACTCATATTCAGTTGATGGTACTAACAAGAATGAGAAGTTGATAGAATAGTTTCAGATGCGAATGTGTGGAGCACATCAAAGTGCTCTCAACTGAAAGTTCGACAGAAGAGAATCTAAGCAAATCATTCGGAACAACATTCTTGATGGAGCGAGGAACTAAAGCAACTAGAAGAGGTTGGTAAAATGATGAAAGTATAATCCATATTCGTGGAATAATCATGGAAAGATTCCACAAAATATGTTATTGAGTTACCCATATGAGCATGCTCGAACTACAGATACACCGGTAAGCACGGGCTTAATGAGTTTCAGAATAGCAAAATTTTCCCAAACTTTTTACCCTACGTAAATACCCATAATAGAATATTGATCAATGTAAACAGGACCAGTCCAAGGATACTTCAAGGTTTTATTGGAATTGACTTGATACACAAATTAGAAAAAGACTGAAAAGATTTAGAAAATAAAACAATAGAAGCACTGTCGCTCTGCTCTAACGCAGATGACACCAAATTGGATTCAAATCCCGATATCAGCCAAGCTATTGGATTCGGTGCAAGAGGTTAAAAAAAAATCCTAAAATATGTATCCCTTATGGTCAATAGTTAAAAATTGTACGACTTATTCTTAGGAAAAAACAACTTCGTGACTATCTATTGGGATTATAACTTAATTCGTGCGGTTTCTTTTTCAAAATTTGAACGTTTATTTAAGAAAACCATGTACACTAGTATTATTCAAACTATTGCCTACCTGAAGCTATGACTTCTTCCCATCTTTCTGGCAATTTGTGGATCCCATCCCAAAAGAACTGCGCCGGCTTGGCAGCCAAGAATGAATCAAGCCAATTTTTGATATTCTGCTCTGATGTGAACCGTATTTCAGTGAGGGCGTTCTGCATCGACCGGAACAAATGGTAGTCAGAAGGGGCAAGGTCTGGGCTATAAGGCGGGTGGGGTAAAACTTCCCACCCACTGTTTTCCAAATAGTTCTTAACCGGAATAGCAACGTGGGGCCGAGCGTTGTCATGATGGAAAATTATTGCCTCGTGTCTGGTCGCATATTCCGGGCGTTTTTCGGCTACTGCTCTCTTCAAACGGATTAATTCTGTTCGGTAACGTTGTCTATTGATGGTTTCACCCGGTTTTAGCAGCTCATAATACAGCACACCCTTCCGATCCCACCAAATACAGAGCATTACCATCGCGACATGGATATTCGGCTTTGCCGTTGATTTGGCTGGTTGGCCGGGTTTCACATATGATTTTTTGCGCTTGGGGTTGTCGTAATGGATCCATTTTTCATCACCAGTAACAATCCGATGCAAAAATTACTTCCTTTTATGGCGTTCCAGCAGCATTTCAGACATGCAAAACCGCCTTTCGACGTCTCTCGGCTTGAATTCATGTGGAACCCAATTTCCTTGCTTTTGAATATATCCAGCTGCTTTTAAACGTTTTGAAATGGATGCTTGAATGACACCCAAAGATTCTGCGAGCTCTTCTTGTGTTTGGCAACAATCTTCATAGAGTAATGCTTCCAGTTCTTCATCTTCAAACTTTTTTGGCTGCCCAGGACGTTCAACGTCTTCCAAGCCAAAATCACCACTTTTAAATCGTGCAAACCACTTTTCGCACGTTCGCTCAGCTAGCGCATGTTCACCATAAACTTCCACCAAAATACGATGACTTTCGGCAGCAGTTTTCTTCATATTAAAGTAATGAAGAAGAACTCCCCGCAAAAACACTTTTTCAGGCACAAAGTTCGACATATTTGAGTGAAAAATAATTATTGTTGTTTACGCTTCAAATGAATGACATATACTGAAATGACGTACAATGACAGTAGCTTTCCAACGCATGTTCCAATGGAATAATAACAATGGGATAATACAAGTTACGCCATTTCTTAGCAAACCGCACGAATTAAGTTATAGACCCAATATATTTCACCACCTATTTGGTATGAATATTAATTTTCATTTTCAATAAATATTCAATTCAATTTTCATATTCAAATGCGCCACTTGTGACTTTCGTTCTACTAGCCGTCCTTAATACAATTGACTCTTCCCTTATTGCAGTATCATCCTCCCCACTTCTCGACTTTGTTTCAATTAAGATTGCTCTACCCCAGAAGACATTATACATCATTTGTTTCTACATCTTGCCCTCACAACCTATTGAATCCTATGAACTCGCCATCAACACAATCGACCAATTAACCGATTTAAGAAACCCTCAAGATGAAATCCTTGTTTTCGGTGACTTCAACCTTCCTCATCTTAAATGGATCCAATTAGACGATCAATCGTCTTACACTGCCACCAATCCCACTACTGCCAAAGAATGTCTCTTCTTGGATCGCCTAACAGATTCAAACCTCAGCCAAGTTAGTGGCGTACTAAACTACATGGGTAGACAACTCGACCTCATATTCACAACCGATCCTCTCAACTCTTCTGTTTCACTTAGTCCCCTTTCCCTTTCAACCATCGATAACTTCCATCCTCCCCTCCTCCTTTCCTTCTTTCACGATTCTCCATCACAGAATAAACCTCCTACAGTTCTGGCCTCTTACGATTTCCACAAAGCAAAATTTCATCTAATAAATGAATACCTTAAAAATGCCCCTCTCAATTTTGAAAACCTAACCGTAAACGATGCTATATCCATATTCTACAGGGAAATATTTTACTCTATCTCTCTTTACGTTCCCGTTTCACAACGCAAAACTTCGTCCACCTCCCCACCCTGGTATAATCGCAGGCTCCGTTCTCTAAGAAACAAAAGAAATAAGCAATGGACAATCTTCCTTCGTACTCAATCATCCAATGACTTTTCTAACTACCTGGGCAGCTATCTCCACTTTACCGCCCTACACAACTTCCTCTATCAACGGTATTTAACAGAAACGCAAGCCAATCTTATAAACGATCCAAAGTCCTTCTTTAAGTTTGTTAACTATAAAAGAAAATCCGATGGCTACCCTACCTCCCTCTCCTTCCACGATCAAACCTCGAATGATCCCAATATTATCGCCAACTTTTTCGCCACCTTTTTTAAACAGTCTTTCGCCGACGACTCGTTTGCTCCAGACTTCTCATACTTTCATTATCTACCGAATTTTTCTCTTGGACCATTTCTCCCACACACAGTTGATTCTCATGTCATCGAAAACAAATTAAATCTACTTAATGATGAATTCACTCCTGGACCCGACGGTCTCCCTGCCATATTTCTAAAAAAATGCTCCTCAACCATCTCTCGCCCTCTCTCGAAAATCTTCACTCTATCCCTATCCCAAGGTGAATTCCCCCGCTTATGGAAAAACTCATTTATCACCCCTATACATAAAAAAGGTCCGAAGAACGTTGTTAACAACTATCGTCCCATTGCCAAACTATCACATATACCTAAACTCTTCGAGAGTGTTTTGTACGAAACACTAAGTTTTCGCTGCAAGTCATTAATCTCCCCCAGACAACACGGTTTCCTCAAATGCAGATCCACAACCACTAACCTTGTTGAATTTGTGTCCTTTACCCTATCAGCCTTAGAGAACGGCAAAGAAGTCGACGTTATCTCAACCGATTTCAGTAAAGCCTTCGATAAAATCTCCCACAGACTGATACTCTTCAAATTGTCCTCCCTTGGCTTCGACCCCATCTCTTTGAAGTGGATATCTTCTTACCTGGAGAATCGCTATTATAATGTTCGTTTTAGATCTGCCTTCTCTAACCCCTTTTTAGCCTCCTCCGGCGTCCCCCAAGGCAGCCACTTAGGTCCACTTCTTTTCGTTCTTTCCATAAACGATCTTGAATTGGTGATCAAACACTCCCACATCTCATTATACGCCGACGACACCAAGTTCTTCAAGACCATTTCCTCCAGTCATGACTCTTCCCTTATTCAATCTGATCTCAATAGCTTTTCCATCTGGTGCTCCAAAAATTGCTTAGAGCTTAATATTTCCAAATGCCAATCAATTACCTTTTCACGTAAACGAATCAAACCTCCTCCTCGTCTCTACTTCCTCAATAATCAACCCATCTCCACGGTTCAAGTCATTCGCGATCTTGGCATATTATGTGACCAAGAGCTTAATTTTCGGGCACACATCGATGAAATAATCCTTAAAGCTAATTCTGCACTCGGTTTCGTGAAGCGATGGTCTAAAGAATTCTCGGACCCTTACGTTACCCGATCTCTTTACATAACCTTTGTCCGGCCCCTTCTTGAATACGCCTCCCAGGTGTGGTCTCCCTACCAACAAACCCACATTTCTAGAATCGAGAGCATCCAACGCCGATTCCTACGTTTTGCTCTTCGAGGTCTCCCCTGGGGCAATCCTTTGATTTTACCACCCTACCAAGACCGCCTTAAACTAATCAACATGAACACGTTGGAAGAAAGAAGAGTTGTATCTGACATTCTTTTTATCCATCGTCTCCTTTCAGGTACCATTGACTGCGCGACTCTCTATAACTGTCTCTATCAACACTAACCCCCGCAACGTACGAAATCCCCGTCTCTTCTATCTACCCACCCTCCGTACTGCCTATGGCTCCAATGAACCTATTTCTCGTATGCTGGGAATTGTTAATTCGAATCCTTACTTCGATTTCAACCTCAGCACTCGATGCCTAAAAATCCGCCTTCTTAACCACCCTCCCCTTCTCCCTACCTAGTAAGTGAGATTAGGTTAAGATTAGATTAAGCTAGCTTGAATTAAGCCCAATAAATGGGGGCGTTCGCCCCCACGAAAATTAGAAAATTAACTTTCGTTTTAAAATGATTGTCTTATAGAGTAAAAAAGACATTATGGTCTTTCCAAATATCCAGAAACACATACGGATGTGACCTTCGAACTAAACTACCCAAATAATAATCTCATAAAAAAAGTACCTTGAATCTTTTGCCTCTTAAAAGTAAACAATAAACCACGAATCCAAACTTTATGATCCTTGCACAACTCCCGAACTAAAGTAAAACCATTGAAACATTCACAGCCGCATACAGATTCGGGTATACGATTACAAATTTTGTTACAGCTTTCTTCGAACGACTTCTGTTTTAAACAACAATCACATTACTCTGAATACGAGACACTTCTGGGAACCTAATTAGGTAGTTACAAAGACAAGCGACATATAAAGTAGTTCAATACTAAATTCATTTCATAAATCAGTGTTAAAAGGAGGAAGTACATTCAATTTCAGCAACTGTTTTCATCTCAAAAGCACCATCCCACTGTACGAAGTTTGTGCAAAAAATAAGGTGACATTTCAATTTCGCGAGGTAAATACATTCGATTTTCGGTACACGATGCGATTATGATGGCCCTTTAATCTTGGCCCTTAATATATCTTGAAACTATCAGCCATCTTGGATATTTAGTTAGTTTTTCACAGACATAAAGGTAAGAAGTGTTTTTGAAGTTGTTTAACACCTTAAACAATAACCGGGAGAGACTGCGAGAAACCAAAAGAAAAAATGTTCAAAATGAAACGCACTGAATAAAATACAAGATAACACATTTTATTAAACTTGCCCGCACTGTGCCCAAAAGTCAAGCGACGAGCTGCACCCTCAGCAGTAGTCATCTACCCAAACCACTCTCGCGAAAATGCAGTGGCGTGATAGCTATATGTACATGGTACGATTTCGAAAAAATGCGGTAATAACGAAGCTGTTGAGAGTGGGATAAGTTAGCATTCGCTATGCATGTAACACACGATCAATGACGTGTCACTTCGGTTTGGATATGTGATACACATACATGTACAGTGAGTGGTAACTATCTCGCTTACAAATATAAAAATTCTAAATTGCCAATTTATGATCGAAAATTAATTACAATCTTAAACAGACGTTTTTTTGCTGTTGAAATAGGCCTAGCAAATAGAGGCCGGGTTATTAATATCGCAAAGTCGGATCAAACCTCGATCTAACCGTAAACTACCCTATCAGCCGCAATATAAAGATATAAAGAATCCTGAGTGCCTGCTGGGCAATAAAAAGAGCAGACTATTCGACAGAAGGAGATACTGAACAGCTTTAACGTTAATACCAGTGGTTCCGCAGCCTGCAGTTCGCCACAAATAATATGTCCAATAATGCTGCCAAAAATATGCTTATGGAGCATCTTTTTCTCTAAGCACCACATACTGTGCCTACAATGGGGTGAAATTCAAGCGCTGTCCAGAAGAAACCCGATATGTTTATCCTCAAACATGCGATGCTTCTCAGGTCTTTAAAACCTACGTGGAAATTCTGAATGACATGTTCCACTCATTGTATTTTCGACCCTTCACACTATAGTCTGCTCCGGTCGATGATGCATAAGCACTTCCGAATTTCGATCTTCCGGGTCGATCCATGGAAAGATGAGCAAAAAGTAGCTAGCGGTGGATGATAAAGCTCCAAAGAAAAAAAAACATTTATTAGGACCATACATATAAAATTGCCTACCTACCGATCATTCCTAAAGTGATCGTTGTGGCGGGAAGTTGTGCATGCAAGTTTTCTTTAAAAGCACTCTCTTTTTAATCTTTCTAATGGTGAAAATTCATTTACGCTATTAGCTCATTGAGTTAACTTCTTTCCTTACATAGAAATTGCTTTCACCAACAAATTTAATAACATGAACGCAGCCGCAGCGACTAGAGAAATTAACGTCGCTTTTGGTTTTGGTACGTGTAGTGAGAGAAATGTTCGAAAGTTCAACGAGGGAGATTTTTCGCTCGTAAATTTACCAAGGGGAAGACCAGAGAATGTCATTAATAATGAAGAACTTACAGCAGCTGTTGAAGAAAATCCAGCTACCACTGTTCGTAGCCGTGCTGCGAGGTTCAAAGTGTCAAATGCAACCATAAGTCGCCACCGTTCGCCATTGGTAAAAAAAACTAGAGGGATGGGTACCCCACGTCTTAACACCAGCGTATATGCTATGATATTTGGTTGCAGTATTTTTGACCAACAGACACCATATAGATCCTTTTTTTCATCGCATCGTCACTGGCGACGAAAAGTGGATCTTATACGACAATCGGAAGAGATCGGGAGAATGGATAGACGTAGGTGAGCTTCCCAGTGGACTTGGCGACTTATGCCCCAAAAAGGTAATGGTGACAGTATGGAAGACGAGTGAGGGAGTTGTCCATTATTCCTTTTTCAAACAAAAACCTTTTCAAACAATCACGGCCAAATCGTAATGTAGAGCAATCGGCAATATGCACAACAGATTGCCCCAAAAACAGTCGTCACTGGTTAATAGACATAGTCCCAAACTGCAAGACCACATACAGCACAGTCGACGTTCCTGAAACGGGTGGAGTTGGGTTATGAAGTTTTGCTCATCCGCCTTACTCACCTGACTTACTCATATTCCTGACCGATTATCACCTTTCCGAAGTTTGGGCAATCAGCTCCAAAACAAGTCTGGCACGCGGGAAAAATTTGCCGGCACGCTAAGAAATTTAAAAAATGAAGTAAATTTTTTTTTTTATTTTAAAATAATTTCTGTTTAAAAAAAAAATGGACCCAATAATTTTAACACTTTCGGTTGAAAAAAATTAAAGGCAATTATCGCAATTAATCTTTGTCTTGCGCTATTTTTTCAATGAAATTTTCAAAAAGTATAACTACAAAGCAACAAATGGGGAATTTCCTTTTTATTTAGAATGTTTCCGTTCCGTTACATAATTACAATCGTTACATAATTCAAATTTAAATTAAGCGGGAATCACCGCAATTATTTTATGAACAGCCACGGTAGCAGCGACAATAGCCGCAACTCAGCCGAAAGTGTTAATCGACGGCTTTGAATTTAAGTCTACATTTTTTTAATCTAGTTGGCTTTGCATTATCTTGTACATACATATGTGTATGATTGTGTTATAATTCTTGTATATTCTTATTTGAATTTTTAGTTTGACTAGTGCTGTTCAATAAAATTTGTGTTTAACTTTAAATAAAAATTATTTTTGAGTGAATTAAAATGGTACCAAAAAAACAAAAACTACAAGATATTCGAAGCTTTGTACCCTCTTGGACTGCTGATTACGGCTTTGTTAAACATGGAGATAAAAGTCGGTGTGGTCTTTGCTCTGAAATTATTGTGTGTCGAACGTCTTCTATTAAGCGACATTTTGAAACGAACCATAAAGAAATTTCCGAAAAAAATACTGACGAAAGAAAAGAACTAATTTCTCAAAGGTTAAAGCTAGCTGAAAATCAATCGAATTTACTATCAAAATATGTTAAAACCAACAGCAATGTTACGGAAGCTAGTTTTGAAATTTCTAATTTCAAAACCATTTTCTGATGGAGAATTTATAAAAACGGTGATGCTAAAAGCGGCCGACAGTTTGTTTCAAGATTTTAATAATAACGAAAAGATTATTCAAAGAATTCGAGAAGTGCAGCTAAGCAGAAATACCGTTAAAGATAGAATTTTAAAAATAAGTGCTAATATTTCTGATCAACTTTACAACGATGTTAATAGCTGTGACTACATTTCAATTTGCCTCGATGAATCAACTGATATTAAGCCATCTGCCCGATTAGCAATTATTGCACGTTATGCGAAAGATAATGAAATGCACGAGGAACTTTTAAAATTAGCAAATATACCGGAAAGAACAAGAGGTAGTGATATTTGTGAAGTTGTAGTCAATGAACTAAACAAACTTAAAATAAATATCAAAAAAATTATTTCTGTAACGACAGATGGAGCTCCTAATATGACTGGACCAGAGATAGGTTTCGTTAATTTATTTCAAAACCTAGTTGGTCATCCAATAATAGGCTTTCACTGCATTATTCACCAACAAGTTCTTTGTGCAAAATTTGGAACTAGCGATTTCAAAGAAATATCAGAAAAAGTTAATCAAATCATAAATTTTATAGTTGCACGAGACATGCATAAAAGACAATTTAAAAAACTTTTAAATGATATGGATTGTGAATACGATACTCTCTTAATGTGCAATAGTGTACGTTGGCTAAGCCGAGCGACATCCTTAGAACGATTTGTGAATTGCTTGGAAGAAATTCGACTTTTTTTACATGAATTCGACAGGAGTCGTTTTAAAGAATTGTATGATACAGAATGGTTAACAAAATTAATGTTTTATACCGACATAACATTTCATTTAAACGTTCTTAATAAAAAATTGCAAGGACGAGGAAAAACAATTGAAGTTATGTTTGGATTTTTAAAGGGGTTTGAAATTAAATTAGATATTTTCGCTAGAGATATCGCATCTGGAAAACATAATAATTTTCCAAAACTTAAAACTTTTTTACATGAATCAACAATTTTCAAAAAAACTAATTGGAATTTTAATTACGAATTTTCAAAAGTTCTTGAATCTATTAAAGAACAATTTTCAAACAGATTTAAAGATTTTAAAAGGTTTGAAAGTTTATTGAAAATTGTAAATTATCCGGACTTATTCGATATACAGGATTTCGATAACAACCTCATTAATTGGATGAAATTAGAAAATTTAGAAATGCAGACTATAGATTTGCAATCTAATCCTATTTGGACACAAACATTTGTGAATATGCGAAAAAATATCGAAGAATTGGAATATCATCGATTGTCTCAGGATGGAGAGTCAGAATGCCGCATTGAAAACTAAATATTAGAAGTGTGGAATAGTATGCCAGATGCATTTGCTTCTGTTAAAATATTAGCAGTCGCATTGTTAACTATTTTCTCTTCCACGTATTCCTGTGAAAGTTTTTTTTCTGTACTCAATCATGTAGTTTCAAAGACAAGAAACAGATTGACAGAGGAAGATTCAGCAGCTTGTATTACCTTACAATCGACAACATACAAGCCTGATATTAAAAACCTTGCAAGTAACATGAAGCAAAAAGCTTCAAACAAAATTTAATTTTTTTTATTATAATTATTATTAAACTTTATAATTTTTAATACTATTTCTTTATATTGAATAAATATCACATGAACTCAGATATTGTAATCTATTTCTATGCTTTGTTGTTTATTTATAATCAATAAAAAAATATATATCGGTACATATAAGAAATAAAAGGTACGGGGGCACGCGAACAAAAGTGCATTTGAATTTAGTTTATTTTGGCACTTTGATAATACGCTTCCCCAAATATGAAAATCAAAGCGAAAAGAAGAAGTTATTGTCGTTGTGGAGCGCAGTGTTGGGGAGATTCCGAATGAGTCGATTCGCCATCGTACACAGCAATATAAGAAGCCAGCTTGTGCAAGAATTGAAACCGCGTGACCATTATACGCGTCGGAGGTTCAGTGAATGGGTTGAAAAAATGACTCACAACGTTGTTCTCCAAGATCCCATTTTTGGTTAAATGGACAAAAATTGTCGAATTTGGAGTCAAGAGACAAGAGCCCTTGTCGAGATGCCCTTACAACCATTAAAACTCACTGTTTGGTGTACTTTATGGGATAGTGGAAACAACAGCCCATATTTATTTAAGGACGATGCCGGCCAGAATGTTACCGTCAATGGAGAGCGCTATAATCATGATTTTTGATTGCTTCGTTCCTCACTTGAATGGCATTGACGTGACAGGGCTTTGGTTTCAGATGGCGCAACGTTCCACACGGCGCGCGACACCATTAATTTATTACGGGAAACATTTGATGAGTACATACTTTCATAATTTCGCGTAATGGACCTGTGAACTGGCCTCTACTATCCTGTGATCTCACAACTTTAGATTACTTTATGTGAGGGTGTGAGAAGTCACTAGTCTATGCCAATAAATCAGAGACGTTGGTCGATTTGGAATTCAACATTCGCCGTGCTACTGCCGATATATAGCTCCAGTTGTACAATGAATTTAAAATAGGACTACACGATTGCGCTCCGTTTGCACTAGCCCTGGCTCGCATATGCCCGATGTCATATTTAGACACTAATGGCATAAGGTTATCCATTAAATGAAGTTAATATTATAGGCATTGATATTAGCTCCAAGTATTATATTTTATTTCATGTTGAATTTGTATAACTCCAAAAAAAATCACCCATTATATGGCAAAAAAATTTAACAAGTCGAGGCTATTACCTATCTAGGTAGTATAAAATCCGCAGAGAATAGTACAGGAAAAGATATTCTGATCAAAATATGCGCATATGCACAGCTGCGCCAAATCTAGAAGTCGACGCAAATATCCTTCCAAACAAAAATGAAACTACTTACAATAAATCCAACGTTATCTCAGTAGTGTTCTAAGCATGCGAGACCATGCATGTAACCGATCATCCAACGCTAACCGGACAAATTTAAAGCTTTGCTACATATTGTCAAGTGGTGGCGAAATGTCATCGATAATGATGATCTACATACAAAATGCAACTTGGAACAACCTACTACCTCAAATTACAAGAATGGAGGTTGATAGGCCACACACTGCGAAAAGATGCTACGAAAGTCTGCCGACAAGCTCTTGACTGGAATCCCCTTACATGAAGATGTAACCATATGTTTGTTTAGTAAACTGTACGATTTTTCTTACGTACATATGTACTCAATGAAAACTGTCACACTGATCAAGCTAGATCATACATGTCGATCGGCGTCTTGTTTACAAGCCAACAGAGAGAAAGCACAAACAAGCTGTTGCTAAGCTGCCTGTAACCCAAGCTCTGCTAGGATAACAAATGCGAGTGCAAAGAGCACTAGCAATAATTGATGGTGTGTTGGTGGGTGGACTCATAATTCTCGTGCGCTGTTTTTCATGTTCATTTTGCTTCATTTTGCGTTTCTCTTTTTTTTTGTACTTATTTTAAGATAGGATTAAGTAAAGATAGAAAAAGAATAAAGATGTTAGCTTGTATGTAAGTCAAAAAGGAAAAGAAAATCACTTAGTCTTCAGATCTTGTGCGGAAAACAACAAAATAAAAAGAAATATAAAGAGAGAAAATTAAAGGTGTTTAATTTGTTAAAAAGATAAGCGATTCGGTCCATGACCATTACTCTTAGGGTCGCCCTAAGACCATGTGGAGGAGAACACTACAAAAAGAAATTGATGAATGCGGAATATCGTGGAGCTAGCAAAAAAAACGAATGAGGTGGAAATGCTTTATTGGGATCCTATGCTCCTGTGGGAGTTACAGAAACTGATGCGGATGATGATGATGTTAAATTTCCAGCGTGCCAATTCTTTTTTATTGTGAATAAATCACAACGAGAGTTCATAACTTTTGGGACTTTATACCATGTTATGGCTTTACGCTGTCAGAATGCATACGAAATGACAAGTACCTATGCTTTATCCGGTTTTTTCATCACAAAGCATGTGAGACATTATTTATCGTGTTTACTACCTAGTACTTTTAAAAAAATTATTTCACAGTTATATGCATTGCCACTAGATACGTCATACAATTCTGGAATGTTCCTCTATGGATTGTTGTCAGCACGTGTATAAAGCATTCGTATTTTTCAATTGCATAGCAAAACTCAATAATTTAATTCGAAAAGTTCAACTTAACAGAAAAAGTTATTTATCTCTCCTACCGTTGATTATAATTATTTTCAAAAATGTGTCATGTTTGAACTCGAATAGAAAAAAAAATAAATAAAAAACTCGGTAAAGCAACTTTGCCTTCGGCGGCTGAAAGTTCCGCCTTCCATCCATGAAATACTTTCGGATCTCTCACGTACACAAACCTAACCCTCGCGCCCGAAGCTATTCGTATTCGTATTCTCCAATGTAGATACGTACTATTAGACTCTAATTACTATATTGTTGTTAATTTCATTATTGAAAAATGTTTTCCACTCTGATGGCAAAAGTTTTGCCGATGGATGCATAAACGAAATGGAATGGCTGGAATCTGGAGCCAGAGTTGTATGCTGTTCAGGCCGGCTGAGATGAATGAAGTTGTACAATGGCAACAAATATGGAAAATTCGTTCCTTCCGGTTGTCGAGGATGGCTTAATACGTGGCGTAGAAGTAGAAAAGTGAGAAAGTCTGTGGTGCATCAGGTCGGCTCCCTCTTTCCGTGCTACTACCGGAAGGTAACTATTAAAAAGTATTATCGTTTTGTAACGAGTGAGGGAAAAGTTTCGTGCGTGGTTTGTTTTTCTTCTACTTTTATCCACAATCACCATAGTTTTTTTTTTGTGTGTTCCATCCTCAACGGCTTCCCATTCGCTTATAATTGCTTTTACTTTAATTTCTGTTGGTGTTTCCTCTACTGAACGAACTGTGCTCAACGTTCGAGATACAGTTTTTCCCATTTGTTTTGGGTGGATCTTAGGCAGGGGGAAGTAGGAAATTATTTCCAGTGTCGGGAGCACTGAGTTGGTCGAATGGGGTCGAATCAATTTATGTACTGAGATAAAAGATTGAAAATAAAACGAGAAAATATTGTTCGCAATTTTGAGGAATTAAAAGGAAATTTAGACCTTGCGAACTGGTAGAAAAGCTGGACAAATAAATACGGAATACAATTATGCAAATAACATACGGGGTTTGTTCAAACAGTATGATGACTTTTACATTTATTTGCTGATCAATACTAATCCTCGAAGCAATTTTGATATGCGTGTTTTGATATATGTATCTCTGTCCATGGCTGAGGCATGATTACGGTATTGTTTTTAGCTAACAAATTACACACAGAATAAACTTCGCCGGCACAACTTTCGTCCCCAATATGTCTGGAAAAATTCATGGCATGAGCCAACCGATTTTTTTTTTATTTGGAGATTGTAGCACACTCGCATAGTATGTGCTCTGCAGTTTCCCCGTCCTCTAGACAGAGTCGACAATCGGTTTCAGAAGAGAGGTTTATTTTGTTAAGATGATATCTCAGACTACAGTGCTCCGAGAGGTAGCTTATCAGTCTTCTGATATCGACTCTATTATATTTGAGAATATTGACAGAGTGTTTGTCATATGAATCTATTTGATTGTAGGAGTCCTGGAACGCTGTACCAAAAGCGCAGGTGTTGCGATTTTTCCCACTTGTCTAAGAAAAAATTATTCTTTGACTTGGGAATCCCGCAGAAAGGTTCGGCACCTACATATGTACCTTTTACTGGAACCTTTCCTAGCAAGTTGTTCGGCGATTTCGTTGCCCTTAATGCCCTTGTGATCTGGCACCCACCAAATTTTGACCTTATTTTTTTGCCAGTCTCTAAGTTTAGGTTGACGCACGTTAGGATGGCGTATAATTCGGCTTGAAAAACACAGGGACTCGTGCCAGCGCCAACGCCGGAATCCATCTTGGAGCCATCTGAGCACCATCTCAGGCCTTTGACCTTTAGCAAAGGATCACCGCTTTCCCAAACTGTGCGGTTTGCGATCAATATCTCAAACATTTTTTTCAAAAATAGTAACGTGTCCGAAAAAGTGGTAATCATATCTAACTTAGGAATGTGTTGTAGTATGGTAATGTGACCCAATGGTCTATATGGCTGGTCTGTTTTCGAGCGGAGGAGTCTGATTGCACTACGTATAGCAACCTTTTTGATAAAAAGATGCAGTGGAGTAATTCCGATCGATGCCTCTCGGGCTGCTGTCGGGCAAGTTCGCATGGCGCCTGTAATGCCGAGACATGCTAGCCTCAGAGGGCGTTGAAGTTTAACTATTGTAGTTTTCTGTTCAACTTTTGTCCATCGTACAGCATACACATAAATTATGATAGGTCTTACTATGGCGGCTTATAACCAGTGGATTACCTTAGGTTTCAATCTCCATGTTTTACTGCAAGTGCGTCGAAGACCCACAGTGTCCTTGTCGCCTTTGTAAGTTTGTTTTTAATGTTGGAGTTAAGTTAAAGATGAAGGTCAATACCTTGATACTTGACTTCTTCTGAAAATTCAATGTCTGTACCATTTAGGGAGAAGGACCAAGGTTGTATTTTAATCGTTTTTGTAAACAGGGCTAAGGTTGGCTTATTTGGGTTTATCGATAAACTCTCTCTGCTACACGTTGTGGACACACTTTAGCTGCCGATACTGTCACAGAGACCTCTCTGGATGTAGCTGATATAATACGGCTCTCTAGCATCGCCCTAACCCAATTGCTAGTGGGGTGGTCAGTGACTCTCCGGGACAGTGCAGTGGTAATTGAAATGTAGCCAGTAGAATCAAATGCCGCATCAATATCGAGGAAAGCGCAAATTAGATCGCAATTTGCGTGCGAAGCTATTTTCCACATGCGCTACTAAGTGATGCTGCGCGTTCTCAGTAGATCGTTCTTTGCGGTCTGCATATTAGTTTGGATGCAGTGGTATTCTAATATGGAGCTCTATCAGTTTTTCCATTGTTTTTAGTAGGAAAGATGTTCGGCTGATACGGCGATAGGATTTAGGTTGTTCGGTTAGTTTTCCAATACTGGGGATGAAGACAAGGTTGACTTCCCTCAGGACATAAAGAGTGGTGCTAAAATAATCAATGGTGCTAGAATAATCAGTGGTGCTAAAATGATGTCTAGACCTCTCTGGAGGATAGCAGGAAAGACACCGTCTATGCTTCGTAGGGTTTAAATGAGCCTATTGCCCATTTAACTCTATCAGGGCTGAAGAGTCTTCCAGAGAGGCTATTTGTTTTACTATCGATGTAATTTATGACGCTTATTAGAGCATCGAGTGGTGTTGGCTGGGTAGTAGAACCAGGGAAATGTACTTAAAGTAAAGTCTCCACGGTTTCCCTGCGATTGACAGTGAAATGCGATTGACAGCCCTCTGATTTGCGAAGCAACACGAATCCATTTGTGTGCTCCTGGGATTGGACTTTACAGAGTTAGGCCGCGGCTGGTAGTGAATCTACGCTTTCGCAATGTTTCTTTCAAGAGCTTCTTTTGGATTTCCTCAATTCGAGGTTGTATTTTGTTAGAGCAGATCTAAAATCAGTCCACCTCGTCGTTCTTTTACCTCTGTTGATCTCACCTGTTTCCTCAAAGTTTCAAGCTGTGCATTTAATCAAGGTACGCATCGCTTGTGTGATGAGAGCTTCGTTTAATTGATAAGTCGCTTCCGTCGATTTGATGGATTTAAGAAGCGTGTCTTCCCTGGTGGCAAGTTGCACCTGGAAAGAACCCAGTTGGTTCTTTTGGACTGATATCTATGATCAACTTCTCCAGCCTCATGAGTGATGTTAAACCAGATATGTTGGTAATCAGATAGTGAGGCCTCATTGGAGACGTGCCAGTCACAAATTATATTTGAAACAAAAGGGCTAGAGATTGTAAGGTCAAGCACCTCGTCTCTAATAGAGTTTATGAATGTGGGTTTATTGGCCCTATTGACAAGCGTGAGATTATTTCTAAATAAATATTCAATAAGTGACTCAGCTCTTTTGTTTGTATTGTTGCTGTTCCATTCCACATGGTGCGCATTGGCATCGCATCCAATGGTCAGATACCGTTTGCGCCGTTGGCAGTATGCTACTAGGCCTTAGTAGGTGGGATTTGGTCGCCGTCTCCTTGGAAGTGAGCGGAGGCCCATACGACGTCGCTTACTCTACCTTCTATGGGAACTTCCACGAAGACAGTTGCCAATTCTCTTGTTATAAAATCCGGAATGGTAAAAAATTAATATTACAACCGATCAAACATGCGTCCCTAGGAGGAAATTCTCCAGTAGCTTAAATTAATTTGCGCGACCTATTTTGTAGATGAGCCAATCGATACAGATTCGTAGATTTTCCATAACAATTGCCTTTCAAAAATCTGTATTTAACTGAGTACAGTGGTAGGTAATGGATTAATAATATTATGAAAATAAAAATTAAATTAAAATGTTTAAGTGTAAAAAAAAATATCCAATCTTTTAATTGGGGTTCAGTTTTAATTAATTAAATCTGAAAAATTCGTGAAGTAGATACAAACACAACCGACAACGACGACTGCCTTTAGGAGTCTGCCCGTTCGGGTTGACACACTCTGTACCGGTCCGCCCACATATCACGCAAGTCCCGCGGCTCTTCAGCGAACACCTCATATACTCGTGGATGTGGTACAATATCGCAACACTGCAGGAACTTGGTAGACCTGATAAATTGATGTACAAAACTAAGTTCATACGTACAATTTGAAACTGGTAGATATTTTTTATTCATTACACCTGAATATGTATAATAGATATAACTAATTATACTCATAGACTTAGCGGTCCTCCTACGCGGCTATGTTTATCTTAAAAAATATTAATAGGTTTTTTTTTAATGAAGTCAAAAAATTTTATTTTTTTACTCATTTGAGTTTTTTTTTTATGTCGGGGTTATTTGAAATTTTAAATTTTATTTCTATTTAATTATTTTTAAAATACTCGCGGACCCTAATTAGATTTGGTAACTACTTAAATTACATTTTTTTTAACTATTATTCAGGAGTTTGGTAGTGCAACAACGCATTTAAGTTTGATTCGAATTCTGTTTTTTCTTGTATGTCACACAAATAAATGCTTTTGCGGGAGACGAAAAAATATTCTTTATTAGCAAAACCGTCCCAATCGAGAGCTTATTCACTACTGAGTGGATTTTACTTCCACTATTCTAATACCTATTCGTAGGCTCATGTGTCCTGCATCACAACCGTGTGACCGCGATTTCGTTTGGTCAGCTTTTTGGGTACGAGACTCCAACTTGAGCCCGGATGTCCGGCGTATAAAGCGATGCTTCGAAAGAAAGGGGATATGGGAGAATATACCTTGTTGGTATATATGTACATACGTGATTGATGTTACATTTTCTTTGAAATTTCTTTTGTATATATGTACATACATACATACATATGTATGTTGGGGATTAATTCAAAAGATTATTATTTTTTGGCGTTATTGTTTTTTTTCGTGCGAAATTCATGTATACACATTTTATTTTGATATAAAAATAGTAATTTGCTTAATTTTAGGTGATTATTTCGTAAAATTAGCTTACAGCTGCAAAGTTTGATCATAATAAATTTATCTAATTACACCTACATATATTTTCTCATTATATTTTTGTGAACTCCGGTGAAAGTGTTAAACATTGGGCTTGGAAGACCAATTAAAAAAATCTCAAAATGAAGCTAAAAGGCACAAATTAACGCAGCCTGAGGATAACACTCCTCAAGGACGATCGATTTTGGTATTTCAAGCTACTCGAAAGGCTGTACTGCGTTGTCAAGACAATCCACAGGACAGAAAAAAAAAAAAAAAAAAAAGTTAGTGCTTCAAGCAACAGTTTTGACATTGTCTTAGACTTTATGAGTTAAAGGCCAACGTCCGCCAATCAAATGATAGCCAGTTCATTGACATTCTTAATAACTTCTAAGTAGGTGAGTTGAGTATGGAGCAGTACGAGATTTTACTTGAAAGAAGTCGCGTTCCGTTGGTTGATGGCGAAGCTTTACGTATTTTTCCCACAGTCAAACTAGTGAATGACTCAACGATGAAATGGCGGAATTAATCGTTAAAACAGTTTAAAATTGTACATTGAATGCTCACGATGAATCCAAGAAACCTTGCACTTATGGTCAAAAACCCAACGTTACTTTTGTTCCGCAAGATCCAAATTGTACGAGAGATTTGCTAAATTCTATAAAAATCGGAGTCGGCGCAAGAGTCATGTTGTGAATGTATTTGAAGGTTTCGGAAGGATTAGTCAATGACAGCATGGGTATAATCAGAAAATTTGAATGGAATGCACTTCGCAGAGGCCAACTGGAAAACAGTTAGGCTGTTTTTTTTTTCTTTGGAGGCTTCTGCTATCTGTTGAAGCACTCAGATACAAATACTGGTCCATTGTACCGCCAGACAGACGCCTTGAAGAGCCAGAGCCAAGCTTCTTTTATTCACTCATGTTGTGTGCGATTTTGTTTTCCACACAAGTGAACGGAACCTAAAGCTTAATGCTGATTCCGAACGGCGAGTGCCGAGAAGCTTTTTCAAGGCAAGTGTACAACGGGAGGTTTTGCCAGTATCCTGCCGAGGAGAGAAACCGCGAAACAATCATTTGATGGCGTTGGTGTTATCGGGATCCGAACTCGCTCCTCATGCGTCAGCGGCCGACACACTGCGTTACGGCGTTCTCTCCATAAATTACAAAGAACCACCGTAGATAAGACTGTCGTTTATTTGGGAAGAAGTACTTTTGCAAAGGCCAAGCTTACGTGGCCTTAAGCCGTGTAAAAAGTTCGCAAAGCGCTGCAATTTGTGAACTTATTCCAACATAAATCATTTACGTAGGGGCGGATGTTGTGCTAGGTCAATATGTATGTCTTAGCAAAACTATAAAGTTTACCGGGGAGGTTTTTTCTCATATTATAATTGCAAATTAACTAATTTCAAAAAATATCAAATATTAAACTAATTTTAATTTCTATACTAACATAACGTGTGTGTATTCATTTGATACAATCCTCATTTTTTATAATAATAATTATGTATATATTTATATAAATCTACATTATGTTTTGTTTTTTGTAATGTTGTGGTACAATAACGTACTTCATAACCACCAATGCACATGCATACATATGTATGTACATATGTATATACTCCCATACTCGATGATCTTCGCCATGAATGAACAGAGCTAGTTAAGATGAATCTAATGAGCCCAAACTTGATGGGTTTACTAATAGGCAATCCAGGATTTCGTCTGCTAGCTTCCAGTTCCATCATCAGAGTAGGTCAGCGGTACCAGCATACAAGGGTATTTGAAATGTTAGGTCATAGACATGTTTGAAACTAATGAAAATACCCATTATTCGTCAAATATCCCTACTGCAGCTAACTAAAACAGCTTATGGCCTAACAGATCTTCATAAATTGTAGCTAAGAACCATCTCGATCACGTTAGCTTTCAAAAAAAAAAAAAATATCAAAATCCGTCCACTCGTTCAGGAGCTACAATGCCACAAGCTGACACACTAATACGCCAAACTTATAACAGCACTCTTTTTGCGTCAGGGGTTAAAAATAGACAAATCTCTAAGTAAAATGAAATGGTTGACTTATAAGGGCTTTGCAGGGGACAACCAACTTTTCTGGCTCAAGATTATATTGAAAACTCAAACGCGTCATACGTTGATTACTTTTTTTTTCTACCTATATAAGGGTACTCGTATAATCATTCACTCCCCATTATGTACTTTCTTTTCCAATTCACTGTGCGTGCATAATACCGCGGGAATAAATCGTAGGAAATGGACCCTAACTTGACGATCGGTAGTTCCTCACGAAGTTGGTAATCAAGCATTGGAGCGTTAAACACTGTTCCGTGACGCAAGGCACATGCAAAAAGAGTCAACAAAATACCACTTTAAAAACAAGTCAATATTTCTCCCACAGGATATGAAAAGTTATTTTTCCCGCTATCCCCCTGTGAATCCTTTGTTGAAAATGTCCTTCAATCTGCAGACGCATTGTGTATCTGCAAATACTCATCAGAATGCTGGTTGTTGTTGCTTTTTTTCGGTGTACTCAATCGAGTCACTTTTTATAACAAAAAAACATCCTTGAATTGAATTCACAACTCCATTTAATCCTTTAATATCCTTTTAAAAGCTATCTACTTCGGGCTACAGGTGATAATATCCTGTGTTCCGGCACATGAATCATGGTTTATGGATGCGGATCTCATGAGTAATGTTGCTCTCACTTTTCCATTCACGTCTGTTGGATTATCGATTGTAATTTTATTATTTCTTACTTATTTTTTTTTCTTTTTCACTATCAATATAATGCACAAATAAACCTGAAGAGAGATGGATCCTTTATTAGTACAAACAATTCATTGGTTCAAAACGGAATTATATTTTTATGCTGTTTCCGTGAGTAGTATGGCATTGTAATGCAATTTTTTATTTTTCTGTTTCTTTACAGAGCGTTCATGCTATTGAGAGATCATCGAGGATAACCGACTATCGTTTCGTAAAGGAAGCAAATGGCGCCCTCACGATTACGAATGTAATGTTAGAAGATGATGGCAAGTGGCAGTGTGAAGCGGAAAATGCCAATGCGTATGTTGAGAATGCGCGCCCTGTAAAATTAGTAGTTTTAGGTGAGTAACCATGAACAAGGTATCGCTGTTTCTCAACAGATGAAGTGCACGCAATTTAATATGGTAAGGCATCTATAAGCATGCACCATAGGCAAGCCTGGATTTGAGTTTATTGCAATATTCGGCAATGTACATACATAGCTGGTGTTAGCGATGTTTGACGAAGTAGAAAATCACGATCACGATCGGATGTTTTGGGAATGCTGCCTGGTTGAAAGAGTTACTTCGCCATGGTCCATCCAGCGCTTTTCAAAGTGTTCGCGAGCTCTCGATCTCTTGTATTCCACTGATTGAAACCAACGCCGTTGGAGGCTTCTATTGGAGAACTCAGACGCAAATACTGTTCCGTTGTACTACCAGAAATATACCTTTCTTTATTGTATTTTCCCCGTTGTGCGGAGAAAAGTGAGGAGGAGCTTCAGTGATGTAGAGGTAAGAGATTCGGCACACACTACGTCGGCCTCAAGTCGCAGAAAAAGTGTTTTGCCGTGTCATCCTCCTCGCAGCATGCAGCACAGGTGCTCGTGTCACTGACGCCAAGCACGCAGAGATGCTCAGTGAAAGTTTAATAGCCCGTAATGACGCCCGCAAGTCTTCTGCAATAAATTCTCCTTAAGGATAAGAATAATGTTGCGGATTTCTTGCAGACATCAAGGCGTACTCGTTTAGTCATCCTGCATCCTGGATTTTCCCTCCATATACGATTGTGCGCATTAAAGACCCAATCGTTGATGTAGAATTTGACGGCGAAAGCAAATAGACTTAAAGCGGGTTCAGGTCCTGAGAAACTCTCCTCTGATCCCATTCTAGCGAATTCATCAGAGATCTCATTTCCTGCGATCCTAGAGTGACCTGGGACCCATACCAGCCTTAATGAATTTAGTCTTCCGACTTTGTTCAAAAGGGTTTTGAGTTTATGCACTAATTTTTAGCTGATTAAAGGTTTAGGCTTTGAGTGCAAGCTGTCACTGCAGACGCATATGCTTTTTTCCTTTCACTTTTGCTTCACAACATAGTGGATGGCTATTGGGATTGCGTATATATCTGATTGAAAGATAGACGTATATTTTCCTAACGAAAAGTGCAGTCGGACATTTTCGCTTCGTTCTAAGAAAACCCCCGCGCCAGATCTACGCCCAGACTCGGATCTGTAAAAATGCGGGGATAGTCCTTTCCAGGTTCAGTATCTGGCCAGAGCCGGTCCTCACGCCATGGAAATGTGACTGTGAAATTACAGCGTAATACGATAGCAGGTGTCATTGCTTCGAAGGGCATATCCATGAGATAGCGGTCGTGGGATATTTCCTACGGAAGTACACTTACACTCCATTGCGAGTTGTACCAAAATCTATTACTCTTGAGGCGAGACATGGCATTCGGTAATATGTCAAGGGGTGGAAGATTTATCATAGCATCTAGAATAGCTGCCGGCGTGCTGGGGAAAGCCCCTATACAGTTGAGATAAATCGCTTTTTGAAGTTTGGTGAAAGAGGCCACAACGTGTTTGCGTGTTAGCCTGTTCCACCAAACAACCTATGCTTATGAGATTCTCGATCTATAATTGTCGTATAGATCCAGAGGACTTTTTCGGCGATAAGCGTCATATGTATTTTGCCAAAAGCAACTTTGCATTGCCAAAAAGCTGATAGCGCTTTAGTGGTTTGACTCAACATGCTTTGACCAAAGAAGTTTGCTATCTATAGTATACGTAAGATGACTTTCAGGCACTTAGTTTTCTTGGATATCGCGATGGGAATGTCTTTTAGCACCAGCTGGTCATGCCAGTATTTTTCCTCCTTCTCGTGAAGAGAATGAGATCAGTCTGAAGGAGATTAACCCTCAGCCCATTACTCGTACACCAGTTACCGTTTACAGTTAGTGCCGCCTGTTGCCTCTATGGGCAACACTATCGTCAGAGGCCTGGCTATAAATTCGCTTCGTAAGCTTAGTCATGGACCAACGTCCTCGGCAAAACAAAATATCCAAATTCCGTTCTGCCTTTGGATCGAACCCATCACAAGAGAGCGCTATCGACAGTTATTGATGCGTTTGAGCCGAGTATTGAAAAAAAAACAACCACTATATGAGCAGAGATAAGAGAAAGTGTTTTTGCTCTCCAACATCGTTCGGGCGTATGTGGCTCAGGTTGTTAAAATCTAAATGAAAATTCTCCACCTCCATCATACTATCACCTGTTCCGGTCGATGACGCATATTCGGGTTGAGCAGCACTTCAGATGAATTTAAGCTAGTATGATTTTCAAGAAAGAAAATATTTAGCATCAGATTTTGAATTTCAAGATTTATATAAAACTTACAACTGACTAAAATAAGCTCAACTTACCTTAATTAAAATAGAGACTGTGTACACCACCCTAGCCTACCCTAACCTACTCTAAACTACCCTGGACTTTGGCGTTCGGCAGGTTTTTTCTTGAAGAGGCTGTTGGAAAAAAGTGAACTGCTGACTAGTCCATTCCAGCCAGCAGTAGCGGCGAGGCTTTCGGGCGAGGTTTCCTCAATCTCGGCGTAAAACTGACCTAGAGAACCTGAGGCGCTTGGGATTGAAGAACAAGACATCATATTCGTTCATCTCTCCAAGAAATTGCGGAACAAGTAAAGATAACCCGCGCTCCTAATCAATTCTGAGTTAGGCCGCATTGATTTTAGTAGAGGAATGCCTCTGGGGTCATAAAGCCGTTGAGTAGCACACATTCGTGGTACAAGTTGTTGGGGTAGTAAGCGCCGGAGATCAGGTTACTGACCGAAGTCATTGCCCTTTCAACGTGAATTCGAACCAGTTTAATCAAAAAATTGTACTCAGATTCGTTTGTTCTTCGTTGTAATTCGAGACAAGTCCTGAAACATTGTCTCTCTTCCATTAAGCTGGCTGTCACATTTCAGCACCAAATTCCATGTTACAAACCTCCATGCATGTCGAATATTTCAGATAAGGCATTTCGTACTTGTCTCAGTTTCACCAACTTTTTCGGGAATACGAACCCTACAAGGACATTATACATGTTTAATGGGATTATAGTCATACGAAAATCTACGAAAAACTGGTGGACCATTTCGTGGAATTCCCATTTTTCGACGACGGTTTCCTGCTGAATCTAGACTGGTACTGTCCAATTATTCCCTTTAGCGTCTCTTTAGAAAGATAACAACTTGATAGCAGCGATATTCCTCAAAAATTGTTGCCTTGTGTTCGATTAACCTTTTAAAATAAGGGAATGATGACCAAGTTTTTCCATTTTTCGAGGATAGTTTCATTGTTTCATATAGTTGGGATGGACCCATATAACTTCTCCGTCAATTCCTTTTTTTTTAATTAATTTTTGTTTAAAAAGACAAAAATGCTTAAAACTAGCTCAAATAACAACTAACATAAAATACCTTACTGGCCCTATACGAACACTCTAAAGTAAATAGAACAATTTAAGACTATGCCTTTCGGCCTTACGATTAATTTGCAATAATTAAAACAAATAAACAACTCTGTCAATTCCTTTCCTGCAGCCGATGCTATTAGGTCGATTCCTGTGGCCTTATTGTTTTTGGTTCGATTGATTGCTTGCTTTACTTCATCGACAGTTGGCAGCTCTACTTAAATTTGTGCCGTGTGGATAACACCATTTTCCATTGAGTCTTGCTCTGAATGTAAAGGATGTTTTTTTTCTTACGAGGCTTAGTTTTTAAACTGACCGTACTGTTTCTACGGATTGCAATATCCTAATGTTTGCCGATGATTTTAAAATTTACTCGGCATGCAAAGATCCTACTAGCTTTCATCGTTTAAGTGGTCATCTTCAATTATTTGCTTTGTGGTGTTCTAGAAATAAATTGTCTCTCAATGTTAGTAAATGCTCGATTATTACTTTTTCTCGGAGTTCTTCTCCCTATATTTATTCTTACTCCCTTAATGGTAGTGCAATTCCACGTATTTCCTTAGTTAAAGACTTGGGCGTTATGTTGGATTGTAAACTATCCTTTAATTCTCATGTTGAGTTCATCACTAATAAAACTAACAGAGCATTAGGAATGTTAAAACGTTACGCTAAAATGTTCATCGATCCATATGTTCTAAAAACCTTATATGTATCGTTTGTTCGATCTCTGCTTGAGTATGCATCCGTCGTTTGGTGTCCCTACTACCACATTCATATTGCGAGATTAGAATCGATACAAAAACGATTTTTAAGGTTTTCTCTCAGGCGACTTCCTTGGTCAAATTTTAATAATTTGCCTCCATATCAAGATCGATTGAAACTTATTAGGCTCGATTTACTCGAAACGAGGAGAAAGGTGTCAAGAATAATTTTTTTACACAGAATCCTTATTGGTGAGATAGACTGTCCTGAAATATTGGGTCTCTTGAATATTAAGGTTCCATCTGTCAACTTTCGTATCAATCGATTTTTCTCCATAACCCACTATCATACTAACTACGGCCAGTCCTCGTCTTTAAATGGCTTGCTGTTATTATATAATGAATGCGCGTCGTCAATCGACTTTAATATGTCGATACCATCCATTAAAGCTAATTTAATTAACCATTTCCAGACATAATTGTTAGCTCAAAGTTATTGTATTTATTATATATTATATATTATAGGTCTAAGAAAGTCTATGTACTTTATTGACTAAATAAATAAATAAATAAATAAATAAATAAAAGATTTTACGGAAAGATCTAGGCTTAAAAACTTATATGAGTTGAAACCGAGTGATCATTATACGCGTCCTAGGTTTGGTGAATGAGTCGAAACATGATTCAGCTTCAAAATTCATGCTCTGTGTGTGCATTTCCAATTTAACATCTTAATGGCATGGAAACAATAAAGTTACTGTGAATTCAGTCGAATCTCCCGAATTCCATTTAGGACAACCACCCCGGAGAGTAGTGAACGAACATCTTCGGCACAAACCATCTGCACCCCATCCAGGTTGTGTGACAAACAACGTAAGTGTGTACACTCTTGAACCTACGCGAACCCTATGAAATAAAAAAAAATAGATTGATTCTCATTTTCAACGCAAAATTTTGTTCGCTGATGTGGCCCATTTTTTGGTAAATGGATATGTAAATAAATAAGCGTGGAGTAGAGAAAACCCAGAAGTCTCTGTCACTGTTTAGTGTGCTTTATGGACTGGTGGTATTATAGGCATATGTATATTTCTTTAAGGAAGATGACGGCCCGAATGTTGCCCTCAATGGAGAGCGCTGACACACGGCGCGACACCATTAATTTATTGCGGGAAACATTTGCTGACCGCATAATTTCACGTAATGAGCCTGTAAACTGGCCTCTACAACTCTATGATTGTACACACCTATAAATTACTTTCCTTGGGGGTATATGAAGTCTTTAGTTTAAGCCGATGAACCATAGATGTTGGATGATTTGAAATAGTTTCTGATGTCTGAAACTGAAACAGCAAGATAATGAAAATAACGTCGATCCTTGGACCTAATCTTAATGCGGCCGAATAGTTCGCGAACGCTATCGATTGGTGAAGAGATTACATATACTAAGATAAGTGCCAGAGAGAGTCGACGAGTTTGTTTTGAATTCAAATGTTTGAGTAGAAGTCACGTTGGCAACTTTCACCATGGCTAACTTATGCCCAACTTGAAATAAAAACCGTCTAACCATGCTGTTGGTCAATCAGTCCGCACCCTTGCATAGGTTTCTGTATTTGTTCCTTAAATTGAGAAATGTTTATGTTGAACTGGCTTCAAGTCATCGGTTGTGTGCTTCCTCATTTCGTCATTTCTACGATCGCAACTGTGAACTAGATAGCTGCAATATATGTACAAACAGACACGCAATGGAGCGCTATACTCCGCAAGAGCGTAGAATAATTGCGTCGATTTTTTTTGACCAATAATCGGTCGGTGGTGTTAGACCAGCGTGAATTTCGACGTCGATTTCCTATTCGTGTCGTGCCAACCGGGCAAACATTCCGGCGCTTAGCTACTCGACCCGAACAAACTGGAAACACAAGAGACCACGCAGGGCGTGGCCGCCACCGGACTGGTCGTCCGCTGAGAACGAAGAAACATCAACCAGACGATTGACCACGCAATTGGGCATCGCCAAACGGACTCTACAGCGAATTTTATTGAAAGACTTAGACATGTTCCAATACGAAGTGCAAAGTGCAATAAAATGCAGCAGTTAATGCCTGCTGACCGTCAGTCGCGTGTGAATTACTGTCAAGCCATCCTTATAGTAGAAACACAACGTGGCGTTCGCGCGGTCGCGCGTTTGACAGGCTTTGCACCGACTTACGATAAACATATGTCAAACGAGCGACCTAGGAATTTCTATAACGAAATGTGGCTTCAGGCGTTCGGCGGTTCATAGATCGGGAATAGGACAGAATGGAAGCAATGTTTCCTCAAACAACCCATACATACATTAAGCACTTTTTTTCCCCTTTTTTACAAATACAAATACACGAAGTAACCTATAAAACCATTGTCATCTGTCAAAACGCACGACAAAGTAGAAAGTAGCTCTACTTCGGCATTGAGGTTGGGTTTACGATATTTACGATAAAAAGCCGATCAAACGCATGAAGTCGCATTATGTGTTTCCCCATAAGATACCATTGTTTCTAGTCAATCTGTCAACGCGCGACCGACCGAACGCCAAATTGTGTTTCTACTATTAATCTCAACAACGAAGAGAACGATTTTGTGTCGAAAATCATCATGAGCGACGAGGCACATTTCCATTTAAGCGCTTACGTCAATAAGCAAAATCTTCGTTTCTGGGGAACTGAAAATCCGCGTGTGATGCTCGAAGAGCCATCATATCCACTCAAAGCCACTGTGTGGTGCGGCATTCACACGGGCGGGGTGATTGTGTGTATTTTTTTTTGAAGACGCCAGTAACGTCTCTGTTACTGGCGAAAGCTACAGGGCCATGAAGTCGCGGGCTTATGCCAACAAGCCTCAGACAATCGCAGCTCTTGAAGAGAATATTTGACAAGAAGGTGAACAGTTATAAAACGGGTACAAATGTGTATCAACACTTGCGGCAGACACTTGCCGGATATCTACCAAGTTCAAGCGAACTGGCGAGCAGCACCTTGTGTAATATTACACGAACTATTTGGAGCCACTTTTGATCCCCTCATAACTCAAAAACTATTTCATCTAAACATGTCAAATTTGGCACATACGAGGGTGGTCCGATAAGTACTTAGCCTCGCCGCCAGATGGCGCCAGTATCGCAAGAGCTACTTACTATCGTGTAGTACATTCTAGTAGACGGCTACTGTCGAAATTTCAGCCGGATTGGACTCGTTGTTTTGTTTTGACCGCGTGTGGAAGCGGGAGTGTCCGCGGATTTTAGAAAAATTGAAAAAGAGCAATATCGGTCGGTGATTCGATTCTTGTTTTTGGAAGGGAAATCGCACAGCGAAATCAAAGAGCGTTTGAATGCTGTGTACGGTGACTCTTCACCATCAAAAATTGGTTTAACGAGTTTCAACGTGGTCGCACGTCAGTTTTTGATGAGCCACGTCCAGGTGCCCCGAAAACGGCTACCACGGAGGATAACGTGACAAAAAATTCACGATCTCGTATTGGCAGACCGCCGATTGAAGGTGCACGAGATAGCTGAGACAGTAGGCATTTCAAAAGATCGCGTGGGTCAAGTTGGTCGAATTGGGCTGCGAACTGCTGTCCCATCCACCGTATTCTCCAGATTTGGCCCCGTGCGACTTCTTTTTGTTTCCAAACTTGAAAAAGTCACTCGCCGGGCAGAAATTTCAGTCCAATGAGGAGGTCATCGCCGCCACGGAGGCCTACTATGCAAGCCTCGAGAAATAGTATTTAGTATTGAAAAATAAATCGCCATTTCTCCAACATTTTTGTTTTTCTTTTGTAGGCTAAGTACTTATCGGACCACCCTCGTATATTGAGACTTGCGAAATAGATATGTGCTCCAAATATCATAAATACCCCTTAAACGGTTATTTAGATATTAGCGTCCAAAAATCGTAATTTTTATCACTAACCTATAGATCAAAACTCTAACCCAGTTCCAGATGACCTAGAACTATGAAATTTTGCAAGTACGATTGTCATATATTATAGATAAGTACAGGAAAAAATCTGAAAACTATACATTTGTAATTAAATCATAGGAAAAATAGTCTTTATTTAAAACTGATTTTATGGTAGAGGGAGCTGAAGTATGAAACGGAGTAACACATCCACAACACAAATGAAAGAAGAAGAAGGAGAAGAAGAAGAAAGAAGAAGAAGAAGATAAAGAAAAAATAGTACCATGTGATCACAACACAATTGTGTTTATATGTATATATGTACATATGTATATGTACATATGTATATAAGTAAAGATGAATGTACGAGATAATTTACATCCTTGAGTAAATTGAATGTGTACAATGATGGAGCACCGCTCAAGCATCTTGGATGAAAAAAAGAAATAAACGATCAATGAGATTGGTGGGAAAGTGATATAGGGGCCGGGGGGGAGGGGAAATCTCTTATCTAAAAGATACAATTAAGGACGGACTTGATTACGGAGAAATGCAGACAGAATTCTGCAGAGAGAGCGTTTGAAGTGATTGAAGAAAAAGTAGTGGAAATTCAAAGAGATCGACAGGAAGATGATCACGAAGATGATGGTCTGGAGAATCCACTGGACTTCTTACCTGTTGAAGCTGTGAATGCAAGGGAAGATTTCAGAAATGTACATCCATCTTCGCTTAACAGAAATAATATATGTTACCGGTGACGCTGACGACGGATGGTTCATATAGTGTTGTTTAACGATCTGCTCCAACTGTCTCCAGTGAGACAACTGTCGCCGTTCAAAAAAAAACGACCAACTTTTCGTTGAATGTTGAATCGTTTAAGAATGGGTGTAGTAACAAGTCAAGACAGTTGCACTTTATCTAATCGACTCCTCAAATTAACCGCTAAAAATCAAAACTACTGGCTTAAAGAAATCATATCTTATTTTCATACTGTATACTGTCCGATGATACAGTATGTTTATTTACCACTAAAAATATGTGTAACCAGCTTAATACTGCAATGTTGGAAAGTATCGAGCAAACAGAAATTAAATTAAATTCGATAGACGAAATAGACTGTCCACGGTATTTAAAAAAACGAGCAAATGAAGTACTCAAAAAGAACGAGGATGATTCGATGCACGTATAATGTTGACCTTAGGCTTTAATATATGTATTATCCAAAGTTATATGAAGAAATGATATTTCAAGTTGTTATAAAATATTTTATGTTGTTATAAATAAATATCAGGACTGACCATTGAACTTGGCACCCATTTCACATTTATGTCTTTGATTGGATCATCTTTTCCACTTAACAGAAAAAATTGTAAAGCTCCAAATAAAGATTTTTATCACTCAAAATCTTTTTTTTTTTATTTAGTAAAAAAAGTAATTAAAAAAAAAAAATTTTTTAATTGATTGATTAATTTTGCGCCACCTTGTGCAATATATTTCATCTTACAGTAACTGATATCATTTTCACTATCTCCTTCATCTTTTCGTTACAGACCGTCCAAAACCCCCTTATTTACTAATAGATTCTCGTCGCTTAGATGCGGGCAATATTTTTGTACCTGTAAAGGAAAATTCCGAACTTAATTTGGCATGTATCAGTGAGGGCGGTAATCCCAGGCCAACTCTTACATGGGAGGTACTGCTCAGTCCCGGTGTCGATCGACACGCGCAAAAGGTAGCTGCAGAAGTACTTGAACTTGAGGAAATCAAAAAGGACAAGGTAAGTAAATGATGATGACTCTCTGTATTTAAAAACGAACACTCCACTGATTGACAATTCAACAAATAATGAATAAAAAAGCTCTTGTCCAATTTACTGTTGATTGGTATGAAACCCAGATAACATGCATTTGAAGGTAGAAAAAAGTGAAATGAATTCCTCGTCCGTAATAGCACTGTGGCAAGCAATGGTGCCCTATTTACACATGAGACCCATTGTGAAACCACAAATTCAACAGTTTAGTGGCTTTGGACAATGTTGTGACCGAACATTGGTCGGACACCCGACGGTAGGTCGCACATCCCTTTATTGTGGCCGAAAGGAAAATGCAGACACTCACCGCATATATCCTTGCACACTCGGCCTGCCTACCGTACGGAATGCATTCCAGATGCCACCAAGATATGGACAATTTAGTGTAATTAACCCAATAAATTGTAGGCAAATGCTGGTCGTGGTGGTTGCTCTGCCGACTGCATATCGCACGTACGGTTGGGTCAGGGAGAAGTGCAACGGGGAACCCTAAAGACTGTCGACTGAAGAGGCTTTTGCCAATTGTTGTTCAGGTTTGTTGACCATGTCTTAAAGGGAATTTACATGACTATTCGAAGCGAATTGTACTTGCCAAGATTTCAGGACATTAAAGTAATGTATTTCTGTTTTCATCTGTGTCTTTCAGGATAAACTGCCGTACAAAATGAACTCGGGAGCAAAGAGTGAAGCTCGATTGCCAGCGGTTTATAGAGCGCATCATAATGCGAGGATCCTGTGTGTAATGGAACATCCGACGTTAAAGATTCGGCAAAATGCATCGCTTCTGCTCGACGTACAGTGTAAGTAGATATTCATTAGCATACATTTCAATTAGATGTTGTCGGATTTTCAAAGAATCATATTTACCGTATCTAACACGTCAATTATGTTACTTTGAAAAGTCATTTGAAATTGTTCATTCGGAACAACAAAATTTAAAAAATAAAGGAAAAATGAATTCCGTAAACAAAAGGAAATTTATGTAAATTATAAAATATCTTTTTATCCTTTGAGATCCTCGTGCATAGTCACTCGTCTTGCACTCGCTTACATCCGCTTATGAACAGGTATGAAGGAAGGAACTTGAATAAATGCATTTTAGAAAAGGGTGTTTAAATAAAATGAGAAGAATTTTTCATTGAGTTCCAACTACACTTAACAAGGAATGTATAAAATGTAGGACACTTGCCGCTCAGGGAATGCGATGAAAGAAGAACTAGATTGTTAAGAATATGTTAATGCAATAGTTTTCGCAGAACTTATCCACCACAAGATGGATTTTGGCTACGGTTGTAAGGTTGTAAGTCACTACTTTCCTTAACACTCAAATGGAAAACAAACAGTTTAGAAAGTTGATGTTAGGAAGAGGATAGAAGGAGAAACGTATTGGGTTATTTGCAATGTCCTTACATTTCTTTTTTTTTCTTTCTTAATACTGATATAAATATTTCGCTAATTGATTGAGAGTTAAATCTCTGGCAATAAAGCAGCAATGTCCACCAATGACAAATGGATCTTGAAACCACCTTTACATTGGAAGTTTAAGAGGCTTAACTGTGGAGGTAGTGTAAAGGTAGTGCTAATTCACATTCGTTGAGAGTAAGAATAAAAAATGTGCATACATATATCTTCTTCGGTCTTTAAAAGCAAGTTTAATTCCCAGACGTATTCAATATCCTCTTATGCCAGATACATAGAATTCTGGCAATAATCGGTAAAATGTTTCACTAAGGACTCCCAAATGAAGTACAGACTTTTCACACTAGAATTGAAAATGGTCTCATAATTAATAAGGAGAGCACGGACTGTGTTTACATGAACCGTCTAGGGTAGACCATGTCATCACTCATAGTTAGTTAACTTTCGGCGTGATGGTCATTAACAGAATAAAGGATATTTTCCCGTTTTTAAATAAGCAAGCAGCTCACTATATAAATGTTTCACGGGTTAGCTCGTGGACCCGAATCCCGAACCGTATAAACCTCCAACGTAACTGGTGTTTCTTTGTCGGTTCGACAAGCTACAATGTAAAACAGATTCATCAATGTAACGGTAATTGGATTAAACGGACAGGACTTAACGGCGAAGATATATATGTATACTCAACCCCGAATACTCAAACCCGAATAGGTATCTGAAACGTTCTAACCCTCTCTGAGACCTGAAGATTGAGTCAAGTCCGCTCCGAGATGCAACAATACAGACCCTCGGACTCTCCGAAATGAAATGGAAAGGACGCAAACGGGAGAGTACCTTTATCGGTAGCAACACCCACCACAAGAACGGAGTAAGTATTCTACTATCCCCAGCTGCGAAGAGATCGCTCTTGGAGTGCAAACTCATTTCAAACAGGATCATATCAATCCGAATACACTCGAAGTTCCAAGGCTCAAACTCTTGTACAGGCGGTTTACCGACAGACAAAACTCGGAGGTCAGGACACTGAAGTCACTGATTAAAAATTTCCAACAGTTGATCAAAGAGAATTACAGAATATCTGTAAGTTTGCATTGGAACAACAGAATTCGTACTGTAAAATCCAACAGCGCGAGTATGTTCCCGCAAATAAATAAAATATTTCGAAGAAACAATCAGAATGACATTCAGGATCTAAAGCTTCCGAGAACGTCAGACAATGAACGTTTGCTACGAACAGTTAGCATCGATCCCGAGAGCGCCGTCCTGGATGACGACTTTTTCGTGATTGGGGATCCTCAGGAGAAGGTGGCGACAGTAGGAGCTGTCTTCCAGGAAGTGTACAAGGTGAATGATAGCATTCGTCCAAACCACGAATTGGAAAACAGAGTTCTACTTCATGACTCCTACCTTAGAAGTGATATCGATCATTGGCGATCCGAGAATCTTGGTTTTACCAGGTTCGATGACGATTTCATGGCAAATAATGCCGTCACCAATGAAGGGGCTAATACCCTGTTCATTTCGATGGAGGATCTCCAGATGATCTTTCAGTCATTGAAAAGGAAAAAGTCCGCGAGTATCGACGGTATATCCAATGTTGTGCTTAGGCACCTTCCACCAGTGGCTGTAGAGAGGTACACCATCCTGTTCAACAATGCACTGAATAATGCATATTATCCAGTGCACTAGAAGACAGCGGTGGTGCAACCAATCCCTAAGAGGGGTAAGCACACCTCTAACCCGGCAAATCTCTGGTCGATAAGTCTCCTTCCGAGTATCAGCAAGGTCTTCGTGAAGGTGGTCCATAGGGCCCTGTCTAAATGGGTCGAGGACAATAAAATCATCCCGGATAACCAATTCGGTTTCAGAGCGGGGCATGACACTATTCATGCCGCGTCGAAACTCGTGTCGGATGTCCAATGGAATAAATGCAAGAACCAATGCACGGGTGCCTGTCTGATTGACTTGGAAAAAGCCTTTGACACCGTATGGCTAGAAGGTCTTTGTTACAAACTCAGTTGGCTGGGCATAAGTAAACCACTGCTATATGTATATGATTTTTGACATGTTAACAGGTAGAAAGTTCGTAGTTGAAAATTGCCAACGTGACTTCTACCCAAACATTTGATATTAACAACGGACTGCAACAGGGTACGGTGAACTCGTCGATCCTTTTCAGCATTTATTTCAGTGATTTGATAGTGATTACCATTCAATAGCGTATGCGGACGATTTAATCGCGTACAGATCAGGTCCAACGATCGGCGTCATTGTCACTCTCTTGCAGCAGTATTGTGATGACTGTGTGGCAGTCCGAAACATAAAGAGAGGAAAAGGAGACAGATCCTGTATGATAAGTAAAGAACGAAAACGAAGGAGTTGTGATCGAGACGCCGTGCAGAGCGCACGCAGAGAATAAAGTTCATATTTTATATATGTAAATGTATAATCGTTTGTTTTTTGATTATAACCCTCGGCAACCATCTGTTGCAATCTCAGAAGTGGGATTAACCATCTTCAGAATTATTAATTATTCATCGGCATCAATAATATCAACAATGGCAGACATCGACATGCTGAAAAAATACACCGCAGTTGAATTAAAGCATTGGCTTGGCACACTTAAGCAGAAAACAACGGGAAACAAAGGCGACTTGCTGTTACGACTCATTTCAATTCCTGTGAAGGAAAGGGGAGAGTATCCAGACGCACACAGATCCCGCCAACGAAGAACCCGGTGAAGAAGAATACAGCGATACACGCAGTGATATCGACAACGAGAGTCATCAACAAAACGACCGAAACGAGGAGAGAGAGAATGAGAGTGATGAAGAGGACGACCATGATGAGTGGAATAATGAAAGAGACATCAGAAGGAGTGGAAAATACAAGAAGACAGAAGGAAACAAAATGAGTGGGATTGTAGAAAAGGAGTGGAATATAATGAAGAGGGAATTGGAAGTAATAAGGAGAGAAAATGAAATATTAAGCGAAGAAAACGAGTGGTTGAAGAAAGAGCGACGAAGCATGAACGAACATAAGAGCAGCACAGAAGAAAATGTAAACAATTTAAAAGACTTGCTGGCAGAGTTCTCTGGCGAAGGAGACCATTTTTCTCATTGGGAAGCACAACTCCAAAACATAAAATCCGCTTATAATTTGGAGGATAAAGCAGTGAGATTATTAATTTCGTGCCGCCTGAAGGATAAAGCACGGCAATGGTTCCACTCCAAACGCGATCTGTTGACTATCCCAGTCGATCAGCTGTTGCTCGACATAAGGACCATGTTTGGAGATCACACCAGTCGCCTAACTTTACGGAAGGCCGCCGAGGAAAGGAAGTGGTCGTATAATGAAACGTTCCAGCAGTACTTCCACGATAAAGCAATTGCTGCAAACAAGGCTTCGATGAAAAAGGTTTTTTTATTATGCCACATGATCCACTCAGGATCATGGGACATAATAAAACACTACAGATCAACGAATAGCCAGCTTGACACTTCGCCTTGTTCAGTCCTGTCAAAGATCTGACATTTGAAAACAAGATAAACAAACAAATTGAAGATGAATGCAACTGTTATTGAGGTAAATTGTTGAATTTAAATAGTTCATATTTGTATTATAGTGGTTACAGGAAAGTGACACGGACAGTGAAGAAAGCAGCACACCTGAATATTCATTGCTGCATGAAGAAGTAACAGATTTCTCGGTTGAAATTTAAATTAATATACATGTTTACCTTTTTCTGTCCACCTGCTCCATTTCCACTTCAAAATAAAAACAATTTTTGAAATTTAAGTGTGGAATTGCCACATCAAAGAAAATTTTTCTTTTCATACAAATTTGATACGACCGATTTAAATGCTAATCATAATAAGTTTATCGATATACACCAATTGGGGGTAATATTTCCCCAATAGACTCAAGAGTTTTAGAAATGTAAGATAATTCAAATATTATAGCATTATGAGTACAATTACTCGATACGGAAGCGAAAACTGCTTAACCAAACCCGTGCCACAATTTTATATGTTCATCAGGCAATGATTCTCCTAATTTGAAAGCGAAACCAGTGGGAAATAGTGTAAACTCACTTCCACTCAAACTCGGATCTTGAAATTGATCCAGATAAAGAGCTGGATCACGTGTTGTTATTAGGTGTTTTTTATTATGCCACATGATCCACTCAGGATCACGAGACATAATAAAACACTACAGATCAACGAATAGCCAACTTGACATTTCGCCTCGTTCAGTCCTGTCAAAGATCTGACATTTGAAAACAAAATAAACAAGCAAATTGGAGATGGAAGCAGCTGCTATTGAGGTAAATTGCGTTTATTTGTTGAATTTAAAAGGTTAATATTTGTATTACAGTGGTTATTGGAAAGTGACATAGACAGTGAAGAAAGCAGCACACCTGAATATTCATTGCTGCATGAAGAAGTAACAGATTTCTCGGTCGAAATTTAAATTACGTTTACATGTTTACCTTTTTTTGTCCACCTGCTCCATTTCCACTTCACAATAAAAACAAACTTTGAAATTTAAGTGTGGAATTGCCATATCAAAGAAAATGTTTCTTTTCATTTGAATTTGATACGATCGATTTAAATGCTGATGATAATAATTTGTATCGATATACACCAATCGGGGGTAATATTTCCCCAATAGACTTAAGAGTTTTAGAAATGTAAGATAATACACATATTTTAGCATTTTGAGTACAATTACTCGATACGGAAGCGAAAACTGTTTAACCAAATCCTGGCCACAATTTCATATGTTCATCAGGCAATGATTCTCCTAATTTGAATGCGAAACCAGTGGGAAATAGTGTAAACTCACTTCCACTCAAACTCGGATCAAAATCGTGATCCAGATAACGAGCTGGTTCACGTGTTGTTATTGTAATACATGTAAACCATGATCCGGATAAGATCTGGATGGCATAATAAAAAACACCTATTGTAATGTATATGTACATGTATATGTACATGTAAACCATGATCCGGATAGATCTGGATGGCATAATAAAAAACACCTAATAATAAATAAGTTGGCAGTTGCCCATTTGTTATTTGTCATTTGTTATTTCTATTTTAGCTTAGTTCCGCTCATGTACCCAGCTAGCCTTTTTCTGAGATGTTGCTACATATGTATAGTATCTTGTAAAACGTCTTCAAAATATTCTAAGAGGATTGAGTACATAGCTTCGTCCACTTGTCTTATGAATTGATTAGTTTGTTAATTTTTTTTTCTAACAGCACCTATGCTAAGCCACTAACTAAGTAATTGTTACCTGGCTTAGCAGAAGACCTGATTATTTTTTTATTCTGGAATGAACTCCTTAATTTTCGGTCGAGACCTGTAGTTTTAGCTGCCACACTTGGAATTATTAATAATACTTTTTAACTGAATATGATTTTATCCCCGGTTATTCCCTAATGCGTCGTTCCAACTTCTGTCGTATATTTAACAAAATGGAATAGATTACTGAAATAGCATCGTCGTTCTGAACTCAAATAGTGCAAAGAGAAGAAATTATTGCCACTGTGGAGCGCAGTGTTGAGGAAAATCTGAGTGAGTTGATTCGCCCGTGCCCTGCAATTTTAGCTATGCCCATTCACTTTGTGGAAGATTTTACGGAAAGATATTGGCTTAAAAGCTCATAAGCTTCTCCAGCTTGTGCAAGAGTTGAAATCGCGTGAGAATTATACGCGTCGTAGTACGCGTAATAATGAATCACGCCTTTCATTCTTTCTTTCATAATTTTTTGCATAATTCAAAAGGTCAGCTTATTTTTTGAACAAACCTCGTACATCGGCCTTTGGTAATCTGCGAAGCCTTCTGAAAAAGATTAAGAGGTGCCAAAATTGAAACGTGAATCCTTTTTCGAGTGCTGCCAATTATGCTTTCGTAATCGGCCATGGCGTCGGGCTATTTGCTTGACTTCAGCTTCCCCCTTCTCTTGTTCTTTTTGGCTTTTAGTAGTGGACCCTACATAACGTAGCAATCCGATCAACCAGTGAAGCTTCCCAAATCATAGTTTCATATGGACGTCGTCCTTAGCTCCAGAAGTCCCCTCATAAGTCTGGTATGAGCAGCTGAGGAAATAAAATGCTGTGAAATATGTTATAAATACCAAGTTGGAGTTTTAAGGCGTATTACTTTCTTTGAAAAGCTGTTAAAGGTTTTAAAAATAATCACCAACAAAAAATGAGTAATTCGAATAAGACTAAAGATTGTAGTATTTGCTCACTTCATTGAACTTTTAAACAGTTTAAGAGCCAACCGCCTCGGAAGAACTATTATGCCCGGCGAAGTGTGGTATGAGGACTTGGAATATAAACTTGGATGAGTTATACCTTCTATCCATGTACAAAATGGCAGGACTGGTTTACACTTTGGATTAAACAGTAAATTGTTATTCCTTTCTTTTTTTGGATTTGAAATTATTTTCTTTTAAACCGTTTTTTTATTTTCTCCTCAATACTAGGCACCTCACGGTATGATTCTTAAAGGTCCAATCCTACATACTTTTTCTGATATGTATTTGTGTTATTATTTCGTTTCTGTTTTGTTGTTGTTTTTTGTTTAATTATTTTGTTCAAAAAATGTTACTAAATCAAAGACTGAAGTATAATAAATAAACAAAATGAAATTTAAAGTTATTTATTTCACTTTTAAAAGGATTTCTTTACTAGTAATATTGGAATCTTATTTGTACGCAGACTTTTTCTGGCTAGTGTACATTAACAAAGTGTGCTTAACCTTATGAGTTATTAACCAGTAATTCCACCTTGGGAAAAGCCAAATTCGTCTGCGTGTGGGAAAGTAAATCTTCTAGTTTCAGGAACTCACATTAAGAAGCCGCCTGTCAAACGTGTTGAAATCGGGAACGAAAGAATACTCTTGATCTGTAAGATTAACATACATGTGGGATCGTTAAACAATAAATAAAAAACCCGAAACAACTATTCTAAACCGAAATGATCTGGCTAAGTGCGGAAAATTATGCTGTTCTGTTTTACGCGCATTCAATGCGCTTACTGTGCTTGCAGTTTGCCACAATGATTATGAACATACCAATTGTTACTTTCTATATTCAATGTTCTTTTCAGGGCTTATGCTGCATGTAAGCTATTGTAAATTAGTATATAGCACTCGGCTGCATACAACGTTTATTAAAAAATTAAGAAAATAACAACAACAAATTGTATGTATGGACGAGTACATACTTATGTAGATCTGCAGCTTATATTCGTGTCATGCCCAATGTGACGCCTAAAGAACGAAATACAATATAGAAAGTCGTGCCTTCGATATCTCAAAATCTTTATCTCGTTCCTATTCATATAAAATCCTAGACGACATCGGCGCTTCAGTGTGACACTGCAAAGTTCAAGTCATGCCTCGATGGTGATTTTTTTACTACTTTCTGCCGTCATGTGTGGTACTTTCACCCGGGACAAGGGTCGACTACGTGATTTTAGGGTGAAAAATCGTCTTTTTTTGTGACTTTTCATCCAAACAACAGTTGGATAGCTAACGCTCAATGTCTACCATACGAGTACACCCACGTAGACGCTCTCGCCAGGACATGAACGTTATTCTAAATCAGACATATATGTACATACATATGTAACTCTTTGCCTCCACAGATCCGAAACGTGATTCGATCTTTTAAAATCGCAAGACATCAGGATTCCCCTTTAAAGTGTCTTTGACAGGCAGAACATTTTTAAAAAAAAAAAAGTATCGTTTTCCGTGAATAATGTGTGGTTGCGCAACACAGCGAGAAAGGCCAACTATTCATTTTACCCCTACACGTCGTGCATAAATGTATGTACCTATTTGAAGAATACTACTTCCGACTACTCGACTCGCATGATGGATAAACGAAATCATCGTTTCTAACGACAGTTTGACGACTCCAGACATTTTCGTGGAACATACTGATTTTTTTTGTTATGTGGTATCCCTTTAGGAGACAGCAATTTTGTTATCTTTTATTGAAGACTATGAATTTAAAGTTGTGTATAGTAGGCATAGAAGCATAGCCTGTCGGGGTAGATGAGTGTCGGCATGGTTTCCCGTGGGAAGACAAAGAAACTGTACACGGTTTTACGCGACGAATTATTATACACATGAAGGGACTTTACATTAGACTGCACTCAGGCATTGCATCGCATGAAGGATTTCGTTATGCTGAAACAGATTCATATTCGGACAAATGAATGGGTTTTGCGTACACGAGAATAAAGGGGATTTGAGGATGTTCTACATATGTATGTATGTACATGCATACATACATACATACATGGCTTGTATCTCGCATTGACTGTTAAGCTTTTGACAGAATTCGCCGGAGCAGTTATGCTTTGGTTTGTTTAAAGTACATATGTATGTATGTATAATAGTTGAAATTTGTTTGGTAATGACTAGAACAGAACTTACGGAATAGGCATTTACATACGTATGTATGTATGTATGTACATATGTACTTACGTTAGACGTACTGCAGAGCCATATCTTGTAAGTTTGACGTGTTTGATATTTGCTACAGGTTTTAACAACACAGTACCTATTGTGCTCTGTTTTGGGTATTGTGCAAATATTTAACACTACATAACACATTTTACACTACGTAACATTTCCACTTTTTCATAACTGCAAATTCATTTATTTTTATAAAAATAAAAATATGACTTACATACTTACATACATACATATGTACATACTGGTCTAGGGTAAGACCAAAATGCTTAAAACAAGCTTAAATAACAACTAACATGAAAAACCTTACTGGTCCTAGGTATACGGACACTAAAGCAAACAGAACAACTTTAGACTATGCCTTTCTGCGTTCGATTAACTTGTAATAATTAAAATGAATAAACACTAAGGCTAAGAAAAGTGATAGGTATTTAAAAAAAAAACTTTGCACATTACTTGCAATTTACCTTCAATTAAGACTAACTTAACCCTACCTTAACTAAAATATATATACCGAAATACATACCTGACATATATTTTGTATATTATTATACAATATACCTTTTTAATTATTGATTCTTTTTTTTTTTTTAATTAACTAGACTAACCTAGTATGTCGCCCTAGCGTGCCTTAGTCTGCCCTATCATAACCTAACCTACTCTAACCTACCCTAGTCTATGTGGGCTGGCCATTGGCATTTGGCAGGCTTTGTCTTAAAGAAACTGATCTATTAAAATTAACCACTGACGCAGTTCGCTCCAGCCACAAACAGTATTGATACCGTTAGACGACGTCTGACCTCGGTGCGACACCGATCTAATAAACCTGACTGGCTTGGCATCACGGAGAGCAATGTCATGTTCATAAAAGAGTTGCCGCTCTACGGACTTGCGGGCCACGTGAAAGATTAGCGGAATCTCCAATTCTTCCTGGATTAGCCCATATTGATCGAAATAAAAGAACGCCTCTTGGGGGCAAAGCCGGTAAGGCGCACTTTCCTGCAGTACATGTATTAGGGAAGTAAGCGCCGTAGATCAGGTTATTGACCGAAGTCATTGCCCTCGCAACGTGACCTCAGATTAGTTTTATTAGAAAATTATCCATACGTACAATCCTCGCCCTATTGTATAGGACCTCCTTCGGGTAAAATTTCGAGTACCCAGATTCGCGTGTTCGCGAATTGAGAGACATTGTCTCTCAAATACCCGAATATTTTCCATTACGCTGGCTCTCACATTAAACTACACGGGACATCCATATGTAATCATGGTCTTGATTAAGGCCAGGTGTAAATACTCCACTCTGCTATCTAGTTGGCTGATATTAAACAGTTATCTTGTCAGAGCGAAAGCGCCCCTTGCCTGGGCAGCATATACATACGTACATACGTATGTACGAAGTCACGCTACAAAAGCATGATCATGACGTCGATCGTCGGAGCTGATCTGCACGCGATTCTATTGAATGGTGAAGAAAAGCTATCAAATCACTGAGGTATGTACATGCTAAAAAAAAGATACTCTGTTACAGTCCGTTGTTAATATCAAATGTTTGGGTAGAGGCCATGTTGGCAATTTTCACAACGAACTTTCTCTCGGTTAATATGTCAAAAATCATATATAACATGGTATATAATCATGCTTTACTTATGCTCAGCCGACAGAGCTTGTAATAATAACCTTCTAACAATACGGTATCGAAAGCTTTTTCCAAGTCAGTCAGAAAAGCACCCATACATTGGTTCTTGCGTTTGTTCCACTGGATATCCGACACGAGTTTCGACTCGGCATGAATAGTGTTATGCCCCGCTCTGAAACTGTATTGGTTATCCGGAATGATTTTATTATCCTCAATCCATCTAGAAAGGGGTCTATAGAACACCTTCTCGAAGACCTTGCTAACACAGGGAGACTTATCGACCGGAGATTTGTTGGGTTATAGATGTCTTCACTTCACTTGGGGATTAGTTTTTTTTTTATGTGAAACATCTATAGGCGCGGCTTGGCAGTAAAATCAACTCGAATGCCGTGACGGCAAACGGCATGACGCTTTCGTGCCATCATACCCCCACTACAACACAGCTGCCGACTCCTTTGTGTGTGCGCGCGACTTATATGCATCTAAAAGCCAAGATTATATAAAAAAAAACGTTATAATTTATTTATTCTAAAATTTTGGAACATTTAGAAAGGGATCGTGAACTTGTCGTTCCAAAAATCCGCAAGAGACTGGGATCACATTTTCTTAAACTATTGCTTAAATATACAAAAAAAATACAAGGAGTGGGCCTCCGATGTTTTATGATGGAAAATGCCCAATATCCTTTTTGTCCTTTCCGGTCGTAAGTTTTATTATAGGAAAGTACAGGCTAAGGATTAGGGAAACCCAAATAAAACCTAATCAGGGCATACTGTAAAACAACTTATTTTAGATACTCGTTCCAATCCGGACCGGAACTATCTTTATTGGTTGGTTAGGGGCGACGGGAATAGAGGTAACCGCCGTAACTTACTTGTGATCATTGCAAACGGGCTTGAAACAATTTTCACAACCTATCTTTTGCTCTCCCACAATCGTAGCACCTTGCGGTCTTCGTTCTTTTCGTCGAAGGACCTGGTTGATTTGAGCTCGTGCTGTCTATATTTACGTTTAAAAATAGCATGCCTCTTTCTTTCAGTTCTCTAAGCAAATTTTGCTTTTGTAGTCGTCGTTTGATAAGTGGTAGCATGAGATCAAATGCAACAGAACGGAGATAATCTCGTCGTGACTTGCGTTGATAGTTGTTATTGACCATTGTATCAATTACAAATCCGTTTATACCAGATATGTTGATAATTTCATAAAAGAGTGTTAATGGCCAACGTCTACTGTTTTGTGCTACTCTGAAATGTTTACACATTTTGTCCAGCACATCAACACCACATTTCGTTCTATTATGTATATTCGGTTATAATTTTACGTATCAATCGTGTTGTCATTGTGCATGGTTGATGCTACCAGTACTACTTTATTTTGTTTAGGAACGTATGAAACCAATGTGTATTTTTTCTGAAAACCTAAGAGTGAATCTGCTACTGGTCTCACTTTGGTGGGTTTGAAATTTTGGGGTATGTCGGGTTTATTTGATTTTATAGTCCCAATCGCGGTGATGTTTTGTTGTTCTAATTCCAAAAATAATGGAATGCTGGAAAACCAATTGTCCATAGTAGCATTGCAACTCATGTTCCTAATAGGTGACAACATTCTATGCACAATATCAGGTATGTACTTTATTTGATAATTGATAAGGGCCAATGGGCTGAGTGCCCACATATGTACATTTCTAAATTATATGCGTAAGGAGATTGCACATCCACCAAAGCAAATAGCTTCAGACCGTATTTATCAGACTTGTTAGGAATAAACATGCGAAATCCACAACGTACTCTAAAAGCCACCAGCTGTTCATCTAATGTTAAATAATCACTTGGGATATAGTATTTCTTGCAGTTGTGAACAAACTTTTCAAACAACATCCTTATAGGGGCTTGTTTATCAGTTTCTCTACGCCTCTCCCTAATATTCAAGTCATCAAAACGTAAACATTTTTATAAGAATATAAATCTGCTTTATGACATTGTTAGATAAATGGATTCAACTGCAGTTCCATATTTATTATCCCAAAAATCTTTAATAAGTCTTCTCTGATTTCCTGAGGATCAGTAGGCTTCGCATCTCGTTCTCGTGAATATTTAATTATAATTTTATTTTTATATACATACATATATTAGTGCCTTCGGTTATAATATTGATCATTTCATCATCAACATACAAATTGAAACAAGAAACAGAAGTCTCGCAGCACCCTTAGGTCCAAAGACTTGTGTTCTAATATTTGAATATAGCATGTACATACATATGTATATCCAAACAAATGCCGCTAACAACCGTCGGCACTGAGTGGCGAATATCAAGTAAAAAAAGAGAAATGTCAAATTTATGCGCGAAACTACGAAATAAAGAGATGCACCAAGTAATAACCATTGCAACTCGGAATGACAGATCAAGATGAAATCACCGATTCCTGCCAACTTTTCTCTCTTCAGTGACTCGAAAATCATCTGGAGATCCCGCGTCGAAATAAACAGGGTGCCAATGATCGATATCGTTTCTAAGATAGAAGTGATGAAGTAGAACTCTGTTTTCCAGGTCGTGATTTGACCGAATGCTATTATACATCTTATACACTTCATGGAATATATGTAGCTCCACTTTCACCTTCTCCTGAGAATCCTCAGGATGGATTTGATCTGGATTGATGCTGACAGTTTGTAGGAAGCGTTAATTGTCTGACGTTCTCGGAAGTTGTAGATCCTGAATGGCATTCTGATTGCTTCTCCGAAATATTTTATTTGTTTGCGGGAACATACTCGCGCTTTTGAATTTTACATCACGAATTTTGTTATTCCAATGCAAACTTACAAATATTCTGTAGTTTTCCTTGATCAACTTTTGGAGATTTTTAACCAGTGACTTCAGTGTATTGACCACCGAGTTTTGTGTGTCAGTAAACCGCATGTACAAGATTTTGAGTCTTGCCAGGAGTTTACTTTTCTGTTTTTGCAGCGCGTTGATTGTCACATTTCGGTATATGTATGTATATTCGTGGTATCGTTATGTTTTTTGGCGTGATATCGTACTATCCATTGTCTGCTTAATTTTATTATCCATTTGCTTGAACCAGCTGTCCATCTCACCGTTCCTATTGATTCCTATTGGAAGGTGGGAAGGAGGCTTTCGATGTAAGCGTTTTCGTCAGGGAATTGGTAATGCGTGCCCAACGCGCCCTATTCTAATCATAGGGATACGTTTGGACATACTCTGCCATCTCCTCGAATTCGACTGGTACCGTGGTACAGTACCATGGCACTAAGTCCGCAATGGTCACGGTTGTATACGAAGGTCAATATACAGTAGACCTTTCGTTCGTGTCAGCCGGTCTCAGTGTACCTATAGTCATCAGCATGAGATCCAGATAGGAGTCGCTCCTAAGATACGACGGGCTATCCATTGCGAGCAACTTGACTCTATATTCAATGTTGCGTAGAACCCACCAATGACTTAGTAGGCTTCCTCTAGTGTTGGGAATGTTATTTCCCCAAAGTTTGGCATTTAAATCGCCGGCGAGAATCTAGAAGTTTTTTACCGAGTCTAAGCGTAGAGATCGAAAAAGTATCTCGAACTCTCGAAATACTTGGGTAGAGGTTCTTCAGGTGCATAGCCTGCTATAACGTACATTCCCTTTCCATTTTACAGAGGAATGCACACAACGCAGGGATTAGGCCGCCATGTCCTTTCCAGCATGTTCGGATATTTCGGATTTATTGAGGCATTCGAGCACTTCACATTTTTGTGTAAGTCATAGCTCATAATGCTTTTATGCTTTGACTGAACTAGCCCTATTACCTATTTGCATCTCTGTAACAAATATGTTTTAACCAACACTGCTCTCCGAAATACACGCATCTACTAAAGAAGTCCATTAGGTACCTACCCTGATCGTAGCATACCAATCAAGCCGAAACAACTTTTTAATCGATTAGAAGTAGCAAACATCTCTTAAGCCTGTATACATTCGCATTTAGTCATGCTGTTCGAAAGTAGTCCAGTAGAGCTATTTGAAAACACTTAAAAGCTTAGCTGTGAAAGAAAAAATGTTTTCATTTTCTTCTCTCACTTACGGCATTCCCCCACCTTTCAGTCAATTTCTTTTTTATCCGGGTGCTTTTAAGTTAAGTGCGCAAATTACGAGGACTTAGGGATTCTTCCTCTCGTCTTATTTTTCAGTTCTATCCCTCTTTTGCCTCCGAAAAATGATAGACAAAAAAAAGGAATTCATTGACTCAAAAAGAGAAAAAAAAAAAAATAGAAAAGGAGGTGAAAGAAAATTGATAGATCAATTGACTTTTGCAACCAATACTGTGTTCGTAAGACCCGGTTGACTTTCAGTCTAGTTCAAATTGAGTGAGAGGATGAAAGTGGAAAAATCGTTGGCATAACTTTTGGTATTTTTTCACATTTGCTATTAATTCTTTGTCAGCTGCTTGATTTTCGTTGTTGTTTACTCTTACAGATACTCCGTCATTTGCCATATCTCGGACACCTGGTTTCGGATATCCTTTACGGGAAGGTATAGAAGTCTCCTTGAAATGTGATGTCGATTCGAACCCACCAAGCACACCCCGATGGCAGAAGGATGATGGCGATACGCCGGTAAGTTTTATAAATCCTACACATACTCCTCATAGTGCGTCTTCCAAGAATACACTAAGCAGTCGTTCTGTGTCGAATCCATGTATAAAACGTAGCAACGAGTATTTACAAATTAACCCAATTACAGGTTCTTTGAATACTCGTTGAGAATAGCTTTCTCTCGGTCCAGGAAATCCTGGGTTGATATGCAGTTTTGTATACAAATTGTATAGAGAGGATGAGAAGGTGTTATATCAGCCTCATAAGTGCAATATATGCAGAAACTGTTAAATAAAGTTTGCCTTATTCACACAATAAGGAACACAAATACTCGCACTTTGATTTAATCTCTGAAACCTTGGCTCGAAGTCCAAAGGAAAGCGAGTCCAACACTAGGAGAGCTCAAAGGGTGAAAATGCAATTTCCTCAAGTCTAACACTGTTAAGTGTCAGAGCAAACACATTAAAAACATTACAACAAGGACAACAGCTCCAAATAACTTTATATCCCTCATATCCTATAAGCGCATATACGATACGAATACGATATTTACATCTCTTTCTCTTATTTTTTGTGAAATCTTTTTAGGTACCACAGACAGGAGACGGCTTTCTCAATTTCACATCAATACGCAGAGAGCATTCCGGATGGTACAAGTGTACTTCACGTCATTTAAATTTTCAATATTCAAGCATCGGATACTATTTAAGTGTGAGATGTAAGTATGCCGAGATTAGTTCACATTTACATTTGTATGCACTGATCGTCATGTATGCTGGGTAACTATACTTCTTGGATGTGGGGAGGTTTTAAATGATTTGAGCTTTTCGTTTTTTTTTACTTCCGTACCGTTTATCCCTTAGTAGGGATTAAGATCAATAGCTACACAAGTGTACAATTCAATCAACAGAACTCTTATAGTCCTGCGAAGGGTGCAAAATGTATAGATGGGAGGTGTAGGATATCTGTGCTTCTCAGGTTACCGTTGGCGCGAAACAACCCACGAGTGGAAATAAGGTTTTAAGAGCCACATCGCGGAATGAGAATGATGGCACTTACAGATGCAAAGCATCCGAATGGTTACTGTTTTTCGGTGGTAATGATGGCGGATTCAAGCTTTGGGCGATATATCCTTACTTCTTGCTGGTTATTTTCGATTTAGGGTAGCAGTCTGTATATCGAAATCTTTTTTTCCTTTATTTCGTTTGCAAAGAATCTTATTTGTGTCTGGTTAAGCTCCTGAGTACTAAATCGAATTTTAATACGCCGAACACCGATGGTGGCTTTTTTGGAAAATTTAACAGCCCTCGTATACGAGTATTTGCAGGTTGTAATTTGAAAGGTTTTAATCCTTCGGGGGATGAAATGTAAATACATTTTGTGGTGGAATTCTGTTCCCTCGTCTTAGTCCGAATTTGAATAATAATGCATTGGAAACAGGTAGATTCAAGTGAACGCAGTGGGCGTTGTCGTTTTAGGACGTTACCACTTTTTGTTATTGGCTTAGGTTTTATAGCGACGTTTTGAAATTACCTCGGCCCTTACTCCTGAGTAATAGTTTCAATGCCATATTTTAGGAATGATTTTTACTGACAGCATTTTGAATCGGTGTCAAGTAAAAGTCTTAGTTTTAGATCAGGAAGAACACTGTTGCTTAGTGCTTTCTGCTGGCATTGATCACATGGGATTTAAATATTGTTCAGGATTGTTAAAAAAATAAAGAAACTTTTTATTTTTCTTGAAAAGAAGTGTATATAATATCTATTTTGTTTAACGAACACACATTGACTGCCAAACCAATTTTGAAGAAAAAAAAACAGCTAAAGGTGAACAAATAATAATTCTTACTAGTTTTTATTTGGATTGCTAAAAAAACAATTTTTGCAATGTACGCCAGTTCATTAAAATATGAGTGACATCCATTCTCGTCATTCATATATACATATGTGTATAATGTCTATATGCCATTACAAGGCCATGGCAATTAAAAATTAATGACACTAGGAACGAACTGAATACTCATAGAAATTTAAAAGCCTGACCTCTGGTGATTATTATAATATACTTGGATTGGGCAAATCTGCAAAAATGTGGTTGTTATTGAAGAATAAAATAAAATTGATCTGTGTTGAAATACGGAGGGCTTGTTCTTGCTTTATTTTTGCATAGCAAATGTTACATTTTCTCCCGCCCGGGTTGGTTCTTTGGGAAAAATGGTGTGTTTCCTAATGACCTGGGCCTGTTCCGCTGCTGATGGCCTGGCAATTCCTAAAGGAGATTCTAGATTCGTCGCATATGAAACCATCTGATTACATTGTATGACAGTACTGCAAGTGGTTTTGTGGTAACTTTCAAGATCTACGTCCTTTGGATGTTGCCAGAGTTTGGCTTGTCGAAGACTGGTCAGTGTTGGTAATGGCTGCTTGACGACAATGGTTGAACTTCTGGTTTTTACCCGACTTAAATAAATGCAAAATCAACGTTTGACCGGTAGTCAGAACTAGACTCCCTTTTTAATTTCTTATTTCTAACTTACGACCTATGTTAGTAATATGTTGACTCGATACAAATATGTTGAGTCAACATTATTTTTGATACCATGAACCGGTATCTCACTGCATACAAATCACCAAGCAAGCGGTTTTGTATTTGCTTCGATTTTGTATGCATTCGGTAGGTCATTGGTACTAGTGACCTTCGATTCAGCATTTCCTGTTGAGTTGTGCTGATCGTGGCTTATGTATGTAACTCCTCCTCGCTTTAAATCAGAAGCCTCCGGCTTCAAGCTATTGATTATCTTAATTTTAATTTTCTTTGTTTTCCAGGAAATGTAAAAGAATATGCCTACAGCCATAGAGATTATTATTATTATAAGACGTATACTAGTACTATACATTACATTTTTATGATATTCCAGTTCCTTAATTTGTTTTAAATTTTCTATATTATTCATTATGTTTTGATCAAATTTTATTGGTTCAGAGAACAATTCCTTAACGTTTGTTGTTGGATAATAATACTTATCAGTTACAATCATTTTTCTATTGTAAAATCTATTTTGTTTTATTTTTAAAGTACAATTATCAAAATTGTTTAAGAAGTTCCCAGTCAAACTTATAATTCGGTTATCGCAATCATGTAGCCAGGTTTCATTATTCATATTTATTAATAAAATAGATTCATCGTCTATTTCTTCTATACTAGTTACATTATTAACAACTAAAGAACATGTTTCTCGAAAAATGCAGTGTTTACTATGCCTTAGTTGTTTAAAAAGATATTGTTCATTATATTTGTATACTTGATCATTTACTTCTATAATAAATTCCTCTGATTCATTAATTTGTAGATTACTGGAATTATGTATCGGCTTAACTAATTGTAACTCTATTACTACATAATTTACTGGTATTTTAATTGCAAATATCAAACAATCATTATTATCTTCCATTACACCGGCTTTTAACAATTTTAATTTATGAAAGTCTACATTATAATATTCTAACTCATCTATTGTTAACATACTGGGATGGATTAGATTATTTTTTGTCGCCATTATGTTGTCGAGTATTTGATTTACTTTATTTTCTAAATATCTTAATTTTGTTTCTTGATCAAGGAATAAAACTTTGTAATTAAATTTTTTAACTATGTTGTTTGTGAGATTGTAGGATTCTAAGATCTTCCTTCTATCATTTTCTATCACTATTTTTAAGTCCTGTAATGTCTTGTTAAAATTATCGTTTATTTTAATTTGTTTATTAAGATTCGCAATAGCTTTATGGTTATTACCGTCGGTAACCTTCAAATGATCTATTATGTCTTGTCGATCAGTTTCATCCATGGTTCCGAATAACCAATTTTGAGCTCTACCTACGATATTTAATATACCTCTTCTTTGTCTGTTTGGTTTTCCTAGTGTCCCAAGTTTAGTTTTTACTAACTTAATTTCTGAATAAAGTGCAACTGAATCTTCTAATTGTAAGTGTGCTAAGTTAAATTCTAACTGATTTAAAATGTTCATAATTTCAGATGTGTTTATTATGTGTAAAATTGTGTCGGTTTCATTCGCTATCTCTACTTCTTTGACTCTTATTTTCACATACCCGTTCTTTTCTTTTATTGGATGTACCTGTAGTAATCCCTGTACTAGGACCATCTTCGTCATCAGGATTATTAGTATTATCTGCAAATTTATAAGCTCGTTTAATATTGGAAAGATGCACATTTTTTAATGCATATTTTCTAAAATATGGTTCATCCTTATGTCTTACCCTCTTATAATTTTTAATGTAACCTATATTTCTATTTTCTATATATTTTTCTCTTTTCCTATTTTCTCTTTGGATGTTTTTTATTTTTTTTGTTTTTAGTTTTTCTGCTAATGCTGTTAGATCTGACATTGAACTCGCTTTTCTTGGGGTTGTTTCAATAGTTGAATGGTATCTATCATTATAATTTCCTATGGCTTTTTGTATCTTTTGTTCTACTGACATGTCTTCCACTATTGCTTGAATCTTTTCTATTAACGTGGAATGTAGCCTTTCTACGTCTGCATTTCCCGTATGACTATTGGGCTTGGTCCAATGAATTTCGATTCCTTTCTCTCGCAAATACTTAATGACTTGTTCTGATCTGAATTCGTTATCCATTATCATTTTCCTTGGCTTATCAAACGTTGCTAAATATGCTTCTAAAATAGCAATTTTTTTTAACCCAGTTTCTCTCATTAATTAAATAAGCAACTGCAAATTTTGTTAACTTGTCGATAATGGTAACAAAAGTCTGTTTGTTGTAATGAAAAATGTCTAGGTGTATAATTTCATTTTTGTCCGTTGGTGTTTCAGTTACGTTTAAGAAAGGTTTTATTGGATTCCTGTCATATTTTATTTCGTTGCATCTACTACAATTATTAATAATAAGTTGGATATGTTCTTGTAATTTGGGGTAAAAGATTTTGTCTTTCAATGTTTTATAGGTCTCATTTATGCCACTACGCAATGATTCTCTTGTATGATACAATGATATTTGTTTATGGCATTCTTCTTCGTTTTCTATTTCTTGCGCTCTTCTTGTTGCTTTTCTAAACTTTATTCTGCGATCGTTCGAGAATAGTTCTATAATAATCTGCTGTACTTTATTATAATCTCTATCATTTACTTCTGAATATATGCCTATGTGTCCTGATTTAATATTCCTTTTTAGTATATCTTTAATAGTTAATTCTTCATTTTGTGGGTTGATTTCTATGATCTTCCTTCCATGTTTTATTTCTATCTCCTTTTCTGGACAATAAGTTAAGATTATTTGAGTTTTGTATTTATTAACTATTTCTTCTTTTATAGGTATATGATCCTGTAATTGCTCTTCTACTGAATGTCTTGTATCAGACAGGTCCATATTGGATTCACTGCAGTTTTCTACATTAATTTGGGGACTATTTCTCACCCTACTTAGACAATCAGCCACTTTATTTTCTTTACCTTTAATATACTCAATTTCATAATTGTATTCTTGTAACTTAAGAATCCACCGTTGATTTCGTGGGGAAAATTCTTTCCCTTTGTATTTCGAATTCAAATATTTTATTGGTGCATGGTCAGTGATAATCTTGAATTTTCTGCCGTATAGATAAGGTCTAAAATAATTCACCGAGAAAACTATAGATAGGAACTCTTTGTCAGTTACGCTATAATTTTTTTCGTGATTGTTCAACGTTCTGGATACATAACAGATTGGATGACCGTCTTGTGAAAGAACTGCTCCGATTGCATGATCACTAGCATCCGTTGTTACCGTGAATTCTTTTTCATAATTTGGATACCTTAAAACGGGATGGGAGGACAACAAGAGTTTGAGTTTTTTCAAAGGCTTCTATGTATTGAGGATCATTGATATTCATTTTTACATCCTTCTTTAAATATTTAATCAGAGGCTGTGCTACTTGTGCATAGTCTCTGATAAATTTTCTGTAAAAACTGGTCATCCCTAGGAAACTTTTGAGTTGCTTCTCTGTTTTGGGTAACTCAATTCGCATAATATTTTCTACTTTATCCGGGTTAGGCTTAATTCCTCCTTTGGTAAGAACATGTCCTAGGAAACTGGTCTCTTTTTTTCATAAAACAGCACTTATCGGGTTGTATCTTCAGGTTGTGTTCGCTCAGCTTTTTGAAAATTAGTTGCAAGGAATTGAAATGTTCCTCTAGTGTAGTTGAAAAAATTAGTATATCATCTAAATATACTACACATATTTTGTTAATGTAATCCCTCAATATCTCATTAATGAGACGCTGAAATGTTGCCGGTGCATTCTTTAAACCGAATGGCATCCGCACATATTCATACAATCCGAATGGTGTAACAAATGCCGTTTTTTCTATGTCTTTTTCGGCTACCAGAATCTGGTGATACCCTTTCGCTAAATCTAATGACGTAAAATATTGGACTTTTCCCAACTTGTCCAATATACTGTCTATATTGGGAAGTGGGTACTTGTCGTCGATTGTCACTTGATTTAGTCTTCTGTAATCTACCACAATTCGAAATTTTTGTTCACCTGAGTTGTCTTTTTTTTTTGGAATTACTATAATTGGTGAGCTGTACCTGCTTTTGCTTTTCCTGATTATACCTTGAGCTTCCATTTCTTTCATTTGTTTTCTGACTTCTGCTTCATGCTGTGGAGGATATCTGTATAATTTGGAATTAATCTGCTCATTTGTCGTAGTTCGAATTTCATGGACAATACTTGAAGTGCTAGTCAATTTGTCTCCTTCTTTATAGAACAACTTATTGTATTTTTCTAATAACCTGATCGTTCCCTGTTTCTCTTCTTCATTTAAATTATCTAATTTAATATTTACTAAATCACTATGTTCTAACGTATTAACCTCGTTTTCAATTCTCTTACTTAAAAATGGTATTCGTACATCATTTTTGAGTAGTATTTCCTGATTCTCCACATCTATTAGTCTAACATTCTTACCAACCCAATCCATACCAATCAAAAAATCGTATGCTTTATCTAAGTTAATTTTTACCCATCTCATTCTGGCATTATCTGGTTGTTTAAATTCTTCTGGACACCTAGTTTTTACATATTCTGTGTTTTTTGTAACCTGCCCTTCTATGGTGTTAATATGTATTTTTCCTCCCAACTTTTCATAACTTTTGTTTCCTACTTTGTTGGAATTTAGTATCCTGTATCTACCAAACAAACATACTCTTTTTTAGCGATCATAAGAATAATATACATTTTATTTTGTTCCGAGGCTAGTTTATAAAAAACTCTCCATCTGTCAATTGATTAACTTCGTTTCTATTACTTATGGTATCTACTTTCATTGGTTGTGTGAAATTATTGTTATAATTTCTATTGTTAAAGTTTATCGGTTGCTGGTTAGTATGATTGTTGCTAAAATAACCCCTACTCTGTCTACTTGCACCATTGTTATTGAAATTTCTCCTCGTTTGTCTTGAGTTATTATTACTATTAAAAAAGTTACTATTCTGAAAATTATTGTGATAACTACGTTGTGATGGGCAATTTCTTGGTATTGTTCCGGATATAATATTATTTGATTTGATGGGATGATTTATATTATTTGATTTTTGTTCTTTCAAATTAAAATGATCTTGGCCAATAAATTTATTAAGTACTATCCGAATATCTTCTACAGAGTATTTGTTATGTAATTTGGCTGCTAAAGCCCCAGCAGTAATTTCTTTTATTTTTACAACTAAAAAACTACTTAAATTATTTACAATCATTGTTTGAGAATCACTAAAAATTGCACATTCTGCAATATCACTAACAATTGTTCTTACTTTGTCACATAATTCAGAGATCGTACTTACTTTTAAAAAGCTAATCTCATTCATAATTTGCCTTTGGTCCTTCGTTGCTTTGAAGTGAAGTTTTAATTTACTCTTGCAGCTTTCCCAGGTCAATGGAGGCGATGTTGTCAGATAATTCGTTGCTGGTCCGATGATTTTTTCGTTATGGATGACGGTGTATACATCATTCCTCTGGTTCACTTCATATTCCTCTAATGCTCTGTCCACAGAAGAAATAAATGCTGGCAAGGTTCCCACACTTCCATCAAAGACAGGAAGATATCGAAGTTCTTTTTCGAGTCTGCTCCTTAGTGTTACCGGTTGATTTTGGCGATTTAATATTTCTGTAAGCATGGCTAAGCATTGCTCCGTAATATTTGGTGCCATATTTCTGTTATTATCCACAATTCTATTTCGCGACGTTTTTCTCTCCAGTCTGTGTTTTCTGTTTTAGTGTTCGTTTCTTCGTAATCTAATAAATTTTATTTTAGATCACTGCGTTTCTCACTTTGTTTTTACTTTAACACTTTTTGATTCGTATCACTGGATTCTACTTCTATTCAACAGAACCGAACCGACTGCGCCACTTAAATAAATGCAAAATCAACGTCTAATTGAATTGTATTGAACTTTATTGACCGGTAGTCAGAACTAGACTCCCTTTTTAATTTCTTATTTCTAACTTACGACCTATGTTAGCAATATGTTGACTGGATACAAATATGTTGAGTCAACATTATTTTTGATACCATGAACCGATACTCACTGCATACAAATCACCAAGCAAGCGGTTTTGTATTTGCTTCGATTTTGTATGCATTCGGTAGGTCTTTTCTACTAGTGACCTTCGATTCAGCATTTCCTGTTGAGTTGTGCTGATCGTGGCTTATGTATGTAACTCGCGTAGGTCAAGATCCTCACGTCGCGGGTATCTTTCCATCGCGCGACACCATAAATTTATTCCGGGAAACACTTGCTGAGCGCATAATTTCGCGTAATGGACCTGTGAACTGTCGTCCACAACCCTGTGATTTCACACTTTTAGATTTCTTTCCTGGGGTTAGGTGAAGTCACTAGTCTATAGCGACCAGAGACGTTGGACGATTTGGAAGTCAATATTCGCCGTGTTATTGCTAATATATGGTCCCAATTGCTCGTTAAAGTTGTCGAATTTTGGACTTCACGATTGCGCTTTACTCGAGACGCATACGCAAGAAAATCATATTTAAGGGCTAATGGCATAAAATAATCTATTAAGAGGAGCTAATATCATAGACACCAACACTAGCTTCAAGTATTTTATTTCATATTGAATTTGAATACCTCTAAAAAAACACCTTTTATATAGCTATATAATATTGTGTTTCCACCCAACTCTTAGTATTTCGCCGCCACACCTGCGCGATTGAGAGCGTGCTCCTTTTGGACTCTCGTCGTTTGATCAGCTCAAACACCGAGAGTATCATATCGTTTATTCTTAGACCGACTACTTTTTTCAGCTTTTCATTTTTCTCTAAGAAGATGCGGGAGAGATTAATTGGCTTCGGTCACTTCATTCACTTCGGTCTAAGTCATCAACGCAAGTGTTTCGCTAAAATGAGATCTCTGATGAACTCGTTAGAAGTGGCTCAGAAGAGAGTTTCCCAGGACCTGACCCAGTTTAAGGTCTACCTGCTTCCACGGTCAAATCCTACATCAACGATTGGGCCTTTAATGCACACAATCGTAATTCACACACCAGCAATGTTTCGAATTATCTCTGGAATAGTGAAACATGGAGGCAGTAGCGTCATTGTATGGGGCCTGTTTTTTTTGGTTTGGTGTTAATGCTGCCGTATGCTAAAGACAATGTGTCATTAAAATGGCACCTTTTTTTTTATAATTCGTGCAGGTTCCAGAGTGTACGCTCTTATGATGTTTGTCACACAACCTGGACGGATGCATATAGTTTGTGTCGAAGATATTCTTTTACTACTCTCCGAGGGTGGTTGTCCTAAATAGAATTTGAGAGATGCGACTGAATTTGCGTTGGTTGTAGTTCACAGTAACTCTCTTGTTTCCATGTCATTAAGATGTTATATTGGAAATGCTATATTGGAAATGCGCACACAGAGTATGAATTTGAATTTTGAAGTGGTCTTTTGCTGCGAGTGTTATGCAACAGGTAATCACAGTCGGTGATGATTACCATTGCACCCCCCTTCGACAATCTATTGTAGTTGTAAAATGGCCTTTCAATCCCCTGAGATTAACCCCATCACGACTTTGTGGCCGGATTCGAAACAGTGATTTAATTGTTGAATGCTTTTATATAGCGGTTGAATTGTACATTTTGATCATTTTGAAACATATTCGGTTTATGTCTTTTCCTAAATTTAAAAAAAAACTCCTTATATGGTGGCCACTTTTCTTTCTTTCAATATTCAACTTAAGAACTTCTTATCAAAGAGTCAGCAAGATACCTAGTAGCTTAAAAAATAGTCGTTCAAAAATACAAATCTCATAATCTTCAATCGAGCCAGGTTTGAAATTAACTGAATGCCTGAGCTCTTAGGTTAACTGCTAAAGTGTCGTTTCCCAACTCTCCTTCCTCCAAGAATAAAGCAAAACGAAAAAGAAGAGAAAACATTTTCACCCCTCGTAGGCAAATTCACGTCCCTCGTGTGTCTCCTGCTCATCCTCCTTGAATAATTTCACACCTAATTGGAAGAAGCGACTCAAATTACCTCTTTTGCACACCCTGCATCATGCAGTTCCTTTTACCTCTTGAATATTTGGCAACAACCGTATCGAATTGTAACATTAGTCCAATCATGGTGCCCAAGTACATGCCTCTAACCAAGCCAAGCAGTCGTTTGGTTTTCAACACGAGGGTGAAAATTACATCAATTTGATTTTTTCCTCTTACAATCTTCCTTTTTTACGTCAACAACCCTAAGCCCATACATTGAAACAGATATTGGCACAGGGATGGGAAATCGAAATTCGAACATACGCACCGTTATAAATTTTCAAATACTCGTAGAAAACTTCCTATAGGATTACTCGTATATCTACTTATATTGCGATGGGGGAGGGGGAGGGAAATCTGGAATATTTATGTGAGCCCAAATGTTGCCAAAAAAAGGCTCCCTTGTGAATTGTATTTGCAAAATATTTATGTAGATGTGCGTGCAGTGGAACGGGAGAGCACAGGGGGACGTTTTCTTTTAGTTAGGAAAATATTGAATTCTCTTTCGATAGGTAAAACTAACAGAAATATATTTTTTTTTTAGGAATAAAAAGTGTTTTCTATCCCAATCCAATTAAACAATTAACCTTGTCAAAAAATATAACTTCGTAAAGGTTAAGTACTTTACGGATTTATGTGGTTATCCCCTTTTTCCGTTTTCTACCATTTCTGAGCATTTCGAGCCATTTTTGTAAACCAGACTAGCTCCTCCTGAATATACTCATATACCCATGTTAACTTTTCTATTGCTTTAATGTTCTTAATATTTTTTTGCAGGATCGCGTTTTCCTTTACCCATTTTTGAGACTAAAACAATGTATCTGCCCTTACCTTACGTCCAATTAAATAAAAGAAAGTTATTCACAAATCGAAACTGGAGGTTTAAATTAGACGAAATTCTTACTACAATGAGATTGTTTAGAATTTTAACGCTTCGACCTTTTTTATCATTCGGAAAATGGTGCCTAATTTCTTACTCTTTCGTAGATAAATTTGGGAAATAGAGATTTTTAATAGAAAGGGAACAAGGACTTACAAGATGTAATCTAAATGCTTTAAAAAAAGACATTTGTATCGAACACAGCTGTATATGTGTTGTCTCCATCTGGTCGTGGTATTTGACAGCATATTTTTAAAGAGACAATTTAGGATTAATTGTTTTAATAAATTATTAATTAATTGTAAAATACCGCCACCCAAGTAGTCACTCTGTGTTTTTGGTTGCTGAAAATATAATTTTTTTCGGCCTAAGTATTTTTGTATTATGCTTGGGCATGTTTGAGAATAACCCGCATTTCTGTGACGTTATTCTCTGTACCTTATAACACAATCGTGAAGTCCAATTTTCGACAACTTCATCGAGGAATTGGCTCCGTATATCAGCAATAACACGGCGAATGTCGACTTCTAAATCGTCTCTGGCTTATCGGCATAGATTAAGGAGATCACAGGACCATGGAAGCCAGTTCACAGGTCTATTACACGAAGCTATGAGCTCGGCAAGTTTTTCCCGCAATAAATTGATGATGTCGCGCATTGTTTAGCAAGTTGCGCCATCTTATTCAAACCAAAGCTCTGTCACGTCAATGTCTTTCAACTGAGGAACGAAAAAGTCAGAAACCATGTTTCTACAGCAATATAAGATCACTTAAAAATTCGTTCTCTGTGTGTGCATTTCCAATATAACACCTTAATGATATGGAAACAAACAAAAGTTACTGTGAACGACTACAAACGCGACAAATTTAGTCGAATCTCTCAAATCCTTTTTAAGACAACTACGCCCGGAGAGTCGTCAACAAACATTGTTTCGTCAAGACAGAAAATAAACCATAATAAACAATTTTAAAATGAACCATTGTGAATTAACCAAAATATAATTGAATTGGTATAATATTTGAATTTGCGCCAAACGGCGCAATTTGTACTAAAATTACAAATAAATAAAACAATGAAGTACAAATACTCACCTCTAACCGAACATTCAAATCTCGCGATTGCATTTTGTTCTTATTTAAAATTGAACACTTTTTTTTCCGTGCATAAAATATACATACATACATATAGTGTAAAAAAAAACAAAAACCGACGACAAGACATCCTTCATCAAGAGCTGCCGCATCAAAACCAAAAAAGGGAAGTTGCTCTAGACGGGGTAAAAAACATAAATTGAAAGTGTAATAACACATACATATATGTATGAATGAAGTGCGCGTTTTAATACATATTTATTTAATTCTTATCAAGTGTTACAATAAAGTGACATATGTACATATGTACATTGCAAAAAAATCTGAATGCAAGTATTATTACAACTACAACAATTGAGATAGTTAAACAAAGTTGCTGTGCTCGTTCTCGTTGCATCACCGCCACTCGTTCGAACTTCAATTTAAAGCACTACGCGTCCACCCTAAATCGAAATGAAATCTATACAATTCAAATTAAATTAATTAATTAATTAAAGTAAAATCCGAGACCACTTGTGCAACAAATTTATTTGTAAGCAAAGTTCGAATTTGACAGTTAACGATTGTCTTTTACACATATGCGTTTGACAAGTGTAGAAAGTGCATTCAGTTAAAAAATTTGATTTCTGAAATGAATTTGCGAATAGGCAGTTAAATTCGTGGTGACGAAATAAATTTTTCTTATATCAAAAATTACTCCGCCATTTGCCTTCTTCGGCAAGTTGCATATAACTCGGTCAAATTTTTTTGTGACGACTGTTGTGGTATAATATTTTAAATTTCCCCTAATTGCGATAATTTTAATTTATAGCCGGTATAACTAAGCCAATTATGAATAAACTAATTTCACAAAAGTAAAACTTTTTTTTCTCATAAATCATTTCATTTGTTGTAAAATGGCTACCGAGAATAGACAAGTATCTTCGAGTAAAAATATGAGCCTTAATCAGTCAAAAAATCAAAGATCACTCATAACAGCAAACATTAATAGGATTAAAACGGGATTAGAACAAAAAACTGTGTCACAAAATCCGATAGAGTTGGAATGTCGGGCAGAGCTATTAAACTCATACATTGATCAAGCTATGATCTGTCAATCGGACATTGAAATAGCTGATCCAAGTGACACGTTTCGTGGGGATTTAGACATTACTAATGTCAGTGTTGAGTAAAAGGCGTAAATCTAGTGCGGTAGAATGCTCTTTTAGTGGCCCTCATCACTCACGACTTCCGAAAATGTCTCTTCCCAAGTTTGGGGTCAAATACGCTGATTATAAAAATTTTATCAGCCTTTTCGAAAATTTAGTGGACAATGATCCTAGCCTTCTAGATATTGAGAAATTCAATCATCTATTATAATTTCATGTTTATCTGGTGAAATTTTGTGAACGGTTAAAGCTTTTCAAATAACCGAACAAAACTATCCAAAAGCGATGGCAAGTTTAAAAAAGGTTTACGACAACAATTATCTAATAGTTTTCGAAAATATTTCAACGTTGTTTGATTTACCAGAAATCGCAAAGCCATCGGCTGCTGCTTTACGCAGCATGATAGACACAGTTTCTGCGATTTATGACTCCCTATTGTCATTGGGTGACGAAAAGAACATCACAAATGCTATAATAATACATTTAGTGATGTCCAAAGTCGACGCAGTCACAAAGTCAAAGTTGGAGGAGCATCTAGATTATAGCACCCTACATCTATGGAGCGACAGTGAAGCAGCACTCAATACAAGATATCAGCACATATCGGCAGAAGAAGCGGCGATTTCGAGGTCTAAACCCAGTGACAAGCAATCTAAACTGAAACAGGGTGTCAGTCGTCACGTTTGCGTGCGTTAAGCTACAACCACCAAGACAACAAATAAAATAAAAATGTTTGTTTTGTAAGTGAGATGATCATTGTAACAGAATGTCAATTATTTACTGCTCTGCCTGTCTTATAAAGATTCGGATTTGCAAAAAGTGTTCCGATATGCATCAACTGTCTTCGAAAAGGACATCAGTATCGAAATGCAAATTGAGTCGCTGCAGTGTTGCAATGGTTCGCATTACTCGATGCTCTATCAGTACGCAACAACATTTAACAAAGCACCCCAATCTTTGACCTCGTAAGCCATGTATGCCTCAACACCGACTGACCAAGTAATTCTTGCTACTGCCATCGTGCAAATAAAGGGCAAGAGTATTTACCAGCTCGGGCTCTGCTCGACTCCGGCTCTCAAATAAATTTTAGAACTGAAGAGCTTACGCAAAGGTTAAAACTTCGCAAAGAAGACAAATCATTAAATCTGCTTGGTATTGGTAAAGTGAACACAACAGTTAGCAAAAAGGTGCATGCAGCTGTCAAATAAAAATTGATGCAGACTATTGGGTCATGAGCACCATATCAGCTTATCAACCTGATAACGCTATAAATACTGCAAATTGGAACATTCCTCGCAATATTGAATTGGCTGACCCATATTTTCATAAGCCACAAAAAAATAGATCTGTTATTGGGCGCAGAAACGTTCTACGAATTATTGGCCAAATAAAACAAGGCCGTAAATTTACAAACATCCAAAAGACGTTACTCGGATGGATAGTATCTGGAAAATATTCCATGTCCTCAAGTTCAAACACAAAATTCTGTAACTTGATATGCCACGATGATTTGCCATCTTTAGACAAAACAGTCCAAAAATTCTGGTCATTGGAAGAAATTCTTCGGGAATCAACTAAGATTCTTACACCAGGACAACAGTTGTGTGAAGATAATTTTGTTAAAAATACACATATCTTACCGACAAGTCGTTTTGAGCTCAAGTTACCTTTCAAGAAACCGCCAAACTCACTCGACACATCGTTTGAAACTGCCAAAACTATTAAAAATTAAAAACTATTAAAAAATGACGAGTTAAGAGCAATGTATGTACAACGATTTCATGAATGAATATCTCACTTTGGGACATACATACATACATACATATGTATGTCACCGACGAATAATGAAACTCCAAAAAGTCCGCACTACTTCATTCCACATCAGTGTGTCCTAAGACCACTAAGCACAAGCACGAAGTTACGTGTTGTTTTTGATGCGTCGAGCCAGGCATCAACTCAGAAATCATTGAATGACATCTTGATGGTTGAGCCAACCATTCAAGAGGAGCTGTTTTCGACGTTGCTCCGTTTTCGCACCCATAAATATGCAATGACAGCGGACATCGCGAAAATGTACCGGCAAGTTCTTGTTGCCAAAGAGCACTCGATTTACCAGCTCGTAGTGTGGAGACAGCATCCAGAACAACCATTTCTATATTATCGGTTAAACACTGTCACATACTCGTATGGTACTGCGCTACTGCCATTTTTAGCCATAGGGTGTTTAAAAATGTTGAGCGATGTCCATGAAAATTCTCACCCATTATGGTCAAGGATTATTCAATCAGATTTTTACGTCGATGACCTCCTAACAAGAGCCAACGAACTTGAAATCAACGTGTAGAATGGCCACGCGTGTCAAGCTTGATCTTATAAGCTTTTAAACCAAGCTCTTTCCGTAAAATCTTCCACAAAGTGGATGGCCAATTGCTGTGCATGATGGCGAATCGACTCATTTGGATTCTCCTCAACATTGCGCCAATAACTTCTTCTCTTCGCATTGTTTGCCGTCTTTGGGGATGCATATTATCCACTAGAGTGTACGTGGTGCGAAAATGATTCATCCACGATTAGGTCCACTGTAAAATGGACATATCGCAGTTTGGTGAACTGAACCATGGTTTCTAAAATAAATTTGCATAATTTGAATGCGTTTTTCCGGCATTAATCTATTCATAAAATGGTAGGACGTACTAACCACAAATCAACTTTCAAGTGTCAAATTGACAATCTATAAAAACAGTGTTGCCAGTTTATAAATCAAAATCTCTAAAAAAAACACCCATTATAGGTCTTCCTCACCAATTTTCCACAAGGAAACCCTATGTGAGTGACGACACACTCCTTCCTTTTTCAGCTAAAACTAAAAATATTTTTTTAAGGCACAGTTAGTGTGTAAATTCATTTTTTATATTGTACTTTCAGGCATTTCTTTCACTGTCTTGTTGAAGCGAAGCTCAGAGTATCTTGACTTTTCTGTTCATAACCTGCCGCTGATTGATTTTATTAAATTCCATCAATTGAAACCTATCAATCATCGATCAAGCCTTGTTGGTTCCGCCACCTAGTCCAATCAAATCTCAATTATAAGCGATTATGTATACGCATATTCGCATAGCACAAACACCTTTTTACCCGCTCTTGTGTCCTTTTCGTCTCTTCCAATTCTGACAGCAGCCATCCACGATTGATTTTATCAGAAGAAGTAAAAAAAACATCGACGTATTCGTATCAAGCGTTAAACGTGAATATATAAGAAAGAAACGAAAAGAAATTACAAAACTTATCTAATTGCCAATATCCACCAGACATAAATCAATTTGTTTGCTTTATTAGGATTTCGAAGTCTGCACCCTCGTCTTATCCAAACGTTTCTGCCATTCCTAGTAGGCACACAAGTCGCTTATACTAAAACCTTCCACGAGGGTAGCAACGACCATGGATTCGTTTCAAGAACAAAAGAAATTCAAGGGAAGAACTAGAAACGCGCAAAACAACAACAACAAATTGAAAATCCTTGGGCAATACAATGGTATCAATTTCAGATACGAATGTTTGCACATGTGTAGCACGAAGAAAAAGAAATCAACAAAAAATAAGTTTTTCTCTCAGTTGACGAAGTTGCTGTAGCACGTCGTCACCACAGTTGTACCCTTAGATACCAGTAAGTCCAATTAAATTTGGATTTTTCATCGTTATCCTTGAATTTGCTGGGTTCTTGCCTCCTTTATTCGACGGTACGTGTTTGCTCGTCGAATGTAATCTTCTTGTGACGGCGTTTCTATTGTAGCGATGGTGTGAACATGGAGTTCAAATTAGACTAAGTCATTTGGACAGAGTAGTAAGTGGAGAATGGAGAGTGTCGAGTGAGTGCTGAGAGGACTTGTCAGGCATCATTCATCGACCTGGACATCTGCTGATTGGCAATTGTTGTTTTATTGACAACTTGTAGAACTATGGCTAAGTTAAGGCAGAGCTGGAGTCTATTTCCGTGTGGACAAACGTAAGTAGGAGAAGGACGTTACTTTATGGTTGCTGTGGTATCGATTAAGTTAATGAGATACGGCACAAATGAAGTGTGAGTGTTTTGTCAGGAACCGCTTGAAGTCCCTCAAGGGATGCGAAAAATGTAACAAAGTTCAATACTCCGAGTGATTTAATTACGATAGGAATAACGGCGCGAGGGATAAGTGAAAGATGATTTTCTTTAGAGGTCGAACCACGTTTATTAGCTTGCACTTGAATATCATAACTGCCCCGGGAGACATTCAACGTTGGCATCACACAATTTTATCTGCCTCCCTTAAAAAAACATTTCCATACATGTGAGAGCAAAAAAGTCATATATTTTTCATTATGACTCCATAAAAACGGATGCGGATATGCAATAAGGTGAAAAACTGTATTTCAACAAAACGAAAAATAAAAAGATGAAAATTGTTGTTTGCCAAAGATGATGGTCTCGTCTAGACACTGACACTGCCATACACAAAATCATTTTTCATCATTTCTTTTTCATTTCATCTTTTCTATGTAAAATGAGAAATGGCGGAAAAAGCTACAGTACAACAGCTTGTTATTCGGATGCTGATAAATAATTCATATCACATCGATTCATTGGGTATTTAACATAAAAGAAGACACCTTGGAATTGGTAATTACCCTTCGTTGATAAGTCAGTCTTCGTCTTGCTTTGAACTTCTGGGGAAAAAATAAATTGTTTGAGCTGTTGGAAATAATTTGTCAGAGTTAGCCGGATGATTGTATTGTATTCTACGGAATAATTTATTTTGAGTTAGAAAAAAATACTTTTTTACGGAGCTTTCTATAATCAACCACATGTCTTGTAATCATTGAATTAAGCAGTAATTACATTTTATAGCCATTTTCTATTTAACAAAAATACTGAGGAGGGATACGGAGCATACGAAGCAAACTTTTAAGGACAGTTTCAGGCCGAAATAAACCAAATGAAATAATGACGTAGGGCGTAGTTAACATAAGGGTGAGTGTAGTTTTCCGGTATTGGTTTTCGTTTATTGACAGGTTATTCACAATTCTGACGACTTTCTCCATGTCCTACACGCAGTGTGGCAAGTCTCCTTTCTCATCTCAAAATGGTAAGCACGGTACTGGATACCCTACCACAAATACACATCTTTCACAATTTGAGATATATGTATATTCGAAATTGATAAGCCTGAGAGCTGGTTGTACCCTAAAAACGTCAAAGATCGTAGATGGTTCACGCTAGAAGATTGAATAAGGCGTTGGCGCTGGTGCTTTGGTTCAAATTCGAATATTTTCTGCTAGGACTGTTGTCTAAATTTTTGAAATCCGAGCTATCGGCTGGCATTTAAGGTCATAAAGAGTGGTTGTTTTAGAGGCTTGGTTTATAAATTGCAACACTTTTTCTATAGATTGTCAATTTGACAGCTGAAATTTGATTTGTAGTTAGTACGTCTTGCCATTTTACGATGAATAGATTAATAACAGAAAAACGTATTCAAAATGTACATACATATAATACGCATCCCCAAAGACGATAAAGAGTGCGAAGAGAAGAAGTTATTGCCGTTATGGAACGCAACGTTGAGGAGAATCCGAATGAGTCGATTCGCCATTGTGCACAGCAATTGGAGTTATCCCACCCATTTTGTGGAAGATTTTACTAAAACATCTTGGCTTAAAAGCATATAAGATCCAGCTTGTGCCAGAGTCTTAAGCCGCGTGACCATTATACGCGTCATAGGTTCGGCGTATGGGCTTGGAACCTAATTCAGCTTAATTCTCATATTTAACGCACCTCATATAAACACGCAAAATTGCCGAATTTGAAATCGAGAAAACCCAGAAGCCTTAGTCGAGACAACTTTACAACCAAACTCACTGGTGTTTGGTGTGACCATTGATGATTCACCGCCCTTCCCACCGCCTTCTTCGTTCCACAATCAAATGGCATTGACGTTTTCAACGACGAGCTTTGTTTTCAACAAAATGGCGTAACATGCCACACGGCGCGAAACTATAAATTTATTTGCCGTAATAGGCCAGTGAACTGGTCTCCACGATCCTGTGTTCTCACACTTTTAGATTACTTTCTTGTGAATATGTGAAGTCTATACAAATAAACCATAGACGTTGGACGAATTGGAAATCAGTATTCGCCGTATTATTGCTGATATACGGCCCCAGTTGCCCGATAAAATTTAACTTCAGGATTGCGCTTCATTCGAGCTGGCACTGGGCACTTAAGCATCAATTTATCTATTAAATAAAGCTAATATTATGGAGATTAACATGAGTTTCAAGTGTTTTATTTTATAATGAATTCGTATATCTCTAACAAAAACACTGTTAAATAGAAGACAAGTTTAAGATGACTTCCTTCCGGCGTATAGGTGAAGTGATTCCTCTGTTGAATTCATTGGCTTTGTCTTGTCTCCTTGAGACAGGCTAATTTTACATGTGAAAAATAAAGATTTTCGGGCCATTTCGGCTGCTTATGAAACTCGATAAGCTGGACTTATGGATATCTAATTTTCATAGGGAGCAATACCCATTGAATGGAAGCTAATATTTAGAAACTAAGAATATATTTGCTTTGAGAGATGAGATTTCGTATATTGCGAGGTTTATTTTGAAAAATATCAAATAGTAACGGCTCCTGCAGTCGGTTCATACCTGTAAAGAGACTAGGACTCATAAACCTCTTCGTTATTGCAAGATGTTCAAGATGGTTAATTTAACGCAGATAGAGATGTAGAAACAAATGAATGATCTGGGACAGATCTCGAAGAGCAAAACATAGGAAACGACGTTGAATACCTTCGATTCTGAAAATGTGAGTAAGTTCGTAAAGACACCACACTTAAGAGCTACATTCAACTGTTGTGTAGGACTTGGAGAATTTTGTAGACCACTGCTTGATGAAATCAAAAATTATTATATATCGTCGACATTACTATTACTGGCCATTTGGCCTCGTTGACATCCCTTCGCCATGCTTGCCTTTCGTGAGGGTTTTCTTTCCTTTACGGTTTTGGTTTTGGGGGATTGGTCCTTGGCTTTTCTGCTCCATTTCTTCTAGGTTCATTCTTATATTGTCCTCGCATTTAGGATGCGGCCTTCCTGGCGGTTTTGTACCCTCGGGTTTTCCACTCTTTATTCTTTTGACTGTTCGTCTTCTATCCATTCATTTTGCCCATCTTAGTCTTCGAGATTTTCTTATTCGGAAAATGTTTGGAGCTGGATAGAGTTTCTCAGTTCTCGATTATTTGATTGTTTAGTCTTCTAAAGATCCGAAACCTGTCTTCTTCTTTCTAAATCCGAGACCAAGTTTCGCATCCGTAAAGTGTCACTGGCATTTTAAACATACGGATTTTGACATTGCGGGACGAAAGAATTATTTTTGAATAGTTCCTTCATCGCGAAGAAGCCTACTATAAGCTTGAGCGGATGTCATTCCATTAAGGGTTCTTCTTCTTTTCCTTCTTCCGGCGTTGTTATGGTCAGAAGTGTAGGACCGTAACCTTCCCACTTAACTGCATTCCTACTGGTCCGCTTGTGGGGTCCGCCGGTTTGACCTCAGAAAGTAGCGGCAGACTTCCCGGTTTGGGATTACTTCATCGCTGAGGCCAATCAAATGCTGGTGTTTTTGCATTTATTTGCACCAATTGTTTTTCGGCCTGCCTTTTTTTTTGTGACACGGGCATGCTCCAGATTTTTTTGTTTGATCTTACTTTTACAACACCGGTGATCTCCAGTCGTGTCAACCCACTGATTTGCATGTACACTTGTGGGGCAGTTTAATGATGGTATATGTGTCCCTAGGCTCACCTTGGTGTTTTCTAAATTGCCTAGATGTGATTTTTGTTTACCTTTGTTTTAGTCGCCTTTTACGACAAGCAAAAGGTATCGCTGCAGGGATATTCTTAACCCGTCCCTGCATATTCCATTAAGGGTTATTCCCCTTATACTTTCCTGAACGGACCTCATTACGTATTCCAGCATCAAATTAAAAAGAAGTGGTGAGGTTTTGTCCAAAATAACGTGACTTTTTATTTTTCTCGAAAAATATTTATTTATTTATCAATATCGCTTCAAAGTAGTCCCCCTAAGATATAATATGCTTGTGCCAGGACTTTTTGCAATCCTCAAGGAACTTCTGATATGCGCCTTTTAGTATAGCCTGAGCTCTTTCAATGATGCGGTCTTTAGCTCCTCAGTCGTGGCCTCCGTTGTTTTATTCCTCTTTTCAGTTTTGGGAAGAGAAAAACAGTCTCAGCGGGCCAAATCTGGCGAATATGGGAGCTGAGGCAGCAACAACGATGAGTGTGTGATGTGCGTTTTTGGGACATGCGACAGCGAAATCAGAAAGCATTGCTTCAAGTAAACGTCGCAATACTTCCCTATTGACCGCATCATTTTCTGGCAAGTACTCATGATGAACCACGCCATTATTATCGTTGAAAACAGTAAGCAAAACTTTCACATTTGGCCGAACTTGGCATGATTTTTTCCTTTTTGACTCTACTGGTCGCTTCCATTGGAATGATTGCGTTTTGGTGCCGACGTCATAACCATATATCCGTATTTCGTTACCGATGATGACCTTTTTAAGCAAATTTGGATCATCATTCAAGTCCATTTAACAATTCCTGAACCTTGCTCCTTCGATGGTTCCTTTGACAGATTGGGCAGCTCCAACAACAGATCTTTGAGCAGGCGACTCGAGTAGATAGTATCTACTCGCTTCTGCTGGACATAGCGCACCTACGGTTGTAAAGGGTACTCTGGCAGAGAGGCCCTTGAAGATTCTGTCGGTGAATGCAAATTCACTGATAATTATCGAGCGTCAAGCCGTACATTTTAACCTATTGCAGCTCAAAAGCCCCGGTGTACTCTTGGTAAGCGAAACAAAGCTAAACCAGAAGCACAAAAGCCGGCACAGTTCTTACTGAACAATTAGAAGAGACCGATCCAACGCTACTCAAGGAGTTGCGATCTTCATTATAAATAATCTTAAATATAAAGTCATACATATATGGCGGTGAAGTTCGGAGGTTTCAGGTGCTAGAAGTCTGTATTGTGTGCATTCCTCTTAACATTCCCAACACTAGACTCCCCTACTAAGTCATTGGTGGGTTTTTCGCAACATTGAATATAGAGTCAAGTTGCTCGCACCGGATAGTTCATCGTATCCTAGGAGCAGCTCCTATCTGGATCTCATGCTGATAGACACTCGATTGAGACTGCGAGTCGCGAATGAAAGGTCTATTAACTATCTACGGACCATTGTATACGACAGTGACCATTGCGGACTATGTGCCGTGACCACAGTACCTGACGAGTTCGCGGAACTGGCTGAGTATGTCCAAACGCACCCCTATGATTACAGTAGGGCGCGTTGGCCACACTTTGCCAATTCTCTGACTGGAGCGCTCACTTCGAGCGCCTCCTGTCCACCGTCCAATAAGTACTGTAGTAGGCTCACACCTAAATTCGAACACTCCTCTAGGAACAGGAACAATGTAAAGGAACTACCGGTGGAAGAGAAACACGAAAGGGAAAATCGATTCATTCGTTCGCAGCTTGCGCGAGAATAAAGAAGTGTTTTAAATTGGTGCGTGTTTTATTTATTTTAGTTCAAAAGAAAGAAGTTAGTTACAGTACCCGTCAAACTACGAGATAGATATATACCTCAAACAAATGAACAATGTAATTAAGCAGACGATGGACAGTACAATACCACGCCAACGACATAACGATACAACAAACGTGTACCGAAAGGCGAAAATCGACGCATTGCACAGACAAAAAAAATAGACTCCTGACAAGACTCAAACTCTTGTACTGGCGGCTTAGCGACAGACAAAACCCGGAGGTCAGGACACTGAAATCACTTACATATTAAGAATCTCCAATAGTTGATCAAAGAGAATTACAGAATATCTGTAAGTTTGCATTGGAACAACAGAATTCGTGCTGTATATTCCAGTGCGAGTATATTCCCCCAAATAAATAAAATATTTCGGAGAAACAATCAGAATGACATTCAGGATCTAAAGCTTCCGAGAACGTCAGAAAATGAACGTTTGCTACGAACAGTTAGCATCGATCCAGAGGGCGCCATCCTGGATGACGACTTCTTCGTGATCGAGGATCCTCAGGAGAAGGTGGCGGCAGTGCGAGCTGTCTTCCATGAAGTGTATAAGGTGAATGATAGCATTCGCCCAAACCACGAATTGGAAAAGAGTGTTCTACTTCATTATTCCTACCTTAGAAATGATATCGATCATTGGCGATCCGAGAATCTTGGTTTTACCAGGTTCGATGACTCACTCACTCACTCATTTCATTGCAAATAATGCGGTCAACAATGAAGGGTCGAACACCTTGTTTATTTTGACGGGGGATCTCGAGATGATCTTCGAGTCACTGAAATGAAAAAAAATGCGCGGAAATCGACGGAATATCTAATGTTGTGCCCAGGCATCTCCCACCAGTGGCTGTAGAGACGGACACCATTCTGTTCAACAATTCACTGAATAATGTATATTATTCAGTGCACTGGAAGACAGCGGTGGTGCAATCAATACCCAAGAGGGGTAAAGATACCTCTAACCCATCAGATCTTCGGTCGATAAGTCTCCTTCCAAGTATTAGCAAGGTTTTCGAGAATGTGGTCCGTAGAGCCCTGTCTGAATGGGCTGAGGACATTAAAATCATTCCGGATAACCAATTCGGTTTCCGAGCGGGGCATAATTCTATTCATGCTGCGTCGAAAGTCGTGTCGGATATCCAATGGAACAAATATAAGAACCAATGCACGGATCTCATTGACTTGGAAAAGGCTTTCGACACCGTCTGGTTAGAAGGTCTTTTTTACAAGCTCAGTCGGCTGGACATAAGTAAACCACTACTATATATGATTTTTGACGTCATTGTCACTCTCTTATAGCGTGACTTCTAAAAAATTCAGCAGTATTGTAGAAATCAGAAACTAGTTAATGGCGCAGGTTCTCTATCTTTTGGGTCGGACGGGCATCTACTGGCGAGACAAAGTGTAGTCAGATGCAGATCGACAAACATGAGATGCTGCTCTGGCTAGGGTCCGGGGCGCTTTCACTCTTACTGTTTACTGGCTGTTTCATAGCAACCAACTTGATTCGAGAGTGAAGGTGCCTTTGATGCCCACTGTTGCTATATGGCAACAAGACTAAATATAAATTTGCAATCAGTACATGTATTTGGTATCTGTAAAATATTTTTATGTGATTTGTTTTTAGAATGGCTAATTTGAGTCAAGAAGAAATATTCTCACTATTATCCAACATCAGAGAGGACGAAGACGCACTTCCCCTCAATGATTTTGGCAGTGAAGTCGAAGATAATTGAATATGCTTCAAGTGATTCTGAGGACGAAACTCTTATCAATTCCTCTGAATCATTAGATAGTGAGCAACCTGTTCAGGAACAAATGAGTTCATTACAACCAGCAGCTCGACTAATTATACAGTCAGTTAAAAATCTGAGAGGCAAAAACGGTCACAAGTGGTCAGCGATCCCATCCCAAAGTACCACTTCCCGAACTCAAGCAAGAAATATAATTCACATTGTTCAAGGGCCCAAAAATGAAGCCAAAAATGCGGTCAATCCACCGGATCAATTCAAAGTGTTTGCATCCGATTCGATTGTGAATATCTTTGTCTTGCCCACAAATAAGGAAATATCTACTAAAAGAGCAAATTACACGGATAAAACAGCTACAGTAAGAGATACTTGTGCCGATGTAATAAATGCCTTGATAGGATTGCTATTATTAGCTGCAAGAAAAAAAGCGCAGAGCTCTTTGATCCAACTGAAAGTGGGACCAAATATAATTCAGTTATGTCCAAAGATAGCTTGGATTTTTTACTGAACTGTCTAAGATTCGATGATAAAACAACCCGAGAAAATCGAAAAGCTGTTGATAAGTTTACGCAAATAAGAGAAATATAGGACATTTGCAGCGTGCCGAGGCAGTTACAAGCCCGGTTCATTTGTGACAATGGATGAACAACTTCTGGGATTTCGTGGACGTTGACCATTTCGAATCGATTCAAAAACAAATTATATGATAGATGCGATATGTACCATATATGGGAAAGGGCACAAATTCGAACGGAGAACCATTAGCATCCTTTTTCGTAAAGAAACTTACGGAAACTCTTCGTGGTAGCAACCATAACGTGACCATGGATAATTGGTTCACCTCAGTGCCATTGGCAAAAGAGCTGTTGCAGGAACCGTACAAATTAACGTTTGTTGGTACAGTTCGATCTAATAAGCGAGATATCCCACCGCAATTTTTGCAACCAAGACCAGCAGGATCTTTAATGTTCTGTTTCGATGACAAATCTACATTAGTATCTTTCAGGCCAAAAAATAAATAAAAATGTACTTCTGCTTTCAACAACTCACGGAAATGTTGCAAAAGCAAATTCTTTACTAGGGTTTTTAAAAAGAAATTGCTCTGCGTTTTCTAATCCTTATACCCTTAAATCGGTTTATATATCAATTGTTCGACCAATTTTAGAATATTGTTGTCCAGTATGGTGTCCTGAAAATACCACCTCGAAATTGCGTTTGGAAAGAGTCCAAAAGGCCTTCACTAGATTCGTTATAAGGCAACTGAATTGGAATTTAGATGTTATGCCCTCCTACACTGCTAGATGCGCTTTAATAGGTCTAGATACGCTAGAAAAAAGAAGATCTATTAACTATATAATGTTTGTTCATGACATTTTTTCGTATAAAATTATATGCCCTGAAATTCTTGAATGCTTTTTTCTTTATGCACCGGAAAGAATTATTCGTCAAAGAAATATCTTTCGCCATCCTAGTCATATATATAATTATGCTTCTAACGAACCAATCAGTAAATGTATAAAATATTGTAACTCTTTTTGTACAGAAATTGATTTGTTTGATGACAGATCAAATGTTAGAAAACATTTAATGTCACTTGAACTTTAAATGGATGTTATATATGTATTATAATTTTAGTTTTTAAGTCTGTTATCTGTTAAAGAGCCCTGGTTGCTTCAACGTCGCGAAGTACCAACTTTGAGGCAATGCCTAAAAAGGAATATTGGAGACATTTTAGGTGATGCTTCACTGGGGTTCCAGTGAATCCTGAAATACAACCCAGAAAAAATTGTGTTTTCTGCGATTATAAAAAAAAGTGCAAGACTAGATTTTCCTGCAGCTCTTGTAACCGTCTCATGTGCGGGGAACATCGCGGGAACTGGTGTCAGGATTGCGTCCAATAAAAAACATTCATTTTTTGTTATTTTATTTGTTTAAAATAAATGCTCCATAAAATTATTCATGTGTTTTTTCTGCAAAATTCTTTATATTTACTAAATAAGATGACTTTTAAAGTAGGGGGTCTCACAGACCTATATTTATGAACTATGTAACAATGAATATAGTTTATGAATCTAGGGTTAAAGAGAAGTAAAGAAAAACCGTTATTCATATTCTCCTTCTCTTCTGCTAACATTTCGCCTTGCATAAAAATCAGTAGCGGTATGTGATTTGACAGATTAACATTGTTTTTGGCGTCAGTTGGAAGTCGATAATTGCAGTTGTATATATTCGTTAGAGGAAGTGAAATAGAAAAAATCAAATAAGCAATAAAGAGTGCCAGTGACATACAAAAAATTTTATCATTTTGAAAGTCAAAGGTTAGTATGACCCGTGGACAAGATAAAATATATATTATTTTATGGTTAGTAGCGTACAGAAAATTCTGAAAACCTGCGTTGCCATTGGCAACAATGGGCATATCTGTACAAAAATACATATGCGATCGTTTTCTTTTTTTTGTTCTTGTTTAGAATATAAAATGACGAAAGAAAGAGGACTTACTAATAAACAAATTGATTATTTTCTGGAACACGATTGGGATAATTCGGATGATGATATGCTAGAGAACGATGATGAGGAAATTTTAGGTAGAGATGTTGAACTTTCAGATCTGCCTCAAGCAGTTATGAATGCCTTCGAAGAACTTGTCACACCGGATATCGAAAAAGTTGTCGTTGAATCAGATGCTTCGACGAGTACACCGAAGAAAACCGTTGATACTCACTTCGGAGTTTGTATGAAGTTGTCTACGCAGAAGAAAAGTGTCCTTCGGAGTATTTCTTAAATTTTTTTTTAATGATTCGATCATGAATAAAATAGTAAAAGAAACGAATAAATACGCCTTACAACAAAATGGGGAGGAAATTAAAGTTAAAGCTGAAGAAATATATCAATTCATTGGTATACTCTTATATATGGGAGTTATTCGAATGCCAGATTATAGGTGCTTTTGGAATGATGATTTACGATATAATGCAATAGCAAATGTAAAACCTAAAAATCGTTTTGAAAAAATTAAACAATCTCTCCATATAAATGATAATTTAAAAGCCAAACCGAAAGATAGTGCCGAATACGACAAATTGCATAAAATCCGACCGCTACTAGACCATTTCAAATTAAAATTTAATGAAATACCTAATGACGATGAGCATCAATTTGTGGACGAACAAATTATACCATTCAAATGTCAATCAACATTGAAACAATATCTACCGAAAAAGCCACACAAATGGGGATATAAAGTTTTTACAAGAGCTAGGTCATCAGGTATAATTTATGATTTCACTCTATACAGGGTGTCCCACGAGCAGTGTGCCAAAAAGCGAGAGCGTGTAGGTCTGGTCAAGACAAGAAAAAAATCGTATGGGAGGGGGGGGTCTATTCCCCTCCGTTTAGCCGGGAGGGCCAATTTTCTAAAAAATTGACTTAATTTGGAAAAAAAAATATTAAAAATCAACAGTTACATCCACAATGCCGTGATATACTTTTTTGTAAAGCCAGAAACCTCTTCTTTCATCTTGTTTCATCTTGTTTCTAAATGAAGCTGTTTTAAGGAATAGTTTTTGAGAAATTAATTTTCAATCTCAAAATTTTGAAAAAAAAATGAAAAAAAAAAATTTCGAACTATTTTTTTTCAAAATTGTATGTAATTAAGTACTAATTTTTTGTCAAAAATTCAATTCTCTTATTAGCTTTTAGTTAAAAACAGAAAACCGGATGCAAAAATGTTTTGTAGTTTTTGAGAAATTAAAAAAAAACCCGAACCATTTTTTTCTAAGAAAAACCTTTTTTTTGGTTTTAACGCGGCTGGACTTGTAGGCAAATTAATGTATGAAACATTGACATCTTTTTTATTATTTTTAAAAAATTTGGAGTTTTATGAGGATTCAATAAACTGACACAGTATTGGAATAACCCTGGATTAATCCTTTTTTTTTCATTGATAACGCCTGAAAACTGACCTGCCAATTTCGTCTGGGTCCGCCCGCCGCCAATGGGTTCAACCGGCTAGGACCTTAAGACAATAAAACCGCAATTTTTGGATTTGGTCTGACGTAATCCCTCCCTTAGTACAAGGAGGATAGCTATTATGCTTGGAGTGCCCAAATCTAGAGTACGGAGAGTGCTTCATACCGAAAACTTACACCCGTACCATTTTAGGACAGTTCAGGAACTCACCTCAAACGACAAGTTTTTGAGAGCAGAATTTTGTCGATCATTACTGCTTCGAAATGAAACTGAACGAAACAATTTTGGAAGGATATTCTGGACGGATGAAGCACAGTTTACCAGAGATGGGGTTACTAACTTCCACAATTTGCATCATTGGAGTAGCACCAATCTACACAACAAAAAACAAAATAAATCACAACACCGCTTTAGCTGTAATGTTTGGCTTGGTATTGTTGGACAAACTGTAATCGGGCCCCGGTTTTTGAATGCCGTTATTAATGGAGAATCATACTTGCAGTTCCTACGAGACCTTTTGCCCGATTTGATGGACAACGTTCCTTTGGCCATAGCAGATAATTTAATCTACCAGCAAGATGGAGCACCAGCACACTACAGCTTACGGGTTAGAAACTGGCTGGATGATCATTTTAGTGACCGTTGGATCGGAAGAAAGGGCCCCACGGAATGGCCACCTAGATCACCAGATTTAACTCCTCTAGATTTTTATGTGTGGGGATTCATGAAGAATTATGTTTACGAAGTGGAAATAGTATCTTTGGAACGACTGAAAGAACGGATTGAAGTCGCTGGAGTCAAATTGATTGACTTATGTGCAGCCATTAGAAGGAGATATAATCTTTGCTTTCTAAAAAATGGGGATCATATTGAAAATTGATTATAATAAAACTCCAATTTTTTTAAAAATAATAAAAAAGATGTCAATGTTTCATACATTAATTTGCCTACAAGTCCAGCCGCGTTAAAACCAAAAAAAAGGTTTTTCTTAGAAAAAAATGGTTCGGGTTTTTTTTTAATTTCTCAAAAACTACAAAACATTTTTGCATCCGGTTTTCTGTTTTTAACTAAAAACTAATAAGAGAATTGAATTTTTGACAAAAAATTAGTACTTAATTACATACAATTTTGAAATTTTTTTTTCTCATTTTTTTTTCAAAATTTTGAGTTTGAAAATTAATTTCTCAAAAACTGTTCCTTAAAACAGCTTCGTTTAGAAACAATATGAAAGAAGAGGTTTCTGGCTTTACAAAAAAGTATATCACGGCATTGTGGATGTAACTGTTGATTTTTAATAATTTTTTTTCCAAATTAAGTCAATTTTTTAGAAAATTGCCCCTCCCGGGTAAACGGGGGGGAATAGACCCCCCCCTCCCATACGATTTTTTTCTTGTCTTGACCAGACCTACACGCTCTAGCTTTTTGGCACACTGCTCGTGGGACACCCTGTATACAGGAAAAGGAACTTGTCCAGACTATGGCTTAGGAATATCATCGGATATTGTTCTGTATCTGTGTTCTACGATGCCTAAAAAACGGATATTTTAAAGTTCACTTCGATAACTGGTTCACCTCTATCAAACTAGCAATCGCTTTGCGAGACATGGAATATGGTATATTGGAACTGTAAGAAATAATCGAGAAGGTATTAAAGGCCTTAGGACGAGGAAGTGTTGATTATAGAGTGGAGAACAACCACAATATAGCATTGGTAAGATGGTATGATAATCGAGCAGTTCAACTTCTTTCTACCTATTGCTGTGTAAAGCCAATGGACACATGCCGCAGATGGGATAGAAATGCTAGGATATACACCGAAATTAAATTAAAAGGCCGAACATTGTAAAACAATACAATCGTTTTATGTGTGGCGTGGACCTAGCGGATATGTTGATTGAATTATATCGTATTAATCACAAATCCAAAAAGTATTACTTCCGAATTGTATACTGATGCATCAACGCAGCCCTTGTAAATTCTTGGTTACTGTATCGTAGACACTTTGTTGCAGTAAGCCAAAATCAAAAACATATGCGTCTAATGGACTTTCAATTAATTGTTGCAAAAACTCTGACCACAAGACGTGCACACCTTGGAAGAAGAAAGAGAGGACGACCTTCATGCTTGAGCAAGCTGCAATCTGTTGAATCCTCCAAATGTCCAAATGAACAAATTGTAAAACCATCACCAACAACATCAACATCATCATGTACTTTAACCCCTACATCACCAAAACTAAGGAGACCAAATCCACCTAATGATACAAGATATGACAATTATGGTCATTTTCCAGTTTACACAGAACAAAAGGGAAGATGTCGTCTATGCAAAACTGGCTAGCCGTATGCGATGTACCAAATGCGATGTTCTTCTTTGCTTCAATTAACAAAAAAATTGCTTTATGTCATACCACACATAATTGTTTTTTACTATACATACGAGTATGTACATACATATATCTTGTTTTCTTATTCTTTTCAATGAAATTTTTATAAAACTAAAAAAAAAAAAACCTAATGTACAATGTATGCATCATAATGTACAATACATACCCCTCACTGGCCATTGTTGCCATATGGCAACATATCCTGACGCCTACACCACCGACCCAAAAAAAAAAATGTTTTCACTTTTTGTATCCGCCTATTACTCATTTCATCACTCTCAATAGAAATATTTTTCACCTCTACTAAAACATAATTCGGGCATCAAAGGGTTAATCAGACCTATGGATATCCCGTGTGGTTCAATGTGAGAGCTAGCTTAATGGAAAGGATTCGGGTGTTTGAGAGACAATGTCTCAGAACTAGTCTTGTTCTATATAGGACTCCCGAATCTGAGTACACGAAATTTTACCCGAACGAGGTCCTTTACAATAGGGCCAGGATTGTACGGGTGGATAACTTCCTTATCAAACTGATTCGAAGCCACGTTGCGAGATCAATGACTTCGGTCAATAGCCTGATCTCCGGGGCTTACTACTCCAATGATTTACATCATCAGAGAGTGCGCCTTAACGGCTTTGTCCCGCCAGAAGCATTCCTCTATAGATAGATATGGGCTGATCCAGGATAGATTGGTGGTACCGCTAATCTTCCACGTAGGTCGCAATTCCGTGGAACGGCGATTCCTCAACAGACCCGATGTAACGTTCAGTGAGCCCGAGCCTATCAGATTCTGTAGATCGGTCTCACGCCGGGATCGAGGGGACGTATCAACGCTTTTGGTGGCTGGAGAGAGTTACGTCAGTGGACACTTCAATAGCTTCAGCCTCTTCAAGGCCTCTACAAAGGCTAGGGTAAGGTAGGGTAGGTTAGAATAGGTTAGGGTAGGATAGGACAAAGAAAGGATAGAAACCAAAAACAAAAAATGTATAAATATATTAAAATTAAAAAAAATATATATACTATACTATATTTTTATAATATATATATTAGTTTGGTTAGAATAAGATAGTTTTAGTTAGGTTTGGGTAGGTTTAAGGTTTATATAAATATATATAAAAAATGATCATATGCTATGTAAGTTTTTTGGAAAAAAATGTTCTTAGCTTAAGTTAATTACAATAATGTTAATTGTACGTTTTTATATATGTAGATAGTAGTCGAAAGGCATATGTAAAGATTAAACTGTTTGTTTTAGGGTGTCCGCCTACAGTCAGTAAAATTCCTAGGATTTTGTCTAGTATAAGATGGGTCTAAGAAACTATGAATAAAATGAATTTGAAACTAAAACTACATTGGGGGTGAAAGCAACAATTAATTAAATTGTGGGGCAAAATAGGAATGAAATTGCATGCAATGGGGTTCGTGAACAGGACGATATTACATGTTATATTCCGGAATGTTGAAATTTCCGCTTGGAAGACGTTATTGTACCACGTGTCTCTTAACGCCATACTGATTTTCTGGTGTTGTGAAGACATGGTTTGTTGTTTGTTTTATTCCTCTGTTGACAACCATTGTCCGTTCGAATCATCTTTATTGGACACCGAGTTTCACATCTTGCCCGATCAATAAACTTTTTAATCGAATTGCAAACTTCCGATTTATGCTTAAAGAAGGATACCATCTTACAATGCGAAAAATGGTCCTTGAATAGAATGAAGTATTTAGCTCCACCTAAAGACCTCTCCTCCATAGGGCCACACACATCAATATGCATAAGTTGTCCTGGTTGAGTTGCTAAAAAAATCATTCCTTGGAAAGGGCAACCTATGTTGTTTACCGAAGATGCAAGAATCAGATGAGAAGTTTTCATCGTCCTCAAAAGGAATCCCATCCTTTTTTAGCTGGCTACGTATACAGGGTGTCCCACGAGCAGTGTGCCAAAAAGCTAGAGCGTGTAGGTCTGGTCAAGACAAGAAAAAAATCGTATGGGAGGGGGGGGTCTATTCCCCCCCCGTTTAGCCGGGAGGGGCAATTTTCTAAAAAATTGACTTAATTTGGAAAATAAATTATTAAAAATCAACAGTTACAGCCACAATGCCGTGATATACTTTTTTGTAAAGCCAGAAACCTCTTCTTTCATCTTGTTTTTAAAAGAAGCTGTTTTAAGGAATAGTTTTTGAGAAATTAATTTTCAAACTCAAAATTTTGAAAAAAAATTGGAAAAAAAAAATTTCGAACTACTTTTTTCCAAAATTGTATGTAATTAAGTACTAATTTTTTTTCCAAAATTCAATTCCCTTATTAGTTTTTAGTTAAAACAGAAAACCGGATGCAAAAATGTCTTGTAGTTTTTGAGAAATTAAAAAAAAACCCGAACCACTTTTTTCTAAGAAAAACCTTTTTTTTTGGTTTTAACGCGTCTGGACTTGTAGGCAAATTGATGTATGAAACATTGACCTCTTTTTTATTATTTTTAAAAAATTCGGAGTTTTATTATAATAAATTTTCAATATGATCCCCATTTTTTAGAAGGCAAAAATTATATCTCCTTCTAATGGCTGCACATAAGTCTATGCTTGACAAATTTTCCTGCAATTTGACTCCAGCGACTTCAATCCGTTCTTTCAGTTGTTCCAAAGATACAATTTCCACTTCGTAAACATAATTCTTCATGAATCCCCACACATAAAAATCTAGAGGAGTTAAATCTGGTGATCTAGGTGGCCATTCCGTGGGGCCCCTTCTTCCGATCCAACGGTCACTAAAATGATCATCCAGCCAGTTTCTAACCCGTTAGCTGTAGTGTGCTGGTGCTCCATCTTCCTGGTAGATTAAATTATCTGCTAAGGCCAAAGGAACGTTGTCCATCAAATAGGGCAAAAGGTCTCGTAGGAATTGCAGGTATTTTTCCATTAATAAAGGCATTCAAAATCCGGGGCCCGATTATAGTTTGTCCAACAATACCAAGCCAAACCTTACAGCTAAAGCGGTGTTGTGATTTATTTTGTTTTTTGTTGTGTGGATTGGTGCTACTCCAATGATGCAAATTGTGGAAGTTAGTAACCCCATCTCTGGTAAACAGTGCTTCGTCCGTCCACAATATCCTTCCAAAATAGTTTCGTTCAGTTTCATCTCGAAGCAGTAATGATCGACAAAATTCTGCTCTCAAAAACTTGTCGTTGGAGGTGAGTTCCTGAACTGGCCTAAAATGGTACGGGTGTACGTTTTTGGTATGAAGCACTCTCCATACTCTAGATTTGGGCACTCCGAGCTTAATAGCTATCCTCCTTGTACTAAGGGAGGTATTACGTCGGACCAAATCCAAAATTCTTTCATCTAAGGTTCCTGATCCATCTGTAACTGATCTTTCGCTTCTTCGATGCTCTAGCACTCCGTGCTCTCGCAGACATCGGTGGATTCTTGAAAACATGCTACGACTGGAACACCTCCGATTGGGATATCTTTCAGCGTAGATCGTCTTTCGGCTTCACGATCTCGACCATTAGCTAAACCGTAGCAGAAGTGCATGTCCGTTAATTCTTCTCGAGAGTATGAGTTTGACATCGTAATGTGTTGATGAGTTAACGTCCAATTTGGAAATGGTTTTTTATTAAAAATGCGATGCCTTTTATTTACATTTGGGTTGCAAATATTTTGTTTTTCAATAAAGAAAAATTGCGGTTTTATTGTCTTAAGGTCCTAGCGGGTAGAACCCATTGGCGGCGGGTGGACCCAGACGAAATTGTCAGGTCAGTTTTCAGGGGTTATCAATGAAAAAAAAGGATTAATCCAGGGTTATTCCAATACTATGTCACTTTATTGTATCCTCATAAAACTCCGAATTTTTTAAAAATAATAAAAAAGAGGTCAATGTTTCATACATCAATTTGCCTACAAGTCCAGACGCGTTAAAACCAAAAAAAAAAGGTTTTTCTTAGAAAAAAGTGGTTCGGGTTTTTTTTTAATTTCTCAAAAACTACAAGACATTTTTGCATCCGGTTTTCTGTTTTTAAATAAAAACTAACAAGAGAATTGAATTTTTGAAAAAAAAATAGTACTTAATTACATACAATTTTGAAAAAAAATAGTTCGAAATTTTTTTTTTCCAATTTTTTTTCAAAATTTTGAGTTTGAAAATTAATTTCTCAAAAACTATTCCTTAAAAGAGCTGCGTTTAAAAGCAAGATGAAAGAAGAGGTTTCTGGCTTTACAAGAAAGTATATCACGGCATTGTGGCTGTAACTGTTGATTTTTAATAATTTATTTTCCAAATTAAGTAATTTTTTTAGAAAATTGCCCCTCCCGGCTAAACGGGGGGGAATAGACCCCCCCCCTCCCATACGATTTTTTTCTTGTCTTGACCAGACCTACACGCTCTAGCTTTTTGGCACACTGCTCGTGGGACACCCTGTATATGTGGGAATATTTGGTTAACTGCCACATTAGCCATTTCGCCAGCTTCATCTTGCACCCTAATACACATCTCGAATAATTGTGCCCTTCGTTCTCCCACTGCTGCAATATCCACTTCCACTTCCTATTCGTATCCCAATTAGATTAGAAAAACTTAGATAATTCATCAATCACTTGCTTTCATGGGTCATATGATCACTTGCTCCTGAGTCCAGATACCATCGATTATTATTTCTTTTATAGCTAAATATCAGTACATTTGAGTTTGATTTGCCTGTCCTCTGTTCCTCACTTCTAGTTCCAGTCCATATTTGTCTGTCATAAGCACCTGCCCTTTGCAGCTCACCGCCATTTATAGTCTTGGCTTTACCCGCGATCTCTGAACAATTGCTAATGCGTGCATCACCTCTAAGCACTTCGCTTCTACTTCCACACCACAGATAATTACACATTCTTCCTCCTTGCTGCTTACTTCCATTTCCTATTTAAAAAAGGACCAAAGGAAAAAATCCATCGCTAGTACATACATATATCTAATGATTCAGTGTACGGTGTATAACAAATCGTTCCACGGAAAATGTGCAAAACTGCAAGACGTTGATATCAATTTACTGTATAAAAACAAGGAATGTTATCTTAGTGACGATTGTGCCAATTCGCGTCGGAAATAAATTCATAAGGATCAAAGTTAAATTCCCTCGAGTCGATCATCAACTCCAAGTAGTGCATTGTCCCAATCATCAAGTCACCTCCCACTAATATCTGCCACAGCAGTGCCAATAAAGCACAACAGAAGAAGCAGTAATCAATAACATAGGTGTTGCCAATACGGAAGGCGAACTAATCACGAAATTAAGTATAAACAAAATTAATAAACCAGGATCAGCTACGAAGGGTTCTCTTACTGGATTAATAGATACAGTTCCAGAGTTATGTTTACTTCATCTCTCCCGCTTCAATACAAATGTATGCGAGCACAACATAATAGTATTCGTTGCTGATAAATTAAATTTGCCGGACTCCGCTGCCAAAAGGTGATTAAATGTAAGTCGGCATCTCTACACTCCGTTTTATTAACTTCAAACTGGGACTTCCAGTCGCTACATACGATTCAGTCTACAACGCCGATTACGAATCAAGCCATTTGTTCCCTAACCAAAAAACGAAGAAGTTGCGAAAATTCCAGCTATGAAACTCGGACCTACGAAATCAGTTCTCCATCAGACGTTGTTAACGCTGAGACTATTTTGTTCCAACGAAGATAGCCAAGGTTCATGTACCTTGACTAATTGTTGTAGAGATAACGGGTACTTGTACCAGTTCCTCAATATTTGAAATAAGTAACAACACGTCACGTACAGGTTGAAAGTCTTACTCATTTATTATTCCCTCAAACAGGAGTATTTATATAAAAATATTGCTTATTTAACAATATAAAAAATGCTTACTCGCAAATATCGACAACCCTGAACATTTACTAGAGGGTCGAATTTCGGCTATGCGAAACAATTGCCCCTGCGGCAACTGTTTACTTGTTTGTCTATATTATAGGTTCAAGGTGAACCTTTACGTTGGCTGGGCAGAGGTTTCGCATAGCCGGCATTCTTGTCGCGTGCAATGTTCTGTGCTTGTTGTTAATACGAGTTCCCTTTGCGTATCGTCTGTATGTGATGAATATGATACTGCATTGTTGTATCATTTGAAGTTTTCATTACATTGAGTTTGTTTACCTCGTTTAGTTATATGCAGCGAATATCGACGATACGCAAATGGAATTAATATGTATGTGCATAATGTTATATTTATTTATTTTATTTGATTACACTATATTATATATCTGTTCGTGAACATACTCCCCCTCGTTGAATGGAACCATTCAACAGATTTCTTCACTAGGTAGACTGAATTTTCGTGGGATTGGGATTGGTCTCGAAGGCTCCTTGAGGGTTACACGTTTGGTCGATGTTTTTGATTTCCAAATCCAGAAAATGATGATTGAAATCGTCAGGAAAAGTCCTATATATCCCACGGAGTACTGATGAAGGTCATGTTTACTAAAATTGTTTGGCAATTCGGCTAGTATTTGAATTTTGGTTTGATGCCTTAGCTCTTCGATCTGCTGTAATCCAAATTGATCCAGTGGTGATGATTTATTAGCTAGGGTGAGGGTGGTTGGTACTACAATGTCCGACAGGTTGCCCAATTTGGTATACGATGTTCTTGTGCTGCTTTGGTATATCTGATGTCCTTGAAACGTTAGATCATCTTGTTTGACGACGCAGTTTGACTGTATTCTTAGAAGTCCTGATCCCTCCAGAGACATTGATGAAATGTCATTGCCACATACCGTATTGATGGTCGTCTTATTCTTGGTGGCGTAAATCCATTCGTTGGGGTGTGTAAGCCGGATCCAAATTTTATTTTTGGTGATTGTCGTTGTTTTGCATTGTGCTGATAATGGCAAGTTATTTAGCAGAGAGACTTCGCATATGCATACACCAGATCCCTTACGGTATAACGGCCTTCTTTGATCACACAGATACGTGGATGGTTCTGTTATTAAGCATGTTGCTAGTTCTTGTTCCAACAATGGGTAGTATTGGTCGCGGTGTTGACTAATAATTAAATACGATGAGTCTGGTTTGATTGCTATGAGCGATCCGTTGTTAAATATCGGTATAGGTATTATTCTGAATATGTCATACATTTCAACACTGACAAGAGGAAATTTGATCAGAAAAATAACGTTATTTTCTATGACTTCGCCTTTCACGGACATTAGTTGATATAATTGCAGCGGTTCTGACGACTCTACTGGCAGGCGAAGCGAGGACGGAATATGCCCTTGTATTGTGATTATTTCTTTGCTTAATTGCTGTGGTGATAAAAGCAATGGGTTGATTTTTCCGTGATTAGTGTCGATTATCACGTTAATCAAGGATGCCTGTATTCGTTGTGTATTAGAGACGATTAGCGACAGTTCAATGGATAACGCCAAGAATAAGTTGTTCAGTTTCTCTTGATTGGTGTAATTAATTATTTGATTAACCTGTTCGTTCAATGTTCTAAATTTTTCTCGAATTGTTAGCTGGGTTCCTTTAATTAGGTTCAAAGTAGAATCGATTATGGATGTATGATTCTTCAGCAATCGTAGAACGTGATCTTCATTTGTCTTGATGTCACTTATTGAATTCAAAATCTGCTGTGCATGCTCATCGTCAAGCACTCCAAATAACGAGTTTGCGATGCTCCCCACTATGTTGAAGGCACCACGCTTCCGTCTTGTCTTATGGATGTTATAAGTAAAGAGCTCATTTCCCTCCTTTATTTCGTTCCGTACGTGGTGAAATTGAGTGATTATTGATGAACAGGAACTATTGTTTTGTATCGACTGACAAAGATGCCGCAAGGATTGGATTCCATTAGTAATTTCATTGTACTCAGTCCAGTAAGGCTCCAGATCGTAATATACCATCAGCTTCCAGTCGTTCGATGCTAATTTTGCTGATCCTAGAGCCTCAAAGTGGAGTCCCAATTGAGCTGTAAACTGGTGGACTTCTATAGGATGACTACTCATTACTGGTAGGGTAAGACATACCAGCAAGAGTGACATTATTGCCGAGCCGTATGATTTTCGTGACCTCCTGGTAGGAGGTTCGCCGTTGTGCGTTCCATCTTTCGAGATTGGTGATGCTGAGTCTGCCGCTCTCCGTTTGGTTTGACCTTCGGGTGAACGTGCTTCGTCTTTTGTTAATACTTTCTCCTCATGTTTAGCGTTGTCATCCTCAATTGGAAGAGGCGCGAGTTTGTGAACTGATCGCCGCAGTATACCGGTTGCTGTTTTTACGTCTGCCACGCGGACTTGATCGTCGTCTCCAGTGTAAGTTTTTATGACGCGAGCTAGGGGCCATTTCATTGGTGGGGTGTTCTCTTCTTTGATTATAACTATCGCCCCAGGTTCTAAATTTCGTTTGTGTTGTTTCCATTTGAATCGCTGTTGTAATTCATTCAAATATTCTTTGGACCATCTCCTCCAGAACTCGTTCTTCAGGTGCGTGACCAACTTCCACCGTGTGAGTAGGCTGACTTTTGTTGTCTCAACACGTGAATCGATCGAAGCAGTTAATGGTTCGCCAATTAAGAAGTGTCCCGGTGTTAAAGCTGTGACATCGTTTGGGTTGGACGATAAAGGTGTTAGGGGACGAGAATTAAGGATAGCCTCAATTTCAATTATTAGAGTCTCGAATTCCTCGTATGTTAAGGAAGCCGATGCCATACTTCGGTTTAACAATTGTTTCGCTGATTTCACAGCAGCCTCCCAAAGCCCGCCGAAATGTGGAGATCGAGGTGGTATGAAGTGAAAATCGATGCCCTTTGTGCTACACGAAGAGATGATGGAATCTCTTCCTTGAGATGAATGTACCGTTTGGCTTAAGTCCTGAAGTTGGTTTCTGGCGCCGACGAAATTAGTCGCGTTGTCACAATATAAGTTTTTAATGTGGCCTCGCCTTCCTATAAAGCGTTTTAGGGCTCCTATAAACGCTTCTGTTGTTAAATCGCTCACCACCTCTAAGTGAACCGCCTTCGTAGCAAAACAGCAAAATACTGATATGTACCCCTTCTGTGGTCGACTTCCCCTACCTCGAAAGTGAATCAAGATTGGTCCACAAAAATCCACACCTGAATTAACAAATGGACGAGCCGGTTGTATTCTACTAGATGGTAAATTTCCCATTATCTGGGACACCATCTTGGGCTTGGCTCTGGTGCACCGAACGCAGTGTTGCACTATAGATCGTGCAATGGTTTTACCCTTGACCGGCCAAAAGCGTTGTCTGGTTATGGCCAGAAGTGTCTGTGGCCCTACGTGCTTGTTATCGTAGTGAATGTCCGTCATTATCATTTTTACGAATGGGTGCTCGTAAGGTAGTAGGATAGGGTGCTTTGCATCGTATGGTAAGGCTGATGCTTCCAATCTACCGCCTACGCGTATGATATCTTCCTTGTCCAGAAAAGGGGTGAGGCTACTGATGGAACTGGTATTACTGCATTCGTTATACCGTCGTAGATGGGAGATGTCCTGACTGAATTCATCCCTTTGTATGACTCGGATTATGGTATGAAGGGCTTCCTGTAGTTCTTGGCTGGAGAGGTTGTCTCTTCGACTCGGCTTCTCGTCTCCTTTTTTTAAAGATCGGATAAACCTAAGCATATATGCAGTAATCCGTTGTAATCGTTTAAATGAGTTTCCATGTGAGATTTTGTAAACGAAATGCGTTGATTCACTGCTACTGGTCATTATGGCTGTTGTACTTTGATTGAACTCCTGCTCGCACGCTGCTGTTCTAGCGTATGGGTTCGGCCAAGATGATTCCTGACCATGAAGAAGTAAAGGCCCGTAGAACCAAAGGTTGCACTCCTTCAATTTTTCTGGAGCTATTCCCCGCGTCAACAAGTCAGCTGGATTCTCTTTAGATTTGATGTGCCGCCATTGCTGTGTTGTGGTACAGGATTGAATGGAAGACACTCTATTGGCGATGAAGGCAGGAAATGATTTTGCGTCCGAGTTGATCCAGGCCAAGACGATTTCGGAATCGCTCCAAAAATACGTAGGAATTTCTTCATATTCGATGTCGCCTTTTACTCGTTTAGCGAGGTCTACTGCTAACTTTGCTGCGCACAGCTCTAATCGAGGTATTGTTGGTTTCTTAACTTTGTTCTTTTCAAGTGGTGCTACACGAGATTTAGCACACAACAGGCGCACGACGACCATGCCAGGACTGACGACTGATCGAATATAGATGCAGGCTCCAAAAGCCTTTTCGGAAGCATCGGCAAAGACATGAACTTGTATTTTTTCTGGAAGTTTATTCGCAAATACGTGTCTTGACACTCGAATGTGATTTATTGTCTTGAGGTCGTCACGAAATTTTGACCATTTTGAATGTAATTCCTGTGGTAAAGCGGCGTCCCAATCTAATTTTAGCTGCCATAACTGTTGCAGGAAGATTTTTGCGGTGATTATCACTGGAGCCACAAGTCCAAGTGGATCAAAGAGTCGGGCTATTTCTGATGAAACTATTCTTTTTGTTATTTTAGTTCCGTTATTCCAATGGGCCTTTATACAGAAGTCGTCCACCTTTGGTAACCAAGTTAAGCCCAAGGTCTTTATGGTGTCTTCTGAATCTATTTTGAAGTCCAATTCCATTTCCTTATCCTCTGGTGGGAAATCTTGTAGTAATCGCGGATGATTGGCACACCATTTACGCAGCTTAAAACCAGCTCCTTGAAGTACGTCAATTAATTGTTTCTGCATTTCTATAGTAGTAGAAAGGCTGTTTGCACCAGTCATGACGTCGTCTATGTAGAAGTTGAGCTGGAGTGCCTTACTGCCGAGGGGATGTGTTTTAAGTGTTGACTGGGATAGACGTTGTAAGCATTTCACAGCTAAGTATGGTGCGGCTGATGTCCCATAAGTGATTGTGTTTAATTGATAGCACTTTACGGGTGCCAGCACGTCCTTCCTCCATAAAATTAATTGATATCTTCTGTCTTCTTCGTGTACAAGCACTTGCCTATACATTTTTTCAATATCGGCTGTAAATACAAACCGTGGTAAGCGGAATCTCAACAATATCGCAAACAGGTCTTCTTGGATTTTTGGACCGGTATGTAAAATATCGTTCAAGGATAGGTTAGATGATGTTTTGGCAGACGCGTCGAATACTACTCTTAATTTGGTCGTGCTACTATCGGGTTTTAGCACGTAATGGTGAGGTAGAAAATAGTGTGGTGTATTGCTTGGTGGGGCAATTACCTCTCTCATGTGTCCTAATCTAATATATTCGTCCATGAATTGAAGGTATTGCTGTTTAAGCTCCATGTTGTTTGCCAATCGTCTCTCTAATGATAGTAATCTCCTGAAGGCCATATTCTTCGATTCCCCTAATTTTGATGGTTCGTCTGAGAATGGTAGCCTTACTGTAAAGCGTCCCTGTATGTTGCGCTGTACTGTCTGGGTGAAGTGGGTTTCACACCTCTTTTCTGCTGTAGTGGTTGATCCGTGTGATTCTTCAGGATCTTCAATTGTCCAGAATTTTTCTATAAGAGTGTTGAGGTTTTCATCTTCGATACACATTCCGCAAACCAATGTTGAAGGCAGAGGACGACCGATCCTTCCTACTGCGATCCACCCAAATACTGTGTTTTGTAATGTAGGCATCTCTTCATCGGCCTTTATTTGTCCTATGGATAAAAGCTCGTGATATATGTCTGCTCCTATCAGCAAATCGATCTCCCCCGGACGGTCGAATGTTGGATCGGCTAACTCGATGTTCTTGGGGATGTTCCAGTGTGAACTATCGATTAATTGCGACGGTTGAGGTGATAGTATTTTTGGAAGAACCATGGCCTCGATACGTGTGGAGAATCCATTCAATCTAGATTGTATAGAAATGTTCACTCTGCCACGAGTTTTTTGAGTGGTGCGACCGATGCCCTGGATGCGCAAAGTGTCGTGCACTGCTGAGAGACCCAACCTTCTAACTAGATTCTCTGTTATGAAGTTCACTTGAGATCCTGAGTCTAAAAGTGCCCTGCATTCAATAGAGTCGCCATTCTTAGATTCCAATTTTATTATCGCGGTCCCCAACAGAATGTATGCTTGGCGTTGTTGACTAGCCGCGCTTACTACTGACGGCTGATCGCGTCCGTGACTGTTGTTGAAGGACCCTGAGTTGGAGGGCTGAATTGGTACCGAAGTCTCTAGGTGGACTAACGTGTTGTGTTTCTTGGAGCATTTTGTGCATCCTCGCCGGGGGCATTTCGCAGCTTGATGGCCTGCTCGAAGACAGTTAACACATGTATGATGTTTCTTCAGCAAGTTAAGTCGATGGCCCGGTGTCATTTTCAGGAACTCCTGGCATGCGTACAATCCGTGGCTGCCCTTGCAGATAATACATAATGGTGCTGCTGGTGCCGATGGTGCTGCTACTGTCCTTGCTGGATGTAATCGTCGCTGCTCTTCTAATGACTTCCCCTTATAGCCCAGTGCCTCCAATGATTGGAATCGCCTCTCCAGGAAGCTTAGCAGTTGATTGATAGTTTGTAGCTTTCTCGGATTCTCAAGCGACTGTTCGTAAAGGGTATGAGTGTCCCTATCTAACTTCTTTAGTAGTATGTGAATCAGGAGTGGATCCCATTGCTCAGTGCTCACACCAATATTTTTCAATCCCATTAGACACTCTTGCGTGGTGTCATGGAGAGTCCTTATGGCACTGGCTGATCCCTTGTCAGACATGATGGTTGGTTGACTCATAAGTTTGTTTACAAACGCCGATACCAATAATCTGGTATTGCCATAACGATCCACCAACGTCTTCCATGCGGCCTCATAATTGTTGTCAGACGTCGTGAAATTACGGATTAGCCTCTCAGCTTCCCCTGACAAATTTGTCTTCAGGTACCACATCTTTTGACAATTGGCCATAGACTGATTGTGGATTAATTGGACAAATAAATCGTGGAACTGTTGCCATTTTAGATAGTCGCCGTCGAACTTTGGTAACACGATTTTTGGCAGTTGCAGCGCTGCATTGTTAGTTGATGGTCCAGTACTAGAGCTACCGGAACTACATCCAGTGCTAGTCTGTAGGTTGGTGGTTAATGTAATTATATGTTTTTCCACCAACTCTTCTAACTCCAAATATGCATCTGGGTCGTATCCATCGGTAACCGGATCGTCGCTGAGTTCCCAAATGGAATTATGCAGTTCCTCTAACTGGTTCCGGTATCTCTCTAGTGTCCTTAGTCTACGTTCGACATATTCCGTTGTATGTTGCTGACTTGGGATTGTGCCGGCCAAGATTCGGCGTAGGAAATCTGCTATCCCCTTCTGCCGCGCCAATAGCTTCATTAAGCCGTCTGACGATTTCGTTGATGAATCTTCGGGTTTTGATTGGTTGGTACTTGTTGTACCTCCATCGATATGCTTTGATGCCATGTCGCTGAATTGCTTGACACCTTCTAATTTGGAAAGCGAAATTATCTTTTGTTCGAAATGATCCTTTCTTCCTTCGCTCCTTTTGTCAGAACCGGATTGATGCGCAGCTCTTGACGGCGTTGGTACTAGTGTATAGCCCTAGTACACGCTTTGGTTGACGAAGGTTTAAATCGCGACGCGTTGCAGGTTTACCAGTGTTTGAGCCCTGGTAACGCTTCTAACAATTATGACTTATTATTTGCTCCTTAAGACTGATGAAGAAGGCAAATAATTCAATCACGTCGGGGTCACCAATGTTAACGCTGAGACTATTTTGTTCCAACGAAGATAGCCAAGGTTCATGTACCTTGACTAATTGTTGTAGAGATAACGGGTACTTGTACCAGTTCCTCAATATTTGAAATAAGTAACAACACGTCACGTACAGGTTGAAAGTCTTACTCATTTATTATTCCCTCAAACAGGAGTATTTATATAAAAATATTGCTTATTTAACAATATAAAAAATGCTTACTCGCAAATATCGACAACCCTGAACATTTACTAGAGGGTCGAATTTCGGCTATGCGAAACAATTGCCCCTGCGGCAACTGTTTACTTGTTTGTCTATATTATAGGTTCAAGGTGAACCTTTACGTTGGCTGGGCAGAGGTTTCGCATAGCCGGCATTCTTGTCGCGTGCAATGTTCTGTGCTTGTTGTTAATACGAGTTCCCTTTGCGTATCGTCTGTATGTGATGAATATGATACTGCATTGTTGTATCATTTGAAGTTTTCATTACATTGAGTTTGTTTACCTCGTTTAGTTATATGCAGCGAATATCGACGATACGCAAATGGAATTAATATGTATGTGCATAATGTTATATTTATTTATTTTATTTGATTACACTATATTATATATCTGTTCGTGAACAGACGTTTTTAGCTTCGTTAAGACCACAATGCAAGTGGAATTTCTAGTAAGCACCTGTAATGAATTTTATGATGTCATCATTATAGTCGGATCATGGCTATATCCAGGAATATTATCTTCTATATCCGACAGATGCAACTCTTCTAATGAACGCGGTGGCGGAATAATTGTGTTGCTCGCTCCTGTTTTTATAGTAAAGAAGTCGATTTTTAATGTTTTTTACTAATAAGCTTAATAAGCTTATAAGCTTGAAATTTTTAAAAGGTATACTCTCAATATTAAATTTATTAATAATCTCTGTAATGATTTCGATAATTTAACAATCTTAGAAGATTTAAATCTAAGTAATATTATTTAGTGTAAATCTAGTAACTTAAACTACCTGTCCCCACATAATATTTTCCATGCTCATGAATATCTACTGTTGATTTCCTAAACTCATTACATTTAAAACAGATTTAACTCGTAGTTAACACGCGTTAAGTATAATCTTTATATGTTGCGTTGAAATAGATTTGAATGCAACGCAAGTTCCTTTATTGCTTTTAAATGATTCAATTAATTGTTAATAAACTGGATAAACTGGATTGATCTAATGTCCAGCTGAGATTTAGTATGTACGTATTAACGTTTTGTTGAAATACGGTTTGAGGGGTTCTCGAGAGTCGTACCAATTCTTCCTATATATACATACATATATACATAATAGACATTTGGCTAATCTGAAAAATTTGAAAAACAAACCTCTTAAGGCATTAAAAAAATCAAACTCTCAATCAGGTTTCGAAATTATTAGCATATAACGTAAAAATTGTATTGTTCTTCACAAGTTTCTTTAAAAAAAATTATGTCATGTCTATCGAACGTAATGTTATATCTGATAGTAAGGCGTTCTGGCACTTTAATAGTACAAAAAGGATATCGACGGTGATTTCAAACTCCTTTTAGAAGCATTGAATCTAACAATATTGAATCCACTCTTGAACGCCTTGCCAACTTCTTTTAATTCGTATAGACCAATCATGACCGAATTAGTCATTAGTCATTTCCTGTTTGCTCTTCAAATTTAGTACGAGTATTTCTGTATTTCTTGCCGTTTGGAAAAAAAAAATCTCTTTTTGGTTCCTATTCATAAGTCTGAAAAATTACAGAGAAATATGTAAGCTTCCTACAATTCTGAAATTATTTGAAAGCATATTAATAACGATAATGGAATTTCTTGTTAGAGGTTATCTCCCGGATGAACAACATGGTTTTGTCTCTGGTCGATCTATTACCTTCAGTTTGGCATTAGTTTCATCATTTGTCTGAAGTCAAATGGAAAGAAGGAACCAAATCGATGCCATTTATACCGATTTCAGTAAAGCTTTTGATTCAGTAAGCCATGCCGGCTAATCTGCAAACTTGAATCTTTTGGCTTCCACTCCGCATTCCTTCGCTGGTTGTAATGTTTTCTTCTGGTCAGAACCCAACCAGTAAAAATCGGCAACTTTGTTTCCAAAGAGATAAGGTGCAGTTACGGTGTTTCATTCGTGATACCGTCCAAGTGGTCGTAAATGGACAATGCTTATTGTTTGCCGACGATCTTAAATTATTCATGATCTTTAAGAATAGAAGTGGTTGCCAATTGCTGCAATGAGATCTAAATTCTAAATTTTCTTTTAAATAAGAGGCTAGTGCTCACAAATAGCATGGGGCACTGCGACAAGTGTAAGTCAATTGTGCCTGCTAGCCATTTAGACGAGGAGTTCTTTTACCTTCTTAATAAAGTTGAGGATGCCCCAGGTAGGTGCTGAGCTGATCCCCTCAGGAGCCATGATTTCTCTGAAGTGGATACGCTTCCTAAGATGAAGGAGGGTAGCACAGAGGTAGAGAGTATATTGATGATTATACCTCTTATGCCAACCTTCTAATTAGATTGACGCATGTTAGGATAGCGTACAGTTCGACTTGGAAGACACTACGACTCGTTCCCTGGGCCTTCGATATTTTCCGATTTGGTCCAAAGATGCGAGCGCCAACGGTCTGGTCTGTTTTTTAACGAAAGAGTTTGATTGCACTGCGTATTGCAACCTCTTTAATAAAAAGGTGGAATGGGAGTGCCTCTTGGACTGCCGTTGGGCAGGTTTATAATAGCGTCTGTAATAAAGACATGCCAGTCTCTGAAAGTGTTGAAGTTTAACTATTGTAGTTTTCTGTTCAAATTTTGTCCACCATATGGCAGACGCATAAGTGAGGATAGGCCTCACTATCGCGGTATATAACCAGTGGATTACCTTAGGATTAGATCTGAATAGTATTTCGAAATGGTGCAATAAGCTTAAAGTTTAAATATAAGCAAAATTTCATTTTCTTGGACCTCCTCCATAATTGACTTTGAGTATGAAATAAATAAATAAAAAAGAATCGGCAAGTATCAGTCCCAGCCCGGTAGAGTTCTGCTTGTTTTGCTGAAGGATCCGACATTATATTTTAATTGTATTAATTTTTTTTTTTAACTTCCACCGTACCCTGTCATACGTTTCCATTTTGCTGCTATCGAAGGCCATCAAAAGGATGTGATTCTTAACTTGAGAAAGCAATTCGGTACTTGGCGGAGGTAATGGGGTAGAATATAAAAATTTAAATTTCAAAAACAAATTACAATAATGAAGGGCACCTACTCCATTAACATACTCATAACCCTGTAAGTCTTCGCATGGCACTTTATCTATGTATTCTGTCTTAAGTGCAGTGTCATCTTTGCTTCCCATCGTCATTTTTTACATATGACGTAATGTATAGTGACTTAAACGCAGGGAATGACTTCAAATCGAATGTGGCTTTAGCTCTTTTACTACAGTATATTTACAAAATTCAAGAAGCCTACCCGTCACATTGTATTTTATACGAAGAACGGAAATTTCTTGAAGTGGAATTGACAACAAATCGTTAAGTTGATTTGTTTTATATGAACATAGGTTGGGAGGATGTGGGTTAAGTACACAATGAACGCATTGCTTCCACGAATATTCTTTAGTGTTTACGTAAATGACTTTAAGCCGATTGGGAAGAGAGCACGAGTGCTTCTAATAAGGATCTCGTGTGTATGATGTAGAAAATCGAATGAATATTTATACGTTGCTAATTCTTACTTCCTTTTCACTTCCTCTAAGGATATTTTAAAGGATAACGAGACTGCAATACAATGAGCCTATTATATCTGCTCCGACATTTTGTGGTCAGGTATGACTGTAATTTTTATAACTCGTCCTCACAAATGCTTAAGACGTAAAACGTATTCATTACTTCTGTTGATTGCGGCTCGAATTAATCCCTCTTGACTTATTCGATTTTTTTTTCGATCCCTTCTCGAACAATAGATCATCGAGGATAAGGAAAGGTAAGCGAATGTGACTGCCGCAGGTGTCGTGTACCGTGTAGCAAATTGTAACAAATGGCTCTGTCATTTCCTCCTGCAATTCATTTTATAAAAACCAGAAAAGAAAATCCGCCATTGTTGCCTAATAATCATGCCCGAATCGCGTGCAATTGGATGATGACTGGTTGGGGATTTTTATTGTGTCTTTACGACTTTGTCACTTAGAATTTATTATAGACTTTTTTCATTTTCCCGATGATTTGTTGTAAGCGGTGCTTAGGTGTCAGCTATTATTCATATTCTTTTTTGCGTTTTTCTATTCTTTGCAGATGATTCAGTTGATGTAACATCGGAGCCAGATGATCAAGATATATCCGTGGCGGCATCTCACAATCCGAACAAGGGACAACTTGAAGTGCAACTGGGTGGTGCGGTGACTCTACAGTGTCCTCAAGGTAAGTTGTTCAATTTTCCTTGCCAACAAATTCCCTAAAGAAAAGCAATTGATAAATGCCTCTTTGGCATACTACTGCGAATTCCCAATTGCGCGTATCCAACTTAGAAAGCAGCATTTCTCCAGCCCAGTTCTGAACTTTTCCAATTACTGGAAGAGCAATTAAATTTCTTCAACCCTCCTACATACTTCTACGACTGCAACCGTCAATCGGACCTTGAGAAGGAACATCTACAAGATACTGCTTTTTTTTTTTTTGTACCTTCTGTCGTTAAGTACAATTGGCTCGTCTGACCTAATTTCTTGGTTGGACTCATTATCATCCAGCAATTTACTTATCGAAATTAATTATGCGCCCAGGCAAAACGCTTATGCGAACACGAGCACATTGGGTTGGAAAATAAATTGTATAAATATGTATTTTCGAAAGCTGTCGGGCAATTAGCGAAATTAAATTTGTCCAGGGTTTCATTAAACGCTGAAAAAGAAAATAAAAACTAAAGAATTAACGATGAAAGGTACAAAAAGGGCAGAATTAAAAATATTCTTTTCTTATTTGGAGTTATTTCAGATAATGCGACATGCGTTTGACCAATATTGGTTTATTCAGAAAAATTCAATATTTAAGATCAGCAAAAATTAGTGAACGGAAAACATGGGGGTTGACTCTGCCAAAAGCCAAGCCATCGAGATTGTATTGTTTGTACTTGTCGCCAGTACAAAAGTCAGACGATTAAGTCTGCGGATTCTGAGTTCCCAATGTGGCAGATTTGTTATTAATGAAGGGTGTTTTTTTTATAGCTATACAAATTCAATATGAAATAAAACGCTTGAAGCTAATGCCAATGTTTCCATATTAGATTTATTTAATTGACCATTTTATGCCATCAAATATTACTTTGGGCATACGCGTGCCTCGGCAAAGCTGTTAATAATGTTAAGATTTAGAGAGACACGGCTAATATGGTGAAGTCCAATTTTCCACAATTTTATCGAGCAACTGGGGCCGTATATTAGCAATAATAACAGCGAATGTTGCCTTCTCAATCGATAAGCGTCTCTGGCTTATTGGCAATGACTGGTGACTTCACAAACCCCAAAAGAAAGTAATCTAAAGGTGTGAGATCACAGGATCCTTGAGGCCAGTTCACAGGTCGATTGCGGGAAATGATGCGCTCAGTAAATGTTTCCCGCAATAAATTGATGGTTTCGCGAGCCGTTTGGCATGTTGCGCCATCTTGTTGAAATGAAAGCTCTGTCACTATAATACCATTCAACTGAGAAACGAAGAAGTCAAAAATCATGTTTCTATAGCCCTTTCCATTGACGGTAACATTCTGGTCGGCATCGTCCTTAGAGAAATATGGGCCGATGATTCTACCAGCCAAACAGTGAGTTTTAATGTTTGTGAGGGCATCTCGACAAAAGCTCCTGGGTTTTCTCCACTCCAAATTCGGCAATTTTGTTTGTTTACATACCCATTTAACCAAAGAAGGAGCTTCATCGGAGAACAAAATTTTGCGTTGAAAATGAGGATCAAGCTGAATCATGTTGTCGGCCCATTCACCGAACCCACGACGGGTATAATAGTCACGCGGTTTCAACTCAACAACAAGCTGGAACTTATTAGCTTTTAAGCAAAGATCTTTCCGTAAAATCGTCCACAAACTGGATGGGCAAAGCTCCAATTGCTATGAACGATGGCGAATTGACTCATTCTCCTCAACACTGCGCTCCACAACCGCAACAACTTCTTCTCTTCGCACTGTTTGTCGTCTTTGGGAACTCTTATTATCCGTTAGAGTGTACGTGATGCGAAAACGATTCATCGTGTACCGAATAACTTGCTCAGATGGACGATTATGTCAACCGATAAGTTTGGCGAACCGAACTATGGTCTACGAAATAAGTTTACACAACTTGCATGCCTTCTTTTGGCGTTGGTCTATTCATCGTAAAATGGCAAAACCTACTGACTACAAATCAACTGTCAACTGTTAAATTGATAATCTGTAATACAATGTTGTCATTGTACAAAGCCTTTAAAAAAAAAGAACCTTTATAATCGCCGGTATGAAAATGTGCTTAATCTGAGAAAGTGATTTTTAAGGAAAATAATATTTCTCAGTAAAGAGTACTGTACTTGAACGAAGTTAGTAGCTAGTGCTGCCAGTTAACAGAAATGGATTACCAAATAGTTTCATATCGATCTTCAAAACGCCTCCCTAAGCCTCACGTCACCAGTTGAAACTCTATGAACTCTTACTCCCATTTTATGTAACACCCGAAGTCGCAGTTTTGTCACGCACGAAATTGTACTTTGTCCGAGTATGAAATACTGGATCATGAGCTAAATTCTGAGCCCTCGGTTATCAATGAAAATTTCAATTTCAGCCCACACACCTTTCTAGCAGATGCAATCGACTTTGGCGCTGACCACCGGCTTCCACCCATTGCTTGGACTGCTATTTTGTTTCTGGCGTGTAGAATGTCTCATCCGCAGAAAACTTGTCAGATCTCTGTTGAATCGGTCCAAAAATTACTGCGAAAATAGTTTGGCATTCAGCAAATGCGGTATCTTGCGCAAAGCTTTCGCATCTCTAATTATTTGTGCAAGATGTTTCGCACACTTTCTTCCGATATCCTTACAACCTCAGCTATCTCATTCATCTTCACTCGCACATATCTTGCACTTTTTCGGTGGTTTCCGGTATGGTTGCGGTTTTTGGCTTTCCTTCACGTGGGTCATCTTCGTCCACGTCCTTCATCTTGGAGTAATTTGCGGCCACGCTTAAATTCAGCTGCCCACTTTTTATCGGTTGACATCGAAGGAACAGAGTCCCCGCAAACTTTTGTACTCTTGGGATCAATTTTCTGAGGGCTTTATTGTTCCAAAACGAAAAAACGATTGAATATCGTTTATCTATTTTAACAAAAACACTAGAGACGTCTGCTGCAAAAATTCGTGTAAACAAATTATTTGAAAGAAAGAGTTGAAACTTGTTATATGAATTAATGACATTGCACCCAGGTAGAAAACATAATTTTTGCTGATTGGAATGCCATCTCTGTGTCAGGGCGAAAACTTTTCAAATAACATTTTGCCCCTACTAGTTTTGTAAAATACTCGTAGACACTTAGGATTTGTTAACTGTGTTTTAAATACCATACGATGCTCAGATTTTCGTAGCTCATAGAGAGATTTTTTCAACGTGCATGTAATGTAATGCCACCATCATGCCTATACTCTTCAGCTTCTCTTTGCCACGATGTCTAAGATTTGAATTTCTTCCTTTCTTAGAATTATTCTTTCCAACATTTTGTGTAGCATAACAAGTAATTTGCGTCAATAGTTCTACTTCTAACGTTCCATTTAATTATCTCTTACGACGCATTTTAAGTCTGAATTTCAACCTCGCCACGTCTGATGATAGTTTACACCAAAAGTTTGGCTATACCCTTTTGCCACCAATCTGACTTGGCATCGCGATCTTTCAGTCAGAACCGTGTTTATTCGTAAACTCCGTGTTTAAGGAGGCTAAATGTCGCACTCTTTCACTCTTCAACTTTCACACGCATCAGTAAGCAAGACGTTATTTATATTGACTTCTGCGACCCCTCGAAAACTTCACTCTTTATCTCCGATTCACATTTGTTGACTGGAATAGGAGACTCTTTCTCCCTATACTGTGCAGCATAAGAACGTGTAGGTAACACGAAAAAGGTTTCTCGGTTGTCCTCTGATTAACATCATCGTCAATTTTGGTCTTGATTCTTCTTCAGGCTTCTGTTCTATTAACTGTATTTTGCACAGAATCTCCGGAATGACTTCATTCAACCAATGATTACGGTGAAAACTCAACTGGTCTTAAGCCGGTTTTCGCACCCTTTGATTTTCCTTCTGTTGGTAGCGACAGATCAAATGCTACTACATTTCGGATATTGATTTAAGTGTCTTCAAGGAATTAGACGTCCCGGTATTTATCCTATCTCGCGGAAACTCAACTTCGATGTAGTTTTGCTAAAACTATTCATTCAACCCAGACTTCAGCACCAAACCACTAATCATGTCCAAAAGAGTTCGTTCGCTTCCCAACAGCCTCTTCACACGTCTATACGTCTGTCCGTCTGAAACTGTTATCGATAAAAGTGACAAAGTGCTTTGCATGCCGCTCAGAGTACAATTTTCTTAATATGTATCTCTAAATAGGGTGCTCAATAATTAGAGAATGGTAGACTAGCCACTTTGTCTTTAAGCACACCTCGCAATTGAGTAATTGATTTTTACTTTTCCCTTTGAGTTCAGGCACAATATCGATTTCAACTGTCTAAATAACTTAATATTTTGTGCCATTCAATTGGTCCCCTTTTCGATCAGCACAAATATCACATTTCCGCATGCAGTTTGAATGTAAACATCACCATGGACTTTATTTGTAATTTTTGCAATAGAAAACATTTTTTTTCAATGATTGGGCACATGCAACACATTCTTGAATTCGAATGTTCTATTGCCGCAGTCATAAACAACAGATACACGAGGGGTGATCCAAAAGTAATGACAGTCGGGCCTTATTTCCTGTCTACCAAAGACACAGAGACTTGGTGAAAATATTATGGGACTCTGCTCCATATTCCACAGTAGCTGAGCCAAGCAGTTGAAGCTGGGCAGACATGCAAGGTAAACATCGCGAAAGACATCCATTCCTGTTGACGGATCGAAGAGTGACCAGATCTCTGCGCGTTAAGTACCGATAATGATAACAAGCAAATGGAAAAAACGAGTCGACATTTCGAGGATGAAACTCGAGAAGTTTCAGGCAGATCAGGAAATGGTTTTGTTACGTCTCGTGGCCATGGACGAGACCTATTGTAGATCAACCATTTTAATTCTGCAACCAAACAACAACCGATCTCGCTTCCAAGTGAGCCTCCTCTCCGGCGACAAAGCAATTCAAAGAGTCAAGTTCATCGCGAATGGTTAAGGCATCCGTTTTTGGGACGCAAAAGGAATATTTGGAAAAGGCAACCACTATTTCGGAATTTTACTACTCAAACAAAATAAGTCCTCGAAGCACTTCTGGTATGCGGTTTTTTGGTATACTGTTGACTCCCATATCATCAAAAATAAATTGAATCAACTTAATGATTATGATGAAATCCCTGCCATATTACTAAAAAAATGCTCCGCCATTGTTTCTGTCCGCTCTCAAAAATATTCAATTTATCCCTGTCCCTTGGAGAATTTCCCCAGATATAAAGAACTGCTTTTACAACTTCTACTCACAAAAATGGTCCAAAGAGTGATGTTAACAACTACCAACTACCATTGCCAAACTGCCACATACTGTGAGCGTCAAAAAAACGTTTACACCGCTGTGTTTTATGTTTCAAATTCAATTACAATCCTTATTAAAGATTTCACTTAGGTACATCTAGTTCAACATGTACATTTATATCTTATTTCTTAATCGAACGACATATAAAAATCAACAAAAAAATTAATAACACACATTTTATAAGTAAATAACAAAAAATACTTCACATATTAGGCGTCAAAAGAAAGTTTACAGTACAAAAAAAAGACCAAATATGGCGATAAGTACCGAATTTATATTTTGTGTGTTTTCCTTTGCCTTAATAACGGTCCACTTCCTTCTGGACATGGATTTCACCAATTTTTTAGTGAAGTCAGATAGAATTTTTTTCCACTCTTCTAACAATACGGACTTTAGTGAGTTTCCACTTGTTATGCCCCTTTTTCGAATTTGCTTGTCGAGATTTTTTCTTTTTTATTGGAGGCTTCTACTATCTCTTTTAGCACTCAGACACAAATACTGGTCCATTGTACTACCATACAGACACTTTGACTTTATTGTAATTTGCCCGTTGTCCGGAGAAAAGTGACGAGGGGCTTCAGTGATGTAGAGCTAAGAGATTCGGCACCCACCACGTCGGCCCCAAGGATGCGCCACCGTGCGCGAGCAAAGGCGGGACAGTCGCAGAGAAAGCGTTCTGCTGTGTCATCCTCCTCGCATCCTCGCAACATGCAGCACAGGTAGGCGTCTCACTGATGCCATGCACGTAGAGATGCTTGGCAAAAGTGTAATGGCCCGTAATGACGCCCGTAAGCCTTCTGCAATCATTTCTCCTTAAGGATAAGAAAAATGTTGCGGACTTCTTGCAGACATCAGGGCGTACGCGCTTAGTCATCCTGCATCCTGGATATTCCCTCCATATACGATTGTGTGCATTAAAGACCCAGTCGGTGATGTCAGATTTAACCGTGGAAGCAGATAGACCTAAGGCGGTTTCAGGTCCTGAGAAATTCTCCTCTGAGCTCTTTCTAGCGAGTTCATCGGAGATCTCGTTTCCTAGGATCTCACAGTGATCTGGGACCCATACAAGCCTAAGTGAATCTAATCTTGCCACGTTGTTCAAAAAGGTCTTGACTTCGTGCACTAATTTGGAGTTGGATAGAGGGTTGGACACAGCTTTCAGTGCAACTTCTGTGAAAATGCGAAGACATTCCATTCCAGGTTCAGTGTCTGGCCAAAGCCAGTCCTGACGCCATGGAAATGTGACTGTGAAATTACAGCGCAGTAGAATGGCAGGTGTCATTGCGTCAATAGGCATATCCATGAGACAGGGGTCGTAGAATATTTCTCGCGCAATGCGAGTTATAACAAAGACCATTTCTTACCCAAACCTTTCTAAGGTTGACAGTGTATGACACTCTTAGTTTTAATTGCAATTATCTAATCTCCTTTAAACAACATTGCTTTCTCAAATGCAAGTCTACAACCGTAAACTTTTTCGAATATGTGTCCTTCACCCTCTCAGCATTAGAAACTGGGAATGAAGTCCACATCATTTCAACTGATTTCAGTAAAGCCTTCGACAAAATCTCACACAAATTAATACTCTTCAAACTGTTTTCCCTTGGCTTTGAATGCACTGCAATTAAGTGAATATCTTCTTATTTAAAAAAAACATTACTACGGTGTTCGTTTTAGATCTGCCTTTTCTAACCCTTTCCTCCTAGATCCATTTCTTTTCATTCAACGACATTGAGACATTGAGTTATCAAACATTCCCACCTCTCTGCCCCCTTCTTGAATACGCTTCTCAAATGTGGTCTCCTTATCAATAAACCCACATTTCTTTTAATCGAGAGCATCCAACGCCGGTTCCTACGTTTCGCCCTTCGAGGTCTGCCCTGTAACAATCCTTTGTTCTTACCACCCTGTTAAGACCGTCTTAAACTAATCAATTTGAGTACGTTCGAGGAAAAAAGAAGGCCATAGACTCCTAACAGGTACCATCGACTGCGCCACTCTTTACAACTCTATATCTCTTAGCACTAACCCTCATAAAACACGCAATCCTCGTCTCTTCTATCTATCCACCCCTCGTACTTCATACGACTCCAATGGACCCGTTTCCGGTATGCTGGGAAGTGTTAATTGGAATATTATAGGAATATTCTTCTCAATAGCCTTCCCTTCTCCCAATCATAATGTTTAAGATAAATTAAGTGCTTATCTTATAGTTTGAATTAAGCCGAATAAATGGGGGTACAGCCACCACTAAAATATCCGAAAATCGAGTGCACTAAGCTCATGGGATTCCAAAAAATTCTCTTTATATTTTCAACAGACCTCGTCCTCATAAGTGTGTATTAAAATATCAGCTGGACATTTTCATAATCTTTAATATTTACAATTTTCGCTTATTTTCATTTTTATTAAGTTTCCTTAAGTATTTGTTTACTATTCCTTTTTTCTGATAAAGACTGTAGAAAACTCAGTATTGATGCATATCGATGCGTATAACTGGTAGTTTGGATAAAGTAGGCGCACCTAAAAACCGTTTTCAGTTGAAGGTCTGTAATTAATGGCATAAGAAAAAACTTTCAGTGAATAAAGTGTGGAAAAAAAAAGGTAAAACTGATTTTCCAAATTTCGACATGAAACCAATATCTCAAGTTCTGAACTCATCTTATCTGTCACGACAATGTGAAATGTCAATCTCTGCACAAATAGATATTCGTACATTGGACAATTTTTTCCTAACAATCTCCTTATTTTTTTTTTGCAATTGCAGGATCTCTCGGTTGTTGGTCACATCTCGACCCTGTCACAGCTCGGCTTCGTGGTTTGGGTCACGGTCTATCGTCACCAACCGGACAATTCTCCCTCAAGGACGTTGTTTACCAAGATGCAGGCACATATAAGTGCATTGGGCAGTCGCCAACTAACAAGAAGAAACTAGAAGTCCTTCAGACAGTTGGAGTGCTTGTGAAAGGTAAGTTCCATTAATATGCCCGTTTGAGTGTGAACGAGTGTCTATGCTTACGGCTGTATAACGGTTATGTAAGGTTTCCGGTTCGACAATATCTACATTCTACACTTTATCACTTGTACAATATGCATTATTTCATACGACACGTATTCTCCATGTCCTGTGTACTGTTGACAAACTTCTAGTAAGTATCCTTGTCAAATGTTCCAACCACTTGGCTCCTATTCGGTGCATAGTATCCTGAGTACATACAACGGTGTATCTACAGATGTCATTTTGCATTTCTCGAATACCAACATTAAAAGTGTTTGCATTTGAACCTGTCATAACCAGAGGATATAGAGCACTGCGAAGTAGGAGCAGATGGTCTGGGCGTGATTGTGGATGAGAAAGGACACAAGTTCTTTGGGATGAACAACAACACAGCTCAAACACCTGATATTGTCCCCGGTATGGTTGTGTGCCTGTGTATAATGTCCATAAATGAATGATTGCATTTTAAAGAGGCAGATACATATTTTTGCCGCAGCAATAGAAGGAAGCATGCCCTTCTGTGTTCTGCGTTCAACATCTGTTTCTTGGGTTGTGCCCCACAAGACGGAGATGGAGTACTACGTGCAAGCATTTGTGGGAGCAGAAATGCAACGAAGAAAAGTATAATAAATGCTTTTTAATATTAAAAGGCGCCGGAGAGACAAATTGTGGCGACAATTGTTGTCACTGGTCAGGTATGCATCGAGGAGAGGATTTGCAGATATTCTGTTCAGGAAATGGTACATACGAGTACATCTGTGTGATAGTTCCGGGCATTGCATATTAATTTGATCAATGAAGACGTTCTGCTACTCCCTGATTGCTTTGTCTTAAACCTAGTGCAAGTAATGTAAGAGATCTTGGAATTGCATATTTGAGAAGAGTTCGACGATTATTACAAGATTCAGCTAATACTGATAATAATAATAGTAATAGGATGACATATTACTGAAATGGGAAAGACCATGTTACCATGTGTTGTAGTGCAAATCAATACTAATACAAGGGGCAAAGTGACGAACGAACAGTGTGTTGAATCTGGAGTTATTTAGACCTAGTCAGAGGCAAGGGGACTAAATATGAATATTTGGGCCATTATGGTATAACCAAAGGAGAGTTACTCGCTGAAATTGTTAGCAATTTTCGCTCTATCCTTTATCAGTAGTTTTCCATACTTAATTAACGAGGTCATAATCGTACGATATTTAGGCATGAAATCAAGGCCATTAAAAGCCATGCTTTAAAATATTAACATTTAAATTACATCTAAAGGAAAAGCTACTGCATTACGAAGGCATTTGAAGCCAACATAAAATGATTTATTGAAGATTTATTCTTTCCAAACTTGTTAAAGTTACTTCCGTATTAACAGAACATATAATCGAGTTCGACATAAGTTCTATGTTTTTTAGTGGAACTGTCTTATGAGCAAAGAAGGCATTGACTTTGAGCCCCTAATCGGATGATGTGGTACAGTGGCGCATTCAATGCATATCTGTCTGACATGACAGTCATGGATTTCATTTAGTCCATTTCTTAGGAACACCTTCTGCCAACACCATCATCTCAAGTTATCTGCACCAGTGGGCGGAAATAAAAACGGATGTGATGGGTTACTGTCACGACGATAAATATCAATGTCACAACTCCAATGATACCCAGTCCACTAAAGTCCCTCTCACCCACTTTGCGAATGCCTAGCTTTTCATAGGAGACATAAGCAGAGTCTGCTCCTGGAATGCGAGGTCCCTCAGGTGCGGGACCTTCTTCCAATTGGAAGAAACCCTTAGCTGTTACAAAGAATATATAACCGCACTCTAAGCGGTAGGATGCGATGGACCCGGCAAAAGAGGGATGAAAGACTGCGATATCTACTATGGAAATTGATATAAGGAGAACAAACAAAGCCTATTAAAGGATGACTATGACCAAAATTCTTAAGCTTTCCACATGTAGGCGAACGCATTTAGAAGACTCAGGATTTAAGTTTACTTATTGGACAACACTGTATTTAAGAAATGGCACTGTTTCCAATTTCCTGCTCTAACCGCCTCAAGAAGACGTTTTCTGGGAGAATATTTCCTTAATGAACTAAGGGATCTTTCTGAAATGGAGATCCGCAAAATATCGAATTTTATTTAGCACTCAAAATTTTTCCAAGAGAAACTGGGACCAAACCGACTCAAGTGGTAGCACAATGGACCATTGACGGTCTAAGTGATCCCACCGCTTTTTACGGAGGGAAGCCTTCCAATGTCAAATAAGTTAAAATAATAATTTTACAAGAGGGTCTTTAATTATCGCATTTTTTTTTTCATTTGGTAAAAATAACAATATGATGAATGGTCAACCAAATGGATGGTATTACTCCAGGTGGCACCCGCAACAGCGGAAATCCACCCGCGATCTCCCTGATCGCGTCCGGGGCAAGGATTCTGGAGGCCCCACAACTCATTCTCAACTCTCCGGCAGCCCGGAACGACACCGACTATTGCGGCTCATTGTCCGACCACCTGGTTGGACTGAGCATGAGTGGTGCAACCAACAGAGGCGACACCGACGATGGCGCGGCACGGGAAACCGCAAAGGTTGAACGAGCCCCAGAATTGGGACGTACTGTAGATGGCACTGCTAAGTGCCAAAAAAGAAGGAGAAAGAGGCGTGCCCGAAAATCGTGCAAAGAGGCTGGCACAGCCGAAGGCTCGAAAATTGAAGGCGAACCTCTGGGAAAAGCAGTTAAGAGGATTAGGTCGGCGGAGGTATCCCCTACCGAAAGCCATCCGACACTATCATCAACAGCCTCCGCACTTCTTGGCGGCGCGCAGCGCAGAAAGCGTCGGCGGCTAGTAAAGGCTGTTGCAGGAGGCACAAGCATGCCAGCACTTTCGGCATGCGCCTCAAACACTCTTCCTCTTATTGGTGACGGTCAAATTTCCAATAAAAGCGTGCCAGGTTCCAAAACTGACGGAGCTGAAGGTGTTCATTGTCCTGTTATGGCCGGCGCCACCGCCGAAAAAGGCGATGATGCTCACAGACAGACTCTGATCGCAGAAGGCGAAGCGGTCTCGGAGCACACAAACCTTAAGCTGGCAGAGCTATTCCAAAGCGGCGTCGGAAGGGAGCAGGAGCTCGAACCGAAAAAGGTAAGAGCGCTCGCAAACGGAAGACGGCCGCCGGAGACTCCTCTGAATAGATAGCTTAAATCGAACTCAGAAGATGACTGGAATAAATATCGATCGAAGCAGAAGGAATATAAGAAGCTTTTTCGTAAATGCGAAGAGATCAAATCCCTGAGCGCGACCAGCAAGTTGGTTAACGTTCTCAAACGACGAAAATCGACAAAGCTGGATGTACTCAGAAAGTCTGATGGTACCTTCACCGAGTCTAAAGTAGAAACTCTTAGTTTACTGTTGCAGACCCATTTTCCGGGAAATCAGACTGTCATCGGCTCGTTTCACACTCCCTCATTGGAAACTGCAACGTCTTGTCTCCGCTGTTATGGTGCATGGTGGTCGACTCTCTGCTCGATGCTCTCAATGCTTCTGGAATCTATGCCCAGGCCTATGCGGATGATGTTGCTGTTCTTTCTGTCGGCTCATGTTTAGCGAATGTCTGTCTCAAAGCGCAGGCGGCGCTAAACGTGATCGAAGACTGGTGCACGAGAAATGGGCTGTCGGTTAATCCTCTTAAGACTGATGTCGTTCTCTTCACGAGAAGGAGGATAAATACTGGCATTACTCAGCTGGTGCTAAAAGGCATTCCCATCCCGATATCCAAGGAAGCTAAGGATCTGGGAGTCATCCTAGATAGCAAGATTCTTTCCCAAAACATGTTGAGTCCAAAACCATCAAACCGCTGTCAGCTTTTTGACAATACAAAGGTGCCTTTGGCAAAACATGGGGCTTATCGCGGAAAAAGGTCTTTTAGATCTACACGGCAATGATAAGACCGATAATCTCATATGCATCGGTTGTTTGGTGGAGCAGGCTAACACGCAAACACGCTGTGGCTTCACTCACCAAACACCAAACTCAACTACACGGGGGCCTTCCCCAGCACACCGGGAGCTGCTCTAGATGTTATGATGAATCTTCCACCCCTTGACGTATATATCAGAGGGTGTGCATTGAAAGCCATTTTTCGTCTAAAGAGAAATGGTCTTTGGTACAACTCGGACTGGAGTGAAAGTGTACTTGCGGGAGAAATATCCTACGACCTCTGTGCCTTCTGACGCAATGACACCTGCCATCCTACTGCGCTGTAACTTCACAGTCATATTTCCATGGCGTCAGGACTGGCTTTGGCCAGACACTGAACCTGGAATGGAATGTCTTCGCTTTTTCACAGATGGCTCCAGGACTGGGCAGGGATCCGGCGCTGGAGTTTTCTTTGAGCGCGAAAACATTCGACTGCACTTCTCGTTAGGAAAATATGCGTCTGTCTTCCAAGCGGAGATTCACGCAAACCTAATGGCCATGCACTATGTTATGAAACACAGGTGGAGGGGAAAAAGCATATGTGTCTGCAGTGACAGCCAAGCTGGACTCAAAGCTGTGTCCAACCCTCTATCCAACTCGAAATTAGTGCATGAACTCAAGACCTTTTTGAACAAAGTCGGAAGACTAAATTCACTTAGGCTCGTATGGATCCCAGGTCACTCTGGAATCCCAGGAAACGAGATCTCCGATGAACTCGCTAGAAGAGGCTCAGAGGAGAGTTTCTCAGGACCTGAACCCGCCTTAGGTGTACCTACTTCCACGGTCAAATCTGACATCAATGACTGGGTCTTTAACGTACACAGTCGTAAATGGAGGGAATATGCGAGGAGGAATATGGTGGGTGCCGAATCTCTTAGCTCTACATTGCTGAAGCCCCTCCTCACTTTTCTCCGGACAACGGGGAAAATACAATAAAGACAAGGTGTCTGTCTGGTAGCGCAATGGACCAGTATTTGTGTCTGAGTGCTCCAACAGATAGTAGAAGCCTCCAGCAAAAAAAAAATGTACTTTAAACTAAGAATAAATGATATTGTGAGTAACAGTATGGTGGACTTATACTTTCATTTAAGATATTTTTGGATTTCTTTGGCACATTTAGAAGCAAAGTTATTACGAACAGCAAAGAAAAAGTTGCAGAATAAATTAATGTGATCTAATGATTTACAGTTCTAGCTCTCAACATGCTATATACGGCGATTATAATACTTACGCTTTGTGAATAGATTGTATCATTAGGTTATAGTTTTTCTAAAACCCAAAATCAATTTAACTCACAAAAAAACTTGCGAAAAAATGTCGAAAAATACTTTGAGCGAATCAACTGGCTCAAGATCTAGAGATGGTCTGACGTATGCCTGATATATTTTTCTCTTTTATAATCTGTTTTTTTAGACGTTGAATTCTTCACAAATTTTGAGCTCTGTTTTAAGACGATCGGCTGGTTTCTAGTTTTGTAAAAGAGAGTTTACAGTGTAAACCTATCCTGTTCTTGGAATTTTAATAATGAATTTCAACGCATTCGGGTGAGCGACTTTTATTTTATTGGGAACTTCTTCAATTTGAATGGTTCCCAGACTGAAATTTAAAGTTATTTATTTAATTTATTTATTCATCTACATACCTTAATTTTATCCACTTTCGAAACAGTTTACATTTGACATACTTCTGTATATTTTTAACTTCCCGTTAGAAGTTACTTTTTATTTATTACAAAAGTCCGATTTTTTTAATTAGAAATGTTGGCGTATTTCGTACGATTGTACGTATTCTAGTTTCGTATATCTCGAAAATAAATAGTTATATCGACTTTGGACCTATTCCATTGGACATGGAATTGGACATCTAATTGTCCCTAATAAGGTTTGAAAAGAAAAAATAACACGAAATAGGGACTTATTTTTTACAACCAAAAAACTAAGGGAAAGATGTTATGTGGGTTTTTTTTTTAAAAACTGTCGCTGTTGTTTCATAACTTTGATACTTGGTTCTATCGAAATTTTATATTTTTCAAACTAAGATGGCTTTGCATTGTTTGAATCAGTGTCAGTTCTGTCAAGCTGGGTCGTTTTTGTCCCGTTATAATATGCCGAAGCGTTTTGTATTATGATTTGATTGCGATTTCATAGCAAACAGAAGTAAAAGAACAATTGTTCATTTTCCTTCAAAAAAGTTTATTTTGTTAAAATGTGGAGTTGTTTTTCAAGTGATGATTTTTCTTTGAGGTAGTGATGAAGATTTTGTGCCTAAAGTTGAGAGTGCTTCTAAAGAGTATATACAATTTAAATGCATCAGATAACGAGCCCAGCTTCGTTGAATCCATCTGGCCAGATTGTTTGATTTGTTTGGTTCCATTTCCATGGCTTAAGTTTTTGATTTTAGTCGCCCGTGCTGGTTCCGATAATGTAGAAAGTATGATTTGACGAACCCGCATAGAAAAAAAAAATAATGGAAAACACAAATAATTTTGGTCGTTCCAAGTTTTCAACAAACGGTTAGCGATAAGTTTGCTCCTCTTCACAATTTATGGGACAAATGGGTCGAATTTATGCCACTATATTACAATAAATCCCCATGCGTAGCAGTTGACGAGCAATTGCTCGGCTTTCATGCCAACTGCTCATTCAGGTAATACATGCCGAATAAACATGAAAAATAAGGCTTGAAGTTTTGGACTTTCTACTTTTGGAAGATTCAACCCTGTTTAGGAAAAGAAGTCGGTGCAGCAGCTGAAAAAAAATAAAGGCGATTAAAATGAACAACATTTTTTCCTCCTACGATTTACCGCAAATATGCTACTAAAAAATTGACAATGATTGGCACGGTGAGAAAAAATAAAAGAATTATACCCCCAAAATTATTATTAGGAAAAATAATATTTGCTTATTTCATAAAATAAGTGCACTGTCGTCCAAAGCACGAAGCATCATGGTGCTGATGTGAGGTCTGAGCCTACAAAGAAAATGTGCAGGAAATTGCGCAGTTTTATAAGAAAACAAAAGTGGGTGTTGACCATGCTGATAAAATGCTATCCGACTTCAGCACAAAATGAAAAACAAATCGTTGGTCAATATGCGTTTTTGCGAATATATTTAGTAGGTATTCCACCCGTGAATGCTTTCATCGTTTTCGCCCAGATCGATCCAGGGTATTAGATATCGAGACGGAAACAAAGCCGCAACAAATTTTTGCATATCCTGGGCTCGAGTTGACAAAAGATTATATCTCGAAGAGATCCAGAACAGTCGAACGAATCTCTTGGGACTCGAGAGATTCGACTGAATTTGTCGCGTTGTTTGTAGTCTTACAGTATTTTTTTTATTCCATGCCATTAAGATGTTATATTGGAAATGCACACGCAGAGTATGAATTTTGAAGTGATCTTATACAGCGAGTGTTATGCCTTCGTCAGCATTTTTTGATTATCTCTTATTCACAACTGGTGTTGTTGCACAGTTTTTTTGTTTTTTATTATCTCCCCTCAGGAAATATAAACCTCCCAAACAGCGTGCATATACATATGTATGTAGGTATATCCGGTTGTTAATTGGTCATTACGAGTCCATCCTTGAAATTGAGGTAGGTAGCAAGTGCCAGCTTGTGCACTCTGGTTACACACATTGTATCACAAGTCTGCAGAAGTGTTCCTTATCTGTAGCCATATCTTTATTCAAATAACTAGTGCAAACCCCACATGAATGTAAGTATGTCTTATAGGCATCCAAGTATACAGAAAACCCTCAACCACTACAGCCCAGTTGTGTATGCAAACACAGGGTACAACTTTTTTGGAAGTTTTCCTCCCTTCGTGTTGACCCTCGACAAATCTTCACTCAACAGATTACCTTAACATTCGCCACTGAATGTTCATTAGACTTACATAAAACCTATTGAATTATGTAAATTGGTTTCGGAAAATTCGACGAAAATTCACAATTCTTTGAAATTCGAGAACCCCGACATCAATAAGCTTTAATGAATGCCCCATTTTTTTATCAGAGAAAAGGTGTTATTTTTATTTAAGCAATTACCCCTAATATCTTCGCAGGAACTCGTAGCGCTGTCAGAAAGTCTTATTATTGGTTACCCTTTTCAACAAATTTCATTTTAGTCGAGTACCAATCATCAAATGCCATGTAATTCTCTACGTCATATGAATTGCATAACAAAACTTATCCCGGGCGGCCTTTTCCTAAATTACCATTCAATTCAGTCAAATTATACATACGACCAACGATCATATTTTGCTTGACTCGTCCACCCTTGAAAAACGATTAACTGCACGAACAGCAGTGTGTCCACTTTGTTCGAGGACTCGTACTTAGACGTGGTCTTTTCATTATTTTCTGTGAACGCATCGAAAAATTTCGAAATTGACAAATTGTTATTAAATCACGAGGATATGAGGGCTGTTACCATCGTCCACTTGTGTCAGGCCAGCAATAACCCCCTGAGGCTACCACAGACCTTTGGTTTAGCTTAGATCCGTATAAGGAGCAACCAAGTGGATTCATTCTACTACTCGATTGGCTATGTAGTCCGATGAATAGTGAGAGAGACCTCATGCAATTGATAATATAATTAGGAAACTATTGTACTTGACATTATTTGCCCCTCGGTTTCAAGTGAACAGATAACTCGGTGTGTGGCCTGGTATATTGGTACTTGGACACTGGAGTATGATGATTATATCAGCGGGTGATGGAAAAAGATGACATGAGGCTTATATGCAATTTTGAAATCAATTGTGCTTATGAAATATGCAATCCAGTGGTCTTCAGAATCATTGTAGCACTACTACAAGAAGGGTGGATTATAATTTCGTTCGTCAGAGGGAAATTCAATAAAGTGGAAAATTAAAGATTTGTCATTTTAACATCCAATGTATTGCTAGGGTCCTAGAAGTCGACGTTTTCAATTATTGAGGCTCGTATAGTGTTCTTACATTGGCCATCTAGTTTTTAACTATATTGTAAGGACATTTATTCTAAGGACATTTCGTATAACGTATAATTCGTATAGTTCATAGATATATCTATAGTTTCAATTCCGATGTCGAAGCTAAAGACTGGTCTGGTGCACAAATTTGATGATGATGAGTTGTAAGTATTATTTATATTCATGTTAGCTGGACTTTTGAAGTCATTAAGAATTGATCACACAACCGTTTCAAAAGGCTTGAAAACCTTAGAGAAAATTTGTAACCAAAGTTATAAGATCAACCCTTTTGGCGAGTTCATCAAGGATTTCATTTCCTGGGATCCCAGAGTGACCTGGGACCCATACAAGCCGTAGTGAATTTAGTCTTCCGACTTTGTTCAAAAAAGGTCTTGAGTTCATGCAATAATTTGGAGCTGATTAAAGATTTGGCACAGCTTTAAGTGCAACTTGACCGTCAGTGCTTTTTCCCTTCCTCTTGTGCTTCACAATATAGTGCATGGCCATTATGATTCCTGTCTATGGCTGAAAGACAGACGCATATTTTCCTAATGAAAAATGCAGTCAGAAATTTTCGCGTTCAAAGAATACCCCAGCGCCGGACCCTCGCCCGCCCAGACCTGTAGTAATCTGTAAAAATGCGAAGAAAGCCCTCTTCAGGTTTAGTATCTGGTCAGAGCCAATTTTGACGCCATGAAAATTTTACTGTGAAATTATAGCGCAGCAGGATGGCAGGTGTCATTGCGTCAGAGGCCATATTCATGAGACAGGGGTCGTAGGACATTTCTCGCGCAAGTACGCTGTCACTAAAATGCGAGTTGCATCAAAACCCATTATTCTTGAGACGAGATATGGCTTTCAGTTCGTACCTCTGATAAATAGGTTAAAGGGTGGAAGATTCATCATAGCATCTAGAGCAGCGCTCGTCGTGCTAGGGAAAGCCCCCATACAGCGTAGACAGATCTCTCTTTGGAGTTTGGTGAGAGACGCCATGACGTGTTTGCGTGTTAGCCTGTTCCACCAGACAACCGATGCATATGAGATGATTGGCCTGAAACTCTTGCCGAACGAGTAATCTTCTTTCCCTATTTTGCGATTAAAAACCATTTTCACAGCGCCAAAGAATATGCATGTAGGCAAGTGCCAAGCTATTAGTGAAAACTCTTTTCAAAGTATTAAAGGAAGCAGCTCTCTTATACCTTATAATACAGAGTAAATAGTAACTGGCGACTTAAAGCCATCAAAGCCACAGCAAATTCAATGGTCTCAGTCGTTGTCAGCTTCAGTTGCAGTTACCGTTGCAGGAGTATGCAATGAGCCGATTACAGTCTGATTTCCCGGAATATGGCTCTGAAGCAGTAAACTTGGAGTTTCCGATTTAGACCCAGTAAAGGCATTATCGGATTTTCTGAATAAATTCATCTTTGTCGGTTTTCCTCGCTTTGACCCACTTGCTGGTCGCGCTCAATGATTTGATGTCTTCGCAGTAGGTCTTATAAGAATCATTCATCGATTTACGTATAAGCTTCTTATATTCGTTCTGCTTCGATAGATACTTATTCCAGTCATCTTCCGAATTCGATTCAGGAGACTTCTGGGTTCCCTACGAAGACATTGGATTTCAGCATTCCACAAGGGAACCAGTTTCCTTCAGGGAGGTTTTTTGACAGGGCATGCGAATTCAAAAGAATTGTTGATGGCGCTATTCATGTTATGAACGGCATCGGTTCCCGCCTTAATATTGCAAAATGATATTGATGGCTTGCTTTTTGTCTAATTGCGACCATCCTAGGAGTGAGGTTCAAGGGCCCCTGCAAGGTTATTATCAAACTTAATGAACCAAGGTGAGTTTTTCATAGTCATCTGGCGAGTATGTTAGGGATGTCAAAACTAGACGGCTAGTTGATGGGTGTTTTTCCATAATCTCCATAGTCAATTATGGAGTTGCCAGGGCTTAAACACGCTGTAATGGACGGACTAGCTCATTACCTGCGATAAGTGAATTAGGTGCTGAAAGCTAGGAGAATTTGCCACTTCGCAAGATCAACTAGCCTAATTCCATTTTCAGATCATTTTTTTTCCAAAGGTCTCACTGAACATTTGCACTACCAACCTTCATCCTGTCTGTGCGAATGTTGTTAACTTTAGTCTTGATGCAGTAAGGTGGGTTAGAAAAATACGGTGACTCGAAAAAAGTTTCTTTTTACTCGTCAATATCTATTTTGTTTCCTTTAAAGTAATCCCCTTCAGATATAATATACTTGCGCCAGTGCTTTTTCCAACCCTCGAAAAATTTCTGATAAGCGCCCTTTGGTATAACCTTGAGCTCTTAAAACGTATCAATCTTTAGCTCCTCAAAAGTGGTAAATCTTCGTCTTTTCAGTTGTGGGAAGAGAAAAAAGTCGCATAACTTCAAGGTAATATTTCTTATTGACAATACGAAGAACTCATGATGAACCACACCATCGTAATCAACGAAAACAATGAGAAAAACGTTCATATTTGACTGAGCTTGCTGTGTTTTTTTTCGGTCTTAGCTCTTCTGGTCACTTCGTGATTTTCGCTTGTCTGTTTTACGTGAAATAATTTGCGTCAAATGCTAACATTTAGTCGTCAATGTAATTTCCTTCATTGGACAACGTTTCTGCTCACCTTTCAGGCATCTTTTTAATTCCATTACTAAACATTTTTATTGGCTTTGATGAAAAAAACAATCCAAGAGCTTCTTGGCATTATTCCGAGATCTAAAATTTTGTCCATCAAGAAGTTTTGCAAACCTCGAACTAGAGAGGTGCCATGTGTTATGAGGCAACAACTCAAAATGGATTATTCCCTCAGCACCCTGGGCCCATCTCTGGGATGTTATATTGGTCGATCATTTGGACTAAACCATTAATTGTAACGCTTAATATAATTAGGACCCATTTTTCATATCTGGTAACGATCGGGCTTAGAAAGAGTTCCTGATTATGATGCGATAGAAGCGCAGTGCAAGCAATTACTTTGCGATATGTGGTGTGGCATCCATTTTCCAAGCTTTCTGACTTTTTCCATTTTTCTAAAGTGTCGGTAGATGGAGAAACGGCTTACTCTGAATTCACTTGCGATTTCCCTCATCGTAACAAGGGAATTTCTTTCGACGATGGACTTCAGGAGCTCATCGTCTAGCTCTGCCGGCCTACCCGAATGGAGTTCATCCTTTAAGTCAAAATTGTCATTTGTAAACTTGTCAAACTAAGGTCGACACTTGGAATTGCCGAGAACACCCTCTCCATACACATTTTGGATTTCCCTAGTTGCTTCATTTCCAGAATGCATGCAAATTGTGCAAACTTACTTTGAAAACCATGGTTCGGTTTACCAAACTTATCATGCGCTACGTCCATTTAACGGTTGACATAGTTGTCCATCTGAACAATTTATTTGGAACACGATGAACCGTTTTCGCACCACGTACACCCTAGCGAATAATACGCATACCCAAAGGCGACAAATACTCGTAGTGCAAAGGGAGGAAATTATTGCCGCGGTGCAGCCCAGTGTTAAGGAGAATCCGAATGAGTCGATTCGCTATTGGGCTATGCCTACCCACTTTGTGGAAGATTTTACGGAAAGATCTTGGTTTAAATGTTTCTCCACCTTGTAAAAGAGTTGAAACCGCGTGACCATTATAAGAGTCGTAGCTTCGGTGAATGGGGCGAAAACATGTTTCAACGCAAAATTTTGTTCTCCGATGAGTCTCATTTATGGATAAATGGATATGTAAACAAGCAAAATTACCAAATTTGGAGTGGAGAAAACCCAGAAGCCTTTGTCGAAACATCCTTACAACCATTAAAACTCACTGTTTGGTGTGCTTTATGGGCTGGTGGAATCAACGGCCCATATTTCTTTAAGGACGATGCCGGCCAGAATGTTACCATCAGTGGAATAATGGAAGCGCTATAGAAACATGATTTCTGACTTCTTCGTTCCCCAGTTGAATAGCATTGACGTTAAAGAGCTTTGGTTTTAAAAAGATTGTGTAAAATGCCACACGGCACGCGAGATTATCACACACGCGATATGCCCATAATTTCGTTTAATGGACCAGTGAGCTGGCCACCACGATCCTGTGGTCTCACACCTATAGATTACATTTTGAAGGATTATGTGACGTTATTAGCCCATGCCGATAAACTAGAGACGTTGGACGATTTGGAAGTCAACATCCGCCGTGTTATTGCTGATATACGGCCCCAGTTGCTGGATATGTAATAGTTTTCGAAAATTTGGCTTCAAAATTGCTCTTCATTCGAGCTAGCCGTGGCACGCATATGCCCTAAGTCATATTTAATCACTAATGACATAAAATTGTCTATTAAATAAAGCTAATATTATAGACAGTTACATTGATTTCAAGTTTTTCATTTCATATTGAATTTGTATACCTCATAAAAAAATATCCTTACCACCGTTCTTATTCTCCGTTTATTAATCTTTTAACACATCATTGATATAAATCTCTTACCTTTAATTATATACGTTTGTACTCTTGAGCGGCATTTATATTTTTTCTATAACCTTTTTGCGATATAATCACCCCTATTACGGAAGTCGTTTTATTTGTTCGACTCTAGTCGTTTTAGGAGTCACTTCATTTTGTAGGCGTTTATGTGTCGGTATTACGAAACTTAAACGACTCCACTCTCTTCTCATTTAAATTCCACATAGATTCCACACCTTCAACTATCTGTCAGATTGATTGATTGTCATATTGGTCTTGTGTTAATACAAATTTTGAATCAGATAATGCTATTAATAATGACGTTGCTGTAAATAGATTCAATTGTTTAATATTTATTTAAATGTAAAAATAAAAAAACGAATGAAAAATGTGAGATACGTATGTACATATTTTATTTCAGTCAAGACTACATATTTGAATTTGGTCTTCCATTTTCTTTGGTTGACTCGATTCCCAATTTTTTCTCTTCTCATTCTAATTGCCCCCTCTAATTGTCCATTAGTTTGAACTTATTCTCCTCCAGTTTTTGTTTCTCATATAGTTTTAGTTTTTTTTCTTTTGAATAAAAAAGCTTTCGTTGGTTTCGGGTGTTTTCCTTTAAATGCTCCTCGATTTTATGTAAGGAGTAATTCACCGCATTGTATACATTTTCCTGCACCTGTTCTTGTTTACTTAACAAATTTTTCACACATGGTTTTGTACGGTTGCTCGTGGTTTCAATTGAACCGGAAGCTATTTGTTTCTGATTATGATTAAACTTCAATACTGTTTTTCGGTGATGAAATGACAATGGGTTTTACCACTGTAGATGCCGAATCGTCCTGTCTTGATGCAAGTGATTCACTTAGACTAGAAGTGCAAGAAGCTTCAGTTGTTGTTTCCATCGGTGAGCATACAAACACCTTTCCAGGAGGATCCACTAGTTCATTCAGGGCGAGAATCCTTGCTACTGTTTCATCAACTTCATTAAGTTGTTTTTGTTTATACGGTCCTCCTCCAGTAGACGCTTGTTCTTTTTTTATTAAAAGAAAACCTTAAGCTTTAGATCAAACGAAACCGTACATCAGTCTTAATAATTTGTTCATTATTACTTTGAATTGTTTGCATATACGTTTATGTACATACCTTTTGCCATTCCTTTTCGTTTCGTATAGGTGGACCTAAACTGTTCAGAATTCCTGCTACTTCTTCCCACCCAGTATTTTTTGTTTGGCTAACACCTCTTCTGAAATTTGTTGCCAAAACCTTATTCTGTTCCATTAACTCCACTAGCCGCTTCATTTGCTTTGGGTTTGATATTTTTATCCTAAAAAACCGAATAAATTGTTCAAACTTTGGTTATTAATCCACTTAAATAAAAAGACAAAGAAAACTCACATCTTGAAGAAATTTCATTGCAAGTCGTTTAGAAAATCCTGATCGACTCCTTTTGTCGTATAACTTGTCGTTTTGTGACTCAAAAACGACTATCATAATACCGAAAACAATAGTTGTTCGACTCATGTCACTCAACAAATACGTTCCACACGAGATAACGACTTGAGTCGTTTAATGACGTAACCCAATTGTATAAAACGACTTCCGTAATACCGATTTGACGTAGTCGTTTTGTGACTCGGACTTAAACGACTTCCGTAATAGGGGTGAATGTTTTATTAATTTTTAAGTACAGCGGAATAATGCATTCTTCATAATGGAATTCCTATTAAAACTTTTACGGAATCTTAATGAAATTAGTTCTAAATAATAGTTCTGTAAAAATGGCTACTAGATTATTTATACTCTATTGTATTTTACAAACATTTATCCAATAGGGCACTTCAAGACTTGAAATAAAATTTTACTGCAATCTTTGTTGCCAATAATGTGCTCGCTAAGCCGAAAAGTATTTACCGAAGCGTCAGATTTTATTTAGTGGCAAACAATTGCCAAAAAGGGAAGCAATCTATTTCCTCACCACCCCAATGATATATGCTTGGGTTATCTTCAATAAGCAAATTTCCATTCCACATATGTATGTACATTTTTTTTCGCATTTTTGCAACCCTTTCAGCAGCTGCTTGAGACAATGCCAAGAAAATATTGTACTAAATAATAATAAAACCCAAGTGTTACAGGAAGTAACTGCGAAATAAGAAGAGTCAGAACCAAAAAGGAAAAAAACGTCAAATAACCTTCGAATATCGAGGAGCACGTAAACTATCATTGGGCGCCAGTAAGGTCGATTATTTTTTTGTTCATGCATGTGGCACCATATGTTTACGATTTGGTTTTCTCTTTCTTCTCTTGAAAACGTGCATCGCAGAAGTTGGCAGAAAAGTACTTTTTTATTCGCCTATCTCACTTAGGGATTGGCATTTTTTCCGTGCCTGTTTACAGGCTATCAATTTTAATCACACCCTTAGTTTGGAATGCTGTTTTAATACCCAAACGATAATCAGCAACACGCGATGGGAACACATGTCGAAGTCCTAACGTTTTAACGAAAATCTGTAAAAGTTCAATTGTAAATGATTGCCCTTGTTTTCGAAAAGGGTATCGATGAATGGAAGCTCATGCAGATCCGTAATGAGGTCATGGATCTTAGACTTTTAGTGAAGACATTTATGGGAGTACACATTATCGTAAAATAGAATTCACATTCGAATCGCGCATCCATTTGTTGCCAGATTCGCAAGATAAGCAATTCGACGTTGTTGTTTATAGCCAGTTCAATGGTTGGAGTTAGCACAGTTAGGGGGTATTAAACGTGCGAAATGACAGTGTTGCGAGACTGCCATTAAAAGGTAAAGAGCTTGGAACGATAATGTTTGATTTAATGATGTACGATATTAATAGGAACAAATGGCGAAGGAATGTACATGCCAATGGTGATGAAGATCTGTGATCGCTGTACGTGCGGACAGTGTATATTACTTAAGTAGTATTTTGCTGCTCTTCGTAGTTTGTCGACGGACGCTGAGCACAAATGAAAACATGTGAGTATTTAGGTACATTTTACCGTGAAATGATAATCTAGTGACCTGGAGAACTTCTATCTCTAAACTAGGTACATTAATAAATTCACATCAATGTTTACGAACAAAATGTTAGCAAAATATGTTCCCGCATTTTAACCTTTGTTTCGCATATCTTATCCAAAATATTTATTTTCTCCGAGGCGTTGTTAGATAACTCGCAAGAGTAGTTTTGTTTCAACAATAGCTTTTTTATTTTACAAAAGAATAATTTTGCTTAGTTTTGCTTATCTTTCCTCTAATACAAAGCCACAATAAAGAATTTTGAGGAAAACCTACTCAAACAGTTCCAGTTCAAGCACAAAAATTGCTCACCATAGGTTTATCCGTTTTCCTATCTTTGGAAATGTATCCCCGCACACCCATTCGTAGAACAATCGAAATAGTATACTAAATAAACAGAATCTAATTTCACCCGATGCCTATCGTGAATCTGTTGGCTATAAACTGCTTATAGGTTTGCCACAGGGGGATTAGCCCTTTGAGTTCCCTTAACAACCGTAGAAATATATTGTGGCAAAGATGCATCTAAATGTTTTCATTCAACATAAAAATAAAAGATATTGTTGATGGCGTTATGAAATGGATCCCCAGAGCCTGCAAGGAAGGGAGGAGGAAAATTAAGTCATGGTTCCACTGAATTTCTAGTACGGGGTTTTAGGGATACATGGATGTGAACATATCTTAAATGAGGAACAAATTAAATGTGACTTTTAACAGAGATTAGAGTTCTTGCGCAGCCTACATAGGCAGGTTGTAGATAAGGATACACAGCTTATACTTATCAATGAATTTAAATAATACCTTCTTAGAACCAGAGTAATACAAACGTAAAAGGTTATATTGCTTCCAGCGTACACATCTATTTGTGTTCCCCAAAGAAAAAATAGCACATTCTATTTGGAGATATTCTCCGCAATATTACGAGGTGACGTCAAACATTTTCATTTTATCCCATGTGAGTGGGTCGTAGCTATATTTACCTCAGCGTAACCAGGAAATCGCGTTAAAAATTTTAGATAAAAGAACAATTTGATATTGCTTACCAAACACAGGGTTTTCTAATAGGAGATTCTATTTGATTCACAGGAAATACATATATATTCCATAAAACTGTACGTCGAGGAAGCAACCTTCTGGAATTCGATTTCTACCTTAAAATTCACTGGCAATAGAACTACCAAAAAAAAACAAAAAAATCTTTATGATCAGTTATTTATTTGTTTTATAAAAAAACGGGATTCATTTAATCGTAGACCTACTATAACGAGCTTTCTGGGCCGGACCAAGGTCTGTCACATAAATTTATTTTGTGACACCAGCAGACGCACTAATATTGACGGCCCAGTGATAACACTACTCTGTCTCTCTGGGCAAAAACACGTTCGGGAAACTTCTTTGTAATAGCACCTTTGTCACCTTGTTGTTACTGTCGCGTCTGTTGGGTGAGAACCCGAGCCTGGATTCTGACTGGCAGCGGACTGTCGAGAGTAGCGTGAGGCCAAGGCTGTCGAGTCGAGGCCCCAGCTGCTGTTGGCTTGGGCTCTCGACCGTGGATATAATGCTTGTGCTAATCCCGCGGTATTAACCTCGGAAGTAGGTTCTAACAGGAGTTCAATAACCTCGTATGGGTTAAAACCCGAGTTGTAGTATTAATTTTTGGTCCTATCAGTCCCCACTCAGCGTTTATTCGCCGAGCGACAGCTTCAGCTGGGATCGGCCACACACCTCGTTCCCCCGCTTGTAGGCGGCGTAGCCTTAAAAATTATAATATTATTGTTTTTTTTTCTTGTATATATTTTTTTTTTCGTACAATGTGATCCCCTCTTAGGTAGGCCATACACCACGAATTTTTTCTTCAAATTTGTTCGTCACAGCCAAGATAGAAACATTTCTATTCTTCGCAAAAAAAAAACGTCGAAAGCGAACACCTCCACTAACGTCGAACATTTTATGAAATTGAACAAATTCGCGGTGTATGACATGCTTTAGCATCAACACTGCGTCGTTGATTTCGCGAAGCCTCACTCTGACAAGTACTACTCTTACCTTATTTGCTGTGGGTTCCTCTTCTGTCTTGATGTAACTAGTGACTTTGGCCGGATCTTCGAATCGCTGGCTGGATTTTCTTCTTCTTCCCGTTCTGCCAAATGCCTTTTGGCCTTTTATAGGGCCTAGGTCAAACGACGATTTAAACGGCGGCCTTCCAGTCATCACTGACATTTCCCCTCTTTACGGGGTATGTCAACGTCTATGACATCCGTAGCTGTTCATTGTTGGTGTCTTTGAACTATGGTCTCAGGTAATTGTTTATGGTAAAGATGTCAGAGAAATATTTCATTTTCCAATTTCCTTGTTTTTTTTTTGTTTGATTCTACAATATGTACATATTTGAGGAGAAGAATTGTATTTCTTTCGTCTCTTTCAAGCTTATAGAACAATGAAATTTTTCTTTACACTACTTTAAAAAAAACGACTAATCTTACGTTTCAAGGGGATAGCCACTGTGACGGCCCCAAAAATTAGTGATTTTCTAGAATTTTTTTGACCGAGTAAATGAAGGAATTTTTGGATCGGGTTTTTTTTATTTTATTAAGTGCACATCCAATAATATTTCCACAATTTTTTATTGAAAAATATTGAATAGTTTCAACAATATAAACGATGCCGTAGAGCCTGAAAAAAAATTTCCCCTCCATGGTCGCATCGATTATTCAAAAGCCAGTAATCTTAAAAATCAAACAAAAATTTTATTATAATTTGTATTCCAAAATGGCGACCGATTGAAAATATTTGCATTTTTTCGACCGTTTTTTTTTTCAGACAGTTACAAAAATAGTAAAAAACTAAATTTTCCAAATCGGCTACGCTTAACCTTAGTCACTACTAAGATGAACAAAAAAAAAAAAAAATTTAAACATCGGTTAAGAATTTACCAAGTTATCGATGCGACCAGTTTGAAAAAAGTCGTTTCGAGAAAAACGCGTTTAAAGATTTTAGTCCATTTCTCTCGCAATGAAATCATAGAGTAACTGAACATCTGACGAACTTCTAGGTACTTAAATTGATGAAAGGGACTATTGTATTTTAAAGCCTGCATAACAGAGATTTATATTACAAAAAGAAATTCGAAGAAAAGCGTCCACTACGTCATACAATGTTAAATACATTAGAGCAAGGGACTGAAAGGCGTAACGTAACATTCTAATCCGAAAGTCAAGCGACAAACAGTCGGCCTACATGCTCTCACTAAAATCGCTGTAACTTAGTCAATTTTTGAAATTTTGACTTGCAATTTTGTACACACATTTTTTAAAATATAAACTTTCATTTAAGATAAAAGAAAAAAAAAATTTTTTGACCCATCACAGTGGCTATTCCCCTTAGGGTCCTCATATATTTCATAATGAGAGATAATAGAAAAATAAACATTTCTTTGAAAAAAAAAAAAATACTTTATGGTACGACTGATCCAAAAACTACAAATAAATATCAAAATGGGGGTAATTCCATGTGACTTTTAAACATTTTGAACATTTTCAGCAGCAGTGATAAAAATCTTGGTCTTTATGCTTGGATTACCAATTTCAATTCAATTCAATTCATTTTTATTTCATATTAACTTATATCTATCTTACCCTAGTCAAAAATGCTTAAAACTAGCTTAACTATCTTAACAAATGTAACTATCTTACTGGCCCTAGGCGGACACTCTAAAACAAACAGAACAATTGAAACATACTTATGTCTTTCGACGTCTACACAAATTTACTATTAATATTATTATAACTAACTTAAGCTAAGAAAAATGTTTTTTTTTATTAAAAAACTTAGCATATGATCATTTTTTTATATAAAACTTAAACCTACCTTATACTAATTAAACCTAACTAAACCTATCTTATTCTAACTTAACTAAAATATATATACACAAATATATACATTATATATATTTTATATATATATCTTTTTTTTATATTTTTATTTTTAATTTTTTTTTGTTTTAAGTTTTATTCTTTTTTTGTGATTTTTCATTTTTATTATTTTTTTTTTTTTATTTTTTTTTTTTTTTTTTTTTTTTTTGTCGTTTTTGCCCTAGCCTACCCTAACCTACCCTACCCTACCTTACCCTACCCTAGCCTATGCAAGCCTGCCATTGGTGTTGGGCAGGCCTTGCCTTGAAGAGGCTGCTCCTATCAAGGTGTCCGTTGACGGAGCTCTTTCCAGCCACCAAAAGCGTTGATGCTGGCGGACTACGTCTCCTCGATCCCGGCGTGAGACCGATCTACAGAACCTGAGGCGCTCGGGCTCACGGAGCGCGACATCGGGTTCGTAGAGGAATCGCCGCTCCACGGAATTGCGACCCACGTGGAAGATTAGCGGTAACGCCAATCTGTCCTGGATCAGCCCACATCTATCTAGATAGAGGAATGCTTCTGGCGGGACAAAGCCGTTAAGGCGCACTATCTCATGATATAGATCATTGGGGTAGTAAGCCCCGAAGATCAGGCTATTGACCGAAGTCATTGCTCTTGCAACGTGGCTTCGAATCAGTTTGATCAGAAAATTATCTATCCGTACAATCCTGGCCCTATTGTATAGGACCTCGTTCGGGTAAAATTTCGTGTACTCAGATTCGGGAGTCCTATGTAGCCCGAGACAAGTCCTAAGACATTGTCTCTCAAACACCCGAATCCTTTCCATTAAGCTGGCTCTCACATTGAACCAGACGGGACATCCATAGGCAACCATGGGCCTGATTAAGGCCATGTAGCAGATTACTTTCACCCTGGAATCAAGTTGGCTGCTATGAAACAGCCATCTTGTCAGAGCGAAAGCGCCCCGGGCCCTTGCCAGAGCAGCATCTACATGTTTGTCAAAATATAGATACTGGTCCAGCACGATCCCAAGGTATCTGACTACACTTTGTCTCGCCAGTGGACGCCCGTCCGGCCCAAAGATAGAGAACCTGCGCCAATTTTTTCTAGTGTCCCGAGAGGCCCTAGACAAAGGCGTTCTGAACAATATAGAAGTTGATTTTCAACTTCCAGTCATCACAATACTGCTGAATTTTTTCGAAGTCACGCTGCAGAAGAGTAACAATGACGTCGATCGTTGGACCTGATCTGTACGCGATTAGGTCATCTGCGTACGCTATTGAGTGGTGTAGAGAAACAAGTAGATCACTCAGGTAAATGCTGAAAAGGATCGGCGAATTTACCGTACCCTGTTGCAGTCCGTTTTTGATTTCAAATATTTGGGTAGAAGTTACATTGGCAATTTTCACAACGAACTTTCTACCGGTTAACATGTCAAAAATCATATATAGCAGTGGTTTACTTATGCCCAGCCGACTGAGCTTGTAATAAAGGCCTTCTAACCATACAGTGTCGAAGGCTTTTTCCAAGTCAATCAAACAGGCACCCGTGCATTGGTTCTTGCATTTATTCCATTGGATATCCGATACAAGTTTCGACGCGGCATGAATAGTGTCATGCCCCGCTCTGAAACCGAATTGGTTATCCGGAATGATTTTATTGTCCTCAACCCATTTAGACAGGGCTCTATGGATCACCTTCTCGAAGACCTTGCTGATACTCGGAAGGAGACTGATCGACCGGAGATTTGCCGGGTTAGAGGTGTCTTTCCCCTTCTTGGGGATTGGTTGAACCACCGCTGTCTTCCAATGCACTGGATAATATGCATTATTCAATGCATTGTTGAACAGGATGGCGTACCTCTCTACAGCCATTGGTGGAAGTTGCCTTAGCACAACATTGGATATGCCGTCGATACCCGCGGATTTTTTCCTTTTCAATGACTGAAAGATCATCTGGAGATCTTCCGTCGAAATGAACAGGGTGTTAGCCCCCTCACTGGCGATGGCATTGCTTGCCATGAAATCTTCATTGAACCTGGTAAAACCAAGATTCTCAGATCGCCAATGATCGAAATCATTTCTAAGGTAGAAGTGATGAAGCAGGGCTCTGTTCTCCAGGTCATGGTTCGGGCGAATACTATCATTCACCTTGTACACTTCCTGGAAAACAGCTCCCACTGTCGCCACCTTCTCCTGAGGATCCTCAATCACGAAAAAGTCGTCATCCAGGATGGCGCCATCTGGATCGATGCTAACTGTCCGTAGCAAACGTTCATTGTCTGACGTTCTCGGAAGTTTCAGATCCTGAATGTCATTCTGATTGTTTCTCCGAAATATTTTATTTATTTGCGGAAACATACTCGCGCTGTTGGATTTTACAGCACGAATTCTGTTGTTCCAATGCAAACTTACAGATATTCTGTAATTTTCTCTGATCAATTGTTGGAGATTTTTAATCAGTGACTTCAGTGTCCTGACCTCCGAGTTTTGTCTGTCGGTAAACCGCCTGTACAAGAGTTTGAGTCTTGTTAGGAGTCTACTTTTTTGTCTATGCAGTGCGTCGATTGTCGCGTTTCGGTATATGTTTGTGGTATCGTGCTGTCTTTGACGTGGTATCGTACTGTTCATAGTCTGTTTAATGATATCGTCCATTTCTTTGAGATACCTGTCAATCTCGTGGTTTGACAGGTTCCTATTAGTTGGTGGGAAGGAGGCGCTCGAAGTGAGCGCTCTCGTCAGGGAATTGGCGAAGCGTGGCCAGCACACCCTACTGTAATCGTAGGGGTGCGTGTGGACGTACTCTGCCATTTCCGCGAACTCGTCAGGTACTGTGATCACGGCACATAGTCCGCAATGGTCACTGTCGTATACAATGGTCCGTAGACAGTTAATAGACCATTCGTTCGTGTCTGCCAGTCTCAGTCGAGAGTCTATCAGCATTAGATCCAGATAGGAGCCGCTCCTAGGATACGATGGACTATCCGTTGCGAGCAACTTGACTCTATATTCAATGTTGTGAAGAACCCACCAATGGCTTAGTAGGCTCCCCCTAGTGTTGGGAATGTTATTTCCCCAATCACTATGTTTGGCATTTAAATCGCCGGCCAGGATGTAGAAGTTTTCTACCGAGTTCAAGCGCAGAGATCGAAAGAGTGTCTCGAGTTCTGCGATAAAAATATTGGGTTGAGGTGCTTCAGGTGCATAGGCTGATACAATGTACATTCTCTTTCCGTTTCGGAGAGGAATGCACACAATACAGGCCTCTAGCACCTGGAACCTCCGCACTTCACCGCTATATATGACTTTATGTTTAAGATTATTTTTAATGAAGATCGCAACTCCCCCGCCTTGAGTAGCGTTGGGTCGGTCTCTTCTAATTATTTTATACGAACTGTGCCGGATTTTGTGCTTCTGGTTTAGCTTTGTTTCGCTAACCAAGAGTACATCGGGGCTTTCGTCCTGCAACAGGTTAAAAAGTACGGCTCGTCGCTCGATCCTTATCAGTGAATTTACATTCACCGATAGGATCTTCAAGTGTCTCTCTGCCAGCGTACCCATCATGACCTTAGGTGCGCTAGGCCCGGCAGAAGCGAGCAGATACTATCTACTCGGGTCGCCGTTTCCTGGATCTGTTTTTGGAGCTGCCCAATCTGCCCTTGGATTGCGAGCAAGATCGAACAGACATCCACCTCGGCCCCCGGTGCCTTAGAGACAGGCAATGGGGCTTTAGGAACAGCCACGGGTTTTTGTACCGTCTTTCCCGAACCTGCCGCCATTTGGGCGTAGGTCAACTGGGATGTGACGGCTGGTGTTTGGAAGCGACCCAAGGGACGCTTCTCCTCGACCTTCTGCTTACGGGCCAGGTTTTCTTTCTTGATGTCCTGGAACTTAGGACATCCCCGATAGTTTGCAGGGTGCCCTCGGTTCCGACACAAGACACACTCGAGCTGCTCTCTGTCCGCCACCTTGTCTTTCCCAAGGTCGCATTCCTCGTTCTTGTGATTCTTTGCACACTTAACGCATCGAGGCTGCATTTCGCAGTTCGACGCGGCGTGCCCGAATCTTTGGCAGCGGATACATTGCAAAATGTTTCCTTGCCTTTTTAATATTTCCCATGTTACACGCTGGGAAGCCAAGGAAGTAATGGACCTTAACCTCTCCAGCTTGCTGTTGGGTGTGAGCTGTACCACGAAGAAGGGAATCACTCGCTTCTCCCGTCGGGAGCTCACCGTGGAAAATGGCTTAACCGCCACGAATTTGAGGTCGTCACTCTCGAACTCTTTGAGCTCTGAGAGCATTTCCTCGGGATCTGTGATAGATTCCACGCCTTTGAGGAGCATCGTCCGCAACCTCTCGGCCTTTGGAGTGAAGGAGAAAAACTCCGTCGTTGACTCTTTCAGTAGGCTTTTAATACGCTTATGTTGCTCCAGTGTCTTGCACTGAATAGCATAGCGTTTCTGGCCCAAACATTTAAATTCAAAATTACCTACACCAATGGCATACTTACACAGATCGATGGTTTCTCGTAAGGCAGTGGTATAGGTGAGGATCGGTGGCACTTTCTCCTTTTTCGGGCGCTGTTGCTGCGGCTGATGTTGTTGCTGCTGCTTCTGCTGCTGTCGTTGTTGTTGCTGCTGTTGTTTCGGCTGCGGCTGTTGTTGTTGCTGCTGTTTCTGCTGCTGCGTTTGTTGTTGTTGCTGCTGCTTCTGTTGCTGCGGTTGTTGTTTCTGCTGTTGCTTCTGTTGCTGCTTCTGCTGCTGCGGTTGTTGTTGCTGCTGCTGCTTCTGCTGCGGTTGTTGTTGCTGCGGTTGTTGTTGCTGCTTCTGTTTCTGCTGCTTCTTCTGCGGCTGCTGTTGTTGTTGCTGCTTTATTTCTTCGGCGGTTGTTGCCTCCTCTCTCAGCTTCTGCAACGCCTTAATTTTCTCTACTACGGCCTGCAGCTGGGCGCGCAGGAAGCGTTCTTGCTCCTCCAGTGCACTACGCTCATCCTCCGTAGCCGAACTTAAGAGGGCCGCGAAGGGGTTGTTGTCCCCCATGTAGCGGCCTTCTCGACCATCGGAGAGGTATTCGACCTCTGCTTCTACGGGGATCATTTTCCTTACTTGCTGCTGTTTTTGTCCGGCTGCTTCGGACGTCGATGGTGGTGATGATGGTGATGATGGCGCCCCTTTCCTCGCTTCGACCTGCAGCTTTTCAGTCGAAGTGGTGAGGGAGGGGCGCTTAATTAAGTTGGGCCTGGAGTTGACCCTTCTGCGCCTCTTCATTACGGCGGCCGGCGTTGCGAAATCGGATGATAAATCATCCGATTCCGACTCCGTCTGACGAACGGGTCCTCCCCCGCCGTCTCCCGACATGTCTTCGCGCTACTGTTGCTACTACTGTTAGTAGCAGAAGAACACGAAAAAACACGAAAAAACACGAAAATTTTTTTTTTCCCGAATGGGGATTTGATCTTCCGATCTTCGGATTATGAGTCCGACGCTCTACCACCGTGCTAACTTTATAGTTGGGTGATGTTCGCTTAAGTCCGCACTTGTATTGTTTATTGTTTATTTTGCTTTGCTTTGTAAGTCAAGCCGAAACACTTCCTATCACTGCACTGGTCTGTGATCAACTGATGCTTGGATTACCTTAAGAGTTTGGATGAACAAATAGGCGCATTGCTCGATAAAGACCCATATTAAAAAAATTCGAAATTATCAGAATTTTTTAGATTTGACATAAAAATGGTAGAATACGCTTGAAGCCATTGGAATGATCCAAAAGCTTGGGTGGGTTCAGAAGGGTGTAATCTATTACAAATATGAGCTGCTCAAATTAAACTGAATGAAGCCATCACAAATACAATCACAAATACAAATGCAGCACGACAATACCCGTCGAACGTCCCAAAACCGGTCAAAATGCAAATAAGAAGACATTTATAAGCTGCCCGGGCAGAAGCTCTTTCTTATGAGGTAGATAATAATATACAATATATAAATATATGTATGTGTACCTCATTAAAAAAACTATTTTTTCTAAGATATGATGATATGATGATCGATCGGCGTCAATCGACTGCATTTAATATAGTTCAAACTGCCTGACTGACAGCTTCTATCTCAAAATTCGCAAAATCTAGCAAGTTTCGCCTATAATATTTGTGTATGTTTTACATCGTTGAAATATAAGTTATGGGACGAGCAGCAAATTCGCATTGTAATTCGGCTTTTTTAAGATCTAACATAATTTTCTAGTCTCAAAGGTTACTAATTTCACGTTACGGACCCGTGAATTGGCCTCCAAGATCCTGCGATTTAACGCCGCTTGACTATTTTCTCTGAGGATATGTGAAGTCGCTAGTCTACGCCGATAAATCCGAAACGATTGACCACTTGGAGGACAACATTCGCGGCGTTATTGCCGATATACGGCCACAAATGTTGGAAAAAATCATTGAAAATTGGACCTCCAGATTAGACTACTTTCGAACCAGCCGTGGCGCTCATATGCCAGAAATTATATTTAAATTATAATGGTAGAAGATTATCTTTCGAATAAAGTCAATTTCATGTCAATTTAAAAAAATCATCTTTGTTTTATTCCATTTCAAAGTTCTATACCTCTATAAAATACACCCTTTACATCTTGTCACATGTCCCATTGATAGCTTGCAATATGTACTAATGCAAAAGTCGTGAGGTGCCTCTGACTATGACAAGAATTGAAGTGGTACAAATTTGAGGTGTTGGGATATTTTTGTACTGGTGTATGGGACATGAGGAAGTGAGGTGCTCTGGCTATGACAAGAATTGAAGTGGGAAAAATATTTTTTTTGAGGTGTTGGGATATTTTTGTACTGGTGTATGGGACATGAGGATTTGAGGTGCTCTGACTATGACAAGAATTGAAGTGGGAAAAATATCTTTTTTAAGGTATTGGGATATTTTTGTGCTGGTGTATGGGACATGAGGATGTGAGGTGCTCTGACTATGACAAGAATTGAAGTGGGAAAAATATTCTTTTTTGAGGTGTTGGGATATTTTTGTGCTGGTGTATGGGACATGAGGATGTGAGGTGCTCTGACTATGACAAGAATTGAAGTGGGAAAAATATTCTTTTTTGAGGTGTTGGGATATTTTTGTACTGGTGTATGGGACATGAGGATGTGAGGTGCTTCTGACTATGACAAGAATTGAAGTGGGACAAATAATTTTTTGAGGTCTTGGGACATTTTTGTAGTGGTGTATGGGACATGAGGACGTGAGGTGCTTCTGACTATGACAAGAATTGAAGTGGGACAAATAATTTTTTTGAGGTGTTGCGACATTTTTGTAGTGATGTATGGGACATTTGTAGTGCATCTTGTATGAGTAACCCAACACTACTTAACACCTTTCTACAAACTGCAGTAGACTATAACTCGTTATATATTTATTCTCTCGCTCGTTTTCCTTCAAGAAGGCTTTACGTGTAATAATGCTTTAATATAGCCCATCTTTGTATGCTTCTTAATAAATTACTTAAAGCTGTATGGTCTTATGTCACCTCAAAACCAGATTAGCCTCCCACTTGACTGTGCGCAGAATATTACCAGAATTACCAATGAAACTAAAATATGTACAATGCAGTGCCGGAATATAAGAGTGCTCAAGAATAAGCGTTCGAATATAATATCGAATTAACTCCTTGACATTAAGGTCGTTAGAAAGTCTGACTTTTGATTCCATAATTGTATCATCAACATGTCATTTCTTTGGCAGTACTTTATATATCAAATTGAAAATCTTTATTTCGAAAATGCATTGGTTGGTAGACTGTTGCTCCTGAAAAGCTATCACAATAAGCTCTGTTAAATTGATCTCATCCTGGGATAGGTGACAGTGTTCCTACCATGACTGCTATAAATCATTCGCTGTAGCTTAAGTTTGCACTCCTTTCGACATAATTCTTGATTTTTAAAGTCAGATCAACATTTAAGTCGAACAACACATATTTCTGTACTTCCAACTTGTAAACTAATCGGAATGTTCGTTTTAGTAACATCTGTTCAACCCAGTAGCGACATGCTGAGCGTCCACCCTCTCTTTTTTTGTGAAATCCCCATCTAAAGACAGTATAAAAAGGTTCCCTCCGTGAAACGCAATAATATAATACCAAGCACTACACTCTATGCTTCTCATTTCATTATACCCAAAGTCTCTGCCAGCTTCACAGACTTGGAGAAGGAGACAAAGAAACTTCACCAAGTCGCAAAAGTTTCATTCAAAGTCAAACACAACAATCAATTGCTTGTCCGTTCATCGTCGCATGCTATCGGAGAAACTTAAACCAGCAACTAGAAATGAGTTTCATAGAAGCTTCCGACTCTATGTATGTATACCCAGTTCGAAAATTGAATTCTGGCAAATGAATCATTTCCTTAAAGCCACTTTGAAGGTATTTGTAATGAAAATAAAAGGAAAAATGATTCAATTTACTGTTCCACTTCCGAGCCATCAAAGGGAATTTGTTTTAGGGATTTCGGATGTTTGCCTGGTGCTTTACTGTCCACTTGGATTGCATAGAAGCTGTGAAATTAAATTTTTGTGTTTGAAGTATTTAAGGGAAAAGCCAGGGCAAAGTGCTAATATCACATTCACATGTCCATTTGGGTTGAGTCACCAGTCAGGATTCCATTTCCCATAATTCAAAGCACTTCTAGCTAGCTGTACTCAAATGTCCGTTCCCTCGTTCACTGTCCTGCGGCATATAATATATGTATTTCATAATTACAGCCAGTCTTCCACAGCACCACTACTCTTAATTTCTATAAATACCAGTTGTGGAACTCAGTCGGACTTCTGGTACGTTGATAACGAATGACAGATTGCAATACCGTGAAGCGAATATCCTTCCGCTCATCTGCACGGACCCAAGTTCAGATACACAAGTGTTCGTATGCATGCGCTGCCCATCGGAAAATCACATAATTTTTCGAGGCCGAACATCAAAATTGCGGATTCCTCACTTGGTCTTCACTTGGTTAATGGTCAAGCCCTCTTTATGTACCGTCTGCGGTTTATTTCCTTTTTTTTTTTTAAATGCCTTGCAATTTCGTAACCCAACTCGCGACGAATACACTACACACAGACCAGGCGGTTTGGCGCGACCATATGTGGATCAGTAAACAGAATGGATGGTATTTTAAAGAGGGATTGTCGATGGGTTCGGGCAACAATTTTGTGCATTTCAGTAAAACATACTAAATACACTTCTACCAAGCTGATGGCAGTTTTATTAGCTTTGCGGTTGGCATTATTCAGAATGCAGTGCGAAGCGGTAGAGTGGCATTTGAATGACATCTTCCATTCACCACCGGTACCCGTTGCAAATTGTCATTCGGATGTATGTATGGTGGAGGCTTATTAGTACTTAAGCCAATGGAGGCTGATAGAATTCATAGAATTACTAGTGTCGTCTTCGTAAATAATTACTTTATTACTATTGGACAATTTAGATTTTCTATTTATAAAAAGATAAGGAGCTTGATTCCTATTTTTAGTTTTTTTAGAGTATTTGCAATGTGCTCCTTGAAAGTCAGATGTTAGATGCCTTTATAGATGTGTCCCCAACTATTTGTCGGCCATTGAATGATAAAGTACACATTAGCTGGAAGAAAATAAGTTTTCCTGGTTCGTGTAAAAAATAACGTTCTATCAGCAATCAGCTTTATTTTCGGTGTTGTCAGCATATAATGCTGTTACTCAATTGGTAGTTGTGGGAGGTCGGAGATGTAAGGGGTGTCTTTTTTAGAGATATACACATTAAATGAAAGACTTGAAGCTAACGTTAACGTCTATAATATAAGTTTTATTTAATAAATAATTTTATGCCATTAGTGCTTAAATGTGATTTCGGGCATATCCGCGCTACAGCATGAAGCGAATTAAGTGCAATCGTGAAGTCCAATTTTCGACAAATTTATCGAGCAACTGGGGCCGTATATTAGCAATAACACAGCCAAATCGTCCAACGTCTCAGTTTTGTGGGCAAAATTAGTGACTTCACATACCCCCAAAGAAAGGAATCTAAAGGTGTGAGATCACAGGATCCCGGAGGCCAGTTCACAGGTCCATTACGCGAAATTATGGGCTCAGCAAATGTTTCCCGAAATAAATTTATGGTGTCGCGCGCCATGTAACATGTTGCGCCAGTCCATAGAGCACACCAAACAGTGAGTTTTAATGGTTGTAAGGGCGTCTGGATAAAGGCTTCTGGGTTTTCTTTACTCCAAATACAATAATTTTGTTTGTCTACCAAATTTAACCAAAAATTTGGCCTTATCGGAGAAAAACATATTGCGTAGAAAATGAGGATAAAGCTGAATCATGTTTCGGCCTATTCACCGAACCTACAGCGCATATAATGGTCACGCGGTTTCAACTCTTGCCCAAGTTGGATCTTATAAGCTTTCTTAGCGTCTTTCCGTAAAATCTTCCACGAAGTGGATGGGCATAGCTTCGATTGTTGTGCACGATGGCGAATCGACTCATTCGGATTCTCCTCAACACCTTCTGTTTTTCGTCTTTTGGGATTATCCACAAGAGTATACGTGGTGCGGAAACGATTAATCATCTGAGAATAACTTGCTCAGATGGACGATTATGTCGACCATAAATTGGACGTAGCGCATGATAAGTTTGGCGAACCGAACTATGGTTTTCAAAATAAGTTTGCACAATTTGCATGCCTTGTGCGGCATTGATATATTAACGGTAAAATGGCACAACGTACTGACTACAAATAAACTTTGAACAGTCAAATTGATGATCTGTAAAAAGAGTGTTATCAGTTTAAAAACCAAACCTCTAAAAGAAACACTCTACATACAGGAATGCTCAAAATTTATTTGCTTGTAACGATCATGTTATTGAAGTAATATCTGCCAAATTGTGAATCCTACAGTATTGTATGGTAAATCACGATTGAGGCGTTAAGTCGTGTATATCATCACATTCAATTTTCAATCTAACATATATACGATCCCGGTATGACTTTGTTTTCGTGACAAGCTTCCTTTCGAGTCGAATATATGTATGACGGTTGGTGGCCAAATTCAAGTCGACTGATTCGACAATAATCAGATAAACGCAAATTCTGCTGAAAACATCACTGTCGTGTATGAGAGAACTTGGTCTTTCGGCTACTTCATCTAAGCGAATTTTTCATGGGGGCAAACACAACTGAATTGGGAATTGAAGCGCAGCCATACAATGTTATAAAATATATTTTTTTATAATATAAATAACAAATTTATTAAATTGGCACAACTCATACGCAATTTGTTTTGTTCACATTTAGCAATCAAATATTCGTACTGAACGACCCTTTTCTTTTGAGTGTAGTACTATATTTCCTTATTTAAAATCGACATTTCAAAGGCAATGTTCCGTGAGACTATGCATCATCTGCTAAACATCACGTGCTAAACATCCCTTCTACATTTCTACTGCTGATGCCGACGGATAAAGGAAGCATTATATTCGAATTAAAATATACGGCAAAATTAAAATACAACATTTATTTGAACTCCCCATTTTATTAAAATCTGAATCGGAACGTGTGTAATCATATCAAATCACCCCATCTATGTATATCCATTTTCTAAAACCGGACATGTACACAAACGTGTTTGCGAATCAAAACAAAATGGCGTACATAAGGCGAATACCAACGTAAGGGTAAAATATTCACCCCCAAAATAATTATTTTTATTAGAATTGAACATCAAAACGCAAAATGGTGGATGAGTTTTATGGCACAAACAAATAAATTGATTTCAACGGAAGAGACAACATTTTGCACAACTGGCAGTTGAATCCAAAAGGAGCATTCAATGGAGCTTACCCATCTAAAGCTTTTTTTGAATTTCGAGTCACAGCTCCACTGATATTACATACCCAGATTCAATATAATATTAAATTTCACAGAAGCACTTTAGGATCTTCCAAAGGACTATTTTATTTGATAATAAATAGAATCTTCTTCGGTAAGATTCGACAGAAAATGTAATTTTCAACTAGTATTCTACTGACACCGTAGTTACTATAATACAATATATCACTCCTCGACAAGGCTAACTAGACTTCGTGTGCCATTTCCTGAGAAAATATACTTTCTGAACATCATCGGCAAAGTACGAATAGTTTCCCGTGAATTCTTTTTGGATAATCAAACCATCATCCCCAGTGGAGCACATACTGGTAGAAATGTTTCGCCATTAAAATTGACACTAATTTCTAGAGTTGTATAGCATCGTTCCTCGAGTTTCTTGCTGTTATGTGTTCTCATAACTGCAATATCTGACTTTTTACGTGATTATTTATGTTAGCATATAGCGGACTTCTATTTTTTAGGGTAATGGGAATATACGAGATATGTTAAGAAAATAAGGTGACTTAATATTTTTCTCGAAAAATATTTATTTATTTATCAATATCCATTTGGCTGCCTTCAAAGCAATACCCCTCACATACAATACACTTCCATCAGCCCTTTTTAAAATCCTCAAAGCACTTCTGATATGCGCTCTTTGGCTTAGCCTTTCAAAAACGGTCTTTACTTTGTCAATCCGAGCAAATATCTATTCTGTCATTTCCCTCTTTTTTTAAAAAGGGGCTAGTGCTAACATATAGCATGACACACTGCCACCAATGTAGATCATTTGCTCGATCGCCGATCCTCTACTTTCCTAATAAAGTTGAGAACCTCTCTCGTAGGAGCTGTGCTGATTCCCTCAGGAGTCATAATTTCTCCGAGGAGGATACGCTTCCCACAGTGGCAGAGGGCAGCACATTCACATAGCCACAGTGTGTTGTGACGATCACGCGTGAGGAGTGATTGGGCCGTATTTTTTTTGAGGACGCCATCGGCAAAACGGTCACTGTTACTAGCGAACGCTACAGGCAGGACATGATAAATGACTTTTTACTGCCGAAATTGGACGAGCGTTGCTTAGTGAGCATGTTGTTTCCACAACACGGTGCAACTGCACACACAGCACGACCCACAATGGATATTGTGAAGGAAGCGTTTCCTGGCCGCGTAATCTCCCGTTTTGGCAATGTGGTATGGACAGCAAGATCGCCCGATTTGATTATCCCAGATCACTTTCCTTGGGGCTACTGAAGTCACGGGCTTATGCCAACAAGCCTCAGACAATCGCAGCACTTAAGGAGAATATTCGACAGGAATTAGGACAGTTATCACCGGAAATCTTGCGGAAAGTCACGGAAAATGCTATAAAACGGGTGCAAATGTTTATCAGCACTGACGGCAGTCACTTAACAAAAAAATTGTAAAGGTCTAAGTAAAGATTTCCATCACTCATAATCATTTTTTTTATTTAGTAAAAAAGTTAATCAAAAACAAAATTGGTTGATTAATATTGCGCCATCTTGTATTTAAGGATATTAATTGTGTGTTTATTGTCGGAGTCCTTAAAAGCTGTTCAGAAAGTGCAGATGTTGCGATTTTACTCACTTGTCTAAGAAAAAATTAATATTCGACTTAGAAAACTCGCACAAAGGTTCCGCATTGGTCAAGTTCGGTTGGTCGGCGATTTCCTTGCCTTTAATGCCCTTGTGCCCTGGCACCCACCAGAGTTTTTTTTGGCTAGGTCCTGCAGGGCATCGTGGCATTCTTTAACAGATACAGTACTATACGAGTCCAACGCATTGATTGCTGCTTGACTGTATAATTCGTTTTGGACGATAGTAGGACCCGTTCCCAGAGTCTTCGATATTTTTCGATTTGGTCCAAAGATGCCAGCGCCAACGCCGGAATCCATCTTGGAAGCATCTGTGTACCACCTGAGGCCCTTGACATTTAGCAAGAGATCGCCGCTTTCTCAATCGGTGCGGTTTGCGATTAGTATCTCAAATCTTTTGTCAAAAGTAAACGTGTATGGTAATACGTCCGAAACTCTGATAATCATATTCAGCTCAACAAAGTGTTGCAGGATAGACATGTGACCCAATGGTCTACATGGTAGAGTCTGATTACACTGCGTATTGCACCCTTTAAAAAAAAAAAAAGTTTAGTAATTCCGATCAGTAGATCTTGGGCTGCCATTCGGTAGGTTGGCACAGTTTAGTGCTTGTAATACCGATATGTACATGCTAGTCTCTGAAGGCGTTGGAGTTTAACAATTATAGATTTTTGTTCAGTTTTTGTCCATTCTCCGGCAGACACATAAGTGATGATAGGTCTTACTATCGCGGTATATAACCAGGGCATTACCTAAGGTTTCCATCCCCAGCTTTTACCGTAAGTGCGTCGATTGGTCCACATTACCTGAAACGCCTTTGTGATTTTGTGTTAGATATTGAAGTTCCAATTAAGGGGACATGACACCTACAAAAAAAAAAATTTAATGTTTTCAAATGCGTATAAATTGAATAAAAAAAAAGATATCATTTTGAAAAATTACACATACATATGTATTTTGAGGTAAAAAAGTTATACAAACAATTTTTTTTTTGATTTTTTTAATCACATAGGTACATATGTATATGTATGTATGGCTACTGGAATTAAAAAAAAAAACATCAAAAAATCATTGCGGGCGCGATTCCGGCTCACTGGAACATCTAAAAAAAAACAAAAAACTGTGTTTTGATCAGCATCGAAACCGCCAGGGAATGAACTAGAAGAAAAAAAATTGGTAAAAAAATAACAACATTTTTGGGGCCAAAATCTGCCAAAAACTATATTACCGATCTTTCTGTCTCTAGTTCATTCCCAGCATTAACAAGGTTGAAACAACATATTAAAATTTCAATACGATCAGTCGAGTAGTTTTTACTTATCACGCCCGCAAACTTGCAAAACGTGGTTTCGAGAAAAACGAGTTTAAAGTATTTTAACTACTATATATAAATAAGGCTTTGACGAGATGTGCCTAAAACGCTCGCTAGATATCTTAGAAGCAAAATTTGAGGTTTATATTATTAAAAACGTATTTTCAATATTTTTTAAACAAGAAATAATCATAAAAAAAATTTCTGTGAAAAACCAACTAAATGTTCAATGGCTGAAAATGTCAACATACGAGTATATTATAGGACACGTGTACCAACGTAATAAAAAAAATTTAAAATCGAGTGTACTTAGCTCGTGAAATAAAAAAAAAGCCACCTTATTTCCCAAACAAACCTCAAGTATTCGAAAGCGGACTAGGTTAGCCCAACAAGCTTTCATGTACCGGTATCCAAAAAGTTGATATGTGATGGGTTACTTCAACAAATAAACATTTAAAATTCTTACTTTATGTGTGCATTTCTAATATGACACCTTAATGATATGAAAACAAAAAGGTTACTGTGAACTACAACCAATGCGACAAATTCAGTCGAATTTCCCATCCTATCTGGGACGACTACTCCCGAAGAGTAGTGAATGAACATATTCGACACAAACACTCCGCCAGGTTAGCCATAAGACCGTACACTCTTTAAACTGCACGAACACTACACAAAAGAAAAAAAAATGGCCTAAGTGGTAAGTTCCGCGAAAATTGGTTACCAACATATGATTTAAAATGAGATTCAGACAATGCTGAGCAGTGATGTGAAACAAATCTATGTAATACTGGAATCGTTGAAAACCATCCCATGTATTTTATGAATTTCAAAAGATCCATTTAATCCTTTCTTGCTATTACCATACGGAATCTTTGCCTAGTAATTCTAGGCGGCAATTATATAGAGCTGGATACCTGCGGTTCTGCTCAAATAGAGATCGCTGGTTCCATTTATGAACCATAGGTTCTAACATATTTTGTATCGAAATTGCAAGAGTACCCCTTAAATAATGGTGCATGTGTAAGGGAGCTTGCATTATCCCTGTTTGTTCCATGTTACTAAATAGATCTCGCCTCTCGTACCTTCTTTTATCAACTTTTGATCTATCACGGAAAATGATTACCAATTACGATATTCGGTTGTAAAGATTTCTGAGTCCAGGCAAAAATGTCGACTACATCTACTACCAACGTATTCACCAAAGGGTACATGCTGCCTGCATACTTAACTAGTCTTTAAAAAAATCTGTTTCAACGAATCATACCAAAAACCCTTTAAGGACATGATCACTCCAGATAAATCCATCTCAACCAGCGTTCATAGTTACAACCTGTTCATTGACAGATAATCCACCCGCTACCGCGTTTTCTCTCGCACAAAGCACGCTCAGTCCATTAAGCTCTCGCTCATAATCTCATATAATCCCACTTGGTACGAAGGATGATTTTTTGTCCTTTGTCTGTGCAATAATTAAACTTTCATCACTTGGTGAAAACTGTTGATGAAATGAAAATTTCCCAAGGCTGGTCTTTTGTGTATAGGTACATATGAATCCTAGTATGTACGCTTCACTTCTATGCAAACCAGTTTACATATGTCTCTCCGTGTGCGCCACACCAAACGTTTCCAATTTACACTTCCGGCAGCAGGAAGTGAATGCATGAACTTAACTAGAATTTTACACATCCTCGTCCTCCGACAAAAACACCAAACACTGGTGGCACGTATTACATACTCTATGCTCGGGTACACTAGTCTAACTTTCCTCAGCTATAATACGATTCTGAATTACAAACTTCCTGTTTGCCTCGCAACTCTTTGTATGCATTTGTATTTTATTTTTATTTTTTTATTTAATTTTTATGCTGCATGCAGCTTGTTGCTGTGTTTTATCTCATTTTGTTGTCTTTGTGTCGTCTTTTTTTGTTGTTTTCAACAAGTGCACAGAATTATGGAACTAGAACAAAGAAGGACACGTTGCGGTGAGAAAGTGGCACCTGGAGGAGGGTCGTCGGGGCAACCCGTATACCCGGCGTCGTGCGAGGTGGTAGCCGAGAAAATTACGAATAGAAAGTTTTAATTGGTGCACCTGCAGTTGCTGTTCAGTTTTTTATATCCTTTCTCTTTTTTGGGGTTAAAGCAAGTTCCCAGTTGCAAGTTCTTGTTTCGTGTCCTTGTTTCTAGTTTTTGTTTGGCTTGTTTTAATACAGTTTTCGCAGTCAACCTTTTTTTGTGTCGAAATAAAACGCTGATTATTTGTGGTTAAAAGGTGATTTCCAAATAGGCCTGTCATAGTAGAGAAGAGAAGTTAAGGCTTGTCCTAGTCGATTCGAGGATTCTTGTGGAACTGGAGAGATGAGGAAGACATTGTTGCAAGTGGGTTATAATTTTATGTGATGATGAGTGGATTATAGTGATGATAACTATGATTATGAGATGAAATGTTGCTGTTGGTTACATTCAGTTGTTTCCTGGATATTTTTTTTATAACTTTGGTAGGGTTGCATACGAATTGGGCTTAAAAAATCAAAATCTTGCCATGAAATATTTACTTGCGAGACGACGGCCTTTACATTTTGGAGAATAAAAAGAGGTCGCGCGGAGCTACATATGGCGAATATGGAGAATGGCCATCATTACAATGTCGTTTTCGGCTAAATATTTGCGAACAAGCAGATGAAAAGCGATGAAGTGCAAGCAGATACACAAGACATAACATGTTTATCCATAGATCCGAACATGTTTAGTATTACTTTTAATATGAACGTTTGATTTTCTATTTTAAATTAACTGTTATTAAACAAACTTACCCAAGACAAAAATGCTTAAAATTAGCTTAAATAGCATAACTAATTTAAAATACCTTATTGGCCCTATGCGGACACTCCAAAGCAAACAGAACAATTTAAGACTATGCCTTTGGCCTTACGGTTAATTTATATGTTAGTGTAAAAGTTCGTGCACTCAGATTCGCGTGTTCTATGTAATCCGAAGCAAGACTTTCAAATTGAACCAGTCGGGATATTCATAGGCAACCATGGGCCTGATCAAGGCCATTACCTTCACCCTGAACTCAAGTTGGCTACTATGAAACAGTCGTCTTGTCTGAGCGAAAGCACCACGGGTTCTTGCTAGAGCAGCATCTATGTATATGTTCCATCGGACGGGCACTCATACATTGGTTCCATTGGATATCCGACACGAACTTCGATGCGGCATGAATAGTATTGCCTATCCGGAATGATTTGTTTGCCCAAAAGGAATGATAATTGGAATAAAACCCAATGGTTATAGTTAAAAAAAATGTTTTTTTTTTTTTTTCGTAATTTCCTAACAAATCAATACATTTAGTCCATCTTTTTTCTAAGCCCAAGATACTCTTAAAAAAATAAATTCTTTGTCTTTATTCGCCCGAGGATCAGTGGCCGTAACTTTGCTATCGTCTTCAAATTTCTTTCCTCGTCACTGGGAGCTAGATCTAACGAATAGGGCGATTGTTCGAGCAGTTCGTATTCCGTTTCTTGAATGGCAACCATCGCAACTGAGGCGCTGTAATCCGGTGCGTTTCCTTGGTAAAGCAGCACTCCAGCGCCCATATTGCGAACTCTTTTTTCTTTAAAGACATCCAGCAAACTTCTTATTTGGTCTGCGTAATAAGATCCCGAAATAGTGACTTCTTTTTCCAAATATTCCACCGTAATTATTCCTTCAGTGTCCGAAAAACGGATGCCATAAACTTTTCTGCCGAGCTTGACACTTTCAATTTCTCTGGCGTCGATGACTAGGCTCGCTTCCAATTCATCGATTGTTTTGGTTTAAGAATCAAAATGGTGGATCCAGGTCTTGTCTATGGTCAAGAAACGCAAGAAAAACATTTACTGATCTGTTTGGAACATTTCGAGGTTCACCTTGGAAATGTTGACTATTTTTTAATTTTGTTCGTCCGCATTCTGTGGACCCAACGCGCAGATACCTTTTTCATATGCGGTTCGTACGCATATATGTTTACCGTCGATTCCCGCGGATTTTTTTCTTTTCAGTGACCTGAAAATCACCTGGAAATCCCGAACTGATCAGAGTGTTCGCGCGTTCATTAGTGCCGGCATTATTTGTCTTAAAATCTTCATTGAGCCTGGTAAAATCAAGGTTCTCTGATCGCCAATCATCGAAGCTATGAAGCAGGGCTTTGTTCTCCAGGTCGTAGTACGGGCGTATGCTGTCATTCACCTTATACACTTCCTCGAATATAGCACCCACTGTCGCATTGAGTGTCGTCCATTCGCTGCAATTTTTATTTTCAGTTCAACACTTTTGGAATTTATTTCCATTTTATTTCATCCCTGATTTTGATTAGTTTGGCGAATCAACTCTTAGCAAAAAAAGTGTTGATAAGCGGGAAAAGCTTCTCACAGAAGGCTGACAAAATGTTAATGAGGATTCCCGTCTTGGCCACTCCAGCACGTCAACAATGGATGAAAACATTGAGGCACTGGAAAATTGTGATGGAGAATCGTCGAGTCGCTATCAGACAAGTTATTGAGGATATTGGCATATCGGTTGGCAATGCCCTGCAATTTTTTCAGATATTTTGGATATGAAACGTAAGTCAACGACGTTTGTTCTGAAATTGCTAAATTTTGACTCAATAACCGTTGCATGAGCATTTCTCAAAAGCTGTTGACGAAGCATAAGTATATGGTTATGAAACCAAAGCCCAATCATCCCAATGGAAACAACCAGAGGAGCGAAGAACGCCCAGTTCGGTTAATTGGGAAAGTTTTGCTTGCTGTTTTCTTCGATTGCCGTGGTCATCATGATTTCTTGCCGAAAGGTCCACTGTCATAAGGAATATTACATTAACATTATGCGCCGTTTGCATGAACGAATACGAAAAAAAACGTCCGGATTTGTGGAAAAAAATCATGGCAGTTGCATCACATGATGTACCTGTTCACTCATCGTTGTTTGTGCGTAATTTTAGGCCCAAACAGTACCATAATCATACCTCAACCATAGAATTCACCGGATTTGGCTCCCTGTGACCGTTATCTAAGGATCGCTTGGTTGGAAGGACTGAAGAGCATACGAAAAATGGCACATAAGCAGTGAGGATTGGAAAAAGCGCTACCTCACGATATTATATCTGAGGGGGATTACTTTGAATGACATTAAAATAGATATTGGTGAACAAATAAATATGTTTCGAGAAAAAAATTACCCTAGTTTTTGAACACATCGCACAGCTTCTTTCATAAGGAAAGTGAGCGTTATGCATTACCAGGTTTTCTATATTCACATAAATGACCATAATAAAATGGATTTGCTCATTTATTCTCCTCCTACACGGGATGGATAGTTCCTTCTTCACTCGTCATCCTGCTTGGGAGTTATTTCAGTAAGATGGCGTACACTCATGCAAGTTCTGATAAATAGAACATTCTTTCCCTGTTCCAATTCAAGTGGAATATCTCTATACCCCTCTATAACCTCATTGCGTTTGTTACTATGGCGCAGATTCACTTGTGGGCTCTTCAACACGCTCTCCCTGAAATGTATTTCTTCAACGAACTTGTTTCATTCCTTCATTCAGATATCTGGAATGCAGTCAGTCCTACCCCATCATTGGGATAGATGGATTCATGTAGTGAAAGTCAATGGGGATGTTTAATATGTAAACTGAGTTAAGTGTGACAGCTTACTCTCCCTTCTTTTGTCAGCCTCCCCTGTGAATTGTCCTTGATTTTGCTATAAAACATAGTGCATGTAAACTGTGGAGACTAAAAAAGTCTACCACTGAGCTCTTACGCTAGTTGTGCGTGTCCTTCATCCCCTGGAACTGTATACCACACATAATTATACATTATAATGTTTATAATAAAAGAACTATCGGCATTTAGTCTACTGATCAATAGGAAAGTTGTTGGTCTCACTGCCAATATGATCATTTTAATGGTGCTTCATGGACGCACTTATGGTATTCCAAACGTCGTTTTAAGACTCCTTCCAAATGACAACCAGTTTGGCTTTAAGGCGGGGCACGGTACTATTCACGCTGCATGAAAAGTGATTTGCGACATTTAGTGGAACATGGTAACAGACCAACGTACGGCCGTATGGTTATAAGGTCTGATCTACAAGCTCAGGTAGAAATATGGTAAAAACATATGCTACTTGTCCCTAATAAAGCCACCATCCCGTATGGTTGTCCGTTATGATTCTATGTAGCGCCATCATATAGAACGCCAGAGTCCCATATAAGGTCCTGTGCGACGGACCAGTCCTAAACAAAATAGACAATTTTCTTGTTAAAATTTTATTTTTTTTTTTATTATAATTCGTGCAGGTTCAAGAGTTACACTCTTATGATGTTTGTCACACAACCTGGACGGGGTGCAGATGGTTTGTATCGAAGATGTTCGTTCACTACTCTCCGGAGGTGGTTGTCTTGGGTTTCGAGAGTTTCGACTGAATTTGTCGCGTTATTTTTAGTTTTGCGGTAATTTTATTCCATGCCATTAAGATGTTATATTGGAAATGCACACGCAGAGTATGAATTTTGAAGTGATCTTATACTGCGAGGATTATGCCTCCGTCAGCATTTTTTGATCATCTGTCATTCACAACTGGCACAGTTTTTTTTTCCGTATAGGAATTGTTCTTGGCTATGGTCAGACTTGAACTACAGACCTTCCGCTCAACAGTCGGTGATGATTACCATTCTTGTTCTTACTACCCCAATTATAAGGGTGTTTGTTTTAGAGGTTTGGTTTTTAAACCGGCAACACTGTTTAAACAGATTGTTAATGTGACAGTTGAAAGTGGTTTGTGGTTAATATGATTTGCCATTTTACGATGAATAGATTAGCGATAGAACAAATTGTGCACACTTATTTTGAAAACCATGATTCGGTTCGGTTCGGTTTAAGGTCGACTGTCAATGGAGAGCCCTAGAGAAACATTATTTCTGATTACTTCGTTCCCCAGTTGAATAGCGTCGACGTGACAGAGCTTTGGTTTCAACAAGAAACCAAGACGTGATGCCACACGTCGCGCGACAACATCGATTTATTGCGGAAAATATTTGCTGACTGCATAATTTCGGCCCGTGAACTGGCCTCCTCGATCCTGTGATCTCACACCTTTAGATTACTTTCTTTGGGGGTCGTCATTAGTCTATGCCGATAAACCAGAGACTTTGAACGATTTGAAAGTCAACATTAGCCGGGTTATTTCTGATATAATGCACCAGTTTCTCGATAAAGTTGTCGAAAATTGGACATCACGATTCCGCTTCATTGGAGCCAGCTGTGGCGCGCATATGCCCAAAGTCATATTTAAACACTAATGGCATAAAATTATCTATGAAATGACACAAATATCATAGACATTAATATTAGCACATTTTATTTCATATTGAATTTGTATAGCTCTAAAAAAGAACCTTTACAACTCATTCATTTGATCTGATGTGAACTGGCTACCAGATTCAAGTGATTTGTCGCTTGTCGCTTGTTGTTGGATTTTGTGTGATGAGGCTTGACTTTTTGGAAATGAATATGGGTCAAGTTTTATCCAAGCTATCGAAGTAACCTTATAAGAGTCGATTCTTACAAGAACTTACCGCGAGGACTCTTTCATTCGTATTCGGGGGATCCAAAGAATATATTGATGTAAAATTTGATCGAAATCTTAATCGTAAATGTGTTTTATTTAAATTACTTTCGGAACCACGATTGGATAGCTCTGTACTTAGGTATGCAACGTGCAAAGTGAAGTCATCCACTTCGAATCGTCTTAGTTTCACATAGTATCTATTTTTAGGACGATTTGAGGTACTCAACCAAAGCAATACAAAACTAAAAACTAAAACCACCGAACCATCATTCTTGAAAAATTTTCACACGCCCTGCTTGTTCCATCCTCGCCATCCTAGAAGTATACCAAAGTTTCTGTGGTTTTCCTGCACACATTAAATTTCGCCTCAGAACAATTCGCGCTACTTCTTTGTACAATGACTTTACTCGTATATTCCGAGCATTCAGGCGATTGCTAATAGCATCTCGTTGACTACTAACTAGTATCTCTGTACCATCCACTACAGGGCACAGTTGAGTGTGCTATCTCAAAATGTAATTATGAAAACGTGCCACCAGGAAGTTTTCATCGTTTGTTCCTCGTCACCGCGCGATCGCCCCGTGGGAGTTTGTGCAATTGGACTTAATGCCATGCGTCATTAGTGGAATTATTTTGGCTTAAACGTCAGTTTGTCCACGGCCGCAATGTATGTGTTAACCTCCGTTTAACTTCGTACATAGCTTCTGGCCTTGTCGATATTTGCTTGTGAAATACACTTACATAGACGTAAAACCTCGAACAGCCTTCGAAATTACATAGGTGTAACAAACATTTATCCAATTCCTACGAATCTGGTTCCGATTCGAGTGTACTTCCTTAAGCACCCTCTTAAATGGCATTTAGTCCCGACAGGACATCTGCACGTACATAGCATGGACCTATGCAGCTAAGCAACCGAAGAGCCCCACAACCAGGCAGGCATTCATTACAATCGTATGTCGGAAGCAGAGAAATATAATAAAAAAATTGGATTATAAAAATCTCCATCCGAGTAGTAATTTATGAACGAATCGTGTGAGCAACGGACCAAGGCGGACAGGAGCAACGGAAGCAAGCGAATTTAATAGTGGGCGTTGTTGTTCGCTGCAATCACCGTAATTTTATGCTGCGACAGATGTCGAATGAATGGAGAATGTCCTTTCCGGTGGCTTTTCTCTGACTCCTCATTGCACTTCCGTATCTTTCGGGCTGATGATGATTATACTCGAATTACAAGTGGTTATCAAGTGGGTGAAGTCAACTCCTCCTTCTTCGGATGCTGTCGAGAAGCGTCTGGTATATTATTAGCAGGGTGTGCGGTTGAAGTCACAGCACAAATTGGAAGTAACCAGAAATGCTGACGACACTCTACTTATTTTTTAATTTTATTCTTCCGTGACTTACTCGGTTATGGTGCGTGCCATTTTAATGGTAATTTCATCCGATGAATGGACATGAATTATGTGGATTATGGCACTTAATTCGAAAATGTATAAAGTCCTGGCTGGAGATCTGCGGTACTGTCGTTGTCAGATGGGACTAGTGCTTCCGGATATAAGTAGAGTGCGTTATTTTTGGTGTGGAGCCAGCATGCGGTGTTGCTTCTGTTTGCATTTAAATGGGTAAATTTGAATAGTTAATCTGGGGTTTTAAACTTCTGGCGGAAACAGGTCTTCAAAATGGAACTGGGGACGATATTTAATGAAGAGGTGAATATGTAATAAGAAATGAACTTATCGGCATTGCGTGGACGTAGACACCTTGCTTAATTAAACCTCACTTTCTGTGTTAAGCGGGTGCTTTCTCAAATTTAAGAAATGTCTTAATTGGCTTTTTTTTTGTGATCGCTGTCCGATCAAAGAGGAGAGATTTGTTGTCAAAATGGAAACCTGAAAATCTCCCAAAGGAAATGAAGCCACTTAACAAAGTCCGCATGAAAACAGGAGAACTATAAAATTAATACCACAACGATGCTTACTGTTCGGCGATTCAAATTCAAGAAAGCGAATTTATTTTTCCTTTTCACAAAGTAAAATTTTAGTACAAGGTTATCCGATGATTTACAATAAAAAAGTTTAAGACGCATTATATTTTAAGGGGGCCAAATTCAAAATCTCGTATAGATATGTATGATAGTTATAAAGGGTGTTTTTTTAGAGCTATACAAATTTAATATAAAATAAAAATAAAATTAAAAATTTTAAGTAACCCCCGACAAAAAAAAGCTACAAAAAGTAAAAAAATAATTTTTTTTCTCTCGGCCTTTTGACTTCATTAAAAAAACCTATTAATATTTTTAAGATGATGTCGCCGCGTCGGGGGACCGCTAAGTGAAGAAGGGTAATTAGTTACATATACATATCTACATAGGTGTAATGAAAAAAAAAAATGTTAGTTTCAAATTGTACATATGAACTTATAATAGTTTTGTACATCAATCTATCTGACTAGGTCTACTTAGTTCCTACAGTGTTTCGATATTGTACAACTTTTGTACGAGGCGTTGGCTTGAGAGCCGCGTGTGTTGAGTGATATGTGGGCACGGGGGCGGAGCGTGACAGAATGTGGCATCCCGAATGGGCAGACACATAAGGGCAGACGTCTTTGTCGTTTGTGTCTACTTCACGAATTTTTCAGATTAAATTATTAACACTGAAAACTAATTAAAAGATTGGATATGGTTGTTTCGGTCCTTACTTACGTTGTTTACAAAGGGTCGGTCTTTGTATAATCCATACTTTATCATTCTCAATATTCTTTTTATTTGTATTCTGGTTTTATTTTATTTACTTAGCGGATTCCCCGAAGCGACGACATCATCTTAAAAATATTAATAGGTTCTTTTAATGAAGTCAAAAGGCCGAGAGAAAAAAAAAATATTTTTTTACTTTTTGGAGTTTTTTTTTGTCGGGGGTTACTTAAAATTTTTAATTTTATTTTTATTTCATTCTTTTTAAATTACTCGCCCTAATTCCGATAAGTACGAGTAACTACTTAAAATTAGCTTTTCGTAACACGTTACCGCATACAAACCCATATATACATAATTTACCATATTCAGCATGACTTATTCCCGTTATATTACACATGTGTGTCAAAAATGTAATCTACGACGGAACTGTGTCTATTTTCTTATAATAAAGCGATTTTTGTTATTAATATCGCGATTCCGGATTACACTCATTGCTTTTAAAGCAAGTACAGCAGCTTAACTATAAACAGAAGTAGTTAAGACGAATGTAATGAGCCCATACTTAATACGTTTACTAATATGCAATCGTCTCCTATGTTCGAGTTCCATCATCAGAGTACCAGCTCAGTAGTACCAGCATGCATGGGTGTTTCAAATGTTAGATGGCAGATATGTTTGAATGTAAGGTAAATACCCATTGTATCTAAGATCTAGAATTGCGCAAAATAGTTCCAGCCCCGGAACGAACATGGAACGTTCCCTTTCCAGTCGGAACTAGTTCCTGGAACTATCTCCTCGGAACTACATCGGAACTGTCGGAACTATCGGAACTGTCGGAACTATCGGAACTGTCGGAACTATCGGAACTGTCGGAACTATCGGAACTGTCGGAACTATCGGAACTGTCGGAACTATCACAGCTGTCGGAACTATCGGAGCTGTCGGAACTATCGGAACCGTCGGAACTATCGGAACTAATAGTAGATATGATAAGACAGATCCATATCCGATCCTTCATACCTATTTCGTTCACGAAACACGGAACGAATTGCCTGTACGAGTTCCAGTGCCTGCCATTCCAGTTCCAGTGTGTGAGATGTTTATTCACATTTTGTTGTTGGTTGTCTACTACGTAGTGTAAGACATGTTCGATTGCATTTATCTTTCTTTTCGTTTTGTCTGTGATTACGTTGTTCTATAACATAAAGGCCTAACCATAATAGGCAGGAGCAAGCAGAAGCAAGCAGAGGGGAATGTTTTCTTACATGCCCACAATGGGAGGATACGACGTTTCGTTAAATGTTCGTTAACAGCACCATCGAAGGTCTTCATGAAAGAAGACATTCCGGCCGGATTTTTTGACAAGTGACATTTGAGGTTAGGAAAGAGAAAAAAAAAAAAAATAAATATGGAGTCCGAGTTTGTTAACAAGTTGATTTCAATTGTGCAGGACAATAAGTGCCTCTATGATAAAGCAGATGGCTTTTATTTCAACAAAAAGGAAAAAGCCAAGTTGTGGGAAAACAATTTGACAGTTCCTTTCCTTCTGCATGCGTCTGCTTGCATCTGTTCATTGTGGGTATCTTGACTTTTCGTTGAAACAGAGGGAGAGCCTATTATGGTTAGCCCTATAATCGTACGACCGTGTCGTTCGGACGTTCGGCTGGGTTGTATAATATGAACGCCGCTATTGATGAATTTCTAGGCTGAATGGAACTATGGACATGTTATCGTTCAGTTTGAGGAACGATCGGAAATGTTTCTGACTGAGGACATAGATCCTGGAACTATACATCTCCTGAACTACCCACTACTAAGATCCCTACCACAGCTAACAAAAAGTGGTAATAACCTTGAAACGCCTGAACAGATTCATAAATTCTAGCTAAGAACCATCTCGATCACGGTAGCTTTCAAACAAAAAAAAATCATCAAAATCGGTCCATTCGTTCAGGAGCTACGCTGCCAGACAAACAGACAAACAGACACGTCAAACTTAACAAAATACTTGAAGCTGATATTAATGTCTACGATATTAGTTTCATTCAATAGACAATTTCATGCCATTAGTATTTAAATATGACTTTGGGCATGTGCATGCTACGGCTAATTCGAACGAATCGTAATCATAAAGTCCCCAATTTTCGACAGCTTTATCGAGCAAACGGGGTCGTATATCAGCAATAACACGGCGAATATTGACTTCCAAATCGTCCAACGTCTCTGGTTTATTGGCATATACTAGTAACTTTACATATCCTCAAAGAAAATGATATAAAAGTGTGAGATTACAGGATCGTGGAGGCCAGTTCTCAGTTCCATTAAGTAAAATTATGCGATCAGAAAATGTTTCCCGCCATAAATTAATAATGTCGCGCGCCGTGTGGCATATTGCGCCTTCTTGTTGAATCCAAAGCTCTGTCACGCCAATGCCATTCAACTGGAACTGAGTAACAAAGAAGTCGGAAATCATGTTTCTATAGCGCTCTGCATTGACGGTAACATTCTGGCCGACATCATCCCTAAAGAAATATATGTAGGCCTATGATTTCACAGCCCATTAAGCACACAAAACAGTGAGTTTTAATGGTTGTAAGAGTCTCTCGACAAAGGCTTCTGGGTTTTCTCCTTTCCAAATTCGGCAGTTTTGCTTTTACACATATCCGTTTAACCCAAAAGAGATCGGAGAACCAACTTTTGCGTTGAAAACCAGAATCAACCTGAATCGTGTTTTAGGCCCATTCACCGAACCTACGACAGGTTTAATAGTCACGCGGTTTCAACCTTTGCTCTTAAGCCAATATCTTTAAATAAATCTTCCACAAAATCGACTCAATCGGATTCCCCTCAACACTACCGTTTAAAAACTAAACCTCTAAAAAACAGCTTTTACGACCAGTGTCACTTGGGTCGTTCGTCAATGGTGTGAGTGGTCTTGAATTCATCACAACTTCAATTTCGTAGATGTAGCCGTAAGTTCTTCAAATGATAACCTAGAGCGATCGATAAAGATCATCCTTTACAACCACGACTGATAAAATATTTTACTGATGCTATAAAAGCATCAGCAGATAGGTTAGACAAGGCTTCGAGATGCACTGCCTTTGATGAACTGATACCAGGCCATAGAAAACTAAACGCTTCGTAAAAAGGGACTAGTTGCGTACGATTTTCCTTGTCAGTTCCCTAGCGTTGCCGATCCAATATGTTTGTCGAAGCGGGGCAATGAGTGCTTTAGGACCAGCGAAATAATTAGTAAAGTGTAAGTAACGAGCGAAGCATTTAGCGAAATTATAACCCTTACGTAAAAGAATTGAATGTGTTTGTTCCTCTCGAAGAGGAACTTTACTTGTATCGAGATAAGGGTTCAACCATTTGAGATTGTCTTTATAAATGTTATGTTTCCAAAGTTTTTGGATTTCTTCTGAAAATGCATACGTTCTTGTACACTCGTTTTTTTGTAGCCTTGCCAAGAATCTTAGAATAATTGAGAAGAGTCTTATGAAGCTTGTATATCGAACAAATAAGTTTGGGACAGTTTACAACAAGCTAAAACTGTTTTGAATTTTGTTAAGTCTTTCACTGAGCATCCCCTGGATACTAGGTCTGCGGGGCTCATCTCGAATAGTCTTGTTTTAGTCTTTCTTCCAATGATAGAGAAAGACGAATATTGCGATATTGTATGAATCGCTGAGCAAATTTGAATCCTTCTTAAAGGGTAGTTTCACAATAAAGTTGCTTCTCTGGCCACTTTGACTAATGTCCAGTAACGGCTTTCAAGTTCCCAAAGTTTCTTGACAACTTCTTCTAGCTTGACTTCAATACGCACTGTCTTTTCATAGAATGACCTGCGATTGCTTTATATCGTCCTGATGCAAGCCAACTTAGGTATGTATTTTACAAGGTTGGAAGTCCATCTCCAAATTTTACTTGCCCTAACAGTAGCAAATAGAAAAACGCTTCTGCTATTACGAGCATATCTATAGGTCCTGGATGATTGGACTAGCGATCGAATAGTTGTCTGAGTTAGAGAGCCCAACTGATCACCGTTTATACTGATGGGGTTATGATTATGACCAAATATGGTCACAGAAAAGCTGTATTTTTGTATTTTGTTAGCTTACGATTTGACGACGGTCCGATTTTGTGACAGACTTAGATGGGCTGCATCATCTTAATCCCATCAGCCTGAAATATTTCGTTTTCAACTGAGTCTAATTCAAAATCGCTTTCCTTGTCATTTAACCATCGTTTCATTTGATCAGCTGATGTTGACGTTTTGTTGCGACCTTCGTGATTTTCCCCTTTGTGGACATTATAGTGATCGTTGGGCTTAATTTTGATCCAAGAAACTTCAGTTGCATTGTAAGCCCCGGTCCGAATTGTATTGCGACTGCTTACTTCTATTTCACTTTTCGAGTTTTATCAAATGCTTTTCTATTTTCAGCCCGGATTTGACTCTGAGCTCCGATGTCTTTTCTTTGAATTCTCAACTAATTCGATTATCTCAAGATCTCGCTCTGTATTAATGGGTATTCCTATATACCACCATTAAACTGCCCCACAAGTATACATGCAAATCAGTGGGCTGACACGACTGGAGATCACCGGTGTTGTAAGAGTAAGATCAAACAAAAAAATCTGGAGCATGCCCGTGTCACAAAAAAAAAAAAAAAAAAACGGCAGGCCGAAAAACAATGCAAAAACACCAGCATTTGATTGGCCTCAGCGATGAAGTAATCCCAAACCGGGAAGCCTGCCGCTACTTTCTGAGGTCAAACCGGCGGACCCCACAAGCGGACCAGTAGGAATGCAGTTAAGTGGGAAGGTTATGGTCCTACACTTCTGACCATAACAACGCCGGATAAAGGAAAAGAAGAAGAAGAAGAAGGCGTAGTTTTTAAAGTTATACAAAATACAGGGTTTAAAGCTTCATCGTGACGTTGAAGCAGAACAGCTGCAAGACAGACTAAGCTTGTATCTGTATGAAATTCTGTATAAAATGCCGGATTAAAAAGTTTAAGAAGTCTGTTCGTGACCAAAATAAAGTGAAAAATAGTTGAGGGCTTGGCGATTCTAGCATAGTTGATTATGTATTTTTTAAAAATATATATGGGTTGAGGAAAATTTCTTTAATTGATTTTCAACTTCCAATCATCATAATACTCCTGAACTTTTTTCGAAGTCACGCTTCAAAAGGATGAAAATGACGTCGATCATTGGAGCTAACCTGTACGCGATTAAGTTGTCTGCGTACGCCATAGAATGTTGAAGAGAAACTACAATAAGAGATCGCTTAGGTAAATGCTGAAAAGAATAGGCGAGTTTACCGTGTCCTGTTGCAGTCCATTTTTGATTTCAATTGTTTGGATAGAACTCACAGTGGCAATTTTCACAATGAACATTCTACCGGTTAACGTGTAAAAAATAATATATAGCAGTAATTTACTTATGTCCAGCCGACTGAGGTTGTGGTAAAGCTCTTCTAACTATACGGCGTTGAAAGCTGTTTCCAAGCCAATCAGGCAGGCACCCGTGCCTTGTTTCTTGCATTTCCGTCACGAGTTTCGACGTGGCATGGGTGGTGTCATGCCCCGTTCTGAAACCAAATTGGTTATCGGGAATGATATTATTGTCCTCAACCCATTTAGACAGGGCTCTATGGACCACTTTCTCGAAGACTTGCATTTTCTTGCATTTCCGTCACGAGTTTCGACGTGGCATGGGTGGTGTCATGCCCCGTTCTGAAACCAAATTGGTTATCGGGAATGATATTATTGTCTTCAACCCATTTAGACAGGGCTCTATGGACCACTTTCTCGAAGACCTTGCTGTTACTCGGAAGGAGACTTTGCCGGGTTAGGATGGTGTTCCTCTCTACTGCCATTGGCGGAAAGTGCCTAAGCAGAACATCGGATGTACCATCGATTCCTGCGGATTTTTATTCTTTTCAATGAATCGCGGATCATATGAAGATTTTGCGTCGAAATGAACAGAGAATTAGCCGTCTCACTGGCGATGGCATTGTTTTTCATGAAACTTTCATTGAACCTGGTAAAGCCAATGTTCTCTGATCGATTTCATTTCGAAGGTTGAAGTTATGAAGCAGGGCTTTGTTCTCCAGGACGTGGTACGGTCGAATACTATCATTCAACGTGTTCAATTCCTGGAAGGCAGCTCCTATTGTCGCCACTTTTTCCTGAGGACCCTCGACCACTTCTTCGTCAAGTTGTCATCTAGCACGTCTGGATCGATGTTGGCCTTCCGTAGCAAACATTAATTGTCAGACGTTCTCGGAAGCTTTAGATCTTGAACATTTTATTTATTTGCGGAGACATATTCGCGCTGTTGGAATTTACAGCACCAATTCTATTGTTCCAATGCAAACTTACAATTATTTTATAATTTTCTTTACTTAACTTTTGTTCGTTTGAATCCATGTCTTCAATGTCTCGACCTCCGAGTGCTCTCGTCAGGGAATCGGCAAAGTGTGGCCAACGCGCCCTACTATAATCGAAGGGTTTGGACACACTCTGCCATCTCCACTCGTCAGGTATTGTGATCACGACATATGTATAGTTATTATCGACACAATGGTCACTCTCATATACAATGGTTCTTAAACAGTTAATAAACCATTCGCTTGTTTCAGCCAGTCTCAGTCGAGAGTCTATCAGCACGAGATCCAGATAGGAGCCGCTCCTAGGATACCTAGGATATTGCGAGCAACCCAACTATATTCAGTGTTGCTTGGAATAAACGAATGACTTAATAGGCTACAATAGTGTCGAGCATGTTATTTCTCCAATCACTATGTTCGGCGTTTAAATCGCCGGCGGGAATGTAGACGCGCAGAGATCGGGAAAGTGTCTCAAGCTCTGTAATGATAACACTGGGTTGAGGTGCTTCAGGTGCATATGTCGCTAAAATGTACATTTTCTGTCTGCTCGGAGAGGAATACATACCATACAGACATCTAACACCTGGAACCTTCGGTCTTTATCGCTGTACACAATCTTATGCTTAATTGTTTTTGATGAAGATCGCAACACCTCTGCCTTGAGTTGCGTTGGGTCGGTCTCTTCTAATTATTTTGTAGGAACTGTGCCGAATTTTGTGCTTCTGGCTTATATTAACAGTTTCGCTAATAAAAAGGACATCGTGGCTTTCGTCAGGTTGAAAGTACGGCTCTTGGCTCAATCCTAATTAGTGAATTGACATTCACCTTCTTCAAGGGATTTTCTACCATCGTACCCATTACAATTGTAGGTGTGCTAGACCCGTCAGAAGCGAGCAAATACTGTCTACTCGGGACGTTTGCTCACGGATCTGTTGCTGAAGTTGGCCAATCTGCCCTTAGATTGCGAGCAAGATCGAATAGACATTCACCTCAGCCTCCGGTGCCTTAAAGATAGACACTGGAGATTTAGGAACAGGCATAGGGTTTTGTACCATCTTTCGCAAACCTGCCGCCATTGGGGCGTAGGTCAACTGGTGTGTGATCGCTGGTATTTGGAAGCAACCTGTATGGCGCTTCTCTTCGCCCCAATGGTTACGGGCAAGGTGTTCTTTCTTGATGGCCTGGAACACCCCCTTTAGCGGCGACATGGCGTGCCCGTTGAAACATTGTTAAATGATTTCGCTCCTCCTAATTTTTTTCTGTGTGACAAGAAGAGTATTATTCACTTCTCCGGGAGCTCGCCGTGAGGAATGACTCTCGAACATTTTGGGCTCTGAGAGCATTTTTTCGGGGTCTGTTATCGACTCCACATCTTTGCATCGTCTGCAATCTCTCGGCTTTGTTGTGAAGAAGAAAAACTGGGTCGCGGATTCCTTCAATATCTTTAGAGAAGCATAATCCTTCTCTAGTGTTTTGCATTGAACAGCATTGCGTGCCCGGTCTTAAATTTAAACTCAAAATTACCTACACCAATAGCATACTTACATATATCTATTTATGTCTCTATAGGAACGGTTTTGTATGTTAACTTTTATTTTTAGGTGTTCCCACAGTTATGGCACGGAATGCAACCCCAGTTGCCTATCCTGGATCGCCGTTGCATTTGTCGGTTGAGTTCTGTGCAAATCCACCCGCGCATGCTGCCCGATGGTTGCATGGTGACCGAGTCTTCACCCCTGGGAATCAGTATGGCAGCACGGTATTAGCATATGGAGTAACTGTAAGTTCTTATGTCCTTGGTGTTTATTTGTTTCTTCATTTTGTTATTATTTTTGCGCAGGATCTACCCACGCCGTATTGCAAAGAAGCCCGTCTCACTTATGTCAGCATGCACGAGAGGGTTCCTAGGACATTTTATTTCATTGTTTCCTCGCCGGCGGGCGTAGCCGAAGCCGTATTCAAAGTCAATTTCACAATGCGATATCGCACCATGTCCAACAATGTAGACGATGAAGAAGAAGAACTGAGCGAACCGGAAGAAATCCATTTTCCCGTCTTTGGCTCTACAGCCGTTAAACTTAACGACTGTCAATCCTTCTATTTCCTAGTATATCATATACTTGTGCTATCATTACTTACGCTGTATAAATTTAATAGTGTTTTTCTGTAGATACAAAATACTCTATTTCCAGTCCTTATCATAGACATACATATGTATTATACTCTATTGTTTCCTTACATCTGTATCTTTTTCAACTAAATATCAGTCCGTAATCTTCAAACTAAATATGGAAAACGCAGTATACATATATAAAATAAATATTTTTTTCTTCTCTCTTTTTATGTTTTTTATACTTTTTGTAAAAAAAAACTTCAAATTTTTATATAATTTTTACTAGTTGTACAGAAATTTCGTTTTGCTAGCCTCTGTTTGTAAAAACAGATTTTAAGTTAAAAAGAGGCGGCATTTATTTTAAGTTGAAAATTTAACAAATAAATACCATAAACGAAAGCGCAAATATGTCTTAGAATGTTAAGCAAATGTTAGCCAATGCAACATTGGAAATAATAATTTTTTATACGTGGATTTATATTAATAAATTATTACGCAAGTATATATAGTGCAACAACAAACAGCTGTTTGGGTAAGAAATGGAATTATGTATAATGAACGGTTAAAAAACAAATTATGTATAAAAATTAATTAACAAAAAAATTACGGGGAAGACAGGATGGCAGCAGTGAGGCAAATTAATATACCATTGAAGGTCTATTTATAATGTTCGAATATTTGAAATAATTTTAATTTATTTTTGGTTTTATTATAGTTTTGATTTCGTATAGCTCATGATCGACTTGTAAAAAAGAATAATTAAAGCATAGGTAAATTTCCACTTCGGTTTTTGGGATATGAAGTCGTTCCTTGCAATATTTTAATAGACGATTCAATTTTCTGTTGGTCACATTAATTTCATGCGCTCTTATACACTCTACCCCTGAGGCCCAATCTTGCATTTTAAAGGGTGTTTTTCTTTGAGTTATGCAAATACAATATGAAACAAGAACATCCCACTGGGAAGTTAATAAAACACTTGCAACTAATGTCAATGACTATGATATTAGCTTTATTTAATTAATCTTTAGTTTTATTTAATTAATCATCAGTGGAATGTAATTAAAGCATTAGTGCTGGTTAAATATGATTTTGGGCATATGCTCCACAGCTAGCTCCATTAAAGCGCAATCGTGAAGTCCTGCTTTTGACAAATTTATCGAGCAGCTAGAGCGATATATCAGTAATAACACGGCGAATGTTGACTTCCAAGTCGCCCAACGTCTCTGGCTTATCGGCATAGACTAGTGATTTCATAAATCCTCCAAAGAAAATAATCTAAAGATGTAAGATCACCGATCAATTACGCGAAATTATGCGCTCAGCATATGCTTCTCGCAATAAATTGATGGTGTCACGGGCCGTGTGGCATGTTGCGGCAGATGATTCTACCAGCGGCCGATGACTCCACCGGCCCATAAAGCACACCAAACGGTGAGTTTTAATGGTTGTAAGGCTTTTGGGTTTTCTCCACTCTATATTAGGAATTTTTGCTATCCATTTTACCAAAAATGGGCTTCATCGGAGAACAAAATCTTGCGTTGAAAATGAGGATCAAGCTGAATCATATTTTCGGCCTATTCACCGAACTTACGATGCGTATAATGGTCACGCGGTTTCAACTGTTGCATGTGCATGCTTTAGCGTAAGCAACTTTCCTTGGTTACTTTTGTTGCAAAGCCCCCTTGACCGATTCAACCAACCACTTTTTTTTTTTTTTTTTTTTTTTATATTGGTGGAGGCTTCTGCTATCTGTTGGAGCACTCAGACACGAACACTGGTCCATTGTACTGCCAGACAGACACCTTAGATGGCGTTAGCCAAGCTTCTTTTTATTTACTTATGTTGTGTGCCATTTGTTTTTCCACACAAGTGAACGAAACCTAAAGCTTAATGCCGATTCCGAACGGCGAGAGCCGAGAAGCTTTTTCAAGGCAAGTGTACAACGGGGGGTTTTGCCAGTACCCCGCCGAGGAGGGACGCCGCGAAATAATCATTCGATGGCGTTGGTGTTATCGGGATCCGAACTCGCTCACCTTGCGTCAGCGGCCGACACACTACCCACTGCGCCACGGCGCTCCCCGCCTGAAGTATAAAACAATGTTGAGACCAACCACTTTAGTGATACATCAAACTATTGAATAAGCTCACTCCATGATAAATGTTTTTTGAATTCATTTTGATCGGGTATCTTTCCGGGTGCTTCTGTAATAATACATACGAGTATGTAATGGATCGTATAGTGTATCAGGTTGTAACGTAAGTTCGAAGGTAAGATGAAAAGTTCCTGGCCTAACAATAAAAGATTACGACTTTCAGCTAAAAAATGATTTCATTTTTCTACATAATCTCCCTGGACTTCAAGACACTTATTCCAGCGTTTATCTAACATCAGTATTCCTTCTTCATCAGTCTGGAAAGCTGTGAAAGTATTCATCCACTACCCTCTCAACTTCCTAATTGAATGCGAAGCGCTTCTCAGAACCAAATTTCTTCAAGTTTGGGAACAGATGGAATTCTGAGGGCCCTTAATAAGGAAAATGTGGGGATGGCCGAACAAATTCCATATCTCGCAGTTTGCCCATCGCCAACTTACCCTTGTGTACAGGTTTCTTCTTGCGAAGTAATATTTCGCCTGAAAATATTCTGCTTTTTGCAGGGTAATCAAGGCGACAAATTGTCGCACGAAATCATTCGGAACCCTAATGAATCAGTCCAAAGATTGCTGCGTAAATCGAAAAAGCGTCACCCATCTTGCGCAGAGTTTTTGCATCCCTAATTCTTTGTTCAAGACATTTCGCACCTTTTCTTCCAATATCCAAGTGGGTCATATTCGAAGGCTGTGCGAGCGCGTTTGAATTCAGCTGACAACTTTATAACGGTGCTAAACTTGGAGGATAAGGCGGATGCACCATTTTTCCTCAATCGAAATCTTGTAACTGTGTGCAAGTTGTCCTAGCTAGATGAGGGCGAGAGTTATCCTGAAGGAATAGAACACCTCAGACCTGGCCGTGTCTGCTCTAGGGCCGACTTTAATCTGTGCAGCTGTTGACAGTATACTTATGTGTTTATAGTCTGGTTATGAGGTAATAGCTCAAAAGGGATTATTCCTCAAGAAAATCTTGAGTGCATGAAGTCCATTTCTGTGATGTTTTCGGTCTTCTCGACTAAGCCTCACATTAATCTTCTTAAGTGTTCTCTCAGTGCAAGCCTTACTTTCTTTGCTAAAGACTTTGCGACAGGTGGTGTGGTATCCATTTTGTTTTTTTTTTTTTTGCCTTTCCCATTTTTATTACGTCTCGAGTGCTAGTCGTATGGCTTAGGGTGAGATCGCTTCGACTGTCGACTTAAGGAACTCATCGTCTAGCTTTTTTGTTTTTTACCCGAACGAGGTTCATCCTTTAGGTCAAATGTGGCATTTCAAAATTTTGCAAATCAATGTAGATACTTGGACTCGCTGAGAACACCCTCTTCGTACACTCTAAAGGCTTCATTTCGATTTTGCTATCTGCTGATATTGGGATTCTGTTCAGTAATAAAAAAGAATAGAAAATCGCATAACAGCCTTGGATGGAAGATTGTCAAACAAACTTCGGGCAGCGGTTTCTTACTGAAGTAGTAGTACTAATAATATGAAATATCACTAGTTTTATACACACACGTTCCACAACCGTCCTTGATCCATTGGACCTTTCTGTTTTGTTTTCATTTTCATGTATTTAAAGCGGTGGGAATTTGTTCCAGACCAAGATCATCAGTCACTGATGTATTCCGGTGTTGTGTTTTAAAACCATTTTAAACAACCCAGCTGGGAGCAATGGTCTAGACAGTTGAATTCGTTCTGTGAAACCATAAAATAGGAAGGCCGCCACAATCACGAACTTTAGAGGATATAAACGTCGAATAACATATAGGAATTGTAAAAGCATTCGTTTATTGCCCAGGAAAGGGACTAAACCGGAGGATTTGTTAGTAGAATCGGCAGAGAAGTAAACAAAAAGGAACAGGAAAAATAGGGAGAGTAAACATCATTATCCATTGGGAAAGGGACTTTTCAATAGCATACTTATCTGTTTTGAGGGTTTAATATTTAGTGATATGGTAGGATCAGGTTAATAGGCCAATAGGAAGGAGTTCGTGAACCGACGGTGGTTTTCATCATTAATCATATGCCTGAATTTTGTACTCTTGTTAGCTATTGACAGAAATCCTGTGTTCTTGCCCGTTAGTTACAGTGCCAAGGAGATTTTTCATACGGATGATTATCATAAGCTTATTTTAATTAAAAAAAAATTTTTTTTAAATTTATAAATAATTTTTGCTTACTTTTAATTAAAACAAAATGAGAACCAATATGTATTTAAGCGTTCATTGTATATACGCAATGCTGAAGTCCATTGCTGCTTCGTCTCGTCCTATAGTTCAAAAAAAAAAATAAAAATTAAAAAGCAAGGAAAAATTGTCAAATTGTGCACCAATTACCGCAAAATGTAAAATGTGTCGCGAAGCATAATCGACATCTTAACATCATAGCTTCCCCTAAAGGACCATTGTTTCTCAATTTTCTAGGAGATAACTTAATTCCTGGTGCCACGAGTTAATAAAGTTATACAAAAAATATTAAAACTATTTAAAGACAAAATAGGACTAAGTAACAAAAGATATTATATATATTTAACAGATGTAAATGCATATAGGCAGAGAATTATTATTTTTTGTATAAAAAATCACATTTAACTAAAACAAAAAAAAAACAAAACAAAAATATATTGTAAACTGCTTAGTTGACAAAAATTAATTAAAATAAAATGATCAAAGTGAAAGTTCTGATGTGGTAAACTAGTCATACGTTAACTACTATTGCTATATACATACAATTAAGAAATTACAATACGATATATATATTCATATATATACTAAACATATATAAAATAGCTGTTTATAATTTTTAAAGCAAACAAACAAATGTTAATTACTACAAACCGACAAAAAACAAATTCAAAAATGAAGGAGACATTTGAAACCTAAATAACAAACGGAACTAAAAATCAAACAAGTGGCAAATTAAAAAATATTGAACAAAAATGTGTTGTAAATTGTATCGGTAGGGTCGCCATTGCATTGCAAATTATTAATAAATCTCATATTTGATCATAGAATGAAGAAAGAAAAATAAAAACAAAACCAAAAAAAGTGAATTATAAGTACATGGAAACAAAATGTTAAAATGGAAAAAATAAAACTGGGAAAAAATAGCCAATTGAAAATGAAATACAAACTGGTGCGTTTCATTTTAATGTTTTTTTGTTGGAACTATTGTGCTATCTGTTGGAGCACTCAGACGCAAATACTGGTCCTCTGATTGAGTGATTTGACCGTGGAAGCAGGTAGACCTAAGGCGGGTTCAAGTCCAGAGCTCTTCTAGCGAGTTCATCAGAGATTTCATTTCCTGGGATCCCAGAGTGACCTGAAACCCATACAAGCCTTGCTAAGCTTAGTCTTCCGACTTTGTTCAAAATCGTCCTGAGTTCATGCACTATTTGGAGCTGGTTAAAGAGATAGACATAGCTAGGCTCTCACTGCAGACGCATAATCCTTCCGCTTGTGCTTCACAGCATAGTGGATGGCCATTAGGATTGCGTATATCTCTGATTGAGAAACAGAGGCATATTTTCTTAACGAAAAATGCAGTCGGACGTTTTCGCATTCAAAGAAAACCCCAGCACCGAACCCTCGCCCAGACTTGGATTCATCTGTAAAAATACGAAAATAGTCCTTTCCATATTCAGTATTTGACTAGAGCCAGTCCTGACGCCAGACTATGAAATTATATCGCAATAGGACGGCAGGTGTCATTGCGTCGGAGGGCATATCCATGAGGCAGGGGTCTTATGATATTTCCGGCGCGAGTAGACTGTCATTCCAGTAAGAGTTGTACCAAAAACCATTACTCTTGAGGCTAGAAATGGCTTTCAGTATGCACCCTCTGATAAATATGTCAAGAGGTGGAAGACTCATAGAAGCCTCGGATAGCTGAGACAAATCGCTCTTTGGTGAAAGGGGCGACGACGACCTTGCGTGTTAGCCTGTTCCACCAGACAACGGAGGCTTATAAGATGCTCGGTTTCATCATTGCCATATAGATCCAGAGGACCTTTTTCGGTGATAAGCACCATGTTTTGCCAAAAGCACCTTTGCATTGCCAAAAAGCTGGCAGCGTTTTGGTGGTTTCTGACTCAACATACTTTGAACAAAAAAGCTTGCTTGAAGCTTAGTTTCTTGGATATTGTGATGGGCGTGCCAGTATTTTTCCTCCTTTTCGTGAAGGGAACGGCATCAGTTTTAAGAGGATTAACCGACAGCCCATTACTTGTGCACCAGTCATCGATCACATTTAGTGCTGCCTGTGCTTGGAGACAGTCAGTCGCTAAGCATGAGCACACAGAGACAACGGCAACATCGTTCGAGTAGGCCTGGACATTGATGCATTGAGCAGAGGGTCGAGCACCATGCACCATAACAATGGAGACAGGGCGCCAATTCTCGCAACGTTTGAAGCGCAGTCCGCACAATTTTCCGCGCTGATAATCATCTTGTATCTCCGAGATAGGATGCATTCGAAGGGCAACTTTGCCCACGTGCAACTCTACAAGTTTTTACATGCTTTTCAGTAAGAAGGATGTTAGACTGGTTGGTCTAAAATCGTATGGCGAGTGAGTAATCTTCTTTCCCTATTTTGGGAATAAAGAACACTTTCACCGCGCGCCAAGGAATAGGTAAGTTAACACAGCAACGGAAATTCTTTCAACGAAACTCTACACCCCACGCACAATCATCAATACAATAGCCACCCGGACCCACATCGATCATGCGCCAGAAACATGCTGACGACGAAGCGTCGGAACGCAAACCAATACCTTCACCACACCTGCAGGTTCATCCTGCCGAAAAAAATGAATTAAAAAAAAAAAAAAAAAATGTATACATACATAGGTATACCATATACGGTATACGAGTATATATATATTTTTTTCAAACCTTTGTATGTAAAGAACTTAACTGGTATATATGTAGGTAAGTGCCAAGCAAACAGTGAACATTTTTTCAAAGCAGGAAGCGGCTGTCTTATATCTTTTTGCAGCATAACGGGGTATATTCCATCAGTGTCTGGGGATGCTACAACAAATTTAATTGCATAAGTCGTTGCTACGCGTGACGCAATATTTTCATCGTTTCAGTAGCAGTTACCGTTGAAGGAGTATGCAACGAGCCGATTGCAGTCTGATTTCCTAGAAATAGATCTAAAGCAGTAAACTGAGAGTCTCCGCCTTAGGTACAATATTTTCTGAGTACATCCAGCTTTGTCGATTTTCCTCGTTTGAGGACTTTAACCAACTCGCTGGTCAAGCTCAGGGATTCGATCTCTTTGCGGAAGGTCTTATAAGTATCATTCTTCGATTTACGAATAGCTTCTTATATTCCTTTAGTTTCGATCGATACTTAGTCCAGTCATCTTTCGAATTCGATTTGAGCGATTTATTCAAGAGTCTTCTGGCTTCTCTGTGAAGACATTGGAGCTCAGCATTCCACCAACAAATCATTTTCCTGCATGGAGGTTGTTTGACAGAACATGCGAGTTCAAAATAATTGGTGATACTCAGGTTGTGAACGGCATCCCCCAACGATTGCTTCGCTTTTAGTTTAGGTAGGGCTTGAGTGGATTTGTCAAGCCTTGAGACAGACAGTCGCCAAACATAAGCATGCCCAAAGCTTGGGTTGCGAGGGGAGATCCCAAAGCCCAATTGGAACTCGATATATCTGTGGTCTGGTAACGTAGCATCTGGTAAGAGATGTCCTTCACATACCTGTTAGATAGGGTTAGGTATCACCTCCTGTCGTTTCGCCGTTACAAAAGTTGGTTGTAAGCCAACATTATTGATGGACAGAGTGAAGTTTAAAATATGGTCTCCCCTCAGGTTGCACTTACTGCCGCCCCAATCAGTGTTTTGAGCATTAGCATCGCAACAAATGACGAGTCCAACCTTTCTGGCTTCAGAGTGCTATACGAGTTCAGAAATTAGCTTGCGCTTCGTAGCTTATGCTGGCAGCCACCAAGTCTTGTCTACGGAATTGTCCAACTTTGTTGCTGATAATGAGTTTGATATGATGAGACAGATCCTAGGCCTTTCGGATTGTTCATCAAATGAATCGTAGCATCACGTATACCATCAATACCACACAGGCGTTTATTCCATATGGATGCAATGCGATGATTTGAACTACTGCTTATAATTATGCTATTGAGAAGAGCGGTAGCAGCCTTGCAATGCTATAGATTAATCTGAGTAAAAATCAGACATTTAGATTACAGAGCACGTGGTGGTCGTGGTGCAACAGGTAATCATCACCGACTGTTGAGCGGAAGGTCTGTAGTTCAAGTCTGTCCATAACCAAGAAAAGTTCCTATACGGAAAAACTGTGCAACAACATCTGTTGTGAACGAGAAGTGATCAAAAAATGCTGACGAAGGCATAACACTCGCAGCATAAGATCACTTCAAAATTCATACTCTGTGTGTGCATTTTCAATATAACACCTTAATGGCATGGAAACAAAACAGCTACTGTGAACTACAATCAACGTGACAAATTCAATTGAATCTCTCATACTATCTAGGATAACCACCCCCGGAGAGTAGTGAACGAACATCTTCGACACAAACGATCTGCATCCCACCCAGGTTGTGTGACAAATCATCAAAATGGAGTAGAACCCTACCAATGCCGACTTAGGACATGAACCGTCCACGGATTTCAGGGTTTCGACAGAGCCGAGCAGTTGTCCAATCCCACAACCACAGTGAAGCCCTCTTTTTTCAGAGAGCCTTTATTCTCTTTGTGTCAAGTCCCAAGTTTTGCGCACAATCGCATCAGCACATCCAGCTTGTTCTCAGGTTTGCTCGGAATCCACCAAATGGCGCGCACTAATTTGGGGAGACTGACTACTTGATAAGTACTCGTATTAGTTTCCAAAGGGCGAATTTTCGGCATCATGCTCCTGATCCGGGCAAATTTACGCTTGTGAGGAACAGCTCACTATGAAGGTGCCGTTCATCTCAGCAGACCTCTCAGCCTGAATACAAAAGCCTATTACTAAAGCTAGCTCCAATAGACGATCTTTGTAATGTTTGCATACTGAGCTGGTCATTTTACTGTCGCTGCCAGCTTTGTTTATCCTTACCTTGTCAGAGGAGATGGCTGCTTTTTTGTGGGAAAGGTGCTTCTCTCTACTCTTTACGGTAATTGTGATCTGTTTTCCGGAGGAAAGAGTTTTGCTGACTCTCACTGTGAGTGCCCACCTCTGAGGAGCAATCTTTGGTTCTCTCTGTCTTCAGATTTTTGCTTTGATCTTTGTGAATCGAAGCATCAGTCTTCGAACTCCGATTACCCGCGTTCTCACGTTCTCTCTCTCCGGCAAGGATTTCCCCGGGGGCAGTCTTCAGTTTGAGAGCGCTCTTACCTTTTTACAGATGAGAGGGTCGAATGAGCTTCGATAGGGGATACCTCCGCCGACCTAATCGTATTAACTTCTTTCGAAGGTTTGCCTTCATCCTTCGTGCCTTCGATTTTCGGGCGCCCCTCTTTCTCTTTTTTTTTGGCATTTAGCAGTGCAATCTACAGTACGTCTCAATTTAATTTTCGTGGGGGCAAACACCCCCATATTGAGCTTAATTCAAGCGAAAGTTAATCTAACTTAATAACTAATGAGAATAAGTGAGGGGGCACGATCCTTAGCAACTAAGACTGGAAGGATGGACGGTTATTGAGAAGCCGGAGTTTTAGGCATGGAGTGCTGAGTTTGATATCGGAGTTAATATTCGAATTAACACTTGCCAGCATACGGGAAATGGGTTCATTGGAGCCGTATAAGGTGCGGGGAGTGGATGGATAGAATAGACAAGGATTGCGTGTATTACGGGGGTTAGTGTTAAGAGATATGGAGTTATAAAGGGTGGCGCAGTTAATGGTACCTGTACGAATTCTCTGAATGAAGATGATGTCATACTCTTCTTTTTTCCCCAAAAGTACTCAAATTGATTAGTTTAATACGGTCTTGATAGGGCGGTAAAAACAAGGGATTGTTCCAGTGCAGACCTCGAAGAGCGAAACGTAGGAACCGACGTTGGGAGGAGACGTTGTTGAAGAAGGAGTTGAAACTGTTGGAAGAGAAGTGGAGTTGGCTATAGTGCGAGATGGCGAGTATGGTGTGGATGTATTAGAAAAGGCGGGGGCTGAGGGATTGAGGACGTGGGAGCTGCGGATATTAGGATACTTGGCTCCAGATTTGAGATCGAAATTAGGAAAACAATTAGGAAGAGGTGCTTGTGTTTGTAGCGAGGGGCTAGCGGAGATAAACAAGCAGTTGGAGTCAGATTGAAGGAAACTCGTTGACGTCGCGGTTTTTATGGAACAGAGGAAGTGGTCTGCATATGGGAGGTGGAGGGATAAATGAAAGATGGAAAAAGTTTTGTTTTGAAGCTCCAGTTATGGTGGGGGAGCCCCAATTGCGGGGCTCGTTCAATCTTAGCGGTTTCCCGTGTCACGCCATTGTCGGTGTCGCCTACGTTGGTTGTTCCACTCATGCTCAGTCCAACCGGGTGGTCGGAAAATGAGCCGTAGGAGTTGGTGTCGATCCGAGTTGCCGGAGAATGGAGGGGCCTCCAAAATTCTTGCCCCGGCCGCGATCAAGGAGATCGCGGGTGAATTTCCGTCCTTTATGTAGGTTGTCCGTTCATTCATGTTACCCGGGTTTTTCGAGTCTTAGTTCGAGATCATTATATATATACATAATTCATATTTATATTTTTTGTTGACAGGGGCTCTCGTCCCGGTTATAAGCATTCGGTAACTTCAAGCTGTAGGAAGAAATGAATCACACACAACATGTGCGATTGAAAGAAGCTTCGGCTCTGGTGTTTCACAAGCTGTGACCCCAATTGTTTATGGTATAAAGGTATATTAGGTTGTTCGGGAAGTAATTTGTTTTTCTTTTGTGTGGAAATGGGAGACAATTTTCCCATAGTTCATAAATATTGTATTGAATTATAAAATGTTCCTTCTAGTCGTATTACCTTGTTTGAAGTAAAGATCTTGCCGTCTAAAATAATTATAAATAAATATTCAGGAGGTGCAACTTCTGGACGATATGGTCCGTTGCAGTACATCTTAACCCATCTCTAAAAGCTCTTGGCGCGTTGCTAAACTTGTTTTAAGTCCATTTTTGTTTATGTGTCTTAAAACTAAAGGGTTTTCAATAAGTACGGGTAGAGGCTTAAATGGAATAAAACCAGCTGTTTGTGAGATATAAACAAAATTCTTTAGTTATTCGAAAGGCCCATATATGCCATTATGAATGAAATATGACATCGTTCAAATGTCCGCCCCGGCTTCTTATGGTGATACGGATCCGAGTGATCAAATTTTCAATGACTCTTCCGCATAGATTCGGCTGAATTTGAATTTTATTTTCACCTAGATTGTGGTTTATTCGCATTGACCTGCGAATTCAGGCAATTCTGACTTATTGATTACCGTACCATCTCAACCAAACGTTGAAGAGTCGACTATGACTTAAATCAATAAAAATGAATGAATAATATGACAAATACATATATGTATCTGATCCTTAATGCTAAAGCGCTTCATGAATAATTTTCTTGACGTTTGAGATTAAATCTAGATCATTAGCTTCAATTAACCTCCCGAAATTAACCTCTTCAAATTTTGCAAACCAGTTTTGGCACTGGGGTTCTGTCAATACATCTTTCCCGTACAGTACAATATTTATCTTCATTGAACAGCATTTTTACCTTTTGGATGGTAAAAGGTAAATTATCATATTTGAATCGATACCAACCAAAAATTACTGCGTAGAATCATTTGAACTTCTTCACATACTACTCTTGCTACTCGTATCGGTTGTCAAAATATATAGGGTTAAGTGTGAAGTTGGTTGTGATAAAGTATAATTAAATCACCTGTTTGGAAGAAACGAAATTAGTTTCCGAACAACCCAATATTAATAACTTTGCAAAGTATAATAAGTACATTAATGATTAGGCGTGGCCCACATACAAAGATTTATGTAAGTATTGCGCGATAGATGTCTTCTTCAAGCTACACTTCTGCAGACCTGAATAAAGCTTCAGAATTGCTACACCGATGATATGAATAAGGTTTCTTGGAAAGGTTGAGGCAAACAATTACTAATTATTCATCCAACAGACACAGAACATATTACAAAATCCCAGAACAAAAATTATCCGAATAACTTCGTGTATCTCGTCACCTGCCCCACCCATTTCAATATGTGAACATCTGTTTAGAATGTTCATCGACCAAATTGCTACACCAATGATAGGAATAACATTTTTCGATTCCACTCCTGATGACCATTTCGGCATCCATTTAATTATTCAAACAAAATGTATGCTCAATACTGACCATTTTATTTCGGTGAAATATATGTACTTCAACCTCTGCATAGCAGAGCAGATACACATCCATGCAATCCAAATTGCAACCCTTTACGAATACCCCAATGGAAAATGGTTCGTCAATACCATCTTTCCACCTCTCTGTCACAACAGTATACCCTAGATAGGAGAGAACTACTTAAGCAATCATGTCGAATGTTCAGATTATCCCTGTTCAACGGATGTGTATAAACATCCACACACACCCGTTCATATTCGCATTTCTTCTTCTTCCACTGCATTCACCACCGATATTCCTTTCAAGGAGATGAGAAGAAAATCATAAATCTAAGCGATACATCGACGTGCGTCGGTAGCGTCAGCAGCATCCTTAGCATAGCAATATCTACTCAACCTCCATTTCATGTCCATACATCACTTATGTATAAGGAGGATGAATGTTCGATTTCAAGGAACATTGCCTCGTGACAGGATCATAATACAACACTGCTATTGCAGCTGCAGCTCTGACTATCTTACGGCTCCAAACCTTCGCTATACAAGCTCTGGCAGACTGTTCCCTGAAGTACTCGTCTCGTGTCTACATTATATGCTATGTTGCATATGTCTGATCCACTTGCATGTCTCCCAGTCGTTCTCGTTCGCAATTTTAACGCCCACCACTAGTCGTACATCAATCATTCGACCGGGCGTTGAATTAACTACCCAGCCCGCTGGGATAATTTCATTTTTCTTCCCAATAGGTATAGTACCATGCGTATTTCTATTGAGTATTTCAGCGTTCAGGGTTTGTTTGTTTAACTTAACGGTTGGTTGCAAGTAACTGAGATAAAATGAATTCCATATTGGGCTATAATTGACTACAGTCGTACATCGAGTGCGTCGAGAAGGCAACTTCCTAGCTATATTCATCACTCTGAATAGCTAACAGCATTAAGGCGGATCGTGCTGTCTTAGTTTACTATTCCACAATTTTGACTAAAAGAGGCTCTTGACTAGTCAAGAGACTAATAAAGCCGTAAAATATGTCACATTTATAATGTAATATAAAATATGTGAACATGCCATTTTGAAGATATGGACTGTCATGCCCAGATGGCACTGTTGATTTTAGCGGAAGCGATACGGCCATGTTGGAAAAGTGTTTTTTTTTTATTATTAATTTGACAGACAATCGAGAAAGAAGTAGACTTAAAGTTTTAATCTAAAGAATTTTGTGGCTAACAGTTTCAAATACAATTTGGGGCAAAATTAATCACCATAACGGAAGATGTTGTAAATAATGATTTTGCAAATGATGTCGCACATTAATCATATTTGACATTTGTGAACTAGACAGTTGTAGCATACAAACAGATAAGCAACGGAGCTCTCTACTCCGCAAGAGCGTGAAATAATTATGTCAATTTTTAGGTGTTAGCGCAGCGTGAATTTCGACGTTGATTTCCAAACATTCCGGCACTTAGCTACTCGACTCGAACACACTGGAACCACAGGAGACCATGCAAGACGTGACCATCACCAGACTGGTCGTTCGGCCGAGAATATCGCGGCTGTGGCTGCCGAAGAAGAAGAAGAAACATCAACCAGACGACGGGCCACGCAATCGGGCATCACTAGACGGATCCTACGGCGAATTTAAGTAAAAGACTTACAAATATTCCCGTACAAAGTGCAAACAGTACATCAGTAATGCCTGCTGATCGTCAGTCGCCTTAATATAAACAACGAAGAGGACGATTTTGTTTCGAAATTCATCATGAGCGACGAAGCGCATTTCTACGTAAGCAGTTACTTGAATAAGCAAAATCTTCGGTTCTGGGGCACTGAAAATCTGCGACTGATACACGAAGAGCCATTACATCCACTCAAAGCCACTGCGGCATTCACGCGGGAGGAGTGATTGGGTTGTATTTTTTTATGAACGCCATCGACAATATGGTCACTATCAATGGCGAACGCTACAGGGCCCTGATAAATTACTTCTTACTGGCGGAATTTGATGACCGGAGCTTAGTGAACACGTGGTTTCAACAAAACGGTTCAACCCCACAGCACGAGCCACAATGGATGTTGTGAAGGAATCGTTTCCTGGCCGCGTAATCTCCCGTTTTGGCGATTTGGCATGGCCAGCAAGATCGCTCGATTTAACCATGCCAGACTTCTTTCGTTATGGCTATTTGAGGTTGCAGGCTTATGCCAAAAAGCCTTAGACAATTGCAGCCCTAAAGAAGAATAGCGAACAGTTATCACCGGAAATCTTGCGAAAAGTCATGGAAAATATCATAAAACGCGTACAAATGTGTATCAACACTGGCGGCAGCCACTTGACGGATATCATCTTTTTCACTTATCTGAAAAAAATTGTAAAGATTCCTATCACTCGAAATCATTTTTTTTTTTATTTAGTAACAAGGAAATTCAAATACAAAATGTTTGATTAATTTTGCGCCACCTTGCACAATAAATCGACAGCTTACCCGAGTGAATTAACACAATGGTGGGAACGCGGTCAAACCTCGTGAGAGCGTTGGAGGAGCTCGGAGAGGAGTTCCCGCCATGTATAACAGTTTCACAACTGCGAAGTTTGCTCACAGCCGCCGAGAAGATCACACAACAACAGACCCACAACCAGGCACTCAATCAATTACTCTTCCGATGACTGCCCATCCGTCAGGTAATCTTCCGCCCAAGCAGCCAAAAGCCAACGACCCCTCAACATCAGTCAGATCATCTCGCAACTGGAGAAAAAAAAATATCTTACTGTTGCGACGAGAGTTGAAAGATCTGAAAGCGCAAACCATCGTTAACAATCTACAAAAGTGGACTTGTACACGCATTCAGCGGCGATGGGGCTTACTCCGTAAAAAGTGGCTCGAAGACTTTGGAAGGATTTTTCGAAACGTCCACATACGATGAGCACTTCAAATTCATGTGCTTGCGTCGGCTACTGAAAGATACAGCAGCAGTATACATACCTCCGTACAAGTAATACTTCCAACTTCCAGGAGCTGAAACAAGGATTGCTGCAACAATTCCAGCAGAATATCTATTTGCAACATTTATCGGCAGCTCCAGAAACGGCGGAGACATAAAGTCCAATCGCCTACATACATACATACATATTGTCGATGCAAGAAATCGCAGCTCAAGGACACATAAGCGAGAGTGAGGTTATACATTTTGTAATCGACGGCCTATATAATAACACACCGTACATATACATGCCGTATACAGCCAACACCCTCGATAAACTGAAGGTTTTGCTTCCAAAATATGACAGGAAGCTTGCCCGGAACCGGTGCTGTCTTGAAACAACCTTCTGAAACTGTTCGCTGTTACAATGGCTCCCAATTCTTATATTTACGTATCTGCGAACTGTACTCAAAAGACTACCCATCGGCTTATACTTAAAATGCGCCAGCACTAGTCATCTGCTGAAAGATTGCAACCAACCAGACAGGGTTAATCGTGTATTAGTCTCGATGCTAGGCAGGGGTTAATAAATTGAGAGAAGTCGACTTCGCCATTAATAATTCAGTCCACAGCACGACACGGGAAAACCCTTCAGTGCCCTTCAAAGCGCTTCCCATCGTCGATTGGCTTACAGAATTTTTGAACGAAAAATCAGCAGTAGAAAGAGGCCTAAGGGCAAGTAAGAGAGACAATCTATAATATTTTGAGAACCACGATTAACAAGCGCGAACTTTCAATCTTGGTGACTATGTTGTAATAAACAACGTGAACGTTTCATAATTCTAAGGGCCTCACGTAATCTATAAGAAACTTTCCCACGACCATTATATTGTGAGGGATATCGAGAATTGTTAAATCACCCAAATCCCTTACAAATGGATAACTAAATTGAACCAAAACCTCTTCAAGATTGCAACGAAACGTATGATAAGGAAAACAAAACCGTTAAGTTTTTACTGAGGATCGAGGTCGACCAATTCACCATACTGGCCGAATTGTAACTTAATATAAAACATGTGAACGTGCCATTGTGAAGATATGGGCTGTCATGCTCATTAGCCCGTTAGCGGAAGCGAAACGACCATGTTAGAAAAGATTTTTTTCTTCATTAATTTGATAGACAGTCGGGAAAGAAGTAGAATTAAAGTTTTAATCCAACACATATTGATCTTACGAACATTTTTCGAAGCTTTAATTCATTCAATTCTTTTCCTCCCACCTAATACCCCATAACCTGTAGATAGACCGGAATAATGCAATTGCTCGCTTTCATCCCTCGCTTAATGTCGCGGTAGTAAACCTACCATAAAGTAATTATTCGATATTTGTACGCCGCCATGTAACAACAATGACATTGGCGAGTTGACAATTGTCTGAAAGCAATAAATTTCCATTTAGATTGACTTTCTGTGTCTAATTGCAATTTTATTCATGAAAATCGGAAGTCAAAATGTCTGTTCGTTTTCGAATATTTTCAAATTCAAATTGTTAAACAACAACTTTTAGCGATAAAATCACTTACAGATACATGAAGGGTAATTAACAAATTTATTCAATTTGAATTCGGACAATATTTGGGCGTTGCGAGTTACTGATAGTTTGATTTAACACGCAAATAACGTACTATGCATCTAGCGGAATATTGGATAGTTGTTTGGAATTTATTATCTATTGACAGATTCTGAATAGTTGATTTGTAACGCGTAGATCTAACCGTCCTTATTGGAGATATGAATTTAGTTCCAATTCGCCCTATAATACTTTATCCTGCGGCAGATTGGTACCCCTATAAATGTCTGTAAAAAAATCTGTATATGGGTAGACTCCAACTACCAGCAACACTGTAGGGCTACTCGTACTAGCTATTCAGCTAGCGAAGAATTACACTTGAGTGCGTGCTGCTACATAATGCCGATACGCATTGATATCATACAGGACTATGCAATAGCCATAAGTGAATCGGTTTCCCTAGGTATCTCCAGAAAAGCATAAAACCCCGTCGAATGAAGAGCACGGGTAAAAAACTCGAATCTAACGGTGTATCCATTTGCATAATGAAGCTATCGCCATGCTTCTGATAAGGCCGCAACGTAAAGGGGATGCATACGAGTACGTGAAGCTCTGCTTTTCGCAGTGGGCATTTGAATTTTCGATGCATGTTCATACATACATACATACATATGTACGTATATGCTTCACTATACCGTGCGTCTGCACAGCACTTCCGTTGTACATATTGAGTGCCGGATTGGGCTCACTGCTCCCGGAATATCCGGAACGCAAAATCCAATTGAAATTTATTTGACCGTGCGGTATGGAGAGTGTGTTGTTTAGTACTAGAGAGAAATGTACAAGTACGAATCTGAATTTCTCCTTTTTTAGTTAATTTTTGTTTTTTTTTTAAATAAAATCCGGCGATGCACAAAGGATGTTTTCATCTCGCTAGCACATCCGGTTAGTCGTGAATTCGTGGCAGTGGCAATGGTTCGCGGGGCTGTTGAGACACTAACGCCTTAACACTGATGGTTGCAATTGTGGCGTCAGCAGTTTGCAATAATGCAGAGAGTAGTGGTTGTGCTGGAATTGGTGACTGGTTTCGAAATGGTCACCTATTGGAGGGAAAATAGCCTTTGGTTTGGACAAGTTCCGGAATTTTGTGGATGTTTGGATTCGGAACAATGTCGATACTTTATACGATGAACTGAATATACGAGTATTTGGGGTACAGGGCATGTGCCTATCGACCACGAAGCTCAGTGCGCATTCATTGCTAAGAGAAGCACTTAGATGATTGTAGTAACAATAATTTCAAAAGTATCTGTAGCATCTAAGTGTAAGAACTTGTTAGTTACAGACTACTAATGATATCCCTTACTGAGCCCCGAAAATGATAATCCGATAATCTGAACCTGTGAGGAATATGTCTTAAAAACATTGTTTTAGTTCCAATAGACAGTAGTAACAGTCTAAAGAGTCTGAGTGGACCATAATCCTAACCAGAAACGAGGTTTACCAATATCTGAAAACAGAATCATTCGTTCGAGTAATTTTATATGTACACTGTTGTAAACTCGTACGATCACATTAATATACAAGATATGTATATACATAATTACTAAAATTATACTCAACATTATATGTTATTTTAATCCATTTAGTTTTTGCCTATTCCATGAGGAATTCAAGTGTTAAAAGAGAAAAAGCCAAAACGGAAATATAGGAAACCAAGGGAAAAAGGAAATTTGACAATTGGAATTAAATGTTGGATTTACGGTCCACAAGAAATATCGCGTTGCCAACATACACCACGACGTGCAGCCATGGATGTCGGTACTCTGTGGCCCCCAGTCGAACAATAGCTGTTAATTCATAAGGGGATGAACATATCTCTAAAGCTGTTGCACTCGTCAGTGTTCCAGTGTTGTAAAGCATCTAAAAAGGTATAAATTTTACTATACGCATGCTTCGATTAGATTAAATATTAACGAGATACTTATATTTTCTAAGAAAAGTGCTTGTTCCGGTATGGAAAAGTAGGCCTAAGTCCGTTGCATATACCCATGTCACGTTATCACCACCATATATGTAGAATTACTGACAAGCTATAAATCATGCTGTTGGAAGCGAGACAATAAAATAACATATAATACCACCACCTTTCAACATGAGTGAGTTGTAACGTCAACCTACTACCCCAGCACCACAGCGCCCCTTAGATCATTTGCACCATACGACACCTGTTAGTCATGCGCTACTCCGCAACACCCCACTGCAGCGATTACCACTACATGAAAATCAGGGCAGCACCATTAGGTCAGCGCACTCATCCAGCAAACACTGTGGAATAAACATCGATTCAATTCAGATAAATCTTTGCCACTGCGCAGCTGCAAAGGTCTTGCTGGATTGGACAGGACAAATGACGAAGGCAAGAAGAGTCGACACTGCCCTTATAAGTGAATCATACAAATCTCTGGATGGTTGCAGCTGGATAGGCGATAGCTTAAAGAACGTGGCGATATGGAGCTGTGGATATCACGCTCTGCAAAATATCGGTGGCCTTGCGAACTTTTTCGTTACTGCTAGAGCCCAGGAGACCAGGAGACCAGGCATTTTTTTACGATTTAACTTTAAGACCCATATCAAAGTTTGCAGAAAAAAAGGCGTCACAGATGCAGACAGCACTTTCCAGAACGAAAAGGATTCTGCTTTCTGGAGTGGTGAGCTCAATACTCCTGTACGCTGCGGCAGTCTGGGCGGGAGCTCTTACAACAAGGGAGATAAAAAGAAAGAAGGGCTGAAACGGCAGATACAGAGTACATGGCGTAAGTTGCTAATGAGCATCTAATGTTAGTTTAGTGGGGAGAGTGATTTAAATGCGCAGGGTGTGGTTTAGTACGTACGTGTCGTTCTGGCATCGAGTATTCGGGTTTGCCAATCGTACATATCAGTAGGCCGGGCTACAGGTATCTTTCGAAAAATACACACATCCTTACAGAGCCATAAAAAAAAAAGAAGAAAAATGTGTGCCAAACTAAAAAAAAGGTAAAAAAATTGGCTGTATTTAGCTCGCGAAATTCAAGATGTTACATTATGTTTTGAACAAACCTTGTATATTACCAAGAAAATAGGAAAAGCAATAAGGATGATCTAAAATTAATAAAAAGAAAATTCAGACCAAAAAATGTATTGCAAAGGGTCATTCTCCAAGCGATTCTGCTAAATGAACGTTAGGTATGGGGGGGTGCTTCAACGTGCCACATAAATAAGTCCCACAAAAACTTTTAAAATTATGCTAGATTTACCTTGGTATCACGCCGTCATCTTGAATTGACGGCTAATAGAATCCTTTAGCTTAGAAATACATTTAATACAAGATGTAATTATGTGGATAACATATCATATACGAGTACGTAGTAATACAATAAATCTCCGTAAAGAAGGAGGACGTTGAAGAGGACAAAAAATAATTATTTCGATGTTTGTCCTTTTTATGCAATGGCGATTTTATGCGAATGGTGGCATCGCCAACCGGTTTCAAAATTTCGTATCGCTTAAAAACATATGTATATTCTGAAATCGATTGAATTGAATTGAATTCCATTGAATCGTTAAACTTTGCTGAAAAATTATTAAGTTTTTACGCTATTCCATATCCAACTGCAAAAATTGCTCTTAAATATCCCATGCATTCGAATTTTTGTTACCCAATTTATATTTCCGTGCCAGACATTTTCCAATTTTTGTGGCAAACGGCTTAAATTAAAAAAAGCTACCTCCTTCACCCTCGTTTTCATTTGTATCCATATAGTGATAGGACCTTTTCGGCTTGCTTAGTAGAGTCCATGTCTATTTCCACCAATTTCTTAAAGCCTTTTAGGAAAATTATCATTAATTTTATGCTGTCCCAAAAACATGATATTTTTAAAACCTCACTTAAAAAAGATTAAACTATAAAACAAGATGATTTTCATTCCCCTGTTATAGTCGCCGGTTCCCTTCGCCACAGCATGTGTTTATTTAAGACTCAATCACACAGAACGCGTTAATCGGCGGAACTGTACCGTCGCGTTGCGGCGTCACGGTTGTATTGCATTGCATTGCATCATCCCTGCCACACACGTGGCGTTATCACTCAGCGTTACTTTTAGGAACGCGACGTTACTTTTCGGGTTGTACAAAATTACAAAAGTATCGTCCGTTACAGGCGTTACTACTATATTTTCGTTCTGATTGAGTATTGCTCGTAAGAATATTTTAACGATGAGAGTTACCTATGTTACCTATTATATTTTCAGTGGACACGAATTAATGTAAATAAATACTTTTGTAAAAATGCAAGCAATCATTTTTGATCAACTTACCTTAAACAAACGGCTAATCTTTCCCGGGTTCCAACCTGTCTCCTCAAATTTGTTGTAATCATCTCAATACTAGGCTGCGGTAGATTGAGCAGTTCTTCAAAATTTTGTTTTGACATTCGGAAGTAATCAGAAAAACCAATCTTCATGAGAGTGCAGCTCCCTGCACAGACGGTGGTTTTCGCCCAGTTCTTCCCTCTTTTTATTTACTGGGTGAACCCAATACCGCCTCCTCTTATCACTCTCAATTAAAGCAAGAAGAAGCAAAGCTTCCTCCTCATCAGAACTACTCATGATTGCTGTACAAATCCAACCACAGTACTGGATCGCCCGCCCAGGTAACGCTGCGTGTGTGACATAGCCAATATCACCGAACGCCGCGTTAAGGAGTAATGCTGTAACGTTCTGTGTGATTGAGCCTTTATTTCCACGTTATCCGCTTGTAATTTAACTTAGGGAATCAATTTGCATCTAGAGGTATATTTTGAAAGTCATTATCACGTACGACCAATTAGAGAAGGCAAACATACTCACTCGTATGTGTGTAGATTAAATTTCCAAATACACTTAGACATCAAAGTCGTTTCATGAAGACTTTTCTGCGTTTTCTTTCCTCAATGCCACAACCCATAACCGACTAAGCGTTTCTCCTTTAATCAACAAGCTTTATAGGAAAGCCATATTTGTGCTTCGACTACACCGAAAGCGTCTAATTTGAGGCACGAGCAACGCGAGATGTTATCGTCACCCAAACATCTCTCAAATGGAATGGTATGATATTACCAAGTTCCACTGCCGTCCATCACAACCATGTCGGGCCAATGTACTTACCGATCAAATCCGCACACTTTGCCGGAGTACGATTTCAAGGAGTCCACACTTCACAGCATGGACAAACAGCAGGAAAGCGAACGTCTGCAATTGTTGCTCGCGACCGGTTTTATGGGCGGCAGCCAAATAAGGCTGACTGCATCCGTACCTGGAATTCGAGTTGCAGTGGTTGCTATAGCGGCCTTTCCCTTTCGTTGGCCTTGCGCATAGTGAAAATCTATCCGCAACTTTTACTTAATGCGAGGCGCACGTTGATTGTGTCCGACGACGCTCATATGATAACCAGTTTAAGGCAGCGACGATGTGCTTGCGGAGATTTGATTTCTGTTTTTCCTGCTCTGGGGTTATGTTTCCGTGTTTGTATTTAATTGGATTTGATTCATTGTTGCATCAAATTGGAGTCTGGTTAATGAAATAGTACATATGTATATGAAAGGTAATCGGCCAGAGTGTTATCTGCTTGTTCCTCGGTCATACTCGTATGCCTGCGTAAAGATCTATAGTGCCTACGACGCGCGGCACTGTAGATTAAGGTCCTTTCTTAACTTCGGTTATAAATGGGTTTTTGGCTCCCTTTTCGATTTTAATAAAACAAACAGCTATTGATTGATGCGGGATAATTAATCTGTGGCTTACATCGGAGTATTGTGCGACCATTAAAGAGATGCATTGAAAAATGGTTGCAAGTATTTTCCTTCGGTCTTGGATTTTTTTTTTTTTTTTTAATTTTTGTTGGTCACAAATGAGTGAATTAATTGGACTGCTAGTGATGGTGATAATCATTTTACATTTTTCACTCGCATAGCTAGCAAGGTGGATAGGGCTATTATGTAATGAAAAAATGACACATTAACGGGGATATTAATGACTTAGTGTGGGCAACTTGACATATGTAATACATGTGGGCGGAATGCAGATTAATACTTATTTTAATTAAATGAAAGTCCTTTGAAGAGATTTCAGGTTGTTATATTTATTAACATTTGGTAAGGCATTAAAGTAAAGCTAACATATTAAGCTGCAGGTACTTTATCGTATTTGAACTATTTACACCAGTCGTTGAGTTAGCTCAAGTACCAGAGTTAACTTCTTACTTACTTATCAGGCTAGCGACTCTTGGAGGGTCTGAACATAAACAAGGACCCAATTCCACTCATATCGGTCGCGGGCACGATGGTTCCAATTGGAGAGTCCAAGTTTCCTTATGTCCGCGGTCACTTGGTCTCTGAACCGGAGATTCGGTCTCCCTGGCCTTCTCGAAACAGGTGGCTGGGATTCGAAAGCCCTCTTTGCTGGAGCGCGGTCGTATATGCGGTCGATGTGGCCATGCCAATGTAGTCGACGGATTTTTGCCTTCCGGACTACATGCACATCATTATACAGCTCGTAGAGTTCGCGGGTGCGACTTCTCTTCCATTCACCTTCCTCGCAAACAGGACCATATATTCGACGGAGGATTTTTCCTTCCTCAATTGCCGTGAATGCCTCTATTACGGCGCGCTGGGAGCTTGCAATGACGTCAATGTCGTCCGCGTTGGACGCTTTTGAAGAAGACAGTGCCTTCTGTGTTGACACCTGCCTGCCTCACTATCCTTTCAAGGGCTAAATTGAAGAAATCGCACGACAGTGCGTCTCCTTATCGATTTCCGGTGCATGATTGGAAAGATCCAGAGATATGGAGTCCAATGCATCGCGAGTCTTCCAGTGTAGCGGTACACATTCGAATTATTTTCCCCGCGGTTCCGAAATCGGCTACTGCCTGTAGAGCTTTTGACGATGAGTACTACTTGGAATTCATAAGTTTTTCGAGGATCTGGCGTAATGTGAAGATCTGGTCTATAGTCGATATGCCAGGTCGGAATCCACACTGGTACGTGCGTACAAAACGGGTTACATAGGACTTTGTGGGCGACGTTGAGCAGGGTTATGTCTGGCGCAAGACAGAATCGCCTTTCTTAGCTGAGCTGACTTCTTCTAAACTGGGTGGGGGAAATAGTTCTTCGACTATTGTTCACTCTCTCACTCTCGCTTGATCATGCCTGCTAAGCAGATGTGCTGCTTAAAACATTCAATATTTCCTGCGAGTCGGTGATGAGATAACCTTCACAATTTTGAGGAGCCTGGGCGCCCTAAATACGAATGCAAGGGCCTTGGTTTGTTGGTAGAAGTCTCTAACTTTCTGTTTATCCCGGGCCTCTTCGAATTCCTTGAGCTGGAAGGCTACGAAGGCTCTTTTCTTTTTTCGCAGTGGCTTCTTTTCCTAACTTCTTCTGGCTCTATATTCTTCCCACGGTGCTCTTGTTTTCTGTTGCACTGCCTTCTGATATGCTTCATTCGTTGCTCGCCGGAGGTGGTCGGTAGCGTAGGGTGGTTTTAGCTATTTACTTGATGGCAATGCGGCAACGCAACCACATGTGTATAGCGTTTGTGTGGGCTTGAGGCATATGGGAGAGTTTTTCGCTCAGTAGTGTCTGTAGTCTCAATGTCTCAGCCTAACCTCCGTTTCATGTTTGGTTGCAGCTTTCTGACATTAGCCAGACGAACTCTGAGTCGTGCTGCTACCAAGTGATGGTCAGCATCGACGGTCTAGTGGTCTGCCAACAAAATCAAAAATCGGGTCGACATGGATCGCTTTAAGCGATTTTTCAGCGCGAAATTCGTCTGCGATAGAACTTGTAGCCATTTTTTTTTTGAAACAAAGTTCCAAAATTTGAAAATAGGGTCGGAATCCCCTCATCAGTCAGAAGATCTCAGTTTAACCACTGTCAATTGAAGGAAAAAAAGCACAAACCAAAAAAGCTTTTGATACCGTTAGAGGGCTGGTTAAAAGCGTTTGGTTAGAATTTCAAGCTACCCAGTGAAACATAAGTAACTATTGCCACAATATATAGTGTGAGGTTTGTTAAAAAAAATGAGACTTTTTTTTAGAATTTTCAGCATTTCGCGGGCTAAGTACATTTGGTTTTCGATTTTCGGTGTCTGTTGGTCCGCATGTTGACGTAAGTTGACATTGTGAACCACATTGGAATTTAGTTTATTTTCTACACACATGGAGGAAAGATTAATGGAGCATATACATATGTATGTAGTTCAACATCACATTTTATCAAACGAACAATTTGGGCTTCGTATTAACCATAATTGCTCGCAACAGGCCTTCAGGATATGTAATTACATCAAATGCAATCGCGAAATAGATAAACCCACTAGATTACTACTGTTAGACGGCGAAAAGGTATTCGACTCAGTTTGGCATGACGGACTTTGTATATGAAATGATAAATTTTGAGTTTCCCCTATATCTTGTCCGGGTCATCCAGAGTTTTTTGTCTAACCGTGTACTTAAAGTCTTTGTTAATGGTAGTGTATCCGCATCTCAAACGATTCTGGCTAGTGTCCCACAAGGTTCTGTTCTCGGTCCAGTCTTGTACAATGTACATACGTCAGATCTCCTTAATGTTCCTCAGTGTGAAATAGCGTCCTACGCCGACGATACTGCAATTTTTTCATAGCACCAATTTAGTCCTAATATTGAGATAAATATTCGGAATGCATTCGAAATACTTTTCAAATATTTCAATAAATGGAGAATTAAATGGAAACCTCAGAAGATACAAGCTATCATTTTTACTCGAAAGAGAAAACCTTGCCATCTTCCAAGTTCCTATATTTTACTAAATGGAACCTAAATGGAACATCGAATGGAAAAAAAGGGCTAAATATCTCGTAAAATATATGTATATAAAACTAACTTCTGGGGAACTATACAAAGTAAATATTGCCACCAGCATGCTCTACACCTTTATCAGCCGGACATTTTTCGCTCAATCATCAAAATAAAATTATAATACAGAAAGTTATCTTTCAGGCAATTTTATTATACGATCGCCCAGTATGGGGAAACTGCGCTAATTGTCACATAAAACGCCTGTAGGTGGCTTCAAACCAGAAACCAGAATGAGACGTGCGTCTTTCGTACATCTTCCCCCGTGACACCCTGAAGTTTTGAATTAAGTTGAATAAAGTCGTAGCGACAAAACCCGTAACAAACCAACTTTATACGTGAATACGTGTGAGTTCATTTCATTTTACCGCAGTGTACTCCCGCCACACACACTCTTGGAATTATAACAATGTGTGTGATTGTTTATATAATTTTGACAGAACCCCGGGTTCCCACGTGCTCGCCGCAGCTTGTAGGCAAACCTCGGCGGCCATTATAAGTGGAACGTCTCATTGGTGGTTTCTGCATCAAACAAGGTATTCAAAATGATGCTAAATCTGCCTCGATATCATTCGACTGCTGATTTACATACATAAAGTAGCGAATGTTGAAATGATATTCAATAGAATGTTAAGACTCACTTCTAATTTCCTGAACAACTTCCAAAACGACGATAACCCTCTAGTGAATCAATTATCTATGTAATTATAGGTTTAATTATAATATATGTTTATTTATATTACTCATTTATTTATTATTTATTATTTATTTATTTATTTACCTATTTATTTATATATTCAATTATTTATTTGTTTATATATTTACTTATGGATCTATTTACTTATTTATTTATTTATCTGTTATCTACTTATTTAACTATTTATTTACTTTATTATTCATTTAACTATTCATATAAACATATTTGTATGTATATATATTTTTTTTGTTTTTGTTTATATTGAAGGTTTTTTGTCGTCTTTTTCTTCAAATTATTAATCATTTAAAACAGTTTTTGTTCTGATCTTAGAAATTAAATACTTCAGTAGAAAGATAAACATTAATTACATAGGATTGCAAAATGAAGGTCATAAATTCCTCTCTGGAATTTGATAACTGATTCTGGAGTATTTTGATGCGCTGATTACGAATATGTACTTAGTTTTTTTTCCCCATCACTTCCTGATTTTTCAAAAAGCTACAGATAGAAAATTGAGAGAGAAGACAATTTTTCACATAAAAAAATATATATTTAAAAAAAGTAACATACATTATTTTAAACATAATTTTATTTAAAACATAATAACAGCTTATTACTGGGCTAAACTACATGTAAATTTTATCTGTTTAACCTGGTCCTTTTTTCCTCGAAGCTTCGGTTATGTTATTTTCGTTTAAATTTCCGCGTTTGATCATCGCGCTTCAATAATCAACAATCTTTCTTGATACCGGACTACAAGCTCTTTTAAATATTGTCGAAATCTTTCGCCTTGTTCTTCGCTAACGGCTCCTAGATTTTCTGGGCAATAATCAATGTGCGAATTCAGAACATGAAGTTTAATGTTCACATTACAATCCATTACACCAAAATTCGTAATCATTTTTGGGCACTGTTTCTATATAGTCGGAGCTTTTATTGTTCCCCAAAGAGTTTTTTACCACTTCCTTAAATGATTTCCACGCTTGTAACTCGACATCATTGAGTTTTTCATCAAATTTTTCCTCCAACATAAATTTTGTTATATCAGGGCCGACGAAAATTCCTTCTTTTAACTGATCTTTTTACAAAAATGGAAAAACTGAATGCAGATATTTTAAGCCTTCCCCATCTTTCCCCAGAACGATTTTGAAGCAAGCAAGTCGGACAAACTTTTTGAGGTGTCCAAGTTTTGTCTTGGTTACTTATAGCATGTCCAAAAAAACTTTTGTAAATATTTTTCACAAAGTCTGTAACCATATTTCCTAATCATCATGTATTAATGAGCTCATTAGTAAATGCAGCCAAAATGACCCGTTTTAGATATGGTTAATGCGAATTATTTATACTTGTTATGTAGTATTTAACAAATTACTGATTTGCATTAATTTCTATGTCCTTTTAAGCTAATTAATAGTAACAAAAATAAAAAAATTAAGCTGAAGTAATTTAGTGTCGTTTTATAGATTTTAAAATGTAGGCACTTAGACATTTTAAGTTAAAATCTCAAATATTCAATATCAAAAATCCTGACGTGATGGAATTTTTTTATTATTTTTCTCGTAATCAGAACTATAGAAACTATAAAAAAACGTTACTCAGATCCCAGAGAGGAAAACCATTGCAGACCTGTTTAGCAATCTCTGTATGTGAATTGTGCGATAGAAATTAAACTGTACATTATAGACATAAATAAAGAATCGATCTATCTAATTTATCTATGGTCAGCGAAGTTTGTTCTTAAGTGCTAAATTTTGACTAAAATCAGGAGCTCAGGAGCTTTTGAATGACTGGTTATTACTGTTGCCGAAACATGTAAACTCGTATATGGTAATGATGTTGAAGTCAAAACCCAATCACCTAGGTAGAAGTGATCAAAAAGTGATCAAAGGACCGAAAAACGGACATCAAATTTGATGAAATGTTGAAGTGCATCACAAGATCTTGCCGGACGGACGTATGGCGTTATGCGCCGTTTGGGTGAAACAATACGAAGAAAACTTTTATGCCTCAGCCACCATATTCCCAAAACAGAAAGGACGGTGATAAAAAGGTGATCAAAGTCACCGTCGAGGCCAACCTCTGCTTTTTAATGTTCTGTTTAATGCGAATTAAAGATTGAACTCCATATAAATTAGATAACATTGTCTTAAACCAATTTTTTTGGACAGTTTTGTGAGATTGTTATACGAGTAGGATATCAATTTTGTGGGACAGGTGGAGGTATCCACATGCAAACAGAGCTCTAGTCTTGGAATATGGCTAGATTTTTAGATTGTTCAATAACTTCTGTCGTTCATTTCATTATTCAATATAATCCCTCTAAACTTCAGCGCACTTGTTTCAGTAATCTTCTAACTCATGGATTCTATCCTTGAAGTGAGATTACAGAAGACTGCCGAAATAAGCTTTCACGGCAGCTATTACTCCCCCATTTGATGACAATCGTTTTTAACGTATGTATTTTTTGAAAAGCTTCAAGAGTTTATACTTTAGTTCACTAACTTTCGCATTGGTTTTTTGAGATGTGTAAAGGCTGCGGTATCTTGATTAAGTTTTTTTTTTGTAAGCCAGGTTTTTCTCACAGATTTTTACATTCAATTGGCCTTAAAGGTTACAGTAAAAATCTGCATCTTATAAATTCCTTTTGCATCCCAAAATACTGATACTAAAGCCCATTTTTCCCACGTCTTCTCTACCCAAAACTTCAGCCAAAATATTGATTACACTGCCTCATTAGATTCCCAGGACCTCTACTAAATATCTCTCGATTAACTGACCATTTTTCATAATCCTATCCCGCATCTTTGCTATGTTTTCTGTTGATGCACCTTTTGCATGAAGAGTCCTTATACCCTTTTCATAATTATTCCTGAATCTTTTGTATTGCTGCACCTACCAAAAACAAGAATTTTATTACTACATGATATTCAACTTTATCTACAATATTAAAAAAAAAGTCCAACAGCTGTAAATATACGAAAGAGTTAACAGATCTACATACATGAAACTTCAAATGTTGTAATGAAAAAGTACAAGTATAAATATATGTATTACTAACTAAAAAAAAATAATTAATTGATAAACCTAATAGTGCCACTTCTTACCGAGCGCCAAAACTAACTGAACAGTCTTGTAATTTAAAATTAAAATATCGGCTATTTACACCAAAGCAGTCGAAAAAGTTTTAGTAAACGATTGGTAGAATCTGATTTTCAAGCCATTAACTTTCCCTCATTCCAATTATGAATATATCGTAACAATTACTCAATCGCGACGATACCCCCTAGAGGCAAATTGTACTTTAAGTTTCGGTAGCTTTTCGACCTCCCAATAATCTGGGAAGAAGGATTACAGACGCTGAACCAAACTTTGGGCGGGCATTCCCATAATCTTAAGGTTTCTCATATATCCGAGAAAAGTTATTAAGCCCAGCACGTATCACAACCGCGAGGACGGACGTAAGTTCGATTGGGGCTAATATAATAGATCACCAATTAGCTTAACTTTAGGCGTCAATAATGGGCACTAGTGGTTTGACAAACATTTTTGAAACCTAAGCCTCTACTGAGTTTTACAGAAACAGAACAAAAACATTTGGGTTCAGTTAGGAAGATCGATATCATTTGACCTTTAATTAGTTGCTTTATAATATATTTTTCTTTTTAGGAATATTCTGGAAGAGCTGAAATTTAAGTTCAATCCCGATTCCCGCAAGATAAGTTACTCAAGGATAAAGATTTTTTTTTCGTTCATTTGCATTTGTTTGAGTATAACAGTTTTGAGATCTTTTAAAAGCAAAAAGACATTAAGTTACAATGTTTAAATTAAATTACAAGAAAAAACCTAAAAACGAATATGTATATATGTATGTATGTACAATATAAAAGCTAAAATAGAAAAAAAAATTGAAAACAAAGAAAAAATAGAAAAGAAAGAAAGGTTTATGGAAATTGTAATTTTAACTTATGGTACTGTTTACAGAGAGATGGATAAAAAGTTGTCGTTGGGATTCGGCGATTATGTTCATTGTCTGCAATTCGTGCAGAAGAAGCTTCCACAAGTGAATTGCGGATTCACAAGTGTGAATCGTGGTAAAATTAAACTCAAACCGCGAGCTGAATGTTATCATGTCATGAAGCTAATCTGGGCACCTGCGATGAATAATTCTCTATAATTTCAAGATATTACGAACATCTAGAAATACGTCGAATTTCAAACCTAAATTTGCATTAATATGAGACACATTACAGTACCTAGGAACATTACAAATAAAACGAACACAGTCAATAAAAGCAACATTTAATCTATTCTTATAAAGGGTCCGCCATCTAACGTTTTTTTTTTCAAGTAGTACTTATTTCGTGAATGGTAACACTTAGCTCATGTCTGATTTAACAGATAATTAGTTTTATCCTTCCGCTGAATGAATATGGTTGTGTATACGCTTGAACAACGCTGGGAAATATTGCGACATTACTTTGAAAATCATGGTAATGTTGCAGAATGTGTGCAAAAATTGCGTACGGATTTTGGAAGAAGAGAAGCACCGTTAGCTCCGTATGTTCGTTATCTTGTGAAAAAAGTGAAAGAAACTGGCATCCTCATCGATAAACCAAAGCGTGAAAAGCCAAAAACAGTGCGTACACCCGAGAATATTGCTGCTGCGGCAGAAAGTGTGCGTGAAGCAAATCAACATCAATTCACCGTCGTTCTCAACAATTGAACATTTCGGAGACCTTGGTATGACGCCATACAAAGTCCAATTGGTTCAGGAGTTGAAGCCAACTGACCATCCAATGCGTTTTCGCTTCGCTAAGTGGGCCTGCGATCGACTTACAGAAGATGCCGATTTTGCCAAAAAAATCATCTTTTCAGATGAAGCTCATTTTGATCTTGGCGGGTATGTAAACAAGCAAAATTGTCGCATTTGGGGCACAGAAAACCCGCACGCATACATTGAAAAGCCGGTGCACTCAAAACGAGCCACTGTTTGGTGCGGATTTTGGTCCAGAGGCATAATTGGGCCATTTTTCTTCGAAAATGAGCAAGGAGTGGCCGTTACAGTCAATGGCGATCGTTATCGGGCCATGCTGAACGAATTTTTGTTCACAAAAATTGAAGAGGAGGATATTGGCAACATTTGGTTTCAACAGGACGGCGCTACGTGCCACACAGCCGAAGCTACACTCGATGTTTTGAGCCCTGTTTTTGAAGATCGCATTATCAGCCGCAGAGCTGATGTCGTTTGGCCACCTCGGAGCTGCGATTTGACACCGTTGGACTATTATTTGTGGGGTGCCGTCAAAGATAAGTGTTACGCCGACAAGCCAGAGACAATTGACGCTTTAAAGGACAATATTCGTGAAGCCATTGGTGAAATACAGCTGCACACAATCGATAATGTGCTTAAAAATTGGACCGATCTTGTAGGCTACTGCATGGCCAGCCGAGGCAGCCATTTGAATGAAATTATTTTCCATTATTAACCGGAAGGATTGTACTTTCAAATAAAAAAAGAAATTTGAGAAAATATTCAGTAGTTTTTTTTTATAGCATTTTCAAAAAAAAAAAAAAATTATTTGGCGGACCCTTTACATATTTACAGTCAAGATGGCGATATACGAGTACATAGCAATTATAAGTAAAGGATGGCATTATTAAACTTTTAAAAAGACGTAGTTTTATCGACATGTATTTAACACGTAAGCGGAGTGTCGTAAATATCTTAAACTGGTATAATTTTTTTTATGGTGTATATTGTAGCATTACAACGAGTCAGTTGTAAGTTGTTGTCAAGAAGAAGAAAGTTCCAAAAAAAGTAATTTTTACATCAGCTTTAAGGTAGAATTCGCAGTAATAATGCAATATTAGCATTGTCAATAGCAAAAATCCGAGTTCTAATTTTGTTAACGTAGTTGATATATTGTAGTTATTTGTTAAACGTATGGAATGTGGAAGTCTATTCAAATGGAATGGAGCAGTTAAAGTAAAGACTTTAGAAAAATGTGTTGTACGTGCAATTGGTACGTTAACTAAACCCGTGTTATTTGTCCTTAAATTATAATTTAAATTTGTCCTGCTAGGAATGTTTCCGTTTTGCTTAAAAAATTCTCTAAGAACTTTGAATATATGTATATAAGTGTCTTATTGGTAAAATATTACATTTTTTAAACAAGGGCCAACTATGAGCACGACGATTGCAGTTAGTCAGAATGCGAACTAGATATTTTTGAGCAACCAAGATTGGTCTAATCGTATTGAAATATGATCCTCGCCAACATACAATGCCATATTGCAATTTCGAGTGTGCTAGTCCGTAGTAAAATTTTAATAAAACTTTATTTGAGCAGTATGGTTTGATAAGATATGGTTTACGAGCCACCAGGTACATGTGTGATTTTATTTTTTGTAAATGTTCCTTCCAGTTCAGATTTTGATCTATTAAGACTCCTAGATACTTAAAATTCTTGACTGATTCAATTATAAAACACTTTTCGGAGCACGTATTCTGTTCATAAAAGTTTTGTATGCCGCATGTATTGTATGAAGCGGTACTCTTAATCTATTACAATCATGCGAGTGAAAGAGTGAAAGGTTGTATTCTGGTATAGTGCTGCCGGATATTTCCAAGGTCAGTAATTTAGTTTTTTCGCTAATCAGTAACTTGTGGTGAGCAAACCACACTCTAAATTTTTCTAGGTCTTCTCCAATTTTCGTAATGCAATCAATTTGGTTTTGGAACGTGTATGTAAAAGTTATATCATCAGCGAATGCAGTAGCTATTCCATTGAATTGCTGTCTAAAAATTGACTCAATATACATATATTAAAAATAAAAGTGGCCCTAGTACAGAACCCTGAGGGACTCCATCTTTTAAGACTAGTGGCTTACTAAAAACACCATTAACCTTCACTTTTTGAACTCTGTCTTTAAGATATGTTTTGAACCAGTTATGTATTGTTCCCCTAAATCCAGCCTTGTATAATTTATCTAATAAGAACTGATGGTCAACCATATCAAAAGCCTTTGTCATGTCTATGAATAAAGCCACATCGGTAGCCACAGCCGCGATATTCTCGGCCGAACGACCAGTCCGGTGGCGCCCACGTCCTGCATGGTCTCCTATGGTTCCAGTCTGTTCAAGTCGAGTAGCTAAGCGGAATGTTTGTTCAGTTGGCGCGACACGAATAGGAAATCGACGTCGAAATTCGCGAAATTCCACCGAATGATTATTATTGGTCACAAAAATCGACACAATTATTCCACGCTCTTGCGAGGTATAACGCTCCATTGCTTATTTGTGTGTATACTGCAGACGTCTAGTTCACTAATGTCAAATATGATTGAGGTACGACGTCATTTGCAAAAATTATAAAATCTTCCGATGGGGTGAGCCATATTAAAGAGCTGATGGCCTTGAAACGCCTGGACAGATCTTCATAAATTGTAGCTAAGTACCATCTCGATGACGTTAGCTTTCAAACAACAAAAAAATAACAAAATCGGTCGATTCGTTCAGGAACTACGATGCCATAGACCGACACACACACAAACCTCTCTTTTTCCGTAGGAGTTAAAAATATTATTTTCAACAGATATTATTTCACTATTACGGATTATTCTCGGAAAATTATGTACATAGGTCAAATATGCTTCTTGAACAGATAAGACTTGTGGACTTAGAAGGATTAAATCTGAGTTTGTTTTGTGATGATCACAATGCAATACTGATAAAATCCTCATTGATTTTTGTAATCCGATTAGGCATATGATGTAGATTAAGACGTCATCCGTACATAGGAATTATGCAATACTGAATCACTTGTGGGAGATCATTGTTATATAATGAAAATAAAAAAGGTCCTAAAACAGAGCCCTGGGGGACCCCTATACTTGGGATTGACCTTCCGATTTCGGTGATAATAATTTGAGTGTGGTCATGTAGGTAAGCATGTAGTAATCTTACTAAGAAAGTTAAAATATTGTTTTAATTGAAAGTTGCACAAAAGAAAACATAGCAGCAATCCAACTTCGGTGTCTGGCCGAAATTGTGGAGATATCGCTTGACAGCATCAACGCTTTTGGTGGTTGGAGCGGACCGCGTCAGTGGTTAATTTAAATACGCTGGCTTCTTTATGGCAAAGCATGCCACACGCCGATAGTCTATCTTCATTCGCTTAGGCAGGAGAGGCGTTTAAAAAAAAATTAATTAACTAAGATGTTTTTTTGATTTAAATAACTGCAGCTTACAAATAGAAATATCAAATGTACCCTGAGATTGAAAAAAAATCGAATTTCGAATTTATCGGCAACGAAACAGAAGTTCGACATTGGGCGACTGCACGCACCGGAAATAGCCAGAGACCACAGAGAGCGGCTGGGCGAAAGACTCTTCCATATGTATCAACCCCATATAAGCGCTAACAACATGTGGTTGCGCTGCCGCACTGCTATCCAGGAGGTAAGAATGAAGCATATCAGAAGGCACTGCAACAGAAAACAAGAACAGAGTGGAAAGATTACAGAGCCAGAAGAAGGAAGGAAAAGAAGCCGCTGCGAAAAAAGAAAAGAGCCTTCGCAGCCTTCTAGCTAAAGGATATCGAAGAGGCCCGGAATAAATAAAAGGTTAGAGCCTTTTACAAAAAAACCAAGGCCCTTGAATCCGGCTTTAGAACGGACGCCCAAGCTCTTCGAAATTGTGAAGGTTATCTTCCAGCAACTGCTTAGCGGGCATGACCAAGAGAAGATATAGAGTCAAAAGAAAACCCAGTGCTAGTCGAAGAACTAATCTTCCCACCCAGTTTAGGAGAAGTGAGCTCAGCTATACATAAGCCAAAATCTAACAAAACTGCTGGCCCAGATGTTCTTCAGGCTGAGCTCTTTAAATCCGGCGGTGATGTTCTGGTAGGGTTCATGCACCAGATCATCTATCAAATTTGGGACGATGAAAGCATGCTTAATGACGATCCTATGTCTTGCATCAGCTATTGAGGAAAAACTCTTTTCAATATCACCTGAAAGATCATATCCAGTGAACTACGTGAATTTCTTAAACCATTTTGCGCTACACAAATAGGCATGTGCCAGTGTGGCAAATGGACAATAGACCACATCTTCACATTACGCTAGATCCTGGAAAAAATCAACGAGTTCCAATTTCATGTTCACCACCTTTTTATCGACTTTATAACGACAGCATTTATCAACAAGAGCTCTACAGGACGGATTGATTCGGATGTGTCGCGCCACACTGGAAGCCTTGCGATACCATGTTCAGTGTGGAACCCAGACCTCTGAACCTTTCCAAACATGCACCGGATTTCGGTATGGCGCTTTATTTTGATTTCTTCAATTTAGTCCTGGAAAGGATAGTGGGGCAGACAGGTGTCAACACGGAAGGCACTATCTTCTTCAAGAGCGCCCAACTGTTGAAATACGCGGACGACATTGACTTCATTGCAAACTCCCAGCGCGCCGTAGTAGAGACATTCACGGCAAACTCATAAGATCGTACAAAAGTATTTACAATGATTGGATTATATTTGCTGCATTAATTTAACATAGTACCTGATGCCTGGCTCACACTCATTTTTCCATAGAGACAATGACAGTTTATAAAAGGTAATTAAGGATTGCAAGAATTAAATCGAATTTAAGAAGGGTATGCATGAAATAATGAATGATAACGCAATAAAAAGTAAACCCATCAAAGGACATGCAAAATAGACACGTTGTACTCTGTGAGTATATTTTATAGCTAATCAGCCAATAGTAGTTAATTGCACATCCCAATCATAAATTTGAATGTCAATTTATAATTAGGGTCAAATTTAATTGAGCGACTTAATTGCGAATGCTAATTTGAATTTTATGGGACCTATAGATGCGTACTACTATAACAACAGCGATTCGGGGCATTTTATTAAATTAACCTAAATGCACTTCAATCCGTCTATTTTTTTTGTCTTCCATTTTTGTCATTTGTGTCTCGTATTCATATGATGAATGTAAATGCGGACTAGCAAATTAGGTCCGAAATTCAATTTCATTGATTGCAATTTTCCAATTGACAATTAGATTGGTCGGAAAATTGAGTGAAAATTAAGTGAGAAAATCCCTTTTTGTACTACAATATAATATGAAGCAAAGGAGATGAGCATAGAACGTATCCTATTTGGCTTTGCAATTATGACTATTGTCCATGTTCGATGCAAATAAATGGAAATTGCAATTAATAAGTTAGTGTACTAAATGAGCTGTGTGGTATCAGTGGCCAAAGGTAGCAAAAAGAGAGGCAAATCATCCCGCAACCAGGTGCAGTCAATTGCTGATAGTGTAATAAAAGAAACAATTAGTCGCACATCAAATCAACAAGCCAAGCTGGTAAAGAATGGTCTAGTAGAAGGAATGCTGCCCAGAAGGTGTAACAAACCAGATTCGCATGCTTTTCCTTTCGCTTAAGCTTCAGTCAATATTGTCATCTTGTCGGAAACTGGTTTTCCTCGACGTAAACGAGAGTGAAAGCCCTTTTACTTCTCTTTCACTACTAAGACGACAGACCAGACGGGTCTTACGAGTTGTGACGCGTGTACAGCAGACGTTGACATTGGATTTAGTTTCAGTAACACTACAATATTTCGGCAGGATTTTCATCTCAATACGATTTATGAAAATATTTAATCAAAATACTTCCATTCGGACCAGTCTGCAGCCACCTGCTTACGATATCGATAAGGAAAAAAGAAATACCATCAAAAGGAAACACCTGTCTCAAGTGGAGATCGTGCGGTCGTGCAATCTTAGTTCGTCGCTTCAACGCTCTGGGGAAAGTGCCTTATAACGTGTCTCAAGTGCGGAATATGATTTCAGTTTATTTGTAACAGTCTTGCGGTGTGGTGATCTTAATTTGATATCTCCTGTGAAAAACAAAAGAAATTAAATTGAAAAAATAACATTGCAATTACGCCTTCTGTATAATGTTGGAGGGGGGCAAGTGAAGTTAAATGTAGAAAGCCGTGCGATTGGAATTATGAAAAGTTTTCAATTTGGTTGTGAATAGTCGTGAAACAATGTAAGAAGTTGTGGTATTAGTTCTTTTTTTGAAAAATTTATTTAAGACTGGAAAAGGTTTTAATTGGATTTTTATTTTTTTTTTTATAAAATAAATATTTTGAAAGTCGTTGCATAACTTTAAAATCCATTTCGAATTGCATTTTTGTTTATTATAGACTCTTGTCCTGGGGTATATTGAGAACACGAATTTAAGTTGTCATGAATTAATTACTGTTTGGTGTTAAAATAAGACAACATCAAAAGGTCCTTATAGTTGCATTTTTAGTTGTATTTTCTTCGGTAGGTACGACATTAGAAAATAAAAATATGAGGTTCAGATTGTTGCATTTGCTTTCTGCTTCGATGGATGCATTTTCCATTTGCTTGTAATTTAAGAAGTAACAAGTCGGATAGGAAATTTAAAGAGCACCGTGTTTTAGCTTTGTTTTATACTCTTGGTGCCAAAAATGTTCAGTATCAAACATATCATCCTCGCTTTACGCTGTAAAATAAATTTTTTCTAACAAATCTTACTGCCAATTAAATTCTGCTTTTTATTTGAATTTCGCTTATTTACATTGCTTTACAAGCATGAAATTCCTCTTCAAATGATAACGTTAGTCGAATGTTCGAATGTGATCGTTCTCCACGAAGGAACTTGTGATGATACGAAAATATTTCTATACGAAAGCAGTATCAAGCTAAAATCAAGACTGTATAGGCATGCCACAAATGGATTACGGTTACGGATAACATTGGATCCACGCCAAGCGCACAATTGGAGTATGTTTTTGTCGAGATGATCGGAACTTGCGACAAATTTCTCCTTGGATTTATATACATATATGGGTCCTGACATAGATAATTCAACTTTAATAAGAAATGTATTAAAAGATCACATGGGTAATTTGCGGATGTCTTAATTTAAGCATCCTAGACACAAGCAAAAACAAAAACTTTTTAGAAATCATCGAGATCTACAATTTCTCGCCTTCTCTCCTAGATATAACCTAGATACAACCCATCTCTTGTCAGGTACTATGATCACCTCCACGCATCTGCCTTTTCGCATCACGACTCATTGTTACACTTAATGTCTTCCCAGCATTTGCTGAGGAAAATACTATCAAATATAGAAGTTTTGCAAGCATTGAGAGAATTTCATTATTCAATGATTTTCAAACTTTAAATTGTTGTTTTTCTGGATTCTTCCATGGTATTTGGTTGCGTCAATCATTCAATACTCTTAAAATAACTTAAGTTTCAGTTTTATTTCGATAGCGGTTTATGTACGAGGGTGGTCCGATAAGTACTGAGCCTCGCTGCCAGATGGCGCCAGTATCGCAGGAACAACTTACTATCGTATAGTACATTCTGTCGAAAATCCAGCCGGATCGGACTCGTAGTTTTGTTTTGACCGCGTGTGGAAGCGGGAGTGTTCGCGGATTTTAGAAAAACAGAAAAAGCACAATATCGGTCGGTGATTCTAATCTTGATTTGGAAAGGGAAATCGCGCAGCGAAATCAAAGAGCGTTTGAATGCTGTGTACGGTGACTCTTCTCCTTCGATGGCGACCATCAAAAATTGGTTTAACGGGTTTCAACGTGGTCGCACGTCGGTTTTTGATGAGCCACGTCCAGGTGCCCCGCAAACGGCTACCACGGAGGATAACGTGACAAAAATCTACGATCTCGTATAGGCAGACCGCCGATTGAAGGTGCGCGAGATAGCTGAAACAGTAGGCATTTCAAAAGATCGCGTGGGTCATATCCTGCATGAAATTTTGGACATGAGAAAGCTGTCGGCGCAATGGGTTCTACGTTTGCTCACTCCGGACAACAAACGCAACCGTGGGACCACTTCAGAGCAGTGTTTGACGCTGTTTCAGCGCAATCCGAAGGAGTTTCTGCGTCGCTTCGTGACAGTCGACGAAGCATGGATCCACTGGTACACACCAGAGACCAAGGAACTGTCGAAACAGTGGACTTCACCCGGCGAACCTGCTCCGAAGAAGGCGACCCTGTCCCATCGGCCGGAAAGGTAATGGCCACCGTTTTCTGGGATTCACAAGGTGTGATCCACATCGACTGTCTGGAGAAGGGCAAAACGGTCACAGGGCTCTGTGCCAAATTATTGGGCCGATTCGAAGCCGAATTGAAGAAAAAACGGCCCCACTTGGCGAAGAAAAAAGTGCTCTTCCACCATGATAACGCACCGGCCCACACCTCAACCGTATTCTCCAGATTTCCAAACTTAAAAAAGTCACTCGCCGGGCAGAAATTTCAGTCGAATGAGGAGGACATCGTCGCCACGGAGGCCTACTTTGCAGACCTCGAGAAAACGTATTTTTCAGACGTGTTAAAGAAGTTGGAGCATCGCTGGGTCAAGTGTATCGAGCTAAATCTTGAAAAATAAATCGCCATTTCTCCAAAATTTTTGTTTTTCTTTTGTAGGCTAAGTACTTATTGGACCACCCTCGTATATACTGCAGCTATCTATTAAGTGGATTGATTACAAAGCCATTTGCTAAAATTATTACATCTTTCCGTAGGGTGATTATTTTGCGCCACCTTATATAAATTATGTTTTTTAAGAGGTATTAAAAAGTACAAATTTAATGTAAAATAAAACACTTGAAGCTAATGTTAGTGTCTAAGATGTTGGCTTCGCTTAATAGACAATTTTATACCAAATTAAATATACGTAAAAATGGTTTGAGGCATATGCGCGCCACGACTAGCTCGAATGATCGTGAACTTTTTCACGATTTCAAAATTTTCGATAACTTTATCTGGCAACTGGGGCCGTATATCAGCAATAACATGGCGAATGTTGACTTCCAAATCGCAGAATGTATCTGGTTTATCGGCATATACTAGTGACTTCACAAACCCCGAAAGATAGTGTTCTAGAGGTGTGAGATCACAAGATCGTGGAGGCCAGTTTCCCGCAATAAATTGATGGTGTCGCGCGCCGTGTAGCATGTTGCGCTATCTTGTCAAAGCCAAAGCTCTAGTTGGGCCTTATAATGTTTTCAGCCAAGATCTTTCCGTAAAAGCAATTGGATTGCAGCTTCAATTGCTGGGCACGATGGCGAACCGACTCATTCTTAACACTGCGCTCCACAGCGGCAATAACTTCTCTCTTCGTACTGTTTGTCGTCTTTGGAGATGTGTATTACCCACTAGATGAATAACTTGCTCAGTTGGACGATTATGTCGGATGGAGTATTATGTTGAGCGTAAATTGGACGTAGCACACGATACGTTTGGTGGACCGAATCATGGTTCAAAGTAAATTTGCGCAATTTTCATATATTGTTCTGGTGTTGGTCTAATCACCATAAAATGGCAAATCGTTCTTATAACAAATTAACTTTCAATTCTCAAATTGACAATCTGTGGAAACGGTTTTGCTAATTTAGACACCGAAATTCGACACCCCATATACATATATCCACTGATTGACTTGAATCGATCTGAACCTCGCACCTGACTGTACTCCATAAACACTTTGAGAAAGTGGACAAGTCTAAATAAATACATATTTCAAACGTAGAAGGAACACACTCATGACAGCGAAGCTTAACAAAGGGTTGTCAACGACGGTTCTCAGTTTGTGAGTTCCAAATGTAAATATGTACCTGTAAAAATAATACAAATTAAATATATAAAAATTATGGGTAATTATAAAAAATAGAAGAAAAAAATAAAGCAAATTTAATACTTGGTGAACTATCCATTATTTTTGGTAACTGTAAGAATTTTTTTTTTAATGATTCGATCACCTTCCGACTTGGTACATTGTCGATCAGTTTATAGAGTCAAATACAGTGAACTCTCTCATAAGTGTATACTGACGTTTCTAAGAGGTGTCCGGTTATGAGAAAAAATACGACATTGACAACCTTTAAAAAAGAAGCACAATAGACATATGCATTTATGGTGTAACATTTTATTTTAAAATGGAATTCATTTTTTGAGATAAACATTAATTGTAGGTAGTAAAAAGAATAATCATAAAACATAAACAAGAAGAAAGCCTTTAAAAATTAATTTTTACATTACTTAAAACTATGGTTTGTATGTATGTACATACTACAGCCACATTGTGTATTTAAAATAAAATACATAATTTGTTTAAATAAAGAAATCTGAACTTTTAGTTTGGTGCTGATTGCCATATTTTCAAAATGCAACTGTACATCTGTCAACATATCAAATGCATTTAATCATTTCTTTTTAAAGAAAAGTCTCTTAGTCTCTCAATTTCATTGTTGGCCTCTTCGTAAGATTTTAATGGGTTGTGAACATTCAAATCGTTATTTGGTTCGTCATCCGAATCAATAGATATGTACACTTAGCAGAAAAAGTCTGCGTACAGTATAGAATAGGAATTTATTTTATGAAAAAAATCGATGCACACACTACTAACGTAAGAACATTGTATGCCAGATTTATGATTTCAATCTAAAGGTTCTCCGAACATCAATTTTATCTGGAAAATTATAACGGTACATGCAAAAAACACACAAAAAGAGAAATGGAACAGAAAATTACGCAGAAAAAGTCTGCGTACAGTTGTATTTGGCGTCGGAATTTACCTTATCTTTTGAATATTTGTATGCAAAGATCAGCTAATGGTTTTCCGTAATGATCAGGAGTATCTCTTTGAGCGAAATTATCTTTCATTTATTCTGTTAGGTAGTTGAGGTGTGCATTTTTTTGAAATGGTTGGACAGAGAAAAGAAATTTGTTCAAGTGAACGGGAAATAATTATTAACTTGTGAAAAGAGAGAAAAAGTTTAAGATAAATCGGCAGAACACTAAATAGAACACATTCATTTATACAAAGAGGTTTATACGTTCAAATCAACGGGAAGTTATGTTTCAAAGCCGCGTTCTGGTCGCCCTTCTGAATTATCGGCAAGAGAAAAGCACAGTCTGATCGGATTAGTTAACAAAAAATCCATAAATAACGGCATTGAAAATTGCAAAAAATATTGAGGAACAATTTAACAAAAAGATCTGTGCAGATACTACAAGAAAAATTTTAAAAATAAGCTGGGTATAAAGGTCGTGTTGCTCGTAGAAAGCTGTTCATATCAAGAGCTAATCGGCAAAAAAGACTCAAAGACTCAAAGACTGCACACGAACATCTCAATAAGCCATTGGACTTCTGGCAGAAAGTAATATGTATGTATGTATGTATTTACAGAAAAAAGCAAGATCTGTATTTTTGGTATAAAATGCCGAAAGATTCTGTGGAGGAAGCCTCGTACTGCTTTTAGCAAAGAAAACCTACTTCCAACTGTTAAGTATGGTGGTGGTGGAGTAATGGTTTGGGGGTGTATGCATGGACCTGCCGTTGGAAGATTGAGTTTCAAAGAATCTACAATGAACAAGAATGGATACCTGGAGATATTAAAAACAAATATCAATCAGAGTGCGGATAAATTGGGTCTTAGTCGTCAATATTATATCATGCACGACAATGGCCCTCAACATACGACCGAAATTGTGAAACTTTGGCTGCTCTACAACGTCCCGAAACAATTGTATTCACCACCCCAGTTACCAGACTTAATTCCTATAGAGTATTTATGGGATTTACTCGAACGGAGGATTCGGCAGAGGTCAATTAAATTAAAAAAAATGCTTAAAACGGTTATAATGGAAGAACGGGCTAAGATCCCACCTGAGGATACTTTGAACCTGGCTAATTCAATGCCAAACAGACTCAGGGAAGTCATTAAGCAGAAAGGCTACCCTACACGATATTAAGTTTTATTTGTAATTTTAATATTCTCAATTTTTTTAAAGTGTACGCAGACTTTTTCTGATGATTTTTTGTATCTCTTTTCACTTTTTGCGTGTTTTTATTACTATTTGTACTTGAATTGCTTTTAAATATGTATCAAATAATAACTTGAAGTCGGATTATATTAATGTGAAATAAATATTTTATTTAAAAAGTTTAATCTCTCTATTTGAATCAAATATAATTCATTTTAATAGCTGTACGCAGACTTTTTCTGCTATGTGTATTTGTCAGCTTCATCCAGACCGTCACTTCGAACGCTGTCGAGGTTGTCATCTTCGTTGGTAACGCCATCTTCCATTGTAACATAATCTTGAAAAGATACATAAAAGATAGCCCTAGTTATTATGTTAAAAGTTGCAGAGATTATGGACAACGGTAACTCATCTTCAATCATCGTTATCCAATTGTATATTATTGCATCTAAATCCAGCTTTTCGGAAACAGTTTCGTATCGTTGTGACACTTACTTGATTCCATGTTTTTTCTATACAATAAATCGCATCCAATAAATGTATGGATTTGTTAAATTTTCCGACGTAGAAGCGGAATCCATTATTGACAAAATATGTTTGAGCATCATTGATCTATAATTTATTTTAAAGTTTTTAATAATGCCTTGATCTAAAGGCTGACAAAAAGCAGTTGTATTGTTTGATAGAAAGAGCACTTTAATATTTCTGAGCTTAAGATCGCGTGGGTGAGATGCTGCATTGTCTAAAAAAAAGCAACATTTTTCTTTTTTCAACCCCGATTTGTCTATCAAAATGCTTAAGGTATTTACTCATTAATTCACATGTCATCCACGATTTTTTATTTGAATGCCACGTTACTGATAAGTTATTTTAATTAAGGTTACGGAAAACGCAAGGTCTAGCAGCTTTACCTTTCACTAATAACTTTTCTTTTCGCCGTACAAAATACAGTACAAAATTGTTAGTCTTTCTTTGGCCATTTCACCACTTGAGAACTTTTCACCTCTTAAAGCAAATGTTTTATCAGGAAGAGCACGAAGAAAAAGTCCAGTCTAATATGCATTATAAATGTCAATCGTAGCCATTAGATCAGGAATTTTCTCAATGAAACTTGCAACATCGGCCTGATCAACATTTGCAGTTTCCTCAGAAATTATCCAAAATGTCAAATTGTGCCGCTTCTTAAATCTCTCTAGCCAGCCAGATGATGCATTAAAATTGTCATAGCTCAAAATTTCGGCAATTTCTTTTGCTTTGGATCTTATAAGGGTGCCTGATAGAGGGATATTTTTATTATGCGCTTTAACGAACCAATCATATTTTTACTACGCGCTTTAACGAACCAATCATATCAAAGTCTGTCAATATTAAAACTTTCGATATTTAAAAAAGCTCCTTTTTCATTCACATTTTCATTAGACTGCCACTTCGATAAAATATTTTCTTTTTTGCGTAAAATTCCCGCTTCTTTTGTCTTTCCGATTTTATATTTGCCGCCAACATACATACGGGCACTGATTTTTGTTTTGTTATGTTTTTGAAGAAGTTCAACTTTTTCTTTCAATGTTAACAAATGCTTCACTTTTCTCATGATGATGCTATTCGACCAAATTACGAACAAATACTAATTTGTTTCTATGGTATTCAATCTTCAAATTATGCATACACTTGCACACAAATTTGCGTATTGTGTGACGAGAATTATAGACGGATAGTCGACAAACGACCACCGGCGCCGCAGCCTACTATGTTTACAATCTTTAACGTTTTTTTTTTAATTTTTTTGCTGGGTAACAAGGGCAAAGCGCAAAGAAAAGGAAAACAAAGCAGACAAAATAAAAGATAACGAAGTCTGGTAGATGTTTTGTCCATTTAAGAGAGAGTGAAATTTTATTGCGGTTCTGAAAATTGGTGTCCGCGTCCGGTTATAAAAGCGTCCATTTATGAAAGAATTATTTACATTAAAAATCGTGTAGATAATTCCGTTCTTTGAAATCTGTCCGGTTATGAGAAGTTTCCGCTTATGAGGGGTGTCCGTTAGGAGAGAGTACACTGTACCTTTTTGAGATGTATGAACGTTGATGAACCATTTCATGAAATTACCATTTCTTTTCTAAAAGCTTTCGTATAAAGAAAATCTAGTCGGTTGTCGAGCGGTCCCTCCTGAAGGCAAACTCATTTCCTTAGCGTATGATGTATGATCATTGACAGTGTTTTGTAACTTGATAGCCGCGATATTCCTCCGTAATGGTTGTATTGCATTTGGCCACCATTTATTCGAGAATGATAACAGAGTTTTTCATATTTAATTATTTCCCATGGTAATAGGTCGACCCCTGTCATGTTATTCCTTAACCCCCTCGATGGTTGGCAGCTCTACTTGAATGTCTGCTGTACAAGCATCGGTGTCCTATGCTGCGTGCTCCCCATTTAGCCCGCTTTGTTTTTAGCCTAACATCCAGCCTGAAGGTTAGCAAACTTTTGCCTTTGCTATTGTCGTTTTTCATCTCGAATAAGACGGCTGACTTCCTTTCGTTGGGTCTGATATCTTGTACGTGTAAACCCTTCACTATTTTCCAGGGCTTGAAGTCTTAAAAAAATATGGGCTTAAAATCTTTTCTCGCATTCGTCGAACCCAGGCTTTCTTTGGGGGCTGTGCAATAGCCTAGTTTGTTTTCCAATGCATCTTTTACAACTCTGTACAAATGGTAATAATTTAGTCCTTATATTGAATCTGGATGCAAATTTGATAACTCTTAAAGGTTAATTTGCGATTTTTTGTGTTAATGTCGGCGATCAATCGGACGAGGTCTAAATCGTAATCCACTCCTCTGTATGCTTTACCTTACATCTATAATACTACCTTCGTATGATGTCTTTTATTTTGATTTTAAAAGAAAACAAATTTTTCTACAATGCCATGTGCAGTGTAAAATGTTTGACACCCTCTACTGAGCTATTTAATTCATATTCCTTCCCTTGGACGCTAGTGATGTGCAATCAAGTCACCCAGTGATTCAATTAGTAATTCACCAAAAATGCTGTTAAGAGTGTGATGTAATTTTAACGCATTGCTTAAAACAAAAATTGTATTGTATAAATGTATTAAAATTTGAATGAATTCGAGTAATATAGTCATCATTGTGTTGGAATTTATGGGCTGATAGACGTTTCACATACACGGTCATGCGCATATTTGAAAAAAATTTGAAATGAGAGGTCGCCTCTTGCGAATAAGTGTAATATCAAAAACCTCGAAAGACGACTCATTATTATGTTTAAAACCTTTTTTGACAGCAGCCATCTTGGTTCGCTGTCTTTTTAACTGTGCAGCCTGAGTTCTCCACCATCATCCTGCACAAGCTGACGAATTTCACAGTGAGTTTAAAATTCACGGAACTTTTAAAAGTTCGTATTTAGTACATTGACATTGTGATTTTAAAATCGAAAAATGAAATGAATGAAAAAATGGATGATTGTCATTCTAAAATAAAAAGTTTTTAAACTGCGAGTGGAAACAGATCATCGTTGCAATAGTTCAGTAGGCAATCCATCTGGTATGATTGGATTGTTCTGCCTGTTGTTTAAAACTAGTATTCAGAATTGGTTTTTCTATAATTTTAGTATCAACTGTGACTCTGTTCACAGACGCCATGCTCCCTCCGTAAGCTTGCGTTCTAGCTTAAAAGTTTTATAGTGTTCATTAGTCATCTACCTCGCAAAGCTAGGGTAGAGAAGACTTATGCAAAGGCTTTCCCGTCTTTCCGTCTGTACGCACATATCATATACAGTGATATGAAAAAGTCTGAATACAACTATTTATAAAAGTAAAGTTTGGCACCTATTTTAATAAATTCAGTAAATTATATATCAAAATAAAGTTTATTCAATTATAAACAAAAAAGCAACAAAACAAATTATTTTGATTCAATTATTACCAAAATATAAACAAAAATCTCAATCCAATTAAAAATTCGACTTTGCAAAAGTCTGAGAACTGAAAATAGCATCAGTATTTCGTTGGCCAGCCCAATTACAGCTTGTAGTCTTCGCGGCATTGTATCTGTAAGCTTTTCAGTCACATCGGAAGATATTTTGGCCTATTCTTCTTTTAGGAGTTCTTTTAACTGATGTTTATTGCGAATATCATGCTTTCGAACACCCCTATCCAAAATGGCCTAAAGATGTTCTATGGGATTGATTTTCGGACTTTGTGGCAGAGTTTGTAGAAAGTGTGGAACATTGTATAAGATCCATTGACGAGCATCGTACGCTGTATGTTTGGGATCATTATCATGTTGAAAATAGATAGAAAGATAGATACTTAATTTCATATAGCACAATTTTATATTTTACAATAATTAAGCACAGCTTGCACAGAAATATGATAAGTTACACATCTTAATACTGAAAAAAATCCTTTTGTTTCTACGTGCTTTCTTTATTTATAGTTATAATAATATCAGACGAAAACTATTTACAAAAACCTCTATTTAAAAAAAATAAAAAGAAAAAAAATATATATGTATATATGAGTAAAAGATTAAATAAATAAATAAATAAATAAAGAAATACATAAATAATAAATAAATACAAAAATAAATAAATTAATTATTAAGTTGATAAGTAAATAAATATTAATAATATTAAAAATAAATAAATAAATGGATAATAAAGGGTCCGCCATCTAACGTTTTTTTTTTAAGTAGTGCTTATTTCGTGAATGGTAACACTTAGCTCATGTCTGATTTGACAGATAATTAGTTTTATCCTTCCGCTGAACGAATATGGTTGTGTATACGCTTGAACAACGCTTCGCTAAGTGGGCCTGCGATCGACTTACAGAAGATGCCGATTTTGCCAAAAAAATCATCTTTTCAGATGAAGCTCATTTTGATCTTGGCGGGTATGTAAACAAGCAAAATTGTCGCATTTGGGGCACAGAAAACCCGCACGCATACATTGAAAAGCCGGTGCACCCAAAACGAGCCACTGTTTGGTGCGGATTTTGGTCCAGAGGCATAATTGGGCCATTTTTCTTCGAAAATGAGCAAGGAGTGGCCGTTACAGTCAATGGCGATCGTTATCGGGCCATGTTGAACGAATTTTTGTTCACAAAAATTGAAGAGGAGGATATTGGCAACATTTGGTTTCAACAGGAAGGCGCTACGTGCCACACAGCCGAAGCTACACTCGATGTTTTGCGCCCTGTTTTTGAAGATCGCATTATCAGCCGCAGAGCTGATGTCGTTTGGCCACCTCGGAGCTGCGATTTGACACCGTTGGACTATTATTTGTGGGGTGCCGTCAAAGATAAGTGTTACGCCGACAAGCCAGAGACAATTGACGCTTTAAAGGACAATATTCGTGAAGCCATTGGTGAAATACAGCTGCACACAATCGATAATGTGCTTAAAAATTGGACCGATCGTGTAGGCTACTGCATGGCCAGCCGAGGCAGCCATTTGAATGAAATTATTTTCCATTATTAACCGGAAGGATTGTACTTTCAAATAAAAAAAGAAATTTGAGAAAATATTCAGTAGTTTTTTTTATAGCATTTTCAAAAAAAAAAAAGTTATTTGGCGGACCCTATATAAATAAATAATGATATTAGATAATAACAATGGAGCAACGAATAATAAATCATGTATAAATAATAAATAAATGGTAAGTAATAAATAGTGAATAAGGAATAATAAATTATTATAGAATAAATAACAGTGATAAATCATAAAATAGAAAATTAATATAGATATGTGAAGGACTAAGTAATAAGAGTGGCGTAAGCTCAGTAACTAGTATGTCATCGACAGTTAGACATTTGGAAAAGAACTTCTCATTATGAATATCAATTCTTTTGGCAACTTGAATTATGCCAGCTTGTTCGTTTAAGATCTGTGTTGAAAAATCCCAGAGAAGATTTAGCATCATTTTGAGAACTTTGTTTTGTGCTATTTGTAACTTTTTAATGTGTATTTTTGCGCAATTTCCCCATGCAGGAGAACCATAAGTAATTATTGCTTGAAGAACCACTTTAAACAATATCAGCTTGTATTGACGATTTAGCATTGATTTTCAATTAATCAGCGGATATAAGATTCTTGTGGCTATGTTTAATTTATTTAAAGTATTTTTTTATGTGTAAGCCGAAAGTTAGTTTCGGGTTTAGGTACACGCCGAGGTACTTGACGAAACTAGCCCATGGTATGTCACTGTTATTTAAAGTTAAATTGTGTGGAGGAAAATGGCAAGGCGATCTTTTCTGGTGAAAAGGATTGACTGACATTTTTCAACATTAATTTTAACTTTCCAGTGCTTAAAATATTCATAGAAAATATTAAGGCCATTTTGTAAGTTATTTGTAATAACAGTTCCACTTGTATGAGATGTATATTAAGCCCAGTCGTCAGCATATAGTGCTATATGATAGCTTGGAATGTCAGGAAGATCATAGATCTTCTTCTTCTTTTCCTTTTTCCGGCGTTGTTATGGTCAGAAGTGTAGGACCATAACCTTCCCACTTAACTGCATTCCTACTGGTCCGCTTGTGGGGTCCGCCGGTTTGACCTCAGAAAGTAGCGGCAGGCTTCCCGGTTTGGGATTACTTCATCGCTGAGGCCAATCAAATGCTGGTGTTTTTGCATCAATTGTTTTTCGGCCTGCCGTTTTTGTTTTTTTGTTTTTTGTGACACGGGCATGCTCCAGATTTTTTTGTTTGATCTTATTCTTACAACACCGGTGATCCCCAGTCGTGTCAGCCCACTGATTTGCATGTATACTTGTGGGGCAGTTTAATGGTGGTATATGTGTCCCTAGGCTCACCTTGGTGTTTTCAAAATTGCCTAGATGTGATTTTTGTTTACCTTTGCTTTAGTCGCCTTTTACGACAAGCGAGAGGTATCGCTACAGGGATATTCTTAACCCGTCCCTGCACGGAACTCAGGAAGATCATAGATAAAATTATTAAATAAAGTTGGTGCCAGAACCGAGCCTTGTGGTACACCAGCAGGTACAATTTTCACGGAAGAAACCGCGCTATTAAGTGAAATAAGGAAGGTTATTATTTAAGGTCCCTTAAAAAGTATTCTAGGTCTAGTAGTAATAACCCGGTGGACATTTGTACGTTTAAGCTTTGTTTTACTTCATTACAAATTCTTAAAACTTGATGAGAAGTACTGTAATGTTCACGGAAACCGAATTGGGGCGGTAGCCTACTATTGTTCAGAAATGCATCCAGCTCGATTTTTATAAGTTTTTCTAAAATTTTGCTGAATCCATTGAGTAAGCCAATGGGTTCGACTGCACTTCTCGTTAGGAAAATATACGTCTGTCTTTCAAGCGGAGATTTACGCAATCCTAATGACCATGCACTATGTTGTGAAACACAGGTGGAGGGGAAAAAGCATATGCGTCTGCAGTGACAGCCAAAGCTGCACTCAAAGCTGTGTCTAACACTCTATCCAACTCCAAATTAGTAATTTATTAATGAATTCAAGACCTTTTTGAACAAAGTCGGAAAACTAAATTCACTTAGGCTTGTATAGGTCCCAGGTCACTCTGGAATACCAGGAAACGAGATCTCCGATGAACTCGCTAGAAGAGGCTCAGAGGAGAGTTTCTCAAGACCTGAACCCGCTTAGGTCTACCTGCTTCCACGGTCAAATCTGACATCAATGACTGGGTCTTTAACGTACGCAGTCGTGGATGGAGGGAATATCCACGATACAGGATGACTAAGCGCGTACGCCCTGATGTCTGCAAGAAGTCCGCAACATTTTTCTTATCCTTAAGGAGAAATGATTGCAAGGCTAACGGGCGTCATTACGGGCCATTACACTTTTGCCAAGCCTCTCTACGTGCTTGGCATCAGTGAGACGCCTACATGTTTTGCATGTTCCGAAGAGGATGACACATCAGAACACTTTTTCTGCGACTGTCCCGCCTTCGCTCGCGCACGGTGGCGCACCCTTGGGGCCGACTCTAGCTCTACATCACTGAAGCCCCTCCTCACTTTTCTCCGGACAACGGGGAAAATACGATAAAGACAAAAAGACAAGGTGTCTGTCTGGTAGTACAATGGACCAGTATTTGTGTCTGAGTGCTCCAACAGATAGTAGAAATCTCCAACAAACAAACAAAAAAAAAAAAAAAAAAAAAATGGGTCTGTAGCTGTTTGGGTTGCTGTGGTATTTTCCTGGTTTCAGCAAGGCAATTACTTTTGGTTTTTTCCACTTTATGGTAAAATAGTTTAACTTAAAGCATGAATTATAAATAAATTGGAGGTACCTTATTCCACTTAAGATAAGGTTTTTAATAGTTGTATTATTTATGCCATCGAACCAGGCGATTTTTTATGTTTCAGACGATAGATGATAAATTTAACATCATCTAAAGTAACGAGCTCGTTTGGCGGGAATGACGGACTTATTGCGTTAAATGATGCCACTTCTGTTTCGATGATTTTCTAAAAAGACGTCAGCTAAAAGCTCAGCCTTCCCTACACTGTCTGTGATTAATGAATTATTCCCAACCAAATTGGGAATTTGCTTACGTTTTTTTTAAATTATTTTGCAAATATTCCAGAATGGCTTGGAACTGGGATCGAGTGTGCTAAGTTTTCTGTTCCAACTGTTGTTTCTAAAATCTGCAATTTTCGTCCCAATTATACTTGTTAGAAATTTCATTTCACGGAAATCATTAGTAAAGCGGTATCTTTGTCATTTTCGTCTGAGAAAATTTCTGGTTTTTATTAAACTTAATATATGTACATACATATATCGAGGAAGACTGACAGACCTATTCCATAGGGTCTTTGTTGGAACTGCGATTTGTACACTATCCTTGATTTTGTTCTGCAGAAAACAAATAGAGTCGTCGACTTGTCTGCAAGTTACCACAGATTCTAAGTCTAAGGGACAGTTGTTAAGAGCAACTGAGAGGTGGTGTCGATCACTTACTTACGGTTGCATTACTAAAATCTAAATATTGCACATTAAGAGTTTGTGGACTAGAGAGAATATCACAGGTAACTGGAAGATGATCAGAGCTTAAAGCATTAATGACGACAGGTTGAGTAAGTACGCTAGGAGTGTTAGAAAGAAAAAAATGTAATATAGAAGTTGTAAATCTGTGTGAAGAAGGAATGTACGTTGGATTACATGGGTATGTGATTTTGAAATTGTGCGACGCCCCACGAATTAGCTCTTACACAGCCCCAATTACGATGAATGCAATTTAGATCACCGCCAATACCAAATCGATCGCTACTGACTAATCGCCTTAAATCGTTTTTCAAGCATTGGGCTTTGTAATCATTATATCATCCTCCAGGAAAATAGTTGTGTTGAAAATAATAATTCCCATCAAGTCCCATCTTTTCTGCACTTTCATCCAAGATATCTTTCAACATATTGAGGTAAATCACATTATTCATTATTTCCTTTATCATTACCAAGTTTCCACATCCTCCGAAAGATATATAACCCCAAACCATTATTCCCCCCATCTTCATGTTTTACGATGCCTTGCAGATTTTTCGGGAGACACTCTTGGCTGGGCTTTCTCTATACAAATTCCGTACCATTCGAGCCACATACATTAAATTTGCTTTCGTCGAAAAAAATTACGCTCCATAAGTTTACATCTTTGTTCAAACTTCAAACATTTCTTTCGCTTCAATTCTTTTTCTCTTGCAAAACAAGATGTATATATTGTTCTAGAGACTGTGAATTGGCTTACAATTCGTTTTATAAATTTTTCCTCACTTGCTCCAATTTTGCGTGGTCGACCAATTCTTTGTTAAGGCTGTGTGGGAGATCTCCCATTGAAACGCCTCACAACACTTTGTATTGTTGCACGCTTTCTGCCAAGGAGCGACTGCATATGATTTCGCTTCGTTTTTCAGTTAATTTTAATTTCTCTTTCAGAAGAATACAGTTCTTTTCTTTTACTTGAGCTCATTTTGCTCATTCAGTACTACTAGGCGAATTTGTAAAGTTTTAAGTTGCGAGACTAAAGTCAAACTGAACCAAATTAATCCATTTGAATCCATTGCATTTGCAAATAGGGGGTTTCCTTCAAACAACACGATCCAACTTCTTTATTCAGAGCAATTTCGCGAAATCGTCGATTTTATTCAGATTTTTGCAGAGTCAAACTTATAATTAAATTGAGATTTTTGTTTACTTTTTGTTAATAATTGAAGCAAAATAATTTGTTTTGTTGTTTTATTATTTATAATTGAATAAACTTTATTTTGATATAAAATTAACAGATCAAAGTTTTTCTGAATTTATTAAAATAGGTGGCATACTTAACTTATATAGCTGTATTCAGACTTTTGCAAGTCAGTGTGTCTGCAAACTTGCGCGAAGTGAATATGAATGATAAAAATATTTATCTTTAATTATATATTCCACCATCCCATTGTTATCTATTTGTAGGGGTTTATTTTTTTGCTCCCTAATTTAAAATACGCGTTTTGGAAATTCGAGAATATACGATTGATTGAGACGTGTCGCGGGGTATGTTGAGAACCGGAAATTCCTGAAAGCGGTTTATTGCCAGAATTTTTTAAAGGCTTTCCTGTCTGTTCGGTCTGTTGTTTCCAGACTGATCCAGGTAAAAGTTTGCAAAATTCAAGGTAGAAAACTTGGAATTGTAGCTTAGCTCCCGGCGAGTTGATCCCATCTTGTTTTAACTTTGGATAAGTCTTCCAAACATACCATGTCTCTATTGCTTATTGGCAAGCCTTTTATGTTTTTTTGTTATATAGAGAATCATGTGACCTTCGTTATTTGCTTATTCGTACAGCTATGTGGTCATCAGATCAAGGCATTTTTAAAAACTGGTAGTCTGAAACGCAGCACGTCAGATGTAGTATTCCAGAGGGCAGGTTGAAAAGTTGATATTATTGATCTCTGATTCGTGCAGGCAGTACAGGATATATTTTTTTGTTTTAGTTTTGAATTCTTAATAAATATAAATATCTTACTTGCTCTAGTCGCACACTCTAAAACAGACAGTACAGCTTAAGCCTACATATGTCTTTCGACTACTATATATATTTAAATTTACGATTTACCTGTCGATAACTTAAGCTAAGAAAAGTTTGTTTTATTAAGAAAATGTAGGATATGCTAAGGATCCATATTGAGGTAATTTACGTTTTTAAACGTTTCGACGGGTTTCTTCCTATTTGTAATTGGAATGTCTGCGTATTTATATCTTAATGATTGCCTCGGGTCAACGCTTACAACCGATACATCGTCGTGGAACCATTTTGTATGTTTGTTAAACTATTCCTGTATTATTAGTTTTGTTGTTACCACGGATTTGTGCCTAATTAAAAGTGTTGAAATGAGTGTTCGTTAGTGTAAACGTTGTGCGTGTTACGCCTATTATCCACTGGACGTGGTGGCCCTTCACAATCGACTCTTTGGTGACTAAATTTAAGACGACCGGTTCGGTAATCAATCGGTCAACATTCATAGGTCAAAGGAACTCAAGATCGGGCGAGAACATCGCGGCGATCTGTGAAAGTGTACAACAGAACCCGAGGCAGTCGATTCCTCGCCGTGCACAAGAACTCGGCCTTCATACTTTGCGTACTTTGCGTCGACATATCGGCCGTTCAAGATTCAACTGGTCCAGGAGCTCAGAATTCATAAACATAGACAACGCCGTTTGTTCGCTGACTGGACTTCGAGCGTTTGGAAGTGGACCCCAATTTTGGCTGAAAAATCATTTTTAGCCACGAGGCTCATTTTTGGATGAATGGCTGGGTTAACAAGTAAAATTGCTCACCAGGTCAAAAAGCTACCGTTTGGTGTGGATTTTTGGCCGTACTTTTTCGAAAACGACGCTGGTGAGGAAGTCACCGTCAATAGCCAGCGTTGCAGAACTATGATAACTAATTTCTTATGGCCTAAATTGAATATGAACCTAAACGCCATGTGCCTCCAACAGGACGGTGCTACGTGCCACACAGCGAACGAAACGATTCTGCATGGACGATTTGAGGGTAAGATTATCTCTCTCAAAGGTGACGTGAATGGATCGCCCAATTTATGCGATAGAACCCCGCTAGACCTTTCCTTGTGGAATTTCCTGAAGTCTATACGAATAAACCACAATTGACCCATGCCCTTAAAGTGAACATAACACAGAACCATCGCTCAAATTGATCTATGCGGAAGAGTGAAATTCGGAATACTCGGAATACTGCCACCGTAAAAGGCAGAGGCGGGTATTTGAATGATGACATATGTCCTACATAATGGCATATATCTGCAGTGGAAAACATTGTTATTCAAAGTTATTTAAATTGTTCGTGGCTTTAAGACAACTTTTTGGCAATCATTTCCGTTTTCAACTTTTTCTAAAATTTAACAATTTTGATATTTTACCAATATTTTGTCTTTTCTACATTTGTTGGCAGAATTTCTTACATCTTCTGAAATTTCTTTCCGGGAGGCGATGAGAAACTTTCTTGAACTAACCAAATTGCAACTGAGCTCCTGACTGTATACACTGTAAACAAGTGTTTCACCAGATATAAAATATTTCCAGTAAAGAAAGGCCATGGTCTCGTATACCAACAAGACTGTAAAAAGATTTGGGCTTGAGCACGTTATACAAAAATAATATCTACGGCAGTATCGCACGGAAAAAGCCATACATAAGGCATAAAAACAAAATTTTAAGAATGCAATTCGCTAAGTAATATCTTCTACATTCTAAAGGTTCTATATACAGACGTAAACAGGTTTAATGTACTCGATCAGTTGGTAAGCCGTGCGTGTGGCGTATAACTTATGCTAAATGTCAAGCTCTAGGTATGTAAACTTATATTTTATAGACAATAAAATGGATAGATTTGTCTTCAGCAGAGCGCAGAGTAATTGCATATTGCAAATAATTGTACATTCGGCCAGGATGACAATCCCAAGTATGTTTCAGAAGTAACAAAGCTTTAGTTGATCTTTAAGTGCCCCAAATTTTCACAGACGCCTCCTCGGTCACCTGACTCAAATATAATTAAACATCTGTGAGAAGAGCTTGCGAGGAGAGTTTATACTAGCAGCTGTATCATGCATAACGAACTCAAGGAGGTCTTCTTAAAAAAGTGGAGCTCAATTGAACCCCACTTCTGCCAAAAATTGGTCCAGACAATGGCCAACAGGCTTCAGGGTGTGTTGCAAAGCTAACGCACATTTCACATTGTACTATAAGTACTCGTTGAGCGTAAATACTTGTTTTTTTGTTTTTAGCTTTGTAGTGCTGTTACTTATGTACTTATTTACTTAGGTGGCAGTACAGTCTGGTGTGAACTTGGGCCTCAACCAATCCTTGACCACTTCGAGTTTGTATAATAGCTACCAATTGTGACGTTTTGGCCAAGACTATGATGTGTGCGTTTTTTTTTTTTTGGGTGACAGCATGTACTTCGTCCTTTTCCCATCTACCGAAAGACTCATTTTAGCCGTTTTTGCTTGATTGCTTTCGAACGCGTCGTTAACGTCTCGCTGTTTTCTTCTAATTACGGCAATGTCATCCGCGTACGCAGGAAATCTTACCACTCATGTTGGCCATGGTCTCGTATAATCTATTCAAGCACGATTTTGATAAAGTTACATGACAGTGCGTCACCTTGTCTAAATCCTATTTTAACATCAAAGGTCTCAGTTAGTTCGCTACCGACCTTAATGGAGCAGGAAGAATTCTCCATTGTCATTCTACATAATCTAAGAGTAAATCGGCACTTTGAACATTATGATATGCGGCCTTAAAATCGACAAAAAAATGGTGTGTGTCCATTTGGAATTCTTTGGTCTTCTCCAAGATCCGCCACAGTGTTAGTACTTGGTCTGTTGTGGATTTACCTGGCCTAAAACCTTCTTTCTTTCTTAAGGTCTGGGACTGGGTAAACGATACTGAGATTCCATTTCGTCCGTCATGCTTTCCTCTGACCATATTTTACAGAAGAGCCGGTGCATGCTCATCGCTAGCCGCTTTAAATAGATCAGCAGTCAGGCCGTCTGCGCCCGCTGCTCTATTAGTTTTAAGCTTCCAAATTACAAGCTTAATTTCATCAAGGTCGGGTGGACGGAATTCTCTTGCATCTTCGTCGGTTGCGAATTTATCATTCTACCTCACAGCATTTTCCGACCTATCCTCGTCGTTATACAGTCTACAGAAGTGTTTTTTTCATATTCTCCGCATCGAATGTCACTCTACTACTAATTGTTCGTCTTTTTCTACAGGCTTCTGCTCTGATTTTATAGCCCTGGCATGTTCGTTTTACTTTTACGTAAAGCTTGCGAGCGTCATTCCTGTGGTATAATATCATCTCTTCATCTTCACGATCTCATCAAACCAGGGTTTCTAACTGGCCGCGGTAGGGAGATCAACACATCAGAGGCTGTGTTCTGATGGCGCGCTGGCAACGCGCCCACTGTTGTTTTGTGGATTATACTAGTGTCATCGGATTTTGTGAGATCTCGGCAAAAGTCCTAGCGCTCTCCTGCGATTGTAGCTTTCTTTGCTCGCTTTGTCCTGATGCTGGAGGAGTGCCTAGCGTCGGTCGCAACGTGATCAATCTGGTTGATGGTCGACTGATCAGGTGATCGCCAGGTTCCTTTATTGATGTTGAGATGCGGGAATCGTGTGCTAGATAGAAGGAGATTACGCCCCGCCAGGAAGTCAAGCAGCCGGTATCGGTTTTCGGACGTGGTTTCCCTGCCCAGTTTAGCATTATAATCTCCTAGTATGTACTATTTTTGTATCGTAGCTGACATTGAATATAGGTTCGCAGAAGTCATCTCTGAGTCTATCGATTGGGGCGTAAACGTATATTAAGCTGATGTTCCCGAAATTAGCTTTAATGTCGATTGTTATGACGCGTTCGCTTACATACCGAAAGCTTACGACTTTTTGTCGTAGTCTTTCACGAATGGGTGTTGTTTGTTCTCCTTGCAGCACTTGCCGTAGTAGATATCGCAGTTTTTCACCCGTCTTTTGCCGGATCCATCCCAACTTTTGTTTGTTCCAACTGATTGCCTTCACCTGCTCTGTTAAAGGACCTCACATTCCAGGTGCAGGCTCGCAAATTATTTAATCGTTTATAGAGATCTTCAACTTTGTATCCATCCGTATCCAGGGCTGTTTTTCCGTCGTGTTAAAGGAGCCGGGTCTTGGTGGCAGCTCAAAGCCTTCCCCCTCTCTCGTTTGCTAGCCCCAACAACCTCATAAGCCCCAATTTACAGCTGAGGTACTAAGTAACCAGGAATTAACGCGGGGAAGTGAGAGTAGGACTTGGTAGACAGAGGCTTCAGTGTCGACGCTGGTGTCTTCATATGTTCGCGTAATCTACTCTTTGGCATTCCTATCTATAGTGCTGTGATTAGTTTTTCGGTTTTTACTTACTGTTCAGTATTACAGAAGAAAAATAGAAGAATAGTCTACACGTCTTTCTAAAGAAGTCGCCTTTGTCCAATTATTTGTTGTGACTACTGTATACAACTGATAAAGAGTCTTGTATTTCATATGGCTAGCGGAAAGTATCTTCGAGATACATATGTACATACAGACATATGTTCATAATTACAGTGACTTGAACTTGGCTTTCAGTTTCTTCCCTTTACCCGTTTTCTTTTTATTTTTTTAGTTTTTTTTTTTTTAAATATATGTATAGTCAATTTCAAAAGTCATTTTTCACAATCAGTTTCATTTTCAGAATTGAAATGGTACTAAAGTTGATCATCGTATCACTGCTAGCAATTGAACACGTATTCACTGATGAAACGACGACAACATCACGAACGTTGTCTGCACCTGTAAGCCCGCTAGGAATTACAACTCCAATAACAACGAGAATAGCCGAGGAAAGAGTACATAAGGTCCCCATTTTGCATTTCCTCTTTGTCCTCTTTCAAAAAAATAAAATCCGAATAAGAAATACAAACAAAGCAATGAAGCCTCCCCCTTAATCCACGCCAATAGTCCATAGCACATTGACAAAGAATCCTGACATTTGTATCTTCTATTTTTCTTCATTTCCCCATGATAATATCCACAGAATCCATCGACCATTTTCGACAGCGACTACGCTATAGCCAGTACGAATGACAACCCACACCAATTGCATCAGGAATCACGCAATGGTGACCAGATACAAGGCGATTACGTTGTCCAGTTGCCAGAAGGTGAATCACAATCTCAGGTACACTCTGCAGTCGACAATCCCAGCTACCGTCCGTTTGTCAGGTACGAAGTATTAGCATAAGACAAAAAGTACGCACACTATATGAAAAAAAAAACGTTCACTCACTTCCTTGTATTTACTTTATGCTTTTCCAGTTACGAGACAAAGAACAATCGCAGTCAAGTACGGGGCCACTTTGCCCTAGGCAGGAATGCAGTAGAATCAATGCGGCATCAGCAACAGCAGCCAAAGCAACCGAATGACGCAGCAAAAAGCAAATCGAAGGGATTTATTGAGTTCGAATTCGATATCAAGGAAGGCAAAGTAGAAGGCAACGATGAGGCAGCCAGAAATGCAAACAAACCCGCCTCGACACTCAATCAGATTCTTACCAGTTTATTTCCCCAAGGCATTGCCGATATGTTCCGCTTCAGTTACGTTGCCGAACCGCCGCATGTTAAAGGACAATTCAGAAGGCAGAGGAGTAGAATCATAAATCCGAAGGAAAACAATCGAATTGAAAAAATAATTGTCACGCAGTCATCGTTGAAGGCATCTGTGAAACGAGAATCTTCACCCACACCCACAGTGCCACTGCCCATGCAATCGCCACCGCCGCCGCCGTCAACGACATCTGCGACGGATGACGAGGAATCAATCACAAGTAGTCCGAGTATGGTGACTAATGAGGATGTTCATGATATAAATGCTGCCGCTGAAATGGCATCACCGGAAACCGTGCCTCCGACAGTATTACCGGACGATACTCATTCAAGTCAATCGCTACAGTCAACTTCACCCTTTGGAGAGCCATTCAATGTAGAAAATCGCAGTGACTCGGACTACGAAGACCACAATCTCAATTTGGACGAGGATAACTTAATTGCTCCCTCGCAGGAAGTTGCGAAACAGATCTTCTATATTCCCGCCGAAGGGATTAATTTTCACCCAGGATATGATGGTCCTTATCCGGGTGGCTCTGGTTCCGAGGAGGTAAACGTGCAGCTCATTCAAGACAACATGGGCGGTTACAGCCAAAAGTTAAAGCCACCGTCGGATAGCCAACTTGATGATTACCACGAAGAGGTGGAGAAACAATTTGGTCCTAATGATCTTCAAAATGCTCCCGAAGCCGCTTCGAGGAAATTTTTGAAGAATTTCAAGGGAAAACCGATGCCTCCTCAGCTTAAAACTGAAGTAATAATACAGCGAAGACCTGTTCAAATGGAAACTTCTCTTCACACTTTTCTTTATTCCTCTACACCAAAAGGAGAAGATTCGTCGGAACAGAATCATAATTTTGAAGCCCCTCAGCATAAGCCGACCCTAGGAGGGCCTGAAAATCAAGTCCCATTGCAGCTAGAAAATGTCCAGCCAGGACAGCTGTATACCTACATTTTCGCTACAAACTCTGCCAACGGCCCTGAGTCGAAAGTCGTTCTTCCACCCCCCAATCAAGTAGAACAAGAAATAGAGCCACTTGTCCAAGTCAAAAACATCGAACCACAAGGGCAACTGCGTACCTATATCTACTCTGATGCCAGTGATGGCTCTGGTGAGGTCCCACAGCAGAATGATCTACGTTTACAACAGCCGAAGCAACAAGACGGTGCGGCGCAGTCCAATAATCAGCTTTCTATTCAGTTGAAAAACGTTCGTCCTAACAACACGCCTAATCTACCAAACTATTCAAGTAAGAACGATGGTAACCCTCAAGGTGATGTGAACGGCTTATACGGCGGTCCGCCACAATATTTGGGGCACATAAGGCAGGAAAATCATATGCCAAGTCAACAGAAAAATATTCCACTCCAAGGTCCTTTCCAGACATATTTCTATCCAACACCCCCCACTTCGGAACCAGAGAACAAATCTAATAAGCAAGCCAACTACAAGACTCAAAATCAGCCTTCAGGTCCAGCTAAATCTGAAAATAAACGTCCACCTCAGCCTATGCCGATTCAAGCTGAGAGTTTACTACATACATATATCTACTCATCAAGTCCAAGAACGTCTTCGCAGCAGGGTTTCGTTCCAAAATATGAAGCACCACCTGCGGGTAATCCACCCACTGTCGAGGAAGAACAACCAGCTCCAACCAAGGATCCATCAGAAGCCTATCCTCCGATTTATCGTGCTCCAAATCCTCCTAATTATCCTCGAAACAACAAACCTAAAGAAAAACAAACAGAGAATCAGTCTTTTAAAGCCGCAGATAGTAATGACTCAAATGATTCGGAAAATCAGGAAACTAGACAGGTTTATGGTCCCAGTCCGCAGGACGATATTTACGTTACACGAGCAACACCGAATGATGAGGACGGCTTTGTATATACGACGACCATTCGTACTCCGACTCAGTATCCCCCCCGGTTCTTCGTTGAGATCCAAAAAGCTGTTAATGTTCACAACAAATATATCACCGAGAAGAATGGAAACCTAATAGAACAACATGAAACCTATACTAGACCCGGAAAGTTCTACGGATACCGCGTAATGAATGCACCAACTACAGGCTCCCTAACGCAGCATCCAATTAGAGTGGAACAAGGCGAAGAGTCCAAACAAAATCAAAACAACGTACAGCCACAAGGTGCTCAAAAACCACAAATACAAAATCCATATCGATACCAAGCGCCGGAAAAAGAACCACAAGATCAGCAAGATAATGAAAAAAACAAAGTCAAGATTCAGGTGATTGAAAAACCTGTCCCCTACCCGGTCGAGGTGGAAAAACTTGTTCCTCGTCCGTATCCCGTCGAGCGTTTGGTAGAGAAGTACATCGACCGACCCGTGCATGTCGAGCATATTGTTGAAAAACAAGTCGAAGTTCCATATCCAGTGCGAGAGGTCATTGAGAAAGTGGTCGACCGCCCAGTTCCAGTAGAGAAAATCGTGGACAGACCAATTCACATCCCGTATCCGGTTCAGGTGGATCATTTCATAGATCGCCCATATGCCGTACAGGTACCTGTTGCTGTTGCTGTTCCAGTTCCTGTACATCGGTATATAGATCGGCCATATCCCGTCGAGAAAATCGTGGAAAAACCAATTCATGTTCCATATCCCGTCGAAACGGTGGTTGAAAAGGTAGTTGAAAAACACGTCCCGGTGGAAGTTGATCGTATAGTCGAAAAACCCGTAGAGAAAGTTATTGAGAAAGTCGTCAACAAGCCGTATGCCGTCAAAAAATTCGTCAATCGACCTTATCCTGTCCATATTCCCGTTCCTGTTGGTGTTCCAGTCGCAGTCGCTTTCCAAAATGCCAAGGACGCTAAAAAGAAACTAAAACCCGAAAATACGGAAGTTAATATCGAAGACCTATTCGAATTAGTACCACCGCCTCTGCCAGCTGCAAATGGCTTGCACGGTTACAAAACTCTTCCCGAAAATATCGACATCATCCTCCTAGACGATTATAATGGCCCGGTTCCTATGGAAAATCAATCTTTCCATTGGCCACCGCCCGTCAAACGTGGCACCAAAGGTCATTACATCAAACGAAGTCCGGAATTCGGTAGGAATCTCCGAGTTGAATACGGTTTCAAACCACCTCTCGTTCCGTCATTGGAAATCGACGATCAAGGATTACCCCTATCGACCCGGAAAAAGGACGACTGATGTATCTCGGGATCGAATCGTAACATCCCGCTTATCAAAACGTTTTTGTGCCAAAACCTTATCATTAGCTATTTATCACATAATTTTATTTAAATGTACTTTTTAAACAAATAAATCGAACGTTATCCCTACGCAGGCGATTTTCTTTTCTTGGTCCTTAATTTTTTTGTTTGCCTTGTAACAAATGGCTAACAAATCATTTCCCCCAAAAAGTTAAACGAAAGCAAAATCCCTTTCAAATGATGTCGTACCATTTGCTACATGGAGGCTACCGGAGACCCCACAACCCAAGTGCAAAGTCAAAGCGGAAAGAATTTATTGCTTTCATGGCATAGAATACCACGTCGTCCCCATCGTCGGCCGGCATAAACGAGCGAATGTGCAAAAAAAAAGGATAAAAAATCGAAAATGAAAGCCATGTCAGTTGCGTTGATTATACATAACAACAACAGTCACACATCTCGTTCCACCTAGTCGCAGCGTGAATGGAAGGCAACAGTAAAGGATTCTTATCTGGTTGACCTCTGCCTCCCAGTCGTTTAGTAGATGGGGAAGACAAAGAAAAAAAAAAAAAGGAATAAGCCCACGATTGTTGTATCCATCTCCGGAGCACCCTTTTGTGCCATCTCGAAACTGAAACTAACATTTCGTACATCGTACGTATCAGACCACGTTCTGGCGTCGCATGCATGTGCGCCGCCGGAATCGTGCAGGTATGGAGATAAGAAGTTCCTTCTATACTAGGTTTGAGCCCACAATAAAAGGCGAGGAAAGATTTATATGACAGGTGATAAGTTTCATTCGCACGCAAGCTGCCGGATTGAATGTGAAGGCAAGAAATAGGGAAATGAATGGGAACCGAATTGGAGGATGAAAAAGGCGGAGCACAAAAACTGGTGCTCGTGGACAAGACAAAACAAAAATTATGGAAATCCGACAGACAACAAAAACGGAGAAAGCAGTGTTTAGGGTGCTGATGGATGGTGAGATTAAGATACCAGCGTGTGAGCTTGTTGAAATTTAGCGTTAATACAACGTTTAGAAGAAACTATGATTGGCACTCGAATTGTGCAGCGGGAATAGCAAGTGTGTAAGTGGCAGAACGTACTTGAGTGGAATCCTAAATCAGGGAGTTTAATTAAATCTTATTTGACATTTACAAATAAATTACAGTATAAGGCACTTGCGGAAACGACAAGGCCTTCTAAGAGCTCTTTCTTAGATCTTATTTTTCACCTAGCTGTCAGAACTAATTGAATTCTCTCAAGTTTTATTATTCAGCGCGAGATATGAGTTTACGTACGAGTAGCTACGATGCTTTCATATTAATTTGTCTTGAACCCTTGGATATGGAAGTTTATGACCACTATCCAGAAATATATATGTAGTTTGTTATACATCTTCAAGAGTAAAAACATTTTGCTGGTTGAACCGTAGTGCGTAGCCTTTAAATACAATCTTGTAGCTTTTGTTTTTTTTTTTTCTTTAAAGGGGGGCTAGTGTTAACATATAGCATGGGGCTATATGACCGGCCAATGTAGATCTATTGTGCTTACTAGTCCATCAGACGAGGAATTCCTCAACTTTCTTAATAAAGTTGAGGATGTCTCTCGTAGGAGCTAAGATGATCCCCTCAGGATTAAAGGATTAATAATTTCTTTGAGAAGGATACCCTTCTTAGGGTGGCAGCGGGCAGCACACACACATATTATGTGCTCTGCAGGTTTCTCGTCCTCAAAACAGAGTCGACAGTTTTAAACGAGAGGCTAATTTTGTGGAATGATATCTCAGACCTGTAGTGTAGTGTCCCGAAAGGTAGATGTCCAGTCTTCTGATATCGACTCTATTATATTTAAGGATGTTAATAGAGTGTTTGTACAGGGGCCGTATAAATCTTTTCGATTGTCGGAGCCCTTGAACGCCATTCAAAATGTGTAGGGGTTGCAATGTTTCCTAATTGTCTAGGAGAAAATTGATCTTTGACTGGGAATTCATACTCTGTTATGCATTCCTAATATAACACCTAAATGACATGGAAACAAAAGAGTTACTGTGAACTACGACCAATGTGACAAATTCAATCGAATCTCTCATCCTATCTAGGACAGCCACCCCCGGAGAGTAGTGAACGAGCATCTTCGACACAAACCATCTGCACCCCGTCCAAGTTATGTGACAAACACCATAAGGACGTACACTCTTGAACCCTATAAAAAAAAAAAAATCCGCAGAAAGGTTCGGCACCTATGTACCTTTCGCTGGAACCTTTTCTAGCGAGTTTGTCAACGATTTCGTTGTTCTTTATGCTCTTGTGCCCTGGCACCCGCCAGAGAAAGACCTTGTTTCACTTTAGTACGTGCTATACGAACCCAATGCTTTGAGCGCTGCTTGTCTGAGGGTATATTGATGGTTATTCCTCTTATGCTAGTCTCTAAATTTAGGTTGACGCACGTCAGGATAGCGCCTAGTTCGGCTTAGAAGACACTGGGATTCGTTCAAAGGCCTTCGATATTTTCTGATTTAGGCCAATCTTGGAGCCACCACCTGAGGCTTTTGACATGAATGTGTGTGGTAATGCATTTGAAATTGAGGTAATCATATCCAGCCCAGGAAGGTGTTGTAGGATGGACATATGACCCAATGGTCTACATGGATAGGCTGTTTCTGAGCGACGGAGTCTAATTTCGCTTTGTATTGCAACCTCTTTAATAAAAAGGTGCAGTGGAATAATTCCGATGAGTGCCTCTTGGGCAGTACCGATTTTGCGAATTCGAGGAATTTCATATTAGAATAGCAATACAGAGTAAGGGCCCAGTATTATCAAAAGTCCCCTCAATATCGAGTAAAGCGCAAATTAGATCGCGATTTCCGTGCGAAGCTATTTTCCACATGCGCTACTAAGTGATGCTGCGCGTTCTCAGTAGATCGTTCTTTGCCGTCTGCATATTGGTTTGGATGCAGTGGTATTCTAATATGGAGCTGTATCAGTTTTTTCATCGGTTTAAGACGGAAAGATGTGACGCTGATAGGGCGATGTGATTTAGGTTGTTCACTTGGTTTTCCAATATTAGGGATGAAGGCAAGGTAGACTTATCTCCAGATTTGAGGAATGTATCACAAGTTGAAACAGGACCTAAAGAGAGCTGTCAATGGTGCTAGGATGATGTACAGGCCTCTCAGGAGAATAGCAGGAAAGACATCGTCTTTACCTGGAGCTTTATAGGGTTTAAATGAACCAATTGCCCATTTAACTCTATTGGAGCTGAAGAGTCTACGAGAGAGGCTCTTTGTTCTACTATCGATGTAGTTTGTGATTCCTATTAGAGCATCAAAAGGTATTTGCTGGGTAGTAAAACCAGGGAAATGTGCCTTAAAAAGGTCTCCGGGGTTTCCCTGCGATTAACAGTGAAACTGATTGCGAAGCAGCCCGAGACCTTTTGTATGATCTTCGGATAGGGCTTTATAGAGTTGGGCCGCAGTTGATACTCAGTCTATACTTTTGCAGTCTTTTCTCCAAGACCTTCTCTTGGATTTACTCAATTCGAAGTTGTATTTTGTAAGAGCAAATCTATTGATCTCACCTGTTTCTCCAGAGATTTAAGATATGCATTCCACCAAGGTACGCACCGCTTGTGTGTATCTAGAAGATGTAAACAGGATGTCAACAGCGGATAAAATCAGTGAAAAAAATTGTCACAGGGAATCGTCAAATCAGTATCAGAGAAGTTATTGAGTATACAGGCAGATTAGTTGGCTTTTATTATGCATTTTTTTTAAAAGATATTTTGGACATGAAACGTATGTCAGCTAAGTTCGTTCAAAAATTGCTAAAATTTTACCAGAAGAACCGTCGTATGAGCATCGCTTAGGAGCAGTTGAATGACAGGAATACAGGTTTGCTAAAGAAAGGTCATCACTGGAAGCAATGTTTTGGTTTTTGTATGACATCGAAACCAAAGTTCAATCATCCCAATGGAAGCGACCAAAAGAGCCAAGACCAAAAAAAAACTTCGGTCAAATGTGAAAGTCAAGCCCACTTCTTCCATTATAATTGCGTATTTCAGCACGATTTTTTTTACCAAAAACAATGCCGTAATTTCGCCCATGCTATTTTTTTTTCTTCTCCAAACCGAAAAGACCCATGAAGAGAAGGAGATTTTCCACGATCGAACAGGTAAAGGCTGCATCCCGAAAGTTCTTGAGGCAATAAAAAAACGCATATCAGAAGTGGTTCGAAGATTGGAAAAAAGCCCCGGCGCAAGTATGTTATATCTGAGGAGGATTACTTTAAATGGGACCCAATAGATATTTATGAATAAATGAACAATTTTGGAGAAAAATAAAAAGGCACTTTATTTTTTGAGCACTTTCTTAGGTTTGCTAGAGATTGTTGTAACAGCCTTAGTCTTTTTTTTTTTGGGGTGGTTGTGTGAAGTGAAAAATCTTCGCCGATAAGCCAGCTATGATTCAGGATTTGAAAGCCAACAACACTCGTGTAATTCGGAAAATAGAAGTCACAACGCTGGAGGCAGCTATCCTTAATTAGACCTTCAGAATGGACCATGTACGGCGTAGTCGGATTATCATTTACGCGAAATAATATTTAAAATGTAAGAAAACTGTTTCTTCAGACCATAACAAAGTTTCTACCATCCAAATAAATTTAATGTGTTTTATTTAAAATAAAAAGAAAATAGTCTTAATGTGTCACCCATTACCTACTGTAATGGAAACAGCATCAGTACGCACTCTTCTATTCGGTATACTCCCTGAGCTGAACTTTTTGCTTGATGATGAACTTCTCTGAGTACTTAATAATAATAGCTTCTCAGCCATCGGATATGTTGACGATACAACCAAAGTCATAAAAGGTAAACATGAGGACATCATAGGAAACCTCATGCAAAGAGCCTTAGAAATAACCTGAAACTGGTGTGAGAAAGAAGGCTTTCCATCAATCCCAGCAAAACACGAATAATTTGATTCACAAAAAGAAGAATTAATAATCTTCAAACCTTAAAAATCAAAGAAACTTGCATTTTATTAAAGAAAGAAGTGAGGTTTTTGGGAATAATATTGTACTAAAAACTCTCTTGGAATGCTCACATAAACAAAATATATTCAAGGGCCATCAAAGCCCTATGGGCCCTGAAACATCTCATAGGTTGTACATGGGTTCTAAACCCAAAAATGAATCTGTGGATCTACGATCAAATGAAATTATACTTGATGGCTATGTTGTATGGCGCAAACATGTGAATAAACTCAATAAAATACTAAGGCTAGCGTGTATCTGCATAACTGGAGCAATAAGAACGATTCCGACTGCAGGAATGGAAGCAATTCTAGACAGCCCACAATTACACACTGCCATACAGGCTGAAGCTGCCAAACAAGCCGTAATCTTACAGAGAACCTACAAATACAAAGAAGGAGACCTTGCTGTAGAAATTCTTAAAAAAGTGGACAACATCTGGGAGCTAACCCGAGTGGGTGATCTGATGTCCCATGAGTTAAACTTTAAAAAATACTACGAAGTACTCATGCCAAGCAGAGAGGAATGGTACAACAGCCCCCATTGGATTTTGATAGAGTTCAGAAATGTTACACCGATGGGTCGAAATCTGGAAACAAGGTCGGGGCTGGTGTAATAGGACCAAAACGAGCCTACACATTCCCCTCTGCAATGAGTCAGTTAAAATTCAGGCTGAGCTATTTACAATCAATGAAGTAGCACATAGCATCAGCGACGGGAGACTCACTAACACGAGGATAACTATATTCTCAGACTGCCAAGTGGTTCTTAAAGCGCTAAAGAGGTACACCTTTAACTCTAAGGTTGTCTAGGAATGTCACAATACACTAAACGAACTGGCTGTAAATAACAGACTATAACTGATCTGGGTACCAGATCATGAAGACCATGAAGACAATGAAAAAGCTGATATACAAGCAAAGAAAGGTGCTCAGAAACCGTTTATGGGGCCACCCTCCCTTTATGGTTTTGACAATTCAGACATTAACCTACATTTACGTCGAAATAACGTACTGTTCTGAGAAGCGTTTTTACACAATAACCTCCAAAAATCGGCGAGATCAAATTCGGCTATTACGGTAATATAGCACTATCAACGTATATGTACGTCGCAATAAAACTTGAGTTTATAATTTTATTCACTGCCGCCAGCTCCTGCACCTTATGGTTTTTAGAATTGCAGATAGCATAGTCTCCAAGCACAGGGGAGGACAGAAGCCTTTTTGCATCGTCGAAAATTTAGCAGAAAACCCAGCTCTGAGGCGGAAAGATGACGTTTAATTTGGGGTTAAGTTGGGAGTGCTGACTTTGATATCAGGTTCTTTGTTTCCGGCATTCCTCTCCTGTTAGTGCTTTTATCCCAAACGCTTTGTCTGAATGAGAGTTTTCCGAATTTGCTTAAGCAAAATAAATGTTTAGAAGTGAAACAAGCTCACTTGTGACAATGCCCGCCCTGGTCGCCCCAGCATCATAACAATGGATAAAAACATTGAAACAGTGAAGAAAGTTGGTATGGAACATAGTCGAATCATGATCAGAGAAGTCAATGAGGATAATGATATATCAGTTGCCTCATGTCATGAACATTTTCCAGATATTTTGGGCATGAAACGTGTGTCAGGGAAGTTTGTTCGGAAATTGCTAAATTTTAACCAGAAGAGCTGTCGCATGAGGAGTTGTTGAATGACGTGAATGAGAATATGGTTATGGCATGGAAACCAAAGCCCACTCATCCCAATGGAAGCAAGCTGAAAAACCTTGAACGAAAAAAGCAAGCCAAGTTGGGTCAAAAGAGCAGGTCTTGCTCACTGTTTTCTTTGAGTAAAATGGCTTATCATGAGTTCTTGCCAGAAGGAAAGGAATATTATCTTAAAGTTATGCGCCGTTTGCGTGAAGCCATAAGAAGAAAACATCAGATTTTTTGGGAAAAAAATGTATGGCTATTGCAGCACGACAATGCTAGTGCGTGGATGGATTTGACCACTTGCGGCTTTTATCTCTTCCCAAAACTGAAAAGTCTCATGAACAGACGGAGATTTGTCACGAATAAGGAGATAAAGACCGCATCGCCGGAAGAGCTTAAGGCCATACTGAAAGGCTCATATGGAAAGTGCTTCGAGGTTTGGAAAAGCACTTGCGCATTATATCTGAGGATCTTCACTTTGAAGGAGCGAAAATTTACGAATTAATAAATATTTTTCGGGAAAAATAAAAGTATATGAGTAAGCTCATAGCTGTTGGGAAGGACCCCAAATCGATAAATTTGGATTTTCCCCAACACTCTGATCTGATATATTCTTCAGTACTCTCTTTTGCGTCTCGATGTCACTTGACCTTGCACGGAAAATGCTGCGTGAAAACGGTCAAAAATATGTTCGTCTACGACATCCTTTAATTACGTGCATATGATAACACTCTTATTCAATAGAGTGTTGACAGTGATATGACTTCAAATCCCAACCAGATGGTCATCAAATAGTACTCTACGCTGTTTCTCTTGGTTCTAGTTATTTTAATTTTTTTTAACAACAGTCGAGTATCCAGATTGAAAATCGAAAAGAACGAAATTGACCTTTTAAATAATCTGCTTTGTTATGCAAAAACTATATTTAAACATCAAATTAAAGGCGGGCTTATTAAACAAACGTTGTTGTTTTACGCAATCACATTCTAGGACCCTTGAGTAAAAACAAAAGTCAACAAAGAGGAAAAAGTCACATCTCTTCATTACCGAAGAGGAGGCAAGTTGAACTGAACCACATTCGCTCTTTAACATGCAGATCCAGTAAAAATCTCAACGTGCTTTAAAGCTACAGAAATCAGCAAATTCACTCCCTTGCCATTGTATCCAATCAATTCGTACCAATTGAAAATTTACACAGAAAGAATTGTAATTTGCCGGGTGCGCTTGTGTTGCCGCTACACTGCACCGCCTCCAAATTATTTTCCACCAAAAACTTGCACTCAATTAAAATTGCAATTTACGTTTTAATTGCTCGCACCTGGAATATTTGTACTGCAATCAATTATACTGAAAAACGGACTTCAATCACTTGCATACACGTAGCCGATGTTCCTGCCCGAGCACATGTTTCCAGTCTTCTGTCCACGATCCATGGCTAAGTGCGGACTATCCTATGTACTCTCGAGCTCCGTTTCGAAAGGGTAAATTACAGTTGTCAACCACACACCTTAAACAGAAATAAAACAAGAAAAAATGTGAAACAACTCAGAGTGTCCATTGAACGTTTTGTACCCTTCTCAGCCATCGCATACCGAGCCACTGTCACAAAGCCTCGATAAACTGAATACAGTTGATTTGAAATATTCAGTGCGTTTAGAATTCTATTCGTGCTACACAAAAAAAGGAGATAGAAAATAAAGATAAAACTCGCGTATGGAAATCCCACAATGGATTTTCAATCTATCAATCTAGACTGACACTATAGATGGGCCCACACAAGCTCTCGTATGCGAACAGCACAAGAAGGAGTACATAGTCGACATTGTGATTTTCACACAACCCCTTCGAGGATGTCGATTGGTTTCGAAATGAAATGAAATTTCTTTCTATTTGAGATGTCAGTGACAGAACGCAGCCGATTGTCAATCGACGTACGGTTTGAGGTCAGGTTTGTAGTACTTGAAAATTAAAAAAAGAATTGCTACGAATACTTGTACATTCTATGTGCTTAATGGAGTACGTTCAGTGACAGGTGGGAGATGCACTTGCAATGTTGGAAATAAAGTTCGAATAGGACATTGGCCGTAGTTGTCAATCGGATGCTATGGTTTTTCTAGTGGCTGGACTTAGATTGCTAGAAACGAGAGTTGGTCACCGTTTGGCAGGAGTGTATCTCTAGTAAGTGGAATCGAAAGGTACAAAGCAGCCGGTTGCAGAATACTTGTATATCGAATTGCGTGCAGGTACATAAGTGCAATTGTTAAGACTGATGATGAGCACCATTTGAGAGAAGTTCGTCCTTTCGAAGCTTCTCGTATGTAAGCGAAGGAAAATTAATTCTACAATCTTTTAAATAGGACATTGGCTAAAGGTCCATAATATAAAACCATTAACTTTCCCGAAATTCCGAAGGTGTTGTTAAGCATAGTCTATATAAATAGATTTCCCTTACTCGATTCTGTACATATAATATAAGTAATTATCGCATATACACAGTGTAGACAACACGATATTATATGAGAAACCGCTCCTAAGGAGCGGTAGTAAGGATCGTGCGAAATGTTTCCACATGACCCTATCTTGAACTAGTCTTCTAACTTCGGGCCAGGTTCTGCCAGCTCGCTGATGTTCTTTCCCCACTTATCTCCTCCGTGTCATGTTAGAGTCCAATTTTGCGGGTGCCTTCTGGATTCGATGTGAGGGCCATCTTTGCCACATCCGTGTCCGGGTTAGGCAAAGTAAGCCCAATCCAACTCAATTTCCTCTTCAGGATCTCCGTCGCCACTGGGAAGTCCTCTGAAGCAAGTCCTTATTCGTGATTCACTCTGGTCAAAAGATCTTCAGGGTCCTCTTCAGGCATTTGTTAGCAAATACATGTAGTCTTCCATTTCTCACAGGCATAGAGGAGGATGGATTTGACAATGGAGTTAAAGATCCGGAGTTTTAGAGAGGTCAAAAGCTGGTTGAAACTATGTACATTCCTCAACGCATACTAAGCCGAGAGCTCCTTGTTGATTCTCGTCGAGACGTCGAGTTCTGATCCCTCGTCCTTTGAGAGCATGCTGCCGAGGTAGCAGAACTTGTCAACATCTTCGATTGGTACCCAGTTGAAAGCGAAAATTGTCTCACATCTCGTGCCAATTCTTATCAGCTTCGTTTTGACGATGTTAATTCTGAGTCTAGCTTTGGAAGCGTTGATGCTGAGTGCGTTCGATTTCTGCTGGATGCCAGTGAACGAGTTAGACTTGAGACGGATGTTGTCAGCGTAGTCTAACTCATGGATTCCATTGGGAGCTTCCGACTTGGTGCGCATGAGGACAAGGTCGAGGACAGCGAGGAAAAACAAGGGAGATATAACGGGGGATATAACCCCGTTGTTTCACTCCCCTGGCGTTGATGAAATCCATGCTCTCTTTGCCCTCGAAGCCGGTACAATTCGTGTACGAGGCGGACCATGTTGAAGGCTCTTTCGAAGTCGACGAACAGGAGGAAAATCGGGCTGTTCAATTCAATAGATTGTTCAATAATCATTCTCATTTTGTTTGTGTGGTCAACACAAGAACGATTAAGTCTAAGTCCAGGCTACTAACGTCGAAGGTGCTCCTCGATGGTTGGTGCAATCCTCGAAACGATCAGGATAGCGAGCAGTTCCAAGCACCATTTTCTGAATGGTGCTAAGTAGGGTGGTGCCTCTCCAGTTTTTACACTCACTCAGGTTGCCTTCCTTCGGGATGGTGATGATGACGCCCCCCTTCTAACTCTGGGGGATACAACAAGTAGACCAAACCTCCGGGATGATGGGATGCAGGATCAGAGCCATGGCCCTCTAAATAGTTCCGCAGGCAAGGTGTCCAGGCCCGGGGCTTTGCCGCTCTTAAGTCTGCAACTCGCGTCTTCGATTTCAGACATTTTTGGAGACGTCGTCTGGTTTTCTGTGCGCGGAACGGGAGAATTGGATGTACGCCTCACCATCAGTTGGCAACGACTTTGAGAAAAATTCCCTGCGATGAAGTTGTTACTGATCTGATGTAAGCGTGTTTTCGCCTGTGTCTTTCAGGGGAGTAAAGCAACCACCTCAACTCCACAGAGCTTTCTCGTGGCACTTGACCGATCTCTCGGCCTCGTTATATGCAGCTTGGATCTGTCGTCTTCTCTCACGTGAGCCGGATTGGTGCAGTTGACCGTTGAGTTTTCTTCTGGCCTCGATCTGTCTCCAATTAGTGTCGCTGATCCAACGTTTACGTTTGTGTTGTCGAAAGCCCACTATAACCTTGTTAATTGACTTCAAAGCACATACCAGGTCCGGCCAAGATGGTGTTGTATCTGACCGGGCTATCGCTTCAATCTTCCCCTGCTTGACTATCACCGGATTCTGGAGCCGCTGGTAGGCACAACGTCTCTTCACGGGATCCTGGTGGTAGGCCGTAGCCGGATGTAACTTCACAATATCCAGTAAAAGTTGATGGTTGGTCTGTTTGTCGGCATCGCGAATGGTTTTCACGTTCAGCAGATAGCCAAGGAATCTGATCGCTGATCAGGAAGTTGTCGATCTGGTTGCGAGTGATATCGTCCGGTGTATTTGTTAATGTCTTTGTGGTGGAACTTGATGCCACCAGCAAAGAGGTATGGAACAAAGGTCGTGAAGGCGATTTCCATTGCCATTGCTTTCTGCGTGAAGGCTGTGTCGACCAATAACGGCCTTGAGGTTGCCATTTTCACAATTCACTTTAGCGTTGAAGTCTGGAAATCGCCTCACCCTATCTATTTCATTTCGGAGAGTCCGAGGATCTTTAGGTGGTATCGTTGCGTCTCGGAGCAGATTCGACTCAATCTGGAGGTCTCAGAGAGGGTTCGCACATTCCAGATAATTATTCGAGTTTGAGTTTGCAAGCTAAATATCTTTGCCCTTAAATCCTCTCAGTTTAATCCTCCGTTTAATCCTCTATTTACCGTTTCATTGGTGATTCTGTTTTACATTGTGGCTTATCGGGCTGACGAAAAACCCCCAGTTACGTTGGAATTATTCGGTCCGGAATTCGGGTCCTTAAACTAACTCGTGAAGCATTTATATAGCGAGCCGCTTGCTCCAAGACAGACGCCCCCTTTCAGCTGTGCCTACTCGGTGAACAGTCGTTATGGGAGACTGTTGACTAGAAGTCGTAGATATGCTTGCGCATCCAGTCTGAACATGACGTCAGTCATAATCCTCTTCGATTAGCTAACGACCCATAGTTCCAAAGGGGTTATATTGGGTATCCAAATCTCCTTACAAGGGTGTACCACGTGAAGATTAGGAGTCGGATATTAGTCTATGAGAGACTATGATGTAATAAGGTTACATTGTATTACGCATCACTAGACCGTAAGTAAGTTTTGTTCAAAAAATAAGGTGACTTTGTATGTTCCACGAAAAATATTTATTTATTAATCAATATGATATGATATGAATTTCCACCGATGTGGTCTTCATCTCCTTAATCGTGACAAATATCCGTTCTCTCATGGGTTTTTTCAGTTTTTTTTTGGGCAGATAAAAACGACATACGAGATTAGGTCTGGTAAATACTGTGGCTGAGCCATGTTTATGATATTATTTTGGCCAAAAAATTGCACACAAGTAACGATGAGTGAGCTAGTGTATTACAGTGATATTCTCAAAAGTCCGGACGTTTTCTTCGTATTCATTTCTCGCAAATGGCGCATAACTTTAAGGTAATATTCCTTATTGACCGTACGACCACGGCATGAACTCATGATAAACCCGCTATTCTAATAGTTGAAAACTGAAAACTTTCACATTTTACCGAACTTGGCGTGCTTTTTTCGATCTTCGTTTTTCTGGTTGCTTCCATTTTGATAATTGGTCTTAGGTTTCGGCGTCATAACCATGCAGCCATATTTCGTCATCAGTGATGACCCATTTCAACAAATCCGTATGGTCATGTTTACCAACATAACGAAAATTAGAAAATCGAATGTGCTTAGCCCGCGAAATTCAATAAGTCACTTTATTATTTTTAACAAACTTTATATATACAATACATAAGTACATATGTAAGTTGCGTGCCCTCAAATACCTTTCGGAAACCGTCTACCAGCGAAAAACGATGGCCAAAATGTCTCGACACCCAAGGAATATACTTTGAAGAATTTTAAGATTTTTTAGAAAATTCTGAAACAAATCTATTTTTTCCAAACTTTTGCCAATTATTATTTATACAACCCCCGGATATCTAAACTCTTTACGGAAGTTTCCAAAGTTGGCAAATTTTAGGGCTTATGTGGCAAAGAGGGTCGCTTTCGCCTCATAGAAGAAAATAAGGCAGAAAGCAGGTCCCCATGGTCCAAGATGATCAGTGTCCAGGGAAAAGAAAATAGTTCAGCATAAGAACTGAGGGATTACGCGGCAGAGGAACTTTAATTTGAACTATCATATGTCTCGTGACATTTAACAGAGATAAATGAATAAATCGAGCTATATATATAAGCTCCCTTAGACTATTTCTTCCACGTACATTCGATTCCCATGTCATCAAAAACAAATTAAATCGACCTAATGATGAACTCACTCCTGGGCCTAACTGTCTCCCTGCCAAATTTCTAAAGAAATCTCTCACCCCTATAACCCCCATACACAAAAAAGGTCAGAAGAACGATATTAACAACTATCATCCCATTGCCAAACTGTCACATATACCCAAACTCTTCGAGAGTATTTTGTATGAAATTCTAAGTTTCCGTCGCAAGACTTTAATCTCCCCTAGACAACGGTTTCCTGAAATGCAGATCCACAATCACCAACCTTGTTGAATTTGTGTCTATTACACTATCTTTGAAGTGGATATCTGCTTACCTGGAAAATCGCTATTACATTGTTCGTTTAAGGTCTGTAATGCTATTCTATTATAAAATTGCTCGAATTCGCAAAATCGGTACTCTCTATTTCTATTCGCAATGAAACATTTTCGGAAAATGAACAGCCTTAGATTGCCAACTGAAATATCCTCTGTTTTCGCAAGATCGGTACTCTTTATTGCGTATTTAAATGTCAAACTCATTCGTATTCGCATTTTTTTGTTCGAATATGTTTTGGTATTCGAATGGTTGTTAAGAAAGAAAGTTTAACTAAAAAATGTAAGTATTTTTTATACAATAGTGTTGCAATTATGTATGTTACATATTGGTAAATATATTCGAAAGTTTGAAATTATATTAATATGTATATCCGGAACTGGGGTTGGTCCTAGTAAGCAATACGTCTTATCTTCAATTGAAGAAAAGGAAATCGAATTGCTTGATCTCAGCCAAGCATTCGAAGGAATGAGTGAGACTTCAAACTTCGGCGTAAATAATCCAATAACTTAATGCTTTTCGACTTACCACCATATCATTTATACTAGGTTTTAGTTTTCTGTTGAAAAAAGAGTGTTCATTTCTGATTGGTCTAATAATTTCGATGTGAGATCCATCTACTACTCGTACAGCAATTATACCGGGAAGACCGCATTTGTCACATTTACACATTTGCTTCTCTTCATTTGTCAGATGGTATGAAGGTGTACGAGTATATCCAGCAAGGGCGTTCGCGGCTTGGTTTTTATTGATATGGACGCTAAAAATTATTTAAGCATTTTGCGGGACCATTTGCTTAAAAGCGCCAATGATTTTGGTTTCAATGATGGGGAGGTAGGCAGAAAACCAAAGTTCAAGTTCTACCAGGACAACGACCCGAAGCATAAACAGCCAGCTTACAGTTTAAACATGGATCATTTACAATTGCAGCAAAGTGCTAGATATACCAGCTCAGAGTTCAGATATCAACCTCATAAAAAATCTGTGTACATATTTTAAAAAAAGCGTGTCCAAGAACCGAATTCATCTTTTACAGTATATGAAAGAAGAATGGACCAAAATTGTCAATAATTACGACTTCAAAAAATTAACCAACTCTATGAAAAGAAGATTACAGGCGGTAGTTGAAGCGAAAAGTAGCCATACTAAGTATTATTATTATTTTTATTTTTTTTTTAAATTCGTGCAGGTTCATGGGATACGCTCTTATGATGTTTGTCACACAACCTGGACGGGGTGCAGATGGTTTGTGTCGAAGATGTTCGTTCATTACTCTCCGGGGGTGGTTGTCTTGGGATTCGGGAGATTCGACTGAATTCGTCGCGTTGTTTGTAGTTTTACAGTAATTTTATTCCATGCCATTAAGATGTTGTATTGGAAATGCACACGCAGAGTATGAATTTTGAAGTGATCTTATACTGCGAGTGTTATGCCTTCGTCAGCATTTTTTGATCATCTCTCATTCACAACTAGTGTTATTGCACAGTTTTTTTTTCGTATAGGAATTGTTCTTGGCTATGGTCAGACATGAACTACAGATCTTCCGCTCAACAGTCGGTGATGATTACCATTGCACCACTACTACCCCCTGCGCATGAGTTGGTGGTGACTCTCAGGAGGGATGTGTTTATTTTATTGATTTACCACGTCAGTTTGACTTTTTTTTGAAGTTCGGAATTTCGCAAGCTTTTATGAGTCCTTTTGCAATAGTTTTAGCATTCGATTCTACTTTCTTACAGAGTACCGATTAGATGTAGAATCGCAAATCACCTTCGCATCATTTTGAAATTAGAATAGCAATACAGAGTAAGGCTCCTGCCTTTTCTAATACTTTTCTTAGCTTCCACCCAAGGCAGTCCACTTCTTTTCTTTCTTACCATAAACGATATTGAAATAGAGATCAAACATTCCCACATCTCACTAAATGCCGACAACAACAAGTTCTTCAAGACCATTTCCTCCAGTCATGACCCTTCCCTTTTTTAATCTGATCTCAATAGGTTTTCCATCTTAACATTTCCAAATGCCAATCAATTATCTTTTCACGTTAACGAATCAAACCTCCCCCTCGTCTCTACTTCCTCAATAATCAACCCTTCTTCAGCGTTCAGAACATTCGCAATCTTGGCATATTATGTGACAAGGAGCTAAGGTTTCGCGCACACATCGATGAGACATTCCTTAAAGCTAATTCTGCACTCGGTTTCGGGAAGCGTTGGTGTAAAGAATTCTCCAAAACTCGATCTCTCTACATAACCTTTGTCCAGCCTCTTCTTGAATACGCCTGTCAAGTGTGGTACCCTTACCAACAAACCCTCATTTCTAGAATCGAGAGCATCCAACGCCGGTTCCTACGTATTGCTCTTAGAGTTCTTCCCTAGAACAATCCTTTGCTTTTACCACCCTATCAAGACCGTCTTATCCTAATCCACATGAACACGTGGGAGGAAAGATGAACCTTATCTGACATTCTCTTCATCCATCGACTCCTTTCAGGTACCATTCACTGCTCATCTCTTCCGTCTATCCACCGCCTTCGGCTCCAATGAACCCATTTCTCGTATGCTGGTAAGTGTTAATTCGAGTCCTTACTTCGATTTCAATCTCAGCACTCCATGCCTACAAATTCGTCTTTTTAATCGCGTCCTGCTCTCCCGTTCTCCTCAGTTATTAAGTTAGAATAAATAAGATAAAATTAGATTAAGTTAGCTTGAATTAAGCTCAATAAATGGGGGTGTTTGTTCCCATGAAAATTGAAAATTAAAATTAATCTCTGTGGATATTGTTTTTATTGCTAGAATTTAAGGAATTTATTATTCGTATTACAATGACTCTCCTAAACCCTATGCACTGCTATTACAAAAGTTTCTAAAAAAATCACAACATTTAGAAAATAAATTCAACATTTGGATTGTTCATGGTTATATCCCCCTAACACTATTTTTCCTCCAAAAATCCACCAAGTATTCACACACAAGAGAAATTAAATTTCCATGCCAAGCTTACCAGAGATCATAACAGACAACAGTGAATATCCACTGACCTAATGCAGCCAAGTATTTGTGCAAAAGAAACCAACTGACCTCGGTTGTTTGTGCGCACCCTTAACTGGGGCCCATTCCCCATATTCCCCTTGCGCCTGACAGTTGCAAGTGGATTTATGTTCCATAGCAACATTTACTGGAATTTATTCCCCCCATAGAACGATGGCTATCAGCCAAATGCACAATGTTGCCAAGAACCCCATGAACACAAGTGGAATCAAATGGGTTGCATTCCTTCAACCAACAAGATAGCTAATCAAGGACAGGACACTTTAGTTTTAGTCAAAATTTTGAATATGAAACGGTCATTGAACTACAAACACTCCGTTTCAGGATATAAAATAATTTAGGAGTGCAACGAGGATGTGGGCAGTAACGATACCGATGATAAATGAAAGCGAAGCTCTGAATCAATTACATGAAGCGATGACAAGAAAGAAATTAAAACTTGTCGGCGTCGCCTGGTCACAGAGTTTCACTTTCGTTGATTTGAAGAAGACTATCTAGTCTGGTTGGACCTGGTATACTCGTATCTTGTAAGCGTGAGTTGCCTACTTTGGGGCGATAATTGTGTTTCTGGACATTCGCGTTTTTGATACCAATGAATTCACATAAATTTCAATCGACGTGCGGTGGCCTAGATGAAGGTCTACTGCGAGCTCTATTTGGTTACTTCTTGGCAATGTGAAAGTCTGATGTGCTACCATTATTGGCAGGTTAATGGCCTAAGAATTGTGGATGTATAGAGTGGTCTGATCTGGTTTTATACTTAAATGAAATGAGGTCTACCGACATTGGGTTGTTCATGTTCATCTCGTTGTTATTTATTTACGCAATGCTGTGCGTCTTAGGTTTTCTACGCGAAAAACTGGTAAATCAAGACCAATTATTGCTTATCGAGAGAAGTGGATTTATTTGCCAAGATTGGTTTTTCATAGCTCAGATTACGCATGGGGAGTGAATGGGTAGGATGGTGGACACAAGTGGACTTGGAAATAGATTATGGTGCAGTGGACTATGGAATATCTGACTGACACTGACAGAGTGACACAATGATTTTTCCTGGACCGCATCGAATATGCAAGCAGCACAAGGCCAAGCTGGGAGGAGGAACACCAAGAAATATTTAAAATAGCTTAAATATTCACTGGGATACTTTGAGACGTAAATACGGTCACTGATTTGGAAGCTTAGGTAGATTAGTCGCACCCACGAGCCTAGTTTTCCAGTTTGAAATAGTACATGGTTTACGTAAATATGGATCCCACCAAAAACATTTTCATGTAAAATGTTGCTAAGACGAGAGCATATAGCTCGCACTGTCAAGAAGTTATCAGATCGCATGTAGAGCCAAGCATCTACCTGCCCTAAATACACTTAACTCAGATTAATCTACAGCATTGCCAGGCTGCTACCGCTCTTCTCAGTGGCAGAATCACATGCAGTAGTACAAATTATCACATTGTATCCATTCAGGAACCATGGGTGTGGAATAAACGCCTGTGTGGTCTTGGTGATATATGTGATGCTACGATCCTTTATGATGAGCGATCCGAAAGGCCTCGGGTCTGCCTCATCAAATCAAACACGTTATCGGCAACCAAACTTGGTCAATTCTGTGTTTAAGATCTGGTAGCTGCGAAAGTTAGCTTCATAGAGTACTGTGAAGCCAGAAGGATTGGACTCATCATCTGTTGCAATGCTAACGCTCAAAATACTATTTGGGGCAGCAGCAAATGCAACCGGAGAGGAGACCATCTTTTAAACTTCATTCTTTCGTCTGACCTTATCATCAACAATGTTGGCTCTTAACCTACCTCTGTGACGGCGAGACGACAAGAAGTGATTGACCTAACCCTGTCTAATAAGTATGTGAGGTACATCACTAACTGGAGGGTCTTACCAGATGTTACGTTGTCAGATCATAGATATATCGAATTCCAGTTGAAGTGTGGGAGAAAGACGGACTGGGTGCGATTCAGAGAGAAGCTTGAGATATCCACTCAAGCCCTGCTTAAACTCAAAACAAAGCAATTGATGGAGGATGCCGTTCATAACCTGAGCAGCGCCATCACCAAATGTTTCGAACTCGCATGTCCTGTCAAAAAACCTCCCAGCAGGAAGTCGGTTCCCTGGTAGAACGCTGAGCTCCAATGTTTTCGCAGGGAAGCCAGAAGTCTCCTGAATCTTCTTCTTTTCCTTTTTCCAGCGTTGTTATGGTCAGAAGTGTAGGACCATAACCTTCCCACTTAACTGCATTCCTACTGGTCCGCTTGTGGGGTCCGCCGGTTTGACCTCAGAAAGTAGCGGCAGGCTTCCCGGTTTGGGATTACTTCATCGTTGAGGCCAATCAAATGCTGGCGTTTTTGTATTTGTTTGCACCAATTGTTTTTCGGCCTGCCTTTGTTTTTTTTTTTGTGACACGGGCAGATTTTTTTGTTTGATCTTACTCTTACAACACCGGTGATCTCCAGTCGTGTCAACCCACTGATTTGCATGTACACTTGTGGGGCAGTTTAATGGTGGTATATGTGTCCCTAGGCTCACCTTGGTGTTTTCTAAATTGCCTAGATGTGATTTTTGTTTACCTTTGTTTAAGTCGCCTTTTACGACAAGCGAGAGGTATCGCTGCAGGGATATTCTTAACCCGTCCCTACACGGAGTCTCCTGAATATATGGCTTAAATCGAACTCGGAAGATGACTGGAATAAATATTGATCGAAGCAGAAGGAATATAAGAAGCTTATTCGTAAATCGAAGAATGATTCCTATAAGTCCTTCTGCGAAGAGATCAAATCCCTGAGCGCGATCAGCAAGTTGGTTAATGTTCTCAAACGAGGAAAATCGACAAAACTGGATGTACTCAGAAAGTCTGATGGTACCTTCACCGAGTCTTAAGCAGAACCTCTTAGTTTACTATTTCAGACCCATTTCAGACCAGATGAATCATGCTGTCATCGGCTCGTTGCACACTCTCTCATTGGAAACTGCGACTGAAACGATGAAAACAACTCGGCGTAGCTGGAATGTTCTGTTTTGTTTTGTAATTCATTTTAATTTATAGTTTCTTAGATCTATCTTATCCTAGACAAAAATGCTTAAAACTAGTTTAACTATCATTACAAATTTAGGAATCTTACTGGCCCTAGGCGGACACTCTAAAATAAACTGTATAATTTTTACGTATGCCTTTCGACTACTATATATGTAAATAACTTACAATTAACATTATTATAATTAACTTAAGCTAAGAAAAATTTTTCTTTTTTTGCAAAAAACTTAGCATATGATCATTCTTTTATATATTTTTATATAATCCTTAAACCAACCTAAACCTAACTAAACATACATATCTTATTCTAACTTAACTAATATACAGGGTGTCCCACGAGCAGTGTGCCAAAAAGCTAGAGCGTGTAGGTCTGGTCAAGACAAGAAAAAAATTGTATGGGAGGGGGGGTCTATTCCCCCCCGTTTAGCCGGGAGGGGCAATTTTCTAAAAAAATTACTTAATTTGGAAAAAAAATATTAAAAATCAACACTTACATCCACAATGCCGTGATATACTTTTTTGTAAAGCCAGAATCCTCTTCTTTCATCTTGTTTTTAAACAAAGCTGTTTTAAGAAATAGTTTTTGAGGAATTAATTTTCAAACTCAAAATTTTGAAAAAAAAAAAAATGTCGAACTATTTTTATTTAAAATTGTATGTAAATGTATGGGACACCTCCGATTGGGATTTCTTTCAGCGTAGAGTCTTTCGGCTTCACGATCTCGACCATTAGCTAAACCGTAGCACAAGTGCATGTCCGTGAATTCTTCTCGAGAGTACATCGTAATGTGTTGATGAGTTACATCCAATTTGGAAATGGTTTTTTATTAAAAATGCGATGCCTTTTATTTACATTTGGGTTGCAAATATTTTGTTTTTCAATAAAGAAAACTGCGGTTTTATTGTCTTAAGGTCCTAGCGGGTGTAACCCATCGGCGGCGGGCGGACCCAGACGAAATTGGCAGGCCAGTTTTCAGGCGTTATCAATGAAAAAAAAGGATTAATCCAGGGTTATTCCAATACTGTATCACTTTATTGTATCCTCATAAAACTCCGAATTTTTGAAAAATAATAGAAAAGGGGTCAGTGTTTCAAACATTAATTTGCCTACAAGTCCAGCCGCGTTAAAACCAAAAAAAAGGGTTTTCTTAGAAAAAAAGTGGTTCAGGTTTTTTTTTAATTTCTCAAAAACTACAAGACATTTTTGCATCCGGTTTTCTGTTTTTAACTAAAAACTAATGAGAGAATTGAATTTTTGAAAAAAATTGATACTTAATTACATACAATTTTGAAAAAAAATAGTTCGAAATTTTTTTTTTTTCAAAATTTTAAGTTTGAAAATTCATTTCTCAAAAACTATTTCTTAAAACAGCTTTGTTTAAAAACAAGATGAAAGAAGAGGTTTCTCGCTTTACAAAAAAAATATATTACGGCATTGTGGATGTAACTGTTGATTTTTAATAATTTTTTTTCCAAATTAAGTCAATTTTTTTGAAAATTGCCCCTCCCGACTAAACGGAGGGGAATAGACCCCCCTCAGATACGATTTTTTTCTTGTCTTGACCAGACCTACATGCTCTAGCTTTTTGGCACACTTCTCGTGGGACACCCTGTATATGTATATCTTTTTTTTTTGGTTTTAATATATTTATACTTTTTTTGGTTTTTAATATTTTTTATTTTTTTTTCTATCCTACCCTACGCTACCCTACCCTATGTAAGCCTGCCATTGGTGTTAGGCAAGCCCTGCCTTGAAGAGGCTAAAGGCTCTGTCCACCGACGCAGCTCCCTCCAGCCACCAAAAGCGTTGATGCTGGCGGACTACGTCTCCTCGATTCCGGCGTGCGACCGATCTACAGAACCTGAGGCGCTCGGGCTCACTGAGCGCGACATCGGATCCGTAGAGGAATCGCCGTTCCACGGAATTGCGACCCACGTGGAAGATTAGCGGTACCGCCAATCTATCCTGGATCAGCCCACATCTATCTAAATAGAGGAATGCTTCTGGCGGGACAAAGCCGTTAAGGCGCACTCTCTCGTGATATAAATCATTGGGGTAGTAAGCCCCGGAGATTAGGCTATTGACCGAAGTCATTGCTCTTGCAACGTGGCTTCGAATCAGTTTGATCAGGAAGTTATCCACCCGTACAATCCTGGCCCTATTGTATAGGACCTCGTTCGGGTAAAATTTCGTGTAATCAGATTCGGATGTAACCCGAGACAAGTCTTGAGACATTGTCTCTCAAACACCCGAATCTTTTCCATTAAGCTGGCTCTCACATTGAACCAGACGGGGCATCCATAGGCAATCATGGGCCTGATTAAGGCCATGTAGCAGATTACCTTCACCCTGGGATCAAGTTGGCTGCAATGAAACAGCCATCTTGTCAGAGCAAAAGCGCATCGGGCCCTTGCCAGAGCAGCATCTACATGTTTGTCAAAATATACCTATAGATACTGGTCAAGCCAGATCCCAAGATATCTGACTATACTTTGCTTTGCCAGTGGACGCCCGTCCGGTCCAAGAATTGAGAACCCGCGCCCGAACGTACTAGGCATGTTCGTCGACATTGAGGGAGCTTTTGATAACGCTTCTTTCGACGGCATATGTAACGCTGCTAGACGGCATGGCGTAGATGAAGCACTGGTTTTGTGGATCAAAGCAATGCTTGTGCACAGAACATTGATCGCTGATGCAGGCGTTGAACAATGTGTCAAGTCTGGGGTAAACAGGAGTTGCCCACAAGGTGGCGCCTTGTCTCCGCTGTTATGGTGTATGGTGGTCGACTCTCTGCTCGATGCTCTCAATGCCCAGGCCTATGCGGATGATGTTGCTATTCTCTCTGTCGGCTCATGTTAAGCGAATGTCTGTCTCAAAGCGCAGGCGGCGCTAGACGTTATCGAAGACTGGTGCACGAGAAATGGGCTGTCGGTTAATCCTCTTAAGACTGATGTCGTTCTCTTTACGAAAAGGAGGAAAAATACTGGCATTACTCAGCTGGTGCTAAAAAGCATTCCCATCCTGATATCCAAGGAAGTTAAGTACCTGGGAGTCATCATAGATAGCAGGCTCTTTGGTAAAAGCATGTTGGGTCCAAAACCACCAACGAATTGTCAGCTTTTTGGCAATGCAAAGGTGCCTTTGGCAAAACATGGGGCTTATCGCCGAAAAAGGTTCTTTGGATCTGCACGGCAATGATAAAACCGATAATCTCATATGCATCCGTTGTTTGGTGGAACAGGCTAACACGCAAACACGCTGTGGCTTCACTCACCAAATTCCAAAAAGCGGTCTGTCTCAGCTGCACGGGGCTTTCTCCAGCACACCGGGAGCTGCTCTAGATGCTATGATGAATCTTCCACCGCTTGACATATATATCAGAGGGTATTCACTGGAATCCTCTAAGGAGAAATGGCGTTTGGTACAACTCGCATTGGAGTGAAAGTGTACTTGCGCAAGAAATATCCTACGACCCCTGTCTCATGCCTTCTGACGCAATTACACCTGTCATCCTACTGCGCTGTAATTTCACAATAACATTTCCATGGCATCAGGACTGGCTTTGACCAGACACTGAACCTGGAATGGAATGTCTTCGCATTTTCACAGATGGCTTCAGGACTGGGCAAGGATCTGGCGCTGGAGTTTTCTTTGAGCGCGAAAACATTCGACTGCACTTCTCGTTAGGAAAATATGCGCCTGTCTTTCAATCGGAGATTTACGCAATCTTAATGGCCATGCACTATGTTGTGAAACACAGGTGGAGGGGAAAAAGCATATTCGCCTGCAGATACAGCCAAAATGCACTCAAAGCTGTGTCCAACCCTCTATCCAACTCCAAATTAGTGCATGATCTCAAGACCTTTTTGAACAAAGTTGTATGGGTCCCAGGTCACTCTGAGATCCCATGAAACGAGATCTCCGACAAACTCGATAGAAGGGGCTCAGAGGAGGGTTTCTCAGGACCTCAACCCTCCTTAGGTCTATCTGTTTTCACGGTCAAATGTGACATCAACGACTGGGTCTTTAACGCACACAGTAGTAGATGGAGGGAATATCCAAGATGCAGGATGACTAAGCGCGTACGCCCTGATGTCTGCAAGAAGTCCGCAACATATTTCTTATCCTTAAGGAGAAATGATTGCAGAAGGCTTACTGGCGTCATTACGGGGCATTACACTTTTGCCAAGCTTTTCTACGTGCTTGGCATCAGTGAGACGCCTACCTGTTGCGAGAAGGATGACAAAGCAGAACACTTTCTCCGCGACTGTCCCGCCTTCGCTCGCGCACGGTGGCACACCCTTGGGGCCGATGTGGTGGGTGCCGAATCTCTTAGCTCTACGTCACTGAAGCCCCTCCTCACTTTTCTCCGGACAACGGGGAAAATACAATGGAATTGTAACTTGGCTCCCGACGAGCTGATCACATCTTGTTTAACCAGTGATCTGTTTCGACTTGGTTGGAAAATGTGACCTAGTATGTATGTGACTTTAATATTTTTTTTTCGTTATTTATTTCATGTATACATTTATTTATTTATATTAACATATGTAAGTAGGAACCAAAAACATAAAAAATAAACTATTGAAGACGCATGACGAAAACATAAAATAAAAATAAAAATTACACAAAATTTTACAATTTTTTCATGACGAATATATTCGTCATAAACAGTTAAGTGGTTAAAAGATAAAAAGAGCTGATATCCTTCAGGCCGTCATATATGCAACATCTATTCATCATTATTCATCATCCATCCAGACATCACGTCTATATGTATCACCTATTAACGAGCGTGTGTATGTGTGTCATATAGTTACAGTTCAGAATGTCTACTACTAAAACATGTTTTACAATTTCATTTTCGAAATTTTCAAGCTAACTTATAGCACAGACAAATACAAATAAATATAACACATTTCATTACTAGAACCATAATCCAACCTCATAGACAAAATCCTTCTACGAAATTAAACTATAAAAGAAATCCCACAAATTGGGCATTCAAATCTAAATTTTATCAAGCCATTTGACATGCTTCGTACGGATATAGAAATTTTAACCCTAATACCGTAAGACAACCGATCAATAAACGCAAACCTGTCCACAAAGGCCAACTAAAACTTAATCCCTTCATCCCCATTCATCCAATCTATTCCCGTCTCCTTGGGCGTTACTTCAATAAGTATCGCATAAATCACATATAATCCGCACCCGAAGTAGTCGACTCGTATCGACTGTTACGAACAGATTCCAACACCAAACTGACAATAACAGAAAACGAGCTATATTTATATATGTAAGTGTATATCTACACGACTTTCCCCAAAAGTAAGTAAATATTACTTCTTCAATGGTTCTCCACATGGTGAATAATTAGATCGGCCGAATATATGTGCGTATATTTGTATTTAGAACATTCGCATATCCGACTAGAAGTTTGTTACACCCATTCCTAGTTGAGTATTGGATTTATTTAAATGGGAAACACTTAAAGGATATTTCGCTCGGCTTGGTGAGTAGTATTTCGCCTTAAAGGACGAACGGGCTGCTTCCGCATGAACATAGTAAGAACAGATAAATTCCAACACATATCTTACGGGAAAGGGCGACTTTTCTTATCCCTGCCTACCATTGCAATTACAATTCATTTACATTCTTGAACATTCACAGTGAATGACTGATTTAAGGACACGGATAAGCAGTCCTAAGCAGGAACAACCCGAACACAGCCGGAACAGTTGAAGATAGGCGGCGCAACGTAGGAACATATACTTATATGTATATGAATCAGGGCATGAATGTGGTAATGCCAACATGCATGACAGTGGAAGAGGAAGTCTCACTCGGAGACAAAAGCGAGTTGGTTCCGTTCAATTTAAATTCACACTTTAAATTAAATCAAATATGGGGTGTATGAGTATTTTTCTTTCTATCTTCGGGCAGATAATAGACGAGGGTAGCCTTATAACCGGGCTTGTAATATTTAAAAAAAGGCATTAAGCCTCTTTTGATCCTTTGAATTTTTTTCCTAGGTTTCCTAATAGTCATCACATCGCATGTATATTAAGAGAAGAGTCGGCTGCGACCCCTAACTAGGCTGTAATGGTAATGTTCAAAGCAGAACAAATACCTACAACACTTGGCAAAAGCTGGGAAGAAACGACAAAAATTAAACAAACAAATCAGCGAAAAATTAAGTTAGCTTGTGTACTCGATGTACAGTATTTATACAATTCTATTAGGATTTATAGGCTTTTGGTATTCGAAAAAGAAGTAATATATTGACAATTCCACAGAGGACAAACATTAGCATCAACTATAAGTTCTATAAGGTTTTAGATAGAACAGTACCCTAGATATGTCAAGACTCTCCTTCAGAATTTTGTAGCAAGCCCAAGTTAGGAAATTATATGTGAATAGCTAACAAATAAATATAAATTACGAGAATAGCCTATCAAAAAATCTGAGAAGAAAAGGTTCATGGATGTGGCGAGATACGAGCATTTAATCATCAAAATTCAGGATATTCAAGTTTTCCGAGAAGTTTAGCATTCTGTGGCAATTATGTCCATATATTAGGCATTATGCCTGACCAGACCTAAAGGGTTTTTCTTCAGAGTTTTGGTTTTAAAACTGGCAACACTGTTTCCACAGATTATCAATACAGATTAAATGATGATTTGTGATGACAACACATGCAAATTTTGCAAACTTATTTTGAAAAAAAAGGATATCGTGCGCTCCGTCCGTTTTACGGTCTACATAATCCTTCATCTGAGCAAGTTATTCGGAACACGATGAATCGTTTTCGCATCACATACGCTCTAGTGGATAATACGCATCCCCAAAGACGACAAATAGTGCGAAGAGAAGAAGTTATTGCCTTTCTGAAGCGCGAATAAGTAGCAAGCCCAGGTCAGAGCGAATAGGATCGATTTACCAAGAGCGAATAAGTCGATTCACTATCGTGCGCAGTAATTGGAGCTATGCCCATCCACTTTGTGGAAGATCTTACCCAAGGAACTTGGCTTAGAAGCATATAAGATCCAGCTTGCTCAATAGCTGAAACAGCGAGACCATTATACGCATCGTAGGTTCGGTAAATGGGCCGAAAACATGATTCAGCTTAATCCTCGTTTTCAACGCCAAATGTTGTTCTCTGATGAGGCTCATTTTTGATTAAATGGATATGTAAACAAGCAAAATTGCCGAATTTGGAGTGGAGAAAACCCAGAAGCCTTTGTCGAGACACCCTTTGAACCATTAAAAGTCACTGTTTGGTGTGCTTTATAGGTTGGTGGAATCATCGGCACATATTTCTTCAAGGACGAGGCCGGCCAGAATGTTACCGTAAATGGAGAGCGCTATAGAAACATGGTTTCTGACTTCTTTCTCCCTCAGTTGAATGAAATTTAAGTGACAGAGCTTTGGTTTCAACAAGATGGTGCAACGTGACGCACGGCGTGCGCCACCATAAATTTATTGCGGGAAATATTTGCTGAATGCATACTCGTAATTGCGCCTAATGGGCCTCTACGATCCTGTGATCTCACACCTTTAGATTACTTTCTTTGGGGATATGTGAAGTCACCAGTCTATGCCGAAAAACCAGATTTGATAGACGATTTGGAAGTCAACATTAGCCGTTTTATTACTGAGATAAGGCCCCAGTTGCTCGATATAGTTGTCGAAAATTGGACTTCACGATTACGCTCCATTCGAGCTAGTCCTGGCATGCATATGCCCGAAATTATATTTAGGCACTAATGGCACTCGGATGTATTAAATCCCACTCATGCCAACATGGTACTGATCCAACACCGTATTTGAACCCGCATATATGTACCATATAAACATTAGCTAACTGTCAATAATTAAGGAAGCAGATGTTAAATAAAAACAAAAAAAAATTATCTAAGCCGGTGTTATACGTAAGATACCGTGCCTTCCCTTAATGACAGGGCGAAGAGGTTCTCGCGGAGAGTAAAACACTACACGTTATTTGGTTTATTTAAATTTATTTATTCAAATATAACTTGTGAGGTGTTTTGCTTTTACTTCTGCTCCTTCCTTTCAATCCTTTCCTTTTATATTATTTTGTCCCAGGAAACCGATTCCCTCTATCACGTACATGCCTTACGAAATTCCCATAACCATAGATCAGCTATTTTGACTATTTAGCCGAATGCATTGTGCAATCGGTCAAAGGCACAAGCGCACAATACATTGGGCAATCAGTCAAAGGCACAGGCGCATCATCAGCATTGTACCCATTCAATTGACTCGGTTTGTTTATGTACTCGGTCTGTTTAGATTTGGTTTCACCGTTTGTTTACATCGCATTTGTTTTGCTTTTAATTGCAAGTGATTTAGAGTGTCACTGCTAAGCAAAGTGATGAGTAACATATTATCTAGGTCAAGCTCGAGCCAAGTGGTAGGGCACTGAGCGTAATGCTGAGCGTAGACAATTGGCTGATCGTGATTATGGATTGGCTAATCGTGGTGTTGGTATGTAGTATAGTGGGTGCATGTAGTGTATTCACTACACGGGGACATTTGATAATCTTGTCGAAATAAGAAAGAAAATTAACTTTCCGGTTCCAGTTGACCAGGTCAACTGGCGGCACAACTAAATGATAGATAAAGGTTGAGGGAATCGTTTAGGGAAGAATGTGACAGCTTGAAATTTACGAAGAACGCAAGACATTAGGACATATGTATATGTAGGTCAGATTGGTTTTAATTTGTGTGTGCCGACGTAACCACAGCCGATTACGCAGGTGGAAGAAGACGCTTTCACATCGTTCGGGGCTACTTCACACAGAGTATCGGTCTACCCATAACCAAGGTTTGGGCAACGCTTGACTAACAAAATGATGGCCTTTATGCACAGCACTGGAGAGTCATGCAAAGGACGCCAGAAAAAGAAAACGACCTGATTCTAGCGATTAGCGACTGGTCAATGGACCGGCTGCTAAGAGAGGCAAAGTGGCTTATCGCTTCAATGATATTAAAATAATCATAAAAAGCTATGGAAAGGTGTCAGTTGAAGTTTTAACGGTCGCTGTAGATACCAGTACGGTGGTTGTACCTACTGTCATATCCGCGGCATCAACTAGAGGTGGCTCAAAAACCACTGCAATGCTACCGACATCAGCCGTCCAACCAAAATAACAAAATGTTCCCCACTAAACTATGGGAATCTTCGATAGGAAGCAGATCGGTGGATCACATTTATCGGACCGGAAACCCTGGCAAATAGATAAGTGGGCTGGGGGTACTGCAGCGTAACCTGCACCATGCCAAAAATGTCTCTTGGACTCATGCAAGAACCCTGGGTTTAAAGAGGTAAGACTATGTCGCGTAAATTAATCTACACTACTGAAGAACTCCCTCCTAGGGCCTGTTTGATTGGTTCTAATATAAATTTCCTCCCCATTTAACATAACATGAAACTTGGCAGCTGTGATCGTGGAAGTCCCCATAGACCATAGACATAGGCGGAATAAGGAAGATCGTGTGCATCTTCGTTTACTTCATAGAAGACGGCAACCAAATTCACCTACTGAGGAACAAACTGCTTGGCAGATCAGACAATAGTTACACTGTCAATCGTAAAGAAACCCTGGAGACCTAGTTTAAGGTACATTTCTAGCACTATAGCTAGAGCTATATACTAGAGCTATCAGTCTCTTTAGGTCCTGAGAGAAGCCAACCTTGTCTTTATCCGCAGGATTGGAAAACCAAGCGAACAACCTAAATCCTATTGTCCTATGAGCCTACGCCCTATGGGTACACCGGGTCGCGTCCTCAATATGCGGCTCACGTACCTGGGGGGCAACAGTATAGGGCCAAGTGGTGCATGGCCTACATAGCTATTTAGCTGTATGGTTGTCAGCCATACAGCTATTTAGCTAGTTTGAACGCAAAATGCCGATAACTGATTGGTTATGCTGTCGTAGTGACTGATAATCGATTGGAAAGGCAATTTGCTAAAGTAGCAAATACAAGGCTCCCGGTACTGATATGAACTCCATATTAAGAGGTCTCTGTGACAATAAAAGGTGTCCACAAGATGGAGCCCTTTCACCACTTCTCTGGTCGATAGTCATCGACGACCTACTCTACAAGCTAACCAATCTCGGTTATGAAGCCATCGGATCCGCGTATAAGGATAAGTGAGAGTTCTTGATGGCATAGTTGGCATCATTGGTCGTTAAAATAATTATAAATTGCAGTGAAAAATGGTATTGCCAACTATTCGGGAATCAAAAAAATCTACGCAGTATATTCTGAGACGATGCGAAAACGAAACACCACTACACTGCTTTTTCCCCTTTCTGATTTTTTAGATAGCATAAAATAATGAAATTTTAAGCCTCTTAATTGCCTGCTTGGCAATACATAAACTGGCCTGCCTGCTCAAATTGAAGTTTAACTGCACTCAGGTGTTGATCGTTTTTGTTGTTTATAAAAAGTATTAGAGTCAAGTAGCTTCATACTCTCCTTTTCCTCTGATACTTGACAAATCCCTAATTGATGTGCTGGCTATGGACGTAAACATCTACATAAAATCTTCTCAAATCCCCATAATTATACAACCTCTCATGATTGATCGAATGAGTTAAATGTCCTCATCGTCATCAAGCGAGAGTAACACCGTAGCCAACAGAGTTGATTAATTGTCCTCCACAGATTAGCCATCACAGATTTGCTCCCCAGGCATCTTTTCGCCCTTAAACTAATCGCTTTAATCACTTGTGGTCAATGTTTAACTCTTGCAGAGACAACCAAAGACCGATGAGTAAATCATTACTAGTTCATCCCATCCTATCAGCGAACGTCATTGGAGAATACATAGATTGATAGAAGGTCCATACCAAGGATCATAAAAGTCAACATAGGGTCGTGTTAGCCTTAAATTAGTCATTGGATTGAAATTAATCCGATTATAGATAGCATTCCATGCATACCGTTTAAGCAAAAGAATAGATGCCGCACGGATTGCTAAGCATTCAGCCGCTATCAGACGGTTGTAGAGTTACATGACTAATCTGTATCCATCACTTCATTCCCCCATGTGCGATGTCATTATCGTATCTCATGATACCACTTGCATCGTTTGCACTTTCATAGTAAGGTTTAAATTGGACGGTAGACTCCAAGTCACTGTGGACTTGTGATCTTAGAGGGTTCGCTGGCAGAAACTGTGGTTAAGCATAAATCGTACGCTTGCAGGTGATTGACAGTCCCTTCACTCATATGTGTCGATGTGCCTGCTTAACGGAAACGGCAGTAGTGCACATTCCTTCAACACGGATGGTGAAAAGGTGTCTCGCAACTTTATTGCCATGTCAGTGTAAACAGGATGAAAGCTGCATGCAGGAGATATTAGATTGGAGCTCATAGTCATGCTGACTGTGTCTGGTCATTATTAGATGGAGAGGGATGCGTACGAAATCATTTATCTTGATTAGAGGCGAACAAGCTTCACCGGTAGCTATAAATCAGGACTCACCGGTTGACAATTTATAATTATTATTTTAGGGAACGAATGTATCAATGCTGTTTGATTGCATCGATGATCTCGAATGAAGTTATGTGCATGCATGTGCGGGAGTATTTAGATTGTCATTTGTATTGATTTTAGATTGATTGGACAAGTGTACATAATGACAGGTTATCCGAAGAACTGACAATGGCTTCTATGTGGGATGGTTAGCGGTGGCAGCAACATAGCCGGGTTTCTTGAGTGTACATATATTAATCTCGATAAGCCCCAAACTAGGTAAGCCATCCTAAAATATGACTGGAACTGATTTCTCTATGATTTAGAGTAGGAAATAACTAATATTATACTGCAGCATATCATAAATAAAACTAATAATTGGCCTATAACAAATTAGCGGTCTTATGTTTTTTTTTTAGAAGACGTTCATATTCAGAAGTTCTTTTTAATACGCTTTTATTATTTATTTATTATATCACCTGTATGTTTGTAACTGACTCTTTGGGGTCGATTTTGCCCTACTTCAAGTGATCAGATTTGGTTTAAACTTTGCACACTTGTCAAAGACCGAGGACAATACAATAATTCGAACAAAATATCCAATTATCCTGATTCTTAGCATAGGAATAAAATTACTGCCGAGGAAATTAATGTCACCGTTCTAAAAGCGTGGGGTGCTTTGTATTACATTTTTAAACTAACTCTGCATTTCGGAATGAAACTAGTGAAAAATTATAACGATTTATATCTAATCCGAAATGCAGAGTTAGTTTAAAAATGTAATACAAAGCACCCCACGCTTTTAGAACGGTGACATTAATTTCCTCGGCAGTAATTTTATTCTTATGCTAAGAATTATTTGTTACTTTTTAGTTGATCATCTCTAAAAGTGTGTTTTTTAGTTTTTTTAAACTATAATTTATTAACATTTTGTTCGCTTGGTAAAGGAAGAATTACGGACAAAATGTTTGAAGAGCCTACTGGGTTAAGTGCACCCAGGTGTAACTTATGTTATTGGGTTAGCTAATTGTTAGGTTAGGTGGCTTCCCTCCGCAAAAGCGGTTTGGATCACTTAGACCAAGATCGATCCATTGTGCTATCACTTGAGTCGGCTTGGTCGGCTTGGCCACCGCTACTCTTGGGACCATTTTGAGTGCTGAATAAAATTCGATATTTTGTTGATCTCTGTTTCGGATAGATCCGTTAGTTCATTAATGAAATATTCTCCCAGAAATCGTCTTCTTGAGGATGCAGGGCAATTACATAGGAGATGGGATGGAGATTATTGCTCTTCCTCATCATGACACCTACAAATTAGGCTGCTTATAATCTGCCTGTGTATTTCATTCAGCAGATTTGTGGTTCTACGTTGACAATACCTGGGCCAGGTTTATCTCACGTAGTTGAATGTTTCAAGGTCACGCCATCTCTTATTTGATTGTTGCAGTGTATTTTTCGAGATTTTATATTTTTGCGTTTCCATTGGTGGGTGGATTTCCTGTTTAACAGTCGAGAGCTCCAGTGTGGTGCCTATTTTGGCTAGTTCGTCTGCTCCACAATTACTTGTTATATATCTATACCCAGGTACCCAGCACAACGTTACAGCGCATCTGCTCATCTGCATAAGCTCGGTAATTTTGATCTTATTATTTGTTTTTATTGCCGCTTGGCTATCTGTGCAGATGGCGATGTCTCTGTTGTTCATCGATCTCACAGACAGCCAGTCAGCCGGTAGTCGGTCCGGTAGTCTACAGGATCGGCTGACTGCATTTAGATCAATGCTTTGGCATAAAATACCATCGTGCCCTATTTTGGAGAACTTCCAATGAGGCGATTCCTTAAGTCGATTTCTTTGCCTTTTCCTTGCAAAAAAGTTCCAAGGGGAGTAGGTGAAGCATCGTTTCGAAGACTGCAGTAGTGGTTGTTCGCCGGCCACCAGACTAAGCAGCCGTATATTAGTATATTAGTATATGTCTAACAACCGCAGTATACAGCCAGTGTATAATATGGGGTTTGATCTCGGAGTTTGAGTTTGAGTTGAACTTCCTGTCGAGTATCACGCCATGGTATTTGTTGATAAGGTGCCTGTACAAAATTAAACCAGTTTCTTCTAACAGGTGTTTGGGTGAATTACCTGTCGTTCAGTTAAAAATATAGAGCATTCTCCCCATCTACTAGTGTGGGTATGGTTAGAATATCCTAAGAAGTAAATCGTTACTCGTGTATTTCTGCCATCTTTCCTCGGAATGTTGCTGGAAAGTTTGTTCTAGCTCTCACGTCGGCAAATAAATGGTGTGTGTGTCCCTTCAAATTTGTTCGGAATTTTCAAAGAAATGCTGATATTCAAAATAAAGTTACACGTCGATATGAGTCGTTTCAGTTGTTTACACAATAGCTTATGTAATTGATACAATTGATACAATTAGACAACAGGCTTGCTTTACACCGAAGTTGATCATCCTCAGCTGCTCGCCTTCATTGGTGGCCTAATTGGACTGGGAAACGTCAACCTTAATGGGATCTTATCCTCTACTGCATGCATAGTAATCGAATAAAAACAAAAAAAAATACTATTTTTGCGAGGTTGAAAATTAAATTTGCTTTCATTAGAAAAATACGAACTTTCGCTGTATATGGATACTTGCGTAGTAAGCAGTTTTCCGAACAGGAAAAATTGCGAAATGTGATAATTCATTAAACCAAAGAAACAATTTTTTTTCTAAGTGTATATTAAGGGCGCGCGCGCCGTGGCGCAGTGGGTAGTGTGTCGGCCGCTGACGCAAGATGAGCGAGTTTGGATCCCGATAACACCAACGCCATCGAATGATTATTTCGCGGCGTCCCTTCTCGGCGGGGTACTGGCAAAACCCCTCGTTGTACACTTGCCTTGAAAAAGCTTCTCAGCTCTCGCTGTTCGAAATCGGCCTTAAGCTTTAGGTTCGGTTCACTTGTGTGAAAAACAAATCGCACACAACATAAGTGAATATAAAGAAGCTTGGCTCTGGCTCTTCATGAGCTCTACCGCCATCTTAAGGTGTCTGTCTGGCAGTACAATTTCTGAGTGCTATAACAGATAGCAGAAGCCTCCGCAAAAAAAAAATGTTTTATACATCAAAAAGAAACGTTAAGTATGAAAAATGGTTAAACATTTTATTAATGGAATGAAGCAAAGCAATTTCGGTCTTCGTTGAGACACAGTTGGACCTGGCATTCCTTCCACACAAGTATATAAGTTAACGGAAAATAGATCAAATTTCCGAATTGCACTCGCGATTCATTCACCCGACCCAATTAACGCTCAAACCACTTAACAGACAGAATACCTGGAAAAAGGTACGATCAAAACACCTGATTAAACAATCCAATCAAATGCACCTCTCTCGGCGACTCAGCAATAATCAACAATAAATGCATGTGGAGTATTAGGTAGTCTTTAGTCTTAAGTTTACCGGTTACAATAAAGGTCAGGCAATCTGCCTAAAAAAATATTTTTTTTAATAAATCAATAATAATTTCATTAACTGGCGCCCGAGCAGCAGGGACTGTTGTGTTACACTGTTTGCGTTTTGCGTATACGTTATACTGCTAAAAACACATATCACAAAATAAGTTAACGATAACCAAGTTAGTGCGCGTTTTGGCTGACAATAACCAAGTCGGTTTGAGTAAAATCTTACAAAGTGCGTAAACTGAGTAAAATCTAACAAAGTGCGTGAACTGAGAACTAGTGTATGTGATTTTCGAAAATCGCGATAACCAAGCGCGATAGAAAATAAAAAGAAAGTTAAAAGTGGACATCAAGCCACATCAAACAGTGAAACAGTGTTGTGAAAGGGAAAAGAGGCCCCTTAGTAGCCCTGTAAAACAAGGACAAAAAGGAGTCCAGAAATCGTGGACAGCCGCCCTATCCATCAACCAGCAGTTCCCGGAACCCCACCATATAAACCCCACCATATAAGCCATATAAACTTTATTATTTTTAAAGAAAAAACAACCATTGTAAACTTAGACTCATTTAAATTCACTTCTATTTGAATTTATCTTAACAAATACTTAAAACAACTGTGTCTCCAATAATATAAACTTTGAAGACAAGAAAAATTACACTTACATATATTAAATAATTCCAAGAAACTATTGTCTTAATCACCAAAAGTGAATTATTTGCTATCATATCCATATTACATTAATCGAATAAACTAGACCATTAAGTTGTCTCATTATCATTGCTACAATTGAATCTCAAATTTCGGTTGGCAATAAATAAAAAAAAAAAAAAAAAAAAAAATGTCAAACCCAAATAGTTTAATCAGACCACCTCGTTTGCATGCACCTCAGGAAGATGCCAATCCACCTCCCTCAGTTTCCGCCTCAGTACCCAACCAACTTGACAATAACATGATACAACTAATTACAAGACTTGTAACAGAAACCTTACAAACACAAGGACGACTAATTTTTAACTCAATAATGAACCCCGCGTCCGATATTAATAACGACGTTGATCAAACCATCAATGTAATTAACGATGCGAATCTGTCAGACATGGACAAAATACCGGATGTCGTTAAAAGTCTCCGGGATTTTTCGGGGCAGCCTGAAGAGTTCAATTCGTGGAAAAAGAGTGTCGAGCGGATACTCAAGATCTACGATCACCTCAAGGGCACTCCCAAATATTATGGCATTCTCTCAGTTATACGAAATAAGATAACAGGCCATGCAGACATAGCCTTGGAATCTTATAACACCCCATTAAACTGGGAAAAGATATCCAAGTGCCTAACTTTGCATTACGCTGACAAGAGAGACTTAGGTACCCTCGAGTACCAGATGACCACTCTTGTCCAAGGACATAATACCATACCCGAGTTTTACCAAATAGTCTACCACCATTTATCCCTCATTCTTAGCAAACTTGGATCCATGACCATGAGCCAAGACTCATTAAACAATATGACCCAGTGCTATCGCGATAAGGCTCTTGACACATTTGTCAGAGGCTTAAAAGGCGACCTACCAAGACTTTTGAGCATACGAGAACCTGCAGATCTCCCACAAGCCTTGCATCTTTGTTTGAAGTTGCAAAATGTGGATTTCAGGGCTCAGCATGCCAATAAACACCAAACTATTATCCAAAAAACCTTTCAAAGTGCACCACCACCGGTTCCTGCACGCAGAAATAACTAAACCCAATCCAATACCAATCCCTGCGCCCAGACGAGAATTCTATCCACAACTCCTTCACAACCCTCGTAATCCTCAACCACTTCAAGTCTATAGAGAACCACATTTTCAGCAAAATTACCAACAACGACAGTTACCAGCTAATCAACGACCACTGCCTCCAAAACCAATGGACATCGACCATTCAATCAAATCACAGAAGGTAAATTACCAAAATCGACCTCGGAATCTTCCAATCCTCCAAAAACGCCAGCACTCTCAGCAGGTCCATCAGCCGCATAAAATGCAACGGGTCTATCACATAGAAGAATCCAACCAGAATAGAGAGGATTTCGAAGAATACGAAACCATACTAAACCAAGAAGACCAAAATCATGAACAAACATTGACTAGTTACACCGACCCAGACGAAAATAACGATCTTGACCTACCTGAACAATTAGAAGACATTTATTTTTTAGATTAAAACGCTCTTCGCTTCCGTATTTCGAGCACGTTGCGAGGAGCGGACACAAATTTAAATTTTTAATAGACACAGGATCCAACAGAGATTATATTCAACCCCGTCACGTTAGACACCCCCTTCCGAATAACAAAAATTTTTACGCAAATTCTGTAGGAGGAAACATAAAAATAACACACCATTGCTTTATTCAACTTTTCGACCCCAGTATAGACAAAATAAAATTTTACATCCTTCCAAGTCTTATCTCATTCGATGGTATTATTGGTAATGACACGCTAAAAAAACTAAACGCTGTCATTCATACCAAAGAGAATTACATGACCATCCATTCAAACATAATTATTCCCCTTAGACAACACACTACTGAAACCGTTAACAATGTTAACATTAGGACCTCCCATTTAAACAAAGAAGATTCAACCAACTTAATTAAGATAATCAAAGATTATCCTAACCTCTTTTCTGACCCTGATGAAAAATTAACCTATACAACATCAGTCAAAGGAGAAATCCGCACCACAAACTCCGAACCAGTTTATTCTAAAACATACCCCTATCCTACAGCATTAAGAGAAGAAGTCAACAAGCAAATCAACAAATTACTTGAAGATGGTATCATCAGACCATCTAAGTCACCATACAACTCACCTATTTGGATCGTCCCAAAGAAAATGGATGCGTCCATGGAAAAAAAATATCGTCTTGTCGTTGACTACAGGAAGTTGAATTCTGTCACTGTTCCAGACAGATACCCCATCCCGGAAATCAACGAAGTTCTCGCCAACCTTGGTGATAATAGTTGGTTTACCATAATTGACCTAAAGAGCGGATTTCATCAGATTCCACTTAAGGAGTCTGATATTGAAAAAAACGCCTTCTCGGTAAATAATGGCAAATTCGAATTTACACGTCTCCCCTTCGGCCTCAAGAATGCCCCAGCAATTTTTCAAAGAACTCTTGATGACATCTTAAGAGAACATATAGGGAAACGTTGCTACGTGTATATTGACGATATTGTCATCTTTGCCAAGAACAAAATCGAGCATACAAACAATCTCAAAGCTGTATTCGAAACCTTAGAACGTGCCAACATGAAAATCCAGTTGGACAAATGTGAATTTTTCCAACAAGAAATTGAGTTCCTTGGTTTTATCATAGGTAAAAACGGGATTAAGACGAATCCGAAGAAAGTGCAGGCCATTGCTAAACTACCAATTCCCAAAACTCTTAAAGACCTACGATCGTTTCTAGGCATGTCAGATCGCCGCTTCATCAAAGACTACGCGAAAATAGCGAAACCTCTGACATCCCTTTTAAGAGGGGAAGAGGGACGAGTGTCCAGGCACCTTTCCAAGAACAAAGCCATTGAACTCGACACAGATGCAATAAACTCTTTCAACAAAATTAAAGACTCACTATCTTCCCAAGAAGTTATTCTAAATTACCCAAACTTTAATAAAGAATTCGAACTCACGACTGACTCTTCAAATTACGCGATAGGCGCTGTCTTATCCCAAGACAATAAACCAATCACCTTTCAACTACAATGACATTGACTACAACTGAAGAACATTACGCCACTAACGAGAAAGAGATGCTTGCAATCATTTGGGCTCTCAACTCGCTTAGGAACTTCCTGTACGGATCGAAAAAGGTAAAAATTTATACAGACCATCAACCATTGACCTACGCGCTTAGTAACAAGAACAATAACCACAAGATGAAGCGATGGAAAGCCATCCTGGAGGAGTACAATTACGAACTGAAGTACAAACCAGGAAGGACAAATATAGTCGCAGACGCTTTATCGCGACTTCCACAGACAACAGAGGTAAATTCAATGACAATGACAGTACATAGCAGTGATAGTTCGTCACATAATTCGATTCCAGCGGTTGAAACTCCCATCAACGTCTTCCGTAATCAACTCATTCTAAAGATCGGAGACGAAACTAGCCACCAATTTCTTATTCCCTTTCCAACCTATCATAGGCACATTTTCATCCAACCCAACTATACCGACACAGACATCGTTAACATATTAAAAAAATTCCTTAACCCCAGCACCATAAATGGCCTACATACAACAGAAAGCATTATGGGCCAAATACAGAATATTTATCCTCTTTACTTTACTAATTTTAAAGTTAGATTCACACAATCAATGGTCGAGGACGTTACCGATGAAACCGAACAAGAGGAGAAGATTTTAAAAATTCATCGTAGAGCTCATCGTAACCCAGAAGAAAATCGAAAACAGTTACTTGAAAACTTTTACTTCCCAAAAATGGCAGCAAAGATTAAAAAATTAGTAAAGAATTGCCGAACTTGCAAAGAGAATAAATATGAACGGCCCCCAAATAAACCTACCCTTGAACCAACTCCTATCCCAAAATATCCTGGCCACACAGTACATTTTGATATATTTTCCACGGAAAAAGTTTTAGTTCTGACCGCCATATGCAAACTTACGAAATTTGCAAAAACTAAAATTATCCAATCAAGAGCTGTAACTGACATTAGACAACATGATTTTCTCATTCGGAGTTCCCGAAAACATAGTTATTGACAACGAGCTTGCACTCAATTCAGCAAGCATCACATCTATGATCGAAGATGAACTATGTATACGCATCTACAAAACACCACCATATAAAAGTGAGGTAAATGGACAGATCGAGCGGTTCCATTCCACTCTTTCCGAGATTATGCGATGCATCAAAACCGAACAGACCTCTCGTTCATTCGAAGAGTTACTCGAAAAAGCAACTAACGAGTACAACTTCACAGTCCATTCAACAACTGGCAAAAAACCGGTTGAACTTTTCCTTGGCCGATCACCTAACACAACTCCCGAAGAATTCGAAAACAATCGCCAAAAAAATATCAAATTTTTTTTACAAAAACAACAAAAAGACATTAAGTATCACAATAAAAAACGGAAACCGCCAAGAACCTACAATTCAGGAGACGTTATATACGTAAAACACAACAAAAGATTAGGCTCAAAATTAACGTTTAGGTACAGACAAGAAATAGTTAAAGAAAACAAAAATACAGTAGTGATAACAGAATCAGGAAAAACCGTACACAAAAGCCATATTAGAAATTGACTAACAATCCTACCCCTTCTCTTACTATTTCAGGCATTTACTCTTTACTGCAACAGGAGAAATTCAAATCTTGGATTTCTCTAATTCACAGTTTGTTTCATTACACACCGGACAAGCAAAAATACAAAACGGAAACTTAAAACTGATTCACGAAGTTGACCTTGACCTATACGAACAATTTCTGACCAACATCACTCCAACTCTAGAACAAAACGAAACGAAAAACGATTCCTTATTTCCTTACCTTTCGCATGAATACCAGCAAATACAGAATTTAATCCATAACCTTAAACCCCAAAAAACCAAAAGATCATTAAACTTTATAGGCTCTGCGTGGAAATGGATTGCTGGCAATCCCGACCACGACGATTATATGACAATAAAAAGAAAAACGAATAATTTACTTGTAAATTCCAACAACCAAATCATAATCAATAGTCTACATAATGAACGAATTAATAATTTAACAAAAATTACTAATGAAATTGAAGCAATGATAAAAGAGAACAAAAATATGAATAGGAATATTATATCCGAAATTCAATATAAATTTAAAATTGTTAAAGAAGAACTCCAGAATATAAATCTAGCTATTCATTGGGCAAAATTAGGCATTGTAAATTCACTTATCCTTTCAAAAAAAGAAATAAGCATAGCCACAAAAAAATTAAGTAAAGAAAATATTCCCTTTTCTACTATAGAAGAAGCCTTAAATTTCGCTGAAATTAAAGTAATAACTAATTCAGTTTCAATTTTGTATATTGTTAATATTCCAATAACAGACAATAATGTTTATGAACAAATTTTAATTAAACCTGTGAAAAGAAACGGAATAGCAATAGAAATTAACTATAAGCAAATTATAAAGAATAAAGATGAACTGCTTGGAATAATCAAAGAATGTAAATCTGTAAACAATATTTCAATCTGTAAAAAACAATATCTTGTAAACATTAAAAACTCCACATGTATCCCCAATTTATTAAGAAGTAAAGAAGCATCATGCAATTTAATAAATAGTCAGCACATTCCCACTGTCGAGGAAATATCACCAGGAATAATACTTCTAAACGATTTCAACGGAACTCTCGAAGCTGAAGCCGCACACCGGAACCTTACAGGCACTTTTCTAATCAAATACGAGCAAATCAACATCACCATCAATAACAGGGTATTCACGGCACAAGAAGTATCTACGCATACGATCCTCCCAGCAGTCTTGCAGCAAACTCCCAAAGAGAAAAAGTTTCATAAGCTCTTGTCTTTAGAAATGATGGGCGAATTACATATTAATAATACAAGGCAAATTGAGTTACTCCAAGATGAACGCAAAACACTGGCTTTCACCAGCTACGGGGCCATGGCTTCCATCGGAATTTTCCTTTTAATCCTAACGATTTATAAAATCTGTACAAGAGGAAATAATACAAAAGTCATTATTCAACAACCACAAATAAAAGACGTCCAAATTCCTCCGCAATCAAAAAAGACACCAGCAACAGATGATCCTATCATTCCCCGAACAAGGTTCAACGATCTTCCATATTTTTAAGCGATTGAGGACCATCGCATTTAGAGGGGGAAGAGTTAACGGAAAATAGATCAAATTTCCGAATTGCACTCGCGATTCATTCACCCGACCCAATTAACCCGACCCAATTAACGCTCAAACCACTTAACAGACAGAATACCTGGAAAAAGGTACGATCAAAACACCTGATTAAACAATCCAATCAAATGCACCTCTCTCGGCGACTCAGCAATAATCAACAATAAATGCATGTGGAGTATTAGGTAGTCTTTAGTCTTAAGTTTACCGGTTACAATAAAGGTCAGGCAATCTGCCTAAAAAAATATTTTTTTTAATAAATCAATAATATTTTCATTAACTTATATATACATAGATCGACAATCATTTTGGCAAAGCTGTTTTGTTTTTTGGTATTCTGGAATGTGGTTAGTTAATCCATGCAAACAGAATTTAAGGGCAAAGCATCATTGCGCTTTATCTTTTTCTTTGTTGGGCTCCTAGAGCAAATTGGGGTAAAGATAACGAAAATATAACGCGGTGATTATAATTTTAAAAAACTATTTATGTTTCTACATACTCTCCTAACAAGGCAATACATTTACGAGTAGTCCATCTTTTTTCTAATCTCAATTCCCATTTATTTTCGATCTATCGGCCTTTATATACAAGGGGCGATCAAAAAGTAACGATAAAGGGGTATTATTGCGTGAGTGAAAACACGTATACCCTCACTAGTAGCGAGCAAAAAAATCATATAAATAGTTCACCTTTTCTGGAAGATGCATTCATTCAAACACGAGCAGTCAAAGAAATCACATCAAAATGGAGAAAAATGAAGTAAGAGCCGTCATTAAGTACCTCTGTCTGAAAAGAATGTCTACGAGAGAAATTCACGCAGACTTAGTGGAAACATTGGGGGACTCTGCTCCTCCATATTCCACAGTTGCAAGGTGGAGTAAGGAGTTCAAACTGGGCAGAACGTCGACTGAAGACGAACATCGCTCCGGGCGTCCATCCACATCCCGCACCGAGGATAATATCAAAAAAATGGAAGACATCGTGCTAGATGACCGACGAGTGACCATCCAACATTTAGTTAAGATCACAGGGCTCTCATTTGGAAGCATTAAAAGTATCCTGACAGATGATTTGAACATGAAGAAGGTTTCCGCAAGATGGGTCCCAAGAATGTTGACCGACGAACAAAAAGAGAAGCGACTTCGCATTTCAAGAGCGAATCTTGAAAAATATCAAAAGGTTCCGGCGGCTTTTTACACTCGTTTTGTAACGCTGGACGAACCTGGGTACACCACTTCGACCCCGAGACTAAACAACAGTCTATGGCCTGGAAAATACCTTCTTCACCGACCCCTAAGAAGTTCAAGGTTTCAAGCTCGGCAGACAAGATTATGGCGTCTGTTTTTTGGGATGCCGAGGGAATTATCATGACTGATTATTTGGAGAAAGGAGCTGGTATTACAGGCTCGTACTATGCAGAACAAATAAAAAAATTGCGGGAAGCCATTAAGGAAAAAAGGCGGGGCAAACTGTGTGCGAAGGTGTTGTTTCACCAAGGCAACACACCCTCTCACAAAGCTCAAGTTGCGTTGGATGCCATATGGGAAGCGGGCTTCGAATTGGTTGAGCACCCTCCCTATTCTCCAGACCTATCACTTTCCTCGCCTCAAGGAACACCTCAGAGGCCAGAAATTTGCCGATGATAGTGAAGTGATGGCTGCCGTACAAGAGTTTTTCTAGGAGCAAGATAAAGATTTTTTTTAAAATGGAATACAAGCTTTAGAGAAGAGATGGACTAAATGTATAAACTTATTAGAAGATTATGTAGAAAAGTAAATTTAATTTGAAAGAATAAATGTTGTATTATACATTGATTATCATTACTTTTTAATCGCCCCTCGTACTATTTCCCCCACTAGCACTTCCAATGCATACCGATCTCAAGTAGGTCGCGTGCCGTCATATTTCGGCTACACTGCTTTGTGTTCCCACAAAGAATCACTTCTCAGATGACATATTAAAATTTATGCTCTGTGATGTTAAATGCCATTCATGACACACATCTATCGGAATACTTGGGCAGTGAACTTTGTAATGTTTATATTCCAATTCTTTCTGCCTGTATTCTTGTGGGGTGCCGTGAAATAACGCCGAGCGAAATAACACCGAATTCTCAAATTCGGCCTTATTTCACTTTATGAAAGCGAAATAGCGCCGAATTTTCGTGTTCGGTCTTATTTCACTTTGTCGAAATGAAGTCGGCCTTATTTCGCTTTTAATTCATAAAGACATAAATTTTCCTGTTTTTAGATTTGAACCCCTGAAAATGAGCCGTTGAATGGATTCACACATACATATTTCAAACACATCCGAACAACGTTTAAGAAATAAATGCCTAGAATATGAGAGTTTAACAATATATGTACTTTGGTGGTACTTTGAACAATTTGCCTGCAATAGTTATGTTTTCGCATGGGTATAGTAAAAGTTTTCATCCATTCTATTTATTTAAGAATTTAGAATTAGAGAAAATAAAAGTTCGAAATTCGCGTGAATTTTGAAAACTTTTACTATACTCATGCGAAAACATAACTATTATTTTCTAACTTCATTAACATAAATACGAAAAACTATTTCTTACCCTTTCTATCCACTCGTCTCTGAAATATATCCGAAAATTTTTAAAGATGTACTCCCCATTTGCCTTCTCTCTGAATTCGGCTTTATTTCGCAAGCAATGTTCGGCGTTATTTCACGGCACCATTCTTATGGTGTCAGCATTTTGTCGTGTGCCGTCCAGTGGTGCCGTGAAATAACGCCGAGCGAAATAACACCGAATTCTCAAATTCGGCCTCATATCACTTTATGAAAGCGAAATAAGACCGACTTTCAAATTTAGCTTTATTTCGCTTTCATATAGAGAAATAAAGCCGAGCATTGTTTGTGAAATAAAGCCGAATTTCTGAGATAAAGCGAATGTCTTCTGAAATACTTAGAATTTATATCTTTCTGTTGACAAATATAAATGTTATATTTTACAACATATCTGAAAAATAAATGAAGTAGTTAGAAAAAAAAACGAATTTTTAATACGGTTATATTTTGACTGTTGATATAGGCGCCTGCCTGACGAAAAGCACCTACCCCGAGCGGAGCAACGAACTTGCGTGAGCGGGACCTGCCGCATACGAAAAGAGAGTTTAAATCCCTTAATCCCGCGAAGCGGGCCACCCAGATACTGTTACATTTCATTAAAATAAGCCCTAGAGTTTTATTATGAGTATAGATTACTATGTTATTATAGATAGATGTACATACTGTTTCGCTATTTGTTCAACTATTTTAGCGTTTTTTTTTCTGCTTTTTATCTGTTACCTAATGGCGTGAAAACCGCTGGACAGATTTTAATGAATTTTCTCAGTACCTGAGTGGACCGCTTCGCGGGACTAAGGGATTTAAACACTCTTTTCATATGCGGCAGGTCCCGCTCACGCAACTTCGTTGCTCCGCTCGGGGTAGGTGCTTTTCGTCAGGCAGGCGCCTATATCAACAGTCAAAATATAACAAAACGAACGTTCAAATCAAAGCGAAATAAAGCCGACTCGCCTTTATTTCACACTTGAAAGCGAAATAAGGCCGAATCACAAAATTCGGCTTTATTTCCAACTATGAACGCGAAATAACGCCGAATTCTCAAATTCTCAAATTCGGCGTTATTTCGTTCGGCGTTATTTCACGACACCCCGTCCAGTGTTTAGCTTTTTAGTGTCGCATGGCACTATTATGTAATGTGTATTATGCAGTGTGTATGAAGTGTATGTTATTGTTTTGGTGGGTACACTAAACACTTTTTTTTTGGCGTCGGTGAGAAGGCTCGCTTCCAAGTCATCCATTGTTGTTCAGGATCAAAACAATGGATCCAGGTTTCGACCGAAGAAAAGGACGATCGACTTGAGGATGACTTCTACGATCACCTTGGCAGAACCTATGCTTGATTTGCAATGAAGTCGACTTTCAAATGAATAGATTTAGGTTTAAGAATATTGTAATGAATTTTTTTAGTGATATATAATTGTAAAGGCTTTTAGTTAATTGTAGTCAGAATATAAATATCCATTGATGAATAAATAAATAAAAATAAATTGGTAAAAAAAATGTCCCAGCTACGATACAAACCTGCTAGGAGGTTTTAATGTGAAACATATTTGAATCGAACACAGAGAACTATGGCCTATTCAACACCATGTCCGAAAACGAACACCGACTACTTGACTCCCTGGCGAGGTTTACTCTCCTTCTAGCTAGCTCACGATTCCCGCATTTCAACATCCATAAAGAAACCTGCCGGTCACCTGATCAGTGAGTGATCACGTTACGATCGACACTAGACACTCTAGCACCCTAAATGTGCGAACCTTTCGGACAGCCAACATCGACTCGTATCATTACCTTGTTGTAGCCAAGGTACGAATGAGGATATCAAGAATGCTACGGAGTCGAGCAGGAGTAAAAAAGTTTAACGTCGGAAAGCTAGAAGAAAATGTTGCGTTCAATCTTTGGTCCTGTTTCTATAAACTGAGAGTGGAGAAGATACCACGACGAAATGTACGTGCTGTACAAGCCATGTAGAGCGAATGGACAACACAGCTCCGGCCAGAAGAGTCTTCGAATTCAAGCCCGAGAGACGACGCAGCAGAGGACGACCGACTCTAAGGTGACGCACACGGGAAGGGGGCCTTAACCAATTGTTAGTGCGATACTGCAATCAACTGGCAAACGATCGTGCCTGCTGGAGACGCTTGTTGGTTGAGGCCCTGGTTCACACCGAACTGTAGTGTCACTAAGCAAATAATTAAATAAAGTCTTATCCAACGTTTTTTGATCTTCCTGGAACTTCTCAAGATTAACCCTCTAAATATCGACTTGATTCATATACAATTCGTTCGCAAGGATTCTGCCATATAAGATTCCTGTGATCACATCTAAATATATGTATGCTTGACAGTCACTCTTCTATCTGCCAACACAACAATGAAAGGGGGTCCTTCTATGGAAGCAAAAAAAGTTAAAAAATTATTTTATTTTTATATATTATCTCCCTTGACTTCAACATACTTGACTCTTCAACATCAGTATTCGTTCACGGAAGTGAGAGTCTGGAAGGCTGTGAATATACTCGCCTACAGCCCTCTTTATTTATTCAGTGAATGTGAAGTGCTTCCCAGAAAAAAATGTTTTCAAGTTGGGGAATAGATGGAAGTCTAAGGGTGCCAAATCAGGAGAATAGGTTGGATGGCCACGCAAATCGTACCCCAAGTCCCGAAGTTGTCCTATAACCGATTCCTTCTAGAATCTTCTCGCGAATTTTGACATCCATCTGGTCAAGAGAGTTGGAGTAGTATTCGCTTGTTATAGTTCTTGCTTTTGCAAGGTAACCAATTAACAGGACTTCTTTCGCATCTCAAAACACTTTGGTCCTGACTTTTCCTGCAGATGCGATCGCCTTTGTTTTCTTTGGCGCTGAGCCACCGCCTTTCACCCAGACCCACTGTTTGGACTGCTGACTCGTTTTTGGTGTGTAGTCCAGGACCCATATTTCACACATGGTGACAGATCATCACACTAAATGGGGTACGATCTGTATTGAATCGGTCTAAAGATTGCTGTGAAAATCGTTTGCACATTTGCTTTTGATTGGCATTCAACAAATGTTGTATCCATCTTATCCTTTCTCCAAGGAGTTTTACACCCTTTCTTGCGATATCACCAAATTTCATCAACCAACACGATATCATCTCACTACCTGAGAATAGAAGTGGAAATTGCTACACGACCTAGTGACATGTATGTACATTAAGACAGATAACATACATTTTTGCTGATTCGAACGCCGTCTCTATGGCAGGCCGAGAACTCTTCACCTTTTCTACGTAGCTCCAAAGAACAGGGTGTAATGATATTTAAAAACACCATTTCGGCGGGTAATGGAAGTCTCTATTTCGAGAACTCACGCGTCCAGAAAACTCGTCTTGCAATAAAGCAATCATGTAATCAGCTGCGTGGGGAGGTCTTGCCGAAAATGAATTTTTTAGACGATTTTAGACGAAAATAGGTCAGTCAACACCGATCGGTAATGCAATCCTAAAACAGTCACGTTTTCAGAAATCGCACCAAATTTGAGCCGTTATCAGTCAGGTAATTTTGGACGTTAAAGGAGCGCAAGATCGGACGAGAACATTGCCGCGGTCTGTGAAATTCTATAGCAGAACCCGAGGCAGTCGATTCCTCGGCGTGCAAAAGAACTCGGCGTTTCGCAAACTTCAACTTGGCGAATTTTGCACCCGCACTTGGGCATATACCCGTATAAGATCTAGTTGACCCAGGAACTCACAGTTCATTATCAGAGACAACGCTGTTTGTTCGCTGACTGGTCCTCGGAGCGTTTGTAAGAGGACACCAATTTTTGCCGAAGAATCATCATTAGCGACGAGAAGCATTTTTGAATGAGTGGCTGTGTTAACAATCAAGGTTCACCAGGTGACAGTGCACCCTCAAACAGTTACAGTTTCGTGTGGATTTTGGGCCAGCGGCGTCATCGGCCTGTTCTTTTTCGAAAATGACGTTGGTGAGGCGGTCAATGGCGAGCGCTCCACAACTATGGCAACTAATTTCTTATAGCCTAAATTGAACTAAATGTACATAGACAACATGTGGTTCCAGCAGGATGGCGCTACATGCCAAACATAGGACATCACGATTGACGTTCTGCATGAATGGTTTGAGGTTAAGGTTATCTCTCGCAGAGGTGATCTGAATTTATCATCAAGATCATGCGATTTGATTTCATTCGACTTTTTATTTGCAAGGGTTCCTGAAGTCGCCGGCTTATGCGAATAAACCACAATCGGGGCATGAGCTTAAGGTGAACATAACACATGCCATACCTCAAATTCAGCCGGTCATTGAAAATTGGATCACTCGGATCCGTGCCACCGTAAGAAGTCGAGGCGTACATAATAGTCTTTCAAATAAAAAAAAAGAAAATTTGTTAATGCCTCAGACACAGCTTGTTTTATTACATTTCAACATCTACCCGCTCTTAACTCGTAGGTTCCCAAGTGGTGAGAATAGAGCAGTTCGAATGAAAATATAGCTGTTGATATTCCGCCTGCATAGATGGCTTGGGTAACATAGCATTGAGCATGCATAGCTGTTATTCACATCTGGCTTTACCTGTTGTTCTGATTTTTGGAGGTATTTAATTATTTACTCGTCAATTTTTCAATATTGCGTGTGCCCGGTGAAAGGCTAACACTTGTACACACGACATTTTCCAATAATCCCTGCATAAACAACAAGCGTCGTTTTTGAATAAATCTACTTGTCTGTATATGTAGTTTTCCTTTGACCAACTTTTAAAATAAATAATAAATTTATCTCACCGTTCAGACCGTAATCATGTCGACACAAGGTCTACGCGTTAAGGGCACTCGTTTAATAATTACGATTAAAGTGAAAATTCCTCCCAAACATGACCAAGGTGGATGAAATTTTATTCACATATATCCGTAATGCATTCGCACTCTGTAATTATGCACTTACGGTAATTGCGTAAAAAATTATCACAAAATTGCCGCAGAAGTGAATCCTTTCAGTAACGAGATACGCTACAAGGAAGAAATTTGGCGCTCAAAAAGGAAATAAATTCAGGTTTTAAATTCAATTGTTTTCCGAAAAATCTGGACGTTGAAATAAGCCTTTTTGGGATCAACTCTTTCCAATCCTTGTTGTGGTAGTTCATGGCACTCCTATGTATGTACATATATGAAACCCCAATGGAATTGTAGGAATGGCTCTTTGTTACATAATATTTGTTTATTCCCAAATATGAATTACGTCTGTCTGGTTGACACCTAGTAATTGACGTTAGAGATACAAGTGGGGTCGTTGAATAATATTTTAATATGTCATGGTGGTATTGTGGTGCAATGGTAATCATCACCGACTGTTGAGCTGAAGGTCTGTAGTTCAAGTCCGTCCAGAGTCAAGAACTATTCCTATGCGGAAAAACTGTGCAACAACATCAGTTGTGAATGAGAGATGATCAAAAAGTACTGACAAAGGCATAACACTTGCAGCACAAGATCATTTCAAAATTCATACGAAACGAAAGAGTTACTGTGAATTACAACCAACGCGAATTCAGTCGAATATCTCAAATCCTATCTAGGACAACCACCCCCCGAAAGTGGTGAACGAACATCTTCCATCCACAAACCATCTGCACTCCTTTAAGATTGTGTGACAAACATCATTAGAGCGTGCACTCTTGAACCTGCACTGCTCGAATTAGGATTCCGTAAGTTGATATAGGTTTATTATTGTCTTTTAGATCAGAAGTTTGTTTCATTGCTATGAATAGTTGAAAAAATTACGCAGTAGCGATTTTTTTGAATGCCTGGGCAAAAATTGCCGCCAACCTTTGGCCCTTTTGTCTAAATCTCGAGTAAACTTTAATTTCATATGCAACTTATCCTTCTTTTTTATGCCTTAGGATATCACACGGTCGGCTCTGGGACTACATGTTTTTGTGTGATTTCCATGTCATTTGTTGTCTATAATCATACCCATATACTTTGCAGAATTGGCGACAATTATTTCTTTGTTGTTAAGTTTGTTGCATCGTGGGTCAACGTTTCTTTTTGTCGTGTATATGACTTGTGCGGTTTTGTCTTCGTCTTTCTGAGTCCCCATCTGCGGAACCAGTCAATGGTACTATCTAGAGCTAAGTTAGCTTTTTGTGTAGCAAGTTTAACCAGACATCTGTTTCGTTATTTCGTTATTTATTTCATATATACATTTATTTATTTATATTAACATAAGTTGGAACCAAAAACATCAAAAATAAATGGTCACTATTGAAAACCCATGACGAAAACACAAAATAAAAATAAAAATAACGCAAAATTTTACAATTTTTTCCTGACGAATATGTTCGTCATAAACAGTAAACTGGTTAATGTATTTGTTTGTCTGCAAATGTAGCTAGAATGGCCTAGGTATGTCAGATATGTCGAGGAGATAAAGCATTGTTCTTAAAACACTTCCTTGGGATACACCCGCGCCTATTTTGCATAGTTCAGAGCATTACATATTGAACAGAGAAGTGGCCTTTGCGAAATGCGAGGTAGTCTGGTCACATTTTACTGAATTTAAACAAGAGTCCTTTGTGCCGAAAGCCTTCGCGACATCTAGGTAAACTGACACGCAAGACCTTTTTCTGTCCAGATCTTTTAGTTGGTAACTCGGTGAACTTATTAAACCCAAATTGGTGGTCCCGTATGAGATTTTTTTTATCTTACAAAATACGGTCAAGTTACATCCTTTTGATACAATAACTAATAGTTTTATTGACTTATGTGAGTTGGCCATTGTTGGGTCTTTGCTCGGTTTGGGAATAGCTATTATTTTGGACACCTTCCAGGTTTTGGGATAATATTGTTTTTATTTCGTTCATGGCTATTTTTTTTCGAAATTTGTGGTCATTGGAGTAGTTATATGTGAGGTTAAAATTTTTGATTGATTGGATTTGTGAGTGTATTTTTGTTGTAGTCAGCCAGCGTTTTAGCTTTGTCAGAGTTCTGGACCAGGATCCATAAGCATTCAGCAAAGGTGACCGGTAAGTTGTTCCGTTCCTTAATCTTTTAGTTATGTTATGTTCCATAGTTAGTGTTTTGTGTTGCAGAGACGTTCTTTATATATTTAGTTAAGTTGCGGTTTTTCACTTCATTAAGGATTGTTTTAGTTCTTTCGTCGCTTTATTGAAATTAGTTTTGTCAAGTGGTGATCTGTTTTTTTGCTGAATTTTCCTTAGTTTACGTTTGTCTTTGTTTGTTTGCCTAATGATATTTGATGTGGGCAGGTCTTGTTTGGTTGCTTCAGTATAGTTCAGCAAAATAGATAAGTCGTTGAAGTGAATTATTGCGCTCTCTAGGTCCCCTTAAGATTTTATTGGGATTTTAATATTAATTTGGTTGCCAATTGGTTCGCGATATGCGTTTCAGTCTTACAATCGATGTAATATTTTGTGGTATTTAACGTCCTTAACAACAGGTAAAGAAAAGAGTTGAAATGATGACATTACATATTTCCATTCTACATTCTAATTGCTGTTGTGAGACATATTCAAAATTACTGTTGTAACGTCGATTTTATTTTAAATTTTCTTCTTCTTCTTCTTTTCCTTTTTTTTTTTTATCTCGGCGTCGTTATGGTCAGAAGTGTAGGACCATAACCTTCCCACTTAACTGCATTCCTACTGGTCCGCTTGTGGGGTCCGCCGGTTTGACCTCAGAAAGTAGCGGCAGGCTTCCCGGTTTGGGATTACTTCATCGCTGAGGCCAATCAAATGCTGCTGTTTTTGCATTTGTTTGCACCAATTGTTTTTCGGCCTGCCTTTTTTGCGTGTTGAAATTGGAATGTTGATTGATAACGCCTTTTGGACGGGGTTCAAAGGATCTCTCCTTTGAACATGGCAATACCAACTGAGTCGGTCGCGCTCTATATTTCTTGTGATGGTTTCTTTTACGTGGAGGCTTCCTCGGATCTTTGAACTTCTAATTCTGTCACGCTTTGTTACTTCCGCTGTCATGCGAAGCATCTTCATCTCAGTTGCCGTTAATTTGCTCTCATACTTTTGTGCATTGTCCAGCATTGTGAACCGTATGTGAGCGCCGGACGTACAACTGAAGTGTAGAGCCTTCCTTTCAGCTTAGGGGGCATTTTTCGATCACAGAAGATGACGGAGTTTTCCCGCCACTTCATCCACCCTACGCTTACGCGATGTTTGATGTCGTCATCACAAGTTGCTTCTCTATTAATCATAGATCCCAGATATTTAAACTTTTCGCACTTGGGAAGCACTCTTCCATTCAAGTAAATGTCTGGAATAGGCTGATGAGGGTCAGAGAACGGGCAGCACAGATACTCTGTCTTCTTTGAACTAATACGATACCCGTGTCCCTCAAAAATGTCCACCCACACATCAAGTGCTCGTTGTAGGGACGCCTGATCATCACTTATAATGGCCCCATCGTCAGCAAAGAATAGCTGGTGCACATTGGGGTCCGTCACTTTTCCTTCAAGCAAGCAATCAAGGACTGCTATAAAAAGCAGTGGGCTGAGGACGCTCCCTTGGTGTACACCGACTTTGATTGCGAACTCTTCGGTGACTCCTGCAGTGCATCTTACTCTTGTCGTTGCTCTCTCGTACATGTCCATAATCACTCGCACGTAGGTTTCTGGAACTCCTTTTTGTCTTAGCGCTCCCCATAAAAGATCTCTTGGTTGCCGGTCAAAGGCCTTCTCGAAATCAACCAACACCATATGCAAGTCCTTTGAAGAATCACGATGCTTTTCTATCATGATCCTTATACTTTGGATTGCATCTGTTGTTGATTTACCCGAGACAAACCCGCACTGGTCATCAGATAGTCGTATTATTTTCCGTAGTCGGCTATCTAATACCCGTTCAACGATCTTCATGGTGTGCGACATCAGCTTGACAGAACGGTAGTATCACAATTTCGCGTATCACCCTTTCCTTTGTGCAATGGAAGAAGATAGCTTTCCCTCCATTGATTAGGCATAGTGTCGCCTCTCATAAGTTTGGAGATAAGAACCATGAGCCACCTAGACCCGATGTCTCCCATCTTTTTCCAGAACTCAGAGGGTATCCCGTCCGGCCCAACAGCTTTTCTTTTCTTGGAGTTTTTAACCGCGTACCGAACTTCTTCGACTGTGATGTCGGGTATTTCGGCATGATTCGGGGCGGCTCTTGGAAAGTACACTCGGGGAAACTGTTCGTTCAGAAGTTCCTCGCAATACTGTCGCCATCTGTGGAGAATTTTTTCGTCTTCCACAAGGAGTTGGCCTTCAGCATTGTTAATAAACTTTGGGAAACGAATCTCCTGAGCATTTCTTCTTCTCTGGGCGGCTATCTTAAAGATATTTGCTCCTTTGTTCAAATTGTTTTGTCGAAGCTCCTGGGTAGCCTGGTTCCTGTCAGACGCGGAAGACGATATTTCTTCCAACTCCTGATAGAGGCCTTCCATGCTTTTCGCTTTGAATTCGGCGCATTTTTTCTTCGCGATACCTCTGCAACATCTATATACCTTTTCACGGCGAGCTTTTTCCTCTCTATTAGTAGAAGAGCACTTTGACCAAGCTTGGAAAGCCATTTTCTTTTCGTGTATCACTGCTTTGGCTTCGTCTGTCCACCACCAGGTTTCTTTTGCGTGTTGGCAGGGGCCTTTAGATGTTCCGAGCAGTGATTTGGCTTTCTCCAGGCCAGATTGTTGTAGGGAATCCCACATGTCTTGTGCTCTGCACTCCTCATTACCGACCTCATCGATAATGGAAGAGAGGTAGTTTTCCATGATGGTAATAAAAGCTTCGCCTTTTCCTTTATCCAGCTTATACCACTTGATTCTCTCAGACACCTTCGTTTGCTGCTTTGACTTCTTTCTCGCATCCATAAAAAATTCAGTCAGGAGGAGACGGTGTTGAGGGGCGATCGCGTCTCCCAGGATCACTTTGCAATCTTTAGCTCGTGGCTTCATGAAACTGGATACCAAATGATAGTCTATTTGAGTTTCATTTCCGCCGCTGCTATAAGTGATCAGGTGCCGGCTTTGTTTGACGAACATGGTATTTAGCACTATAAGACCGTACGACTTGCACATGTTTAGGATATCTTCAGCTGAAGAGTTCCTGGTGCCGTATCCCAGCCCTTCGTGGTAGTCTTCATAGTCTTGTCTTTGTCTTTTTGACAAGGTTGTGGAAATCTAGCCAGAATGCATCTTTTTCTTTTTGTTCGCATCCTACTTGAGGGGCATATGCGCTTACGATGTTCCACACCTCACCATGCATCACCAATTTGAGAGCCATCAAACGGTCACTGGACTTTGAAATGGTTAAGACGTTGCCAAGTAACTCTGCCGCAAGGATGATGGCGATTCCGTTTTTTCCTTGTTCCAATCCATAGTAAAACATCTTGTAGGCTTTTGTTTTAACGTCCAAGAAACGTGCCCGATTACCGGTGTTTCGCCATTTCGTCTCTTGTACGCACAGAATGTCTACTCGCCTTCTAACCATCATTTCTTCAAGCTCATAGCTGCGCCCACTCATGCTTCCAATGTTCCAACTCGCGACTCTTAAATGTGGCTTACGCCGTTGCATTACTTTGCTATCCCCCGGAAATCCTATAGCTCTGACCCGAGCATTTCTGCTCGTCCCAGGATCACGACCATTAGTAGTGCCTGGCGGGGTAGTGCTTTTCTTTTTAGCGTTCTTTTCCATAATGCTATGGTTTGACCGTTTTCATTCTTCCCTTCCTTTTTGACACGGGCATGCTCCAGATTTTTTATTTTTTTTTGATTGATCTTACTCTTACAACACCGATGATCTCCAGTCGTGTCAACCCACTGATTTGCATGCACACTTGTGGGGCAGTTTAATGGTGGTATATGTGTCCCTAGGTTCACCTTGGTGTTTTCTAAATTGCCTAGATGTGAGTTTTGTTTACCTTTGTTTAGTCGCCTTTTACGACAAGCGATAGGTATCGCTGCAGGGATATTCTTAACCCGTCCCTGCACGAGGCGATTTTATTTTAAATTTTATTCTGTGAAATCACGATGAAATCACAAGACGATGTAAATCATACGGGGCATAATGGGGTACTACTCCATCATGATTCTTAGATCTTCAAACAACCTTTTATGTTTGCTCGTTTGCTTCTTTCCTTGTTGTTGTGTATGATATAGTATTTTCAGACATAACAATTACTTAAAAAAAACTATTTTATTTTTCAGGTTAAACATGGTGAGATACTACAAGAAAAAAACAATAGGTCACAATAGTCCATAAAAGCAGGCATGGACCAAGTTGAGATATGGGATAGGCAGCTTTAGAACACGGTAATCCACAGATTACTTTGGAGCGTTGCGCAAAGAAAATTAAACAGGGTGAAGAGATTACCGTTGGCTTACCACTCGACGCTATAAAATCTGTTTTTGTTTTTCAAAAGGAAGAACAAGAGCTTTCAGAATATGTTAAGTATGTGGAAGAATGACTTTATAGGTTAACTTCACTCGACCTTAGGCGGCTGGCACACCAGTTGGCTGTATGAAATAATAGGAAGCACGATTTTAATAATGATAAAAAAAAATGGCGGGCTTAGACTGGCTAAATGCATTTTTAAAAAGCAATCCCGATTTATCCATTCGTAAACCAGAGGCTACTTCAGCAGCTCGCGCAATGGAATTCAACAAAGTAGCAGTTGGAAATTTCTACCGACTTCTTGGATTAACATATGATGAACAGTAGTATACTCCAGATAAAATTTACAACTGTGATGAGACTGGCATTTGTGTTGTTTCAAAAAGCAAGAGCAAGATAATAGCGTAAAGGGAAGAAAACAAGTCGGAACATATAAGCCGCCACTCATTGTCTTCGCGAGGCAACATGCTAGGCCATGCTCCCCCAAGAATCACCTCAGCATGTAATACTAAAAGTTGAATAACAACTGAAGTATTCACTATTTAGTTCAACATTTTATCCAGTTTTCAGGAGCTTAACAGTTACGGTTCCCACCGCAATATCGAAGAAGAATATAATTTAGTAATTTCACACACACCAAACGCGTAAATGATCGGACGACCCCACGAATTGCAAGCCAATCGTCTGCGGCATATCCGTTCTAATTACGAAACAACAAACGAGTGATATGAAAATGCAATTCGTGGAATCGTCGAACACTTGTGCAAACGAGGCAAATGCGACGACCTATTTTTTGATTTAACTTTTTCACTTATCGATATTGTATCAGTCATTCTATTCGAGACTTAATAAACTACGGACGAGTTGTCCTCAAAGAATAAAAGTTGTTCTTTTTTTTGAAAGGGAAATTCGGAGTTTAAATTTGGCGCAGTCGGTAGGATTCGCCAAGCGGCCATCGTTTTTGAATTCCACGTACGTTTTAGTGTTTAGTGTCGAATTAAAAAAAAAAATAAAAAATTCCCTTTTAAACAACTGCTTTGAAAAAAAATGCTAAGGTGCAAAGTTTTTTTATGATCACAACTTGCAACGGTGCAGTGACTTTTCGGAAGACTTACAAAGGTGTAAAGATTCTGTGTTTTTTTTTTCCTTAAGACATAAAATCTAATCTGCAAAGGTGCAACTACTTTTCAAAAGATTGAACAGGTGGAAGAACCCTCAAAAATAAAAATTAAAATTAAATAAAAATTAAATAAAAATTGCAAAAGTGCTAAGATTTTTTTTTATCTATTGTAATATATTTTTTTTTTTTATCTATTGTAAAATCATTTCCGTGCAGGGACGGGTTAAGAATATCCTTGCAGCGATACCTCTCGCTTGTCGTAAAAGGCGACTAAAACAAAGGTAAACAAAAATCACATCTAGGCAATTTAGAAAACACCAAGGTGAGCCTAGGGACACATATACCACTATTAAACTGCCCCACAAGTGTACATGCAAATCAGTGGGTTGACACGACTGGAGATCGCCGGTGTTGTAAGAGTAAGATCAAACAAAAAAATCTGGAGCATACCCGTGTCACAAAAAAAAAAAAAAGGCAGGCCGAAAAACAATTGGTGCAAACAAATGCAAAATCACCAGCATTTGATTGGCCTCAGCGATGAAGTAACCCCAAACCGGGAAGCCTGCCGCTACGTTCTGAGGTCAAACCGGCGGACCCCACAAGGGAACCAGTAGGAATGCAGTTAAGTGGGAAGGTTATGGTCCTACACTTCTGACCATAACAACGCCGGAAAAAGGAAAAGAAGAAAAAGAAGAATATGTAAAATCAAATTATCAAAGGTGCGAACGTTAATTTTATGATCAAACCCAAATGGTGTGAAAGATTTCTTCAACAATTAAATGCAACAATAAAAGAAAGTGAACGAACAAAAAGGAAGAATACAAATAATCGTGCAATCAAAGTGCCAAAACTGAAAAATTAGCTAGCGAACATCAAGGCGGATAAGAAAAAAGGGAGTCAACTATCACGAGTAGAGAAACAACGAACGAGCAAACATTGGAATGAGGTCTGAAATATACTATAAGAATTTATATATAGTTACATACGTATTTGTACTAATTTGTATAAATTTTGTATCAATTCTAACAGATGCTTAGTCATACCCTAAGAATTTAAACATATTTTATGTACAATTATAGTAAATTTTAACAACTGCCTAGTTTCTCCAAAATCCCTATGTCTCTAGAAGACCAGATCAATATCGTTCGAGAACAGTCCAAACAAATATCGGAAATAGCTAATAATGTTTTTGAAAACACAACAACCTCAAACATGCTTACACTAAATATTGACCCTATTAAATATCTCTCGAAGTTACCTGAATTCCATGGCGACTTCAGGGAACTGCAAAACTTCGTCGATTTGATCGACAAAATACACCCCCTCATGACACAATACGATGAATTAGCGCAGAGCCTTTTTTCGGACATTGTAAAATCCAAATTAAAGGGAAGAGCTCGAGAGATCATAGAAATAAATAATCTTTCACCAGTTGGTTAGAAATGAAACAAATTCTCTATAATTACTTCGGCGATAGACTAAGTTTAGAAGAACTATTCGACGAACTCAGGTCAATTAAATTCAAATCTAACAGCGTAGCATTTTATAACGAAATCAAAACGGTCTTACGTCGTCTTAACTAAAGCAAGACAAATTACAGGAGATCCCCAACTAGCGACCAGTAATATAGAACACAACAAACACTCAGCTTTCGTTATTTTTAAGAACAAACTTCCAGAACCAATGCGTTCGCTTCTGCATAGCAGAAACCCCTCAAGCTTAGAAGAAGCAATAAACATACTACACGAGTCTGGTTATGCCTAATACAGTAGTAAAACTAATCCCATTGCACTACAACCAAGTAGTACATACATTAGACCTCCATTTAACTATACCGGAACGAGATTTAACCACCCCAATAGTTCAGAACCACATCAGCAATATCAATCCTTTAACATTAAACCCTTTTACCACCCACCACAAGAGCCCATGGAAATCGGGTTAGCCGAAAGGAACAGAAATCGACGAAATAACCAAGTTGGGCAGCACTCATCGCGCACCCAAAACTATCACTGGCGACCAGACGAGTCACACCCTCCTCAAACTTATCAAAGAAAATAAAATGGGCAATACTATCAATTCCACAAGAATCAAACTCACAATAGGCAAAGACAAATCCAATCTTCAGACTATGCAAATGACGAAAATTTTCTTTTAGAGGCCTCACCTCAAATCTACCATATCTAAAAATACAAGGTAAAATGAGACCGCTCAGGTTTATCATAGACACTGGAGCGACTCACTGTATACTTAATCCTGGTCTATGTTCACCAGACAACATCAAGCTAATTTCACCCCGGTGAAAGTTAAAACACTGAGTAAAACAGTGGAAATTAGCCACAAAGCTGTAACATCCCCTTTTAAGGAACTTGGTTGGAATTTAAAAAAGCTTTTTCTTATTATATTGGCCAATTCGGTACGTTCGACAAAATAGTACTCGATATGAATTAGGGTTCAAGGCAATACCGCTTAAACAATTTTAGCAAACTCTAATATTCAAGTACACTATACATCTTGCAACAACCACACATCTAATTCAGACATAGAGAGACTACACAACACCCTAAACGAACACATAAGACTCCTAAGGCACGACGAAATAAATAACGAGGGAACAGTCGAAGAGAAAATTTTAAGGATCATAACGTTTTATAACAACACAATCCACTCCACAACAAACAGAAAGCCTATAGATTTTGTGAACGGCAAAATCCACGAAACCGAATACGAGCAAATCCATAGAACTATGTTAGAGAAAAAACAATACATACTTCAGAAATGTATTTAAATGTATATATGTATATATTTATTTATTTATTTGTTTATTTATTTATTTACTTATTTAATTATTCTTTATTTATATACATATGTATTTGTTTATTTACTTATTCATATATATATAATTATATTGTATATATGTATATTTATTTATTTATTTTTTATTTATTCACATATATATATTTATTTATTTATTTATTTGTGGATTTACTTAATATTATTATATACGTTTTTTTGTTTTTTTTTTTGTTATACATTGAAGGTTTTTGCTGCAATTTTCCTTCATAATCATTGTTTCTCGAGTACAAAAAATAATTTAAAGTAATTTATCCTTATCCAGCTGAAAGATATAATAAATATCGAATCTCTGTATGTAAATTATGTGACAACCACATTGAAATTTTCTCCGAAAATTTCAGCTCGTGGATCTGCTGTTGGAGCTGGCCTATCTGCGAGCAGGATCGAACACAAGTCCACCTCGGCCTCCAATGCCTTAGAAACAGGCACCGGGTCTTTGGGCACAGCCATGTGTTTTTGTACCGTCAGACTTGCCGCTATTTGGGCGTAGGTCATCTGGGGTGTGACGGCTGGTGTTTCTAAGCGACCCGAGGGACGTCGAATTTGAGGTCATCGCTCTCGAACTCTTTGAGCTCTGAAAGAATTTCTTCGGGGTCAGTGATCGAGTGTACGCCTTTGATGAGCATCGACCATCTCCGTTGGTCTCATTTAAAAGATCCTTAGCTCACTTTTATTGCTCCAGTGTGGTGCGCTGGATAGCATAGCGGTTATCGCCTATGCCTTTAAATATATAATATATACAATAATATAATAATATATAAATACCTTAAAGTTACCAGCACTAATGATATACTTACACAGGTCTATGATCTCGCGTAGGGCCTTGGTGTGAGTAAAGATGGGTGCTACCTTGTCCTTAGTAGGACGTTGTTGTCGCGGCTGTTGTTGTTGCTGCGGCTGCTGTTCTTGTTGCTGCGGCTCCTGTTGTTGTTGCTACTGCTGTTGCTGGTGTTTTTGTTGCGACTGCTTTTGTTGCGACTGCTTTTGCTGCGGCTGCTTTTGTTGAGGTTGCTTTTGTTGCGGCTGCTTTCGCTCCGGCTGTTTTTGTTGCGGCTGCTATTGTTGTGTTGATTGTTGCGGTTGTAGTTCGGTGGCTGTAACATGCTCCCTCTCTTTCTGCCGTATTTCGGAGAGCCTGTCTACTACGGTCTTCAATTTTGCGCGTAGAGTACGCTCTTCAATTTCGAGCTCGTTCCGTTCCTCCTCCGCAACCGAACTTGAAAGGGCGGCGAAGGAATTGTTCTCTCTCGTGTAGCGACCTCCAAAGAGGTGAGCAACCTCACTTTCCTCTCGTTTCGACTCGCAGTTTTTCTGTCGAAGTGGAGAGGGAGGGGGGTTTAAGTAAATTACTCCCCGGTGTGAGTTTTTTCCGTTTTTTAATGATGTCGGTCATCCAAACGGCGGACGAAATTGCGAAGTCGGACAGATCATGCGACTCCGACTCCATTAGACGAACGTTGTTAAGTGTTCTTGGGCCCTTTATCGGCAGGAATGTTTTTAGTCGCATCAAAAAATGTTAACGTTGGGTTAATTCAGATAGAGGTGGTTTTGGTTTTATTTACGTAATGAAGTAGTAGTAATGATTGGGTCCTCTATTGCCTTTTTCCTAAGCAACGAGAATCTTTGAACTTTCAGCGTTTTGTAGATTTCAACTTGAATTAACAGCTCCTGAACAATGCGCATCTGACGGTTCTTTTGGTCAAAATTTAGCAATTTAGGAACAAACTTTGCTGACACAAGTTGACATGGGCCAACCAATATACCAAGATACTCAGCAACTTCTCTATAGGTTTTTCGATGATTCTCTATAACAATTTCCTTCATTGTTTCGATATTTTTATCGGTTGTTGACGTGCTGGGGCACCCAGGGCGGGTATTATTAACTACTTCCCGGCCTTCTGTAAAGAGCTTGAAGCACTTTTAAATACTTTTTTTCCTCAGAGTAGACGTGCTAAATGCCACGCCAATATTTCAATTATGTTGGAACACTTAATTTAATTTTTCACATAAATTTTCATACAGATTGCTTGACCCATTTTGTTCCATTGCAAAAAGTCGCCAAGAATACCAAAACACGTCGAACTTTAATATCTGTGATGAACAAACTAATGGCTGACAGCGTTAATACATGTTGGGAGGAATGTGTGCCAGAATAACGAAAAACGAAATCAAAAATAGAAATACCAAAAGTTACGTTATTTTTCGAACTAAACTCGTATAACATACAGTCATTCGCCTATAATTGCCCCTTTTATTGAGCAAGCATTGTTACCATAAGCATACCTAGAATCTTTGCCATTATCACCAATTAGACCAACTTTTTAACCGTGGTTTTTACATAGACATGAATAGGTATAATATATACTTGACCAGACTTTGGTAAGATTAATAATTGATAAGAGAACTAATTTCGGATAAAAATTCCTCGTAAAAACTATTTCCAAACAAATATTTCCGATATTAATGTCTTTTCAAGTATCAGAGAATGCATTTCATAACATCCTATTGCATAGGCTACAATCAAGAGAGGATCATTTAGTCAACGGCTGTTATAACACCACTTATACAATTAAACAATTCTATAAGTGACATATACATACGTTGTATAATAGAGTAATTGTATGTTTATCGCCTTTCCCGGAAGACGATGTCGAAAAGTAATAGAAAGGAAATTGAAGTGCCTCTCTCCAATTGGTCAATATATTAACTGGACAGATCATCCCCAGCAAACTGCATCTCCCTCAAACTCAACCAAGTCATTCATCCTAAAACAAACGACTGGCTTCAAGCTCTTCCTCCGTACAATATAATTAACAAAACCCAAGTGCCTGCATTTCCATCGGCTCAGTTTAGATAAAGCCTCTCGACTGTACAGATCATACAGTTTTCCACCTTTCCTGCACGCTTTTCCAACGAAGCAGAGACGAAAGAAAAATCTCGTTGAAACCGGTGCTACTATAAAGCATCCTTGGACACATTCAGTGCCTTAACTACCAACCATCCGCCGTCGGCTGCAGTGAAATCCACTTGTACGTCGCGCGCTCGTCCCACCTATGCATATGCGATGTCAAGGTGAAGGTGAAGATCGTTCGATTTTTCTACCCCGTCAATACAGATAGTGCCAGTGAACTCTCCAATAGCCTGCCCGCTAACTCAGGTTGCATTAAATCATTTTGCATTTGTATACCGTCTGGTGTGTGTGGCGTGTAGTAGACGCGGTTGTGGGAAAGTTGAAAAGTGAACAAACAAGAAAAAAATTAAAGAATCAAGTGAACGTGTACACGAGTATCTTAAAGTGTTTTCACTTTAGGCTGCATCTTCAGGAAGAGGAAAGTACTCGAGATGGAGCACCATGGAGCAAAGATTATGATTTGTGTTGTAAGTCAATTAACATTATTTACGTTCGTTTTGTTTTGTTGCAATTTTCTTGAACGGTGCACTTGGAGAGGGAAGATGAATGGATTCATGTTGCCACGACGATGACAAGGATGACGGGTCATGTGTGCCATTTGAAAAATTTGCAAACAATGGATAGTTTGTTTCTCATTTCATTGAGTAAATGATTTTCTCACTGCCAAGCAGGTCGTGTAGAGAAATTGTGATTTGTGAGAGTTTAGGCTGGATAAAATGGAATTTAGTAGATTCCTATGTGAAGCTATTTTGAATAGCACTATTATGTGATAGGGCCAGGTCTCTTTCTGCAATGTGAAATGTAGATTAATGCTTTTGTGCCATTTTGTTTCGCTGTAAATCTTATCAGTTGTTGAAGGGCTACTAGATGTTGAGGTTCCCGAATGGGATATGAAATTATTAGGCATTATTTCCTTAGTTGTCTTTCTCTCACTCCCTATCATTTTGGCTTCTGCACATATGGACTAAATCTTACTGTCGGATAAAATGGCAGTACAGTACATCCCAGGTCAAAGTGGAAAGCATTAGGTGCTTAAGTCAATCAAATTGCCGAACATCACCAATGTTTTGCTGCAAGCTTATATTCCAACATCATATTATGTAGATTGAGAAAAGGGAAGCTGGTTCGTGAAGCGCCTTGTCTTTCGAATAAACCTGCCATATGAATCAAGGGGCCTGACAATTTTTAATGGAAAAGCTCTTGATATATCTACTAAAATCCTTAGCTAGCATGTTTTGAACTCGAAGAATATTCTTACCTAGCGTACCTAGTTACTTAGAGTTAGCTTGAAACGGCTCTATCTGAGGAAGACCCGTAAAGGATAAGAAAATTCGATTCATTGTTCCTCTAATTACTTTTTTTTTATTGGATACTTCTGCTATCTGTTGGAGCACTCAGAAGCATATACTGGTTCATTGTACTGTTAGATAGACACCTCAAAAGGCGTTACAGCTTAGGAAGATTGAGAGCCAATGGCGATTCAGGACGGAGAGAGCAGAGAAGCTTTTTCAAAGCATATGTCCTACGAAGGTTTTGCCAGTATCCCGCCGAGGATAGAAACCGCGAAATAAACATTCGATGGCGTTGGTGTTGTCGGGATCCGAAATCGTTCATCGCGCGTCAGCGGCCGACACACTACTCACCGCGCCATGGCTTAGTATACGGATTTTTTTTAGGGGTTTGTTTTTTAAACTGGCAACACTGTTTCTACAGATTGTAAATTTGACAGTTAAAGCTGACTTGTTGTCGCCAGAGCAACACATGTCAATTGTGCAAACTTATTTTGAAAACCATGGTTCAGTTTGCCGAACTTATCGTGCGTTACGTCCATCTTACGGATCTGAGCAAGTTATTCGGAACACTATGAATCGTTTTCGCACCACGTACACTCTAGTAGATAATACGCATCCCTAAAGATGACAAAAAGTGCGAAGAGTAGAAGTTAATGCCGATGTGGGGCGCAGTGTTGAAGAGAATCCGAATAAGTCGATTCGCCATCGTGCACAGCCATCGGAGCTATGCCTATCCACCTTGTGGAAGAAAGTTTATAAACAAGAAGGTGAACCTGTGAACTGGCCCCCACGATCCTATGATCTCACACTTTTAGATTACTTTCTTTGGAGGTTTGTGAAGTCACTAGTTCATGTGTTATTGCTAATATACGGCCAGCTGTTCGATAAAAGTGTCGAAAATTTGAGTTCACGATTGCGCTTCATTTATAATAATATGACCAAAATCATACTTAAACACTAATGGCATACAATTATCTATTAAGTAAATTAATACCTTAGACATTAACACTAATTTCATGTATTTTATTTTATATTGAAATTGTATACCTCTAAGAAAACAATGTTTTTTTCAATTTTTTTGTGAAAAATAAAGTTTAGTGCTCCAACTTACTTGAAATGCTGACTGCTGTATTTAGCGAATCCAATTTGAGCACAAAAGGTGTTTATAAGTGGTTCGAACTCTTCACAGAAGGCCGAGAAGATGTCAACCACCTTGAAGCAGTGAGGAAATTTCCCGTGGAGAATCATCGAAGAAGTTGTTGAGGATATCGGGTGCCATATCGAGTGGCTCATGTCATGAACTTCTCCCAGATGTTTTGAGAATGAAACGTGTGTAAGCGATGTTTGTTTCGAAATTGGTAAATGTTAACAAGAAGAACCCTCGTATGTGCAGGAGCTGTTGAATGATGTGAATGACGATCCAGATAAGCTGAAAAGGGTCACCGAAACCAAATCTCAATTATTCCAGTAGAAGGGACGAGTCAAGAACGAAAAAGGCACATTAAGTTCGTTGTGAACGTTTTGCTCATTATTTACAATGGCGTGGTTCATTATGAGTTCTTGCCGGAAGATCGTACGTCATTAAGGAATTCCACCTTGAAGCTATGCGCTGTTGGCCTGAAGCGTAACGTCTGTATTGGTGGGAAAAAAATCATGGCTGTTGCTTCACGATAATGCACCTGTTCACTTATCACTACTTGGGCGTAGTTTTTTGACCAAAAGCAAGTAGTCATGTCAACGGACTTGGCCCTATGCCATGAATGAGGAGAGACCGCTGAAGAGCTCAAAGTTTTACCAAAAAAGGGCCTTATCAAAAGTAGTGGTAGTGGTGCAATGGTATTCATCACCGACTGTTGAGCAGAAGGTATGTAGTTCAAGTCTGACCATAGCCAAAAATAATTCCTATACGGAAAAAACTGTGCCAACACCAGTTATGAATGAGAGTTGATCAAAAAATTCTGACGAAGGCATAACACTCGCAGTATAAGATCACTTCAAAATTCATACTCTGCGTGTGCATTTCCAATATACAATAACATCTTAATGGCATGGAATAAAATTACTGTAAAACTACAAACAACGCGACAAATTCTGTCGAATCTCTCGAATCCTAAGACAACCACCCCCGGAGAGTAATGAACGAACATCTACGACACAAACCATCTGCACCCCGTCCAGGTTGTGTAACAAACATCATAAGAGCGTAACTCTTGAACCTGCACGAATTAGAAAAAAAAATTACGATAAGGATAGTGTTGATATCAAGCTTTTATAAGGTGATGTCAAATATTCTCTTAAAGGGACTAAAATCAGACACAAGGGAAATAATCGTAATAATCTTCAGGGGGAATCGCTCGACGAGTGACCAGATTTTCACTATATGGCAGCCTTTGGAAAAGAAAGGGAAATTCCACCAAAATGTTCGTAGATTTTAAAAAGAAATATGAGTCTATAAAACGACAGAAAATATATCACGTCCTTGTAAGGCTGGGAATCCTGTAAATGTTGCTAAAACCGATACACGTATGCCTAAAGGGAAACGAAGAACAAGTTCAAGTAGGAAATGTCTTATTGGAGATATGTACATGAAGTATAAAAATAAAGACCACTTCTATTTAATTTGGTGCTGGAATTCGTAATCCCTACAAGAAAATGAGAGAGAAATGAGCCTTAATGAAAACACATACATTCTAGCTTACGCTAACGATCTAGACCTGCTGGGAGATAGTGAGGCAACAGTTAAAAGAAATGTAGAAAGTTTAATAATGGCCAGAAAAGAAGTAGGCTTAAATGACGAAAAACCTCGCACATGACTGTACTCGGTAAACGCTTTGTCTGTTAAAAACGAGATAAGAATCGAAATAGATAAAACGCTGCATTTGAGTAACTCCCGTTTCTTTGTGATGAAGGAATTATTCAAAGCACCTGTTTTGTCTCGCAATGTCAATATTATAAAACCCAAATTGTGCCAGTGACACTTTACGAAACCTGGTGAAACATGGTCTCTGACTAAGAAGAAGGAAAATATATTTCGAGACTTTGAAAGTAAGATCTTTAATCTATGGTGGAAAACCAGGCGAAGAAACAGACGAATGAAGAAAACTACACAATCAAGAACTCGAGGAACTCTATTCAGCTTCAAGCATTGTCCGAGTAATTAAATCGTGAAAATTAAGATGGGTAGGACAGGTAAAACGTATGGACAATGGACCAACAGTCAAACGAATAATGAGCAGAAAATTCGTAAAAAGCAATGCCAGGAAGGCCGTGCCGCAGATGGGAGGATGGATCTAGAAGAGATGGGACGAAACAGCAAAACATGGAAGGGACACATTCTTGACAGGGAGGCCTGTAAGCTGAGGCTTTCAACTAGCTGGTAATAATAATAATAATAAAAAATCAAAGCAAAATTTTGTCGGTTAATCCGCGGAATGCGCTTAAACAGGAAATGATATGCAGACGTTCAAGCGGTGGGGAACATGGATACAACACTGGACTCGACAGTTAAAGCAATGAGTTCCAGAAGGTGAAGAAGCGGCAATCTGCCATCAAGTTATTCGGATGCGCGCGGAGTAATCTACATCAAAATATTAAGGAAAATAAGATTCTCTTCCATTAACAAAATACATAGGTGTCGTTTCGGTGGTCAAAATTATTATTTCATCCACCAGATTTGGCACATCACGGTTCACGTCGAACGAAGACTCTCCCAACCCCTAAATATATATATATTTCGAGGAATTTTTGGATGACTTAAAAATGTTATAGAAACGTTTGGAAAAATAAATTGAACTAAGACGATATTATACGTATTAAAAAGATGAATTTTGAGTTATACTCGAAATCTCAAATCTCTTAGCGCAAATATTAATTTAGACATAAATTAATATATTGTTGGCCCACCCTTGTTTTTATAACTTCTTGAATTCGGTGTGGTACCCTATCCACCAAGGGTTTGCATACAGAAGGATTAGTATTGCTCCATGCCCTATGGATGGTCTTGTCATGCACTTGTGGAGACGGATGTTATTCTTTAGATTAGTCCATTGGTGCTCAATTGGATTAAGGTCAGGGTTCTGAACGGGCGACTACAAGACTTTAGTCTTATTTTGCTAGAACCCACCCTTGCTTTTACTCACAGCGTGACACAGAACATTGTCTTTATTATTTGATTTTTTCATTTTACAAATAGTTTTGTAATGAATGGCTTCAGAGCTTGCCGTAGTGTCTGAATATGCGTCTCCGAGTTCATTCGTCCTTGACAAATAAACGGAATTCTCACTCCGCTGGACGTCGTACTATCCCTTTTACGGTAGAAACCATACATTTGGGATTGTAAGCTTCGCAACTTTACTTCACACGAGCACTACAGAAAAGTCGAAGAGCTGAAAAGAAGCAGGCAAAGACTGTGTTAAATTTGAGAGTAAACATTTCTTATGTTCTTTCATTACCGGACAGGATTGTGATTAATTATTAACTACCACAGAACTTACTAACTACATAGAACCTTCTCCCAGTCTAAAGCCGTTCAATTTTAATAGCTTTTCACCCAAGCCTCTTCTTCGTGTTAGCTTCTGAAAGACTTTCTAGTTTTGAGTTCATATTCATTAAATCGTCTTTAAAAATTGAGATTAAGAAACTTTTTGCTAAGCATTCACTTTCGAAATGACCGAAAAATTCGAAGACATATTAATCGTCTGAATCCTTAAATTTTGTGTGAGGGGTGAAGTGATAAGCCAACCAGCACGTGAAAGACAAGAGGCTTTTATTTCAAAAAATACATTTGACAGTTCAACGATGTACTAAGTACCTGACATTTAATGTTGGTCCTAAACTTTTAGAGTATGTAGTTTTATGGGCAGCGTTACATCAAGGGGCTTAAGATCTAACTCCAAATTTTAGGAGTCATATTTTCCTTCAAATTATACTTTGGTTTGATATAAGCACGCTTCTCTTTAAGAAGAACGAATTCTAGATTTCTAGATCAGCAAGAAAGTGTATAGACATCTAGTTAAATGTTAAAGCCACATCCTCTCCTAATTTATTTAAGATTTTTATTTGAGTGCAAGGCAACTTCAAAAATATTGAATTGCACCCAAAAATCGCCAAAAACCATTTCCATCACAACATTGCTTTGATCCTTGTTAGTATTCTCTGACCCATTTGATGTTTGTTACCACAGTTTCCCATCTATGGAAGAATTTCATTTTCAATTAATTCCAATAACCGAAACTTAAAAGCTGCTGTTTACGACCAACCAACTGATGAATGGCCAAAGGGTGAATCGCACCCCGCCGGCCGTCCATCCACAATAGTTGCATCAATTAGACAACATCGTATCTCTCATAGTCCGGTATCTCAGAGAAAATCTGCAATGGTGTTGAATGGCGAACGACGTAGCTCCTGCAGTGTCCTTCAGATTGAAATTATATGAAATTACAAAGTTTATTGGCGTGCAAAAATATTTCTAGCCAAATATCCCCTCAAAGCAGCTTGATTGCTAATTAAAAGCAATTACAGCTACAACAATGAGCATCGAACTATTAATTCAAATTGCATTGACGCCACCATAGCTATTGCCACCCTAACACGACCTGGTCTGGATAGTAGCATGAAGGAACCAACTTTGAGAAGCATCATCTACTCTACTGCATTCAGACCAGGATAGAAATGAAGGGACCTGAAGCAAAGTTTAATTGGAAGCGGAATTGCGGAGCCATAGTCAGTTGTGCAATCTATTGTGGATAGCTTTGTATACAGCTCCTTGTTTCGTCTCCGTGCTTGTTGGAATGCAAGGCAATTTGACTATAGGTTTCGATTGAACCATTTTTATTCCTCCTCTCATCTCTCTGTTTTTTTTTTGTAGCTGCTTTTGTGTTGAAGGCTTGCAATTGATCGGAATGCGGTATGCGATGGCATTGGTAGGGGGGCCAGTGGGTGCTTGATGAATGGAACGAAGAAGAGAAGTTTGTCGTTTCTGTGTACCGAATGCGGATGCTTGTACTAATAAATTAAAAGTTTTGTCAGAATTTTGTCAGAATTGAACGAATTTTGTTTTCGGATGCGCACTGAAAGACAGATGCAATTTAACTGTTAATAGACTGTTTGAAGAACTTAATACGCTAAAGATAGGAGAAGTTAAATAATGCCAGTAGAGGAGGTGGGGAGTTTTGTAGAATAGAGTTTTACATTCATCTAACAGAAAGTGGAAAACGGTGCATATTGAATTTTAGCGCCAAATAAGCTAAGGCTAAGACTGCGGGTCTGAGCCTGAACAAGAACCTGCTTCCACTCATATCGGTCACGCTGCCTCTTTCTCTCTCTTTGCTTGAACGCGGTCGTCTATGTGCTCGATGTGGCCGAGCCAATGTAGTCGACGGATTTTTGCCCTCTATACAACTCGTAGAATTCTCGGTTGTGTCTTCTTCTTTCATTCATCTTTCTCGCAGACAGGACAGACAGGACCATATATCCGATGGAGAATTTTTCTCTCAGAAGAGCCCGGAATCATGTCTGCTTTCTTGCTTATCGTCCAATATTAGGCTTCTTTAAGCAGGACTGGCAAGGTCAGTGCTTTGCAGAGAGTAATTTTGCACTTCCTTGTGTACCTGCTGCCAGGGTTATTCTTCGTTGGATCCCCACTAAGTCGCCATTTGTGGAGCTAACTTTTGCCCGAGATAGACAAAACCTTTTGTGTTAACACCTGCCTGCCTGCCACTATCCTTTCAAGAACTAAATTTACTCCTAAGTCTGCTTCCTTTCCTGCCAGTATTAGACTTTCTACATTTCTTTTTACTATATTCTCGCTATCTCCTAGCAAATTCAGGTCGTCAGCGTAAGCTGGAACGGGTCTAATTCCATTGAGGTTTATTCCCCTACCCTTTTCTTGAAGGGGACGAGGCACCTCCTTGTTTTAATCCTTCGTGTATCTTGAATGTTTCAGATATGGTGTTCCTTACTTTAACTTGTCCTTTATTTCCCTTTAGGGCATACTTGTATCACCTTCAATTTTTTTTCGGAATTTTAAAAATCCACAAATAATTGGTAGACCGTTAGGTTGAACTTCCACTTTTTTTCCAAAACCTGTCGTGTAGTACGATCTGGTCACTTGTCGACGCTTCTCCTGAAGCCACACTAGTCCCCGATTATTTTTTCTTAGCGTATGTTGTCAATCTCTTTAAGAGAATATTAGACAAACCCTTGTTACGACTTGATAGCAGTGACTATCACTAATCGGTAATTGCTGCATTCTATTAGGAATGCCTTTTTCAAGTACGGGTATAATGATCGAGCTTTTCCATTCCTGGGGAATATTTTTATTTTTTTACTATTTTTCAGGGCTTGAATTCTCATAACATAACGGGTTTTGGTGTCTACTCTCATTCTTCGTCGAACCAAAGCTTTACTTTGGGGCTACGCAAGGCCTAGTTTGTTTTTCTTTACAATAATTCTTATTGTTGGTTTTGATCTAGTAGGGCAAAGCGGTTATTAATTTGACCCGGGTATTGAAATTTTTAACGGCTTTGACATAAATTGACGAAATTTGCTATGAAATAGGCATATACCTGTATAAAGTCCAACCGATTCAAAAGCTTAAGACTTAAAATATTATCTACTCAAAGAAGTAGAGCAAGTAGAGCACTTGGGTGAAAAACTGCCTTCTCCAAGTATTATACAGGGTGTCAAACGAGCAGTGTGCCAAAAAGCTAGAGCGTGTAGGTCTGGTCAAGGCAAGAAAATAATCGTACGGGAGGGGGAGTCTATCCCCCCCCCCCCCCTCCCCCGTTTAGCCGGGAGGGTCAATTTTCTAAAAATCTGTACTATTTTTTTTTCAAAAATTCAATTCTCTTATTAGTTTTTAGTTAAAAACAGAAAACCGGATGCAAAAATGTCTTGTAGTTTTTGAGAAATTAAAAAAAAAACCCGAACCATTTTTTTCTAAGAAAAACCTTTTTTTTGGTTTTAACGCGGCTGGACTAGTAGGCAAATTAATGTATGAAACATTGACCTCTTTTTTATTATTTTTAAAAAATTCGGAGTTTTATTATAATAAATTTTCAATATGATCTCCATTTTTTAGAAGGCAAAGATTATATCTCCTTCTAAGGCTGCACATAAGTCTATGCTTGACAAATTTTCCTGCAATTTGACTCCAGCGACTTCAATCTGTTCTTTCAGTTGTTCCAAAGATACTATTTCCACTTCGTAAACATAATTCTTCATGAATCCCCATACATAAAAATCTAGAGGAGTTAAATCTGGTGATCAACGGTCTCTAAAATGATCATCCAGCCAGTTTCTAACCCGTAAGCTGTAGTGTGCTGGTGCTCCATCTTGCTGGAAAATTAAATTATCTGCTATGGCCAAAGGAACGTTGTCCATCAAATCGGGCAAAAGGTCTCGTAGGAACTGCAGGTATGATTCTCCATTAATAACGGCATTCGAAAACCGGGGCCCGAATACAATTTGTCAAACAATACCAATCAACCATTACAGCTAAAGCGGTGTTGTGATTTATTTAGTTTTTTGTTGTGTGGATTGGTGCTACTCCAATGATGCAAATTGTGGAAGTTAGTAACCCCATCTCTGGTAAACTGTGCTTCATCCGTCCAGAATATCCTTGCAAAATAGTTTCGTTCAGTTTCATCTCGAAGCAGTAATGATCGACAAAATTCTGCTCTCAAAAACTTGTCGTTTGAGGTGAGTTCCTGAGCTGGCCTAAAATGGTACGGATGTAAGTTTTCGGTATGAAGCACTCTCCATACTCTAGATTTGGGCACTCCAAGCATAATAGCTATCCTCCTTGTACTAAGGGAGGGATTACGTCGGAACAAATCCAAATTTCTTTCATCTAACATTCCTAAGATTCTTTCATCTAAGATTTCTTTCATCCTGCTAGATCCTCTAGCACTCCGTGCTCTCGCAGACGTCGGTGGACTCTTGAAAACATGCTACGACTGGGACACCTCCGATTGGGATATCTTTCAGCGTAGAGTCTTTCGGCTTCACGATCTCGACCATTAGCTGAACCGTAGCAGAAGTGCATGTCCGTTAATTCTTCTCGAGAGTATGAGTTTGACATCGTAATGTGTTGATGAGTTAACAGCCAATTTGGAAATGTTTTTTTATTAAAAATGCGATGCCTTTTATTTACATTTGGGTTGCAAATATTTTGTTTTTCAATAAAGATAATTGCGGTTTTATTGTCTTAAGGTCCTAGCGGGTATAACCCATCGGCGGCGGGCGGACCCAGACGAAATTGGCAGGTCAGTTTTCAGGCGTTATCAATGAAAAAGAAGTATTAATCCAGGGTTATTCCAATACTGTGTCACTTTATTGTATCCTCATAAAACTCCGATTTTTTTTAAAAATAATAAAAAAGAGGTCAATGTGTCATACATTAATTTGCCTACTAGTCCAGCCGCGTTAAAACCAAAAAAAAGGTTTTTCTTAGAAAAAAATGGTTCGGGTTTTTTTTTAATTTCTCAAAAACTATAAGACATTTTTGCATCCGGTTTTCTGTTTTTAGCTAAAAACTAATAAGAGAATTGAATTTTTGAAACAAAATTAGTACTTAATTACATACAATTTTGAAACAAAATAGTTAAAATTTTTTTTTTTCATTTTTTTTTCTTCAAAATTTTGAGTTTGAAAATTAAGTTCTGAAAAACTATTCCTTAAAACAGTTTCGTTTAAAAACAAGATGAAAGAAGAGGTTTCTGGCTTTACAAAAAAGTATATCACGGCATTGTGAATGTAACTGTTGATGTTTATTAATTTTTTTTCCAAATTAAGTCAATTTTTTAGAAAATTGCTCCTTCCGGCTAAACGGGGGGGAATAGACCATCCCCTCCGATACGATTTTTTTCTTGTCTTGACCAGACCTACACGCTCTAGCTTTTTGGCACACTGCTCGTGGGACACCCAGTATAGCACCCGATGGGAAGTTATATTGGTAAAATGGGAAATCTTTGCTAAGCATATGACTGGGTTGATAGGTTAGTCAATATGTCATGTCCCGCAACAAAAATTGCCTAGAAATATAGGTTAACGAAAACCAAGGGCATTAAATAAAAGGCCATGTTGTCTAATTTTGAGTACCTAAACCACTCCCTGTACCACTCCCTCATGAACAATCCCAAATGAATAAAACAAGGCTCATAGACAAATCTTTTTTTTTCAAACAACACACACAAATCCGCTGGTCGAGATGGTATTGCCCCAGTAGTTCCGAAGAGGTGTTTTTCGACGCTTGCTAAACCATTGTGTAAGCTTTTTTACCTTTCCTACTCTTCTGGGCTCTTTCCGAGTAGGCGGAAAACAGCATTTGTCCAGCCAATACCAAAAAAATGCGAATCTTCTTCTCCCTCCAACTATCGACCCATTGCACTAACGTCCCTTCACTAACAGATCCACTGGTGATTTGATGGCGTATCTTACTGAAAAATGGAATCGCTCACTTCACCAAGCAGGTGAAAGCAAAATAGTTGCACTAGATATTTCGAAAGCATTTGACAGGGCATGAAGCTCTAAGACCACGCCATTAAACCACATCAAAATTCATACTCTGTGTGTGCATTTCCAATATAACACCTTAATGACATGGAAACAAAAGAGTTACTGTGAACTACAACCTATGCAAATTCAGTGGAATCTCTCAAATCATATCTAGGACAACCACCCCCGAAGAGAAGTGAACGGACATCTTCGACACAAACCATCTGCACCCCGTCCAGGTTGTGTGACAAACACCATAAGAGCGTACACTCTTGAACCTGCACGAAATTAAAAAAAAAAAAAAAAACTTTTTTAATCGAGCCACACCAATCTGGAATTCCCTGCCCGATTCGGTCTTCCTCCGCAGTACAACGTACAAACATTTAAGACCTATGTCCATCGGCATTTCCTTTTTTTGGGTAAATGTTGTCCATAACCACGTTTTAAGTAGCTTATACGGAGAGGCCAGTTTTGAGTACCTTTCTCAAGCACATTGACTAGCATCTCGCTAATAGCACGTATTGACACATAATGACATAAATAATAATTTGAATCTTTATTCCATGGCAAACTTAAGGTTAGGATAATTTTATAAAATCCCTAATATACAACTCGGGGACATTAAGGAAAGGGCTTGATAGTGCTTACTCCTGATGTTGAAAAACATAAATTTAGTTTTAGTACTATTTACCAGTATGTGGTGATTAAACCATAATCTCATTAATTATTATCAATTATTAGTAATAATCATATTGATAGATGACATATTCACATAAAAACTAGTTTAAAGGCATCAAATCGCACGATTTAGCCGGCCAATTCACTGATCATAAACGAGACAAAATTGCTTACGAACCTCATTTCTCAATTACTCCATCGATTCCCTTTCTGTGTGACATGTGCCGCCGTCTTGCTAAAACCAAATGTCAACCAGGCTTAGCTCGTGCATTTTGGGCAAAATAAAAAGTTCGAAATTATTGAACGAAAGCGGGCGCTATTGACGGTAACGTTCATAAATCAAACCAAGCAGTGTATTTTTTCAGTTGCATTAGTAGCGCTAATATTGCCTGAGGTAGGCCATCGGACCAAGTACGATAGTTTTGTTTAGTAACATACACATCCAACGAGAAATACGCTCTATCGCTTAAGGACATTTTTCGATAAAAAAGCGGACCTCCTTCCTGCTTTTCTAAGACCCACTCACCGAAAATCCGACGCTGTGCCGGCTTATTTGTCTTCAGTACGTGAAAGGTTTTAGACGGGCTTCATTAAAATTGACGGATAGAGCAGCGATTTTTTTCTCTTTACGCACTTCATGTACACGGGACATCATGGCTTGATGTCCAATAGTGTGACATCGGTGGGTAATTTGTCTTGAACCACTTGCTCATTATGGTGACCGTAAAATGGAAGTGCAAAGTGCGAAAAAAAAAAAAATTTCATGGGGGTGAAGGTTCTTCGGGTGTAAGGGTTTTTTTTTTTTTTTTTTTTTTTTTTTTTCAATTCATTTTTATTTCATATTAACTTATATCTATCTTACCCTAGTCAAAAATGCTTAAAACTAGCTTAACTATCTTAACAAATGTAACTATCTTACTGGCCCTAGGCGGACACTCTAAAACAAACAGAACAATTGAAACATACTTACATATGTCTTTCGACGTCTACATGAATTTACTACCTATTAACATTATTATAACTAACTTAAGCTAAGAAAAATGTTTTTTTTTTTATTAAAAAACTTAGCATATGATCATTTGTTTTTTAAATATTTTATATAAAACTTAAAACTACCTTAAACTAATTAAACCTAACTAAACCTATCTTATTCTAACTTAACTAAAATATATATACACAAATATATACATTATATATATTTTATATATATATCTTTTTTTTTTTTTTTTTTTGTTTCAAGTTTTATTCTTTTTTTGTGATTTTTCATTTTGTATATTTTTTTTTTTTTTTTTTTTTTTTTTTTGTCGTTTTTGCCCTAGCCTATCCTAACCTACCCTACCCTACCTTACCCTAGCCTATGTAAGCCTGCCATTGGTGTTAGGCAGGCCTTGCCTTGAAGAGGCTGCTCCTATCAAGTTGTCCGTTGACGGAGTTCTCTCCAGCCACCAAAAGCGTTGATGCTGGCGGACCACGTCTCCTCGATCCCGGCGGGTGTAAGGGTTCTCGTGGTTAAATGGGAATGCTAACTGAGTATGATTAATTTTGAGTATGTCACGAATCACGGATGAGCTGTCAAAAATAGAGCACTGAGAAACCAAATTGCCAAAAACCACACTGTTGTTGCCCACCTAAACGTACCGACTGGAAAAAATTCAGCAGGATCATTAACTCCAAACTCAATAACCTACCCGATCCAGACATGGAATCTGTAGAACAACTGGACACGAAAGTTAGGACCTTTGAAAAGGCCATGGTCACGGCCTTCAAAGTTTCGTGCCCAGTTAAGCACAGCAAAAAAACCTTCCCACCGTGGTGGAATGAGGATCTCTCCGTTTTAAGGAAAATGACAAGAGACCTCTTCAACATCTGCCACAGACACAAATACTGGAAACCCTACAAAGACTGCCTTAAACTCTACAAAAAGGCCATTAGCAAAGCCAAAGCTCAGGCGTGGTCAGAGTACTGCCAGTCAATCGAAACACTAAAGGATGCTGCCAGGCTGAGCAAAATCCTACCCAAACAACACCAGAATCCATCCTACATTAGACGTAACGACGGTGTTTGGGCAGATTCCACAGAAGAGTCCCTGAAACTTCTCTTGAACACCCACTTCCCCGGATGTAAAGACTACGCAGGTCCCTCATCATACGCAGCACACACCACGGGGCGATGCTAATTTGATCATCAACCCCGATAATATATCTTGGGCCATTAGCAGCTTCCCTCCATACAAGTCACCGGGACTTGACGGGATATTTCCTATAGTGCTACAAAAGAATTTGGGCAAGGTTATACCCTGGCTAACGGTGATTTATCGAAGTTCGCTGAAACTCAACTACATCCCCCTAGCCTGGAGAAGAGTTCGATGTATCTTCATCCCGAAGGCTGGCAAGCGCGGTCTTGAATCCGCAAAGGATTTCAGACCTATCAGCCTCACATCCTTCGTCCTGAAGACCCTCGAACGCATCTTGGACAGGCACATCCGCGACTCCCTAGGAAACACAAAGTTTTCGAAGTCCCAACACGCTTACATTAAAGGCAAGTCCACTGAGACCGCCCTGCATGAAGTCGTGCAGACAATCGAAAAATCCATCCACCATAAACAATTTACCTTAGCTACCTTCATAGATATAGATGGTGCTTTCAACAACATTCACACTGAATCGATCCAAGAAGCCCTCACCACGGCAGGGGTAGAGGGACTTGTTAGCAGATGGATCATATCCATGCTCAGAACTAGGATCATTCAGGCCCAGATGGGCAACACCACTATAGTTAAGACCGTAGATAGAGGCACACCCCAAGGTGGGGTAATATCGCCTCTACTATGGCTCTTGGTTATCGATAAAATTCTGAAAGAATTCGAGAGAATCGGAATAAAGGCGGTTGCTTATGCTGACGACACGGTCATCCTAGTATCGGGAATGTTTCCCTCGGTAATTAGCGAAATCTCAGAGAGAGCTCTGAATAAGTTAAGCGCCTGGGCCTCAGGATGCGGCCTAAGCGTCAATCCGAGTAAAACAGAACTGATGCTGTTTACCACCAAATATAAGATACCGTCCTTTAATCTCCCTCGACTCAACAACCAGCCACTCTCCTTGTCTTCCGAGGCTAGATACCTAGGAATTATCCTAGACCCCAAGCTCAGTTGGAAGATAAACATTGAACATCGGGTACGGAAAGCATGTGTCGCTTTCTATGCCTGTAGCAGAACCTTCGGCAAAAGCTGGGGACTCCGACCCAAAATGGTGCTGTGGATGTACACGGCTGTCATCCGCCCCATCCTCACCTACGGAGCGCTCGTATGGTGGCCTGCCCTAAGTAAGGCATACAACATCAAAAAACTAAGCCGCGTACAGAGATCGGCCAGTATCGGGGTAACCGGTGCCCTTCGGTCTACCCCGACCGAGGCACTCAACGTACTCCTAAACCTCCTCCCTCTGGACCTCTTCATCAGATATAATGCAGCCTGTAGCGCCATTAGACTCAGAGAATCTGGGTTCTGGTCATCTAAACCCTACGGTCATAGCAAGGTGCTGGACCTATTACCTAGTGACCTGGCCATGACTGCAACCGATTTCACGACAACCATACACAACCCAAATAAAGCCGCCCATGTCCACTTCCCATCCAGGATGGCATGGAAACAGGGACTGCACTCTGAGAACCATCAGGTAGCTTTTTTCACCGACGGTTCGAAAATGGAGTGTGGGGTTGGCTCGGGTATCTTCTCAGCGGAACTGAATATCTCCAAATCGTTGCGACTTCCAGACTCGGCCAGCGTGTTCCAAGCGGAAATACTGGCGATTAAGGAAACTTGCAAGTTACTCACGTGCTATCCTATTACCAAGAGAGATGTAAATATATATATTGATAGCCAATCAGCTATCAAAGCTCTCGACTCTCACTCCATAAAATCCAAATTAGTTGCACAGTGTAAGGATGAAATCAGCTGTGCAGGAGACTATTTCAACATTACTCTCATTTGGGTTCCTGGCCACAGCAAAATAGAGGGAAACGAAAAGGCTGACGCTTTAGCAAGGCACGGCTCTTCCCTCGACTGTTCTTTGGCGGAGGCAGTACTCCCACCCATCAGACTGGTCAAGGCAAACCTTCTACAACACTTTCTCTCGAGGGCGAACTCCAGATGGTGCAGTCTTAGCAACTGCGTCATATCTAGGAAAACATGGCCCTCCTATAACAGGAAAGGAACCCTCGACCTAACTAATAGACCCCGACAAGAGATTGCCAGAATTGTAGCCATCTGTACTGGCCACTGGCCTGTCGGTACCCACGCTGCTAAGTTAGGCATCCCATTCAACACCTACTGCCGTAGTTGCAAGAACCCACTGGAAAAGGAAACTCTCACCCATTTCCTGTGTGAATGTTCGGCTCTAGCTAGAACCAGACAGCGCCTACTCGGCAAAATCTCCTTCGACGATCTATCAGAATTCAGGGAAATAGGATTCTGTAATATCATCAAATTCCTTAATTCCACAGGATGGATATGAAACTCCAATAACAGCACACTAGGTCACTGAGTTGTGGCATCAAAACGGCGCATAAGCGCTAATTGGGCCTGGTATCTCGATATCAGGCGGCCACTCCTACCTACCTACCTACCTGCCCACAATCTGACATATACGGACAATAAATTTAATACTAGGCAGATCAGTATGCGCGGGCTTAACTCCGCTACTGAAAATTTTTGATCGAGCGAGCAAATTTGCTGTTTTATCAACCTTGCCCTCGCTCCGCATGGCACTTTTCTAAACTTTACTTCGTTATTTCTCACTATTTTTCAATCAAACAATTTCATTTGATAGTTTATGGCTCATCTACAGACCTAGATCTATCGAATGACATGCTGCACACATGTGTGGTTATAGCCGATATCTACATTTAGTGCGTACAAGATTAGTCCGAAATCGTTTTCGGACCACTATATTCCCCGTACATGCACGCGCTAGGCCAAAAAGTGGGTGATTGCTCTCGCTCCGCTACGCTCCGCTCGATCAAAAAAAAAAGGCTTTGTCTCTAGACAAGATTTAGAGTCGAAACCAATGTCCAATAGATACTCTTATAAACAACAGCATCAGTTTCTCTGTTGTAATCTAGAAAACTACTTAGGCCTCCCTATTACAACTCTTCGCGAACAGACAAACTGAATAAATTTTCCATTGTTTTCTTATTTATGATTGATTACCCATGGCAACAATTTACTATTACATATGTAACAGCTTCTGTTGGTTCACCCCCGGGCTTCAGAGTCCATAATTGATCATTGTTAAGACAGTTAAGTTGCGGGTAATATTCAAGTTTTACCAAGCTGCTCTAACCCATGTACATATATCGAGTAGTGGCAAATCCGAAACTAAAGTCGTTGGTTTGCTATTAAACGTAATTTGTCATCTAAAATCCACTCTCTTCTATGCAAGTTCAATGTGCACAACTGGTTTTGTCGTCGCGCTAACTTTGGAAGTGAAATCATGGCAGCATCACAACAACTAAGAGCAAGTTAACTCCAGCTACTTGTCCGCATCTGCAACTACCATTTCTGAATCTTACAATAACCTAAGAAATGGTACCTCTTGTGGTCAAAATCAAGTAGACCGGTTCCGAGGTTCCTGCATCGCACAAAATCGTCTGTGAAAGTGAAATTAATAGAAAAATTCCTGTCAAAGGTATTTTGTTGGTACAAATCATGCTAATCGATCCGAATTCGACTGAAGCAAAGTGCTATATTTGAAATCAGGTTCCTGTCGGAGAGTATGCCATTATTAAGTAACAGGATTGTGATTGTACAGAATTTCAAGCGGTCATTCAACGGGCTGCAGCCAACCAGATTCGGTTGATGCTTCCGCTGTTGTCACGGCGAAAGTGAAAGTTCTGCACAAAAGCATCCGTCATGAGATGCGGATGCGTTGTGTATTTATGAATGTGCTCCTAGATAATTATGTAATTTATTTCCTTCATCTGTTTTTCAGACAATTGCGATTTGGTCATTTTTCTTATTAAAAGACTCGCATACCTCCGAAACCAAACTGATACCTGAGAAGTGGACAGCAGAGCCGACAATCGATGTCTTTGAAAACTATGAGGTGAGAATGAATTCCTTGTTCGTTGAAGGTATTTAAATCAATTTAATTTTGATTTCAGGACGTGCAGAAGTACATCAACGAGAAGGACTCGACCAGTTCAAAACAGCTTGCGAATCCATTCGATGACAGCTACATAAGGGCGTACAATTATCATCATGAAACTCCAGAGAGATTTCTGGTGAAAAGGGGTACGGAAGCTGTTGATGGTCCGAAAATATTTAAATTCGAAGTCAGTGATGCCCGCGAACCTGACGAGGTGACTAAGCAACTTATTCGAATGCACCGTGGACGGGAACTACAACTGCTCAAGGGTGCTGCCAACTTATCCGCGCCCATCAGAACCAAGCGCCAAATCACTGAGCCACATCTAATAAAATTCGAAGTATCCGACGCTAGAGAGCCCGACGAAGCAACCAAAGAACTAATTAGAAAATATCGCGCTCGAGCGTTACTTTCAACCACAACCACGAGGGGTCCTGTTAAGACCAGTCGACCAACTCAACCTTCAACACGAAAAATCACACGAAAACGTAAGCGAACAAGACGATCTGCCCAAAAAACTGAACCACAATTCATTCGTTTTGAGCTTGAGGATGCCAAAGAACCTGATAGTGAGTTCCGCGTAATGGTTAATCAGATGCGGGAACGTGAAGTGCAATTTCATACTAAGGACGATGTAACGAGCCATCAGACGAATGAAACTCAAGCTGAAGGTGATTCCTCATCAGAGGAAAGCAAACGTTTTTTCTTCTATCAAGCTGTTCCGGCAAAGTCGAAACGAGTAGCAAATGTACCCACAGAAGTTAAAAAAATTATCGAAATGATGCTAAAAGACAATAAAGCTCAAGCTTACTATAAGTACGTAACTAACCCGCATGATAATAAACACAAAATTCTTGGAAAAATCCGACAAATGTACGGTCCAGCATTGGCATCAGTTGCATCTGCACCCGCACAAATTGCCCCAGCTCCAGTTGCCGAAAATTTGGTCACAGTTTATCCGGAAGCAGCATACGTTCAGAAAATCGTTCCCATTCCGGTGCCAGTTCACACTTTTCCTGTTGCCCTAGTACCGCCACCTCACCCACCCCCAACTGCTCCGTCGCCCCACCATTTGGTGGTTCCTGAAGTTCCCAACAAGCAACAATACTATCAACCGATAGCTTCACCCCAACAACATACTGGTCTTTTCCATCACCCCACAACTTATGTTAAAGTAATTCCAGCTATGAGTCAAGTCTTCCATGAACTCCCAGTAGCCCCCATTGTACAACCACACCAACAGCAACACCACCATCCGGTCATCAATCCAACCCAAAACACAATCGAAGCCAACGAAATACCCAAGCGATATCCTTACGCAAGAGTTCTTCCTCTGGAATCTTCATACCGCTATGGGAGGCGATTGAACTTTTACCCCAGCGTCCCTGAAGCGCAGCAATCGATTTTGGCTGACGGCCATGCCGCTGCAAACGACGATTTCAAAGTCGAACCCCAGCAACTAGAACAGGTACAGCAGCCCGCATCGGAAAATTTCGAAGCTAACGGGAATAGTATTAATGAAGTACAACACCACAACCAACAGCAACAACAACAAGAGCCGCAGCCGCAGCAGCAGCAACAACAAGAATTACATCAACAACAACATCAACAACAGCATCAACAACCACAGCATCAACAACCACAGCATCAGCCGCAACAAGAACTTCATCATCAACAACAACAACAGCAACAACAAATACCATTGAAAGACATGCAAGAATTTCAAGAACTCTCGGCATTAATTGGAAAATCTCCTACGGATCAAATCCACGGTCTCGCATATCTTCTCGCTAAGGAAATGCAACGAAGTAAGCGTTTGAAAGGTCAGCGACCACAGGATAATACTTCACCAATTCTCTTTCATCCAGAAAAAAATGTGGGCGCCGCCACCGCTACAAATGTAGTTCATCTTCCTGCGGTCGGCGACGAGTCGAAGAACTCGGAAACACAATCAGTCAAGGAATACACACCGATTGCCGATCAGAGTTCACACATGACTCAGATCCGACAATTGAATCCCGTGCCAGTTGCTGCTATAGCACCACCCCCATCACCACCTCCACCCACATCATATGCTGTCCTTAAGACATTGGGACTATCACCGAACTACAAGGGAATTGAACAGTATGAAGCGGAAGCATCTGCTATTAACCCTGATACAGAGGATGGCCATGGGGTGAGTATGATATGTTGGTTAAGGGTAAATGTGCTTCCTGAAATTCGGGGATTCGCGAAACAAAAGTCGAAAGGCATTACTGTGCTACTCGTAAAAGTGAGCATTTAGCTTGCTTCCTTAAAATGCTTAGGAATGCGAATTATATTGCTTTAGCCTTCGGGTTAGAACACAGCACAGGTTTAGTGGATATACAAGTAATAGGTATTTTTTGACACTGTACTGACGGCCTTAACAATATGCTTATTGCGTTCATGTCACAACATTGTGTTTCGCAGGATCTAAGCCTTACGTATTCATTTCGCTCCAGTCTGGCTCGAATGGTGAAGGCTTGTAAATTGTAACCAAACTATGAACTCTGGTAGTAAAGTCGGTTAGTACATATCAAAATTTTAACTCTTACGGACGACTAGTAGTAGCTATTCACATATATCGGTATACGGTGCCACAATTCTAGGTGGATCTGGGCTTTAAGAAACATGCTTCGTCAGTACTTACTTTTAAGGGCAGCGACCCATGGAGGTCTGGGCCTGAGTTAATACAGCATTCTATCCCCGGCGGTCCCGGCAGTAGCTTGAGTCGACTTTCTAATTGATTGCGCCACCATGCCCGAGTTTGATTTCTATTGCGACGTCCTTTCAGTTTGGATTCAAACGCCTCCCAATTCAAAGCATTGTATCTATCCATGCCAGTTTTTTTATTCAAAGCTACCAACAAAATATTCTTTTGTTAAAGACGCAGTTTAGGATTTTGAGCCCTCAAGTAAGACGGTTAGCAATGATGCTGCCCTTTTATTCATCTATGCACGATTGAACACTGATTCCGTCTAATTTTTGATTACGATTGCAGGATTTTAGGTTATGGTAAGACTCGTGAACCTTCTGCAATATATCCGCCATTTTTCTTTTTATTACCGACGGTTACAGAAAATCTAGCAGTTTCAGCAACCCCTGCTTATATTCATACCTTCGAGCCAAGATTTTGAGTTTCTGATGGCATTTTGGCAGTATTTTCATTTATTCTCGAGTCTTAGGTGGAATTTAAGTAAGTGTTAGATAAAAAGGAATCGGGTAGGTAAAAACATTACTTTTCTTCCAACATAAAATCTTTTGGATATTCGACTTCATGCTGCTACATCCTGACTCTAACATTTCATTACACGCATACAAAAATGCTTATGCCCAGGTTTACTATGTTTTTTAACCTACCTTTTTGATCCTACAAGTGTATGGACAATCTAAGTTAATCAGAATGTCGAAAACTAAGTCTTTTGATGTCATGTACTATGTTAATATATGAACAAAGTAAATTTTAACATAGAGTTTTTTCAAGCTAGAAAATTAAAAAAACTGAAATTGTTTTTCGTCCACTATCCATTCGTTCTATGTGGCCTGCCTATCTTAGTCTTCGTGATTTAATTACTCGGAAAACATTTGGGTTTTGAATAAAGTTCTTCGAGTTTTCGATCGTGTAATTTAATCCATTCGCCTGCTTCTACCACAGATTCTCGTTAAGATCTGCTTTTAAAGACCCGAAACTTACTTTTCCCCTTCATGCCCAGAGAACAAGTTTCATAAATGGCATTATTAAAGAATTATAAAAATAGATTTGTATTGCATGACAAAAGAATTGTTTCAAATGTTTCCTTCATCGTGGGGAAGCAGGCGTCGTTCATACACAGCTTTTTATTTTTTTCGATCTTACTGTCGGTTGTGGCAATTAATAAGGCTCCTATTTCATATATAGTTTAATACTAGCTTAACCTAACTTCGAACCTACCCCAATCTAAGCAAGCCAACAGTGAATTTCCACTGCCCCAAAAAAACGTTGATTCTGTCGGAAAACGTTGCTATTATCTCGACATGATACCCCTCTACTAAGAGGTTTACTGTCGTTATTGTCATTCGCTCAGCTAGTGTCAGCAAACGCGCATAGATCTCTACCATTTTTTATACTAGATGCCGGTATTTTTCGAGCCTCGGAGAAAACGAAAGACGTGCATCGCAGCATTCCAATGTTGTTGACGAGGGTCACAGTTGAATTGTGATAAAGCGTTGACTGCGTAGGCTATGTAAGGCTTCTTTGCGTTCTCCTAAGACTGGTAATCGGTCGGGCTTACAATCTTTTACAATAATCCATATTTGTTTAGAATATTAGAAATAAATCCACATTGACTGATGCGCAAGTTTTTCGGAAAACGTTTAATTTCAAGTCCAATTCGGGATATCCCAGGTCCTAACATGCTAAATTCCTTCGGGTCGTTCGTTGCTTCTAAAAGGTAGTCCACATAAACAGTGATCAGTGTTATTTTCTCATCTTCATTCTTATAATAAAAACATTTATCGAAGTTTGATGGACTAAAGCCAAGTAACTTATCACATCTAACTTAAGGTTCCACTGTCGTCCGCTTTGTTTCAGTTGACAATTCGCGTTATTAAGTTAGCATACACAATTTTCTCCATCTGCAAAATCTTCCGGCTGCTCTATGAAAATAACTGAGTCGATCTCTCCATTCAGGTAGGTCGATGAAGCATCCATATGATGCAAATCCAAGGTGATTTTTATAGCTATCGCCAAGGTAAATTTAATTGAGCAGTCAATCCCCTGAATTCGGTCAAAACCATGAGCTACAAGGAGCACCTTTCTCCTTTCAGTTGTTTCATTCGGTCTGTACTTTGTTTTAATTCAAGTTTGGGAACGGACGTTGGAAACCAAAACCAGTATTTTAAAAAAAATATTTAGGCTCCTAGGTTTTTCGGGAATAACTTCTGTTTAAAAAAATTAGCGGAAGTAGATTTAAACATGCTGAACATAATGGTACTTATAACTTATTTGTATCCTAACTCGAATTAAGCGGTTATGGTTTGTGGCCACAGATTTATAGTTGTCAGACTTTTTTCAAAAGTTTGAATAACTTTACTGACATCTAGATGCGAGTTTTGAAATACCCTATACAGTTGTGAAGTCATACATACATACGTGCATGCTTTCAGTATTATACAAAATGCTTACCAGTTGTATCGAAACATAACTTTAGGCTGATGTATAGGCATTCGTTCGGTTATTCGTGTAAAAAAATACTTATTATGCAACACATACACAAACGCTACTCCACCTACGCCAGCAACGCTAGCAAAAAAAGAAAAATCCCTCTCTGTCTAAGCGCTCACGAAAGCCACTCACTCAACCACTTGCTTAAACCAGATAAAAAAAAAACCTGTTTCCACTCAAATCCCATCACAATCGCTTATTCTTGTTACCCACCTCTTCATAATATTCATCATCAACCCAACCAGAACCGCACCAGTAATGATCGTAATTACCTGCCAATCAAGGGTTTGTCCTCTTATCTCTTCCAAACAACTATCACACCACGCCGGCCCATTACATCAAATACTTTCCATGGTTCATGGGCCCTTGAATGAAGCTTGTTTGCCATCGTAAATAGCATTTTTCCATCAATGTTATTCGAGCATTTTCCATGGAACACAATTTCGTTATTTGTTTCTTTCGATGAAGTTCTGAAGAAAAACAAACGAAACAATCAGAAAGTCCAGTTCAGGATGGCAGTAGAAACCTCTAATATGTCGGCATCCGGTAGCAACAGCTTCCAGCCATCAATCGCACTCACTCGAATCTGCCCTGCCGTAATTATTTTGGTTGCTTTTTTTTTCTTCTTCTGATTTTGCTTTGATTTCATCCTCCTTCGTCTTGCTATTGGTATTCGCCCGTACGAAAGGGATACCAAACTTATGGGGGTGACGAATATCATACATATAAGCTACGATGATTATTTTTTTTGTTTTTATCTGCATGTCAGTCATATCAAAGTTGTCTTAACTGATCTTGCGGTCTACAACTCGTACCCAAGAAGCCTGAAGGACATGACAGAACTCCGCAGAAACCCATTCCAAAATCCCTTTGATTGATTGTTCCGCATTCAGTTAATTTCAGTTTCAACCTCATTTTTTTTATTTTGCAATATTTATTCATGGCTCCTTCAATATCCTTTCAGCTGCAGTATGCTTCCAAGTATGCATTCGGATATCGTGTACGTGACTTCCACAGCGGAAACGATTTCGGCCACAAACAAAACCGTGATCTCGATGGAGTGACCCGTGGCCAATATCATATTTTATTACCAGACGGTCGTGTGCAAAACGTCATTTATCATGCAGATGATACAGGATTTCATGCGGATGTCGTATTCGAAACAGGACATCATTGATTGCGAGGTATGCCGGCCGCAACAAAATAATGCCCTCTATTTGTTTTTCATATTTTTCCTGGATTTTTTATTGTTGTTTTATTTGTTTCTATTTTTTAGTGAATCGTATCCAAGCGAATGAGCGTTTATTAAATTTTGCAGATAAATTCCTGAAATTATGTTACGGAGAGGATGGTCGGCAGATACAAACGGGGAGTTGACTTAGTTCTGATTTTGTCATACTCGTACTTATTAGTACTTATAGTAAAATATTTTATATTATTAATTTTAACATTGATATGAAGTTTTCGAGCTATCAAATGATCATTAATTAATTCCGTGTAAATAAGAAATTGAGTGGATGGATTCAATCGGAACGACTGAATTTTAATTGATAAACAAGACCCTAAGTTATTTTAACCTTCCCAAATAAGATGCGCCCCAATTGCGCTTATTTAAAATGTATTATTTGTTAAATGTTAAATAAAATATGTAAACCAGTTTCATTATCTACTGAAGCTATTGAAATCTAAACCGAAACCATTGATAAAATCCACGAAATGTTTTGGGTAACTGGCGAATCAATATGCTGCAAAGTTGAGGCCAGAGCAGCATTAAAAAGGTGGGGGTCGTCGCTTTCAGAGGGGAATAAGCGATAAAACTCGTGTGGTGGTTAAAACAGTGGACTTCATTTCAAGGCGAACGAGCTCATAAGAAGGTGAAATAGGTCAGCAGTTCTTTTAATATGCATGCGAAATTATCTACATGGATTACTTGACTCAACGAACAATAGTTTGTAACGAGCCTTCTGCGCCGAGGTATACTCGCTGGGCCAGCATCTGTCACATACATTTGTTTGTGACACCGACGGACGTCGGAATATTTTTAACCACAACCTAACTAATGATAACGTTCTTAAGAATGCTTCAAACATAAAGCTGCGTTGAGTAATTTAGATAAGGAGCAGATGCTATCGCTTTTATGCAATTCATCATCATCTATAAGATGCACTTGGCTCTTGTTCCTTACTTACTTTTCAGGCTAGCGACCCTTAGAGGGTCTGAGCCTGAATGAGAACCTGCTTCAACTCACATCGGTTCCAGGCACGCTGCTTTCAATGGGAGAGTCCAAATTTCCTGATGTCCAGGGTCGCTTGGTCTCGGAACCGTAGAATCGATCTCCCTTGCCTTCTTGAACTAGGTGGCTGGGCTTCTAAGGTTCTCTTTGCTGGAGCGCGGTCGTCCTTGCGCTCGATATAGCCGGGCCAATGTAGTCAACGGAATTTTGTCTTCCGGACTACGTCCACATCATTACATACCTCGTAGAGTTCGCGGTTGTGTCTTCTCCTCCATTCGGCTTCCTCGCAGAGAGGACCATATTCTCCTTCTTCTTAGATGGCGTTACAGCCCTTGAAAAGCCAGAATTAAGCTTCTTTCACTTTTGTTGTGTACGATTTGTTTTTCACACAAGTGAACGGAGCCTACATTTTAATGCGGATTCCGAACGGCAGGGGCCGAAAAGCCAGTACCCTGTCGAGGAGAGAAGTCGCGGAATAACATTCGGATCCGAACTCGTTCACCGCGCGTCAGCGGCTGACACACTACCGACTGCACGATGGCTCATTCAGGATAGAACCATATACATGACGGATTAGTTTTCTTTCGAAAGAGCCCAGAATCATGTCTGCTTTCTTGCTTATCATCCAGCATTCGACTCCGTAAAGCAGGACTGGCAAAATCAGTGTTCTGTAGAAAGTGATTTTCGATGTCCTTGTTATGAGTTTGGACCCCATCTAATTTGACAAACCGAAGTAGCACCTGTTCCCTTGGTTAGGCTTTATCCACTCCACTAAGTTTAAGTTAACGTTTTCTTCGAAGTATACTAACTACCTCAAAATTATATGTCGATGGTTACGTTCTGCCTCAGGCGGTGTTGCACGGAGCGATTCTTAGTCACTGTCATTTATTGTTTTATCCTCATTTACTTTTAAACCAACGAGGCCTGCCTTTTCTTCGATGCCGATGCCATGAAGTCCTCTATTGCGGCGTGCCTGGAGCTTGCAACGATGTAAGTATCGTCCGTGTATCCCAGCAGTTGGGCGCTCTTGAAGAAGATAGTGCCTTCCGTGTTGACACCTGTCTGCCTCACTATCTTTTCAATGACTAAATTGAATCACACACGAAAACGCCGTGCCAAAATGTGCATGTTGGGGAAGGTTCGGAGGTATGGAGTCCAGACTGAACAGGGCATCGCAAGTCTTCCAATTTGGCGCGACACATTCGAATAACTTTTTCCGGGATTCCGAAATCGGCCATCGTCCTGTAGACCTCTTGATGATGAATGCTGTCGCATGCAGCTATAAAATCGATAAAATGATGGTGGGCATGGAATTGGAACTCATTGATTTTTTCCAAGATCTGGCGTGATGTGAAGATCTGATCTATAGTCGATTTGCCACACTGGTAGTAGTGTGGTGCAAAACGGTTTAAGGCATTCACGTAGTAGACTGGATATGATCTTTCAGGTGACATTGAGAAAGGTTATGCCTCGATAGCTAACGCAAGACATACGATCGCCTTTTTCGAATAAGGGGCATATAAAGCTGATATGCCCGTCTTTGGGCATGCTTTCATCGTCCCAAACCATCCTGAAAACCATCTGGGTCAGAAGCTTTGTTGGATTTCGGCTTATATATAGCTGAGCTGACTTATTCATGACTGAATATTCATACATCTAGGATGTTTGATGCGTCCCTTGCGTCAATCAATACATGTTCGATTTGGCTGTCGGTTCGACCATCTGAAGATAGCCAGGGTGCTGAGTTGATATTTTCGTGATGGAAACTTGTAGTACTTATCACCGTACTACTAGTCGTCGCAAAGTCTACTAAACGAAAGCCTTCATCTGTTGTCTTGTAGTGGAGGGTGTGTTTTCCGATCGCGTCGCCAAAGATGTTAGCATTGAAGTTTCCGAGTACGATTTTGATGTCGTACTACAAACAGGCTCCGTAAATTCCATCGAAAAGGTCATAGAAATCCTCTTTGAAGGACTCCTCAACTTTATCGGTGGGTGCTTAGGCTTATGTTATAGAACCTTTCTGGATGCAGATTGCAGCCAGGCGATCATTTATCGGTTTGAAATCGATGACTTTCGATTTAATTCGCATAATATATGTGCAACCTTTTGTGACAGCTGTAATAGCTGTAATAAATGTCGGAATGTTTTTTTCCAGCATATTGCCTGGATCGCAGTAATGTCCGCCTTACACTGCATGAGGATATTTTCCATTTTCTGTGCGGCATATATTAGTTCGCCTGCCAACGGCTGTTGGGGGGTAATGCAGAGGACGCCGCGAGGAGGCTGTATGTTAACTTGACGTTAGCAGTGTTAAGGATGGTTGCTGGAATGCTGGCACCTTGCCAGGTTAAGAGAAATCAGCAACTTCCTGTATGATCAGGTCCGAGCCCTCCTGGCTCCTGTTATGGGTGCTAAATGAGGCGGTTCCGAATGTGGCACCGACTTATATGGAAAAGATTAATGTTTTCGAGAAGCAGTGCCTAAGGGTCTATCTTAGAATGAACAGAACACCAAAATCTGATCTCCGGGACTTACTACCCCAATTATAGATATCCGGAGAGCACACAAGTATATTCGCCGGGTCCAGGTCCGTCACATTAATTTATTATTGTGAGATTCACTAGTTGTGTCGGCGCAGCGATTACATTACTCTATCATTCTGGGTTATGACCTGTTCGGCACATTATTCATAGTGGCATCCTAATCATCTTATCGACACTATTGCGTTGACAGTATCCAGTCAGCTTCTTAAGGGTAAGAACCCAAGTCTGGATTCTGACTGATAGCGAATGATTGCGAGTAGCGTGAGGCCAAGCCTGTTAGGTTGACCCAAGTCGGGGCTCTAACTGTTATTGGCTTGGGCCCTCGACTGCGGCTATAACACTTTATCAAACTCTTACGGGGTAAAATTCAAATCGGAGTATTAATCACGCAATATTTACCTAGGGAGTAGGTACTGGTAATACTTGATTAATCTCGTGGGTTAAGACCCGAGTCAGAGTATTAATTTCCACGCTACTCGTTCTTCGCTTATAAGCGACGTTTTTATAAAGAAAACCGGACAAGTGTGAGTCGGACTCACCCACCGAGGGTTCCGTACAGATATGTAGGTACATATTATAAATAGTTCAGAAATCGAGTCTCGCAGTTTTTTTTCGAACTTTTACCGAAATCCAGTTTCAAAAATTTATAATTAATTTATAAAAGCCTAAATTAGTTAGGCAACCTAATCAAAGTTGTTTCTTACTTAAATATCAAATTCAATCCAGATTTTTAAATGGTGACTGAAAAAAGAATGAATAGTATCGCATTGTACATCAAAGTTGGAAAAAACATTGTGCATAATAGTTTTCGTCTTAGTAGTGCTAATGCTTATTAAGAGTAACATGCCTATAGAAGAAACATCTAATGAAATTGCATTTTGGGGATTGGTTTTAAAATCTTGTGAAGAAGCTTTTATGGCAAAACGACATCGCTTACGTCCATTTCAAGGCAATTCTATTGAGCAATTTCAATACATAGAACGTGAGCTAGAGCAGGTTATTGGCCAAGTGTTAGCACTAGCCGCATTTATACAATGTAATGCTGCCAATAAGCAAGACGTAAATGCAGAAAATCGGGACATAGGGCAATCGAGGATGAATACGATCCTAAAATGGTCGATGTTGTACAAAGTAGAAGAAGTGGGAGAAGAAGTGAGGATCACTATCACAGACGAAGAGTTTCATCCCATGGTCAGCAATATGAATATTAAACAGAGAGAATTGTTTGAAGTGACAAAACGTATTCGACATGAAGTAATAACAAATCAGTAAAGCAAAAGTGTTCCCTTAAAATTATTTGCGGCAGGAGGAGCTGGCAGCGGAAAGTCTTTCGTGCTGATCACAATGGTATATATGTATTATAGTATATCACATTAATCGATGTTATGCTCCAACAACAGAGCAATTAATAAATGCAACTTTTGTTGAAGTTACTGCACCAATAAAAGTAGCAGCGTGTCTTGTTAAAAAAAACATTAACAGTGCATTTGCGTTAGGAATCGAGACAGGTGGAGCAACAGTCTATAAACAGGACAGCGGCATAAGGATATGAGAAAAAAATAGCGACACATTCGATGGTTGATAATAGATGAAATATCTTTGGTATCCTATGTAGTCTTACGAACCATTACTCTTCGTTTACAAGAGTTCAAAAACTGCAACGATATTGTTGGTTGGTTAAACATCCTAGTTGTCTGACATATCATGCAAATGCCGCCTGAGTTATATGTAATGTAACACCGATGACCCAACCGAAGAACCTTCAATCATTGTCATCTAAAATATTTTAAATAATAATAATGACGAAGCATTTCTGCTTGCAATTATTTTGTAATGCAATTCGTTAGCAGCGTCAACGAAAAGTCGACGATGGCAACGAACTTGCAATCGTAGGTCAAGTTAGTTTTTAAGTCATTTATTGATAAATTTTTATTTTTTTTTTTTTTGTAATTCATTTTTATTTATAGTTTCTTAGATCTATCTTATCCTAGACAAAAATGCTTAAAACTAGCTTAACTATCCTTACAAATTTTGGAATCTTACTGGCCCTAGGCGGACACTCTAAAATAAACTGTATAATTTTTACGTATGCCTTTCGACTACTATTTAAATAACTTACAATTAACATTATTATAATTAACTTAAGCTAAGAAAAATTATTATTTTTTTTTTTTTTATTGATCAATTCGGTGTCGAGCAGTGAACAAATAAAGTGTTTCAAATAGAATAATCTACGGCGTTTCATTTTAATACCGTAAGTGGCGCAGTCGACGGAAACGAATAATAAATTAATAATCAAGACATAAGTTGGAAACATAGTAAAATAAAATAAAATTTAGTGCTTTGCATAGAAACAAAAACAGTCTTGGAGAAAAGCAACAGTGCAAATATAAAATAACAATAAAGACAAAAGTGGAAAATAAAATTTGGTGCTTTACGTAGAAACGAAAACTTTTAAAGTGGATCGACGTAGCATTAGAAGAAACATATTTGACAGCACGAGAAACATGACTCAACCGAATCAGATCGAACAATGTTTGGTGGCGTTGACCCAACTGCTAGTACGGGGTCAACCCCAGAGACAAAGCTTGCGATCAAGGATTGAGAAGGAAACTCGATTCCTACCCATTTTCGATGGGCAACTTGGGACACATTGATGCAGTAGCAAAAGTCTTAGAGGAATACCGAGAAGAAGCCTTGGAAGTATTCCGGATAATTTACGACCTGAAGATACAAGGAGCAGCCAAAACCTTTTAAATGTCAACCCCCCCTCAACCTGGGAAGAGTGTAAAGCAGCGTTAAAACGGCACTACCGGCCCAAAAAGATCAGATGACTCTCACCAAACAAATTGGATCACTTAGAGTAAGCATAATAGAATTAGATAATAAGTTAACAAAATATGTAAAAGACATAACAGAGTATGTAGCTTTGGTTGAAAACCGAGATACATAAGTAGATATTTTTAGTGGAATGCTGGTGCAAAAGATAAAGGAACTAGTTTCCGGACCATTAGCTTATGCCATAATTGATAAATATAACTTATCAGAAATTAGAGATATTATTCATAAATTTATAGGCCTCGATCAGGGTAATTTAAATGGTAGCCACATAAATAGTAACAATAGTAATAATTGTAATTGGGGTATCAATCCTAGACAAAATAATCAATACAGACAAAACATAGTCCAGTTCAATTTAGTAGGCAGACCTTTAATAATAAACAATTTTATAAAAATAGTAACCATCCACAACAAAACAAACTTATAGACAATTACAGCCAGGTAGTTCAAACAACACTAGACAACAATCATATACGAATAACGGACAACAAGGCAGTCAACAAAGTACACGACCAATGAACGTAGATACGATTGACAGATTAGCTACAGATGTTACAAATTCGTTTTTTTACGAACTAGCCTCGGAAAATAAAATTTTTACAACTCTCACGATTGAAAAGAAAAAATATATTGCTTTATTCGATACTGGTTCTACAATAAATATACTTAACCTATCAAGATTTCCCAACTACCATTACCAAGTTTTAGACATACACCCAACGAAAATAAATACAATACAAGGTTATGTCAACAAACCTACTAAAACAGTAGCAACAGTTTGCTCTGAAGAATTAAAATACCCGTATAATGCAAAAATTAAATGGATAGCGCTAGAAATAGAAAAACCTTATGATCTTATGGCATGGACTGGATTCAAAAAAATGTTAAGGAAATAAGCTTAGAAGACAAAGAAATCAGAATGAAAAACGGTGTAAATTTAGCCTTTCTTTCTAAAATTGTTGGAGGCGAAGTTAATGTTTTGGAAAATATTCAGTTTGATCATTTAAATGAAAAAGAAAGAGATATTATAACAAAACTACTGGTAAAATTTAATAAACTTCTATATAAAGAAGGAGATATTTTAACTAAGACAAAAACTAAGACAATAACAGATGAACAGATAAATTCGAAAATATACCGATATCCACCAAAACATGAAGCGGAGGTTAGAAAACAGTTAGAAGAAATGGAGAAACAAGGCATCATACGAAAGGGCAAGAGTAGGTATAGTTCACAAATTATTGTCGTTCCGAAGAAAAAGGATAATTCAGGAATCCAAAAATTCAGAATAGTTGTCGATTACAGAAGGCTAAATCAAGTAACAGTCGATGATAAATACCCTTTGCCGAATATTGAGGGAATACTTGATAAATAAGCAAGGCGCAGTATTTTAGTACAATTGATCTGGCTAAAGGTTATCACCAGATAATGGTGGCGGAAAATGGTATAGAAAACACCGCTTTTGTTAGCCCGGCAGGTCTGTACGAATATGTTCGAATGCCGTTTGGGTTAAAGAATGCTCCGGCAACTTTTCAACGGCTTATGAATGAAATCTTTAGAGAATTCATTAATAAAATTTGTATGGTTTATTTGGACGATATATTTACTTATTTTTTCGACTTCGCTAGAAGAACATGAAAAATCATTAAAAAAGATTCTTGTTAGACTACAGGAACACAACTTAAAAATACAAATAGATAAATGCAGTTTTCTTAAAAAGAACACGGAATTTTTAGGGCATATTTTGACAAAGGATGGTATAAAACCAAATCCGGATAAAATAAAAGATATTCAGGATATAGAAATTCCAAAATCCGAAAGGCAATTAAAGGGATTTTTAGGAGCTACAGGATTTTATCGAAAGTTTATTCATAATTATTCTAAAATAGCTTACCCGATGATAAAATATTTGAAAAAGGGATTTAAGATTAATATTAAAGGCCCCCAATACAAAGCAGCTTCTGAAAACTTAAAAAGTTTGATTTCTACACATCCAATATTAAAATACAGATAAACCCTTTACTGTGACAACAGATGCCAGCGATTATGCTATTGACGCTGTTCTGTCTCAGCAGGGCCATCCAGTATGTTATGTTTCTAGAACGCTAAATAACCATGAAAGAAATTACAGCACTACCGACAAAGAATTTCTTGCTATTGTTTATGCTGTAAATTATTTTCGTCCATATCTATATGGTAACAAGTTCAAAATTATCACCGATCATGCCCCGATAAAATACTTAAATACTAAGTTAAAGGGAAAAGAATTCTCGCAAAGGCATCAGAGATGGATCTTAAAGTTGCAGGAATATAATTACGAAATATAATACTTGAAAGGGCGAGAAAATAAGGTCGCCGACTACCTAAACAGATTAGAAAATTCACAAAAGATTAATGATTATAATAAAGAAGGTTCAAACCTTGCACTCTCTGATCTCAACATTCACTTGAGGAATAACTACTTGATCACATAGGAATCAAAGACGATATAACTAATAAATACAAAATTCAAATTATTTTAACTTATTGTCCAGGTAAAGAAGTTGAAACTGTACATAAAAGAACAATTATTTAAATTAACCCACCTTCGCGTGGCTGCACACCTTGCCGCGGTGCGAAGGCTCAGTAATTGTCAATGACTCTTGAGAATTCACTTTCCATGCTGGGCATGAATTCTTTATGACGAGACATGAAGCTAAGCTGCAGCCATCACCTCCTCCTTCCTTCCTCGGGTATCCCCTCCGTTCCCCCCTCCCGTCCCCTGGGCTGGACTAAGGTGTTAACCGTACCGTGCCGAGAGTCAGCCAGGCTGGGGGCCTAGTCTAAATAATAGCCCAGTCGCTAACGGTGTATCCAGGTTACCTGGCGCCCTCCTGGATCAATTAGCCTTGCCTGTATACTGCGAGGCTCTGTACAGGTCGACCACCCATTCCTGCGCGACTCGTGGGAACACAATAGAAGAAGAAAACAAAAATAAAAAAAATGCATCCTCTGAAGAGGCAAATAGGGCAGGTTGCCACCGCCGAAGGCGCGATTGATGCAGACAGCGTAACCGGGGCTCTCCTTCAGAGACTACAGATTGGTACCGCTACCGACGATGAATCCTTGGCTTCATCACAGGTAAGCAACACCATGCAAGTGGACTCTGAAACTGAGGCCCAGCTGCTGGAAGAAAAGGTCGCCCCTAAGGCCACAGGCAATCCTGTAGTAAAGAGCAAGGTAAAAACACCGGCCCAAAAAGCAAAGAGTAGCTATAAGAGGAAAACCCTCAACGCTCTCTGAGCGCGAAAAAGTCCTGATCAAGAAGCAGAAGAAAGAGGTAGCCAAATTCGAGAAGAAATCGGCTCCCACCTCCACTCACGCTTCGAAAAAGGACACAGGGCGAGATAAGAGGCCATCGAACACGGCCTCTATCAAACCCAACGTCCCAAAAGTGACTCTACAACTGCCAACACAACCGGCCACTGTCGAAAAGAGCGCACAGCAACCGGGCACCTCCATGGGACACACTGCCTCAGGATCGAAGCAGAACGTCAAGAGGGGGCGCTCCGGAGAAGAAACTCTTAGGGAAGCGAAAAAGGCAAAAACATCAGCCAGCTTCAATCTTCCCTTGAGTCTACAAGTGGCTATTGTCGATCGTTCCAACCCGGATGGGAAGATTACATCCGACAATTGGCTAACGGTCGAAGCCAAAATTTTGGAAGCGATGCTTGTCGCGGATAGCGGCGATGAGATTAACGTCGACGGGGCAGGCTGGCAGAAAGGAGTCTAAGTTGTCGGTTGTCAGAGGTCCCTGGACTTTTTAAAGCGCACAATCGACAATTGCGGTGAAATCTGGCAGAAGGCTAAACTCGAGGTTATCTCTCGTTTGATGCTTCCGCTTCGCACGTTGGCTTCAATATGGATACCTCCTCCGGTTCCCGAAAAGGACGAATCCATTTTGAAGCTAATTGACAAGCAGAATAAAGAGCTTGATACTCCCAACTGGAGAATAATTTCTTCAGCCAAGAGTAAGAACGGAGTGGGAAAGGACCTCATGGTTACCATTGACCAAAAGTCACTCGACCACATCCGCAGCAGATCTGGCAGCATCAAGTTCGGGCTGGGAACCCTGAAGGTAAGGCTCCCCAATGAACGCGGCAAGTCAAAGGATGCTGCTTGTGGTGCAAATTAATTTACACCACTGCAAAGCAGCCACCGACGACTTGATGATGTACATGCTGCAGGAAGATGTGCATATAGCCTTAATCCAATAACCTTGGCTCCTTAGGAACAAAATTCAGTGATTAAGGTCTAAAGAGTATAATTTATACTATCCACACACCGAAGGTAAGCTAAGAACCTGTATAGTCGCCAAGAGATACTTAAACATGTTTCTCCTAGGTACGTACAGCAACGGAGACCTCACGGTGGTAACGTACGAACAACAGAACAAATCAATTTTGCTCCTATCGTCCGCTTACTTACCATATACCTTCAAACGCAGTCCGAACACTCGTGCGACACGCCAAGTCACGCGGACTGTGCCTATTGATAGTCTGCGACGCCAATGGACACCACACTCAATGGGGAAGCAGCGACATCAATAAAAGGGGTGAGTCCATTTTCGATTTCATTATCTCCACCAACCTCAATATTTGCAACAAAGGTAACACACCCACGTTTCGCAATCGGGTTAGGGAAGAGGTAATTGACCTCACTTTACTAAGTGAGTCCGACTCCATCCGAGTAGAGGATTGGAGAGTGTCCACTAACTGTTCCTTTTCGGACCACAGCCGAATACTCTTCAACCTTAACGTCATTAAAGAAAAACCGAAACCTTTCAGAAACCCTCAGAGGACAGACTGGAATCTTTTCTCAAACCTAGTTGCCAACAGGTTAGAACCGCCACAAGATACCACTAATCCTGATCCAACTTACATTGAGAATTCAGTCGAAAATCTTGTGAGAATTCTGAAAGCGGCTTTTAACGAATCCTGTCCTTTGCAACGTGCTCGCAGGAAGACCAGCGCAGTCTGGTGGACCACAGAGCTAAAGCAACTCAGGACCAGGACCCGAACTCTATTCAATAGAGCAAAGATCTCAAACAGAACCGAAGACTGGGATAATTACAAGTCCAGCTTCAACGAATACAAGAGCAAAACAAGAGCAGCAAAATCTAAATCCTGGCGGGAGTTCTGCGAATCAATAGAGGATCTCAACGAAGCCGCAAGGCTCAGGAAGATCCTATCCAAGGACCCCTGCGTCCCGGGATTCATCCTTAAACCAGATGGTCCTTGGACAGAATCCAGTCGGGAATCTTTAGAACTGCTGACTGAAACCCACTTCCCAGGCTGTAAAACCCCTGAAACTACAGTCTCCTTCGAGACGACGGTTCCTACGGTTCACACAACCGAAGAAGTGATAAACAAGATTATCCCAGAGGATAAAGTATCATGGGCAATAAATTCGTTCAAACCCTTTAAATCTCCGGGCCCGGACGATATCTTGCCAGCGATGCTTCAAAAAACACAGATCCACACTGTACCCCATCTCGTAAGCATTTTTTCCAATTGCCTGCGAACGGGGTACATCCCAACACAGTGGAGGGAAATTAAGGTAATTTTCATAAATAAGGCAGGTAAACTATCTCATACTGCCGCAAAGGACTATAGGCCAATTAGTCTCTCGTCATTTCTATTAAAAACCTTGGAGAGACTCCTTGATCTATACATCAGAGGACTCACAAATTCGCAAAACTTATGCAACACTCAACACGCCTATCTCAAAGGCAGATCAGTGGAGAGTGCTCTGCATAGTGTTGTCCGTGAAATTGAGGGCTCGCTGTACTTAAAAGAGTTTACAATGGCAGCCTTCCTCGACATAGAGGGGGCCTTCAACAATGTGAACACAGAGGCCATAACAACAGCTCTTGAAGACATAAAAGTAGACAAATCCTTTGTAATCTGGATTGAGAATATGTTGAAGAACAGAATCATCAATGCAGACATTGGACACAGTTCTATAAGGAAGGTGACAACTAGAGGCACACCACAAGGAGGAGTTTTCTCCCCCCTACTGTGGCTTCTTACAGTCAACAAGATCCTCAAATTCTTTATGGAAAAAGACACAAAGATCATAGCGTGCGCAGATCACCTGGTTATTTTGATAAAAGGTAAATTTCTACCAACTATCAGTGAACTAATGGAATCTGCGCTGAGTGAACTCTCCTCGTGGGCAAGACAGAACGGTCTGAGAATAAACCCCCAGAAAACCGAGCTGGTCTTGTTCACCAGGAAAAGGAAAATTCCGATATTTGCTCCCCCAAAGTTAGAGGGTACTCCACTGAAACTCAAAGCGGAAGCAAAATATATAGGCATCATTCTTGACTCTAAACTCTCCTGGAAAAGGAACCTGGAGGAAAGGATGAAAAAAGGATTGAACGCTTTTTATGCATGCAAAAAGACCTTCGGAAAAAGATGGGGCTTGCAACCGTACATCATTCATTGGATGTACACAGCAATCATCAGATCCATTTTAACTTATGGGGCCCTAGTCTGGTGGACTGCTAGCGGCACAAAAAGCTATATGAACATGCTCAACAAAGTACAAAGATTAGCAGCTGTTTGTACAACGGGAGCCATGAGAAGCACGCCGCAAGCAGGGTTGGACATGATTCTTCATCTCCTCCCCTTGGATCTATTCATAAAAGGTTACGCTGCAAAGAGCGCTCTCAGACTAAGAGAGTCCTCTCTGTGGAAGCAAGCCAACTATGGACATGCGGCCATACTTAAGATAATATACGACCTGGGAAGGAAACATGGTTTTAGTAGCCTCGCAGCTACGACCGACTATATTCCCCCCCAAAATGACTTCTCTCTCAGTATACCTATCCTTTTCCCTGACAGAGAAGAGTGGCTATCAAACGCCGTAATCAACGACCATGAGATCACCCTCTTCACCGACGGATCGAAAATGGACACAGGCACTGGGGCCGGGTTTTACTTTGATACCCTACACATACAGGAATCATTCAGACTTCCTGATCTGTGTAGCGCGTTCCAAGCAGAAATCCTGGCAATAGAGAAAGCAGCTAAACACCTACAGGTAGCCGATATCCCACCATCTTATATCACCATTTTCGTAGATAGCCAGGCTGCACTGAAGTCAATAGAATCCTGTATAACGAGATCAAAGGCTGTCAAGATATGTCGCGACTCACTGAAGTCCATCAGACACCATAAAGTTAAACTCTGCTGGGTCCCGGGCCACAGCTCAACCGCAGGGAACGAAAGAGCAGACGAACTGGCCAGGCAAGGTTCTGAAATGGACATCAGCGAAGCGGACACGTCATTGCAACCACCGATCAGCGCATTATACCGGATCATAAACGACACAATTATCAAAGAGGCCAACTCGTCTTGGCTTACAAGAAACGACAGCTACACGACAAGATCATCGTGGCCAGAGCTCAACGTCGGAAAAAACAAAGAAGCTCCTGGCGCTGGACCGTAACTCGATCCGTATGCTCCTCGGGGTGATCACAGGACACTGCCCCATTGGAGCAATGCTCCGGAAATGGGACTCGGGATCCAACGATCTCTGCCGGAGCTGCGGCGATGAGGAAGAAACTGAGGCGATCCAACATCTGCTCTGCCACTGTCCAGCTCTCCAGAATCGACGCCTAGTGTCGCTAGGCCAAAGATTATTTACAGAGATTGCGGACGTGGCTAATGCAGATATATCGGATCTTCTAAGATTCATCGAGAGCACGGGGTGGTTTCAGCCACCACGTGATAGGACAGGTTAATTTTATGTTTACCCACACAAACGAAGGGAATCACAATGGGCCTCTTTGCTCCGAGTGGAAGTGATGTCCAACCATCACACTCCCCTTCTCTAACCTAACCTAACCTAACCTAAATTAACCCACTGAAAAATGAAAATCAAATAGAAATGATACTCCAACGTTATATAAACAAGGGATATATAGGGATCTATTCCGAAGTATCAGAATCAGACTACAATAAAATTCAGTTAATTAAAATTTGGTAAGCCCAGAAAAGTTATCATGGACAATGAATTTAAATCAGAGCAAGTAATACAATTTTTGCAAAAAGAAAATGTAGAATTTCATTTCACAAAGCCCAATAGCCATACAGGCAACCTTGTTAGAAAAAATAACAGGAAGTGAAGACAATGAACTTTCACTCGAAATGAAGATACAAATCGTTATAGGGAACTATAATGATCGGTATCATTCTACCATCAAATGTTCACCTACACAGGCTAAGGAAATAATAAGCTTCAAAGACATTCAGACAAGAATGGACAAAGTCAAAAATCACATAATTGAAAAAAGAAATCTTGGCAGGAAGGTATATGAAGAAACTAGATCGAGAGGTCATATTAGAAATTATAAACGACTAAGACATAAGGACAAACGATATTACAAATTAGCCCCTCTTCAAAATGTACATTTTTCAAATATAAAACGCCCTCTCAAAATTACAGGTCTTAATACTAACAGCAATAATGTTTCTGATCCCAGTGACACAAGGCCTACTACAAGTAGATCAAATAAATGAAGAATTAGGATATAAAATGATAAAAATTCAAGAAGTTGAAATTATTAATACAACAAATTTGGTCTTACATATAAACAACCCTCAAGAAATGGTGATCATGTTAAATGAAATAAAAACAAATATTGATAGTCTTGAACTACATGGCAAAGAATTACTAAACAATGTTATCACAAATACACAAGCTAAAATTAGATCAATCATGCCAAATTCTCTGTTAGCGAAAAACGAAGATTATTTAATTTTGTAGGTCAAGCTCAGAAATGGTTGTTTGGAACCATGGATGAGGAAGATAGAGTAGAAATTCTAAAACATCTAGATGTAATCAAAGAAAATAATAAACATGCAATAGAAAACTTAAATCAACAAATATTAATAAATACCCATTTCAATGACACATTAAAAGTACTTTAAAAGATGCTATAATAAATGATAGAAGTAAGATTACAATTGCGTTAAATACCATCAAAGAAGAATATCATGAAATAAAAAAAGCAAACTATGTTCTTGGATCAAATGTTAAAATTTAGGTATTTGGAAAATAAAATCGACCAAATTCAAGACAATATAGCTTCACCAAAAAATAACATGATTCATCCAGGAATATTAACAGCCGAAGAAATAGAAATGTTTAAAATCGATTTTTATAAACTAAAATTAATTAAGATGGGTGTTTTAAAATATAAAGAGCAATCTATTGTTATAGCTTTAAAAATTCCAAATTCATATGTGAAAACAGATTTAAAATAAATAACACCATTATCAAATAAAAATTATTTTATTTTAATTATTTAATTAATTATGAAAACATTGTAAAAATAAATAACGATATTTTAACTTTTAAGCCAGATACCATCTCGAAGGACTTAAAGCCGAGTAAGAACTGTATTTTCAGAAATAATTGTAACTATAAAGTCAATAATAAAACTAAAATAGAAATAATTGATGACGAAACCATTTTAGTAAAAAATGCCTTAAACGAAAAACTTATTCAAAATTGTGATGATAGGAACATAACGCTAACAAGAAATTATCTAATTAATTTTTATAATTGCCAAATTAGTTTATACCAAGAAACGTTTACAAATAATAAAATTAATGTAGAAGTCAAATATTTTTATTCAAGTAATAGTTTTGATTCAAACACTACGATTAAATTAATATCATTTGAAGAAATAAATAGTAACAATGATTTTAAAAATCTAAAACTAATTAAAGAACTTAGATTTCATAAAAACTTATGTTACGGTATGGATATGACTCTCCTCGAAATTATTTTAATAGTAATAATCTTTATTATTGTCAAGCTCAAAAATTCAAAAACAAAAATTAATATTGTAGCAACGGAAAATAATTGTAATAGAACTCATGAGAGTTTCTGACCGGGGTGGAGTTATATGTAATGTAATACCGATGACCCAACGGAAGAACCTTCAGTTATTGTCATCTAAAATATTTTAATTAATACTATTGTACATTTCCGCCAGAGTATGTAATATAACACCGATGACCCAAACGAAGAACCTTCGGTCATTGTCATCTACAATATTTTAAATAATAATAATGACGAAGCATTTTCACTTGCAATTATTTTGTAATGCAATTCGTTAGCAGCGTCAACGAAAAGTCGACGATGGCAACGAACTTGCAATCGTAGGTCAAGTTAGTTTTTAAGTCATTTATTGATTCATTCGGTGTCGAGTAGTGAACAAATAAAGTGTTTCAAATAGAATAATCTACGACGTTTCATTTTAATACCGTAAGGTTAAAGGCCTACGTCCGACAACAAAATGATAGCCAATTCACAGACCTTCGTAATAACCTCCGGGTAGGTGAGTTGAGTATGGAGCAGTACGAGATTTTAATTGAAAGAACTCGCGTCCCGTTGGTTGATGATTTTTTCGATGGCGAAGCTGAACGTTTTTTTGCCATAGTCAAACTAGTGAATGACTACAATGATAAAATTGTGGAATTAATCGCCAAAACACTTAAAATTTATACGTTGAATGCTCACGACGAATCCAAGGAACCTTCTATTTATGGTCAAAAACCCAATGTTGCTTTCGTTCCACAAGATCCAAACTGCACGGGAGGTTTGCTAAATTCTATAAAAATCGGTGTCGGTGCTCGAGTTATCTTACGAAGGAAGGATTAGTCGATGGCATGGGTATAATCAGACAATTTGAATGGAATGGATTTCGCAGAGGCCAGTTGGAAGAAGGGGAACCTCCAAAAAGATATTTATAGAATTTGATGGCAAATCAATTGGAGGAAGTTTTAGAGATGAACACAATTGGATTCTAGATACAGGCATAAAGTTTGACATATCAAGGTCTAAGAGGGAGCGGTAATATAGAAAGAGTAATGTTTCCTATCATTTTGAGTTGGGCTGTTACTGTCTATAAATTACAAGGAACCACGGAAGTACTTTTGCAAAAGACCAAGCTTACATGGCCTCAAGTCGTGTAAAAAGTTTGCAGACCGTTGCAATTTGTGAATTTAATCAAAGAAAATTGCTTAATAATCCTCAGGCCAAATCAAAGATTACGAAAAACATTACCGTAATTTTTAAACTTATACCAAAAAAAAAAATCATGTTTGTGGTCTAGGGACGGATGTTGTGCTAGGTCAATATATATGTCTTAGCAAAATTATAAGTGTTATCGGGTACGTTTTTTCAAGTTATAATTGCAAATTAACTAATTTCAAAAAATATCAAATATTAAACCAATTACACTTCCTGTAATAACATTACGTATGGTATTCCTTTGATACAATCCTAATTCTATATAATAACTATTTATATAAGACTGCGTTATGATTTTTATTGTAATGTTGTACTACAATAACATACTTCACAGCCGAAAATGTACATTTATAGGCCCATATTGGATGGTTCTCGTTCACAGATATGTTTAAAAGTAATGTAAATATCTACTGTGCGTCTAAGATCCCTACCGCAGCTAACAAAAAGAGCTAATGACCTTGAAACGCCTGAATAGATTTTGATGCCACCAGCACAGAGGTGATGAGCGGAGCAAAGGTCGAAAAGGAGATTTCCACTGCCATTGCCTTCTGCATGCTGTGTCGATCAATAACGGCCTTGGGGTTGTTGCTGTCACAGCTTACTTTGGCGTTGAGGTCGCCCATGACAATTTTTAAATTTCTTTTGGGGGAGGACGTGAGGCATGCTTCCAGATGGTCGTAGAAGGTGTGCTTGTGTTCATCATCATAACGTTCGGTGGGGGCGTAGCATTGTATGATCGTGATGCTGCCGAACTTCGAGTGGACTGGGATTGATGTGATCCTGTCTGAGATGGGTATGCACTCCAAGAGCGACCTCTTTGCAGCTGGGGATAGTAGAGTACCTACCTCATTCTTGTGCTGGACGTAGTTACCACTATAAATGAGGTACTCTCCCGTTTGGGTTTGGAAATCGTCCTTTCCATCTCCTTTTGGAGACCCGAGGATCTGTAGGTGGTTTCGTTGCATCTCGGAGTAGACTTAACTCAATCTGGAGGTGTGCTTTTCTTTAATTCCCGTTCATAAATATGAAAAAGCCTCTTTTTTAAAAAACCAAGGTAACACCCTATACAAATTAATTATTACGGCCTCCCTTATGGCGCAGAGCTTCTGTGCATAATCGTTGGTCATTTTTTTGGTCATATTGGAAAATACAAGGAGAATATTCAACTATCACCTCTACAAACTTAACAATTACACCAACTAAGTCTACGCCGAAAACCAAGAGAAAATCCCGATCTCAAACATTGCCGGCCGGAGAGGCTTTCTTCAAAACTATATTTGTCACTGTTTTTTAACACCGCTACGCCCAATAGTTATAACTTCTGTTTTCATGCGGCTGGGTATTTGAAGAAAAAAGAAGCAAGATTTTCAAGAATTCCAGTCCTCGAACTAAAGAAGATTAGTTTCCTTTATTCTTTAACAATAATTTTTGTCTTATGATCTTCAATACGCTGATTTTAATTCACTAACAAAGATCCGTGTCTAAATTTTGAACCTAAAGTGCGGCTCACGAAACCATTTGCCATCATTAAGTAGTAAGTTCCTTAATGATCCCTAGATCTGCCACACGAGCTGATCACATCACATCAATATCCCGCAAACTGTTTTAAATGACAAGCAACACTCAGACGCCAGTTGTCGTTCTCTAATCAGTTCATCTGCCATTTAAAGGTTACCAGAATACCATGGCAGTCAGGTAGATCACCGAAATAAAAGCAAAATCAAAACAATGCGCCCACATTCTTTTTTTCCGAGTCAACCAAGAAACAAGTTCGCCCTTTAGCACTCTATTTTCAAATATGATAAATTGGTTCTTCCTTCCCTTCAAGACCGGGCCTATATCGAAGTCACCGGATCCGATACACACTTACATGTACGTTCCCAATTCACATCTATCCACCACCATCCACCACCATACACAATTGCACGTTGGCATTACAACCTACTGCCCCACAATGTAGCCGTTCAGGTATTCCCTGTTGTTGCACTCCCGGCAACCAAACCCAAAGCCAAGTCAACGATTTTTCATGATTGACTCGCCCGCATCGGTTTTTTGATGCACATATTGGTACTATCGAGATATGCTCTCTAGTGCATCCATATAATGCATTCACATCAGCATACGAGTATGTGTCTTATGCGGCTCCGATTAAGATGCAGATCTATGGCCAATGCCGTAAAATTGATAAGGAATGCTGCGTGCCATTGGTAAAGGCCGCCCAAAGCCATCTCGTGCAATGGCTGAAGATTTAGAAGTTCATCATCGTCATCATCATCATCATCATCAACACCAACCAGTCTGCTTTTATAATAAAAGCAACAACATCAGGTAGAGCGACAAGGCAATGTTGTCGCTCTAGCACTGCTCCAGCTGGGTCGTCGCCCCAGCATGAAATGTCAAATAGCGAATTAGATGCATCGATCGCACAGCGAAGCGAAAGGGGTAGAACAAGCGCATTGTTGCAATAAGTGAAACGTGATCGCTTACACCTGCAATTTGCTGCAGTAACGCCGTGCGCGAAATTCCCCAACTATTTACCGCTCTCGCGTAATTGTATCTCATTGTGATAAAAGTGTACTATTGCCGGAATGTGGGCTTCTACGGAAGATCTGAAAAACCATTTTTGGCTTTTTTTTCTTCTTCCTTCCTTTTCGGTGGATTGACTTGGCACGTTATTTCTTTCTTTTGTTGCGCGGCAACATTCTATTGCACACGACGAATGCAGACAATCGAGTACGCGACATTTCGACGTATTTGGGCCGAAGGTTCCCAATTGCTACTTGCGTGATGTATGATTGTTGCACGAGCTGAATTATTGGGTATGAAATACGTTCGAGTATGTGCCGGTTAAGGAACGCGTGTCAATTGCAAGCTTGAGGTCGAAAGGTTTCCGGATTTCCAAATTTTTATTGACTGTATACTCATATACTAAAGAAGTATTTGTAGCTTTTTAAAGAATCAATACGGCATTTAGCCTATTGTAATAAGACTTTTTTTTCTTACGGTGGGAAGGAAGGAATGACAATCACAATTTTGTGCAAAAGCCAATCTCGTACCGCATCAATTCGACTCGATATTTTCAGCAGGAGCTTTAGGTATCTGAGTTATGTTTCCATAAAATTATTTCTGTTGTTCCAGTCGTCACCACTTTAGCAAAATTAATTTCAAATAAACTATTATGGACTGGTCCCCTTTTGCCGGTAGGTACGGGTTTGTTCTTTATTGAAAAAAGTGGTAACAACGCAAAACTTAAACGAAACTAAAATTTAACTTAAAAGAGAGGTGGAGGGCATTTTTTTAAACCAAGTAGTTCTTATATATGAGGTCATCAAGGATTGGCCCCCCATCACATATTTATATTCCGGTACAATCTTTTGGTTTTCCTTAGTATTGATTTGGAGCTTCCATATCATTTTAACTGTTGATAATGGAGTGGAGACAGTTTGCTCCCACTACTTTTGCGTTTTTCTACTTTTGTTCTTATTTAACACAGTAATAATACTTGATTATTGACACTTTTTAAATTCATAATGAAATTCAAACGTAATATTGTGATAGCGCTATATTTAAGTAGAAAGTAAAAAGTGGTTATTGTTTGAGCTTGCCAGCACCTCGAGTCAATAAATCTTTTGTGGCTTGAATGATATCACATTCCAATAATACTGAGAAACGCTATGATAGAGGTCAGAAAAAAAAATTGCCAACGCAATTGTTCCAACAAAATTTTACACCAGCACACATAGCATGAGTATTGGAAATAGGGCAACAAATATTACTAACTTCAACTTTTAGTTATCAAATTAAATAACTTTATTTTAAAAATACGAACTTTCGGAAAGGTGATCACAAACTTGTCATACCAAAAATCTAGAAGAGACTGAATGGGGACTATCTTAAACTGTTGTTAAATATATTAAAAATACAAGGAGTGGGCTACAAAAGTTTTATGAAAAATTCCCAATATCCTTATTGTCCTTTGAGTCATACATTTTATCATAAGAAAAAGGAATGAAGGGATTTTCCCTAAAAACCTTTTATTACTTAACAACAAAGACTAGTTTAAAGTCTAAACAATATTCCTGGCCACTCATTTTATCTTCAATAGGTATATTTTTGTTATTAATGATCAATAAATATTGCAATAGAAAATGTATAGTTTCATTTTCATCTACAATAGTGTCGATTGATTTAAAAGACATCAGATAACCTGGTAACAATTGTTGTATCTGGAAGTTAATTTCGTCGAAATAAACTTTTTTTTTCTGCCAAAATAGCCAATTATTTGATATATTCGGGAACACACACTCTCTCAATTAGTTAATTTCTTGAGTGAACAACGGTGCAGAAATTGTCTGGCAATTTCATGTATTGTGTATTTGGTGCTATTACACCGTTTCCAATATCTAGCAATTGCTTAGAAAGTCCTTCTGCCGATGGATCACTTTGTAATTGTACTCGCATGTTCAAAGTCAATCGAAGTGTTTCGACACTTTGCCACAAAAGCGATTGTTTTAAACACACGTTAATCTCATCGGAAAAAAGTAGAGCGGGAAACTGAACAGAGCTAAAAATGTCCCTTTTTGAGTGCCAAATGGTCGTAAGAAATTTGGAGGAAATATTTGAAAATAATGTACTACACCGACTATTCGCATTTTAAATTATATTTTAAAATTTTATAACACAATACACAGCACAATTACATATAAAAATGGTAAGACACGAAAAATACGAAAAATACAAGGAAGACGCCAGGCGCGCTGGCATCCTTGATTCAGAAAGGAAAAATAAAATAATAATATCAAACTGAACTCGGATGAAGGTTGGACTTGTAAAATTGTCTCTAAATAAAAACGAGATTCTCAATTTTCCTTTCTTTTTGAGCGCCGAAAATAATTGGTACTTCAAAAGAAATCGCAACGCTATGCCATCACCTGGATAGTAACCGAGCCTGGATAACCGAGTGTTGTCGGTATTGTGTCGGTAAATTAGCTACTCATAATTACTTACATATTATTGTCCCATGACAAAGATTTATAGAACATTAAATTTACAAAAATAAATATTAAAGTCAATAATCGAGATTGAAACTATCAATATGTTACTCATGGATAATTTAGTATTATAATGGTGAACGAATTTTTGAAATCCGTCCAGTAGTTTTTGAGTTTATTCGTTACAAACATATAAATCTTTTCTTTTTATAATATTATTATATAGTTTGGATAAAGAATACACCAGATCTACTTTAAAGGAACCATCGTATTGGGCAAGAGCTACATTAGAAACAAGAATATAATATAAAAGAATCGTTTTGTTTTTGTTAAGCCCAAGGCAGTTCAACATCTTCAATGAAGCTCTGTTCTATTCACATTTCTCTTCTGTATACTTTTCTTATTTATTCAAGGAAAATAAATTTTTCAAAGCGTCTCCGTCCCAATGTCTCAATTTAACGTCAGCAGTTTCAAAATATCTGCCTCTAATGACAACACTTCAATTTGTCATTGCAAAACATGCCAGTGGCCCATATTCATCGACCAAGAGGGAATCAACAAAGGGGCAGTGCACACATGGTTATCCTTTATTATAAATGAGGAATAAAAAGGCAGAGATATGGATAGTAGAAATATATAAAATCAGTTCTATGCCGTTTTGGGAAACAACTTTTATTATGTTTCAACTTTGAAGAGTCCGAGGCATAGAAGAGACACACATGAATTGTTTTCGATTCTTTTATTTCTTTTTTGGCTCAGAGCCATTCAAACTAGTTTTTTTTTCTCTGAAGAGTCGCTCTAGAAATGGTTTTCAATTAGCTTGCAATCTTCTTCTTCTTTCCTTTTTCCGGCGTTGTTATGGTCAGAAGTGTAGGACCATAACCTTCCCACTTAACTGCATTCCTACTGGTCTGCTTGTGGGGTCCGCCGGTTTGACCTCAGAAAGTAGCGGCAGGCTTCCCGGTTTGGGATTACTTCATCGCTGAGGCCAATCAAATGCTGGTGTTTTTGCATTTGTTTGCACCAATTGTTTTTCGGCCTGCCTTTTTTTTTTTTTTGTGACACGGCATGCTCCAGATTTTTTTGTTTGATCTTACTCTTACAACACCGGTGATCTCCAGTCGTGTCAACCCACTGATTTGCATGTACACTTGTGGGGCAGTTTAATGGTGGTATATGTGTCCCTAGGCCCACCTTGGTGTTTTCTAAATTGCCTAGATGTGATTTTTGTTTACCTTTGTTTTAGTCGCCTTTTACGACAAGCGAGAGGTATCGCTGCAGGGATATTCTTAACCCGTCCCTGCACGGAAGCTTGCAAATCAATTAGCTTGCAATATTCGTGATAAATAACACAAACGAACAAACTCAAGGATGTTATACCCAGACGTATTCCACGGCACAGTTCGTGAAAAACAATCAACTTTTCACATTCGCTATAAAATGATTATAGGTGAGGCCAGTACGTGCATTCCCGAAATATGTTGAACATTGCCAACTATCACGTGTACCCACAAAGCACATTCTAAAGCCCACACATTTCCTGTCGCTATGTTATGAGTACGAGTATTTCTGTGTTTGACTGTCACCGCGAACAGCTTGGCTTGTTCGTCTCGTCCTTTCGAAAGGTACATGTCCGCCACATTTCGCATTTCCTCTTCGACGAAACGTGGTTAAATTCATAAATGCTACTACCACAGATGGTATAGTGGAAAATTCTCGCAATCATATTGCATTCGAATTCGAGAGTTGCCAAAGTTGATGTCAAGAAGTCGAGTTGATGGGGTGGATAGAAAAATAAAAATAAAAAAAAACAAGGAAACCTAAGAAAAAGCTAACAAGGACTGACATTTTCAAATATAGAAGCATCATCACCGCCGTATATGACATCAACACGTACCACATCATCATTATTCGCCAACGAAAGCATTGCCGTTCCACCTGCAGCTCTACGTATATTCAGCTGTCAGCTAAGAGTAAGCAGAAACTCTGGAATGAAGATCACGTCAAATATTGAATTTGTTTTCTTGTTCAAAATTTTGTCCAATGAGATAGTATAGATGTGGTATATCCTCCTGGATATACAGAATAAATCGACAAAGTCTATCTGAAGATACTACGAGGGCGCTTGGGTGGGGTGACGGAGTTTTGATTAGGGATGTGCTTTGGTAATACGGTCAACATATAACCTGGTGATTGCAAGAGAAGGAGGTCGAAGAACTTGCTTTTCAGATGGTGAAAACCGACGTGCAAGCAAAACGTTTTCGTGCCCCTAATCACAACGAGAGAGGGAGGCATCGAGCTATTTATTTTCTGTATTTTAATAAGGAATTTACCTCAAAATGGGAAAATTGTTAAGCGACTTTGTGAAAAAAAGCTAAACAGCACTTCTCTATTAAGTAGGTAAAGACTTCAGTCAATGAGATGGTTGGAAAGACTTTAGAATTTAAAATATTCTTTGGGAAATTGTAACATAAAATTGAGTTTTTGTTGACTTTTAATAGAATGCATGAATGATAATGGATAATGACCTCACACAACACCTTGACATTAATCTCTTAAATAAAAAAAACTCTTCAATAAAGAAGCTTCATGGTCGGGGGGATGTTTAACTGACAGCTCAATTCTTTACCGTCGTATTGAGCTATGGTGAAACTATAAAAACATGAGTATAGGAGTTATCTTCTCCGGTCTTTAAATTTTAATTCCAATGCTCTCCTAGGAGGAATTTCAGCGTCCTACTTATTTTAAAATCCATTGTATTGTATGTATAATTGTCTGATTGAAAGGTTTAAAGACAACTTAAGCGGCATTGCGCCATTCTCTCATCACTTAAAACTGTTAAAGTTTTAAAAATATTCCTTAATTATAGATACTTGGGCCAGGCAAAGTATACGGAACAGACTTTCTTCCCCAGCCCTTCGTTACCACATCAAGTTTCACACTGAGTAATAGTCAATTGTGTCTAATATGTGCTTCTAGAAATAAGATTGTGTCAAAGAGAATAATAGACTAATCCATCCATTGAGATACTCAGTTTGATTAATCTAAATCCAATCCCACAAGTGAAGCTAATGTTAGTCTGATTTTGGTTTTTATTATTATCATGTTATCATGTTATCAGGTTATCATGTCTTAAGAGTTTAAGAATAATCCACAACAAACGTTCACGTTAACATTCCTTACTTACTTACTTAGAAGGCGCTACATTCCGGTGTAAACCTGGGCCTCAACCAAGAAGCGTCTTCAGCTGGCACAATCTTTTGCCAGTTGTTTTCAATGCCACACTCCCAGTTCGTTAACGTCTACTTCCACCTGTATGCACCACCTTAGATTCGGTCGTCTTCTGCCGCCTTGTCCCTCGGGTTTTGCTGCGAAGACTCTTCGGGCCGGAGCTGTATTGTCAATTCGCTCTACACGGCCTAGCCATCTTAGACATTGGACCGAAGACGTAGTACTTGGCCTATGTTGCTGTACAGCTCGTACGGTTCGTATCTTTTTTTCCACTCACCGTTTACAAAAACGGGACGACTGAACGCAAAATTTTCTTCTCGAAGCAATTAAGGGTTCTACGCCGTAAGGAAGGATCGGGATGATCAGTGATGTATATGCTACATAGGTTTTATAAGAGAGGGCTATACTTTTCAATTGCCTGTTGAGCCTAAAGAATCTACGGTTGGCAAAAGTTATTCTGCGATTAGTCCCAACGCTGGTGTTTTTGTCGTTGGTCATTAGTGAGCCAAGTTAGACGAAAACATTGACCACTTCGAATTTGCCGCTGCAAGTTGTGACGTTCTGGCTAAGACATCAGTGTTGGGCGTCTTTTTTGGATGACAGCATTACCTCGTCTCTTGAATGTCTTCTTCATTGACGTTTCGCTGTGTTTGTCCAATTATGTCAATGTCATCCGCGTATGCAAGTAATTGTGCAGGCTTGAAATAGATCGTACCTCTTGTGCTGGCCAGTGAGTCTCGTATGATCCTGCACAAACTGACGAGATTGGCACTGATGTTAAAGTTAGACATGGCTCGGTATAGCTCGTCCCTATATACACTGTAATATGTGGCTTCAAAATCGACAAAGAGATGGCGTGTGTCGATTTGAAATTCTTTGGTCTTATCCAAGATCTGCCGCAATGTGAATATTACTTTATTGTGGATTTACCAGGCCTCAAAAGACTCTGATAAGAATCTATCAGATTATCCACAGAGGATTTCAGACGTTCACACAGTGCGGCAGAAAAGATCTTACATGCGATCTTAAGGAGACGTACTCCCTTATAGTTGGCGAAAGGTATCTCCTATGGCCTATTAGGACTAAAATTAAACGGTGAATTCCTGAACAATCTAAGATTTGCGGATGATATTGTACTTATGGCAGAAACACTAGATCATGAAACAGATGATACAAGATTTAGGAAACGGATGCGCCACTGTAGGTCTAACAATGAATGCCGAAAAAACAAAACTAATGAGCAAAGGCGAACAACAAGAAACCATTGTAAACAATAAAACAATAGAATATGTTGAAGAATATGTTTACCTAAGCTAATCTCACTCGAAAACAGAAAAGAAAAAGAAATAGGCCGAAGGATTTCAAATAGCTTGAAACACTTTTGGAGGCATAAACTTATTTTCGATTCAAGCCTTAGCTCAAGCTCGACTATACTTCCAGTTATGACTTACGGCTCCCAAATTTGGAATCCATCTGCCAAATCAACTCAAAAACTAAGAACAACTCAAAGGGGAATGGAAAGATCTATTTTAAAAATATCCAGAAGACAACGAATACGAATACGAATCAGAAATATGACGAATTTCTCAGATGCGGTAGTAACTGCGAGACAACAAAAATGGAATTGGGCTGGACATATAGCAAGGATGAAAGATAAACGTTGGACCTCAACAATATGGATCCCAATAAATGGTACAAGAAAAACCGGAAGACAGATCAAACGTTGGAGAGATGATATATGCCAAATTTGTAATAGGTGGGAAAGAATGGCCAAAGATAAAAATGCTTACAAAACATTGGGGGAGACTTATATCCGCCCTTGAATTATCAATTAAAACTTAATAAAATCTATATATATAAAATAATAATTGAAACTATTATTTTCTTATATTTATGAAGGTTTATATAATATTGATATTGTACACATATTATTAAATGTTTATATATAATGAATTATACTTCTAATCACTAAGAAAGAAAGAAATGTGGATTAATAAAGTTTATAATAATAATAATAATCTCCTATGTCCTGGACTGGGCAGACGATGCTATGATTCCTTTCGTCGGGCATGCTTTCCTCCGACCATATTTTACAGATGAGCTGGTGCATGCGCCCTACCAACTAATCTCCTGCTGCTATAAATAACTCAGCAGATAGGCGGTCTGCGCCCGCAACTTTATTAGCTTTAAGCTTCCATATTACTCTCAGCTTTCATCCGTCTATGTAGCATGGCTTTGTAGGCAGTTTGCTTTGCTACATGGGTTTGCTCGCATTGCTCATCAAATCAGGGGTTTCTAAATTACGGCGGTCGGAAGCTCGACATATTAGAGGCAGCGTCTTGTCTCTGATGACGCACTTGCAATGCTCCCACTTTTGATCTGTGGATTGTGTTGATATCATTCGATTTTGTGACACTTGATCGGCGAAAGTCCTGGCGGTCTTCTGCGATTGTTGTTTTCCGAGGTCGAACTTTCTTTGTCCTGCTCGACCCCGTAGCATCGATTTGATTTGACGCTCACAGGACACTTTAGTGTCACATTGAGTGTTTATACGGAAAAGGGGCATGTATCGAAGATTACGTGGGTTGGTGCTAAAGGGAATCATGTGCAATAATGTGGGGCTGTCAATGTTACCACTAAGGTCATGAATAAAAAGAATATCTGAAACATCGCGTCGTTCCTTAAGGGTTGGAGGTTTATTTATTTTAGGCTATCCGAATAAGATGGTAAATTAAGGAAGTCAGCCCAGGGAAGACGAAGGGCAAAACGGTTAAGTCTACGTTGAATGGCTTCAATTTGCGTAGTGTAGTATTCGTAAGTGGGGGACCAGTTGGCATGTTTGATAATGATGTCGATATGGAAGCGAAAGTTAAGTTCTCGGTCACAAATGGCACTTAGCTCAACCAAGAAATTGACAGGAGGAACAGTTTCATTACGAATAATGTAGGTTCTGGGTGGTGAGGAAGAGCGCCTGTGGGAGTAAGTAAAATGGATTGGCATTTACTGACACAGAGCTCGAGATGGTTTTTTTGACACCAAACAGTGAACAGGTCTGATTGGAGAGAGCACGACTCAACAAATGAACATATGTGCTTAAATATTTTCACATCGTCGGCATATATGGAGAGCTCAGTTCAGTATAACACTATCAACATCATTAATGGTTAGAATAAATATCAATGGGCTGAGATGACTACCTTGTGAGACATCGGAGGTGGCATTAATTGGATCAGAGATAGAGGGTCTGAAAATAACGTTATATTGACAATCTTCTAGATAAGATTTGACCCATGAGATAAAACCGGGAGAGAAACCGAGGGCAGTGAGCTTGAATAGAATAACTTGGTGAGACATTTTGTCAAAGGCCTTACTGAATGCAATGGCAACATGGTCTACTTCTTTGCGGACTTCGAAGGCACACAAGGATTGTGAAACAATCGGCCTTTTAGAAACCCATGTTGCTTAGGAGGAAATATGGGTTTGCAGTGAAAGAATAGTTTTTTTTTTCTAAATTCATTTTTTATTTACAATATAATTCTTAGAACAAACTTACCCTTGGGAAAAAAAACTAGCTTCAATAACAGTTAACATAAAATACCTTACTGGTCCTATACGGACACTCTAAAGCAAACAAAAAAACTTAATACTATATCTTTCGGCCTTATGAGTAACTTATAATAATTAGAGGTAAATAAACATGAACAACTAAGGCTAAGAAGAATAATATTTAAAAAAACTTAGAATCAGAACATTTTTTTAATATAAAAAATCGTATAGCTAACTTAATCTAACTTAACCCTACTTTAACTTAAATATATATACAAAAATACATAAATGATGTGTATTTTGTACATATATCTTTTTTTGTTTTGTTATTGTTTTGCAATTTCTTTGTGTTTCTTATTTTTTATTTTAATGAAATCTAAAACTAGCCTACACTACACCTACACGCGCCACCCTTGCATGCCTCAGCCTGATCTAATCTACCCTAACTTACTTTAACCTATCCTAACTTACCCTAGTCTATGCAAGCCTGCCATTGGCATGTAGCAGATTTTGCCTTAAGGAGGCCGGCTTATTAAAATGAGCCACTGACGCATTCCCTTCCAGCCACCGATCTTGATGCGACACCGATCTACTAAACCCGAGGCGCTCGGGCTCGCGGAGCGCAACATCACGTCCGTAGAGGAGCCGTCGCTCCACGGACTTATGGATCCCGTGGAAGATTAGCGGAAACGCCAATTCACCCTGGAACATTGATAGTTTAGTTTAGTTTTTAATTCATTTTGATTCATAATTTCTTAGATCTATCTTACCCTAGACAAAAATGCTTAAAAACTAGCTTAACTATCTTAACAATCTAGATATCTTACTGGCCCTAGGCGGACACTCTAAAATAGACGTAACAACTTAAATCTATGTCTTTCGACTACTATATCAACTTACCACTAACATTACTATATCTAGCTTAAGCTAAGAAAAATGTTTTTTTTATTAAAAACTTAGCATATGATCAGTTGTATTATATATAAAACTTCAGCCTACCTTAACGTAACTAAACCTAACTTATTCTACCTTAACTAAAATATATATATATAAATTATATACATAATATACAGGGTGTCCCACGAGCAGTGTGCCAAAAAGCTAGAGCGTGTAGGTCTGGTCAAGACAAGAAAAAAATCGTATGGGAGGGGGTGTGAGGGGGGGTCTATCCCCCCCCCCCCCCCCCGTTTAGCCGGGAGGGGCAATTTTCCAAAAAATTGACTTAATTTGGAAAAAAAATTATTAAAAATCAACAGTTACAGCCACTTTTTTGTAAAGCCAAAAACCTCTTCTTTCATCCTGTTTTTAAACGAAGCTGTTTTAAGGAATAGTTTTTGAGAAATTAATTTTCAAACTCAATATATATTTAATATAAAGGGTCCGCCATCTAACGTTTTTTTTTCAAGTAGTGCTTATTTCGTGAATGGTAACACTTAGCTCATGTCTGATTTGACAGATAATTAGTTTTATCCTTGCGCTGCACGAATATGGTTGTGTATACGCTTGAACAACGCTGGGAAATATTGCGACATTATTTTGAAAATCATGGTAATGTTGCAGAATGTGTGCGAAAATTGCGTACATCTTTTCAGATGAAGCTCATTTTGATAATGGCGGGTATGTAAACAAGCAAAATTGTCGCATTTGGGGCACAGAAAACCCGCACGCATACATTGAAAAGCCGGTGCACTCAAAACGAGCCACTGTTTGGTGCGGATTTTGGTCCAGAGGCATAATTGGGCCATTTTTCTTCGAAAATGAGCAAGGAGTGGCCGTTACAATCAATGGCGATCGTTATCGGGCCATGTTGAACGAATTTTTGTTCACAAAAATTGAAGAGGAGGATATTGGCAACATTTGGTTTCAACAGGACGGCGCTACGTGCCACACAGCCGAAGCTACACTCGATGTTTTGCGCCCTGTTTTTGAAGATCGCATTATCAGCCGCAGAGCTGATGTCGTTTGGCCACCTCGGAGCTGCGATTTGACACCGTTGGACTATTATTTGTGGGGTGCCGTCAAAGATAAGTGTTACGCCTACAAGCCAGAGACAATTGACGCTTTAAAGGACAATATTCGTGAAGCCATTGGTGAAATACAGCTGCACACAATCGATAATGTGCTTAAAAATTGGACCGATCGTGTAGGCTACTGCATGGCCAGCCGAGGCAGCCATTTGAATGAAATTATTTTCCATTATTAACCGGAAGGATTGTACTTTCAAATAAAAGAAGAAATTTGAGAAAATATTGAGTAGTTTTTTTTATAGCATTTTCAAAAAAAAAAAAAAGTTATTTGGCGGACCCTATATATATCTTTTTTTTTTTTTTTTTTTTATATACATACTACCCTACTACTACCTACCCTACCCTACCTTACCCTACCCTAGCCTATGTAAGCCTGTCATTGGTGTTAGGCAGGCCATGCCTTGAAGAGGTTGAAGCAGTATCATTGGCATGTTTCTATCCAACCGGTAGTGTCTCTCCGTAGCTCCGCAGAAATTAGCTAAGTTAATAGTATTTATACGCGGTAATTAGAAAAAACAAATTAAACTAATAAAACAAATCGTAAAGGCTTTAATGACATCCAATTTCACGAAGTAAAGAGACAATAAACAATACAAAAAAGAAGAAGTGGAGTGTGAAAATAAAGAATTTGCACCATAAGTGTCAGTTATATTTTAAAAAATTCCTAACAGTCGAAAGCATGTCAATTTCAAGTGAGCAAGTGAGAAAATTGAGATCATCTGAGAAAACAATGAATACTCTCGGTTCTGCCTCCCCTGCTACCTCAATGGTCGCTAAAACTACCTACCCTGCTACCTCAAATACCATCAAACTTTGGGAAAAAATTGATGCACGGTTGGAGGCGCTCCATGTAAAGTTTAATGAGTCCTTCTGTGAGTTGAGAGGTGAAATAAATCAGATGTACCACAACCTCTCAGAGCGACTGTCTGCATTAGAGAAGGACTTCGCGAACAAGGTAGCTACACTGGAGAAAGAAATGAACGACAGTTATAATTCTATCAATCACTCTGTTTTTAAATATAAAAACAGACTAGAAATGATAGAAAACCACTTCCACCGTATTGATGCTATCGAGAATGATGTTTCGTTGCTTATGGCTCAAACCCTGGATAACGACACTACACAACTGAAGCAACACATAGACGCTCTCGCCCGAAAAAATATTGCTGGTGACATAGTTCTTCATGGAGTGCCACATAAAAATAACGAAGATCTATTTGACATCTTTATTAAGTATTGCAATACTATAAAAACAAAAGTGGTAAAACCAAACTATGTTTTTCGTACGAAGACGGCGCGCAATACAGCAGATGGTGCCATAATTGTGAAACTTCCACATGAACAATGCAAAATTGACATCCTTAGATCAACAGAGGCTTATTATAAACAAAACTCCAGATTGGTGTCTCTTTCGGATCTTGGCTTTGACAGTGCTAAGTTTGTGCGTGTGTATGAGAGCTTAACGAAGCACAATCATGCTCTTTTCCGAAGAGCTAATACTCTCCGACGAAATAAACACCTCCACTCAGTGTTTACAAGAAACGCAAGAGTTTTTGTCAGGCAATCTCCTGCACAAAAACCGATCCTCATTGTGCATGCCCAGTCTTTGGATCTACTGTTTAATAATACAGCCGATGTTACTCCACCTGTAGCCGTCGATGCCAGTGATGCTGTCGCAGTTTGATGTTTTGCTGTCTCCTACGGTCTCTATTTCACTTTGTCTAATTTGTTTTATTCTCTCTTTATGTATTAAGTGCTACCAGTGCAGTAGATTTTTGTTATTATAGTACTTTCTTTTTTCTATTTTTTGATACATTTTTATATTTAATTTAAAAATGTTCTTGAAGAAGATTTTAGCTAAATTTCTGCACAGCTATTAATGAATTTTATTACTAATAATGATTTTCGTTTATTTTATTGTATGTACTTTACTTTGTTTTAAATTTTTCTATAACAATTTATACAATTTCTCTGTAATTTTATATCTGAATATGGTATTGTTTCAGCTTTCGGTTTTCGGTATGTACACTTTTTATTTATATGTATTTAAACCATCCAGATAGTATAAGGACTGTTCTCAACGCAATGTGTAGCTTAAAACAAGGGCTTAACATCTGCCATGTTAACCCTGGAAGTCTGTCATCCAAATATACAGTGTTGTTTCAAATGTTTAGCAGCTCTAAAGTAGATGTCTTAATGGTATCAGAATCTTGGCTTTCGTCTAGTAAATCCTCTCAAAGCGTTCATTTACCAGGTTTCAATTTATTCAGAAATGACCGAATTGATAGAATTGGTGGGGGTGTATGTATGTATATTAGAGATGTTATAAAAGCTAAATGTATATATTCGTCTCGTAAGTCCATAATTCAGTTTCTTTGTGTTGAAATCAATAGTGTTACTGAAAAATACCTATTGGTAGTAATATATTCTCCTCCCAGGTGCTTCAAGGAAGAAAATTTAATCGAACTTGAAGACAAATTGATTGATTTAAGTTCAAAATACAATAATATATTAATTGGCTGTGATCTTAATGTAAATTACTTTGAGCGCAATAGAACAACTAGTCAGTTTCAATTCTTCTGTGATAAAATAGGACTTTCGCTAGTAAATGATTTTACCCTACCTGCTTCCAGTCCTCTACTAACCCATCACTAATCGACATGTTTTTAACTAACAACGTATCTAACATTTTATGTATCGATCAAGTGATGCCTACTAGCGAATTCATTCATGATATATTGTTTTGTTCTGTTAAATTCAGTGTTGACTATGCGAATTGTGTTAATACATATAGTTATAGATCTTTTAGAAACTTAAATCATAGTGAAGTTTTAGTGGCCTTCTATAATCTCAATTGGTCTGATGTATATTTTTCGTCTGAAGTTAACAACAAAGTAAAGATTTTTAATAGTTTTTTGCAGTTTCTGTACAATACGTTTGTCCCTGTTAAAACAAAAAGTTTGAAGTCTTCTCGCTGTCCCTGGTACTCCGAGCAGATTAAAATTCGTATACAGGAAAGAGAATTACTGTTCAGACGTTATAAGAGAAACCCAACTCAACTGAATAAAAGACAATACTGTGTAGCTCGAAACAAAGTTAACTTGCTTATTCGAAAGTCAAAACTATCATATTTTTCTACCAAACTCGATCCTAGTTTGACATCTAAGGAACTATGGAGAAATTTAAAGGAACTGGGTGTAATATCGAACAAAAAATCCCGCAGTTGCTTTCTATGTCCCAATGTCCCTAGAATTTTTTTTAAGCCGCCCGATGCAAGTGCCTCGAATGTATCAAATATTTGTAATATAGCATCTGATGTTCCTAGTGCCTTTACCTTTGAATGTGTTAGCGATGTAGAAGTTAGTAAAGCAATCATGTCAGTAAAATCGAACGCAACAGGTCCAGACGGTTGCAGCCCTAGATTCATAAAACTTCTTCTTCCTCATTTGCTCCCGTATATAACACACATTTTCAATTTTTGTATTTATACATGTCAATTTCCCGATCAATGGAAAATGGCGAATATAATTCCGACACCAAAGAACAATTGTCCTAAAAATCCTTCTGATTTAAGACCAATCAGTATGCTCTGTTTCCTGGCGAAAGCATTTGAAAAAATACTTGCTACACAAATACAACAACATCTTGACGTAAACAATTTGTTGTCGAAATGGCAGTCGGGATTTCGATCAAAACACAGTTGTGAATCTGCAGTAATGAAGGTAACAAACGACCTTAGATCCTCATTGGATGCCGACAACATTGGAGTATTAGTATTACTTGATTTTTCCAAAGCGTTTGACTATATTAAACACTCAATACTTTTTATGAAGTTAAAACAATATTTCAGTTTCTCCTCTTCTTCGATAAGATTACTCCAAGCTTACCTACATGACCGTATTCAAACTGTAATTACGGAACTCGGTATGTCAACTCCTTTTCCAACTAATATAGGGGTCCCCCAGGGCTCTGTTTTGGGACCACTTCTATTCACATTATATAATAATGATCTCCCACAAGTGATACGGAACTGTAAAATTCATATGTATGCGGACAATGTCTTATTATATCTCTCACGCCCAATCGGATCAAGTGAAGATTGTATAAGGAGAATCAATGAGGATCTTTGCAGCATTGCATTATGGTCATCGCAGAACAAACTCAAACTAAATCCCTCTAAGTCCACGAGTATTATCTGCTCAAGAAGTACTTTTGACATACATACTTTTCCACCAATAATTCTAGATAGTGAAATCATATCTGTTGCAAATAATGTCAAATATCTGGGGTACCAAATTAATTCGTCACTAACATGTTGTAATGCTATAACTGACACCATTAAAAAAATGTATACCAGCTTGCGATACTTACGACACTCCGCTTAAGTGTTAAATTTTTCGATAAAACTACATCTTTTTAAAAGTGTAATCTTGTCGTTCTTTACCTATAATTGTTCTGTCTACCCTCATCTTGACTGTGAATGTAAAAGAAGATTAAATGTTGCTTTTAATGACTGTGTTCGTTTTATCTATAATGTTTCTAGGTATTGTAGCGTATCTCATCTTAATGCTGGGGTGTTAGGTATGAAATTGGATGTGTTTCTTGATTTTCGTAATATTTTGAAACTATATAAAATTATTCGTCGCACATGCCCAGAGTACCTTTACGACATGCTAACATTTGCACGTTCAGCTCGCGGTCTAAAATTAATTTTACCACGATTTACACATTGCATTGGAGAACAGTCCTTCCTCGTATCTGCAATTCGCCTTTGGAACCGCCTTCCGCACGAATTGCAGACAATACAAACAATAAACAATAAACATGAAATGAAGCTCTCAAAATGTCCACTGACGTAGCTCTCTCCAGCCACCAAAAGCGTTGATGCTGGCGGACTACGTCTCCTCGATCCCGGCGTGAGACCGATCTACAGAACCTGAGGCGCTCGGGCTCATGGAGCGCGACATTGGGTTCGTAGAGGAATCGCCGTTCAACGGAATAGCGACCCACGTGGAAGATTAGCGGCACAGCCAATCTATCCTGGATCAGCCCTCATCTATCTAAATAGAGGAATGCTTCTGGCGGGACAAAGCCGTTAAGGCGCACTCTCTCGTGATATAAATCATTGGGGTAGTAAGCCGCAGAGATCAGGCTATTGACCGAAGTCATTGCTCTCGCAACGTGGCTTCGAATCAGTTTGATCAAAAAATTATCTATCCGTACAAGCCTGGCCCTATTGTATAGGACCTCGTTCGGGTAAAATTTCGTGTACTCAGATTCGGGTGTCCTATGTAGCCCCAGATACGTCCTGAGACATTGTCTCTCAAACACCCGAATAGTTTCCATTAAGCTGGCTCTCACATTGAACCAGACGGGACATCCATAGGCAACCATGGGCCTGATTAAGGCCATGTAGCAGATTACCTTCACCCTGGAATCAAGTTGGCTGCTTGATACAGCCATCTTGTTAGAGCGAAAGCGCCCCGGGCCATTGCCAGAGCAGCATCTACATGTTTGTCAAAATATAGATACTGATCCAGCACGATCCCAAGGTATCTGACTACACTTTGTCTCGCCAGTGGACGTCGTCCGGTCCTAAAATTAAGAACCTCCGCCAGTTTTTTCTAGTGTCCCGAGAGGCCCTAGACGAAGGCGTTCTGAACAATATAGATTCTGATTTCTGGAAGTTGATTCTCAACTCGATCGTTGGACCTGATCTGTACGCGATTAGGTCGTCTGCGTACGCTATTGAATGGTGAAGAGAAACTAGCAGATCGCTTAGGTAAATGCTGAAAAGGATCGGCGAATTGACCGTACCCTGTTGCAGTCCATTTTTGATTTCAAATGTTTGGGTAGAAGTCACGTTGGCAATTTTCACTACGAACTTTCTACCTGTTAACATGTCAAAAATCATATATAGCAGTGGTTTACTTATGCCCATCCGACTGAGCTTGTAATAAAGACCTTCTAACCACACGGTGTCGAAGGCTTTTTCCAAGTCAATCAGACAGGCACCCGTGCATTGATTCTTGCATTTATTCCATTGGACATCCGACACAACCTTCGACGCGGCATGAATAGTGTCATGCCCCGCTCTGAAATCGAATTGGTTATCCGGGATGATTTTATTGTCCTCAACCCATTTAGACAGGGCCCTATGGATCACCTTCTCGAAGACCTTGCTGATACTCGGAAGGACACTTATTGACCGGAGATTTTCCGGGTTAGATGTGTCTTTACCCCTCTTGGGAATTGGTTGCACCACCGCTGTCTTCCAGTGCACTGGATAATATGCATTATTCAGTGCATTGTTTCTGGAACATTGATCCAAATAGAGGAATGCCCCCGAGTGGAGGACAAAACCGCTAAGGCGTACTTTCTCGTGGTACATGTTGTTGGGGTATTAAGCCCCGGAAATCAGGTTATTGACCGAAGTCAATGCCCCCGCAAGGTGACCTCGGATCAGCTTAATTTGAAAATTATCTATCCGTACAATTCTGGCCCAATTGTAAAGGACCTCGTTCGGGTAAAATTTCGTGTACTCAGTTTCGGGTGTTCTATGTAATCCAAGACAAGTTCTAAGACATTGTCTTTCAAACACCCTAATCCTTTCCATTAAGCTGGCTCTCACAGTGAACCACACGGGATATCCATAGGCAATCATGGGCCTGATTAGGGAAATGTAACAGATTACCTTCACTCTCAAATCACGTTGGCTGCTATGAAACAGCCATTTTGTGGGAGCGAAAGCGCCTCGGGCCTTCGCCAGAGCTGCATCTATATGTTTGTCAAAATACAATCCCAAGTTATCTGACTACACTCTGTTTTGCCAGTAGACGCCCGTCCGGTCCAAAAACTGAGAACCTGCGCCAATTTTTTCTTGTGTCCCGAGAAGCCCGGGTGTAAATCCTGATAATGCCAGAATTTTGCCTTATGCATACACGAAAGGCAGCTTTCGGAATTGGTGGTCAAACTGTTTGGACTTCCAGTATCCCAGTGTGGCCAAACAATGGTCGAGTTATCAGCAAATACCGCGAATACATTAGCATGTAGATTGCAAAAGTAAAATTAATTATTTTGGATGAAATATCAATGCTAGGGAGTAGAACTCTTAACCAAATTAATAGAAGATTGCAACAAGTATTTCACACAGATACACCATTTGCTGGTATTTCTATCATATGTGTCGGGGATTTCAATCAATCAATCAATTATTTAGTTTAGTTTATTTCATCTACCGGGTTTGACTCTAACAGATTGCAGAATTATAAGTATAATACATTTGTTTATAGTAAATATAAGTTCTAAGTTAACAATTGGTATTAATTTATATATATAATTAAGTTAATTTGTATTCATAATTAATTGACAAACTATTTATTTCCATAAAAAAAATTGTACAAAATCTTATTAAAAATTATCACCAGTCGGAGACAAGTGGGTTTTTCAGCCAAATACTATCCGAAATCCATAGGGTCTTCTAGCTGGCACTCCGTTATGGGATCCGTTCCGTCTCTTTAAAATGACAAAAGTAATACGGCAAAAGGATGATTTGGCAGCCGCCATAGCCCTAAACAATATGGCTGTAGGTCGGATGACATCTATTGACATACAAAAAGTTAATTTATTCTAGATGTTATAATATGAACTCTTTACCTGCTGAAGCGCATGGAGCGGTGCATTTATTTGCGACCAACAATAAGGTCGACAAATATAACAACCAAATATTTTCTCGTATGGACACTGAAGGGTGCTCCGTTAAAGCAATCAATGTGGTTTTAGGAGCACAATATCCACGCTAGTAGAAAAGCTTTGCAATCTCTAAGTGCTGTACCTACAATACAAACATATGATCTTCCAGAGAATTTGTTTTTACGAGTAGGTGCACGTTATATGGTAACTGTGAATATTGATACTTCGGATGGCCTTGTGAATGGTACTACCGGAATATTGGATGCTATGGTCTACGGTCAACACGTGAAAAGCGGTCTTTACGTAAATGAAAAGACTGGAGAAAAACAAATTGGTACCATGTTTTAAATTTTTGCAAACACCGGAAGATAACGTAGTTCAAATTATATTTCATAACGTGCAATCAGTGCGCAAACATTTATCAGACGTGATCATAGAACCTATTATTCTTGCCTTCCATGCCGCATTGTTTGTTGAAACCGAGGGATGTCGTAGTGACACTTTCGAACTTGATGGTTTTGATGAAGTGTGCAGAGTAGATGGTTCAGCTATAGCTAATGCAAATCCAGGTTGGGGATCTATCACATATGTACCTATGTACGTCGCAATCTTAAGAACTCTGTGTCAAAAGAGTCATGTAAAAGATACTATTGGAATAATCCGGGCGCTGCGAACGGACAGTGTGAGTGTATGCATTTAGAGATGTTTAACGTTCGGATGATTCTTGTTTATAGGTCACCACGATGTCTAACCAATGCTGCTGTAGAATGCATAAATACAGCAATATACGAAAACAGCCGCAATGGTAATATTTCTCGAATGATTGTTGTGGGAGATTTTAACATAGATTTTAAAACCATTCCCCAAAATGCAATTTCATTAAATTTTTTTTCTATAGGCATGTTACCCTTAATAAGAACTAGCACTACAAGAACGAACACTATTATAGACAATGTTTTTTCAAACTTTGATGTACAATGTGATAATATTCATTCTTTTTTCAATCACCACTTACAAACCTGGATTAAATTTGGTATTTAAGTAAGAAACTACTTTGATTAGGTTAGCTAACTAATTTAGGTATGAACTGTTAGTATGTATTATATAACTACAATCTCACTTATAAAACACAATAATATAAGTAATTATAGGTTTTGGAAACTGAATTTCGCGAAAAGCTCGGAAAAAACTGCGAGACTCGATTCTTGAACTATTTATAATGTGAACCTACAAATTTGCACGGAACCCTCGGTGGGCGAGTCCGACTCGCACTTGTCCGGTTTTTTTTTTGTCGACATATGTAGTGTATATTTCTTCGATGTCATTTTCTTTTACGTCAATACCCAAAACATCACCAATGGCATACACCGTTTCATATGCACTATCGGCTGCTTTCAGTGGAATGCTCTTAATTTCAACATTTTTGTCTATTTGCTTTTGTTCTTAATTTTCATATGCTAATCTGCTAATATGACCATGTCTTTCATTTCGTTTTGTTTTTTGGGTTCTGTGATCTCCTGCATTAGACTTTCGATCAACTGATTATTTTTAACCAGTGCATTATTAAGCTCGTCGTATTTATTGCTTGTGAAGTTCACAGTTCTTGCCTATTCCTTAAGCATTGTTTTTATTTCTGCCAATTGCTCGTTTATTGACAATGCATTTTTGTCAACTTGTGACTTTTGCAAGTTCGAGGCACAGTTTTTCTCTTTTGGAGAAATGGCTGATCGGGAACTTTTTAATGGTTGTGTATCTGTTTGCTGTGTTTTTTCTTTTCCCCTGCAAAGTGTACATTCCCAAGTTTTTTTTGTCGCTCCTGACATTCTTCGCCAAGTGTTTTGAGTAACGGAGGAGCGCACATGGTGGCGATTTCTCCTACACCTTCCACATGTCACGAAGTCGCCATCAAGGGGTAGCGGGTCATTGCATCGGAGACAATCGGGCATTATAATTCTAACAGGTTTAGACCTTTTAGCGGGATTAAGGGGAAAAAATGCTTACCAACGAAGCTATCAAGCTTAGAGCAGATGAAGATTCCTAGGTGTAGGCGTCCTTCTTGGCTATATTTTTATGCTTATATGAAACACACTGATCTATATTTGCGTAAGCCACACTTTATTTTTACCAACTTTCTTAAAAAAAAGGGTTAAAATGCACTTTTCCCTAGAGCTAAGCGGAACTTAACCTTTAACTACAAAGGTTAAAATACTTTGAATCCCTTATTGGGAGGGCTGCGAAAAAGCTAGGTAACGCTAATTTCGAAGCAGTTTCTACGATAGATTTTGGCCGGGGTGAGATTCATTTCACGAGGTTGATGGGATCCTTATCTATTATAAGGTAGTGATCCGAGTTGATATTCTTACATCGAAGATGCTGGAGAAGGGTCCAGCGTCGATCGCTACATTGTGCATAGGTTCTGTCTAGCAGATCGTAGGAGTCATCCTTGAGTCGATCATTCTTTTAATCGGTTGGGTCGTGAATGCATAATAAGCTGTAATTCCCCAAATTGGCTTTTATGCGGATTGTTATGTGATGTTCGCTAACATGTCGAAAGCTTGATTGGCATTCTTCACGTTAACATTGGTGAAGATATGTATATGATCATTACTACTGTCGTTATTAGGTGTTAGATCTGAATGTAGAAGCTCGATTTTCCCTTAACGCTCATGTTTACATTTGATATTGTTCCGTCTTCAGTTTATTATTTAGTCAAAATATTAATAATAAATAATAATATCCTTGCCTTCATCAACAAATTGTTCAGCTTTTCACACCTTTGTTTCTCAGGACAATTTTTGGGATGTGATGCTGCAAAATAGTTCCACACTTTTTTATTTTTTCTATTTCCGGTTTCAGCAAACTGTGAGCTTTAACTCGGACCCCAAGTGCACCTCCCCTTTTACTATCTGGCAGGTCATTAAAAAACTTATCACAAACATTTTCTTGACATGATGACCATCATCTGAAACAATTACTACTGGGTGCTGTTCACCAATGTACCACAATAAAACAAGTGATTAAAGTGACCTGTAGCTGCACTTGTAAAATTCTCTGAAAAGTCGACCTGTACTAATGTTACAGCTGGATTATATGGTTTGGAGAAAGCTTTTCTTTCTGGTACAATTCGGCTTGACATTGATGTCAGTGCGCTCGAAAAACTCGAGGTCGTATTTAAAACATGTTCAATCAGTTGATTGATTGTACCATTTTCTTGAACCTTGTTCAGTTTGTCAAACAAATCCCTCCGCATTTACAAAGTAACTTCCGCAGGCTAGTTATCAGAAGCTCCTTCACATTTTTCTAAAAATTATTTGCAGGTATGGCAAGCATTCAACAACATGATCATATTTTGGACGACATGAAATGCTAGAGCGTAGTTCTCTTGATATCTGCAAAGGTATACGTTGTGAGGATGTCTAATTGAAAGATATACATTTTTAGGAGTTTTCAATATCATATTATTTAATGAACAAAGCATAGGTTTCAGCGAGAGAAGCGTATAAATGCCGAATTAGTAGTACTTTTCCACTCATCTACAATTTTATGGTGATGAATTCTTTCAAGCCTGAAGCTTGTCGGCTTATCTCGTCACGTTATTAAAACTGTTTGATTTTTTAACACAACAGCTTCACTCAAGTGCATTTTTTGGAAAGAAATTAACGGAAGAAGTCTCTGCGACATCAATATTATTGAGAAGCTTTTCCTGAACTAAATTTTCTTCACTAGACATTTAGATAAAGCTTTTAGAGCACGTGCTGTCGCCTTTACTACGGACTGAGGAGTGATTTAGGAGTAAATACTTCAGATGAGAATGTCTGAGTCAACTTGGGAAATTTTTTGCTCAATCGAAATTTAGCAACACACTTCTTCGCCCTCGATTAATTTGAATAAGGAAAGACCAAAATATAGCTAAAAAAGCTTGCAATGGTAGCTCGTGCTACAAAAATAATGGTACTTTGTATTTAGCATTTTTGACATTAAACCATATTCTAAGGAACTATTTTGGCAGAGTGTTGATGGTGTGGAATAATATATCACTCTAAATGTGGAGAGAGAATGCGATATTTACACCGGCGGGTAATCGAACTCCTGTGGTGATCCACAAAGTTCAAAGCAAAAGGCGAAGAAAACCGAAGACTTATTGTTAGAGGCGGGCACTTCACATAACAAAATCCTTTCCTCCGGAAAAGAGATCTCTATGATCTAGATAAAGATAAAGAATGACCAGCGCAGATTACAAACAGTGTGAGAATCGTCTACTGGAGCTAGCTTAAGCAACAGGGCTGAGAGGTCTGCTCTCATGAGCGGCACCTAGGTGGAGAATCGATCTTCAAAGCAGACATCTGCCTGGAGCAGGAGTATAGTTCCACCTTTGGTAACTACTACCTATCAGGTAGTCAGTCCCAACAAACACTCGCCATCAACTGGATTCCGGGGAAACCTGGAAACAAGCTGGAATACGATTATGTGCACAGAATCCGTGAGTTGACACGAGGGCCTGGATTGTCTATTCTTACAAAGAGAATAGGCTCTTCGGAAAAAGAGCGCTTCACTCTGGTTGTGGGAATAGATAAAGCCTCTGTGGAGACTCTGAAATCGGTGAACGGTTCTCGTCCCTTTTTCGGCCTTCGTAGAATTTTATTCTACGATGTCAAGTTACTGATGTCGGTCGGTTTAAATCTCTGATTTTTTCTCAGATTAATTTACAGCATCACATTGTATCCATTCAGGAATCATAGATGTTAAGTAAACGCCTGTGCGGTCTTGCTGATATACGTTATGCTACGATTCTTTATGATGAGCGATCCGAAAGACCTAGGGTCTGCCTCATCAACACAAAATCGGAAAGATTTGGTGGCTCTGGCAGCTTACAGTTACAAAGCGAACCGAGAAATCGACTTATCGTTGCATCGGCTTAATTTCCCTACAACTCGGCACTGTTTCCGCTACGAAGGCAGTTTACGGATTCGTAGAGTACTGTGAAGCCAGAAACATTGAACTTATCATTTGTTAAGATGCTAATGCTCAAAACACTGCAGAAACAAGTGCAACCTGAGAGGAGACCATCTTTAAACTCTCTCGTCTGACCTTATCATCAACAATGTTGACTCTCAACCAACGTATGCCGCGGCGAGACGACAGGAGGTGATTGACCTAACCCTATCTAATAGGTATGTAAAGGTCATCACTAACTGGAGAGTCTTACCAGATGCTACGTCGTCAACCCACAGATATATCGAATTCCAGTTGAACTGTGGGATCTCCCCCTCGCAGCCCAAGCAGAATCTGAGGAAGACGGACTGGGTACGGCTTAGAGAGGAGCTTGAATTTCGCATGCCCTGTTAAAAACAGAAAATTGGTTGCCTGATGGAATGCTGAGCTCCAATGTCTTCGCAGGGAAGTCTCCTGAATAGATCGCTCAAATGGAATTTGGAAGATAACTGGAATAATTAACGATCGAAACAGGAGGAATATAAGAAGCTGATCGAAGAATTATTCCTGTAAGACCTTCCATGAACGAGACCAGAAAATTGGTTAAGGTCCTCAAACAAGGAAAACCAACAAAGTTGGATGTATGTACTCAGAAACTCTCAGTTTACTGCTTCAAACCCATTTCTTCGGAAAGCAGTCTGTCATCGGCTCGTTGCATACTCCTTCAACCGTAACTGCTACTGAAACGATGAAAACAACTCGGCGTAACTGGTATACGTATTGCGTCACGCGTGGCAATGACTGAGGCCATTGAATTTACTGTGGCATCTTTTGATGGATTTAAGTCGCCAGGCACTGGATATACCCTGCTATGTTGGAAAAAGAAAAAAGATATAGGACAGTTTTAAAAAAAGTTGTCTTTGGAATGCATCCTCTCTCGGAGATGCAACATGCTTATCAGCGCGGGAAATCCTGCGAGACTGCACTTCGAAACCTACTTAGGTAAATTGAATGCGCACTCGAAAGGAAAGAGTATGTGCAGGGCATTTTCGTCGACATTGAGGGAACTTTGATAACACAACGGCATGCCGTAGATGAAGTACTGGTTTTGTGGATCAAAGCAATTCTTGCACACAGGACATTGATCGCGGTTGGTCTCAGCTGTACGGGGGCTTTCCCAGCGGTGGGGTTTTCATTGAACCCGAAAGCGTCCGACTACATTTTTCGTTAGAAAAATATGCGTCTGTCTTTTAATCAGAGATAGCTGTACGCAATCCTAATGGTCATGCACTATAATGTGAAACGCAAGTGGAAGGAGAAAGCATATGCCTCTGCAGTGACAGCCAAGCTGCACACAAAGCTTTGTTAAACCCTTTAATTAGCTACGAATTAGCACAAGAACTCAATACCTTTCTGAACAAAGTCGGAAAACACTAAGGCTTTTATGGGTCACAGGTTACTCTGGGATCCCAGGAAATGAGATCTCTGATGAACTCGCTAGAAGGGATTGGGAGGAGAGTTTCTCAGGACTTGAACCCGCCTTAGGTCTACCTGCTTCCACGGTCAAATTTTGCATCCACGATTGGGCCTCTAATGCACACAATCGTAGATGGAGGGAATATCCAGGACGCAGGATGATTAAGCGCGTGCACCCTGATGTCTGCAAGAAATCCGCAACATTCGTCTTATCCTTAAGAATTGCAGAAGAATTACGGGTGTCATTACGGGCCATTACACTTTTGCTAAGCATCTCTGCGTGTTTGGCATAACTGAGACGCCCATTTGTACTGCATGCTGCGAGGAGGATGATAACGTGCACACGGTGACTTCGGGGCTGACGTGGTGTGTGCCGAATCTCTTAGCTATACATCACTATCTATCTGTTTGGTAGTACATTGGACCAGTACTTGCGTCTGAATGCTCCAACAAAAAAAAACCTTCAAGGGTTCCAAATGGAGACCATTTGGGTTGTCCAGTTGTACTCGCAGTTGACAAAGTTTAGCTTCGTAAATACCTTATCAGGTAATAGCTATTTGCCATTTGAGGGATAGAAATACAGATTACATCAAAGTCTCAACGTGCATCTTTTCATACATTTTTTCAATGCTATAGCTTTAGGTAATTAGTAACTAAGAGGTCTGCAGCACATACTTGAGCATTGATCCTGAGGATCGGTAACTTGGATCAGCTTTCTTATGTATCAAATTCTTACGGGTATATACCTATAATAAGCAAGAAACATAAGCATTAACTTCTAGATAAAATAATACAAATGGTACGTAATGACCGATTGGGTTCAACAGTCTAGAACATGTTTCAGTTATTGATAAATATCATCACCGGGAACACTTACCAATTCTCTCTACTAATCCTGATATGAAACCAAGTCTTGCGCACGTCACATCTAAGTAGATGAATGTCATACTATATTATTCTAAGCGTTGCTTTCATAATATTCATTCGATAGTCCAATCTGTAGTGCTTGTAAAATCTGCTAACAATAAGATCTAAGCACTTCATGACACACCACCTTTCGAGCATTTAACCTAGTTACACAATTTTATGGTAAACTCAATGGAACAATGGAATGATTGCACGTCTTAGTGAAAACAAGACTCTCTATTCGCATCAAAGTTTGACATTGTACAAAAGACGGTCCACTAGCCACTTTGACTTGGACGCGCCTGAATTGAAAAATTACCACATCGCTCCACTTTTCCGACGTAAGAGCTTATTTGACTTAGAAAACAGTTGCAAGTCAGAATGAGCTTCATCTTAATTACCCGCGAAATTAAATCTCTTTAAGAGTGTAATTATCAATTACCCCCAACTGCCATTCAACTCGTCTACTAATCTTGTGCAAAAGATATGATATGTACCTACTTCCCTTTTGTTTTCATACGACGAAAAACTCATTTATTTGCTGGGAAGGTCACAGAAGACCTGACCAGAGGCGCGAGGAATGGAAATTGATTTTCAATTTCATGGTAATTTGTTTCTTACCTTTCGGTTTTGTTCTTCTTATTATTGAGGCACTGCTAGCTTATTGCATATCGCGCTGTTGGGATTCTGAGATGGCGATCAATATCATCCGTGGCACCATGATCATTAGCGGCACCATTGGCATCATCACCTTTTGTGGTACTGACGTCTTAATGCCGATGTGTTGCATGAAGGTAAGGCTGTGACCGTTACGCACATCTTATTACCACCAACTCGACGTGTCAGTACTAACCAGATATGGTGTTCGAAGGTGAAACAAGTTTCGTTGAACGTCCTCCTCGGGATGTACACCGTTGCAGTTTGTTCGCATGCTCACTTCCGTGATTAGACAAGATTCTTACCATTCACGAAAAACGAGTCGGTGCTTCATCACAGTTCTGACGGGCTTTTCCCAGTTGGTGCTTAGTAGTAACATAGGATTAGAAATTGTTTCAGCTTTTTTTAATTCGCTTTATGTTCAGTTTAAACAATTACAAGTGCCCATAACCGAAATAGTCGGTAATGGCTCTTGAAAGTCGGTAGATTAAGAATGAAAGACACTAACAAGGTTTGATTCAAGTGGGTAACTATGATCAGTGGGCAATCGATAGTGAACAGCATGGCTTTGTTTGGTTGAGTGTATAGCGGAAATGTGGCGTTTATTGTCTGATGTCATGTATCCAATGTTATTGCTTCATGATTTGACCGCAGGGCATGTGGCACTAGACCGCATATTGGCAAGCCAATGATCAGCATTGAAAAGTAAGAAAATACGCAGAGAAGACTTACTATGATCATTGAATGCGATGATACATACTTACAGTTTCTTTGGACAAGCCTGTTGGCCACTACTTCTCTTTCTTATAAAGTCTGCGATGCGTGGGTAAATAATTATTGATGCAATATGTCAATAAAAACTGATAGATGGACAAGGTTACATTCAGCGTTGAAACATTTTCGAGTTTTGTAAAGATGACAGATTCATAGAATTAGCTCTAGGGTATAATCTGTAATATATTGCTCAGGCGATTTTTGGATTGATTTCTGATCAAACTTCTTATCAGCTGCCTCTACTACATCATACCAAATTCGTGGTTAGAGTCGAAGTCTCTTCAGGTGTTACAATTTTAGGTTGTGAGTCAATAGATGTAACTAAACAGACAACGCTGTGCAACCTTTTCAGTTCGTGATAAAAGATCTTGCTCCTCATCTCCCATTTCCTCTAAATCCATTCAACTTTAAAAGGACCCAAGCCTCTACGCCAGATATCAATACTGTTATGATGAGGATTTTAAACGAGTATGGCATCTTGAGCCAAAACAAAAAGTGGTTGTTAAGAATGATTCGAATTTGCAGTTTTTGACTAGAGCGGCGAACAAAGTGGATTACAATATGGCGATCCTAGCAGGTGGTTTTTTGATGACAGCATATAAGATGACAACTTTATGCAGAGAAATTAATCCAATAACGCAAATCTTATAGCGGGTAGTGGGAAGTGTACAGTTTTTTTTAAAGAGCTACGAGCATCACTAGCAAGCAAAGATGAAAATTCTACAAATAAATATAAAAAATATTCTGAATCAAACACTGAAAGACGAGAAAGCGAATACCGTATTGATTGGTGTGCCTGATGGAGATTTCACCACAAGAATGGGACAACAGGCTCATCAATGTAAATGGTGTTTTTTAGAGGATTGGTTTTTAGACTGGCAACACTGTTTTTACAGATTGTCAAATTGATAGTTGAAAATCGATTTGTGGTTAGTATATACAATTGTGCAAACTTATTTCGAAAACCATGGTTCGATTCGCCAAACTTATCGTGCGTTCATTTTACGAAAATTATAAAAATTGGACTTCACGATTGCGCTTCATTTGAGCTAGCCGTTGCACACATACATATGCCTGAAAACATATTTAAATGGCATAAAATTATCTGTTAAATGAAGATGTATGATATCATCATTATCGACATTAACATTAGTTTCAACTACTTTATTTCATATTGAATTTGAATAAACACCCTTTATATATGTAGATACGTTTTTTAGATATACTACTTGTATTTTTCCTTGACTGCACTTTTCTTTTATCTGCAATAATACGTGGATGATAACAAGAAGTTTGTTAAACTTGCAATCGGTTGAAAGATCCTTGAAATCTTGGATAAACATATGGTCCAATGACCGTTTATTGTGTGAAAAATATTTCACATGAATAGAAGGCACTTTTTAAAATTCATTATAAAATATAATGCAACCTTTACTGACCCTTTGATAGCATTTGAAAAGTAAAAAAAAAAGGAATCTGGGAAGTGAAGAATATTTTTCAGAATCTTTAGAGTAGTTTTTATCATTATAAAACCTCCGTGTAGGTACACACGTTCTGATTTTTGCCACTTTATAGACAAAACTATGTAAATTCTTTATAAAAGGTTCCTCACATCGTAGCTGGCAGTTAAGATATGTAGATAAGTGGGCAATGCCGTGTTATTCGGTTTGAAATATCGCACCATTTACGTATGAACATTGTGTATGGCTAAGGGTGATTATTGCCGCCATGAAGGGTAAATTAATCGGTAAATTCTTAAACTCGGGCATGTACACAACATAATTCAATGATATTACGAGTGAAAGTGGGCGGATAGACATCCGAGTGTTAATTATCCGAATTATATAACAGCCTTCGCAAGTTCTAAAGCTGTGAGTTGTCATTTTATTCTTCCGAAAATTTGGCTTGCTGGTTGAAGCTAGCCATTGAACATAGGCTTCGTCCATGACTGTTTTAGTAGTACTTAATAATAACTCATATATGAGAACTAGCCAAGTCAGACCTTAGGCTTCAATATATTAACACAAGTCATAAGAAGAAATGATATTTTAAGTTGTTATAAAATATTTCATGTTGTTATAAATAGATTTCAGGACTGACCATTGAACTTGATCTCACTTCTTTTGTCGTTGAAGTCAATAACCAAGGCATATATCATAATATTGAGCTTGGCTCTCATTTCACATTTATATTTTTGAATGGATTTATGTTTCTGCAACTACTCTCGGCTGCGACCAAAATCCGCGTGACGGGGAGACCATGGACTTCAACTGCTGATAAGCAATGTGCTTGCTTATTTTGAACCTTTTTTTTCGAAAACGACTTACAATTCATGCAGTTATTTGCACAGCTGCATTGCCTTTCTTATGATGCATCTCTGACCAATCATTCATTCGAGAAATTGGAGTAAAGAAAGAGATATGTATAACGATACCACAAATCTTGTCATCCAGTTCTTACGACGCAAACTGTACATCGGTTTTGGCAGTTCGTTTTTAAATTACGACACACGTAGAGACGTTTTTGTGCAGTGAAGTTTAACTTGAAAGTTTTTTTCCAAAATGTCATCAAGTGAAGCAAGTTCTTCACATAGTCATGATAAAAGTGATAGAGTAGGACTCGACCCCGAGCGAGCAAGAGCACGAGGAGTCGGGAGCGTTATCACTTACGCCACGGCATGCTCGCTTGTAGCTTAACGTAACTTACTCATAAAGCGCTACGTAAAACTTTAAGCGCGATTTTCCCGCTTATTTCCGAGCGTTGCATGTTACTATTTGACTGATGGTATACGCACATGGTATACTATCACTGTACAAAAAATTAGATGCCCTCCCCTTGTCAGTTATAACAGTCGATTTTCCTTGCACTGTATTTATTTGATTGTATTTATTCTCTTTTATTTGTCTGTGTGTCGATTCGGTGGAACATATGGTTGAAGGTGCTAAGACTAAATCAGTGTCAGTATTTTCTCTGAGAATATACACAGAGCGTTACCAGTTCGCGAGCTACCAGGCTATAAATTGGCTTAATAGGACTACAAGGGGCGAGCTCTCATCGAACCATTTGCATCACTTGATATATGCCTGGCGAACAATGGCGCGAAAAGCACATTACGTTTATGAGTAACTCGCTCTTGCGTAAAATAAAATGGCGGGTGAGCAAGGAATATACGCAAAGCGACCATCAGGCGATTATACTCAACATTGGCAAAGAGAAGACTAGGCAGTGCTCCATGTTAACAGGGCCGAACGACACAGAGACTTTTGAAGAAATGTTAAATGCCGACTTCTTATCCAGCAACGGATCAGCGGACTACCTATCACACCAACTGATTCAAACAATCACGACAGCGTGCGATGTAGTGATGCGCAGGAGGTCAGCTAGCAGAAGGGATGAACCTTGCTACTGATGGAATAATGTGATCAAAACGCTCAGGGCAGAATGCCTCCATGCCCGACGCAGATCATAGCGATTTAGGGGAGAACCAGTGTTCCAAGGACGATTAGACACGTTCAGCTTGACGAGACGTAAAGAAGGCCATTAAAGAGAG